>CM077666.1:463895693-465145693 GCA_039707655.1 Elymus sibiricus
CATACCCTACAAACAATTTCTATCTTATGTTCTCCGCTAATAGGAACTTTGGAGTGATTCTTTATCGCACGTTGAGGGATTGTTATATGATCCAATTATGTTAGCATTGTTGAGAGATTGCACTAGTGAAAGTATGAACCCTAGGCCTTGTTTTCAAGCATTGCAATACCGTTTGTGCTCCGTTTTATCAATTGTTACCTTGCTGTTTTTTATTTTTCAGATTACAAAAACCTATATCTACTATCCATACTACACTTGTATCACCATCTCTTCGCCGAACTAGTGCACCTATACAATTTGTCATTGTATTGGGTGTGTTGGGGACACAAGAGATTTCTTGTATTTAGTTGCAGGGTTGTTTGAGAGATACCATCTTCATCCTACGCCTCTCACGGATTGATAAACCTTAGGTCATCCACTTGAGGTAAAATTGCTACTTTCCTACAAAACTCTGCGCTTGGAGGCCCAACACGAGTCTACACGAATAAGTTGTGTAGTAGACATCAAGCTCTTTTCTGGCGCCGTTGCCGGGGAGGTGAGTGCTTGAAGGTATATCTTTAGATCTTGCAATCGAATCTTTTAGTTTTTTGTTTTATCACTAGTTTGGTTTATAAAAGAAAACTAAAAAAATGGAATTGAGGTTGCCTCATATTATTCATCTTTATAATGTCTTTCTTGAAAATAAGGATTCGGAAAATTGTGCTCAATTAATAGAAGAAGAATTTAATAAAATGTTTAGTGTGAGTCCTTTGAATGATGAGCATGATTGCAATGTTGTTAGTTTGAATTCTATGAATATCCATGATGCTAATGATATGCAAAGCAACAAGCTTGAGGATGCTATGTTTGATGAAGATGATATTTTTAGTCCCCCAAGTTTTGATGAGCAAATTTATTATGATGATTGCATGCCTCCTATTTATTATGATTATAATTATGAAAGAGGATTTGGAGAGGTCACAACTTTATTTAATGATGATTCCACTATTTTGGAAGAGGTTTCAATTGATTATGACAACAAAGTTGCTATCTATGATGCTTACGGTGATGACATGTATGATATAAAGATTAATGATAACCATGAAACTTGTCATCATGATTTCAATTTTCAATTGGATTATGCCAATCAAGTATCTCAAGATAGTTATTTTGTTGAGTTTGCTCCCACTATTATGAATGAGAAGAAATTTGCTTGTGTGGAGAGTAATAAATTTTCTATGCATGTGGATCATGAAAAGAATGCTTTATGTGATAGTTATATTGTTGAATTTGTTCATGATGCCACTAAAAATTATTATGAGAGAGGATCATATGCTTTTACATATCTCAATAATATCAAGTTTCCTCTCTATGTGTTGAAAGTTTTGAAGTTGTGCTTGTTTTGCCTTCCTATGCTAGTTGATTCTTGCTCGCATAAATTGTTCGCTCACAAGATCCCCATGAATAGGAAGTGGGTTAGGCTTAAATTTTCTTGTCATATGATTCATGATGCTCTCTTTATGCTTCAATTCTTTACTTTTATGTGAGCATCATTAAAATCATCATGCCTGGCTAAAAAAGGCATTAAAGAAAAGCGCTTGTTGGGAGACAACCCAGTACTTATACCTTCTGTTTTTGTGTGTACACATGATTAAGATACTGTAGTAATCATGTTTTATATGTTTTCTTTCAATAATGTGCCAAGTAAAGCCTTTGGGATAGTGTGGATGCTTGTTGATTTGATTCTGTGCAAAAACAGAAACTTTTGCGTCCAGTGCTGGAATTTCTATTCTGTACTGCAGTGTGATAAAATTCTGAAATTTTTACACGGTATTGGGTTACAAATGTTTTACGTTTTCCTAATTTTTTAGAATTTTTGGAGGTACAGAAGTATGTTTTTTAAATCGCTCACTACATGATGTTCTGTTTTTGACAGATTCTGTTTTTGGTGCATAGTTTGTTTGTTTTAGTGTTTCCATAGCTTATATTATGAGATATAAATTGTGGAAATGATAGAATACAGTAGGCATTATGTGAGAACAATTATGAATCTTGTCTTGACAGTACCTAAGTGGATGATTTATTTTTATCATACTAACTTATCTCACGAGTTCTTGTTGAGTTTTGTGTGGATGGAGTTTTTAAGATTTAAGGAAACCATGATATGAGAGGAATTATGGAGACACAAGAGCTCAAGCTTGGGGATGCCCAAGGCATCCCAATTTATTATTCCAAGAAGTCTCAAGCATCCAAGCTTGGGGATGCCCCGGTAGGCATCCCACTTTTCTTCTTCAACAACTATCGGTCAGTTTTGGTTGAGCCTAAGTTTTTGCTTCTTCACATGATATGTGCTATCCTTGGAATGTTATTTTATTTTATTTTCTTGCTGTTTGAATAAAATAATAAGATCTGAAATTTTCAAATGAGAGCGAGTCCTCACATAGCTACCTATTTGCTTAACTACTCATTTGATCTTCACTTATATCTTTTCGGAGTAGTTTGTCATCTACTCTTGTGCTTCACTTATATCCTATGAGTAAATTGTTGAATGAATTGAATATCATAAAGTTGAAATTATATGTGCTTCATATGCTTGTATCATGCCTAGTAGTAATTTCACATTTGGGTTCAGAAGGTAAAATCTATTGAAGCTTGACAATCACAATATTGGTCATACAAGCAATTCATGAATGATTAGTATAAGGAAGAGTACTTTCACATATAAATATATTATCTTGGACATCTTTTATGATTGTGAATACCCATTAATTATTTTCAAACATGAGCAAATTAGTTGAAGTTGGACAAGGAAGACAACGTAATGAGTTATGTTTGGGTATATTTGCATAGAATTTATATTGTTATGGATCCTCCAACATGTGGTGCTTGCTTAGGATATTTTGCTAGCCAAAAATTCGTACTAAGTAGAGATACTACTTGTGCATCCAAATACCCTTAAACCCAGTTTCTTCCTATGAGTGTCCACCATATCTACCTGTGGATTGAATAAGATCCTTCAAGTAAGTTGTCATCGGTGCAAAAAGCAATAAAAATTGTTCCTAAAATATGTGTGATCTTTTATTGTAAGGGAAAATAAGCGTTGTACGAACTTGTGATGGTAAAGAAATAAAAGCGACGGACTGCATAATAAAGGTTGCTATCACAAGGGGCAATATAACGTGACGTTCCTTTGCATTCAGGGCTTGTGCATCCAAAAATAAAAAGCGCATGACAACCTCTGCTTCCCTCTGCGAAGGGCCTATCTTTTACTTTTATGCATTTACTTTTATGTATTTACTTGTATGCAAGAGTCAATAAGTATTCATTCGCATTTCAACCTCAATTATTCTCTAGTTGGCAAGCATCATATGGTGGGGAAAGATCCAGGCACATATGGCCAGTCAAATATATTTGATCATGAATTATTATTGTTGACAATTATCTCTATGATGAATAAGTTGGGAGGCGAAACATTAAGCCCCTATCTTTCTCTGTGTTCGATGGATGCCATTTGTTCTAAAAATATGCTTTGAGTACTAGCAATCATAGAAGACTATATGATAATTGAGTATGTGGAGCTCTTACTTAGACTTTGTTGAAATTAAGTTGAATTGCAATTGTTTGGTGACTAAGAACATAGGTTGTTGAGTTTCAAGAGAATGCATTGTTTGAGCCATAACATGTGAATTGATTGCTACTTTATCATGATGAGTTTTATGAGAAAGAGTTGATGTTATGATGCTAGGAACAGTGATTGAAATTATCATTGATCAAACTTATGCACTATGCTAGCATTCACACTTCATAAATTATTTCTTTTATCATTTACCTACTTGAGGACGAGCAGGAATTAAACTTGGGGATGCTGATACGTCTCCAACGTATCTATAATTTATGAAGTATTCATGCCATGTTTATTATAGTTTTGTCTGATTTTGGTGCACTTTTATATGGCTTTTATATGATTTTTATGGACTAACATATTGACCTAGTGCCCAGTGCCAGTTGTTGTTTTCTGCTTGTTTTTGGTTTTCCAGAAAATCCATATCAAATGAAGTCCAAATGCAGCGAAACTTTTTGATGATTTTTTCTGGAAGGAAACGGACCCAGGAAGCTTCGGGGAAGCAGCAAAAGAGCCACAGGGGCCCCATGAGCCACCTGGGCGCGCCTGCCCCCCCCCCCCCCCCCCAGGCGCACCCTGGTGCCTCGTGGGCCCCCTGTGGCACCTCTTTGCGTGATTCCAATGCTGAAAAATCATATATATTCAGAAACCCCCGAAAGTTAACCTAGATGAGTTTTTACGCCGCCGCAAGCCTCGGTACCAAAGAGATCTCATCTACAGCCCTTTTCTGGCACCCTGCCGGAGGGGGAATCATCACCGAAGGCCATGTTCATCATCCCAGCGGTCTCCATGACGAGGAGGGAGTAGTTCACCCTCGGGGCTGAGGGTATGTACTAGTAGCTATGTGTTTGATCTCTCTCTCTCGTGTTCTTGATATGGCACGATCCTGATGTATCGCGAGCTTTGTTAATATAGTTGGATCATATGGTGTTTCTTCCCTCTCTATCCTTGTTGTGATGAATCGAATCTTTTCCCTTTGAGGTTTCATTATTGTCGGATTGAATATTTCAGATTTGAGAACACTTGATGTATGTCTTGCATATGAATACCCGTGGTGACAATGGGGTATTATATTGATTCACTTGATATATGTTTTGGCACTCAACTCGCGGATTCCCGAGGTGACATTGGGGTAATCTATGCATAGGGGTTGATGCACGTTTTCATTATCTTTTCTCCGATAGAAACTTTGGGGTGCTCCTTGAAGATCTTTGTGTGGATTGAATATTATGATTATGAAGCTGTTTGATGCATATCGTATAATCAACTCATGGATACTTGTGGTGACATTGGAGTATCTAGGTGACATTAGAGTTGGTTGATGTGTATGATATGGTGTTATTTTAGTACGAACTCTAGGGCTGTTTGTGACAATTATAGGAATGGCTCAATAGATCGATCGGAAAGGATAACTTTGAGGTGGTTTCGTACCCTACAAACAATTTCTATCTTATGTTCTCCGCTAATAGGAACTTTGGAGTGATTCTTTATCGCACGTTGAGGGATTGTTATATGATCCAATTATGTTAGCATTGTTGAGAGATTGCACTAGTGAAAGTTTGAACCCTAGGCCTTGTTTTCAAGCATTGCAATACCGTTTGTGCTCCGTTTTATCAATTGCTACCTTGCTATTTTTTATTTTTCAGATTACAAAAACCTATATCTACTATCCATACTACACTTGTATCACCGTCTCTTCGCCGAACTAGTGCACCTATACAATTTGTCATTCTATTGGGTGTGTTGGGGACACAAGAGATTTCTTGTATTTGGTTGCAGGGTTGTTTGAGAGATACCATCTTCAACCTACGCCTCCCACGGATTGATAAACCTTAGGTCATCCACTTGAGGGAAAATTGCTACTGTCCTACAAAACTCTGCGCTTGGAGGCCCAACACGAGTCTACAAGAATAAGTTGTGTAGTAGACATCAGTGCCCTTGAACCAGACCGCCCTCTGGTTCTTGCTGATCATCGCCCCCCCCCCCTCCCCCCACCCCCCGCACTCGGAGAGCTCGGAGTCGCTGGACTTCGGCTTGATGTGAAAAATCTTTAGCCACAACCCGAAGTGCGGCTCGATATGGAGGAAGGCCTCGCAGACCGTGATGAAGGAGGCGAGGTGGAGGATGGAGTTCGGGGCTAGATAGTGAAAATCTAGTCCGCGGTAGAACAAGATCCCGCGCACGAAAGGGTGGAGCGTGAACCCCAGACCTCTGATGAGGTGGGGGATGAAGACGACTCTCTCCCCAGCCTCGGGAGTGGGTATGCGTTGCTTTGAAGTCGGCGCGTGAGTGCGGACCTCTGCGGGGATGTACCCCGCGCTGCGCAACTCCAAAATGGTGCCCTCTGTCGCGGAGGAGCTGCCCCAGTGCCTCTTGAGGTTGGGTTCCGCCATTATTGAGGAGGAGGGCGCTGAGGGGGTCGGAGGATCTCGGGATTGGATCTGAGCGATGGAGCTTGGGAGGCAAAAGGCAGGGAAGCAAGGGAGCGTGTTCTCTCTGTTGTTATCCCCTCGCTCTTATATAGGCTGGTGAAAAGGCCAAGAGTCCCTCTAACCGTGCCGTTGAAATCGCCATTACCCGTAAAAGATGCCGTTATGCGTATAGGGAGAAACAAAATCTTAATGATATCCCTTAAAAGTGGGTACGATCTCCGTTTCGATGGGACGCGCCAGTAAAAAGATTGCCTCGGGCCGCGATTCGAGTGAGCAGTAACTGCTCGCCTGGTCGTGGGTGGTGCCTCTTCGATAAAGTTGTCAGGCTGAGGGCACGGTTCACACCTACGCGGCGGGCCTTTGAGGCTAAGTAATCCCGTGACCTTGGATGTGGAATGTGTTTTTATTAAGTTCCGAACAAGGGACACCACCCCTTTGAGGAGTGGTTTGTGGTGGCCTTGAATAAAGAAAAGTGTCAACAAAAAGGAGGGAACTCATCTGTCGAGCCAAGGACTCCGGATCCGAAGTTGTTGAAGACGAAGGGGTCGTCCTCGGCATAGAAGATCAGTTCGGGGGCTACTGATGGTGTCCTGGACTAGGGGGTCCCAACCTAGTCGGCCCATAGTCCTCGGGCTGGGCCCGAAGGCCCTCATCCTCATCCAGATGGACTCCGGAGGCCGTGACGTGATGGAGACTACATCTGCCGAAGACTTGGAGTATACCCCAAGAAATCTCCTGCCACCTCCATACGCACCCCTGGATACCGACTATGTAACCCTAGATGCCCTACCTGGCGTGTATATAAGCCAAGGGGTTTAGCCTGTAGAGGACACGGAATCACAATTACCATCCACCTAGCCCTAGGGTTAGACTTCTCGTTACGATCTCGAGGTAGATCAAGCTTGTACTCGATACTTCACCATCAATATAATCAAAGCAGGACATAGGGTCTTACCTCTTCGAGAGGGCCCGAACTTGGGTAAACACCGTCTCCTTTGTTCCTGTTACCATTGATCTGAGATCCACAGCTCGGGACCCCCTACCCCGAGGTCAGCCTGTTTTTACACCGACACTAAGGTAACAAGTTCTGCTACCAACCTATGGGATCTAGGAATTTCTCACTCTCATGTTCATTACATCGACACTATTAAGTTGTTGTCACTAGCATGGTGATACGTCTCCAACGTATCTATAATTTTTTATTGTTCCATGCTATTATAGTATCAATCTTGGATGTTTTTATATGCAATTATATATCATTTTTTGGCACTAACCTATTAACCTAGTGCCCAGTGTCAGTTGCTGTTTTCTGCTTGTTTTTGGTTTTTCAGGAAATCAGTACCAAACGAAGTCCAAATGACACGAAACTTTTTGGAGATTTTTTTCTGGACAAAGGAGACCCTGGAGACTTGGAGAGGAGGCCAGAAGGTTCACGAAGCCTCCACAAGGCAACAGGGTGCGGCCCTAGGGGGGCGCCCTGATGCCTTGTGGGGCCCTCGTGGCTCTGTTTGGCCTAATTTCACTTCTATAAATTCTCAAATATTCGGAAACCAACAGAGAGCCACCCCGAATAACTTTTACGCCGCCGCAAGCCTCTGTTATTCCGCGATCCCATCTGGAGGCCTTTTCCGGTAGTCTGCCGGAGGGGGAATCGATCACGGAGGGCTTCTACATCAACCTTGCTTCCCTTCCAATGATGTGTGAGTAGTTTACCATAGACCTACGGGTCCATAGCTAGTAGCTAGATGGCTTCTTCTCTCTCTTTGATCTTCAATACCATGTTCTCCTCGATATTCTTGGAGTTCTATCTGATGTAATCTTCTTTTGCGGTGTGTTTGTTGGGATCCAATGAATTATGAGTTTATGATCAGATTATTCATGAGAAATATTTGAGTCTTCTCTAAACTCTTTTATGCATGATTGTTATAGCTTTGTATTTCTCTCCGATCTATCGATTTGGTTTGGCCAACTAGATTGGTTTATCTTGCAATGGGAGAGGTGCTTTGTGATGGGTTCAATCTTGCGGTGCTCAATCCCAGTGACAGAAAGGGAAATGATACATATTTGTATTGTTGCCATTAAGGATAAAAAGATGGGGTTAATCATATTGATTGAGTTTACTTTGTCTACATCATGTCATCTTGCTTAAGGTGTTACTCTGTATCATACTTAATACTCTAGATGCATGTTGGATAGCGGTCGATGGGTGGAGTAATAGTAGTAGATGCAGGCAGGAGTCGGTCTACTTGTCTCGGACGTGATGCCTATATACATGATCATTGCCATGAATCCGTCATAATTATTTGCTTTTCTATCAATTGCCCAACAGTAATTTGTTTACCCACCGTATGTTCTACGCTCGAGAGAGAAGCCTCTAGTGAAAACTATGGCCCCCGGGTCTACTTTTATTATATATTTAAAACCAAAAATACCTTGCTGCAATTTATTTACTTTTATTTTATTTATTATTTTAGTTTATCTATCAATCACTATTTGAATTAATCTTTGCAAATAAGCGCTAAGAGGATTAACAACCCTCTTATTTGTGTTGGGTGCAAGTGTTTGCTATTGTGTGTGCAGGTTCTGCTAAAGGGATTTTGTGTGGTTCTCCTACTGGATTGATAACCTTGGTTCTTAACTGAGGGAAATACTTATCTCTACTATATTGCATCATCCTCTCCTCTTCGGGGAAATACCAACGCAGTCTACAAGTAGCACATGGTTGTCATGCTTATTTGTTCATGCTGTGAAATACTCTCTTGGTCATAGACTTGAGTTTTCTACCGCGATACAGTGGGATGTTGGAATCTTGAATCTACATTGTCGGGCACGATTGCAAATGAGCATCGAGTGTCGGTATGCAAGTGCAGATAGAGATAGGCACATGTTGGAGTTGCCCTTTGGAATAGACCATGGTTTGGACCTGATGCTTCTTGAGCGTAATCCACATGGCTCGAGCCTCGAAGGTTGCTTCCTTGATCACCATCGTGCTTGTATTCAAAGTGATGGTGCTACACTGGCTCTTGGATTTTGTTCAGGCATTATTGGTCCACCTGTCCAGACACAATGGGATCCCGATGGATCTGACGTTACATGGAATTGCGTCCTCGGCTTGAGGACAAGCCGCATTTTAAGGGGGCGAGATTGTCATACCCCAAGGTCATGCTATACTCTTCATGGGCCTACTCTTCAGAATGGGCTATGGAAACTTGGGCCCGGTTTGACTACGAAAATCTGCATCATCGCTTATATAGAAAGAGAGGCAGCCCAGAGCAGGACAACGAATGGATTGTGAATCGTCTTCATCTTCTCGTCCTTGCTCTATTCCTCATCTCATGCTCCTTGTACCTTCCCCTTTGCTTTGCTGATTTCTCACCTCAAATCTCTTTGTATCCCCAAACTATATTTGATTATTGGTACTAATCCAGTTGTTCATCCCATCCTTGTGCTTGGGTCATGACACAACACCGTCCGCACGACTCTCGCCTTCTCCGCCCGCGAAATGTTTGACGAGTTACCCAGAGATTTTTTTTCTTTTTCAATGTTGTTTTACTGTCTTGGCAATCAAATTCAACATGGAATATTGCAATTAGAAGATGGAGATGTTAGGGGTGTGATACGTCTCCAACGTATCTATAATTTTTGATTGTTCCATGCTATTATAGTATCAATCTTGGATGTTTTATATACATTTACAAGCAATTATATATCATTTTTGGGGCCTAACCTATTAACTTAGTGCCCAGTGCCAGTTGTTGTTTTTTGCCTGTTTTTGGTTTTCCAGAATATCAGTACCAAACGAAGTCCAAATGCCACAAAACTTTATGGAGATTTTTTTCCGGACATAAGAGACACTAGAAGCTTCGGGAGGAGGCCAGAAGCTAGAGGTGGTGGCCACGAGCCACCAGGGCGCGCCCTAGGGGGTGGCGCGCCCTGGTGCCTCGTGGGCCCACTTCTGCTCCGTTTGACCTAATTCCACCTCTATAAATTCTCTAAAATCGGGAAACCAACAGACGAGTCCACGAAATACATTTTCCGCCACCGCAAGCTTCTGTTCTCGAGAGATCCCATCTGGAGGCCTTTTTCGGCACTCCGTCGGAGGGGGAATCGACCACGGAGGGGCTCTCCATCAACCTTGCTGCCCTTCTGATGATGCGTGAGTAGTTTACCACAGACCTTCGGGTCCATAGTTAGTAGCTAGATGGCTTCTTCTCTCTTTTTGATCTTCAATACAATGTTCTCCTCAATGTTCTTGGAGTTCTATCCGATGTAATCACTTTTTCCAGTGTGTTTGTTGGGATCCGATGAATTGTGAGTTTATGATCAGATTATCCATGAATATTATTTGAGTTTTCTCTGAACTCTTTTATGCATGATTATTATAGCTTTGTATTTCCCTCCGATCTATTGATTTGGTTTCGCCAACTAGATTGATTTATCTTGCAATGGGAGAGGTGCTTTGTAATGGGTTTGATCTTGCGGTGCTCAATCCCAGTGACAGAAAGGGACATGACACATATGTATCGTTGCTATTAAGGGTAAAAAGATAGGGTTTATTCATGCATGAGTCTACATCATGTCATCTTGCTTAAGGTGTTACTCCGTTCTTCATGAACTTAATACACTAGATGCATGCTGGATAGCGGTCGATGTGTGGAGTAATAGTAGTAGATGCAGGCAGGAGTCGGTGTACTTGTCTCGGACGTGATGCCTATATACATGATCATTGCCTTGGATATCGTCATGATTATTTGATTTTCTATCAATTTGCCCAACAGTAATTTTATTTTGTATTTTTGTTTAATCTATCTATCTATCACCATACAATTTAATCTTGCAATTAACCGCCAAGGGATTAACAACCCCTTGTTCGCGTTGGGTGCGAGGATTTGTTGTTTTGTGTGCAGGTACTGCTAACGAGTTGTTGCGTGATTCTCCTACTAGATTGATAACCTTGGTTTCATAACTGAGGGAAATACTTATCTCTACTGTACTGCATCATCCCCTCCTCTTCGGGGAAATCCCAGCGCAGCTCACAAGTAGCAGGAAGAATTTCTGGCGCCGTTGCCGGGGAGACATCATCAACATCTATCAAGTACCTACGCATAAACTTTCATCTTCTTGCATTTATTTTATTTGCCTTTGCCTCTCGTTTTCATCTCCCCCACTTCTAAAACAATTTTACAAAAACACAAAAATATTTTTATTTGCTTGTGTTGCCATGTGCTTCCTATTTGCTTGCATCTTTGCTTGCTAAGAAACTATTGATATGGATCCTCATCCACTTGCTAATCTTTTCAAAAAATCCAATTATGATGAACCAATTTCTAGTGAGTTGAGTGCACTAGATTATCTTTATCAAGTTTTGCTTGAAAATCATAAATCTGAAAATTGTGATGAAGTGTCATAAGAAGAAATTTATAAAGTGATTCATGATAGCTCCTTGATTGAAAAGCATGATTGCAATGATGTTATTATAAATTCTATTAATGTCAATTGTGTTAATAATATGCAAAACTACAAGCTTGGGGATGATGATTTTGTTATGTCCACTACTTATTGTAATGATCATGATTGGGGTGATGCTTCGTATGATCTTGAAAATTTATTTAAGCCTCATGATGAATATGTTATTGATAATGATGTTTGCAATAATATTGAAAGTGGGTTTGGAAGAGTGTCAACTTTAGGTAAAAAGAATCCCACACATTTGGAGAGTGTTCAATCTTATGAAATTTTTGATAAATGTGGGTTTGGAGAGGTCATGACTTTAGTTGATGTTAATCCCACTATCTTGAAAGATTATAAAACCTTTATGCATGAGGATCGTGAAGAGAATATTTTATATGATAGCTATATTGTTGAATTTGATTATGATCCTACATGTAATTATTATGAGAGAGGAAAATATGGTTGTAGAAATTTTCATGTTACTCAATTACCTCTCTTGAAGTTTAAATTGTTAATGCTCCGTTCTTCTTCCTTGCATATGCTAGAGATTGCTTGTCTTGATAATTTGTTCTCCTATAAAATGCCTATGCATAGGAAGTATGTTAGACTTAAGTGTGTTTTTCATATACTTCATGATGCTCTCTTTGTGTTTCTATTATTATCTCTCATGAGGGAATCATTGAAATCTCAAGCCTATCTTAATGGCTATAAAGAAAGAGCTTGTTGGGAGACAACCCAATGAATAAAATAAGTTTTTGAGTGTTTGCATAATTATATCTACTGTTATGATTGTGTTTTTATGTTTTAATTAGTGTTTGTGCCAAGTAATGCCTTTGGGATGATTTGGAAGATAGTATAATTGATGCTGTTTGGAAAATAGAAAGTTTTGCGTCCAGTGCTGGATTTTAGTTCTGTACTGGAGCGTCAGAAAAATCTGAAATTTTTACACAGGATTGGTATATGAATTGCCCACGTTTTCCTAATTTTTCAGAATTTTTGGAGTTACAAAAGTATAGCTTATAAATGGATCTTTACAGACTGTTCTGTTTTACACAGATTCTGTTTTTGTTGCATAGTTTGCTTATTTTGATGAATCTATGGATCGTATCGGGGGGTATGAGTCATGGAGAAGTTGGAGTACAGTAGCATTATGCCAATATTAAATATGAATCAATTTACAACAGTACTTAAAGTTAAGGATTTATTTGTTATAATAACGGATCTCACGAAAGTTTTGTTGAGTTTTGTGTGATTGAAGTTATCAAGTTTTGAGTGAGATCACGATAGATGAAGGAATAAGGAGTGGCAAGAGCCTAAGCTTGGGGATTCCCAAGGCACCCCAAGGTAATATTCAAGGAAGACTCAAGCGTCTAAGCTTGGGGATGCCCCGGAAGGCATCCCCTCTTTCTTCTACCAACTATCGGTAATTTTACTTGGAGCTATATTTTTATTCATCACATGATATGTGTTTTACTTGGAGCGTCGTGTATTATATGAGTCTTTGCTTTGTTTGCTTTTTAGTTTGTCACAATCATCTTTGCTGGACACACCTATTTGAGAGAGCCACACGTTTATCATGATTTGTTAGAATACTCTATGTGCTTCACTTAAATCTTTTGAGCTAGGCAGTTGCTCTAGTGCTTCACTTAAATCTTTTCGAGCACGGCGGTGGCTATATTTTGAAGAAATATTGAACTCTCATGCTTCACTTATATTATTTTGAGAGTTGATAAGATTAAAGTTTGAAGAAATATTTTGCACTCTCATGCTTCACTTATATCTTTTTGAGAGTTGATAATAGTAATGGTAATTTGCACAAGATATGAATTTGGTCCCAAAGTGATGAATATTCAAGAGGGATATAATAAAAACTTTCATGAAAGATCATTGGATATGATAAGTTTGATTCCTTGCAATAGTTTTGCGATATGGAGATGATAATATGTGAGTCATGTTAGTGAGTAATTGTGATTTAGTAAGAATATTGGTGTTAAGGTTTGTGATTCCCTATGCATGCACATAAAGTCAATAGTTATGCAAAGAAATTATATCCTACTTATGGTGCATTATTCGGTGTTAGTTATGTTCAATGCATGTTTATGACCGTTTTCGCTTTTTGGTTGGTCGCTTCTCAATCTATTTGCTAGCCTTCATTTGTACTAAGCGGGGATACTGCTTGTGCATCCAACTCCTTAAACCCAAGTTGTGCCAAATGAGTCCACCATACCTACCTATATGCGGTTTCCATGCCGTTCCAAGTAAATTTGCATGTGCCAACTCTAATTTTTCAAAATAATTTTTTGTTTTGTGTGCCAGTACCGCTCATGAAGCGGCAGGGGGTGGCCAATATTTTCCATGCTAGGTGTGTTATTCTCACGATGAGTGTTTATTCACTTGTCATTTCACGAGAGAGTGGCGGGTAATAGGGATGCCCAGTCCCGAAATGATTTTTTTTTAATATGATGTTAATAATAAATTCCTTGGAAAGTGTTGGTATGGAGGGCACCCGTGGATACGGCTAGCCATGGATTGTGAAAGAATGGTGCAAAGGAAATAAACTTTATTTTCTGTTTGGGAACCGCCTATAATGTGTCTAGCATGGAAGATATTGGGAATTCTCGGTCGTTTTCGTGGACAGGAAAAGCATGCCTCTCAAAATAATTTTATCTCTCTAATTTAAGCTTTGAGCTCTGGCACATTTGCAAATCTCTGCTTCCCTCTGCGAAGGGCCTATCTATTTACTTTTATGCAATTTTTATTTTTATTTTGAGTCTCCATCTTCTCTTACAAAGCACCAACTAGAGAGCACTATTGTCATACTTGTGCATTGTGTGTAGCTAATATTGAGTGTGTTTTATGAATGGATCAATGATTGAGCATAATGGGCTAGGGATAACTTTCTTTAGCATTGATATTTTGAAAGACATGGTTGCTTGTTAGTATGCTTGAGTATTTATGTTTTCATGTCAAACTATAGACTATTGCTTTGAATCATTCAAGTCCAATTGTCCATGCTACAAAGAAGAGAATATATGATGAATATGATAGGTAGCATTCCACATCAAAAATTCTGTTTTTATCATTTACCTACTCGAGGACGAGCAGGAATTAAGCTTGGGGATGCTTGATACGTCTCCAACGTATCTATAATTTTTGATTGTTCCATGCTATTATAGTATCAATCTTGGATGTTTTATATACATTTACAAGCAATTATATATCATTTCTGGGGACTAACCTATTAACTTAGTACCCAGTGCCAGTTGCTGTTTTTTGCCTGTTTTTGGTTTTCCAGAATATCAGTACCAAACGAAGTCCAAATGCCACGAAACTTTTTGGAGATTTTTTTCTGGACATAAGAGACACTAGAAGCTTCGGGAGGAGGTCAGAAGCCAGAGGAGGTGGCCACGAGCCACCAGGGCGCGCCCTAGAGGGGTGGCGCGTCCTAGTGCCTCGTGGGCCCACCTCTGCTCCGTTTGACCTAATTCCACCTCTATAAATTCTCTAAAATCGGGAAACCAACAGAGGAGTCCACGAAATACTTTTTCCGCCGCCGCAAGCTTCTGTTCTCAAGAGATCCCATCTGGAGGCCTTTTCTGGCACTCTGCCGGAGGGGGAATCGATCACGGAGGGGCTCTCCATCAACCTTGATGCCCTTCCGATGATGCATGAGTAGTTTACCACAGACCTTCGGGTCCATAGTTAGTAGCTAGATGGCTTCTTCTCTCTTTTTGATCTTCAATACAATGTTCTCCTCGATGTTCTTGGAGTTCTATCCGATGTAATCACTTTTTGCGGTGTGTTTGTTGGGATCCGATGAATTGTGAGTTTATGATCAGATTATCCATGAATATTATTTGAGTTTTCTCTGAACTCTTTTATGCATGATTATTATAGCTTTGTATTTCTCTTCGATCTATTGATTTGGTTTGGCCAACTAGATTGATTTATCTTGCAATGGGAGAGGTGCTTTGTAATGGGTTCGTTCTTGCGGTGCTCAATCCCAGTGACAGAAAGGGACATGACACGTATGTATCGTTGCTATTAAGGGTAAAAAGATGGGGTTTATTCATGCGTGAGTTTACTTTGTCTACATCATGTCGTCTTGCTTAAGGCGCTACTCCGTTCTTCATGAACTTAATACACTAGATGCATGCTGGATAGCGGTCGATGTGTGTAGTAATAGTAGTAGATGCAGGCAGGAGTTGGTCTACTTGTCTCGGGCATGATGCCTATATACATGATCATTGCCTTGGATATAATCATGATTATTTGCTTTTCTATCAATTGCCCAACAGTAATTTGTTCACCCACCGTATGCTATTTTCAAGAGCGAAGCCTCTAGTGAAAACTATGGCCCCCGGGTCTACCTTAATCATATATTGAAAATCCTAAAAATACCTTGCTGCAATTTTACTTTATTTATTTTATTTTGTATTTTTGTTTAATCTATCTATCACCATACATTTAATCTTGCAATTAACCGCCAAGGGATTGACAACCCCTTGTTCGCGTTGGGTGCGAGGATTTGTTGTTTTGTGTGCAGGTACTGCTAACGAGTTGTTGCGTGATTCTCCTACTGGATTGATAACCATGGTTTCATAACTGAGGGAAATACTTACTGTACTGCATCATCCCCTCCTCTTCGGGGAAATCCCAACGCAGCTCACAAGTAGCAGGGTGATGTTCTTCGACGACTTTTCATCAGAGAAGGAGGAAGAATATGACCATTCACGTGGACATTTGGTGACCAAGATTAGGATCACAGTTCATTTGCTTGTATATCAATTGAGATAGAGCAGAAGGCCATGCCAAGCTTGTTAAGGATTACTCTGCGCCCAAACGACCTATCCGGAGAAGTATTTTTGGCAGTGATTTCGGATGCACCAAAGTCCCTTTAACACCATAGCAAAAACTGTTGAGGATCAAGATCCTTGGTTTAAACTAAGGAGGAGTGCATCGGGAGACATGAGTGTGAGTCCATTGTGTAGGGGAACATTCTATGCAACAAAAAATTATGCTACACAATCACGCCCATAATCTCTATGAAGATGGTGGTAAGATTAAACACCGACGAGCAGAGTAGCGGAAGCAGTGAAGAAGTCGGTGAAATGTGATGATTCTCGCAACTATAGGTTATATCTCCCAGCCGCGAGAATGTTCTCCGAGACGAGAGTCGAAGTAGACAACCCCTCCGAGGTATCCACGCGTTCCAAAGTAGTAATCCGGTAGAGTTTCGATGTCCAGGAAGAAGAACTCTGAGAAAACTAGAGAGAGAAACCCTAGCAGGGCTTCTCGTCTAAATACGAGTCTAATTCTATTAGAACAATTAGACCAAGATTAGAGTCCAAATTAGGAACCTAAACACTTAGGCCAATTCGATAGGGAGAGCATGGATCTATGAGTGAGAGATCCCCTTAGGATTTGGTGTATCTCTAGAGGGGTCTCTCCCCACATATTTATAGGTGGAGAGGGAGGGGTGTCACAAGGAGGAGGAGTCCTTCTCCTCTTCCAATGGACCAAGGAAGGAAGGACTCCGTCCTTGTCCAATTCGGCCTAGCCCTTCCTTATGGAAGTGGTGCCCCATGTGGGCCCCATGGAGCCCACTAGGGCTGTCATCTCATGACGAACCTTGACAACTTTCTTCCATAAATAAAATCCTAGATTTTTTTGATGTCTCCAGAACCCATTCTGAGTCCCCTGAAAACTTTTCATATACAGATCCAGACTTTCTGAAATTATGCTATACCTTTCCGGAATTCCCGGAACCACCCGAAACATTTTTGGATCCCTCCGAAACATTTTTGGTGCTTATTTCTCATTTCTCCAGTTATCATGATTACCAGTCGTTAAGCGTGTGATCCTATAGTTTCAGAAATAAGTAGACATGATCCCGGAACCATTTCTGGTCAATAGTTAACAGCGAATTCTAGACACCCTTGTCAACTCAGGCATATTAACAAAGTTCTTGAGCGAACCTTTGTTCATGAATAACATTCCCTTTATTTTGCGATACATTACAAACCTCGAGGTGAGAGAATGTCGGTATCCCCATGATGAACTCCTTGATGATTATAACGGTTATTCTCGTTATCGATTTTGTTCTTTTTACTTGTGCCTGTGTTTCGGTCAACCTGTGATCTCCATCATATGTGTTTGGCTAGAAAATAATGATACTATAACATGGAGTGGGCCCAGAGAGTATCTCTCCATCGCTAGAGGAGCAAATCCCAATCTTGAACTATCGTCACCAAGACATACCTTTCTGTCATACCCGTAAATTACATTTATTCACATCCAGTTACAGAGTGACACTCGGTAACCCCAAAGTAACCATTCAGTATGTTGGCATACTATATTCTCATGGTCTAAGGAACTAAGTACACATTAACATATTATATGAAAATAATGAGAACATAACAACGATACTATCTCCCAGTAATTCATAAGTTGGGTCTATCCAAAACCATTCTTCGGGTAACAATGTGTTCTCACTATTGATAGCATCATTGTTACTATAACAATGCTCATGATCAGGAAAACAAGATCGTCATCAATACATGAGCTAGTTCTAGAGGCATGACTAGGAATCATATTGGTGTTTATGTTTCCACACATGCAATCGTGTTTTCCTCTGAATCTCATATTCAATAACCAATGCAATTATAGCACAGAAATATAAACTTAATTATGAACATGGAAATAGCATAATAACATTTTGTTATTGCCTCTAGGGCATGTTTCCAACAAATTGATGGAGTGTGTCGCGGATCTTCGAGTGCTTGCTTTGGGTGTTCTTCCGACGTCATTGATGACTATGTACACATTGGGAAAGATATAATCCTCAATGCATTCGAATATACACAAGCCATGACTGAGCTCTATAGACCATAGTACTTGAGGGAACCCAGTGATGAAGACACTGAGAGATTGTTGGGTTTGAGTGAAGAACGAGGATGGCTAGGGATGCTTGGATCAACTGATTGCATGTACTGGACATGGAAACATTGTCCCGCGGGGTGAAAAGGTCAGTACAAAGGGCATTGCAAAGACCCAACCATCATTCTTGAGGCATTTGCATCAAAGGATCTGTAGATTTGGCACTCATTCTTTGGATTGTCTGGCACTTATAATGACCTGAATACCACTATTCGGAAGGTTTGTTGTCGGAGATGCTCCACCATGCAACTATGTTGTAAATGGGCATGAGCCCATAGTACACAATGACATACTACCTTGCAGATGTCATCTATCCACGGAAGCAACACGTTCCACTCACTCGCCCCCTCCAGTGCGACCCCTTCCTCGCCAACTTCTCATTTCCTTCTTCAAGTCGCTTTTATCGCCACGGCATTGCCCAACTAGGCCACGGCGTTGAAATCCTAGATCTATATATGTGTCATCAATGTTGGGTATGCTTCTTCCCATCTTCTGATCTGGCAGAGCAAGGGGGAATTTCACGTTGAGATGAGTTCAACAATCAGCCTTGGATGCCCAATCCTACCACTGCTGACTGGATGTTCCTATGAGATTATGTATCACGTTGTGCCACACTAGAATTTTTCCACTGGCAAACTGTTCCCCAATAACCCGCGCAAACTCATGCATTACACCCGAACATTTCTCCACCACCACCAAACCACCAGCAAACAGAATACCACCTCTGGCCGCAAGGGATGGAAGGGTGGGATTTTGTGAGAGCTCTCAACCACTCTCATTCCTTTGCTTGAGTCACCTTTCAAGGAATATCAACCTCTGGATACTATTTGTCAGATCTCAGATCGTTCCTAAGGGGAAATCGAATCGATAATTGGGCCGATCCAACATGCCATCATCTATACTTGAGTAATTTTTCTATAGGATTCTACCATGGAGGTAAAATAGGAGAAAATTCTCAAGATAAACAACCCTAGACACAACCCCGCTTTGATATAGGCACAATGCCTTAAGAGTTGTTGGCGATAATGTAAACTAACAAATAGTTACGATCCCTTCAAAAAAACAAAGAGTTACGAACTGTAAACAGTGTCGGTCGCATCACGGCTAACGAATGACTTGTTTAGCCAGGAATGAAATGGACCACGGGATCTAATTGAAGTTAAATGAAGCAAGGTGCTATCTGAACATTTTGATACTTTGCTAAATAAGGTAGAGGTCTATCACTCAGCAGCTTCAAACCACACACACCAACCCATATGAAATTGATCGAAGCATCTGCATGCATGCTGCTTCACTCAATTACACCAATACACTTACCTTGAGAGGCTAAGTTGGCAGTGTATATAAACGGATCGAGTTGGTGCTACCTTCTTTTCTTCCAGAAAGGAAAAAAAGAATCATGATTTTCTCTATGTAAATTATCTTATTTATAGAAAATTAAATAGAAATATAAATATTAAAGGCAACAACAACAAAACTATATGATGTACTTATATCCGAGTGGGTAAATTCATAGATCAGAGAATCCCACCTCCACACAACAATTCTATGATGTACTTATCTCCAAGTGGGTAAATTCATAGATCAAAGAATCCTACCTCCACACACTATAGTGAGCACCAAATATATATATGTAATGAGTATCTATATAGATAACTTGTAAGAAATTGAAAATTCTTTTTGATCTAAAACAATGTTATTGTGGCCCAACATAAATCACAAAGTTATACCTGCTAACCCGGGATTTCAGCCTTTCGTTGTCTACTAAGCACGGCCAACCAGTTCCCAAACGTATTTGAGATCATGGTTGGTTGTAGGGGATTAAAGTCCTAAACACGATCTAGCACAAGAATATACAAATGGGCAAGAAGGGAACAAATGATGAATTGTTTAATATTCATCACGGTAGCAACACTTCTTGCTACCATTTCAATTATTCTTAGCCAAATTATTTTAGTTAAAACTACCACTTTGCATAGATATAACAATAAATGTCTTAATATTGATTTGAACCTTAAGTTTTCAAATAAAATTATGTAGGCAGTGATTACAATTCACTATCTCAACATAGATGGATTTGACCGTAAAAAAACCTGATATATGAAACTTCCACTGGGACACAACGTGCTCCTAACTTAGGTTAATGGACGTTAATCACAGACTAAAATGGAGCCATATAATCCATTTTTCACCAGCTAGTATTCGTCAAAGCCAACAGTCAATGGTGCCAAATCATCGGCAACTGAAACATGTTCTAGTGAACAATGTTATGCAATGTAAGTAGAGCATCTTCTAGCAAGAAGCACATGTTAGGGGTTTCACGGTGTTCCCAACATAAATCAAAATGGTATACAATACAATTGAAACATGTTCCCAACTATAAAAGCATCTATCCTGAAGAACTTCTCATTGACTCTGATTAGCGCTTTCCAAAAAGGAGAGTACGTGGGTTTCACAGTGACTACCAATGAATACTAGAAGACCCTGACATCGGCCATTGTCCAAAAGTTTGAAATCGGGTGCCTGGTGGGCCGAGGAGGAGGCATCTGGTGAGGCAAATTAAACGACCCTACGCGTGAAACATTTTTCCTGGTCTCCGACTCCTACTTGGCATTGATATAATCTTGTGTTACTAGTAATCCAGCTTCTATACAAGTCTCTATTTATATAATTTTGATGGTTTCTCCTACATACTATTACCAAAGTCGTACCCTGACATACCAAAGCTACCCCGAAGGGCTAGAAGGAACAAATCTTCCAAGAACAGTTCGCCAACAGCGTCATCGAGATCATCAAGGTCATCAAGATCAAGATCTAAGGGTTCACTTTCATCCACTACTCCTGACACCATTGGTGCCAATGATATTCAACGTGAAATCCAGATTGTGTAAGCTATCTTGTTTTGTACCCCCTTTCTCCGGATCATAAACGTATTTGAAAAACAACTTTGCATAGGAAATAGGAATACACAAGTTTATTTTAATTGTCGAAAAAAGGAGCCAAAATCAAATCGATCAAAATGGACCTGCATACATGTTCCATCTTACAAAAACTATACAAACTTAAAAATCGGCCGGGGTAATTGGCTGAAATTTTTGCGGATTGGTCATATAAGTTGTTTCGAATTACTGTAACTTTTTTAGATTTTTTAAAAAACTTCAAATTTTGTTAGGAAATTTGGTCGAATCTTACAAGAATCGTCCAAATTTTAATGGATGAGAAAAATGGGCTTATACTTTATAAGATTGATCATTGAAAATGTATTGAATTACTAGAAATTTTCATTTGTTTTTTAAAATTTGAACTTTTCACACAAAGTTGGCCAGATGAATAAAAAAATTGTTAAAGCTTTGAAAATTTTAGCCTATTTTAAGATTTTTTAATATTAAATTTCATAAGTTAGGTGGGGTCGGCTTGGCTTAAGCCGACCTCTCAAGCCAAGCCGTTGCTATAGTCAGTTAACGTGGGACTCACATGTCATAATTGTCCTTAACTGACTAATCGGAGCGACATTGTGTTTTCTCTTATTGATTAGTCCTAGAGTTATGGCCTTTTTTTGTTAAAATGAAAATTAAATATTATGATGATAGGGCTCCACTAGTCATAGACACAAAGTAGTGAATAGCTAATTTTAGCCTGAGCTCACAAGAGCTTGGCTTGAGCTGAGCCGGCTAGATAGGAGCCAAAATCAAATTGATCAAAATGGACCTGCATACATTTTCCATCTAACAAATACAAACTTAAAAAAACGGCTGGGGTAAATTGGCTGAAGTTTTTCCGGATTGGTCGTATAAGAGCATCTACAGCCGGGCGCCTCAAATCCGCCTCATACGCCCGGGCGGGCCACTCGGTCACTGACCGGTCACGAAATTTCGACACAGTCGGCCGCCTCAAACGGGCCTCAAACGCCCGGGCTGACCGGCACGCCAGCCCAAATATGGGGCGGATATGGGGGCGCCCGGGCACGCCCGGCACGTCGGACTGACGGCGGGGTCCCACGCGGAAACGCCCGGAAACCCAGCGGTCCGAAGCTCGTCTCCTCCGTCGGACCGGTGGCGCCGCGTGGCGCTACTCCGGCGGGCCGCGTAGTGCCTAGCCCGGCTATTTAAGTCGACCGGCGGCACCGAAACCCTACCATCCACATTTTCCTCCGCCTGTCCGCCGCCGCCGGCACTTTCCACTCCACCAGTCCGCCTAGTAGCCAAGCCCCCACGCCGCCGGGTGAGGAGCGAGCCATTTCTGACGCCGGAGCGCCGGCTCGAGCTCCTTGAGCAGATCCGGGCAAGGCGCGAAGCCCGGATCGCCGCGGGGCTACCTCCGGATGCAGTGGATCCGGGGGAGGGGGAGGAGGAGGAGGACGAGAAGGAGGAGGTTGAGGAGGAGAAGGGTGTGGGGGACGCTGGTGACGCGGATCTGCAGGCGGAGCAGCAGGCCATCCTCGATTCCCTCCGGTCGGAGTCGGCTGCGAAGGCCAGACGCCGTCGCCGGCAGGAGATGGAGGCGCAGCAGGCCGCGGAGGAGGCGGAGATGCTCGCCTACATGGATGAGGTCGAGCAGGAGGAGGATGAGCCAGAGCCCTCCAACCCGCCCGTCCAGCCGGCGCCCGGCACCGTCGTCGTGGACATCTCCGACGACGAAGAGTAGCTAGGGTAGTACGTAGTATGTAGTACGTAGGATTTCTTTTACATGCTTTGTATGGATTTAGGGGTTAAAATATGAAAGAGTCGGATGCAGAGTGGCTAATTTGAGGCGTGACCGGTCACTGTCCGCGGACGCGCCCGGTCGCGTCCGCGGGCGTTTGAGGGGCCGGATTTGCAAAGTCCGGTTGTAGATGCTCTAAGACATTTCAAATTACTGTAAAAAATTTAGATTTTTCTGAAACTTAAAATTTTGTAAGAAAATTTGGTCGAATCTTACAAGAATCATCCAAATTTTGTAAGAAAATTCTCCTCATTGATTTGAGATTTTTTGTTGCCGATTAGTCCTAGAGGTGTGGGTTTTTTTTTAGAAGGGAAGAAAAGGAGAGGAAGATGGCAAGGCAATGGGAGGATGGATCTTGAAGCCCTCGGGGAGGATGGATCTTGAAGCCCTCGTTCCCGACCTGTTCATCTGCTTCGTCTACGGCCACTCTGCTCACCTGATCTCTCTGCTTGTTCATTTTTCCCTCGAGCACACCATCGGATCGTCACTTCCCGAATCTGATCGAGTGGTTTTAGGACTACGATTGCTCTTCCCTTGCCTTTTCACTGTTGTATCTCGTACGATCCCTGAATCTAGTGCTACTCACGTGCTTGCATAGCTGTGTTTGATAATATGTGATCATGCTCTCATGTTTGATCTGAGGAATTGTGTATTTCAGTAGATCCACCTTTATCTCAGTACTGAATTACATGCTGAACTCTCCTCGAACCGCAGGGTTATACTCGAATACATAGATCTGGAGCTCAGATTTGTTGAAGTTGTTTGGCTAGACCTCTGCTTTGGTTATTCAGCTGCAGCATGCAGATCCGTTTGATTACTTATAATCTAATCTATGTGGACAACACGACAACCTCTATACCTAGCACTGATCAGTTACAAATCAAATTACCGCCGAAACTGATGAGAACCGGATTTATAATGCATCATAATATTAGAACCCTTCTTGACATCCTTCCTAACTTTGCCATTGTTTTCCTTTCAACTAAACTTTAAATCAATAAAAAAACTTATGTATTCCTATTTCCTATGCAAAGTTGTTTTTCAAATACTTGTATAATCCTGCGAAAGGGGGTACAAACAACATAGCCTACACAATCTGGATTTCACGTTGAATATCATTGGCACAAACGATGTCAGGAGTAGAGGTTGAAAGTGAACCCTTAGATCTTGATCTTGATGACCATGATGATCTCGATGATGCCGTTGGCGAACTGTTCTTGGAAGATTTCTTCCTTCTAGCCTTTCGGGGCGGCTTTGGTATGTCAGGGTGCGGTGTTGCTCCCGGGCTACTATTTTCTGGAAGTATACCATAGGCTGGTATATCTCGAGGATGGTCAAAATCTGCCAAAGAACTTGGAGAAATCAGACGGTAGTTAAGTGTTTGTTGTAATGCACATTTTCAAATTACTTAATTTTTTTATGGAAAGTTTAACATCCACACCACTTCTCCATTAATTAACTAGAAGAGAATTGCCCGATTAATTAGTGGAAAACCCGCTGAAACCCAGGTACTATAGCTATATGAAGAACATTGTAAGTATTGAGTTAAATTCTTATATAATTTAATCCATGATGCGCCCATTAGTCCCTTTGTCCCATCAACTCAGTTGTTTAATACCATCATGTGTGCCTGCAGCTCTGATGCCCCATCATGATTTTTAATGAACTAACAGAAGATTGCTAAGCATAAACGGCAACATGGCAGCACGTCCCTAGGATAACGAACAGCAAGTATCCTTCCCCATTTACACATTCCACTATAATAAACAAGACATGATCTTACTAAAAAAACATGACAGAATCTTCTAACGTGATGGAAACAGAAGGAATTGAGACCAAAACATGTGCACCACTACCAGAACTGAAGATCTGAAAAATACCTTGAGAACTCCAGGAGGTTCCTGTAGATGGTCCGGAATTGCTCAACGTTGAAATGTCCGGTGCACCCTTCATGTCGTTCATCTGCAAATTAAGGACAATTTGAAACTATGTCAGTTCCCCATCAGTTCATGACCAATGGGTATTATCGACAAGAGGCAATGAGTCACAAGAGATTTGTGGTACTGTTCTGAATTCTGTGAGGTAATGTATATACCCAGCTAGGAGTAGGAGAAGTAGCAGCACTCCCTGTCGGGCTATCCCAACCGATATGCGCGACATGCTTCACGTCTATGGGATAACCAATCTCCATCTCTTGCTCCTTCACCACTACAAGCATGATATACACCAGGGAAGGGTGAATAAAGATAAGGAAAAGGAAGTATGCAACTGAACGCAAAATTTCACAATTAAGACATGAAGAATATTGCATACCAAAGATTTGAGTAATAACCCTGAGGCCCTTGAAGACCCCTTTCATCTTGTAAGCCATCAGTGGATGTTGTGCACAGATACCAGCTGAAGCCCTTCAAATGCGGAAGCACAAAAAACCAAGATGAGCAATAAGCTCTACTTCCTGAAAGAATTTTCATCAGTGACGGTACGACCCGAAGCTAGATCGATTTCTCGATCACACACGACGCAGAAGAAGTGGTAGATGGGTAAATTGACGGTGCGCATACCTCAAGATAGAAGGTGATGCTTCTCTTCTTGCTTGTTCAATGAGGGGTGTCTCCTCCCATCCTTCTACAATGGCAATAAAGACACATCATCCACAGGAAGGCCTTATTTGCCAGGACATATACAAGTTGGCAACACATTTCAGGAACAGAAAGCTGGCATCAGCAATGGTATAAAGAAAGGAGCTGTCAAATTATATGATTATTCTAATGCTTACTCTCGGAATAATGACAATATGAGACTATATGGATCTGTCGACCAGAAACTCTTGTCTCCATACATTAGTACTTTGATTTGAGTCGTCAGTAAATGATTGGGATGCAATTTGGAACAATAAACAAACACAGGTGAATAAGATATTCATTCGCAATCTAACTGTAAGGAGTACAGTTGCATTGTTTTGATGTTCTGAGCCACTCGTTCTTCCGTTGTATACCGGCTGTTGTTTGACAGACACGAGCTAGCAATCTGAATTGGTGGGTTACATAATACGAGATCGATGCATCCACGTTGAGGAACAGGGTTGTTAATTGGTCAAGAACCGTGTGTCTTGGATACTCCCCGATCTCAAAAGTCCATGAAACATTTTCTGGGCAAACTGATGGGGTATTCGACATCATTTACGTTACTAAGTATAGTGCAGCTGAAAAATGACAACGTCCAAATACACGCAGTCTAACTTCTGTTACTTTGTTTTATATGTAAAAAGTTATTCTTATCGGTCAAAACTTCTCTAGCGTTGTTATGGTCTCCAAACTCTTGACACTATTTCTTTGACAACACATTAGAAAATCTAACAATATATAGATATTACAAAAGACAATTCGGATACCAGATACCACATCGGAATTATGAGTATGTCAACTTCTATCGAGCATCCAAGAACACCATCTGGATATTACAGTAATAACGTACACATGAATATTACAGTAATAACGATTAGTGTGATTTCTCGCTGCCGCTGCGCGGACCAACGCGGATTCGCAGACGCTGTCCGCCTGCATTCCTAGTTGCACCTGTTGGACGGCTAGTACCAGGATTGTTTCCGTTAATGTTCTGTTTTTTTTTTAATTCTTATTTTCCTTTTCTTTTTTGTTTCCTTTTCTTTTCTCCCGATTCTTAATGTTTAGTTCAACATGCATAAAAAATGTTCATCATATTTTTTAAATATTCCCATCATGTAATTTAAAAAGGTACATAGCATATCTTGAAAAAGATTGTTCGCCTTGTATTAAAAAAGGTTCCTCGTGTACTTTAGAAAGGTTCATCACATATTTAAAAAATATACTTGGCATGTTTAGAAAATGTTCAACGCATATTGAAAAATGTTCGTCGTGTATTAAAATTCATCCGCTTGTAGCTAGAAATTGTTCATCATGTATTTAAATATTCATCATTTTTTCAAAATTGTACATCATGTATTAATTTTTTGCCATGTATCTAGAAACTATCCATCAAGTATTTCAAAAATCATCACCATGTGTTTGCAAATGTTAGTTGTGTAATTAAAAAAGTTCATCATTTATTTAAAAATATGTGAATTAATTTTTATAAAAAATTGCATGGAAATTTTATATACATGAAAAAAATCATTTTAAAACATCCATCCGGAATTAGTTGTCGCTGAAATGGATGTATATAGACATATTTTAGTGCTAGATATATCCGTTTGAGCGACATGTAATTCTGAACGGTGAGAGTACATCATCAAGATTTCTTAAATACATGATGAAGAGTTTTTTGAATACATAACAGTTTTGTAAAATTAGTCAAAATAACGAATCATTCAAATATATATGTTTTAGAATATTTTTGAAATATAAAATGATTGGATAAAATTTTGTTTCGCAGGAGAAAAATATGGCGTGCTTCCAGGGAGAAAATCGTGGCGTGCTAGCCACGTGAGATAAAACTGTGTGCTTCTCGGGCCAGGCCGAAGACATGTCCATTAGGCAAGGCGATCATTGCGCTCGCTATAATCAAAATATAGAAGCTCCGCCTAAGCGGACCAACATGATTTGGGCATGGGATATAGCGCTAGATGGGCTGGCACAATATGGCTTCATGGGGAGTAGATTTCTGCGCCTTTTTTTTCCTGTGTGTTTCTGTGTCGATTTTTATCATTTTTCTGTTGGTTTTCAGTTTTTTGTGTTTCTTTTACAGTTTTTTTCAGGTTTTCCTTTTTTTGCCGTTTCGTTTACGCTTTTTTTATTTTAACATTTTTGAATAAATGTCTACCTTTTTTCACATACATGTCCTAAATTTTCTGTATATCCAGAACAATTTTCTTATTCATGATGAACATTTTTAAATACATGATTAACATTTTTTTAAACACATTTTTTGAATAACTTTTACGAATAAGTGTTAATAGATACTGAAATTTTTTCAATGATACCTTACATTTTGTAAAATTACACAAATATTTTTCCCATTTTATAACTTTTTTTGAAAATGTCACATAAATTATCCTGAAACGCGTGAACATTGTTAAAAAAAATATGAATGCTATCAACTATTTTAAATTTTTAAATACCATGACATTTTTTATGAATTCTGTCAATTATTTTAAAAAAAGTATGTGAATAGTCTTTTTACATTGCATTAACATTTACCAAATTTGAGGTGAATATTTTTAGAAAAATTAAGTTTTTTTTTCAAGCAAAGGGGCCACACGGCCCCATTTTCATTACGAAAATGGAGTTTGGGGTACAGCTAGTTGTAGGCCAATATAGAGAAGCACTGCAGATCGATACCTCACACAACGAAACAGGAGCAAATGAAAAAGCCTACATCCCTGGATATCTAAACCACACCTAAGGATGCTAAACACATAAACTCCTACTACAGGAGATCAGACCAACAATATCAGTTCTACAAGCTCGGCAATCAGCATATTTACATCATAGGCTAAGTCATACATTAACAGCAAATTCTTCGGACAGCAGGCCCCCATCCGTGCGCCCGCCTGAAGACCTCGCTTGCCACCTGAGAGAGTCTCTTAGATACAACCACTGGCGGAGCTATGGCAAGGCTCAAAGGGCCATGGCCCGCCCAGGGCTGGAGCAAAACAAAGTTTTACATGAAGTTTTCCCCACAATAATGTATTGATTTTTAATTTGGTAGCACTGTTTTTACTATCAGGCCCGCCCAACATTTTTTTGGTAGCTCCGCCACTGGATACAGCGTCAAGCATTTTTTGTACCCCTATTTTCTGTAGGATGATCCAAGAGTCCAGCAAAGAGCACAGAGTAAAGATTATGTTAGTAGGTTTAACAGGAATCATACGTTGAAAACAAGATTTATTTCTTGTTTTCCAAATAGTCCAAATTAAAGCAACAGAACCAACGGCCACCACAACCCTATCTTTACCAGTATAGGTTGGTAACCAATTTTGACACAAATCGAGAAAAGATATAGGCATGGTTGGATTGCCCAAAGCCCCACAGATCACATTCCAAAGAAATTTAGCAAAAGAACAAGTAAAGAAAAGGTGGTCTATGTTTTCATCAGCATCACAGAACTCACAACGTTTATCTCCGGCCCATCCTTTCTTACTGAGATTATCCTTGGTTAGTATCCTTTCTTTGATAACTAGCCAAACAAAGCCTTCACCTTCAGAGGCATCCTCATCCTCCAAAGCATTTTGAAAGGAAACACAACATTCTTTGTGATAATGTAATGATAAAGCGATTTAACAGAAAACAACCTAGATTTAGTCAGCAACCATTTAACTTTGTCAGGTTCCTCCGTCAAGGTAACCTGACTGCACATATGTGTATTTAGATTATTATTTTTGAAAATATAACAAAATATAAAAAAGAAAAAATGCACGAATAAAGAAGCAGAGAAGAAGAGGAGACGTGTGGCTTTGATCGTGTTGGTGGGTCTAGCCCAGTACCATCGCACTGACTCGCTACAAGAATTACGAATACATGTTTAGCATAGGCCTAGCTCGGCTCTAGCTGTACCAAGCCCACCCTGGAAATGCCGAGCTTGGGCCCAGCCCCACCCAACTTAACAACTTGGAAAATTTTCTATGTTTATATTTAATACTAACTCCGTCCCAAATAAGTGTCTCAACTTTATTACAACTTTGTACTAGAGTTAGTACAAAGTTAAGATACTTATTTTGGGACGGAGGGAGTAATAAATAAATACGCATGAGCTTCATCATCACTTTAACTGTTGTCGAAGAAGTTCGACGCAGGTGTGGAAGCGCATGCGATGCCGGCCATGCCTGAATCAGATTGCTCTTCGGATTCTTCTTCAGCGACTTCTTCGGACTCAGAGACTTCTTCCTCATAGTCCATTTCTTTCTCAATATATGCATTATCCTTGTGAGAGCTCTTCTTCTGGTTGGAATGAGACTTGGAGGGAGTTCTTGGCGAAGACTTTGATGAAGACTTCGGGAAGGAATTATCTTTCTTTTTAAAGAACTTCTTTTTGTTCTCAACATCAGAATCATAGCTCTTGGTCTTGCTCTTGAAACTCTTGCTACTGCCCATGTTGAACTTGCCCCTTGCTCTAGCTTCAACTTCCCACATCAGAAAATCATAGATGAAATGTCCAGGCTTCTTGCACTTGAAGAATGTATAGTCTCTAGAAGATTTTGAGCTTGACCAGGACTACTTTAAGTTACTGCTCAAGCTTTTCTTCTGGAACTGATTCTTTTTTCGAAAGTGTTGAAAACACTTAGTTATCAGCTCGAGATATTTGCAGATACTGTTAGGGTCATCGAAATCTTCATCAGCATATTCTTCAGCGTCCGAGGAAGAATTAGCAGCAACTTTGAGAGCATGATTCTTTCGGTAGCTAGAGCCATGTAGATCTCTTTTATCTTCTGCTTGTTCTTCATGGGTGTTCAGCCTCTCCATAACATCAGCAAGGTTGAGACTTTTGAAGTCAGGTCTTTCCTTGATCATTAGCACGGGTATCGAAAGAACTGTCCAGGGACCGAAGCAACTTCTTCACAATCTCATGATCGGTAATATATTCAGCAACAAGACCTTGCAGCTCATTTGCGATATCACCCAGACAATCAAAGGTTCTTGATAGTTTTCATTCCCGAGCCTCTTGAAGCAGTTGAACTTGGCCCGAAGAATTCTTTTTGAGTTGAAACACCTTCATTGATCTTCTCTAATCTGTCCCAGATTTCTTTCACTGATTCAAGTCTTTTGTAGCGAAGGAATTGCGCTCTGGAAAGATGATTGCAGATGACGTCATTTGCTTGAGCATCCAGTTGCACAAGCCTCTTCTCTTATGTTGTGAGATAACCAGGAGTCTCAATCATGTATCCATTCTGCACAATGTGCCACATATCATCATTGATAGCCTTGCTACGAATCCTCTTTTTTTTCTTTCCATAAAGGGTAATCCGTCGTCCCATCGAAGACAGGCATCTTCTCCGTAGACTTAAAGTTAACTACAAAAGATATACTCAAACTCCAAGGTGGTTAGACCTTAAAAAGCAGAGAGATGCAATACATTGCTCTGATACCAATTGTAGAATAGGAGTATATCGACCAGAGGGGGTGAATGGGAGATTTAAAATTTCATTCGAAACTTAAATACTCTCAACATAGGACAGCGGAAATAAAAACTAAGCACATGCAGTTCTACGAAAGAAAACTACTATAGAAAGAAAATATGACAGAACAGACTCTTCAAAAAGTAACCACCAGAACTCAGATAGAAAGCTCACAACAGAAAACACTACTGAAAGGAAATAGTTAGCACTACTATGAAATACTATTCAGAACATTTCTAAGAAGAATAACTAGGTAGCAGTAGATAAAGAACCGGCTAACATAGAAACAAATCACCTTCAACACAACAAGTTGAAATACAAAGATAAACATGTCGAAGTGCCGAAACTAATGTGTACTATCATACAACAGAACAACACAGATAAAAAACTAAACATGATTACTGAAAGAAATGTTGTAGATAGAAATGACCAGTGTTCCTCGATGGCGAAAGACGATTTAGTAGACCAGTTCACTCTTATACAAAAGAGCCATGTCTAGTTGGAGAGGCTTGTGATTGAACTCAGGAGCAAACCTCTTTTCGCCCTATTCTCCTCAATGTGAAGTTCATCGAACTTCAATTGATTTCACTCGAGGTAGTTTCTTATCGACAATCTCCAAACCTTGACTTTGCTTCACAAACCACAAATGACTCTTGGTTGTTGAAGACTTTTCTTTGGTGGCCACAATTACTCTTAGTCACTCAGACAGACACCTAACCACCTAGAGAGTTAGCAGCTCTCAAGAGTAATAATTTCAAAGCTCTCGACTTAGATCTCTGTGATGCTCAACCACTATCTATGTTTTGGGCTCTGGATTTTCTTTCAATGGATTTACTCAAATCTCTCGGAGAGGGGTGCTCAATCAATCCTATCAGAAAATCAAACGGAGCAGCCGACCACAACGGTAGGTGTGAGGTGGCTATTTATAGCCGGGGTAATCCAGAGGGTGAAATTATCATTCAGGGCATGCGGCCCAGCCAATGGCCAACCAACACATTTTCAATGGTTGGATTTCAAACTCACACGGTAACTTTACTTGAGGAACAAGTAAAGATGACTCCTCTGCTAGAGCATTTCTCACATAGCCCAGAAGAACTTCGTCTCTGGCTGACAAGTAAATGATTTTGTGCACGAAGAGATTTCTCTCCACTCACTTGGGATAAGTTTTAGTTAAGCATCATAAAGACAAAAGTCTCAAAACATTGAGCCCCTCTTAATAGTACGCTCGTCCTATGACTCAAAGACAAAAAATGAACTACGACAGAAAATAATATGTCTTCTCTTCGTCTTCATTCTTCTCTACTGCACTCATTTTCTCTCAGACTGCACTCCGTAGCAATTGCTTCATTTCAAAAATATTTTTGGGGATCGTCTCCGACACGCAATCTTCTTGGTAGCAAACTTCTCGAAGCTTAGCAATCTTCTCTGCTGCGTAGATAACTTTCACAGAAGTTTATAGCAAACTTCTCGGTAGCAAACCTCTCGAAGCTTAGCAATCTTCTCTGTTGCGTAGATAACTTCCGTAGAAGTTTATACCAAACTTCTTGGAAGTAGCAATCTTCTCAGTAGCAAACTTCTCAAAAGATTATAGCAATCTTCTCTGAACTTCAGGGACCTATTCTCTATGTGTGCACTAGGAAACACATTATTCCCTCACTGTTTCTGTCCAGCAATCTTCAAAACTCTAAAGGTACTTGATTGCACCAACAACTTTGTATTGGTTCGGTCGTTCGTGTCTTTATCTATAAATGGGGACGAAAGCATGTTCCATGTAATTATTGGTTTCGGCTCTTAGCAAAGGATGGACATTAAGACCCAAGCCAATAATTGGGTCACTGCTCGTGCGAAGCACTTGAGTTCCATAATACCACGAGTGTAGGCCTTTGTGTTCCCATTTGTTGAGGTATAATGAACCTCGCTCGAACCTCTGTTAGGGCATCTCCAACCCCATGTCGCAAAACACCCGCAAACATTTGGACTGACGCGTCCGTGCGTCCGAATTCTTGCAAACGGGCACTAAACTTGGGGGAGGTTTGCAAACATCGGACCGCCGCCACGTATTCGTCCAACCGCGTGGTCCCACCCATAAACCTCTTACGTGTGGCCGTTTCCTCTCCCGCACGACTGCTGCAACCATACCTCTGGGAAGAGCCGCCGCATTCATGTCAGTCCAGAGCAGAAGCGACCAGTCTGCAGCATGTCGGGCATTGAAGGGGCGCGGCGACCGAGAGCGCCGCCCGCGCCGCGTCCGATCATTTCTCTCCGTGCTGTGTTCAATGCCGGCTTAGAGCGACACGTCCGCTCGCTCGCTGTCCGCGGCGTGTTCAATGCCCGCTCAGTGTGAGGCGGATGAACTGGGCGACGTGACGGCTTCCTACTGCATTGAAGCCGATTGCCCTCCGTCCGCCTGCCCGACATTGAACGTATGCGGCTGCCGAGAAACCCACTCTGGACGCCTGCATTCAAACCGGTGTTTGGCCTGGCTGGCGCCCAATATATAAGCACGCTCGCGCACGGCAGAAACCGCACCACCTATGCTTCCCTCCACCGTTCACGACCACTGGCGAGCCTCCAATTCTATCCGTCCTCCGCTCACAACCTTCCTCCGACACAATGATGGTGAGCGGCGACGTGATGTGGAAGCAGCTCTCGTCGGCGCGGAACCACGAGATGGTGGCCCTTGCAAACGGCTGGCAGGCCCAATGTGCGCGACACATACAGTCCGTACTACCGCTGAGTTAGTCGGACGAGAACTTGGAGAACGATGACCGAATGATCGACGAGGCGTCCGGCAACTAGGCCGAGCCCGTGCCAGTTGCCGGCTTCACCATGGCGCGAGCATAGACGCACTTCGAGGCTGTCATGGCAGAGGAGGAGCCTGCACCGCCGGTCTCCCCGTTCCAGGAGGAACAGCGGTACGACCTGCGACTCCTCAACCAACACCGGCTCGCGGAGGGACTCCCTAGCTTTTGCCTCGGTTTTGAAAAATATCTCGAAATGAAACAACCAAAATAGACCTATACTCTTCACTAAAAAAATAGACCTATACTCTCTCTCTCTCTCTCTCCATGAGCCGAGTGAGGCCGTGGCTGGTTGGCTCTGCCTACGCGCATGGCCGATCGACACATCGGCTGCATGCAAAGCCCCCGACAAGTCATCCACGTCCCCCCGTGATCGATCGATCGATCGATGGAGCCATGGACGGACGTTACGGGACAACTGAACCTCGCGCGCGGGTCCCCTCCTCGGCCGCGTCAACTTACGTACGTGGAGCTAGCCCCATCCTGACAGCCTGACAGGTCAGCCGAGCTCCCCCATGCACGCCCGATCCCGCGCGCGGGACACGCGACACCGGCGCCGGCCACGAGCGCGCGCTCCGCGTGGCACGGCCGCCGTCGCCATCAGCCGCTGTCTCGCCGGACGCGGCGCAGCTGATCCGCGCCCCAAGCAAGCACACCTGCACTGCACACCTTCTTTCCCCCACGCAAGCCCGCCCGGCCCCCGCTTCGCTCCGACCCGTCCGCCTCCCCGGGTCCCCTGCACGCGCGCGCGCCCGTGACGCGCCAGCCCGCCGTCGACGTCGATCTGATGCACATATATTCCGATGTGTACGTGCACTCTCAGTACGCCAAGTGAGAAGAAACGCGTCGAGGGATGACTTTTTTTTTTTTTTTTGCTTTGCGTGCAGTACATGATAATTAATTAGCTCGATCGACTGTACTGATCATCAGTGGCAGTGACGGGTTATACACGCGCTATGGCAGGATCATACGCTTGCTCACCGACGTTAACAGAGCAAGTATAGACATTAATGGATGCTCTCTACGGTTCTGTTCTTTCTTACATATGCAAGCAGCCATGGATCCGCACTTGGCTCGTAAGATACGAAGTACGAGCAGGTACAGTGCGCTAGTGCTGTACTCGCTGAGCAGAACGGTTAAGCCAAGCAACCGCCGGCCTGGCTCAGGCTCAGTGCGAGGAGTATACGGTACCGCATGCATGCCGGCCGGCCGGCCTCGCGCAAGCATGTACACCGTGGTCTATATTCCACGGGCGCCGCCCGGCCGTCCAGCCAGGCGGACACCGCACCGGCCTCGCTCTGTCGGCACGCATCTGATCCAGTACACGCACTGATGCACCATGTACTATACCTCAAGGGTGAAGCCGCATGCAGGAGACAAGAAGAAGCGACACCACCATGGCACCATGTTCATATGATCATATCAACGGACAACGGACCTCTAGCCGCATCGTATGGCTAGTTTCGTACGCGTGCTAGCTATCTATGCGCCTATGTGCACGCCTCATGGACCAGGCGAAAAGATGGATCCTTCTGCGCCATGCACATGCATGTACATCCATGTGGGTCGATGGATGGATGGATGGATGGCAAGCCGTGAGCAGTCGTCGTCGTCGTGGTGGTGACATGTTACATGTAGTCATGTACTACGTAGTACGTACTCGGCCATGTACATGCACGCACGGCAATAAAGAGATGCAAAGGTTGGGAGCTCGCAGAAAGAAAGGGAGAAAAGACCCTCGTCCGTCCTACGAGCGATGGGTGGATCCCTACGCGCTTTAATGCACCCTTTCTGTCCCTTAAAAAGGTAGCCAGCCGGCGAGCCCTTCCATTCCGTTCGCCTCGCCCTCGCATGTGCACCGCACACGCCGCCTCGCCTCTCCTGCCGGCCGCGCGCTTCTTCTTTAGGTAGGTAGGTATCTAGCTAGCTTGCTGGTTGATCTCATGCCGTCGTCGTCCTCCTCTCGCGCGCCGGCGCCGAGGGGCGGTGCTGGGGCGGCGGCCGGGGGCTGCGTCGACGCCAACACGACGTTCGTGCAGGCCGACCCGGCCACGTTCCGTGCGCTCGTGCAGAGGCTCACGGGCGCGCCGGGGGGAGCAGCAGCGGCGGTGGCTCAGGCTACCGAGAGGCAGCACGCCGCGGGCGCCGCCATGGTGCCGGTGGTGCCGATGAGGCGGCCGAAGCTGCAGGAGAGGCGGCGCGCGGCGCCGGCCAGGCTGGAGCTCGCGCGGCCGCAGCCGTTCTACTACCACCACAACCACCACCACCATCACCACCACCAACACCACCACGGGCTCATGCAGTACTCGCCGGTCTCGACCATGGACTACGCCCGCGTCTCCTCCGCCTCGTCGCCCTCCCCGTCGCCGCCCTCGTCGTGCTCCTGCGGGGTGGTGATAAGCAAGGAGGAGGTGGAGAGGGAGGAGAAGGCCATCGCCTCCAAGGCCTTCTACCTGCACTCATCACCAAGGAGCGCCCCCGGCGCCGGAGGCGACGCCGCCGAGAGGCCCAAGCTGCTGCCCCTGTTCCCCGTCCACTCGCCATGGAGCTCCTCCTTCGCCTAGCTCTTAATTACTACTTAGCCATTACTACCTCTAGGCTCTAGCTAGACTCTGGTCAACCCCGCCATTAATCCCCACGACCGACATGCTCCCCGCGTTTAATTCTCTGTACCACCTAGCTATTTCGCATTAGATGATCCATGACCGGACCAGTGTTACTTCCTAATTATGCTTGATTTGGTTGCTCAACTCTTGCTTTCTCACCACATTTTCATTTCCCTACTAATTAATATGTCCACTCGTGCAAGTCTTAATTTCATTTCTTTACACACAAGTACTCCATGTATCTTATAAACATAAAAACATGCGGTCAAAGCAACTTATTGCCTTATTGGAGGCTTCTACGCATACAATTGCTAAACATAGAAATTTGACTCGAAGTTGCTATTATTGCCTTTTCGAAAGAAATAAAAAAAAATCATCATCTAAGGGGAGTCAACGAACTTTGGGTAAACGTACGAGAAAGGCATCATCGACCAATTGCCTGAAAGGCGCATGTGATCTTTCAGCGCGAGCTGCGCGTAAGTTTCGAACATTATCTATCTGCCCATGCATGAACGGAGCTGATTGATATCGTGTTGTTGGTCACGAAAGTTGGGTAGGAATCGGATGCCCGACGTCAATTTGTTATTCGATCTCCTCTCCTCTCCTGGCCGCCTGTGGAGGGAGGGAGGGCAGCAAACATCTGTCCGTATCTTGCGGTGACTAGCATGTGGGGGCCCGTGGAATATATTTCGTGGGTGCCTAGAAGATTTAGTAGCAGTCACGGGCACCATGCCGGAGGATGGTCTACGTACGCATGTTGTTATGAATCGGATGCGTGGTGGGTCGGATAGGGTTTGTGCGTCAAACGTAGTAGGAGGAGTAATGCTACATTTACAAAGGCTTAATTAAAGATTTTACGTACAAACTGATGTGGAGAATTGTGATTGGTAATAAGGGAACCAATTGGAAGGTTAAGTTTGAAAGGTTAAGTAAACATTTGTAAGTCTTTGTAGGTGTAGCATTATTGTAGTAGGAGTATTCATTTGGAATAGATGTTTGACAATTGTTAGAGCATCTCTAACCGGACCCCAAATCCTTGGTATGTCCGTGTGGACAGCCCGAACACTGCCCGAACAAATAAACGTCATTCAACTGGCTCTCCCATATTCAACATGTATGTTCGGGTTGTCCAACACCCCTCAAACCCAGCCTATATTTGAGGCGAATTTGGGATCATCAGGATGAGTCCACCATGTCGGAGCTGACAGGACGGATACACCACAAATCTCTCAAATTGACCCAATCAAACGACTCCGCCCTGTCCGTCCTTCCCTTCTCGTGTCCACGTAGCCGACGTCCTCTTCCGCCCTAGCCGTCAACGCCCGCCACCATGGACAATGGCTCGGCGGAGTCCATGGGGTCCCTACCATTGGGAATAAGGCGGAGACCATCGCCAGCAAGAAGTGGCGTGCCCGAGAGCGCACTCGTGAGAAGGTTGAAAAGGAAGTTGCAGCGAAGGACGTCCTCGACGTGGAGTCCGCCGCGTCTGCTCCGACATCTTCCGCCACGCCCGCACCCGGGTTCGTGCCCTCGGCCACGCCATCTCCCCTACGTTGTTTCGGCTTCGCAATGGCCGGGCATTCCGGATGCCTTCACACAAGAGGCGGACGCCTCCCTGGATACAGTGTATGAGTCTCTAGAGCTCCAAGGGATGTGGACAATGTTGGGAAGCTCTGGTGTTGTACATGCCCACCAACTATTCGAGGAAATCTTTCAACCTGATATGCAGTTTTTTTCCATATGCATTATTCGGACCGATTTTAGTATGGTAGTTTCGGTGTGATGCATGTTTCGGACTCATTCATGATGGATATAATAAATGACGGTCAAGGTGGAGGGACGGCCCCCGCAAAAAAAAGGTGGAAGGATGGCCGAACATGGGACTGAACCAAAGAGGAAATGGACACTTGAGGGGGAAGAATTGGGAGAAGGATAGGCTCGTGCATGTGGGCGCGACAACCAAAACATCCACCACATGTACGGACATCTTTTTGCAACAACCAGAGGAGAGGGGGGGGGGGGGGGTTGGGGTTGAAGAAAATGAAGGAGAAGAAGGAGCAGAGGTACAAGCTCTTCTTGAATGTGCAAAGCGAGAGGATGGATCCCGACTGGGAGAGGATGCGCGAGAGGATGACAATTAATAGGGAGATGATGGACATGGAGAAGATAGAGAAATCGCAAAAGGGGGAGCTTGACAAGGCGAAGGTATATGAGATCATTGATCTTGAGAAAGAGAATGTGAGGCTAGCAAGGGTCACAGAGGAATCGAGAATTATGTTGGACGAGGCTAGCCTCTTGGATAACGAAAGTAAGAAGTGGTTAATCAACAAAAAGAAGAAGATCAATGAGCACAATAATAACGGTTAATTCAATTGTGTGTATCACCTATGTATGAATTGTTGAATTTTATTTCTCGTGAATTACTTTGGCTGGTGTTGAATTATTAAGTGTTGAATTGGTTGTGTGCTATATTGAGCGAATGGTCTGTGTGCATGGTTTTGTATGAATTTGAGGTTTTGTATATAAGGGGTGTGGTTGCCCGGCAGACAAATGAGCGGTGACCGGCTCCTCCGTGTCCGCATACATATAGGGGATCACATTAACCCAGTGTGCCGGGAGATGCTCTTAGGTCCATCATCTTCCTTTAAAAAAATATCTATGTTGCCATCATGCGTACTTGGTTTTCATTTCACACATATGGTGATGAAAGTCGAACAAATTCATAGAGATCGTTATTACAACATTTCACCTAATCACCTTCTCACACCAAACGTTAAAAGCTTAGCCAAAAGGTCAATGAGAGTGTGATCTGGGTGGGCATTGATTCCGTAGCCATGGTTAGTTGTGACATGTCACACTTTCTTAGGGCATCTTCAGCGCTGATTCTTAAAACGGTACATTATATTTCGTGGATTGGTCCGGACCAGTCCACAGACACTGATGCGGGAGCCGGTCATCGAACCATGTCCCCTAAATGTTCATTTATACATGAGCATGTTGCGGTTGAGGAGAGAGGAGGGATGTTCAGATGTCCGACATTGAGACTTTTGGTTGGCTGGACGGATGTCCGGACTCCCCAAAGCCCTCCAAGTTTGCTTCTAGTTTGCCGAAATTTGGACATCCGGATCAGGACGTTTGAGGGATAGCATTGGATGACAAAAAGTGTCCGGACTCCGGACATATAGGGACGATTTGAGGTTCCGCCTTTGGAGATGCCCTTATGCGTCCCTCCTTTTTGCTCTTTTTCCACAAGTTTATCCCTGTAAATTTTGAGAAAGCTCGGCTACGGCTAGTAAAAAAGGATGCTCTGTTTCTACTTGGAGCATCATCGCCGAAAATAGCACTAGTGTACTGGCCTCTTGTATTCGAAGGACTTCTGCAAGAATTTTAGAGGATTGCAATCCTAATGGTTTTTTCCGAAAGAAATATCTTTTCACTGCATTTCGTACGGAATTACCCAGGCACTCTTATGTCTTTGCAAGAATCATTTGTGTTCTCCTGCAACGTACTCAAACAGTTTTTGGTGCAAAAAAAGCCTGCGTTTTTTATATTTTGGCGTTATATTTGGTGCATGCGAGCATGTATGCATGCCCGGTTTCATGGTGCGCGCACACGCCGGGGCACACACAGGAGCCCACCGCCCACGCGTGCGTGCGCTGCGCACACTGGCGCAGAGCATATACTCCAGCACAGGATACCGAAACAACCTGCAGTAACCAGCGCGTTTCTCGTCGCTCGCTGCCCAGCCCGGCCGGCCCTGATCTCCCCTCCGGATCAATCAGAACACAGCCCCGTCGCTTTCCGGTTCGTAGCATCTCCCCTCCCAACCGGATTCCCGTGACTAGCCCCCCTCATCGCAGGCCGCTGCTGCTGCAGCACTCCGCGGCAGCACCGTTAATTAATAAGAGTTCACGCTGCCACGCCAGCCGTTGCTGCTGGCCACTCTGATCTGTCCTGAGCTAGCTGAGCCGATCAGGCTGCGAATCAATGGGGACTTGTCATAAATAAAAAGGGCGAGGAGAACGGGTGGGGGTGCAGCGTAGTATAGACGCGAGTGTAGCATCCGGCGTGTGCAGTGCACGGCGTGCATACGCATGCATGCCTGTGTAGCGAGAGGCAGGCACAGCCGAGCAGTGCACAGGGTCAGCGACGCCGCAGCTGGTCCGGGGAGTTCAGGGGCGGGACACGGGAGGGGAGGGCCATGAGTGCGCCCGTCGCGCATGCGTGTGCAGTGCTGCATGCACGGGGGAGGCGATGGCATGGCATGGCGCGGCACGGGCCCGGGCTGGGCATTGGCCAGGGGGCGGACACATGCATGGGTTGACCTCTTGCGAGGCGGAGGAGGAGTAGGATGGGCGCGGTGCAGCAGCTGCAGGTGGCTGCTGCTGCCTGCTGCTGCTGCACGGCAATGCGTGCGACGGCTTAACTGTAAGTGCAGACCAAGTGATGTCCACTGATCTCTCTGCATGCTCTGCTCTGCTCCGCTGCTCTGCAACTGCAACGGCTTATTAACTGTGGAACCCAGGGAAGACGTGTCGCCGCCGGGAAGGCATCCCAAGAGCAACGGCTGGTTTAACTGGGTTTTTTTTTTTGAGAAGTACCACATGCCATTCATATAGCAAACAGGAGGAGTACAACATATGTAGCACCCACACAAAGGACCCAGATCACACAGGTGTCCAGAACATAAGCAGAAAACACCCCAGAAAAAGCAACAAGATTACAATCAGGCCCTCGGGGGTCCCTGCACAACTCATCGACGACGCCCTGCATCGCCTGTCGCCGCTGCCAAAGCACTGACGAGGGAGAAGAAGCCGAACGCCCAACATGCCGTGATCCGACGAAGCACCATCGCTTGACAAGCTTTGTGAACCGAATAAGCGACCCACCGCGAACGGCGGGTTCGAGAGCACTGTGGCACGTCGACCGGGACCAACCCCATGCTCGCCGGACCGCAAATCCGCCACCTTCGAACAGGATCGAAGGAGAGGGCCGGATCCGCCTCCCGCTAGCCTCAACCCCTGCTCCGAAACACCCGCGTACCTGAGAGCACCACCGCTGCCGCCATCGAAGAAGATGACCCGCGGAAGCCACCGAACTCCTGTACAGCATTCCTCGGCTTCCCGTCGGCGTTGGAGGAGACGCCGCCGTGACGCGGCCAACCAAGGAACCAAAAGCCTCACCAGGGTCGTCGCCGCCGGCACGCCAACCCTGCTTGGCATACCATCCTCCCAGATACATGGCCGACGAAGAACGACGTCGTGTCGGAAGGGATCCGGAGGAAGATTTATTCGAACACCGCCGTTGAGCACACCGTCAGAGGCGAGCGACGGACGGCCAAAAAGCAAAACACTAGGCCCTAACCTACTGCTATACAGCTCCGCGCGGCTGGATCCGACGATTTCTCACCCACCGACGAGCACAAGGCCCTCGACGGGGAGAAATCGCCAGATCCAGCGCTGGAAAAGCAAGTCGCCCCTCTGGTCGCCTTTTCCTGTAGAGAAGGGTCGAGCTGGTTTAACTGGTTTGAGCAGGGGAAGTCGTCCGAACCATAATCAATGGCGGAGCAAGAGCCAGGTTTAGAAAAATGGATGTACATACTAGGACCTGTTTGTTTCAGCTTTGATTGGATTCAAATCACACGAGGATTCGCCTCAATAGCAAAGTTGATTCTGCAGCCTTGTTTGTTTCAGCTTTGATTGGATTCTAATCACCTCTAGATTCGCTTTACTGGCAAATCTGATTCGCAGAATGAACTTTACCATCGAAGTACACTTTGAGGTGCTTCACGCAATTGCACTGAAAATGGACCGAATTCAGATTTAGCTTAACTAACAAAGCTGATTTGAAATAGTTGTTTGTTTTAGCTTCCAGATTCAGGTTCGCTGGCAAAGCTGAATCTGATCTCTGAATCTCTGTGATCCCTGAAGCTCAAACAAACAAGACCATCGATAAAGATTAGTGTTAACTTGGTTAATTAAAATAGACTAATATATGCTAAATGGTTTTTTTTTGCGAGATATGCTAAATGATTTCATTAAGCTTACCACTACATTCTTACAGTGAGAACCAAAATTAATGGGTGTACATCTCTTTTTTTAGTTGATAATGGGTGTAAATCTGTGCGCCCATCAGCGGCCCGACGTGGTGGCTGCTCTGGTCGTGGGCTACGGCGGCGCGGGGAGGTAGTGGCCTCCCTGTTGCTTGGTGTCTACACGGCAGCTCGGTGGTTCCGGCTGCAGCGACGGTTGGCTTCTCCGCCGGCGTCGGCTCGTTTGCAGGTGGACTGTTTCGGCCTTCGATCCCTCCCCTCGGCGTCCGGGCGCTACTGCCGTCGAAGGGCTGGCCCTCTCCCAGCTGCGGTCCATCGCCTGTCTCGCGCCCGGTGCTGCAGGACCGAAGTCGTCGCGCCCGGCTGCTGGACCGAGCTCGTCTTGCGCCCGGCAGCAGGACCGTGCTCGTCTGGCGCCCGGCTGCAGGACCATGCTTGTTTCGCGCCCGGCTGCTGGACCGTGCTCGTCTCGCGCCCGATGCGGCAGGACGGGTCGATGGTGGCCAGTTTTGGCTGACCTATTGGGTCTCGGCGCTGGGGGCCGTCCAGGGGTGCGAAAGGCGGGGCCTTTCCGCTCGTCTCTTTGGTTGGGGTAGCGGCGGGTCTTGAGTGTGGAGGTGTCAAGGTCTTGGATGCCGGGGCGGCGGCCCTGGTGGTGGTAGCGCGGTGCTCATGGGCAGAGCTTGTGGCTCGGTGCTACCCGGTGGCCATGGCCGTGTGGGCGGCGTGGTAGCTGGGGTGTGGCGTTCGGTGGCGGAGAGTGTTGGCCGGGGTGAAAACCTGCTCTGTCTTCGGACGGACCGGCGGCGGCGGCGGCGAAGCTCGTTCCCTTCTTGAAGGCGTCGTCGCGGCTCTCATTGCCCGTCATGTTGCTCCAGGGGAAACTCTGATCCTTGGATCGGGCGGTGGCGGCGTTCCGGTGTCGTATCCTTCCTGAAGGCGCCGCCTTGGAGTCCACGGTTCGTCATATGCGGCCTCATCTCTTCGCGGTGGCGTGTTCACTGTGGGAGTCCCCGGTGGCTCTTGTAGTGCTAAGGGTGGTGTTGCTGCGCTCAGCGCCTATGTATCCTGTCTTGGGTGTGTGCGTGTGTTGTGGTAGCATGCGTTTGTACCGGGTTGTTGTGGATCGTTGATTTATATATAAAATGGGGTGAAAGCCTTTTTGGGTAAATCTGTGCGCCCATATCTTGGTGGTATGGCTTCGCTCATGATCATAATGCACCAGGAGGGCGCGCCTATACCTCGCCTAATGCGAGTTGGAGTGAGCGCTCGCGTCAGGGCTCGAGAAATGGGCTGGCCCAGGTACGTTTCAGCTAAGTTCGTCTTTTCTCCTGTTGTTTTTGTTCTTTTTTATTTTTTATTTTATTCTTATTTTAAAAATATTGAAAACATATATTTCAAAAATAAATATAAATAAAAACATAAAATCCTGAATTTTAAAAAATGATAACACAATGTAAAACAAATGTAAGCATAATTCAAAAAATGTTTAGCATATTAACAAATTTTTGATATTTTAAAAATTCTCACATGTTTGAAAAATGTATGAGACATTATAAAAAAATTAATTAAATTTTTGAAAAAACGTTAAACATATATAAAATAAATGTTTCAAATGTATATGCCAAATGTTGCTAGCATACAAAAAACGTTTGTGGCATTTTAAAAAAATTCACGCGTGTCAAAAAAATATAGGTACCATTATTAAGAAAAATGTTAATCATGAATTTGGAAAATGTTAAAAGTATATCAAATAAATGTTTCAGATGTATATGAAAAATGTACAATGTTTATGAAAAAAAGTAGGCATCAAGCATGATTTTAAAGAAATGTTAATCATAATATATAGAACTGTTAATCATGTTCTAAAAAATATTAAACATGTATAAAAAATGTTCTTGATGTATATGAGAACTGGAGACATCAAAATAATTTAGTTTAAAAAAATTAATTGTGTTTGAAAAAATGTTTAGCATGTATAAAAATAATGTTTCACATGTACATAAAAAACTAAGGAAAAGTATACAAATGACACATAAAAAATCAATAAAAAGGTACTAAAACTGAAGAAAAACGATGAAAACCATAAAGAAACAAACTTAAAAAGAAAGAAAGGAAAGACCATATAAAACCGGTGAAAAAGAAAGAGAAATGAAGAAAACCATATAAAATTAATGAAAACCGAAGAAAGAAACAAAGAAAAATAAAGAAATAAGGAAAGAAATGAAAAACCCAATGAAAACCGAGAAAAAAGAAAGAAAACAAGGAAAAATAGAAAAAAGAGAAAAAACAGTGAAAATCGAGAAAAAAAACTTGAAAAACAATTTAAACAAAAGTTATAACAAATAAAAAAAAACTGAACAAAAACCCGGTGAAAAACAAAAAGAACCGAAGAAAAAACAAAAGAAAACGAGAAAAACCTAGAGAAAACCATAGCTACAGCGAGCGAATCTACATCGGGCGAATCCTACACTAATGGGCCGGCCCGCTCGCGCTGCACCTGACGCGAGAGCTATTTCCATCTTGCTATAAGCGAGATATAGCTCTCGCGGCGCCAGGAAGCTTCCTATCACATGGTTGCGATCTTTGTGGGTCCGGGCCCAAGAGTTCCTAGCGCACGCCCCTACATTACGCTAAGTAGCTAGTCCCGTAATGGGCCAGCCCGTTCGCGCTGCACGTCCGCCCAAGCAATCACAGCCCTGGCCCTCCCAACTGAAGGCGCCCTACTACTATGCAACCCAGCACCTCGGTCCGCCCAACACGCAGCAGTTGCCTCAGCAGTCTGTGTCCTCCTTCAGCTCCGACCATCGAGTGTCGTTCACCATCGATCTCAACACCGACTACGTCTTTTTACGGAGTTGTTGATGCTTGTCCGGTCGTGGATGTCGGCCATGGAGCTCTCGTCCTTCGGTGCCAGGTCACTATTTTCCTAAATGTCTAAACAAATTGCGGCAACGACAAAAGAGGAGGAAATGATGAACATGGTCCACGAAGGAGGAGGTCATGAAGATGTACATGTGGATGACTCCCAGATAAAGGAACAGCCGCATGCATATGCAGACGTGCACCCAGCAGCCAGACATGAATCTGGACGACTATTGGATAGCGGTCTTGGGGTGGAGTAATAGTAGTAGATGCAATTGGATTAACAGTCTACTTATCACGGACGTAATGCCTATGTGAGATTATACCATGAATGATCACAATTATATCCATGCGCAATTCTGTTAATTGCGCAACAGTAATTTGTCTACCACACCGTTGCTATGCTATCGAGAGAGATGCCACTAGTGAACCTATGGCCCCGGGTCTATTTTCCATCAACACAAAAGCTTCTACAATTGCTCTTTATTTTTTCTTTACTATTTTGCCGCTTTGCCTATCACTATCTGCTTTTAATCTTGTAGCTAGCAAGAACAAGGGGAGTGACGACCCCTTTGCCTTTGTTGGGTGCAAGCAAGTTTATTTGTTTGTGTGCAGGTGTTGCTAACGTTGTTAGTGCGGTGCCTCCTACTGGTTCGATGAACCTTAGTTCTTAACTGAGGGAAATACTTTCTGCTATTGTGCTACATCATCTTTCCTCTTCGGGGAATCCAACAACTCCAACAGGAGTAGCAGCGCCCTCCCATGCTCTACTCTGCCTCGCTGCCGGCAGCGCCCATGGATGTGCCGGCGTCGTCGTCGTGGCGCCATGCCGCGGCCGTTGCGGAGCTGCCAACCTCCTCGCCGTCATCGTCGTCGCCGGGCCCGTAAACTTCATCCGCCGCCTCGTCCATCTCCTTATAGGCGGCCTCTAACGCCTGATACTGACGGTAGCGCCAGCGGTCGCATGGATGTCGCGGACGGAGCGGTAGGAGTCCAGCAGCGCCTCCTGCTCGCCCACGTCCATGTCCGACGCGATGGTCGTACTTCTGAAATAAACCGACTTCAAGATCCTTGTGCTCGATGAGTCTGGCTCAACCAAGATGCGCCAGACCTGTTTTCCAACATTGCAAGATTGAAAATCTCAAAATCCCTAAAGCCAATACATCCTTTATACTTAGGCATCGCCGTACTCTCCCATGACACCCATGCTGCCTTTCTTTCTTCGTTCTTACGGTCAAGTACTCACAAAGTCGTCGAGGTAATTTGAATAATGCCATGGAATAGGTGGGAATAGCTTGCACTACCGATTTTATCAGAATTTCTTTTCCTCCACTAGACAAAAAACTCTCCATCCACCCTCGCAAACATTTACAAACTCTGTCCTTTAAATAAGCGAAGGTCCTGTTCTTTGATCCTCCCACATCGGCACACAGCTCCAAATATTTATCCTTAAGGGCTTCATTGTTTAGCTCAAGAATTTGCTTGACATTCTCCCTTATGGCCTCTAGACAACCTTTCCCAAAGAAGATTGATGACTTGTTGTTGATGCGCTGCCCCGAAGCATTACAATATCTTGACAAAACACCCTTGAGATTTGTTACTTCATTGCTTGATGTTTTACTAAGTAAGAGGCAATCATCAGCAAACAGTAAGTGATTCACTTAAGGGGCTGTACTCGCAATCTGAATCCCTTCAATTTCCCCTTGTTCTTTTGCATTTTTCAACAAACAAGAGAGCCCTTCACCTGCAAGCAAGCAGGAACAGATAGGGTGATATGGGATCACCCTGTGGAATACCCTAAGATGGTCTGAACTCCCTTGTTTTCGCTCCATTAAATAGGACCGAAAAAGACAACTATCTAACTCCCCTCATCACAGTGTCCACAAAATTTTGAGCAAAACCCAGTTTCTTCATAATCTTCTCAAGATATTTCCATTCAACACGATCATAAGCTTTCTTCATATCTAACTTGAGAACGCAATGAGAATTCTTCTTACTTCTATTAGACTTCATGAAGTGAAGACATTCATAAGCAGTGATGACATTATTTGTGATAAGACTACTTGGCACAAAGGTCGATTGTTCTTCCGACACAACTTCAGGAAGTATCTGTTTCATTCGGTTAGCAAGCGCCTTGGATGCAATTTTAAACACCACATTGCACAAGCTAAGGGCATGTACAATGGTTGATAAGACAGTCCTATCTTAAGTATTGCATGTAATTTAGATATGACAATAAAAACATGTCTACAATGGTTGTCTTTTAGTCTTATCTTCAATAACTAGCTATTCCTAAAAACATGGTGAGACATATTGTGCTAAGAGATCATCTCTTAAATAAGAGAAGACAAGCCTTCTCTTATGATTTCTCTCTCCTCCACCTCAACATTTATCCTACGTGGCACTCCTAAGATAGCACCATTGTACATGCCCTAATAGGCCGAAATTGAGACAGAGAGGTGGAGTTTTGTACCTTAGCTATGGTTACGATGAACGTCTTGTTTATCTCCTCGGGGGGAGTATACTCCATTCAGTAGGCGGATAACAATATCGGTGATCTCTTCACCACACTGAAAAAATCGACAGGGAAGCCATCCGGCCCTGGCGCTTTTGTTGGGAACATTTGAAACAGCGCCATCTTCACTTCATCATTACTATACGGTCTTGTAAGGTGTTCATTCATCACCGGCGAAACCTTACAAGGAACATGGGATAAAACTTCTTCCATTCCTATCACTCCTTCGGAAGCAAACAAATCTTCATAAAACGGAACCATCATATCTGCCAACTCCCGCGGATCTTTTGAAAAAGTGCCATCTGATCAGACCAACCGGACAGTCCTGTTCTTCTTCCTCCTATTTAGATGCCTTATATGATGGAAAAATTTCGTGTTTTGGTCCCCTTAAGCTAGCCACTGTACCGCAACAGCTTTTTTTTAGAAGATGTACCGCAACAGCTAATTTGAACACTCTCTCTGTGAAGGGTGTCAGTTGCGGTAGTTGGGCTTTGCATGGGCCGGCCTTGTTTAATGACCCTGCGGCCTGCGCCTTCTTATTTGTGACTCCAGCCTCGTCTTCTCCCCGTGACAAATATCAAATGAAACCGTGCATCAACATTTTTCACACCTTTGTCAAGAAAGGACTCGATTGGTTAATTAGATAGAAACGGGCAGAAACTAGTCCCTCCGTCCTATAATATAAGATCGTTTTTCAAGCTAACATAGTTTGAAAAACGATCTTATATTGTGGGACGGAGGGAGTACTTAACTCGGCAATCACATTATAACTGAACCTCTGATGTCTCCGGTCTCGCACTCTGCTCTGCTCTGCAACGGCAACTTGGCAGTGCAGACCATCAAAGCAAATTCAGGAGCACCACTGGAGTTTTGGATTAAATGAATATTTGCTTCTATATCCTATGATTCTTGTCATAATAACATACTAGTACACAGGAAGGGGAAAACCATTTTATTCAGCACTACTGCCACCCCAAATTACAAAATTTATTAGAAAATGGAATTGAGGAAATCTTTGTATAGTTTGACTACATGCTCGCTCATGTGGATAGGGCAAAACTACGTTCTGCAGCGTCAACTTGACAGGTGCAAATCATCAAAGCAAATTCAGGAGCACCACTTGAGTTTTGGATGAAATAAATGTTTGCTAGTATATCCTATGATTTCTGTCATAATAACATAGTACATCCATAGGAAGGAGAGGAACCATTTTATTCTGCTACCTCAAATTACAAAAAAAATTATTGGAAAATGGGGCGACGGAAAAACTTTGTACAGTTTGACAATATGCTCGTTCATCTGAATATAGGGCAAAACTCTGCTACCAAGCGCCTAAGAGCAAAGTAAGCAATACCATCTTCCAACACATTGCACTGCTTGCAGGTCTCAGGGAGCGCAGCAACCTCAGCTGACCGAAGTGCAGATTGACTGCTGAGAGTAGAGACCGTTTATGGGATTCACGAAGTGCTGCTTGCTTTTCCTACGCTTTGAGACCACCGTAAACCCCTCTGTATCCTTCTCGCTCTTGGGCACCTCGGCGGCCTTCGGTTGTTTGTCGAACTCTTTCGGACTTAAGGCGGTCTTGGTTACGTTGCTGCTCTGTTCGTTACTAGCTTCATCTGACCCGCTTGGTTTTCTGTCCGGTTGAGGTCGAGTCGAACCTAAGCTGTCATGGACCGACTTGACAATGAAGCTGAGCAGAATCTGCCTCGCAAGTTCTGCTTTGTATGAATCTCTCATCGCGTCTTTCGCTCGTTCCTTCACTTTACCTGGAGTTGTCTTCTCCACTTGACCTGCCTTGTCTGCCTCACGAACATCGACTTCCACTTCATCTGAGGCATGTGATGCCAACTGCTGATCTGCTGGAACAGTCACAGAATTAGCTTGTTCCCCTGCAGCCAAATCAGTTTGTTGCACAGTTTTTCCAGGCACAAACTCAGCAGCATGGGGGTTCATGGTTGGGGGGGAGGTGCTGCCCCTCGGAATAATGCTCTGGCTCTGTGTATAACCCTGTTTCCTTTGGAAAGAATGCCCAGTACGATAGTACAAGGTGGACCGAGGACCACGGGGTACTCTAGTATCGACAGCATGAGGGAGAATCTCCATTGCTTGACTTGGGATTGGCTGAAGCACAACGCTAGCATCATATATTGCCACTGTACTGTAAGGATGGGACACTGATAAGAGTGATCCAGGTTTGAATGGAGGTGCTGAAGCTGAAAGTTTGCTTCCACTTGTTTTCTTGCCAGGAGATGAGCTTCCGTCACTATTGCTGTCAGAAGCTTTCTCTGGCTCTGGGTGACTGCTTCCCTCTGGCTGACTTGAGACAATCTCTTTGCTGCTCTCATCACTTGACTTCTCCTTCTCTTCATCTATAAGCTTTCTATCTCCTTCCTCGGATGAAGGTGCTACATCAGTATCTTCTTCATTATCCTTCTCCTTTGTTTCCTTCTGTTCCAAAATTGGTTTCCACACTGTGCCAGGCGGTGACACTGCCACATCTTTGTATGACACCAACTTTGAAGCTATGCTAGTTGGCCTCTTGATTCCTGTGGGCTTTACCTTCCATTCCGATTTAGACGTACCCTTAGAAGACTTCTCTTCGGTAATGACGGGATCCCCATTCAATTTGTCACTTCTGATAAAGTTGCCAAATGATAGTTGGCTGGGGGAGTTTACAGCTTCCTCTTTATGCTCTTTTGCTTGTGGTTGTACACCACTCCTATGAGCAGAAGCAGTGCGACCATCTTCTGTACGATCAACCACTAATTTGGTGAGAGATGGCCTTCTGCGGATGCTTTTCTTCCGCACATTTGCAGATCTCCCTTTCAATGTAGCTGCTTGCCAACCTTCATCAGAATACTCTTCAGGTGACAAAGTATCTACCTGCTTCAGCTCATCATGGACAGCATAAGTTTCTTCTGCTACTACTGCTACTACACAAGGGCTTGCTTCCAGTTTTGCTTCTTGAAAATCCTTACTCTCTGCTTCCAGAAGAGATACTGAGTCATGCTGAAAGTTCTCCTTCTCTTCAACTGATTCACCTTGGTGTGCTCTGGTATTATTCTGCATTTAATATTACAAATGGTGAAAAAAGGAAAAGTAAGAGGCAATATGAGCAACATGGAAGTTACATATAATGATTTAGGCAGTAGCAGCAGAACCTTTAAGCAACCATTCACAAGGAAGAGAAAAGTGAATCTTTTAATACTACAATAAAGAATAAAATAATAAAATGTGTGTACATATGCAGAGAATTTCTATTTAAGAACAAAATGGACTTTACTTTGTTCGTAAGTTAATGGGTGGACCTCGAATATTTTCAAGTAGATGGCGCTAATCAATCAGGAAGCTTAGCCAAATATATGTCAGTATATGTCCACAGGATTTTTTTTACAAAAGTAAAATGGGTATATCTCGATTAGATTTTATGTTCCTACGGTGATTTCTAGTTAGTACCCAACTTACCAAGATCAGCTGGTACCACTATAGTGTCTATTATGGCAGTTGTAAGTCGTAACTTTAGACCTACACTAACTTCATAAGCTGCCTAGGTACCACTGACTAGCACATGTTCATTGGTCCATACATAACACCCGTACAAAAATTATTGTACCAGCCCTGTTCTGAACTTTCCGCTGCGCGCCAATCTCTTATCTCAGAATTATTCAACAGATATAATTGTTAGATGTGTTAGATGTGTATAGTCTCTCTTTTCGGTTTATCCCCATTGTACACATGTATATGTACTGGCCCTTGGCCCTCCTGAGAATACAGTTGCTCATTTCTCTAACATGGTATCAGTTGCCAGGTTCTTCTCCCGCACGCCGCAGCTCCGTGCGTAGCCTGCCCCGCCGCCGGCCATCTCCTCCCTCGCCGCCGGCCCTCTCCTTCCCCGCCACCGCGCCGCGCCGCCCCGGCCTGCGCTCGGCCGCGCCGCCCCTCCCCGGGCTCGGCCGCGTTCTCCTGTCGCCGCCCCGCGCCGTCCCGCGCGCGCCCGCGGCCTCCCCTGCCGTCGCCGCCCCGCGCGCGGCCGCGGCCTGCCGTCGCCACCCCGCGCCTCCCCGCGCGCGGCCGCACCCGGCCGCCGCTGCCCCGCGCCGCCCCGCGCCCGGCCGCGCCTGGCCGCGCCCTGCCTGCCGCTGCCCTGCTCGGCCGCGGCCTCCCCTGCCCGATTCCGCATCGGGCGCTGCTCCGCCTCGCTGTTGCTCCCGCAGCGGCTGGCCTCGTCCCCCGCCGCCCCCGTCTGCTGCGTGCGAGCGCACCACGGCAGTACCGCTTAGGCGGTACTACCGCTGTGCACCACGGTAGTACCGCTTAGGCGGTACTTCCGCTGTGTACTGCCGCAGCGAGTACCGCTTGGGAATCTCCCTCCGTGCAACTTTCTGTTTCTGGTTGTTCTCTAGCGGTAGTAGAGCGGTACTTGCACGGTAGTACCGTGCAAGTCAAAAAAAAAAAAAAAAAAAAAGAGCTCCTCATGTCCTCTTCAGGATACGTTGTTGTTCCTCGGTGCTCGGTGATCTTCGATGGCACCAACTATGCTGAGTTTGTGGGTTTCATGCGTATCCACATGCGCGGTCTCCTTCTGTGGGGCGTTCTATCTGGCGAGGTCCCCTGTCCGCCTTGCCCTATTGCTCCCGTGGCTCCTACCCCGCCGGTGCCGCCTGTTCTTGCTGCTGATGCTTCTCAGGCTGGTCGGGATACAGCCAAGGCCCTTGACGATGCTGCGGTTGATGTTTATGATCAGCAGGTATCCGCCTACTCAGATGCTCTTTCTGTTTACCGAGATGATTTGTCTGCTTACACTCAGTGGTGCAACGATGATGCTCGAGCTGCTGCCGTTCTCACTGCGAGCGTCTTACCTCAGTTTGCGTCTGAGTTCATGGGTCTCGGTCCTGTTGCTGCGATGTGGTCCTATCTTTGTCAGCGATATCAGCCATCTGGTGATGCTCTCTACTTATCTGTGTTGCGTCAGGAGCACGCTCTTCAGCAGGGTGACTCTTCTGTTGATGAGTTCTACTCACAGAGCTCTGCCATCTGGCGCCAGCTTGACTCTCTCAGGACAGTTGTTTGTGGTACTTGTCGTTGTTGCCAGACTGTGCGGTCAGACTTGGAGTTTCATCGCCTCCATGAGTTTTTATCTCGCCTTCGTCCAGAGTTTGAGCCTCGGCGTGCTCACCTGCTTGCTCGTGGTCGTGTTCCTATTTCGGAGGTGCTTGCAGAGCTTCGTGCTGAAGAGACCCGACTTCGTTCTGCTGGTCTGCTTGTGGTTCCCACAGTTCTTGCTGCCAGAGTTCCTGTGTCGTCTGCTCGCCTCACCGCTCCACCGCTCCTGCCCACACCTCCAGGGGGGGCTGGTCGCCCTCCTCCTTCAGGAGCGGGTCGGCCGCGCTCGCACACCTTCTGTGGCTACTGCAACAGGCCAGGTCACCCAGAGTCTGATTGTCACAAGAAGCAGAAAGACCTGAAGCGCTCTTCTGCTAGTGGGACTCGTGCGTCTTCCTCGACTCCGTCACTCACTGACCAGGATATTATGCGACTCAAGCGCATGTTGGCTTCCTCTGGTTCTCCCTCGACGGGTTCTGTTGCCGCTGTGACTGTCACCACCACTCCGCCCCCGTCGGAGCCTACTCAGTCAGGTACATCCTCGTGGGTTCTGGATTCTGGAGCTTCTTTTCATATGTCTTCTGATTCTTCTGCTTTATCTTCTCTTCGACCTCTTGATTTTCCTCTTAATGTTCTCACTGCCGATGGCACACCTCTTCCTGTTGCTAGTCGTGGCATCCTTTCTACTCCGTCTTTTTCGGTTCCTAGTGTTTCTCATGTTCCTCGTCTCACCATGAATCTCTTTTCCGCTGCCCAACTTACTGATTCTGGTTGTCGCGTCATTCTTGATGTCGACTCTTGTTCCGTTCAGGATCGTCGCACTCAGGCTCTGGTTGGTGCTGGCCCTCGGCGCCGTGAGTCTGAAGGCCTTTGGGAGGTTGACTGGCTTCGTGTTCCTTCCGCTGCTACCACATGCGCCAGCTCTCATGCTCTTGCTGCCTCCTCTTCTGCATCCTTCCAGCAGTGGCATCATCGGCTCGGTCACATCTGTGGCTCTCGCTTGTCCTCATTAGTTCACCAAGGCGTCTTAGGGACCGTCTCTGGTGATGTTTCGTTGCATTGTGATGGTTGTAGGCTTGGCAAACAGACTCAGTTACCTTATCCTACCAGTGAGTCTGTATCTCAGCGTCCTTTTGACTTAGTTCATTCTGATGTATGGGGTCCTGCTCCTTTCAACTCGAAAGGGGGTCATCGCTACTATGTTCTGTTTATTGATGATTTCTCTCGCTACACTTGGCTTTATTGTATGAAATCTCGCAGCGAGGTTCTCCCCATATACAAGCGTTTTGCTGCCATGGTTCGCACTCAATTTTCCACGCCTGTCCGTATCTTTCGTGCTGACTCAGCTGGAGAGTATATCTCTCACATGTTGCGTGGATTTCTTTCGGAGCAGGGTACTCTTGCCCAATTCTCTTGCCCCGGTGCCCATGCTCAGAATGGCGTTGCTGAACGCAAACATCGCCATTTGCTTGAGACGGCTCGGGCGATGATGATTGCCGCCTCTCTTCCACCCCATTTTTGGGCTGAGGCCGTTTCTGCATCCACCCACCTCATCAACATTCAGCCATCGGCTGCCTTGCAGGGTGGTATTCCTATGGAGCGTCTCTCTGGTCGCCCTCCTGACTACTCCGCTCTTCGTATGTTTGGATGCGTGTGCTATGTTCTTCTTGCTCCGCGAGAACGAACAAAGTTGACTGCTCAGTCTGTTGAGTGTGTTTTCCTTGGCTACAGTGATGAGCACAAGGGCTATCGGTGTTGGGATCCTGTTGGTCGCCGGCTTCGCATTTCGCGTGATGTGACTTTTGATGAGTCCCGTTCTTACTATCCGCGTCCCTCCTCGAGCTTTTCCGTGGAAGATATTTCCTTCCTTCTCCTTCCCGACACATCTCCCTCGGTGCCTCCTGTTCTTCCCTCTCCCCCGGTGAGTATCCCTCCCCCTCCTACACCACCGGTACCACCATCTTCTCCCTCCTCCTCCTCTCCCTCGTCATCTCCCTCTCCACCCTCCTCTCCAGTTTTTCGACCTCACTCCCCCTTTCCTTTCCACTACACTCGTCGTTCTCATGTTGAGGATGATCCTACTGATGTGCCCTCTACTTCCGATATTCCTCCTTCCACGCCTCCACCAGTTCATAATCTCCGTGCTCGACCTCGACCCCCTCTTGATCGCTATTCTCCTACCAAGTACGGCCTCTCTGTTGTTGCTGAGCCGACTTCCTATCAGGCTGCCCTGACTCAGCCTGAATGGCAGCTTGCGATGGCCCAGGAGATTGCTGCCCTTGAGCGTTCTGGCACGTGGGATCTGGTTTCCCTTCCCTCTGGTGTTCGTCCCATCACATGCAAGTGGGTCTATAAGATTAAGACTCGCTCTGATGGTTCTCTTGAGCGCTACAAAGCTCGTCTTGTGGCTCGTGGTTTTCAGCAGGAACAGGGACGCGATTATGATGAGACATTCGCTCCTGTGGCCCACATGACCACTGTCCGCACTCTCCTTGCTGTTGCTTCTGTTCGTCATTGGTCTGTGTCTCAGCTTGACGTTCAGAACGCCTTTCTCAATGGTGAGTTGCGTGAGGAGGTTTATATGCAGCCACTCCCAGGGTACTCTGTTCCTGATGGTATGGTCTGCCGTCTTCGCCGCTCTCTCCATGGTCTTAAACAGGCCCCTCGTGCCTGGTTCGAGCGGTTCGCCTCTGTCGTGACTGCCGTGGGCTTCTCGCCCAGTGATCATGATCCCGCTTTGTTTATTCACACATCTCCTCGTGGTCGGACTCTTCTCCTTCTATATGTTGATGACATGATCATCACTGGCGACGACTCTGACTACATTGCCTTTGTTAAGGCCCGTCTTCGCGACCAGTTTCTGATGTCTGATCTTGGTCCTCTTCGCTATTTTCTTGGGATTGAGGTTTCCTCGACCTCTGATGGCTTCTTCATCTCCCAGGAAAAATATATTCAGGATCTTCTTGCTCGAGCCGCTCTTGGTGATGAGCGTACTGTTGTGACTCCTATGGAGCTCAACGTTCAGCTTCGTGCGTCTGATGGTGATCCTCTTCCTAATCCCACTCGCTATCGCCACCTCGTTGGGAGCTTAGTCTATCTTGTTGTTACTCGTCCTGACATATCCTATCCTGTTCACATTCTCAGTCAGTTTGTTTCAGCCCCCACCTCTGTCCACTATAGTCACCTCCTCCGTGTTCTACGATATCTTCGTGGCACGATCTCTCATCGCCTTTTCTTTCCCCGCTCCAGCTTTCTCCAGCTCCAGGCCTACTCTGATGCTACGTGGGCTAGTGATCCTTCTGATCGACGCTCGCTGTCTGCTTACTGTGTCTTTCTTGGCGGCTCTCTCATTGCCTGGAAGACAAAGAAACAGACTGCAGTTTCTCGCTCGAGTACAGAGGCTGAGCTGCGGGCGATGGCTATGTTGACGGCTGAGGTGATCTGGTTACGATGGTTACTTCAGGACTTTGGTGTGTCTGCTACTACATCGACTCCCTTATTGTCAGACAGCACCGGAGCTATCAGTATTGCCCGTGATCCGGTGAAGCATGAGCTCACCAAGCACATCGGTGTGGATGCCCACTTTGTGCGTGCTGCAGTACAAGATCAGGTTCTTGCTCTCCACTATGTGCCCTCTGAGTTACAGTTGGCTGACTTCTTCACGAAGGCCCAAACTCGAGCGCAGCACGGGTTCTTTCTCTCCAAACTCAGTGTGGTTGATCCACCATGAGTTTGAGGGGGGGTGTTAGATGTGTTAGATGTGTATAGTCTCTCTTTTCGGTTTATCCCCATTGTACACATGTATATGTACTGGCCCCTGGCCCTCCTGAGAATACAGTTGCTCATTTCTCTAACAATAATCTTGAAAAATAATCATATCTCTGCTAACTCATTTTAACAATGATAATCTTGAAAATTATACATATACTATAATCACCTTTGCACGCCTGCACTTCCTTTGCATATCCCTCTCTTTTCTTTCCTGATCCGGGCTTATGTAGTCAAGTAGATCTGATACACTGGAAAGATAAATGTTTCAATCTAGATTGAGACAGTTTACAATTGATAATACACAATTTATTCATACCTAAGATGCCCTTTACTTGCAATAGAAGAATCAGGTTTTGGGATTCCTCTGCGAGCGGCCTCTTGTTGTTCTAATGCTTTTGAATCAAAATACTCTAGCCAAGCAGCAGCATCCTGCAGCAGGAAAGTAACGTTTAACAATCCAAGAGAACATTAAAATATTTGGTCTTCAGCTTCATATATTCACAGAAAAAGAACCTGAGTTCGAAGGTCATCTTCTCCTAGTTTCTCCTGAAGTATCTGTAAGGTGGTTTGTTCATGTTGCACGCTTAGGGAGTACGCATCCATCATGGAGAGGGCTATGGCTATGGCATGGTAGCTTGCAGCAGTCTGATTGGTAAAAAAAAGTGATACTAATTTAGTAACCGGATCTTGTGCATATTGTGTACATCACATGAATTCAAATGTGCATGCATACAAAACAAATTGGTGTATTTCTCCAATATATAAAGGGGCATATTTTGCTAGATGCATTTCAACGGTACATGACAGCACAGAGCTACAGTAATACAGATCTTTTTCTGGACCAAAGAACAGCATGGTGATATTGGCTCTATGTAAAAAAAAGATGTCGTTTCAAAACCTGGAAGACGTTGAAGAGTTTTGTTGAGAAAAACATGAAAATTTAGGCACGCCTTTGATGGAGAGCAATAGGGAATATCCAGAAACTTGAGAAGCTACATCACAAGTTGGACTTTGCATGCATTGTTGTAGCCTAATATGACATGTCTAAATACCATAGGTGTCTATGCACATTATGCTGTAAGACAAGCATTTTAGCACAATAATGCCATTTCTAAGGAAATATTGGTGCAAGAGCACTTCTGGAAACGTTGTTTGGGTTAGACAAATTTAACTATATGAAGAAATTGATCCCGTACTGATTGTAAGTGGTGTCTTACATCCCCATTGTGATAAGATAAGCATTCCAGTACTGCTATTTAATCCTAGAGAAATATTACTGCAGGAGAAAGCTCAAATAACGTAGTTTGTATTAAACAGATGCAAGTACAGAGCTGATCTCTACAAGTGTTGTATCCTAGAGTACGTTGACCGATTCGAAGAAAAAAAAATACATTTCGTCGTTTACTTGTGTAAACTTAGGTGGACTAAAGAAAACATGGTAAGAAAAAGAAAGAAAAAATACCTGTATGTGATCAGCTCCAAGCAATCTCTTGTTGCATTTTAGCGCTTCATGCAAATACCTTAGAGCAACATGAACATTTCCCATACCTTCTTCCATCATAGCCACATTTATGTAGGTGGCAGCTGAATTTGGATGTGAAAGCCCACAAGAAAATTGAAGTAGATAAAGTGCACGGTTGACATACCTTCAAGAGGAAAATATACCATTAGGAATACAAGTCAACAAAAATAGAGAATAGAAATGGAAATAGGTGGATGATATGTGAAAGATGATTGTTATCCAACAAACAGGTGCCCATAGTCACTTCATGAGTAAACACACCTCCAGTCACATGCTATTTGACAAAACAGCGCACACACACTGGCTAGTACAGCAGAACAAAAGCTGCAATGGCCACATCCTACTTGCAACATATATGCTGCTTAACCATTTTATGGGGAGAAATATATCAGTACAATAACATTGTGGATTGCAGTAGACTACCTAAGAACCTGAGTCATAATTGTAATTTTCATGTTTCCACAAGCAAACGCCTATAACAACACTTACTTCAGAGCCATCTCAATGTGTTGGAGACGGTAGTAGAAAACTGACAAATCACCATAGCTCTTCATAGTTTCCGGATGGTCAAGACCAAGCTCCCTTTCATTGATATCAAGTGCCTTCTGTTGATATATAGTTGCCTACAACAAAAGAACAAATAGTAGTAAAGAACTGCAACTTCCAATATTTTCACAAAGTGCTATCCGACATGTCTCTATTTGCTTGCAGAGTTCTATCAATGACAAACTATGCAGCTCACTGCAATAATAATAGCAGAGTGGTTTTTGTGCAAAACAGATTTGCGCAAAGTAGAGCATCCAACAGACAGATTACAGGCAACCTAAGCCAAGTTCATTTAGGTACCTGATTAAAATCTCCAGTATGGTAAAGAACTACAGCAAGAAGACTGTATGCATTAGCAGTCAGCCGATGGTATGGACCACAAACAGCTATAACTTTGGACAAGGCCTTCAAAAGAAAAGAGAGTATATTAGTACATAAAGATGATAAGCCATTGACTTCACTAAAATTAAAAAATATGCAGGAAGAACTGTAGCACAGCAGTTAGATGATGTACAGAGAAGACGTGAAAAAAGGTTGATCACTTGATCACTGCATACCTTTGCTCCATAGTTAACAGCATCATCAAGCTTTCCTTTATCCAAAGCCATCTTTGATGATTCTAGTAAGTTTCGACTATCAATAGATGAGTAGACGACATGCTGGAAGAGAAGACAATGCCAAAGCAAACTTAATCAACAATACATCCAATCGACGAGACATAAATAGTTATGAACTTTCAGTAATATGCTACCTTGCATACAGGAACTATGTTGACAATGTCGGATTTGTCAAATGGGTTTGGGCTATTCATATCATAATCTCTTGCGACTAACTCAAGGCCAACCTGATCAACAGATATATTAGTATGCTGTTCAGGAAACGAAAAGCTATGAATGCTTGCAAATCTCACTTTACAGTATGTACCTTGCTGCAAAGGCCTCTCAGAATGATGGGAATCCGCAAGTGCGCAAATTCATCTTTCAGTTTCCAACGGTATCTTTTAGAAAGGAAGCTCTCTACCCATTTCAGCCGCAAGTTATGCTCATTAGCATCTGTATCATGATCATTTTCTAATGTTGGAGATCCCAGTAAAATGTTCAAAGTCTCGGCTATAACCGCAGACATATTTTGCATGTCATCAACAGCTGCAATAACAGCTCGAATGACGTGCTTAAAGGCTCGAATAACCATTTCATGGATGCATATTGACTGGATGTGTGGGAGCTTCTCTGCTAGCTCTACCTGATATTTTGAAGAAAAAAAACATGAGGATATCCTACTAGCATAGAAGCAAAAGCAATTAAGACTAGTATTTACACCCACCACACGGCCTAATGAGCACATATTTAGTCCCCTTGTATGCATGAAATCAGTCATCGTTCTTCCATCCACTGGAGAAAGTTCAAGGGAAGCAAAATCAGCCACCTGCAGAAATCAGTCCCAGAGAAAAGTAATTATTCAGTTTGGGAATCAAATAGTATGTAAGAAAGTTTCAAGACAGCAATATATTAAATATGGACTCTCAGACTCTAAGAACTGTGGATTTTAGCTAAGGTTTTCCAAATAGATAAGACTAAGAGTAGACAGCGCTTACCAGCTTTGGGAGTGCAGTATCATCATAGAACTTATGGGCCATCTTTGTGAGCTCTTCAAGGGACTAGATCAAGAAAAATGAAGTTAAGTAATAATGCATCAGAGTTTCACCAACATATTCATATATAGAACCGATTGTGCTCTGTCAATCCAGATCAAATAGCATCGGGCATAAATTTAATTCTTTTAAGACAGAACATGTCAACTGATGGCACTTGGAAATTCTAAAACAAGTGTGGAATCGTATAGTTAAATCACCTTTTGATGAAGGCCAGCTTCCAAACTCTTCAAGCGGCAGAAAGCATCCTCTGTAATCAGGTTCCTTATTTCAGCCTCCATATTGGTTTCGGTAAATGCTACATTTTCAGACTTTTCCGTACCATTTGTCAGCAGGCAGTTGCTATCAGATTCTTCCTTCTCAGTCTTAGCATCTTCAATAGTGCTTTCTTTCTTTTTAATTTTTCTTAATTGTTCAAAGTGCTTGCCGAGACCTTTGACAGATGAATCTTTTTCAGATTTTTTTGCATTCTTCTCACTGTCCTCAGAAACGGAAGCATCTTTTTTCTGCAAGTGCTGGAGCCAGGAGGACCCAAGTTCCCACCTGATATGTCTAGGATTTTTGTTCGGGGTGTTCCCCAGCTTCCTCAAGCTGGTTTCAAGTACTGTACATGCTAGTTTCCTCGCATAATTATCAACATGTGGTTTAGACGCAAGGTGCTGGTTACTGGCAGCGATTTCTGGGTTGATAATTTTCGGCAGTGGTATTCTTAGACTGAAAAAAGAACACACATAGAGAACAAGGTTAGTTAAACAACATTGAGTGTGGAATGTGGAAAATTTCTCTAGTGATGAGCATGTATGTGAATAAAATCCTGAAGCTATCAGCCTATCACTAAGCAAGCATGTAAGTAAGAAAAAATATCAAACCTGTGAGCATTCAAGGCATTAGAACCTCCATCTGGATGATCATCCACATCGATGTTAGGTATTTCATCAAGATGATCAGAGATATCACTGGTTTGTTTGCCATCGCTGCTGTTCTTTGTGCGTCCCGAAACCTTCACTGTTGCCGTATATCCGCAATGCTTAACAATCACCACACCTAGCGTGGAAGAGTCCTGCATGGAAATCATGTTGACAGAACTTAGCAGTCAATATTAGAGCACACAGTTTAAGTGTGTAAATCATAAAGGTAGCAAGCAATCACCTTAGCAACGACACTCTCATCAGAAGTTAAACCTTTCAGAAGATTTCTTTGTGATATATCCATAGCATCCGTCTGGTAGATGGCAACTCCGTCAACTTTGTCCTCCAACTTCAAACTAGCATCAGCCTCATCCTTCTTTACAGTTATATGCAAGTCCCCAACACGTTCCTCAAGTACTAACGAACCATCCGGACCAGTTTGTGGACTAGTATCAACCAACCGCCGTATTGTCGAGGCAGCTCTGAAAATTGCTGTATCTACAAACAGATTGTGTAAAAGGAAAGCCTTCCGGTCTCTGATCACCCTCTCTTCCTCAGTCTTGGATGGCATTCTAGCCAAAACTGAAAATTCTTTTGCCCACCGTCTCCGGTCATGTTTTCCATCTCGTCCGCAGCCACCTCCATGCCCACCCCAGTTCTCATCTTCAACAGGCAATGCTGGGCTTTTTGTAGAAGAGTCCACATATATCGGAGGAACAAGCCATGTGTTTGCACGAAAGCCGAATGGTAGATTCCCAAACTAAGGATGCAAGAAATTTATCACCATTAAAAAATTGACAGATTTAAGCATTGATTCAATCTTCAGTATAAGTGCACAACCAAGTAAAAGGAAAGTATTTACAATCATCACCTTGTTGTGTTCCACAAAAGCTTTCATCAGTGCCTCGTATGCCTGTATGAAATGAATAATAGCTACCAATATCAGATAATCGGATGACGCTTGTAATGTGGGGTACCCAAGTGTACTCGGCAAAAATCACAGATAAGGATAGAAACGAAGCAGGCAATGCATTGGCAATAAGCGTGTGGAATCGCGCTTACTAACATTGGCAAATCCACTGCTGAGCTGCTGTAGCAGGTCCACCAAGGACCGGCTTACGGTGTGCGGCTTCGCCAGCAGGTAGAATCCCTTGACCGAAGCAACTATGTGTAGAAGCTTCCCGTTGCAAACCTTCACCTGGGGCACATATCAGAATCCTTTCAGCGAGTTGTAGTATGGCCACAATGGAGTTGCCAAGTGCAGAATTGTTGGGACAAATTGCAGGGCCAATCAACGAGCAGGCGAGAGAGATCACACACCTCGATTTCGAGGTAATCTCCGTCCTGGGCAGCGCCATTCCTCTCCTTCCTCCTGATAACTGCACACCGAAGTCAGTCAATCCCCCACCCACAAGCAGGCTCCATGCGAGAATCCACGGCTAATCAAAATGCGGCTTACAGTGGAGGGGCGGGGTGAGGTGGGCGAAGGAGAAGAAGTCGTAGAACTCGCCGAGCTTGGGCGGCGGGCCAATGGCCGCCATGTCGTGCGCCTCCGATATCGCGGGCGCCTCGCCGCCGCCGACGCCATTGGCCCCCGGGGAGGAGGCGAGCGCGGGTGGGGGAGACGGGGGCGTGGCGGGGCGCTGCGCGTGCTTGGACGAGGACTTGTGCTGCTTCGCCTTGGCGAAGGCGGTGGTGCAGGCGACGATGTCCAGCAGCCGGCGGACGTGCGCCACCGCGGCCTCCTCCGTCGCATACTCCTCTGCACAGAAGGAAAGCCGTTGGTGGGCTCGGTTAGTACCAAAGGCCTAGTAATAGTCTCTTGGTCTGGGCCATGTTGGTAGCCTCTAAATTCTAGCCCAACATCGACTAAAAGGTCTCAAAAAAAGATTCTAGCCCAACACTAACCAACCAATGCTAAAAAAAATTTGGACCAACACTGACTAACCCTAAAAAAAAAACTAAGCAAGTCTAAAAAAAGACACTAAAAAAAGTCTAAAAAATCCGAAAAAAAGCACTGGCTTACCAATGCTTTTGTTTCTTTTTTGAAATGTTTTCAGGGGAAAATGGAGGAAGTTGCTAACTCAAGTTTCAAGCAAAATGAATAGGCTAGATGAGAACGAGTAGGACCAGATTAAACACAGGAAAAATAACATAGAAGAAAAAAAATCCGATAAAAATGTGTCAAATCTGCAAGGAAATGTCCAGTTGTGTCTGCAAGCTTATAAGCTCATCAATTTTGGTTAACTTTCACTGGACCCCTAAGATTAAGATACCCGACGTAGTAAACTTGGTGAGTCGCTGCAGGCTAGTGCGGCCTCACAGGATTAGTAAAACTAATTAGTGGCCACTGGACCTAACAGTCCAACACACCGACCGCTGATTCCAAGAGCCGCCCAGCTTTGTCCTGTCTGTACGCACCAACGCCGGACAACAACAACAACAACAACAACCAGATACTCCTTCCTTTGTTGTTTTTTCAAAGAGTACGTACATACAGGCACAGCTGGATACTTGATGGGCAAGGAGCTGCACAAAGTTGCATTTTGACTCGATGCAAAAAAAAAAAAAAAAAAAAAAAAGTTGCATTTTCCACTCCAGATAGTATATCATACTATGATGATGCTAGCGTTAGATAAGATAGGTAGCACTGTGCCTGATTAGTCTGCTGCTGCTGCTTAAGAGAAGGTGGACTTGGCATCAGGTGGAAAATATGCTCTCCCAGTGCGTCCAAATGGCCCCTCCAAATTAATCGGCACTTGACGGCAGCACCGGTCGCTCTCGCGGTCTCGTCTGATGGAGAAAAGGAGGCGACCTTAAACAAGGCGATTTTTGACCAACCTACCAATCGCCTCGCCGGGCAGGCAGCATTAAGCGGACGTTAAGTACTATGTTGGTCAGACCACTGCTGCTCCTCTTAAGAAAACCAATCGCTGCAACATGCAACCACTGCTACCGGCCACCGCCTCACCCGCGCGCCGTTCAACCACTCGCTGTACCGTACGTGCGTGAACTCGATCGGCACTGCCTGCACTCCCGAAGCTATCAGAGGACAGAGGTTGCTCTCTCTCCGTGCGCCGTGACGCCATGGGGGCGGCCGGAAAGGGACGTCGGTGAAGAAAAAAGTAACACGACTGGTTGTCTGGTTGGTGTGGTGGAAAAATGCTCTCCCTCGTAGCCGCCCCAGTCGGAGCTCGAGAGGGCAGCACCGCAATGCCAATGAGCTCCCCGGGCTGCCGAGGGAGGCATGCAGACGAGACGACACGCGCGGCGCGGGCGCCGATCGACCTTTTTTCTGAGACGAGTCAAACCCTACACAATCCAGCAAAACCACTCGCGCTTCACGCGCATGTGCGGCAAGAAAAGCATGCCCGTTGGTTGATCGGCGATGGACGGTGGGCCTACGACAGACACACCAACGAGGGTGCACATGCATGCGGTACATTACATACGAACCTCTAGACGCTACATCCATGGCAGCAAGCAACAACAGTGTGCTTATGGCTTTGTCCGCTTGCACGTTGCTTCTTGTGCAGAATCATTAACGTGCTCCTGTTGTGATTGTAACGCCGGCCAGCAAGCCCCGTGCCAGTTTCGACTAGAGGCCGGATCGACTGCGGACGAATCCATGTGAAAACCTTCCGACGGTGCCAAAACAAAAGAAGCATACAGGAACAAGAAACACCAGCATGCATACGCAGCGAACGCGTGGATTCAGTTTACCACTGCTGGTGTCTGTTTCTGACGACGATCAACAGAGTGCAGCAGGTAGATTGTTTGTTTCTGCGGCCACCTACCTTCCACGATGGTGAGCGCGCAGGGCTTCAGCGCCACGATCTCCACGCCCTCCTCCAGCCGCTGCCCACGCACCTGCACCAACACAAATGCGCCACCGTTAGAGCATACTACAAATCAAGCCAACATTGCGTCCCAAAAGTAGGTAAGTGAATAATGGTACAACTGAAGAAGCTGCAGCTAATTAATCTGCTTAGCAGTGCAGCTTGCTGCCAACAATGTTGGAGCAGCACCTAGCCTGCAAACGAATGAATTTGGGCCGTCCAGAGCTATATAGCACGCACAAGGAAGGTGAGGACAAGTGAAGTGAAGGAAGCATTACCACATGGGAGAGTGAATAGTTTGTCAGGTGACACGTCTCCACGTTCGACGCCAGCAGCTTCCGCACGTCCAGCACGCGATCCGTCGATATGCCCTGCACACACGAACCACACGCGCGCGCCAACGTGAGAACAAAAACCATACTTATTTCTCGAGATATTCATCCACTGTTCTTCTGATGCTGGATACGCATTGTGAGGCGTATGTAAACAATGCCAGTATCTTTTCTTATAGAGATAGTCTAAACTACAGAACAATACTGGGAGGGAGGGAGCATCTCGGCATGGAGATTGCTGCAAGGTAATTTGTAAGCATCGGTGTGCTCAGACTCGAGACATGTCAGCCAAATTCAGCTAGAAAATCTCAGCTCGTGTTTGTCCCTGTTCATTGTCCTTTCTGTGTGGGAGAAGGCAGCTGGGAATGGATGGAGCCATGGCAAATTGGCAATACCTTGAGTGTCACCTGGGACTCGTAAGGGGTGGTGACCGCGACGTCCAGCACACTCGGCACAACTGCAAAACACACGAGGAAACAAGAGTTTCAGACAACACCACCAAGGCACCAACAACAGCAGTAACAAGAAGAGCTTTGCTACATCTACGAAATAATTACGGGGTGAGGAGGCTTCCGGGGTGAGGTGGTTGTCCTTCATTGGTTATTAATGAGCGGCGGGCCCCACCCCCTGAGAATCAGGGGGGCAGTTTTGATTAGGAACGAAGGAGCCCGTATGTTTACATAGAAATCCTTCGTAAGTCTAGCATTTTTGTGGTTGGAATTAAGGCGGTCAGAGGAGCCATCACGGCCGGCCGCGCAATTCACTGTGCGCTCACGAACCGCATGACTCAACTGACGTCGTCCCCACGGCGCGTAGTTGTACCAAGAAACGGAACCAGCATCGTAATTCGAAGCTAAACAGGTAAAAAAAGAGGGACGAACATCGGGCGCGGCGAAAACTAATCATGAGCAGGAAAAGGGGCTGGGCAGGGCGGCGTATCCTTCAATTCAGCGCAAAGCGTCGTAGCCAGGAATCGAAGCAAGCGATTTGGAAAAGCAAAAGATGAGACATAGAGCAAAGAACAGACATGATTACTGTTTGATGCTCGTACTAATTGCCCGTCTTTTTACCTTTTACGAACGCAAAATTGCAAAGCAATGGAAGAACAAATATGGGCATACGGCGGCATCACCAAAAACAGCAATTCAATGGCGTCGAGGACGAACTCGACGACGGCGGCAATTATGAACGACACAACGATGTACCGGCACGCAGGGATAAGTTGTCTCATCGGTGTTTCTGTACCTTTCTCCTCCTTCTTCTTGCGGTCACCCTTGCCGCCGCCGCCCCTGCCCTTGCCACGGCCAGCATGCTTGGGGGCCATTGCCACCCACCCTCAGAGAGCCCCTCTTCTATCTACTCCGACAGAACACGCAGAAATGGAGGATGGGGTTTAAGATAAGCCAAGCCGAGGTGTAACCGTGCAAGGGATGAATGAAGAAGAGACAGAGGAGGAGGAGGAAGAGGAGGAAGAAGAAGCAGAGGAGCTGGAGTCGGACGGGAGAGGGGGGTGCGAGCGAGAGGATATAGGATGAGCGACTCATCCCGTCATCCGATCGAGCCCCCCGTGCGATACTGGCCTCTCGATCGTCCGCCCGCCCCCGCGTGACCCCGCGCCCCATCCCGACTGGTCCGCGGGCCCACGCCTCCAGTCACATGCACCGGGGCCCCGCCGCGCAGTAGCACGCAGGAAGGACGTGGTGGTACATGGCTTGACGCATCGTGGCGACATGTGTAGCGCCCTCCCATAGTCTGCTCCATCAACGGCCCAGCCTAGCCTGGCTACGCCCGGCCTCATGTGCGGCCAAACCAAAATGGTTTACACGCAACGGGGTGGTGCGCGCGAGTTGCACGGGAAGGTGAAAGAAACGGGACAGGGTAACGTCCGGCCGGCGTCTGCGTCTGTGTTTCTCAGACAAAAAATTAGCGTCTGGCGTTGGGTGTGGAGGGTGATTCCACCGCACCACCGGCGTCATCGGAGAACCGTGTGCCCCTGGTGAGGTACGGGACAAGTCATGGGAGCTGTGCGGGGGCGGTCTGGACGGTGGCTGGCACGGCCAGGCCAGATGGAGGACACGGACACGGGCACGGTCTCTACAAGGTGGCCGGAGGTGTCCCATTGGGCGTCCGTCCGTCCGTCACACGCTGCCCGGCCGGTCCGAGGCAGCTTTGTTTGCCAGGTTTCGTCCCTCTGTTCGGCGGCGCATTGGGTGGCTCTTCTGCCAACTTGGGCGTTAATCAATTGCGCCAGCGACAAACTCAGTTTGCGTCCTTTGGCAATTTGGAGGCAACTTCCGTCACTGATGGTGCGATTTGGCAGCGGAATCCGGCTGAATATTCCGGGAGGCACCTTGGATTTCATTTCATTTGATACAAATGAAATGAAATGAAATCTATGATCAGATTTCATTTGCTGGTATCAAGATTCCAAATCGAAATATCATGTTTGGCTGCCACTGGTATTGATCGACTGAAATGATATCTATGTCATGTTTGGCTGCCATTTTGATAAGAATTCATACAACCACACCAAGCTTGGCTTAAAAACTGAGATACCAAGCTTGGCTGCCACATCATCTTTCTAAATTTAAAATTCACGCCAACATGAAACAAATTCAGAATACAACCATTCATATATGAAGCGGCTCCATGAAGCATGAATCCACATAATCAAATTATAACTGCCATGTTCAGATCCACAAAGTACAAACGCACATACGACGCAAGCAAAACAAAAGTTCGAAGCTTCAAAGCTTATATTAAGCAAAGTCAAGGAAGAGACTTGAACATGATGCCATAGACTGCCTTCATCTTCTTGCTCAGAAAGAATCACTGCTGCCCGGTTTCTTATCTTCGTCTTGTAACCTACTGAACTAGCAAATTTAACAGTGAGGCATCAGTTTGACATCAACGAAAGGTGATGCATGCTCATCAAAGAAAAACAAAGAATATATTGCTCATCAAGAAAATTTATGGACAAAACTATATCTTGTTTTGACAGGATCTACATTTGACAAAGCTCTGCAAGTGCAAACACACCAGCAGTACACTAGAACTGATGTTGCTGTTGTACACATGACAAATAGAGCTGCTGCCATACACATGACAAATAGAGCTGTTGTTGTACACATGACAAATAGAACTGCAGCTGTTGTACAACTACTATCATTTTTCAAATAAAAATAGAAGGTAAGAAAAGGAGAGCATGCATCAAAACAATCATCAGGCAAATACTAGCATGCATCAGAACCACCATCAAGATTCACAACTTTCCACAAGAAAATGACACCAGAATGTTCGTGATTTAAATTACTATGGAAGTTGGTAGTCAATGTTAGAGTTGTGTCGAATATAGTGTACAAGATAGGTTACAATTAGACTTGTAGTTGAATTGTGTTTACATAGGATATGGAGTCGTGTCCTAATAGGACACTTGTATCCTAGGCCTCTCATATATAGCGGGGGTAGACACACGATGTAACCTATGCCAACATAATAGCACAGGAACGCAGGGGGAGCCGGCGGTGTGTGCCGGTGCCCAGGGCGGCCAGGGTGCGGTATTGTGACGGTGTCACGGGGAGGAGCGCCCGTAGTCAAGCCCCGGGGATGTAGCCATATCGGTGAACCTCGTTAACAAATCTCGGTGTCGTGCTCGTAAGATTGCTTGGTCCTCGGATGATCGACGGTGTGCCTCAGATTTATTCTAACAAGTGGTATCAGAGCTAGGTTATCTGAAGGTTGTGGATTGTTGATCTAGAGGCGAACGCATGAAAGCTGTCAAGGGGATCTGACGAGATGCAACGTGTGTGGTTGGAGACATGGCAACGAAGTTGTCGCGTCGGTGGATCAAGATTGCTTGAGTTCAAGATCCAGGAAAGGACGGCGTCGTGTTTGGAAGAAGCAATCGGAAACGGCTAGCTAGTTGATCGGAAGCGCCGCCTGGTGGAGTCGAGTTGGCGATCTCGGCGAGATTGTAATGCACGGAGAAGCACGTGGATGTACAGCCGGCTGCGTGTAACGCCGTGACACACGCTGCAGGTGCGCGTGGCGCGTACGTGCGGGGGAAGCCCCAGGCTGGTTGCTGGATGTGTCTAGCGATGGCTGAGATTTGTTTTGAGAAAAAAAAAAGGAGACTGGGTCTCCATGTACGACACGGATATAGACAACCAAATCAGTCACCGGAAGGATAACTTTCATTCAAAGGCTTTGGTAGGAAGTGCAACGTTAGCATCAGGATATTGTGTCATGGGAGCTACTGTACGTGAAGACCAGAAGAGTTTTTTTGGTTGGAATTTGCTATTAGTACATCTCGTGTACTTTGGCGCGCGTGGAAAGCTCGATTATTATTTTTCGCAGTGTCAACCATACAAAGAATCATGGCGCCAATGGGTACCAGGTTTGAGGTGGAGAAGTTCGACGGGACTGGAAGCTTTGGGTTGTGGTAGACACGGGTGAAAGATTTGTTGGCACAACAGAGATGCTTGATGGCGTTGTTGTAGGAAGTCAAGCCAGTTAAGATGGAAATCATGTGATGGATGGAGATTCGCGGAAGATGATTTGGGAGCCTGGAGCGTGTCATGCAGTTGAACGAGTTCGGCTGGGTCGGACTAGATAGTCTGACGGATCGACGTGAGTCGGTTGGTACAGAAGACGGTGGTGAGATCGGCGACGACGACATAGGAGCGTGATGCTGATGGTGACCGACTTCTGGGCGTGGAAACACGTGGCACAAGCCCGAGGCTTGTGTGGCTTCGACAAGACTATGGCGCGGGGTTGATTCAAGGTGGTGTACACACGGAGCTTGAAGTCGACGGGGCGCGGGGTGGACTGATCATCTACCATGGAGTCATGTTGAAGGTGGAGCTGGATTGAGGGGCTACGGTGTAAGGATCCGGAGATCGCAGCCTATTCAGTGGGGAAAAGCGAGTGACGCGTGGTTCGGACTGGAGCCCAGTGGTCTGATGAAAGCGTGAAACTCGTCATCGGTCGGTGATGATCGGTGGTACTCTGCAGTGGGGGTTGAGTGGTGTGGGTTCGCGACCCTTGAGACTCGACCAGGACAGCGGAGGCTCAACGCGGTAATAGCGGCGAGGCGTGCGGTATGCACGGGACATGGAGACGGGCCAGGGGCTCTGGTGGTCATACATGTGGTGAGACAACTGCGAATTTGACTCGGGATGACGACAAGCAACGGTGAAATTTCTTCAAGTTTCAGACAGGCGGTCAAGGAAGAGCGGTGATGTTGAGTTCAGGTAACTCTTATGTGCGACACCCAATATGTGAGTTGTTCACTTTCACACAGGTCGGTGATCGGTGTGTGATGGTGTTGGATACTCTGGAAGTTGGGAGCGCAAACTAGAGTGATGTGGAACTTAATTTTCGTTCGAGCGTTGACTGTGGTCAAGAAAAGAAGGAACTACAAGTTGCAGGTGGAGTCATATGGAGTCTTTGGAGTAGTAGCGGTGCTCATGGGTAAGCTCAAGTCCAATGTACATGGAAGTTTGACGCATGAACGAATTCAAGGTGGTGGAGAATATTCGCCAAGGTGGAGTTTGTTAGAGTTGTGTCGAATATAGTGTACAAGATAGGTTACAATTAGACTTGTAGTTGAATTGTGTTTACATAGGATATGGAGTCGTGTCCTAATAGGACACTTGTATCCTAGGCCTCTCATATATAGCGGGGGTAGACACACGATGTAACCTATGCCAACATAATAGCACAGGAACGCAGGGGGAGCCGGCGGTGTGTGCCGGTGCCCAGGGCGGCCAGGGTGCGGTATTGTGACGGTGTCACGGGGAGGAGCGCCCGTAGTCAAGCCCCGGGGATGTAGCCATATCGGTGAACCTCGTTAACAAATCTCGGTGTCGTGCTCGTAAGATTGCTTGGTCCTCGGATGATCGACGGTGTGCCTCAGATTTATTCTAACAGTCAAAATGAAAAAATATGGTGAACATGCTATGCAAAGAAACAATATATGTGACTGGCAACTCCTCAGTAACTTGTTATATATATATAACGTGCTATGAAAAAGTTGGAAAATATACAAGGAGGAAATAGGAAATAAAGTTGTGTGCCCAACTAGAATATACGACAAGCGAAGTTGTGTGCCCAAATAGAGTTGTCAAGAAGTCGTACTGCTGTCCGGATCCGGTGGCTGGAGAGAGGCGTGCTGCTGAACAGTGGGGTGGGGTTAGGGTTCAAGCAGAAAAGATGCATCAGAGAGGGGGGGAGGGGGGAGGGGGTAGGGGGAGAGAAGAGAGGTGGGTGCGACTTACCAAAGCTGAGATCTCGACGACGATGTTGCGGTCACCGGAGGCCGCACGACATCGAACGAGCGAAGATGCGTCGTGAAATCCAGAGTAGAGAGGACGAGAGAAGAGGAGTCGAGAAAGGAGCTATTCACCCGCAGGGGGATGCATCGCCGGCGGCCGAGAAGGCGGGATTCATGGCGGCGGCGGTGGTGGATGGGAGATTTGGCGGCACTAGTGGTGGGCGCCTGGGGAGGAAGACGAGCGCGTCGGGACGAGGGGAGTGGCTGAAATCGGGGAGAATGACGGGTGAGGGCCTGGGATTTGGGGCTAGGCAAGTTTCTATTCTCTGGAATTTAAGAATGAAATCTGACGGTCAATTCTGTGGCAGCCAAACGAGTAAATGAAATCCACTGAATTCGGCCCAAATGATGGGAGCCAAACGACCTGTAAGTGAAATCATCATCATTTGGCCGGAGAAAGTAAGATGGTTTACTACTGCTCTTGTCCGCGCTCTGCCTGGAGAACGCCGACAGATGTTTCGGCCCGATCGGGACGTGGACGGACGGAGGTAAATATATACGCGAGAACAACGGTGAACGGTGACATAACATAGCACAAAGTGTGGTGTGATCGCAGGGGTGATTTGCCGGCCACCCCCTGTGTCTGTGAACATGTGTGCCGAGAGTGCGGTGATAACCAAAGGCTAGTAGTAGATGCCTAGTAATTTCACATCGGACACAAAGTGCAGCATTGCTTGAAAGCGAGCAAATGACCTTGTTGAGAAGAACTACCTCTTGGTGAGATTGTGGAGTCGTGTTCTGCTCCTGTCCGCTAGAGTTCAAATGACAGTGTTCACATTTAGACACACACTAAGACGATACGTCCGATGAGAACCCTAGTCAAATTTAGCGGTGACTGGAGCAACTCCAACGCGCCGACCCAAACGGACGCGCGGTTTGTCCTTTTTTATCTGTTTAGGTCGGCTAGGCGCTCGCTGTTTGCCTGTGTTCAACCAATGCGCCCAACCGACCGACGCAATTTTCGTCCGCGTGCAAAGCAAACTGTAGTAAAAAAGGCCAGCAGCCAGAATACATACCAGCGGTCATGCCAGCGCCCACAGTTCATGTTGGCGGCCATGCTAGCGGCCGGCATACATGTCAGCCTTCAAAAAACAAAAGAGAGCTCATGCAGGCGCACTTGCCAGCACACAAAAATAGACGAGACATCTCGGTTGTGGTCATGCCGGCATACAAAAAAGATGGCGCTCTCCGACATAGATCAATCATCAAGCTCGAGCATCTCCCGATGCATCTTCTCGAACCAAGGCCTCTTTCTGGGGACACCGTGTTCAAGTCCACCTTCATGATCTCCACCTCCTTCATCATGCAAGCGAGTGTCACTTCCTTTGCTTTGGCCTTGGCATTGATAGCCTCTATATCGAGCTTCTTCGCTTGCATGTTCGCCTCCATCTCTAGCTTCTTCGCTTGCATTTCCGCCTCCATCTCGAGCTTCTTCGCTTGCATCTCCGCCTCCATCTCGAACTTCTTCCTTTGTAACTCCATGTAGGCCTTCATTTGCTCATCTTTATCTTGCCGACGCTTCTCCTCCCTTGTTTTCTTTTGGGTCATCATGCCTTGCAAAGTTTCTTGCAAGGCAATTGACGCTGCATCACGCTTCTCCTCTTTCTTGGAGGTGGTCTTTCCCCGCGGCCGCGGCTTATCTCCCTCGCCATGGTCCTCGGCGGCTTGCGGCCCTTCATTCTTCCTGAGGGCGGCATAATGCTCCTAGAATTTCTTGTTGCTTTTTATGATCATCCAACAATGGGTGAGGGTGAACGACTTGTTCCCATGTTGGGCCTTGAATGCTTTCAAAGCTTAGAATGCCTACAAATGAAGACACGAATGCATATTCATATGTGTAATGGACATGCAAGCATGAAACAACAGAAATGGGAATGAAGATGGAGAAATGTATACCATGTACATCTTTGATGCCTAGGCCACTCACGGGACACCCCTCGATGCTCTCTTGGCCAACTGAAACGGGCCTGCTGCGTGGCCGCAGCGACGAGGGCCTTGTTCTCCGTGATGGCGGCCTCCTGTTGGGCGGCGGCGGCCGCGGCTTCCAACTTGTCGGCCTGCACCTACCTCCGGCCAGCCCTCTTGGCCGACTGAACGCCCCACTGCGCGTCCGTCAGCACCTTCTTGGGCTGCGCCGCCTTTTTACGCGCGGCGCGGGGCTTGTCGACGGTGGAGGAGGCCGGCGGCGGCGTCGGGGTTCGGCGCGCCGTCCATGGCGAGCGGCGGGGGAGCGAGCTGGCGGGAGGGTTTTGGGAAAAGGACGGGCGTCGCGCGCGTCCGCTGCTTGTCTGCGCCGACACAAACTCGGCCCAAATTTGAGCCCGAAATGGGTCGCGCGCGGATAAAAAGCAGACGCTGGTCCGTTTGTGTCGGCGCGTTGAGCCTTCATTTGTGTCCGTTTCAACTCAAATGGACACGCGCGGATAGTTTGCGTCGGCGCGTTGGAGTTGCTCACAGGAGACGCGCTCTCATGGGCATGTATACGTACGTCCGGTGTGCCGTGCATCAGTGATGATGTATTTCTTTTCAGTGGAGTGATGATGTATCGATGTGTCGTCATCTTTGCAATTGGAAAGGAAAGAAAAAGACGATCTCAGTTTTGTTACAGTAAAAGATTTTTGTGTGCTCAAAGTAACACTTCCAAATCGACGAAACGTGGGGCGCGTGAGCCCGCAAAGATGCGTCAAGTTTGTTTACTCGACGGCAGCACCGCCGTCCCCAGGCCTCTGGACGATACACTTTGTGCACTGCAGTACGGCACTCCAGTTGGAGCACGCACATCACATAGACGACAACCATCCAACAAGAGTCCAGCGAAACCACACGGTTTAGGAATTTGGACTTAGGTTTGTGCGTGTAGATCGCTGGGTTAACGACATGAACAAAGCAGCAAAGTGCGTCCTTTGCCCGTCCTGTCACTCACATTCGTTCGTTCCCCTACGTAGAGTATGTTTTTGTCTCCTCTCCTAGGCGTTGTTAACGCGCCGTGTCCGCTACCAATCTGGCCCAGACTGATTCCTGATGACTGCTCAAATAATCTATATCTATATCTATACCTACTAATAAAGCAAGGTGATATTCTTGGTTTCGTCCCGCTTAGATGATTTTATTGGTTTCGAACTCCTTTTGCTAATCGCTAATTAAAATTAAAATTAAAAGCCGAGCCAGCGAACCAGCCGGCAAGAAAGATGGGTAGTAGCAGAATCGTGGGCTCGTGGGCCAGTCGGTCTCCCAAGGGCTCCTAAAAAAATCATGTACGTACCCGATATGAACTTCTCATCGAGTAAGGAATAGCAAGCCTGAGCCTCCACCTATAAATACAGCTCCTATCGTGCACTAGCGGCGTAGTTATTGATCCTTGCATCAATGCGGTCACGTCACCAACGAAGACAACCCCTGTCGTAGAGACGAACTTGCGGAAGTCGGCGGCGAGTTGTGTCCAAAGAAGACGACCCCTGCTGTAGAGACGAACTTGCGGAAGTCGGCGGCGAGTTGTGTCGGGAGCGTGAAGCTGGCGCAGTTGACAGATTCCATGCCGGTGGCACTGACAGCAAGGGATGGCGCTCCCGCGCAGCCCGTGGAGCAGTCGTTCGTCCATGCGAGTACCTTACACCGGGACCGGGCATCAACTGCCATATGTGGAACATTGCTTCGCCAAGAGCAGCACCCGTGAGCCGGTGAAGCAGGCGATGGCCACCCGATCACCCTGCCGGAGGCCGGCATGTAGATCCGTGACCCGAGCACCACTTCGTATGCCGACGGCCTGTAGGCGAAGCCAGGCTACTACCCGATCGTCCCATAGGGGGGCGGCATGAGCGTGACGCAGTTTCATGACTCGGCCACCACCTGATACGCCGATGGCCTGTGGCGTATCATCTTGCTGGCGTTGACGAATACAATGCATGTCTCCAGATCATGCATCTCCCGCGAGGAAAGACAAAAGGATTCTGCGTTGACTGGTGCCTGAGCCCTGAGTCTATCATAAATGATGCCATGAAAAGGCGGCACGGTGAGTTATCATATTCAAATCCGTTTATTTTTCAATCTCACGGTAGTTCTCTTCATGTGTCGGTTCATCGTATTGATTCTTCACTGGCAGCAGCTATAGCTACGAGATGCCTAGATTGATGCATTCCAAATAAAGTTGTGCCCGGCTTTTAAATTTGGGGCATAGATGTAGCTACTTGGTACAATTAATCTTTGGATCCTCGATAAGTTTTCTGGAGTCATGAGGGTCATTATACTTTGTAACATTGATCGAGCTCGCAATGATGTAATTCTAAACATGTTTCTTTTTCTTTTTGGGGGAATAAGGCAGTTCGTTTTGGTCCAAACCAAAAAAAAACTTTTGATCAATTCCTTGTACAATTCATGGAAGTGGTCTATATTTACCGTGATTAGTCAGCTTGATCTATAAGTAATTTTTGTATTTTTTTCTAAACAATATTAACTTGGTTCTCAAGGATTAATCTTGCATCCGGACAGTTGCATTGTTGCCCAACAGTTTCAGACCAAAGAGAAGATATGGTGACGCAGGAGTAGATGAATTGAAAGCTACAACTCAGTGGTACACCACAATTGGTAAATTCTGTAATACCATACAAAATCTTGAATTTATTTTCTATCTATTGTAATGCATGAACTATTTTGGTTAAACTTGAAAGCACATCTATTTATTCCTCCGTTGCAACGCACGGGCATATGTGCTAGTAATAACATAACAAACTAGTAATGTAATGTATGAAGGCCATATTTGATGACCGAATCAAATGGAATTTCCAAACACATGTCCTTGACCAATTTTCATGTGGCTATGACTGTTGGATCATATGCTCCATTGCTAACCGATTTTGATCAACCCTTCCGAATAGTAACCAGTCACAGTTCAAGTAGCAACCCCGGGGCAGTACGCCGATCTAAAGATGGAATTACAGAATCCGCGTTGTGCGATGATTCCTTCATGGATGGGCTAAACACAGCGCCAGTATATACAAAAATGGAAAAGTTGAGGCTCTACCATGATCGACGTACTCGGTAAAAACCGAAAAGGTGAGGTCCCTGTCAGCTTCTGAAATTGAGCAAAAAAGTCACTTAAATGAGCAGATTGCCCACCTATTGTGCGGGGAGAAAATTCAAATGGTACCAACGCTTGAAGGCTCGACTCCTGGTTCAAGGAGACGATAATGTGAAATATTTGCATATGTTGGTCAATGGTAGGCATAGAAAGAAACGTATCTTCGTGCTCGACCAGGACGAGGGCCGAATCAAGGAATCAAGGGGGACGTCCCGCTAAGTTTTTATTACCAAGTGTTACAAAGATCATTTTGGACCTCCAGAGAGTAAATTCCCGTTAGACCAGTCTATAACAGATGATGTACCTTAGGTCTCAGAGGATGAGAATGAGTTTTTAACTGCTTTGTTCTTTAAGGAGAAAATTTGGGGTGCAGTGTTTCAGATGGAACACAACAAGGCTCCTGGGCTGGACGGTGTTCGAACGAAGTTTTACCAATTTTTATGGGACGTGATTAACAGGGACTTGGTACAGTTGTTCAACCAACCGCATACAAAAAAAATTGTTGAATCGCCCGTTTAAATTTTGGAAGATTATCCTCCTACACAAAACTAAGGATGCAAGTCGTATTCAATAATATCGACCGATTAAGCGAGATGGCTAGGTTCCTTATGGTGAAACTAGCCCACATGGTTCAAGATCTAGATTTGGTACCAATGCTCGTATTTTTCTGGATTTATTTCAATCTTTTCGGCGGTGTTCGTTTAGTGGGAGGAGGCATTTCCGTCGACTACGAGACGCCTATGGTGACTTCGTCAATCTCAAGATGTTGTTTTTTTTTTTGAAAAGGAGGATAGACCCCCGGCCTCTGCATCTGGACGATGCATATTTATTAATTATTCACAGAGACCATACAAAGTAATACATCAGTCAACCTGAAGCCACCATCTAGGCAACACCTGTTGCTACTCCTATCCCATTGATGAAGGTGTGTCGAATATTCGGGCCTAATACCAAACGGACATCGCACCAAACCCTAACATCTAAAGCCGGATGCCCCAGCCCAGCCACACACTGGGACTGGGTCCCATACCGGACCGACGCACTCTCAGAGGCTGTCGCCGCCATCTTCCACCGGTCCATCTCCAGAGCAGTAACTGACACATCGACCTTGCCTGGCCTGCCGTCGACGCCACCACGGCGCCAGACAACTCCACCATCCTGCACGTATTCGTCCATACGCGCCCGTCGCCGAACCTCTGCAGCGCCATGCCACCGGGATCCGCCGTCGGCCTTGCGGTGGATGAGACACCGCTCTTCCGCTTGTCCCGTCCAACCAGCACTTGCTCCAAAACGATGCCCTCAGGAGGGACAACGGCATCAAAGGTACCATCATCGTCCGATCCGGTAGATCCAGATCTAGGGTTTCCCCCGGAGCATCACGGGTGGGGTGCCATGACCTGCAACAACGATGCCTCGAGAAGGGAACGACGTCATAGACGCCGCCATCGTCCGCCATGACCGAAGTCGGTGCGATTTTCACCGGAAGTCGCGTCCCCCCAACCTCGCAGCTAGCTGGAACCGAACGGAGCCTCGCCGTCGGCACGCCGGCAGGGAGCCTCCATCCGCCCCTTACCGGTCCTCCTCGCGCCACCGGCCGGCCAAAGCCGTACCGAGACGGATCTGGACAGGACGCCAGATCCGCAGCCATCGGAGCCACCCATGCGCACGCAGCCGCCACACCGCCGGCCATGGAGGCTCCCATCGTCGCCGCGCAGCAGGGGCGCCGCCCTGACTGCCGCCCCCGGCCTCCCCGCATGAGACGCCACCTCCGCCTCACAGGGTCCGCCGCGGCAACCACCCGCCCTGGATCTGCGGTGCAGGGCCCGCCGCCACCGCGGCCCTTGCCGGCGGCAGCGGCGGCTGGGGATGGAGCAGCGGGGAGGGACTGGCGGCTAGGGATCGGGGGCCCCTGGCGCCGCCCGAGGGGAGGCAATATGTCCTACAACAGGAAGTCCATCTCAAGATGTTGTGCTCGCTCGGTATCTCGAAGTTGCTCTCATAGGGGTAGGATGTGTGTACGTGCGTTCACAGGGATGAGAGTATGTGCGTGTATGTGAGCATCTGCGATTATACTGTCTTAAATTTTTTGACCGATTAAACTCTTAAATGCCAGTTTTAAATTTTTCATGAAGGCCGCAGCTAACCGGCTAAACGGGGTGGCAGACCATGTGGTACACCCACTCAAATTGTGTTCATGCAACGGTGTAACATACTCGATGGAGTTGTTGTGCTGCATAAAACCATACATAAGCTTCACCGGAAAAGGTTGAGGGTCAACTTAAAATTGACTTCAAAAAAGTCTCAAAGGCCCTTTCATGTGCAAACTCTCCGTATGAAGAGGTTCTAGCCAAAGTGGTGCAGGCGAAAACATCAAAGTACTTTCGCCCCATCCTGTCACACACTCATTCATTCTCCCTACGTGTGTTTTTGTCTCCTCTCCCAGGCATTGTTAATGCGCCGTGTCCGCTACCAAAGCTCAAACTGATTCGTGACTGCTCAAGTAAACTAATACAGTACTGTAATAGAGTATATATAAAGGCGGATGGAATCTATTGCTTAGGGTTAGGGTCTATGAAGCACCGATACGGCCAAAACTGGTGTATCGGCGTACTGCACGCCGCCGATACTCGGATACGCAGGATACGTCTTCGATACGCGTATCCCAGAAGTATCCCAATTTTTGATTTAAAAAGAAAGAAAATAATCCCGATACGTACTGTGGAGACGGCAGGATACGGGCGGGACACGGCAAGGACGTCGCCAGCCGCGAACCAACCTGTGGTTGGATGGTTAGAGGGACAGTGGTATCCCCAGCCCACCAGGGTTCAAGTCCTGGTGCTCGCATTATTCCTGAATTTATTTCAGGATTTCCGGCGATGCGCTTTCAGTGGGAGGAGACGTTCCCGTCGACGACGAGGCGCCTACGGTGACTTCGTAAATCTCAAGATGATATGCCGGCTCAGTCTCTCGAAGGTGCTCATAGGGGTAGGGTGTGCGTGTGTGCGTTCATATGGGTGAGTGTATGCACGTATGTATGAGCGCTTGCGTCTGTACTGTGTTAAAAAAAAAAGACGTCGCCAGCCCCGAGCCCAATAAAAAGCCCACGAGCCTAACCCTAACGCTCTCTCCTCTCTGTATCGGGCGGGGGACTGCAGGAGCGCGCCGCCGCCGCTGCCTGGAGTGGCTCGCCGCCACCGCCTGGAGTGGCTCGCCGCCACCGCCTGGAATCGCCTCGCCACGCCACGCCGCCGCCTCGACTGACTCGACTGGAGTCTTCTCCGCCGCCGTCGCAAGAGCTACTTCCTGTGTGCTTGCCTGACTGCTTCCTGTGTGCTCGTCTGATTCCCCCGGCCGAGCCCCGAGTGATGTGTGCTTGCTTCTTGGTATTGCTTGCTTGCTGATGTGTGATGCTACTGCCCACTGCAGGGAAGCTGCTTGGTATCTAAGTTGCATGTCATTGTCTCTATCGAGAACCCCAATCAATACTATGCTGCCCGTTTAGAAACAAACCCACACTCTGAGGGCATATTTGTATAGAACAACAATGCAATTTTTGATCCCTATGTGTAGCTAAACTAGTGGTTTAGAAATTTAGCATCAGATGTGTTTTGATCTCACACATTCTATTATGTTTGTTTTTATTACTCCCTCCGTTCCTAAATATAAGTTTTTTTTAGAGATTCTAATATGGACTACATACGGAGCAAAATGAGTGAATCTACCCTTCAAATACGTCTATATTAATCCGTATGTAGTCCATATTCAAATCTCTAAAAAGACTTATATTTAGGAACGGAGGGAGTACATGTCATTTTATTAATTATTTATATATACTCACCGTATCGCCGTATTGATGTTTCTAGAAATTGCCGTATCCCGTATCGCCGTATCGGTGCTTCATAGGTTAGGGTTACATAAGTTTATCTCGTGACTAGTGATGGGGAAGGAAGGAAGGAAGGAGGATGCTCCCGTCGGAGTTGGGCGGCCGTCTCCGGCGGTACCGTCCAAAACGGCCGAGCACATCTTCCCAAGGAGGAAACCCTGGGATGCTCGTGCGCCGATCCCTTCCGGCGCCTTGGCCGTAATGGGGATGCGTTTAGAATTGTGTTTTGGTACAATGAGTCCGTTGACCAAAGCCCCTTCAGGAGAGTACTCTATTGCGGTCGGCCGGTCGCAGCGGCCGTTCGTTGGTGATCTCAAATGAACAGCAAGTCGCCTCCGGCGCTTTGCCTGACGGGAGTAGAGGTGGCGCCCTCACATCAAGCTAGTACAGATTCTCATTTAGATTCCGTTGGTTTTTTTTTTCCTTGGCAAAAGCAAGATCCTGTTACTAGATCATAGGGTAATAGGGGTATGCGCTGCACTACTGGCGACTCTAGTCTTGACCATATCCTTTCAGCATGCTGTAGGCGGACCAGTGTTAACTTCAGATGACAAGAGCAACTGGAGCCAATTGGCATGACCTTTCGAGAAATCGCGATCCGACACCATAAAACAGGGCAAAAGGCCGATAACATAGAATGGTTTTGCATCTAATGGCAAGGATTGATCCTCATGAGAGTGACAAAGCATCCCCAAGAGCTGAATTTGTTTCTACTGGATTTACAGATGCGCATTCAAGCATGGCGTTACAAGGAAATTAAACACGGTTTGGTCACTGTCACTGCCATTGCTGAATTCAATCTATCGACACCATGACTCTGCCGCGACGAAAAGATGGAAACCATTTACACCTGAAAAATGATGACTGAACCCCAGCTTGTTTTCAAAAAAGAAAGCCAATCATGGCCAGCAGTCAACCCAATATCCACCCACAGAAACCAGGGGCGCATATTTCGTGTGCACATACTTGAATGGTCTGAAAGTTAAGCTGCTTCTCCCGAATCACGCATGATTGATTGTGGCGACCACTTCAGATGCAACTTCAGCTTCCCGGTCTTTGCTCCCTGCAACGGGAAGCTATCGGTGTAATCCTCTTCGATCAAAACCTTAGTCAAGGTCAGGATGCACCGCCCCATGTAATCCTGCAGAAAACAGAGTTAACAGTTGCCATGCAAACATGAAACCATACACAGTTGAAAAAGTATTCGGACAGCATTACGATGAAAGCTTCGATGGAACTTACTCTACTGAAAGTGTCGTGATCATAAACTTCCAGCATAAGCATGTCATGTAAGCCATCTTCGACAACAAAGTCAAAAGTTTGATTCCAAACTGGGTTCAAGCTTTCATTCACAACCTGTGGTCAGCACATGATACAAACAGTTAAGACATGCTTTAACTAAAGTAAATTCTGCATGGTAACACACTATATATCTAACCAGAGGCCAACTTTGCAAAATTATTGAAATATTAAAACTACTACACTAGTTAAAAACAAGCAATTCATCACTATGTTATTCATAGATCTGAAAGACATTACCCTTGTCTTGTGCTTTGTTTTTGTTTTCTTGAGAGAAACTACAACATATGGGTCAGACTTCCCATTCATATCCATTGCTGGCAGATCTTCACCAGATATCACAGTTACTTGGAGAACCCCTCGCAGGATAATTTCCTTTCTCTTCCTTGATGACAACCTGCCATAATCTTTGCTCGCTGATCCATTTCCATTACTTGTCATTGTCCTCTCTAAGGAAGTCATCGAAAAATGTTGTTTAAAAGGATTTGGAGTCTCATCCTTCATGTTATATGGATAATAGACTAGCTCAAGGTGCACCTGTTGGGGTCATGCCACAACAAAAGGTTACATCGAAACAAGGTTATGTACCCAATTTTGCAATATGCCCCATGAAAAATGCTGATATGGAAAGCTAAAGCTATTTTGGGGGTCAAGCAATTCAGATTCCATGAAAGCAAAAAAAGTTTTACTCCAGGAGAACTGGGCTCACCTGACCCCGATCTTTCCTGTCTCTTTGAATCTCCAAATCTTTTACAAGCTTCAGCCAGACATCCTTCACTTTGCCAGGTTGAAGATCCTTCAGGCTAACTTGAGCACAGCCAATCAGATCAGATTCCTGAATACCGTCATCGTCATAAATCTTCACTGTCACGCTCTGAGTATCAGCATCTTCAACAATAAACTCGAAGTGTTCATTCCAAATGGGATTGAGATCATTGTTCTGTAAAGTTGATGACAAAAGTTAGTCGGAATCCCAAAAAGGCAAAGCACGCAAACAAGGAATGGATATAGTAGACTTACAATTGTTTTACTTCTCTTGGTTTTGTCTGGTAATGGTCGGATATATAAAGTGGCAAAAGGATCCGATTTTCCTATCAGATCCTTGTTTGTCAAATCTCTTGCTTGCACAAGCTTGACTTCCAATGTACCGACAGGCTTCAGTTCCAGATCACTGGTACACAATCATTATAGTCATTCCACTGTGATTTAGTGACACTGATTTTTTTGAATGATACTATTATATAACCAGGAATTAACCAATACTCACCTGTAGTCCCCAGGTACTATAGGAATGACTTTCCTTACTGGCCATGTTATTGAGTCTTCAATAGCATTTTTTATAGTTTCCTGTAAAAAGATTAAGGATATTACATGAACAAACTCAACAATAGGATTTGCAAATTCCAACTCTCCACTATGAAACACAAGCGTATAGCCAAACCTCAAGAGCAGCTGAAATGCCAGGAATAGCAGAAATATCGCCACCAATGACCTTCAGTTTGAAATCCAGTTTTTTCTAACATAATATTATAGGAGATAAAAAATAGTAAGTAGGCTAATGAGGAAATAGCTTCAGCAACCAGAGAAAAACAATGATGAGCAACAAATTAACCTTCTGTCTTAAAGAAAAACAAACAGCTCCAAAGCAAGGGAGTTGTTCAACCAGCGGTTTGAAAATCAAGCGGAAAACTCCCGTGAAGCCAATGTCCTTCACCTATATGGCAGGAGAATCTTAGAACTATGGAAGAAGTGATAAGGTTCATTTTGGTGTATGGAATACATGATACGGTAATTGGTTGAAGTTTTAAGGATTAACACTACAACTATCCAACCGAAGCACATGGACCCTCACAACTCACAATGTCATGCACAAATTGCACATAAAATTTTGCACTGCAGAAACTAATGAGTTGACTGATGAACTAACACCAGATGACCCTTGGTCAATCATGAGTAAACCAGAGTAGAATCTGATCAACAACCTTTTACCTACTTGACTACTTCTTACTTGTTAGATATGTAAGACGACTGATTCATAATTCAACTGGTCTAAAAATAAAAGGTCAGTTGTGCGAGTTAGTTATGATTCCTTGCGCATATTCCATCAATTCATAGTTTCATACAACATGTCCAAAGACAAAGACATGAAATAGATCACCTGTATTGGTAACGCCACCCCAAGTCTAGTTTTTACATCCAATATGATACTTGGATTGGCATCCCAATTCATCTCTAGCTCCATAACGATACCTTCTTCATTACTCTCAATGATCGAAATACCTGCACCAAGATGAGTAGGGCATAATGGGTCAGGCCAGATGAAATGAAACTAAAATAAAGCACCACATAACTGAAGGAACTACTTCAACTCATCACAATATAACTTTTTTTTTTACAGAGAGTAGCATTTTAAATAGATAGGTGGAGTGGAGCACCTTAAATGAACAGTATAAAGATCATTAGAACAACCTTAGTTCCATTAGGATGAAATTTTATTTATTGATAGTCTTGCGCATCCAAATAGGTATTCATCCACACCCTCAAGGCCTCAAAACCGTTTTACTACTATTCCAAAGTATGGGCAAACACCATGTATACAATCTAATATGCAGCACCAGCAGACTTAAGGGGTTGATGTCTCATTTGCTGGTGTCATACTATTGCCTAAAGCATGCAAAATTTGGTCAACGAAATTCGTGCACAAAAAAAAATGCTGGCAACAATAAAGAGTGAGTTCAATGTCATCAAGAATATAACAAGATAGAGGAAATGGTGAGAGGTAGTTTGAATATACCTACCAGTAAACTGCGGTGCAACAGTGCCAAGAGTGAGTTTTGAGAACTTGAGGGCAGCAAAGACCACTGGCCTATATTGTTCAAGAACAGGCTCAACGGAGGCTTTGATGAGTTCTGATGCTGCCTGCAACAACAGATGACCAGAGAAGAAGATGCTCAAGAAGAGGGTGTTTACAAAAGAAGTAAAATAGAAAGAATTCTGGTGACGGTTTCAGGATACATGGGATGAGATGCATACCTCATTCACAAAGGGCCATATTTTGTTGAGCTCCTCATTAAGCCATTTTAACTGCATAATTGCACGCATGAATACATGATCATTCACCTATAGTGTGAAGGAGAGCTATCCAGAGATTGCTAAAGAAGTGTGTATACCTTTTGCTGCGTAGAGAAAACAACCCAGGATGGGTACAGGCTACCTGGAAGTAACTTGCGCGAATCTTCGACCGTCATTTTAGAGAAAGTGGCAACCGTGGCAGCCTGCACAAATAACCAGCGAAAATTCCGATTAATTCAGGTATGGCTGCAACCCGGAAATTCAGTCACAGAGCAAAGGGTTCCAAGTTTAAGATGGACATGAAGGCCTATCTCAGCTGGGTGGGGAAGTGGGTGGACATTCCACTACCTGGGTTCAAGTACTCTGCTCAAATTTGGGCGCCAATGCCTTCTCTATTAATAGAACATGTAATTTCTTCAACAACAACAAAAAAGGGGAAATAGAAGTGACCCCATGGACTAGAATTGGCCTGCCCTAAACTGTCATATGCACGGTGAAAGGGAGTGGCCAGCACTGCAACTACAAGACCCATATGGCATGCCTAGGAGCACTTGCCATTGCTCTTATCCGTGGGCAAAAATCGAGGGCCCCAAAATGAGCACTACTGCCCTACAATCTAATGTAATGTGTGACAAAAAAAAATGCTACCATTGTAACAAGCTGCGAGCAGAGCGTGGTAGCAAGTTGCAACCCACATAAGCCAAAACCTATGCCGACACCGACGCAGTTAAGCAACGGGACAGGGATGATGCTGAGCGCCGTCTACCTAACAAAGGCAACAGTTCAACAGCCCCACCACAAAAGGGAAGAACAGATTCGGGCCCGCTTCGGCTCATACGCCACGCTGTATTCCTCCAATCCCCGAGCACTCGCAATCCCCTGTCCACGCAACAGAGGCGCATCGACAAGATTCGGGGAAGAGAGGGGGCACGCGTGGTCTTACCAGCTTCCGGCGGCGCGCGGAGCGGGAGTTCTCGCAGCGGGCGAAGGCGACGATGAGCGCGACGCCGGCGGCGACCCCCATCGCCAGGCCCAACCAGAACCCCATTCCGCCGCGTCCTCCCCTACCACCACGCTATCCTCCGCGAGGCAACGCGCATCTGGGGGCAGGCACGGGCGGCCCGCGAGCGAAAGCGAAGCGCCCGAGGCGCTCCAGCTGGCGAGGCGGCGGGGCCCGCCACGGGCTGGGGCGACGCCGGCGCGGGACGGGGGGCGGGCGGGGAGTCCAAGTGGCGCTTGGCTGGCGGCGCTGCCGACGTGGGACTGGGGAGGAAGAGGCGAAGAGTTTGAAAGACGAAAAAAAATAGGCGGAGAAATGTGGAGACCGGGGAGCGGAAATCGGGAGAGGGATGGAAAGCGATGCCGGTTTGGGATGGAAGGGGGAGGGAGATCTCGGCGGCCGGCGAGAAAACTGCTTTTCTTCCGCTTTCGCCAGGTGGGATGGCGTGAGAACGGTGAGCTGGTGTGGGGTTTGGGGGTTTGCTCGCTGGCGGGTGGGGGCGGGAGGGGCGTGGGGGCCGTGGGGCGTTGATGGGCGGAGCGGCGGGTCTGGCCGTGGGTGGGTGGGGCTTGCTATTCTTGGGCGGCGACGGATCGGTTCTGTTTCCGTGGTTCGAAGTTTCTTGGGGTTTAAATATTTTTTGGAGAATTGCTCTGCGTGCTCCGTGCACGTGCCTCGTGGCCGAGCTGCGTCTGCCGTTCCCCGTGCGGATCCCGCCGGTTCGATGATCGTTTTTTTTTTAACACAATACAGACGCAAGCGCTCATGTACACGCACATACACTCATCCCTATGAACGCACACACGCACACCCTACCCCTATGAGCACCTCCGAAAGACTGAGCCGGCATATCATCTTGAAAGTTACGAAGTTACCGTAGGCACCTCGTCATCGACGGGAACGTCTCCTCCCACTGAATGCGCATCGTCGGAAATCCTGAAATAAATCCAGGAATAAATGCGAGCACCAGGATTTGAACCCTGGTGGGCTGGGGATACCACAGTCCCTCTAACCATCCAACCACAGGTTCGATGATCGTTGCAGCATCTACAACCGGACTTGCAAATATGACCCCCTAAACGTCTACGGACGCGTCCGGTCAATGACCGGACGTGTCTGTTTTGAGCCCCTATTTGTCGGTCCACGCAGACACACTCCTCATTTTCTTCTTCATATGTCCGGTCACTTGCACGTGATTGATGAAGATGAAGAGAGAGAAAGAAAAGAATGAATAAAAAAAAATGTGGTCCGGGGTGGGGCCGCGTCCTACGTGGCGGACTGACCGGGCGCGTCTGCGAGCCCTCGTATCCTCCCTATATTTGTCCTCAATATGAGGGTTTGCGAACAAGCCGGACGTATAGGGATGATATGAGAAGTCCGGTTGAATGACTTTTTTCCTTCTCTCCTGTCCGGTACTAACCGGGCACGTCTGCGCACGTATGAGGTCGTCCGGCTGTGGATGCTCTTATGCGGATCGGTTCAACCGCAGCAACCGGGAGACGAGTCACTGCTGTACGATTAAACACGGGGATTTTACTCGCTTTGCTTCGTGAAGAAGGGACGAGCACCTGTCACTCGATTGGACCTAGGGGCTGGGGCGCAAGGTTCACATCATTATTACGACGAGTCGACGAGCAAAAAAAGGTGCCGTAGGCCGTAGCATCGACTGTTCCCGATGGAGTGTCTAGTGCTTTTTAACCGTGGTCTAAATCATTCCCTTGCGCGCATCATCTTTGCTACAGAAAATTATGATCGAATGAGATTGTCAGTTAAATGAGGAAAAATAAGCAGCAATTACAACTTTTTCACTAATGTACCGGGCCATCCGGATTTGGTTTCGCAAGGTCTTTGCTTGGACAAATGGGACATCCTTAGATCTCGGCAGAGTCTCTCGTTTAGTAGACTAGTAGCCTTGCACGTGCACGCACGTCTCTACAAGACACATCTTGTGATTCAGCTGAATGGCACTTTTTAGTTTTTACATACACAATAGAGAGTATATGGTATAGACATATAGTGTGTTACTTACTCTTTGTTCAGTTAATCTGTGACCACGGGCACCCCTGGCAGCAAGGAAACACCGCATTGCAGCCACGAACTCATGGCTGGCCATTACACCTCCATAACCATGTCATGTTTAGGCTTCGCATGATTCTTTTTCCATTTCAAAAACATGCTTGAATGACTACGAAGAGACAATGATCGAGCCGCTCTCGTATCATCAACCTCAACATCTGCATTCAGTTTGGTCCAGACCTGATAAGAATACGCATCAGTCGACTTGGCAATCGATGTGAAGATGAAACAAAATATATCTGTAATCTGCATGAGTTAAAGAGATGATTGAACAAAAAACAAGCAAAATCAATTTGCCAGACCAACCTTGTGGTGACTGGGAAAAATATCACAAAATTAAATACAAAACTCGTAAATCAGCGCTAATCATCACGGACAAAAAAAGTACAAACAATAATATCACTAACAAATTGAAATCGAACCAAATAAATATTTGTTAATGTGGTTGTTCTAATTGTGAGGAGAGAATCTCTGGTGTACTTTTATCTTCAAAAGAATCATTTTAATCATCTAGCATCTTAACCTTGTAGATCAAGCACCCTGATTAGCTCATCTCGCATCAAACGGAGTAAACCATTATGATAGTCTAGCATCATAGCTGGTAGTTCCAATATATATTTTCCAGTGAACCTTAGCCTGGAAACGATCAACCAACATCAAAATATCCTACTCTAACTAACCAGCATCAAAATATCGTCCAAACCAACATCTTAACTTCTCAATGATGGAAATAGAAGAGAAACATGGACAAATGCAAGCATGAAGAAACTGGACTACATAATAAAGACCTCCAAGTCAGTAGATTTACTGTACTTACTCCAAATTAGCAACAGTGTATGAGTAGAAGAGTAAAAGGGACCAATAACTCAGAAATTAGTTCCCTATAGTACCTATAAAGAGATGGCTGAAAATCTTAGAGGAGGTCACAATGAAAGATATTAAATAAAAAAAGAAAGCTTGCAGCAGCTGCATTATTAGTATATAATTACAGTGGTCAATTGTTCATCAATAGAACTGTTCTCAGCCTGTTCTCATCTCATGGTTCCTTCACGCCAGTATCTTCACCTCTTCACGCTTGTTTTGAATTCATGAACCAAAAAAATTGACCACAAACAGAGTTAGATACCTGATAGATCGCACCTCCACACCACTGCAGTCGTCCGCCTTGCTGAGGCCACTGGCTTGGCCAGGAGGTTTATCCTGCTCGGCCGGCGCTGACCTGACCAAGTTGGACGTCTACAGCAACGTAATGGTTCCTTGCTAAAGATGGCTCACACTATAACTCTTTTAGTATTGGAAGTATTGTTATTTCCTTTTTAATGTGTCCATACTCCATACCATCTACTGCGTTAACTCGGAAGAACAAAGAGGAGTTAAAGGGAATATACTGCTACAAAGCAAATGGATGAAGAATCAAGAAAAAAAACTCAGAAATCATAGAAGCTATCAATAGGAGAACACAAACTTGCTGAACTTGACACATTCTAATACATGATCAATCTCCATTACTGAAGGAAAAAAAATAAGTTCATTCGGTTTTTGAACAACTTTTCTCATAGCTCCTCTGCACCTAGCAAACTTATTTGACCTAAAATGCAATTCAGACACATGAAACATCATCCAATCTATTCAGAAATTTTAATTTATAACTTATTTTCGAATAAAATGGTGCCTCAGCTCATGTGAAAAGTGAAATATATAGAAATATAACTTCAAAGATTATAGTGATAATATAAAAAGTACTCCCGAGTAACTTTTTAAAATACATAATTATATACGGAAAAATCAGATCATTCCTTTTAGGAAGGTGTCCTGCATGCCCTTCTTCCACCCTGACTTCACGTCGGTCTTCAGGATCTCCTCCACCGGGATCATCTTCCTGCACATAGTCGCGATGAGCAAGTAGCAATTAGTGTTTATCATAGCACATAAAATCAGTTTATTGTTCTACTGAAGACATGCGCCCAAAACTGACACTTAATAATTCAGAATGAATGTGCAGGCTATCAATAATACAACTGAATTGTCACACCGAACCAAAAAGAAAATTGCTTTTCTTAGGTTTAATCTGGACCAGTCAACACAGGCTCCAATATTCAAGAATGCACTGCCTCTTGAATCTTAATCAGCAATAACAAATTATCACACGTGTACAAGGGAAAGGACACTCACCTACTGAATTTGCCACTGCCCACCTCATCGAGCTGTTAAGTGTGTACGGGTGTACAAGCTGGGAGGTAATCGAACCACCATCTCGTTTTGCTCACAAATCCAAAAGTGTATACAAAGTTTAGAACCACACTGATCCTGCTAAAGGAAATGAAGGGCAGCAAAAACTTGATTGCAAGAGCAGAATCCGCCATGCCTGGTCCAATAAGAGCAACTCTAGCAGATACCTTAAAACAAACATACTGTAAAAATAACTGCCATTTTAAGGTTTTGGAGCAAAAAAACGTCCAGATCAGATACTGTAAAACCGGGCATACTGTAAAAAAAATTGAGGTAAACTGTAAAAGAAGCCTCACAAACCGCATATGTTCAGTACCGGGCCTATTTTTTTCAGTATACCGCAAAGACTCCAGAGCTTGGCGGGAGGGAAGTTTCCCTCGCCGCTCTTCCCGCGCAGGCACGCCTGCCTCCGCCGCCGGCCTCGCGCCGCCCCGTCCGACCACCCCCCCGCCGCCCGCTCCTCGGCATGGAGACGCACGAGGCCGCCGCCGTCCGTCCTGAGGTCGCGTCGCTCCATCCGGCAAGGGGCAGCGCCGGGCCGCCGCGGGCGAAACCGCCCCTGCCGCCAGGCGAAACTGCGGCGCCGGCGCCTCCAGCGGCCACAACCGCGCGCAAACGGTTGGCCAAGCACCGCCCAGGTGCGCAGTCCGACCTCCAGCCCGCGTCCTGTGGCCTCCCGCCGCCGGTGCCGAGGAGACGGGCCTCAGCCGCATCTGGACAGACGAAGAAGAAGAAATCGGCAGCCGGCGTGCCTCCAGCTCGTTCTGCTCCCCCTTCTCCGATTAGCCCCCAACCGGTGCCGAGGACTGTCGTGTCGATCAGCACCAACCCCGGCGCCCACGAAGTGTTTGACGAAACGCTCGATAGGTATAAATTCATTGCATTGTTCAAATTTGTATTTCTGTGAGTATATTTGGTTGTATGCTTAGTTAGTTTTGTCCATTGCATTGTGCAGCCTTGATTTGCATTCCGTTCCAAGTTCGTTTGTGAGCATGATGGAAGATTCCGAGATTAGCCTAGATGCATCACTTGATGAATTTGATTATGATCACTCAATGGATCTTGAGGATGAATTTGATTCTACCCAAAACCAGAACACTCCCACCCAAAAAAAGAAGAGGCAATTGAATTACACAGATGTTGAGGACATTGCTTTGTTGAATGCATGGGAGAAAGTCTCACTCGATCCGGTGATCGGAAATGATCAAACCGGGAGCAACTATTGGCAGCGCATTGAGGACTTGTTCCATCGGTTTATGCCGCAACCATCAAACCGCACACTGAGATCTCTACAAGGCCGGTACGACATGATCAAAAAATGTTCTAGCCGGTGGAGTGGCTGTTTGGAGCAAGTGAGGAATGCTCCTCCAAGTGGTTGCACCATTGATGATTATGTGAGCTATTTGTTTATGTCATCTTCTCTCCCTTTTTTTCTTGTGAATATGTCTCCTATGAATGTGCTCAAACTTGTCTTGTTGTAATTTTGTGAATCTAGGATCGCATTGCACAAGAAAGGTACAAGCAAATGGATGCTTCGAAAGGCAAACCATTTGGGCTCCAACATTGTTGGAAATTGCTAAAAGATAGTGAGAAGTGGAGGTTGAGGGATGAAGAAGCTCCTCCGTCCAAGAAAGCGAGATCAAGTAGCCCCTCTGTCGATAACGGTGGCGACGATGATGATGATGATGGGGAAAGACGGCGGAGTCCAACACCGAAGCAAAGCAAGGGGAGGGCGGATGGAAGAAAGAGGTCAAAGGTGTATGTGGCTGAGGCCACAAGCATGAGGGAGAAGATCGATGAGTTGATGAAGGCTAGGAAGGAAATGGCGGCTGAAGCTTTGCAATCGAGGAAGGAGTTGGCCGAGAAGAAGCAAGAAGAGAAGATGGCAAGGTGGCAACAAGTTAAAGAAAATGAAGACAAGAAGTTGGCCGAGGAGAAGCGCAAGTCGGACTTTGAGGAGCGTAGGCTTCTTCTAGAGGAGAACCGGATGAGGCAGGAGATCATTGCCGAGGAGCAGCGGTTCATGATGATGGATCCCAAAGAGATGGACGAGAAGGCGAGGAAATATTGGGAGATTAGAAGGGCAGAGATCTTGCAATCACGGATGTCTTGGGCTGGCATGATGGGAGGTGGAGCTCCTTCTAGCTTCAGTGGCGGCAATGATGGTGATGGCAACAACGGTGTTGCGTGATTGCTTGGGCTGGCATGATGGGAGGTGGAGCTCCTTCTAGCTTCGGTGGCGGCAACGATGGTGATGGCAACAACGGTGTTGCGTGATTGCTTGGTGATGCTTTTGGTGTCTCGAAAACTATGGACGGGACTGATACTTGTTCTACGTTTGGTCCTCCTTTGTCTCGAAAACTATGAACAGGATTGATACTTGTTCTATGTTTGAACCATGTCAAAATCCGTGCAAGTGTTTGCTTCAGATTTGTTATTGCTATATATGTCAAAATCTCTGCAAGTGTTTGCTTCAGATTTGTTATTACTATACATATCTAAATCTGTGCAAAATTTGCTATTGTTATACATGTCAAAATCTGTCCTAGTGTCTGCTTCATATGCATAGGGAAGTCTGTGCAAATTCTTTTACAGTATGAACTTTTAAGGTACCTGTTCTGGCAGAACGTCCTCTGTACTTTAAAACTGTTTTAGTGTATACCTTATATCTCTTTTACAGTATGAACTTATTAGGTATCTGCTAGAGTTGCTCTAAAAAGGGATCAGAGTGTTCACCTACAGGAGAAAATGCCCCCCGCCGCACCTCCTCTGAATCCCAACCAGTACCACACGGAGAAAACACCCAAACAGAACAGACAACACATTGACCACACGATTGCTGTGCCTAGAGTAGAAAAAGACGATAGAGTAGAGCGCGCTGTACTCACTGGAGGCGGAGGGTCTCCCTCGACGGAGAACTACGCCACGATAGACCATCTGATGCTAGCTCCTCAAATCATTGGGGAGAGATCCAAATAATATATGCAGCTTCAACTTCTCTGGCATCGGCGATTTCCCTGGCAATCTTCACTTCTTCGTGATCCCTTTGTACATCTCCTCGAGAAAGCACGCAGGTTCCTCTAATTGTGTCGCCTCGAGCGCAGGTTCCTCTAAATTCGTCGCGTTGGTGAGGAAGATGGACAGCAGCGGATAGACTCCACCGGGATCTCTGTCTCTCGATCTGGTCGGGCCGGCGTCGATCCAATGGAGGGGCAAGCAGTGGAGACCGCAGTGTTGATCTAGTTGAGGGCGAGCGTCTGGCGTCGGACGTTGGGGGCCGAGGCCATGTAGTGGAGGAGGAGGCCGGCGGTGACCGAGGTGAGTGGTGTGCAACGGAGAGTGGTGTGCGCGTGGGTCGCCTGCTCAGGGAGGTGTCGACAAGGCCACGGGGAGCGCGCCGGTGCTGCGTGCGAGCAGCTGGGAGCCGGGGAGGTCCGGCAAGGGGGCAGGGAGGGAGGCAAGGAGGCCCGGCGATGTCGGCATCTGTGAGGCTCTCGGCGACGTTGGTTGGGAAGGGGCACGACGTGCCGGTAGCAATGGGGTGCCGGACGGCTGTTGGAGGTAGATGGCGAGGCTCCGGCCGACGGCCGTCCTCCGGGGACCCTTCGGTCGGCCAGCGACGGATCTGGCGACCTGGTCTCCCGCATCCATGGAGGCCACCAAGCAGAGGAGGACGGCATCGGTGGGCCACTCCCTTGACCTCTCGGCTCGCGGCACCATCAGGAATAAGGGCGGCGACCTGAGCAGCCGTCGGCCGATGCACCGCGAAGTTCTCCGTCGTGAGCGCACAAGTGGCCTGGATCTACGAGCGGACGGCCTCTGGCCTCTCATCACACGGGATGTTAGCTTTAATTACGCGGCGTGGGATCCCTTGTTGCTATTCTTGCGGACGTGGGAATGACAGAGTTTTCGTCCGCCCAGAAAAAATGCTAAATGCAGTTTTGGATGTGGGTTAGTGTAATCTCGACAGTTAGATGAAATTACATGATCTGATCGGGAGGCTGTAATTCTTCCGTGTTGTATTGTGTACGCTAGGTGGGGTGCACTTAGCGATGAATATGTTTGCTTGTTTAATAGTAGTATTCTTCCGTGTTGTATTCTTACGTTTGATCTGATCGGGTCATCAACATTTAGCTTTCATTTTAAGTTACTTCCTCCTGTCCTTTTTAGATTGCGCATAACACGAAGCCCGGATACCAAGGAGGGGCAGCGATGCAAAAAACTGGGCATTTTTTACGGCCAGCACTACGGATCAGCCGAATGATATGCCCGAGTTTTCATCCGCCCTGAGAGCCGTACGATCAAACGCAGTGAGCTGTCTAATCATCGGTATGTGAACTTTTGCCTAGATCTGTCTTTACATGGGCGCTGGAGCCATGCGGTGTCGCTGTCACACATCACGTAGGCGTTCGGTGCTAGCTACTTGTAGCACAGTAGCAACTAGCAAGGCATTCATGTTTAAAAAAAAGTAGCACTCATCCAAGCTCACATCGCCACGCAACAAGAAAAGGAATGAAAATTCTATGCAACTAAAATCATACAGAATTCCAACAAAAATTAACTGAGACGAATACAAAAGTTTCTCCCACGACAAAAAAAGGAGGACCGCGCTACACGTCGATCAGCTGATCTTTTGCACAAATAAGCCAGGTCGGAATGCCACTTGACAAGTGTCCGCAGCAAGAAACTATGTTGCGCTCAGAGGTTCAGAAATTTGCAAGACGAGTGCTTTTCAACATGAATCATGTTGCGCTCGGAGGTTTCCAACGTAGCCGTTGGGTAAGGCTACCATTGTTGCACCACGAACGACACATTGTGGTCGCGGTTGCAAACATGAACGACGTTTTGGTCGCCGGTTGCAAACATGAACGACGTTTCGGTCGCCCATTGCAAACACATACGACGTTAGCGGTCGCCCAATCGCAACACGAACGACATTGCTGTCGTCCATTGCAAACACGTGCGATGTTAGCGGCAGCCTCATTGCAACACGGACGATTTTGTGGTCGCCCATTGAAACACGAATGACATTGTGCTCGCCCATCGCAAACACATGAGACTTAGCGATCGCCCAATTGCAACACAGACGATGTTGCGGTCGCCCATTGCAAAACACGAACGATGTTAGCAGTCGCCCCATTAGATGATGTTGCGGCCGCCCATTGCAAATACAAACGATGTTGCACTCACCCATTGCAAACACGAACGACGTTAACAATCGTCCCATTGCAACATAGACGAACTTTGGTCGCCCATTGCAAACGGATGACATTGGCGGTCGCCCCATTGCAGCACGAACGATGTCGCAATCGCGCAATTGCAACACAGATGATGTAGCATCCACAAACCTTTGAAGCGGCGTTGGTTCCCACTCGCAGTTGTGATGGCGCCCGGACTTTGGAATGTACCATGCCGGCTCGCAATAGTGTCGATTAGCCTTAGTACACCATTTCAGGGAAAAATTGAAAAACTTTATACACAAACTATTGAGGACCGGAGGAGTACTTCTTTGTTTTCGGGGACGGTGTAACGGAGGTGCAGACAGTGTTGCACAAAATAAAGATTTCACAAATTCATTCTCGTCTTAGTGTGGTTATTGATGTCGATATCACGTAACTTGTACTTCTTCCGTCTCAAGTATCGACCACTCTCTATCCAACCATATTTGCTTTCGTTGTGAACCATATTTACTTATGTTGGGAACCATATTTGCTTGTGTTGTGAGCTGGAGTATATTTGTTTCACATGTCGAAACTTGATTACGTTGTGACCAATATTTGCTTATGTTGTTAAACAATATTTATGTTGTGACAAATATTTTCTCTATGTTGTTGACTATGAACATGTTTCACATGTTGAAACTTGATTACATTGTGACAAATATTTGCTTATGTTTTTTTCTTCTATAGATGGATGCAGGGATGAAAGAAGTGGCCATAAAGGGGCAAGGGAGAATGAGGCTTCTAGCTGAACTTGTGAAGCAGGCTGCTATCATGGGAAACCTAGGTAACCTCTATGTTGAGCGGTACTTGAGCAAAACATACAGAGATGCTCAACAAACTAGACTTGAATGAGCCATGGAGTGTTATGGTCGGCCCAAATGCTTTTATAACATGTTTCACATGAGTACTGGTGTTTTCATGGCACTTCATGATTTGCTTGTTGCTACATATGGTTTGGAGTCAACTAGTAAACAAGAACTGAGAGAGATCCTACTTTTAGCTATGAGCATGAAAAGACTAAAAAGGAACATTTTTGGCCTCATTTTAAAGACGTTGTTGGTGTCATAGATTGATCACATGTGCCAGTAACAGTGCCTGCAGATGTCGCGGTTAACCATAGATGTCGGCATGGCATTACATCTGAAAATGTGCTTGCGATATGTGACTTTGACATGAGGTTTATTTTTGTGGTTGCGGGTTGGTCGGGCTCTGCACATGACACAACAGTCCTGAATCATGCATTAGCACACTTCTCTTCATTTCCTGTACCTCCCAAAGGTACAACATAATAACAAATGCCATCATTCATTATATTTTTATGTGCGACGCTAACTTGGTGTTCATTTTCAGAGAAATACTATCATGTGGACTCTATGTATCCAAACCGAACGGGATATCTTTCTCCTTTTAAGCAAATATGAACGGGTTATCATGTGGACTCTACGAGCGGCGAGGTGCGGGGCGGACGCGAGGGGGCGAGGGTGCTGCAACCGCATGTGTGCGAAGCGGGGACCGGCGTGCGGATGTGCTACAACCGGCACACGATGGGTCTACCATCAACGCACGACGGCAACGACCACTTCATGTCGATGAGTGTGACCGACGACAACAAATGCTACCACCGTCCACGGCAATGTTGTGACCGCGTGGGGGGACGGGGGGGGGGGGGGTGAAAGGATCGGTATGGTCGACTAGAGGGGGTGAATAGACGACTAACTATTTTTAACTTCTTTTGTAAATTTTAGGCTCAACAATAAAATAGGTTGTCTAGAAATGCAATTCGGTGGACAACTTATATGACAAGCTCGACAACAACAAGTGTAAGCTAAGGAGTAACCACAATATAACAAGCTTACACAACGAAAGTAAAGGATAGAAGTAACTTCAAGCGGAGCCGAGGATGTGTTGCCGAAATTCCCTCCTTTGGGGGAGGTATGTCTTCGTTGGAGGGGTGTGGAGGCACGATGCACCCCAAGCGCCACAATGGCTCATTCTATTCTCCTCACGCCCTCACACAATGCAAGGTGTCATGAATCAACTAGCGGTGCCCTTGAAGGCGGGAGCCGAAACCTTTACAAACAAGGTTGGGGCTATCTCCACAACTTAATTGGAGACTCCCAACACCATCATAGAGCTTCACCACATTGGAACATGACTTCGAGGTGACCTCTTTCGTGTAGGGTGCCCAAACACCCAATAATAACAAGATTGGCAATAGAATGTAGGAGGAATCAAATTTCCTTTGGTGGAACTGTAGATCTAGGTCTCCTCACTCAATCCCTAACAAATCAACAAGTTTGGTTGGTTAGAGAAGAAGATTGGGCAAAAAAAAAGCTTCAAACATTAATGAAAGAGAGAGGGAGGCAAGAGGTAGGTGGGAGGAGGAAGAACCCCTCTTAAATAGTCCCTCTCCAAATCTAACTGTTATGCACAAAAAAACACACAAACAACACAAGTAAACTTGTTAGAGGAAACCACCATCATTGTGGATGCTGCCCTAGCTTCCAACCCACTGGTCGATAGCATGAGCACAAGGGAATGCTCCTCCATGTGCACACGTAGGACCTCGGCCACGAATGCCAAGATCCCCACCTCTCGTGTAGCATCCGATCCACCATGTTCTTCCCAAATTTGAAAAAAAATTCAGTGATTCAAAAAGCATTCGTTGATATAAAAATGTTTGTCAAAACAAAAAATGTTCGTGAATTTAAAAAATTGTTCCCAAATTCAAAACATGAAGACTAAAAATAAAATAAAAAACGAACGTGAAAAAAAAGAGAAAAGTTTTTTTAAAAAAGATAAAGATAAAAGAAAAAAAACCTGAAGAAAAAACGATCATGGAAAAAACTCAGAATGGGCCAGCCCATACAGAGGACATGCCCAAGGGAGGGTACGTGTTACGTAGCTACACGACCTACGTCGCGCCAATTTTTTTTCTTTGAGGTGTATAGCAATGGGCTCGAGGGTCAGATCGTGGTAAACTTTCAAACCTAGGGGCAACACTATGTGTCGCTTATAGCGAGAGCTAGCGTTCTCTCGCGCCAGGCCCCTTCCTAAATGGGCTGGCCCAGACACGCATAAGGTCACAACCTCATTTTTTGTTCTTTTTTCTTTTTGTTTTCTTTTTTACCTTTCTTTGTACTTTTAAATATTATATATAAATAAATATTACAAAAACCACTTTACATAGAAATATTTGAAAAAATGTTAATGAAGCATTTGAAAAATGTTAAATCTGTATAAAGAAAATGATTCTCATGTATACAAAAATATACAATGTATGTGCAAAAAGTTGATCATGTATTTAAAAATGTTAATAAAGCATTTTGAAACAAATTTTACACAAATATTAAAAAAAGTTAAGGAAGAATTTAAAAATGTTGAATATTTATAAAAAATGTGACGATATATTAATCTTGTACTTGAAAAATATTAATTAAGCATTTAAAAATATTAAAATGTATATAGAAAAAACGTTGACCATGTATTAAAAAAATGTTAATCTTTTATTTGAAAAATGTTAATCAAGTATTTGAAAATTGTTAAAAATATGTATAGAAAAAGTGTTAAACATGTATTAAAAATGTTAAACTTGTATTTCAGAACATTAAATGTGTATTAGAAAATATTCTTGATGTATATGAAAAATATAGAATAAAAACCGGAAGAAAAAAAGAAAAACAAAAAAGAAACAAAAATAATAAAAAAAACCGAAGAAACAAATGCAAAAAGAATGGAAAACTATGAAAGCTGACAAAGAAATTAAGAAAACAAAAAAAAAACGTTGCAAACCAAGAAAGAAACCAAAAAACCAAAGAAAAAAAGAAAAACCAGTGAAAACCTTGAAAGAAACAAAGAAAATGAAAGAAAAAACAAAAAAAAATGATAAAGTATAACAACAACAAAAAAGAAAACGAAAAAGAACCAAAGAAGAAACTAGAAAACAAAATAAAAACAAAGGAAAATGATAAAAGAAAAGGAAAAAAAAACTGAACAAACACATCAACGAACGACCGATGAACGAACGAAACGAATAAGACGCTATTGGGCCAGCCCATACACGCGCTCTGCAGGAAAGCTTCAGCGAGACGGATGCTAGTCTTGCTATAAGCCAGACATAGGAGAACAACTAATGAGGGGTACCCTTTGCAGGAGCCCCTCAAGGGTCACTTTTTGGTGGGCTGAGAGCGCGTCACTTGGGGGCTTTCTTGGGATTTTGTTTTCTTTTCTGTACGCGTTTTCTGGTTTTAGATTGGTTTTTTTTTTCAGCTTTTGCCTGATTTTCCCAAGGTTTTGGACAAAAAATTTGATTTTTTTTGCGCGAAAAAAATCATTTTTCTCTTCCGCGAGAGACGCAGATTTGCTTCCGCGAGTGTGGCTCTCGAAAAAAGGAAAAAAAAACATGTTTTTTTTCTTTCGCGAGAGGCACAGATTAGTGGAGGCGTAGATTTGCTCCCGCGAGAGGCACAGTTGTGCCTCTAAAAAAAATGGTGTTTTTTTGCTTTATGAGAGGCACAAATTTGCTTCTCGTGGAGGCACAGATTTGCTTTCCCGAGAGGTACAGCCGTGCCTCTCGAAAAAAAAAATAAACACGTTTTTCCCGCGAGAGGCACATGTTTGCTTCTCGTGGAGGCACATATTTGCTTCTGCGAGAGGCACAACTCTCGGAAAAGGGAAAAAACGCGTCTTTTTTCTTTCGCGAGAGGCACATATTTGCTTCTCGTGGAGGCACAGATTTGCTTCCGCGAGAGGCACAGTCGTGCCTCTCAGAAAAGAAAAGAAAAACAAGTTTTTTGTACTTTCGCAAGAGGCATTGATTTGCTTCTCCGTGGAGGCACAGTTTGCTTCCGCGAGAGGCACAACTGTGCCTTTTGGAAAAGAAAAAAAACATATTTTTTCTTTCGTGAGAGGCACATATTTGCTTCTCGTGGAGGCACAGATTTACTTCGCAAGAAGCACAACTGTGCCTCTTCGGAAAAGGAACAAAAAATAGAAAAAAAACCTTGCTTCCGTCTCGGATTTTTTCTTGAAAAAAAGTTCGGCAAAACATATAACATGAGATCTAGTTTCGAAGATCTCGACGTGAGAAATCCAACACTGAAAACGATTCGAGATTTAGACGCACGGTTTAAGAGATAAATGTAGGAGATATGCCCTAGAGGCAGTAATATCAGTTACTTTTGTATCTTCAAGTTTGTAATGAATGTTTATGATCCATGCTATAACTGCAATGATTCTCAAGTCTACAATAACCACGAGGCTTGGAGGGAAACTCATGTGCACGTGTGGTATAATAAACGGTATATTGTATTCCTAGTCTTGCCTCTAAGACTGGCTCAAGTATTGCATGATGATCCTGTTTTCCTGATCATGGGCATGGCTATGCCGGCAATTTTGAGGGCACGATGTTGGTAGAACACTTGTGTTGAATCGACCCAAATTGATGTTATACTATGAGATATATTCGTCACAAGTTAATGGTTAAATAACACAGAGATGGTTAATGTTTGCATGATTCCTTAGACCATGAGAGTATCGAGTTTCTTCATGCTTGCTTCATGAACTTTGGGGTTTGTTAAACGTCATCCGTAATAGGGTGGCTATTACGGCTGCTTACGGGTTCATGGAAAAGTATGTCAAGTAACTTGATAGCTCAAGATTGGGATTTGCTCCTCCGTCGATGGAGAGATATCTCTGGGCCCTCTCGGTGTTACGGTATCCATCATCGTCTGGCCAGACACTTGTGATTTGATCACTGGGATGCCGGAACACGGGAACGAGAAAAGAGAACAATACCGGCAACGAGGTAACTGGCATTGTGGACAAGTTGTTGATCCACGAGGATGCCTACATGTCTCACCTCGGGTAATTGTAACATATCGCGAAGCAACAGGAATAGCATACGGCAACTGGAGGTTCACTCGAATATTTATTCGTGTGGGTATAGGGATCGATATGGGTGTCCACGGCTCCGATGTTGATCATTGATCGGAAGGGGTTCCGGGTCATGTCTATGCTTCACCGAACCTATAGGGTCACACGCTTAAGGGTCATCTATCTGTTGAATACTAGACAGGGAGTCTGAGAGAAAAACACCGAAAAAGTTTCGGACAGCGGAAAAGTTTCGCAGAGAGAGGTCACCGGATGAATTTCGGTGAAACTAGAAAAGTTGTTTCAGGGGATACCATAAATTCAAATTGGCCTTGGCACATGCCTGATAATTCTTAGAGGGTGCCAGAATCGTTCTGGAAACTTTTTGGAATTTTCTGGAATGAAAACCGGAAATGTTCCGGAGCTGCCGAAACCGCTTCAGATGCTTTTCGCAGATGAAATCACTAAACCGGAATTGTTCCGGCTCGCGTTGAAAATTATTTTGGTGGGTACTAGAATTGTTCTAAGCCCACATGAATATTTTCAGTTCGATCAGACGCCGAAAAATGTCGTCGTGAATAGTGAAAGTGCTTTTTGGATATTTGTGGAAAAACACCTTTTTGGATATTTCCAAAAAGGTTTCTAGAAGGCCTTGGGGGCCAAGGCACCCCCTCATGGGGGTCCCCCAAGGGTGTGGCCGGCCAAGATGGGTGGGGCACCATGGTGCTCCACATGGCACTCCCATATGGCATATTCCTTTTATGAAAGGGATATTCCATGGGCATTTTGGGGTTTTTGTATGACAACTTTACCCCTTGGCTAGCCTATAAATAGAGGGGAGTGGGCAGCCCACTTCCTCATCCTTGTGCTCTCATACACATGCTATGCTTTGCTAGCTCTCTCTTCTCCCTCACACGAAAAGAGTATTTCGTAGAGCCGAAAGGCTGTCTGGGTTCCGGCAGGAACTAGTTCTGGACGGCGAAGCCCTGCCGGATAGTTGACACCGTATGTGTGCAACCCCGTAGAGAGGTCGTAGTTTCGATCTTTTGCCCGAGGGGCTGTTCGAGGGTCCTCCCGAAGGGCTGTCCGAGTTTCCGTTCGAGTTTCGAGGGTCCTCCCGAAGGGCTGTCCGTGACATCGTCCGGGGGACTGTCCGACCGCCTCCCGAAGGGCTGTCCGACGAGGGAGTACATTCTCGCGGTTGGGAGGTTGTAAAATCCTAGCTGCGGGAATCTGCACCAACGATCTCCACCGACTCTTCTTCCGCTGCGCTACGAGTCGGTACGGATCAGATCAAACCTTGTATGCAATCTCCATAGTGGTACTGGGCGTGCTCGCTATACCGAATTTTTTTGTTTTCTGTCGCGTTCCCCAACAATAAAATGGTGTGAATAAATGAATCTACGAAAAAAGAGAAACTCCCAGGCTGCGATATGTTGTCGCAACCTGGGAAAGTTGGAGTGACCTTTGTAATCTAGTTATTTCCCAGACATAGCATTCGCGCAAACCTAGATCAATTTTTTTTGAGAACTCTAAACCTAGAGCAAATAGTTTTTTTTTAGAAAATAACTTAGGTCAACTTTTTTTTTTGAGGAATCTCGCCAAACTTTATTGATTCAACAAAATGTTCATAGGTACACGGTTCGGTTCATGAGGAATTCCCAACAAAACATGATGACCTAGAGGTAAATTACAAGCATACTTGGCGAGATTGTGAGCTTCAAATTTGAAGTTCCTACGTTCAAAAACAAAACTGCAGGAATGAAAACTACTCTTGCGTTCTATGATTTCATGAACTATGGCTGCATGTGGCGCACTTGTTCCCATGAGTATATCCGTCACCACCTCCTGGCAATCACTTGCAACACATATATTCTGGATGTTGAGATCCTCTGCCAACGCCGTCCACTAGTAGAAAACAGGGCTTTGGTCCCAGCTCGATCTACACATTAGTCCCGGTTGCATTACGAACCGGGACTAATGTGAGCATTAGTCCCGGTTCGAGCGGCTAGGGCGCCGGCCGGGGCTCGGGAGGCATCAGTCCCGGTTCAAAAGGGACATTTAGTCCCGGTTGGAGACACCAACCGGGACTAAAGGGGCCGATACCCTTTAGTCCCGGTTGGTGTCTCCAACCGGGACTAAAGGTTAGACCTTTAGTCCCGGTTGGAGACACCAACCAGGACTAAAGGGGTTGAGGCTTTAGTCCCGGTTGGTATCTCCAACCGGGACTAAAGGTACCTTTAGTCCCGGTTGGAGATACCAACCGGGACTAAAGGGGTTCTGAAAATTTCTTTTCTGTTTTTCCATTTGTTTTCTGTTTTTAGTTTCTGTTTTAAATTGCTTATATCTTTTAGGTTTTAGTGTCTAGTTGGTATAGAAATTTTGAAATATGAATTTTGACCGTTTTTACCACATTAATCCAAGAAAAATCATAACTAAATCATTCTAATTCAAAAAAAATACAAATAATATATCAAAATTTGCAGAAAAATAAGATCTATCCAAAGAAACTTCCTGTTTTCCGTTTCGAGAATTTTTAAAATCACAAAATTCCAAAGGGAAAATAGAGTTTTTGGACGTTTTAGACGTTTTAGGGTTTAGAGCTAGGGTTTAGATTTCCAAGTTTAGGGTTAGGTTTTAGGGTTTGAACCTTTAGTTTTACTGTTTAGAATAGAGTTTCGGACGTTTTAAGTCCCGGGTTTAGGGGTTTCGAGAATTTTTAAAATCACAAAATTCCAAAGGAAAAATAGAGTTTTTGGACGTTTTAGGGTTTAGGGCTAGGGTTTAGATTTCCAAGTTTAGGGTTAGGTTTTAGGGTTTGAACCTTTAGTGTTTACTGTTTAGAATAGAGTTTCAGACGTTTTAAGTCCCGGGTTTAGGGTTTTGATTTTTTTTTTCAATTTTTTTGACATTTTTGGAATTTTTGATTATTTTGAACTTTTTATATTGTTTTGGAATTTTTGATTTTTTTAGTTTTTGGTGTTTTTTTTGAATTTTTTGAAAATTTTGAGTTTTAAAATTAATAATTGAATTCCGCATAATTGTTTTCATTGAAATTCAATATTAATATTACTTATTTTATTTTGAACTTTCTGTATTATTTTGGATTTTTTGTTTTTTGAGTTTTTTTGAAATTTTTGCCTTTTTTTGAAGTTTTTTTTGAGTTTTTAAATTAATCATTGTTGTTTGTTAATCATTGTTGTTTATTTTAATAATTGTTTGGAATTCAAAAAATTAAATCATGTGACATCAAGACCTAAGGGTTAATAGGATTGATAGCTTAATATTGTCAGGAAAACAACAAGTGCAGACTTGGAAACTAGGGGCGATAGAACCAGGAAGTTAAGCGTGCTGGGGCTGGAGCAGTGAGAGGATGGGTGACCGGCCGGGAAGTTAGACGATTTGGAATGAGTGCTCCACGCTGGAGCAGTGAGGAGGGGTGATTAGAGATTAAATTGTCAAATAATTCAAAGATTTGAAAATCGGAATAAAACTTAAAAACAAATCAAAAAATATTAAAAAAAAATCAAAAAAAAATTTTCAAAAAAATTCCTTTAGTCCCAGTTGGTGTTACCAACCGGGACTAAAGGCTCCACCGGGACTAAAGGTGGAGCCTTTAGTCCCGGTTGGTAACACCAACCGGGACTAAAGGTCCTTCATCCCCCGCCCCAGCCAGCGGCCATGTGGAGGGCCTTTAGTCCCGGTTCGTAATGCAACCGGGACTAAAGGGGGGGCCTTTAGTCCCGATCGTTTTGTCCCGGTTCCAGAACCGGGACTAAAGGCCCTCTGGAACCGGGACTGAAGGCCCTTTTTCTACTAGTGGTCGCTTCTCTGCATGCATAGGTTTCCAGAATCGTTGGGTCAGTCATACCTTGGAAGACCACTGCTGAGGAGCCCATATAGACGCCAGCATGGTCGCGGCAAATCGCTGCTGCCACTCCTCCGCGCCCATGGCGCAGCACTGCACCATCTACATTGATCTTAGCAGTCCCCACAGCCGGTGGCAACCAGCGTTCCGCCGCTGCTGGAAGCACCGTCGGGTTGCTTCGCTGCTTCTCAGGCTTGGGTAGCATTTTTAACTCTTGAAGATAAGAGTTGACAAAAGAGTTTGTGTGCTGCGGGCTCTGAAAAACATTTTCGTGGATTGCTTTTCGCCTTGCAAACCAGATTGCCCAGAGTGTCACCACCAGCCTTGTGAAACCATCATGGCTTAGCTTCTCATGTAGATCAAAAATCCAAATCTTTGCGCTGGGCTCAGTACTTGCTGTCATATGTTCAACAATGTTTACATCCGATAATGCCCAGGTATATATCGCCATGGTGCACGACACAAGTGCATGGCGCCAAGAATCTTCTCTGCCGCACAAAGGACACGCATTTTGTACAACCATGTTTCTATTTTGCAGAACATCAGTCGTTGGTAAAGAGTGCCGTGCTAGTCTCCATAAGAACACACGCACTTTCGAGGGTACATCCAGCTGCCACAACGAACTCCATGCTGATTCCTCTCTAGATATATCAGAGGACCCCCCTCTACCTTCTAGCCAACTCTCCCTTTGTAGCTTCGTGCTAATCATAAACTTATACGCCGAGCTGACCGAAAAACGGCCCTTTTTATCAGGATACCATGCCCATGAATCCGGTATATTCCGGGTGCAGACCGGTATCTTGAGAATCTCTTCTGCATCAACCGGTAAAAATAAACTCCGCACCAGTGCTATGTTCCAAGATGCTGTCATAGGTGATAGCAGCTCGCTCACCTTGACCGGCGATGTTGGACTAAGAGACAGTATAGGTCGTCGTGATGACTTTTTTGGTATCCAGTTATCTGTCCATATGTCCGTACTTTGGCCATTACCAATTCTTCGGATAACACCTTGCTTCATTATGTCTCTTCCCTCCAAGACTGATCTCCAAATCTGAGACGGTCTCGATCCCAGTTCAGCAGTAAATATGCTACCATTAGGGAAATAAGAGGCTTTCAAAATCCTAGCACTCAAAGAAGTTGGCTCCTGGAGAATTCTCCAAGCTTGTCTTGCCAACAAAGCTAGATTAAACAACTCGAGATCTCTGAAGCCCAATCCTCCTAGATATTTGGGCCTTGTCATTACCTCCCAAGACACCCATGCTGGTTTTCTCTTGCCTTGTTTGCAACCCCACCAAAATTTACGAATAATGGAATTTATGTTCTGACACAGGCCTCTAGATAGTTTGAAGCACGACATAGAGAACGCTGGTATTGCCTGAGCAACTGATTTTATCAACACATCTTTCCCACTTGAAGACAAAAGCTTGCCCATCCATCCTTTCACCTTTTCCCATACTCGATCACTCAAATATTTAAACGTCCCCTTCTTGGAACGACCAACATCCGTTGGTAACCCCAAATAACTTAGATCAAATAGTGCTAAACTTTCGTAGCACAGTGATTTTGGCCCACCATCGAGGAGTTGAACTCTGGGCTTTAGGTGACCCGACCAATAATGCTAAACGTACAAAGAGTTACACGCAATTACACGCTGACTAGGATTATTTCTTTCTAACTAATCTCTCCTCCCTGATTTTCACAGGGGTGGGCCCCTCATCCCCCTTAATCACCAATCAAAACACACTAGCCTGTAAATCCCCCGTAACTTTCTGTAGCTCTAGCATTACTCTGACCCGACCGAACTCCTGGCCGAATCCGGCTCTTTAAATAGGCCGCCACGACGCCAAACGCCAGGTTTTTTTCCACCGCAATACTCGAAAACGTTGGTCACTCATGGCGTTAAGTTCGGCGACCATGGCCTCGTCGCTCCGCCTCTGCCCCGCAGGCGCTCTCGTCTCCCCCAGTACCACGCGGAGCCGCCGCTCCTGCGCCCCCAGCCTCCAGTTCACTAATCGCCAACGAGGTGCTGTGCTGAGGCTGTGCAGCGCACGCCCTAGCGCTCCGGCCCTGAGCCGGTGGTGGGCCACGGAGCTCACCCCGGAGGAGCTCCCCACGGAGGAGACCGACGCGCCGACCACCGGGCACGGCCAGGAGGAGCTTGAGGCCATATGGAACGCCCTCGTCGCCGAGCCCCTCCGGCCCGTCCTGCTCGCCCTGCGCGAGATCAGGGACCGCGGCCACTTCTTCCGCTGCCGCAGCTACCACGCCGGGATCGTCGCCGGTATGTATGTGTGTATGGACAGATTTCTTCTTGTTTAATTTGTACAGGTTCTGACGCGACAGCCATCAAGCTGCTTGTTCTGGGCAATGTAACCAAGAATCAACTTACTCGTTCGACTAACAGCGATTGACAATGCAAAATCACTAATAACCGCTCTGATGTGTCCAACTATTTGACACATCTCGTCTCTAATTAATATGCACCGGAGGAAAATTCAGTATTAACTACTGCACCTTCCAACAAAAATCGGCATCACTGAATTTTCACCTTCCCAAGTATAGTCTGAAGTCTGAACATGACACCGTTGCCCTTATTCATCCGTTTTCACACACTATACTACTACTAGTTTGGTTTCATCGTGATTTTACTCTTCACTGAAGAAATAGCAAATTACCTAAGGAAGCATTGCACACACAGCTGAATTATGTATTCTAATTATTTTGCAGGCCCATTGTTGATGATTGCTGGTTTCTGCCAGCTCGCTAGATTAGCACCAACCCTGTTCGTGGATATGATTCTTGGATATATATTCTACAAGTTAAGTGTTTTAGCAGCAGAACTGAAAAGAAACGGGAAGGCAAATCACATGTGTGCTCGGATACAGCTCGGTGAGTTTTGGGACTCAAATACTACTACCATTTAGCGTGCGTTATTCGGGAGGAAACAAGTATATCAATTTATCATACTCTGGATCCTACTAGAAGTTTCCCGGCCGCCTTTATGATTGGGACTCAAAACACCACTTGAAACTCTTATCACATCAGCAATTCTAGAGTAATCTTTCGAGCAGTGGGAGGCACTTGCTTAGAAAGCTATTCTCTGTTGTTGAAAGTAAATTTATTTCCGTTTCTGAATTTTTTATATGAAGAATCTAAACGCCTCTGTGAATGGTACTTGTGTTATAAATTTTATATCGATTCAAATGAACATGAATTATACTTGTGTTCTAAATTTCATATGGATCCAAGTCCAACTGAACATATAAAATATTTTTACTATTTTAGACGTGCACATGTATATTTCTCCCGTGGCAATTATGCACCTTTAAATAATAAAATATTAAAGGATGCCTTCATTCCCAATGCAGCAATGTCACTTATTTTGTTGTACAAGGATAACAGCGCTTTTTCAGTAAGTCTTTATGTTAAAGAGCATGAAAACCTAAACTTCAACATAATTGTGAACATATTGTGTACTAATTGCTTTCTGTTGCTTGTTATGGTAGGGTGTTTACCGGCTCGTCACGAAAATTATTTGGTTAGTATGTGGTGTCTGAAGCAATTATGCTTACTATGCAGTTCTATTCCTAGCACACCAAATATTTTCTCTAAACAATCGTCTGTTCATCTCAGGCTCATTTGGGTTGAAGTGTACTTTGGAGCTGTATACTATGAGATTGCAGGCGATAAGGATCCCAGACGCCACCTGCTAGGAATGTACAAGATACTAAAAACTAAAGGTGGCTTGATGAGGGTGATCAGGAATTTGATGGAAGAATAGCGTTCTGGCATTCAGGCATCATACTTGTTCTAAGCATATGGACAAATTTCATATGTAGTTTTGTACAGAATTTACAACTCCGAAACTCTATTCGCCCCGGACGAGATTCCCGGATGTAGTTGCACTCCTCATTGCACTGTAAAATCTACTATGAAACTAGTATTTTTCTTCTACGTCTCTCAGCCTCTGTATCCATCCCTCATATCTCCACTGTAGGATGTCACTTCTTGGACTTGTGCAGAGCAAGGAAGTAAATGAAGACCTCTGACACCTCCTTGGTCTCCTTGAGAAGAGTATAAAGTGACTTGGCCAGTACTAAGACCTTGGCCGATCCATCGACTAGGTCCGGGCGTAGCTTCAGTCTCTGGAGAAGGAACTCACGAACTCCCAATGCCTCTGTAACACTGGGTGCAATGCAACCATAGTTGCAAGTATCAGGCTACCCACGGCAAGATGAAGCATCTTCTTTCTGTTTGCTGTCTCCGTTTCCTTGTTGGTGGCGCCACCGCTAGACTCTGTCTCCTTGTCGGTGACACCGCCAGAAGGCCCTGCCTCCGTCTCCTTTTCTGTGCTGCGGCTGCTTGGCCCCTCCGACGGCATGCATCGAGCTAACAGCCCCTGCACGGGAGTTGAATCGCTTAATCAACCAACACATCAAGAACAAGAACTATTCTGATCAGAAAGAAGTACGATCGATCAAGAACAAGCACATATCAAATTAATGGGAAATCAGCCGTCAACTTGGATATTTGAGAAATCGCACTAAACGTGATCAAGAACAAGAACTTGTTTGATCAGAAAGAACTGCGATCAAGAAAGAAAGAACTGCGATCAAGAACAAGAACTTGTTTGATCAGAAAGAACTGCGATCAAGAAAGAAAGAACTGCGATCAAGAACAAGAACTTGTTTGATCAGAAAGAACTGCGATCAAGAACAAGAACTTGTTTGATCAGAAAGAACTGCGATCAAAGAACTAGTTTGACAAGTGGGCGATCAAGAAACTAACTAGTTTGATCAGAATTTGCCTCGAGTGGGCGTAGACGACCAATGCAAGAACTGCGATCGAGAAGTAGTTTGATCAGAATCGAGATTGAGTGGGTGGTTACCTGGACTCGGCGAGGGGACGGTCTCGCCGTAGCTGGCGGAAGAAGCGCCGGCGCGGTCTCCCCTGCGCCGGGCGGGTAGGCGCCACCCACTCCGAGGCCCTGGACCCGCGCGCTCACAGGGAAGGAGACAGCGAGGTCCGCGCCCGACCCAATGGCCCGCGTGGCGAGAGTGCGGCCGCGGCGGTGTGTGACGATGGAATCGGAGCGCTCGCCGGCGAATGCCAGGCCGCGATCGTCGATGTTGCCGAGGGCCCGCGCGGCAAGGGTGCGGCCGCGGGCATGCGCGGTCGCTCCTACGCAGAGCTTCTCCCGAAGCACCTCGCGCTGGGGGAAGAACGCGACCGATCCGCGTGTCTGCCGGCGCCGCCGCGTGGATGATGGAGCGTGCGCGCTAAGAGGGAGGGCGAGCGCGAGCGCGCGTGCTTCCATTGCGCGTCGTGCTCTGCGTCGGGGCCCCCCGGACGAGGAGGAGGAGTGGAGGTGCGGTGGTCTTTTGGGAGCCGTTGAGCACAGCGGGGAGTATATATAGGGAGCTGTTGAGCCCAGCATGACGAGGCCTGCCCGGCGGCGCCGGGTTGGCACTGACGAGCATCTCCCGCGGGCACGTGGCTGTAGGACGGTGCAGGTTGGCGCGACGACCCTCGACGATGGGGCGGCGGTGACGGAGCAGGTCGCGGGGAGCCGACGGAGGTTGATGTTTGGCGGCCGGAGGTACCGGCTACCATCGGGTGGCCGGAGGTGCCGGCTGCCAGGAGGGGTCCCCCATCTGGATCTGGAGTGGCCAGATTGGATGGGGTGACGCCCACTCCTCCCACTAGCGCTGACTGGCAGACGGCCGACGGAGTGGGCTGGTCACCGATGCAGGGGTTGGACTTGGTCTCTGTGTCGGGGGTTGGTTGCTCCGGTCACTCATGCCCACGTCGAGGCGGGTGTTTTGTGGTTGGTTGGGTGTCGGCCGCGTGTTATGGCGTCGGTGATGAGTTCGTCCGAAGATGCCGGGGGAGGGGGGGGGGGGGGAGGGAGGTTCTGGATGGCGGGTTCCACGGTTGGCTTTCCCGCAGGCTCCGTGGTAGCGGTGGTGTCTCCACCTCTTGATAGTGTGGGCGGCAAGGGGTGTAGTGGCGGGAGGCTGTGGTCTATTTTCATGGTGTGCAAATCAGGTGTGGATGGGCTGGCTCTCGTTGCGGTGGTGACCGAGGCTCCTACAGGTAGTGCAGGCGAGTTCCAGAGTGAAAGCTTCACGCTATCCGGTAGCGATGATGGCGGCACCCGCGGGTGTCACTTCTTGAATACGTCGTCGTAGGTCTCGTCCCTATGCCAGGGCTTCGTGTGAAAACCTTTGGCTGTTGTTCTTACTCGGCAACGACGCTTCATGCCGTCACCTTCTTGGGGGCGTTGTTGTGGTGCTCGGGCGACATCTGTCGGGCCGTAGCGAGGTGTTAGGCTCATTCTAGGCTTCACGTTGTATCTTTAGATTTGCTTTGTAAGAGGGCCCCTCATCATATTGTATCGTTCGGTCGTGTACTTGATACGTCTCTGACGTATCTATAATTTTTTATTGTTTCATGCTATTATGTTATCAATCTTGTATGCTTTATATGCCATTTTATATCATTTTTGTGGACTAACCTATTAACTTAGTGCCCAGTGTCAGTTCCTGTTTTTTGCCTATTTCTTTGTTTCGCAGAAAAACCATACCAAACAAAGTCCAAACACGATGAAACTTTACGGTGATTTTTTCTGGACCAGAAGAGACCCTAGAAGCTTCGGGGTGGCACCAGACGATGATCGAGGGGGCCACAAGCTCAGGGGGCGCACCCTGTGAGCTTGTGGGACCCACGTGGCTCCGTTTGACCTAATTTCAGCGCTATAAATTCCCTAAAATTCAGAAATCCCTAGAGCGAGACCTGGAAAAACTTTATCGCCGTCGCAAGCCTCCGTTCTTCCGCGATCCCATATGGAGGCCTCCGCCGGTGCTGCCGGAGGGGGAATCCATCACGGAGGCCATCTTCATCAACCTTGTTGCCTCCATGATGATCTGTGAGTAGTTCCCACAGGACCTACAGGTCCATTAGTAGCTAGATGACTTTTCTCCCTCTCTTTTGATCTTCAATAGAATGATCTCTTCGGAGATCTATTCGATGTAATTCTCGCGGTGTGTTTGTTGGGATCCGATGAATTGTGGGTTTATGATCAGATTATTCATTGAAAGTATTTGAGTATTTTCTTAGATTTATATATGTGCGATTTTATAGCCTTGTATTTCTCTCCGATCTATCTATCTCTTTTGACCAATTATATTGATTTATCTTCAGTGGGAGAGGTGCTTGGTAGTAGGTTTAATCTTGCGGTGTCCTTACTGTGTGACAGGAGGAGTTGCAAGGCACGTATTTGTATTGTTGCAACTAAGGGTAAAACGATGGGGCTCGAACATATTATTTGATCTTGCTTTGTCTACATTATGTCATCATGCTTCAGGCATTCCTCTGTTTGTTATGAACTTAATACCTTAAGATGCATGCTGGATAGCGGTCGAGGGGTGGAGTAATAGTAGTAGATGCTGATAGATTTCGGTCTACTTGACATAGACGTAATGCCTATATATTGATCATGCCATGAAGAATCATCATAATTATGTGCTTTTCTATCAATTGTCAACAGTAATTTGTCTACCCACCGTTGCTATGCTTATGAGAGAGATGCATGTAGTGAACCCCGGGTCCATTCACTTTATATTTACTAAAACTCTAAAAATACTTGCTGCAATTTATTTATTTTTATTTTATCTATCTACCACTACTAGATTTAATCCTTTGCAATTGGCGAAACAAGGGGATTGACAACCCTCTTGCCTTCATTGGGTGCAAGCATTTGCTTTATGTGTGTGCAGGTATCGTTTAATGTTCGTGTGGTGTTTCCTACTGGTTCGATAAACGTTGGTTCTTAACTGAGGGAAATACTATCTGCTACTATACTACATCACTCTTCCTCTTCGGGGAAATCCCAACTCTATCACAAGTAGCAGAAAAATTTCTAGCGCCGTTGTCGGGGCGACTTCACCTAAAAAGTCCAGGTTCCTTCACACACATTTATCATTTGGTTGTTTTACTTTCTTTGCTATTTGCCTTTTTATTTTCCTGCTCTTTTCATCTCGCTCTACTTCTCTAAAAAATAAAAATACCAAAAAATTGCGTTGCTATCTTTGCTTGAATCACCGTCATGTCTACTCAAGAAAATTCTAAGTTGTGTGATTTCTCAAATACTAATAATAATGATTTTATTAGTACACCAATTGCTATCCCGCCACTAGTGCGGAGTCATATGATATAAAAGCCGCTCTGTTAAATCTTGTTATGAAAGAACAATTTGCTGGAAATGTTAATGAAGATGCTGCATCCCATCTTAATACTTTCGTTGAATTATGTGATATGCAAAAAATGAAAGATGTGGAGAATTATATTGTGAAATTGACATTATTTTCTTTCTCGCTTAGAGATCTAGCTAAAGCATGGTTTTCATCTTTACCTAAAAATAGTATTGATTCATGGAACAAGTGTAAATATGCCTTTATTGCTAAATATTTTCCTCCCGCTAAAATAATATCTCTTAGAAATCAAACAACAAATTTTAAACAACATGAGAAAGAACATGTTGCACAATCTTGGGAGAGAATGAAATTAATAATTAAAAATTGTCCCATGCATGGATTAAGTTTGTGGATGATAGTACAATTTTTTTATGCGGGACTGAACTTTGTTTCAAGAAACCTTCTGGACTCAGTGCAGGTGGAACATTTATGAGAATAACACTTGGAGAGGCCACGAAGCTTCTCGAGAACATGATGTCAAACAACTCTCAATGGCACACCGAACGCGCTCCAACCGGTAAGAAGGTGAATTCCGTTGAGGAAGTGACATCCTCGAGTGATAAAACTGATGCTATCATGACTATGCTTGCTACTAAAAATGCTCCATTTGATCCAATGTTCCATTGTCTACTTTGATTGAGCAAAACAATGATGCTATTGATGTGAATTTTATCTCAAGAAATAATTTCAATAATAATGCTTATAGAGGGAATTTCAACAATCCTAGACCGTACCCCGGTAACCCCTCTAATAATTATGGTAATTCCTATGGTAATTCATATAATAATATGATACCTAATGAACTAGAGAACAATATTAAATAATTTATTAGTTCTCAAAAGACTTTCAATACTATGGTTGAAGAAAAACTAAGTAAAGTTGACGATATGTCTAGAAACATGGATAGACTTATGGATGATGTGGATGTTCTTAAAATTAAAATTTTGCAACCTAATAAGGATGAAATATCTGAATCTTTAGAAGTCATCCGAGTCTCCATTGATGAAAGTAAAAAAAGAACGGAAAGGATGAGAGGTAGACGTGAATTTCTAGAAAAAGAGTTCGCTTCCGGTTTTCATGATAATAATGATGAAGATATTAAATGATTGGTGTGTCATCTATTGAATATTTATTTACTAATATTAAACTTGATGATAAAGGGACTGGAGATGAGTCAACTTTAATTAAGAGGCGCCTCGATAATTCGGAGGGTGATGATCATAATGCTAAAAACAATACAAGTAGGTTTGAAGAGGTTAAAACTTATAGTGATGTGCCCACTACTTTGGATTACAAGGAATTTAGTTTTGATAGTTGTTCTTTAATTGAATGCATTTCCTTTTTTCAATCCATGATCAATTCACCTAATGCATATGAACAAAATAAAGCTTTTACTAAATACATCGTAGAAGCTCTTATTGAATCTCATGAAGAGAACTTGAACTAGAAGTCTCTATACCAAGAAAATTACATGATGAATGGGAACCAACAATTAAAGTTAAAATTAAACATTACAAATGTAATGCTTTGTGTGATGTAGGAGCTAGTGTCTCTACTATACCAAAATCTTTATTTGATGTCCTAGGTCTCACTAATATGGATGAATGTTTACTAAATTTGCACTTAGCGGATTCCACAATTAAAAAGCCTATGAGTAGAATTAATGATGTGCTCATACTTGATAATAGGAATTATGTACCCGTGGACTTCATTGTGCTTGATATTGAATGCAATCCATCTTGTCCCATAATACTTGGTAGACCATTTTTGAGAACCGTAGGTGTGGTACTTGATATGAAAGAAGGTAATATACGTTTTCAATTTCCATTAAAGAAAGGAATGGAACACTTCCCAAGAAAGAGAATTAAACCTCCTTATGATTCTATAATGAGATCCACCTATGGTATTGCTTTGAAAGATGATAACACATGATACTATGCATTATGCCTAGCTAGGGGCATAAAACAATAACGCTTGTTGGGAGGCAACCCAATGAATAAATTTTTTTTTTCCGTCATTATGTGTTTTCACTTTTATGCTACTGGTATGAGTGTGTTTTTGTGTTTTTAATTAGTGTTTGTGCCAAGTAAAGCCTTTGGGATGATTTGGGAGATAGTATAATTGATGCTGTTTGGAAAACAGAAAGTTTTGCATCCAGTGCCCGAATTTTGTTTCTGTACTGGAGCGTCGAAAAAATCTGAAATTTTTACACATTATTGGTATATGAATTGCCCACGTTGTAATTTTTCAGAATTTTAGGAGTTACAGAAGTATGGATTTTAAATAGATTGCTACAGACTGTTCTGTTTTTGACAGATTCTGTTTTTGATGCACTACTTGCTTGTTTTGATGAATCTATGGATTGTATCGGGGGGTATAAGCCATGGTGAAGTTAGAGTACAGTAGGTATAATGCAAAAATAAAATATGAATGGGTTTGCAACAGTACTTAAGGTAGTGATTTATTTTGTTATACTACGGATCTCACAAAGGTTTTGTTGAGTTTTGTGTGATTGAAGTTTTCAAGTTTTGGGTGAGATCACGATGGATGAAGGAATAAGGAGTAGCAAAAGCCTAAGCTTGGGGATGCCCGAGGCACCCTAAGGTAATATTCTAGGAAGACTCAAGCGTCTAAGCTTGGAGATGCCCCAGAAGGCATCCCCTCTTTCTTCTACCAACCATCGGTAATTTTACTTGGAGCTATATTTTTATTCGTCACATGATATGAGTTTTGCTTGGAGCGTCTTGTATTATATGAGTCTTTGCTTTGTTTTCTTTTTAGTTTGTCACAATCATCTTTGCTGAACACACTTATCTTGAGAGAGCCACACGTTTATCATCATTTGTTAGAATACTCTATGTGCTTCACTTAAATTTTTTGTGCTAGGCAGTTGCTCTAGTGCTTCACTTAAATCTTTTTGAGCACGGTGGTGGCTATATTTTGAAGAATTAAACTCTCATGCTTCACTTATATTATTTTGAGAGTTGATTAAAATTTTGAAGAAATGAATTCTCATGCTTCACTTATATTATTTTGAGAATTGATAAGATTGAAATTTTGAAGAAATATTTGCACTCTCATGCTTCACTTAAATCTTTTTGAGAGTTGATGATAGTAATGGTAATTTTCACAAGATATGAAATTGGTCCCAAAGTTATGAATATTCAAGAGGGATATAGATAAAAACTTTCATATATATCATTGGATATGATAAGTGTGATTCCTTGCAATAGTTTTGCGATATGGAAATGATAATATGTGAGTCATGTTAGTGAGTAATTGTGATTTAGTAAAAATATTCGTGTTAAGGTTTGTGATTCCCTATGCATGCACAGTAAGTCAATAGTTATGCAATGAAATTATATCCTACTTATGGTGCATTATTCGGTGTTAGTTGTGTTCAATGCATGTTTATGACCGTTTTCGTTTTTTGGTTGGTTGCTTCTCAATCTTTTGCTAGCCTTCATTTGTACTAAGCGGAAATACTGCTTGTGCATCCAAAATCCTTAAACCCAAGTTGTGCCATATGATTCCACTATATCTACCTATATGCGGTATTTCAATGCCGTTCCAAGTAAATTTGCGTGTGCCAACTCTAATTTTCAAAATAATTTTCCGTTTTGTGTGCCCGTACCGCTCATGAAGCGGCAGGGGGTAGCCATTATTTTCCATGCTAGGTGTGTTATTCTCACGATGAGTGTTTATTCACTTGTCATTGCACGAGAGAGTGGCTGGTAATAGGGATGCCCAGTCCCACAATGAAATCAAATTAATAACAACAAAAATCCTTGGAAAGTGTTGGTATGGAGGGCACCCGTGGATACGGCTAGCCGTGGATTATGAAAGAAATGGTGGAAAGGAAATAAACTTTACTTTCTGTTTGGGAACCGCCTATGATGTGTCTAGCATGGAAAATATTGGGAATTCTCGGTCGTTTTCGTTGACAGGAAAAGCATGCCTCCCAAAATATTTTTATCTCTTTAATTTCAGCTTTGAGCTCTGGCACATTTGACAAATCTCTGCTTCCCTCTGCGAAGGGCCTATCTATTTACTTTTATGCAATTTTTATTTTTATTTGAGTCTCCATCTTCTCTTACAAAAGCACCAACTAGAGAGCATTATTGTCATACTTGTGCATTGGATGTAGCTAATATTTGAGTGTGTTTCATGAATGGATCAATGATTGAGCATAATGGGCTAGGGATAACTTTCTTTAGCGTTGATATTTTGAAAGACATGGTTGCTTGTTAGCATGCTTGAGTATTTATATCTTCATGTCAAATTATAGACTATTGCTTTGAATCATTCAAGTCCAATGTCCATGCTATAAAAGAAAAGAAAATGTGATGAATATGTTAGGCAACATTCCACATCAAAAATTCTGTTTTTATCTACTCGAGGACGAGCATGAATTAAGCTTGGGGATGCTGATACGTCTCTAACGTATCTATAATTTTTGATTGTTCCATGCTGTTATATTATCAATCTTGGATGTTTTTTATATACAATTACAGCAATTATATATCATTTTTGGAGACTAACCTATTAACCTAGTGCCCAGTGCCAGTTGCTGTTATCTGACCTATTTTTGTTTTACAGAATATCAATATCAAACGAAGTCCAAATGCCACGAAGCTTTTTAGAGATTTTTTTCTGGACATATACAACACTAGAAGCTTCAGGAGAGGGCCAGAAGACCCAGGAGGTGGCCACGAGCCACCAGGGCGCGCCTGGGGGGGCAGGCGCACCCTGGTGCCTCGTGGGCCCCCCTTTGCTCTGTTTGACCTAATTCCACCACTATAAATTCAGGAAAAATCAGAAACCCTCAGGGGATTCCACGATATACTTTTTCCACCGCCACAAGTTTCTGTTCTCGAGAGATCCCATCTGGAGGCCTTCTCCGGTATTCCGCCAGAGGGGGAATCGATCACGAAGGGGCTCTACATCAACCTTGCCGCCCTTTCGATGATGCGTGAGTAGTTTACCACAGACCTTCAGGTCCATAGGCAGTAGCTAGATGGCTTCTTCTCTCTTTTTGATCTTCAATACAATGTTCTCCTCGATGTTCTTGGAGTTCTATCCGATGTAATAACTTTTTGCGGTGTGTTTGTTGGGATCCGATGAATTGTGAGTTTATGATCAGATTATCCATGAAATTATTTGAGTCTTTGCTGCACTCTTTTATGCATGATTATTATAGCCTCGTATTTCTTCTCCGATCTATTGATTTGGTTTGGCCAACTGAGTTGATTTATCTTGCCATGGGAAGAGGTGCTTTGTAATGGGCTCGATCTTGCGGTGCTCAATACCAGTGACAAAAAGGGACATGACACATATGTATTGTTGCTATTAAGGGTAAAAAGATGGGGTTTATTCATACGTGAGTTTATCTTGTCTACATCATGTCATCGTTCTTAAGGCGTTACTCCGTTCTTTATGGACTTAATACACTAGATGCATGCTGGATAGCGGTCGATGTGTGGAGTAATAGTAGTAGATGCTGGCAGGAGTCGGTCTACTTGTATTGGATGTGATGCCTATATACATGATCATTGCCTTGGATATCGTCATGATTATTTGTTTTTCTATCAATTGCCCAACAGTAAACCGTATGCTATTTTCTCGAGAGAAGCTTCTAGTGAAATCTATGGCCCTCGGGTCTATCTAAATCATATTACTAAAACTCTAAAAATATTGCTGCCATTTTCTTTTATTTATTTTATTTTGTATTTTTTGTTTCAATCTATCTATCTATCTATTACATACAATTTAATCTTGCAATTAACCGCCGAGGGATTGACAACCCCTCGTTTGCGTTGGGTGCAAGGATTTGTTGTTTGTGTGCAGGTGCTGCTAACGAGGTGTTGCGTGATTCTCCTACTGGTTCGATAACCTTGGTTTCATAACTGAGGGAAATACTTATCTCTACTTTGCTGCATCACCCCTTCCTCTTCGGGGATAATACCAACGCAAGCTACAAGTAGCAGTCTTATGCAAGAACAATTATGAATCTATTTATGACAGTACCTAAGTTAATTGGGGATGCCCCGAAAGTCATCCCCTCTTTCGTCTCCAATCTATCGATAATATCACTCGGAGCTATATTTTTATTCGTCACATGATATGTGTTTTGCTTGGAGCTTCGTGTGTTTTTGTTTTATTTGTTTGGTTGTTTACAAAATCATTGTTTCTCGATCACACCAATTATGAGAGACAAACATTCATCACAATTTATTAGAATGCTCATTATGCTTCTGATACGTCTCCAACATATCTATATTTTTTGATTGTTACATGCTATTATAGTATCAATCTTGGATGTTTTATATGCAATTATATGCCATTATATATCATTTTTTGGGACTAACCTATTAACTCAGTGCCCAGTGCCAGTTGTTGTTTTTTTTTGCTTATTTTTGTCTTTTTAGAAAATCATTATCAAAAAGAATCCAAACAAGAAAAAAACTTTGGATTAATTTTTTCTGGACTAGAAGAGACCCATGAAGCTTCGGGAGAAGACCAGAGGAGCCACGAGGAAGCCACAAGCTCGGAGGGTGCACCTTGGGGGGTAGGGCGCGCCCCCAGGCTTGTGGGCCCCTCGTAGCCCCTCCTGACCTAATTCCAGCGCTATAAATTCCCAAATATTCCCAATATACTAAAGGGACAGAAGAGAAAACCTTTCCGCCACCGCAAGCCTCTATTCTTCCGCGATCCCATCTTGAGGCCTTTTCCGGTACTCTGCCGGAGGGGGAATCGATCACGGAGGGATTCTTCATCAACCTTGCTGCCCTTCCGATGATGTGTGAGTAGTTTACCGCAGACCTACGGGTCCATAGCTAGTAGCCAGATGGCTTCTTCTCTCTCTTTGATCTTCAATACCATGTTCTCCTCGATGTTCTTGGAGTTCTATCCGATGTAATCTTCTTTTGCGGTGTGTTTGTTGGGATCTGATGAATTGTGAGTTTATGATCAGATTATTCATGAGAAATATTTGAGTCTTCTCTGAACTCTTTTATGCATGATTATTTTAGCTTTGTATTTCTCTCCGATCTATCGATTTGGTTTGGCCAACTGGATTGTTTTATCTTGCAATGGGAGAGGTGCGTTGTGATGGGTTCAATCTTGCGGTGCTCAATCCCAGTGATAGAAAGGGACATGAAACGTATTTGTATTGTTTCCATTACTAATAAAAATATGGGGTTTAATCATATTGCTTGAGTTTACTTTGTCTACATCATGTCATCTTGCTTAAGGCGTTACTCTGTTTCATACTTAATACCCTAGATGCATGCTGGATAGCGGTCGATGGGTGGAGTAATAGTAGTAGATGCAGGCAGGAGTCGGTCTACTTGTCTCGGACATGATGCCTATATACATGATCATTGCCACGAATCTGTCATAATTATTTGCTTTTCTATCAATTGCCCAACAGTAATTTGTTTACCCACCGTATGCTATGTATTCGGGAGAGAAGCCTCTAGTGAAAACTATTGCCCCTGGGTCTACTTTTATCATATATTTAAAACCAAAAATACCTTGCTACAATTTATTTACTTTTATTTTATTTAATAATTTAGTTTATCTATCTATCACTATCAGAATTAATCCTTGCAAATAACCGCTAAGAGGATTGACAACCCTCTTATTTGCGTTGGGTGCAAGTGTTTGCTTTTGTGTGTGCAGGTGCTGCTAAAGGGATTTTGTGTGGTTCTCCTAATGGATTTATAACCTTGGTTCTTAACTAAGGGAAATACTTATCTCTACTATACTGCATCATCCTCTCCTCTTCGGGGAAATACCAACGCAGTCTACAAGTAGCAGGAAGAATTTCTGGCGCCGTTGCCGGGGAGACATCACGAAAATTTGTCAAGTACCTTCGCACAAACTATCATCCACTTGCATTTATTTTATTTGCCTTTTTATTTGCATTTGCCTCTCGTTTTCATCTCCCCCACTTCTAATTTTTTTTTACAAAAACACAAAAATATTCTCGTTTGCTTGTTTGCTTGTTCGCTTGCTTTGCTTGAAGTACCATCATGTCTGAGTTTTTTTTATTGAAAAGAGTGAGGATGGTAAAATCCCTAAGATGGAAATTCCCTCAAATTTAGACTCAAAATTTTTTGTATTAGGGAGTGGAAATATCATAGGGAAAAACATTATTCAAGAATTCTTTAATTGTACGGGAACTTTGGTTTGCAATGATACTCCAATTATCAAAAGAACCAACTGTTATGGGGAGGCTATCTCCGCACTCGTTCTTAAACTTGAAAGAAGATTTATTCATACTCATCCCACATTGCAAAGATTGTTTTTATGAGTTACCTGTTATAAACAACCCTAAGGCTAAAAAGATAGCTACTCTTATCCTTATGAATGAGTTTGATTACATAGTGCGAGAAGCTAGAGAGATCTTTGATTTCTATAATATGAGCCAAGAAAATCCTGTTATTGATGAAATTTTATATAATGAGGAATATATTTTGAGATATGTTCTTCGTGATCACCGTGCTTTTGATGAAAATACTAAGGAAGTTCCTCCTCTACATATCATCCAACAAGTTTTCAATGGTATTAATTAGAAATATTCTTGGATTGTAAAAGGGTACCAACAAGGGTTTGAAGAAAGTAGCCTTAATGACCCTAAAATTTTGGTTGATGATGTGTTCCCCGTTGTTTTTGAAAAACCTCCTGAAAATCACACACCTAAGGATTTGGAAACCAAGGATGAGAACACTTGAAACTATGCATTATGCCTAGCTAGGGGCATAAAACAATAGCGCTTGTTGGGAGGCAACCCAATGAATAAAATAATTTTTTTGTTTTACCTTCTGTTTTTGTGTGTTTACACAATTATAGCCTCTTTTATTATTGTGTTTTTATCTTTTAATTAGTGTTTGTGCCAAGTAATGCCTTTGGGATGATTTGGAAGATAGTATAATTGATGCTGTTTGAAAACAGAAACTTTTGCATCCAGTGATGGAATTTTGATTTTTCGCTGGAGCGTCAGAACCTTCTGAATTTTTTACAAAATATTGATATATGAATTTCCCACGTTGTCCTCATTTGTCAGAATTTTTAGAGTTACAGAAGTATGACGTTAATTCAGATCTTTACAGACTGTTCTATTTTAGACAGATTCTGTTTTTGTTGCATAGTTTGCTTATTTTGATGAATCTATGGATCGTATCGGGGGGTATGAGTCATGGAGAAGTTGGAGTACAGTAGCATTATGCCAATATTAAATATGAATCAATTTACAACAGTACCTAAAGTTTAAGATTTATTTGTTATACTAACGGATCTCACGTGGTTTCTGTTGAGTTTTGTGTGCTGAAGTTTTCAAGTTTTGGGTGAGACTACGATGGATAAAGGAATAAGGAGCGGCAAGAGCCTAAGCTTGGGGATGCCCAAGGCACCCCAAGGTAATATTCAAGGAAGACTCAAGCGTCTAAGCTTGGGGATGCCTCGGAACGCATCCCCTCTTTCGTCTACAATCTATCGGTAACTCACTTGGAGCTATATTTTTATTCATCACATGATATGTGTTTTACTTGGAGCGTCTTGTGATATAGTTTGTTTGCTTTTTAGTTTATCACAATCATCTTTTCTGATCACACCTTTTTGAGAGGGACACACATTATTCGTGATTTGTTAGAATACTCTATGTGCTTCACTTATATCTTTTGAGTTAGGCAGTAGCTCTAGTGCTTCACTTATATCTTTTAGAGCACGGTGGTGGTTATATTTTAAAGAAATAATTGCGCTCTCATGCTTCACTTATATCTTTTTTAGAGTCTAATGAATAGCAATGGTAATATGCACGGGTTATGAATTTGGTCTTAATATGATAGGTATTCAAGAGGGATATAATAAAAACTTTCATGTAGATCACTGAATATGATAAGTTTGATTCCTTGCAATAGTTTTGCGATATTAAGATGGTAATATGTGGGAGGTGCTAGTAGATAATTGTGGTTTAGTAAGAATATTGGTGTTAAGGTTTGTGATTCCCGAAGCATGCACGTATGATCTATCGTTATGCTAAGAAGTTGGAGCATTATTTATTCTTGATTGTCTACCTTATGAGTGGTGGTTGGGGACGAGCGATGGTCTTTTCCTACCAATCTATCCCCCTAGGGGCATGCATAGTAGTACTTTGCTTAGAGGGCTAATAAACTTTCGTAATAAGTATGTGAGTTCTTTATGACTAATGTGAGTCCATGGATTATACGCACTCTCATCTTTCCACAATTTGCTAGCCTCTTCGGTACCGTGCATTGCCCTTTGTCACATCGAGAGTTGGTGCAAACTTCGCCGGTGCATCCAAACCCCGTGATACGATACACCCTATCACACATAAGCCTCCTTATATCTTCCTCAAAACAGCCACCATACCTACCTATCATGGCATTTCCATAGCCATTCCGAGATATATTGCCATGCAACTTTCACCGTTCCGTTTTTATGACACACATCGTCATTGTCATATTTCTTTGCATGATCATATAGCTGACATAGTATTTGTGGCTCAGCCACCGTTCATAATTTTTTATACATGTTACGCTAGTATCATTGCACATCCTGGTACACCGCCAGAGGCATTCATATAGAGTCATATTTTTGTTCTAGTTTCGAGTTGTAATTTTCTTTTGAGTTGTAAGTAAATAGAAGTATGATGATCGTCATTATTAGAGCATTGTCCCAGTGAAGAATAATAAAAAAAAAGACAAAAAAAATAGGCCAAAAAGAGCCCACGAAAAAAAGAAAAAATATATAAATGAGAGAAAAAGAGAGAAGGGGAAGTGTTACTATCCTTTTCCATACTTGTGCTTCAAAGTAGCGCCATGTTTTTCATATAGAGAGTCTCCTATTTTGTCACTTTCATATACTAGTGGGAATTTTTCATTATAGAACTTGGCTTGTATATTCCGATGATGGGCTTCCTCAAATGCCCGAGGTCTTCATGAGCAAGCAAGTTGGATGCCCACCCACTTAGTTTTTATGTTGAGCTTTTATACACTTATAGCTCTTAGTGCATCCGTTGCATGGCAATCCCTACTCCTCGCATTGACATCAATTGATGGGCATCTCCATAGCCCATTGATTAGCCACGTCGATGTGACACTATCTTCTTATTTTTTACTTCCCCTTATTAATCTCTACCACCACACTCTATTCCACCCATAGTGCTATATCCATGGCTTGCGCTCATGTATTGCGTGGGGGTTGAAAAAGCTGAAGCGCGTTAAAAAGTAAGAACCAATTGCTCGTCTTGTCATCGGGGTAGTGCATGATAAATATTTTGTGTTAAGAAGATGGAGCATGACAAGATTATATGATTTTGTATGGATAAATTTCTTTAACATTTTTATTTTGAAAGACATGATTGTTTATTAGTATGCCTGAGTATTGATGTCTTTATGTCAAACTATAGACTATTGCTTTGAATCATTCGGATCTTATTATTCATACCGTAAGAGAGATTACATGATGAAACATGTTAGGTAGCATTCCACATCAAAAATTCTGTTTTTATCATTTACCTACTCGAGGACTAGCAGGAATTAAGCTTGGGGATACTTGATACGTCTCCAACGTATCTATAATTTTTGATTGTTCCATGCTATTATAGTATCAATCTTGGATGTTTTATATGCAATTATATGCCATTATATATCATTTTCTGGGACTAACCTATTAACTCAGTGCCCAGTGCCAGTTGCTATTTTTTGCTTGTTTTTGTCTTTTCAGAAAATCATTATCAAAAAGAGTCCAAACGAGAAAAAAACTTTGGATTAATTTTTTCTAGACCAGAAGAGACCCACTAAGCTCTGGGAGAAGACCAGAGGAGCCACGAGGGAGCCACAAGCTCGGAGGGTGCGCCCTGGGGGGTAGGACGCGCCCCCCAGGCTTGTGGGCCCCTCGTAGCCTCTCCTGACCTAATTCCAGCGCTATAAATTCCCAAATATTCCCAATATACCAGAGGGAGAGAAGAGAAAACCTTTTTGCCGCCGCAAGCCTCTGTTCTTCCGTGATCCCATCTGGAGACCTTTTCCGATACTCTGCCGGAGGGGGAATCGATCACGGAGGGCTTCTTCATCAACCTTGCTACCCTTCCGATGATGTGTGAGTAGTTTACCACAGACCTACGGGTCCATAGCTAGTAGCTAGATGGCTTCTTCTCTCTCTTTGATCTTCAATACCATGTTCTCCTCGATGTTCTTGGAGTTCTATCCGATGTAATCTTCTTTTGCGGTGTGTTTGTTGGGATCCGATGAATTGTGAGTTTATGATCAGATTATTCATGAGAAATATTTGAGTCTTCTCTAAACTCTTTTATGCATGATTATTATAGCTTTGTATTTCTCTCCGATCTATCGATTTGGTTTGGCCAACAAGATTGGTTTATCTTGCAATGGGAGAGGTGCTTTGTGATGGGTTCAATCTTGCGGTGCTCAATCCCAGTGATAGAAAGGAACATGACCCATATTTGTATTATTGCCATTAAGGATAAAAAGATGGGGTTTAATCATATTGCTTGAGTTTAGTTTGTCTACATCATGTCATCTTGCTTAAGGCGTTACTTTGTTTCATATTTAATACCCTAGATGCATGCTAGATAGCGGTCGATGGGTGGAGTAATAGTAGTAGATGTAGGCAGGAGTCAGTCTACCTGGCTCGGACATGATATCTATATACATGATCATTGCCATGAATCCGTCATAATTATTTGCTTTTCTATCAATTGCCCAACAGTAATTTGTTTACCCACCGTATGCTATGTGTTCGAGAGAGAAGCCTCTAGTGAAAACTATGGCCCCGGGTCTACTTTTATCATATATTTAAAACCAAAAATACCTTCCTACAATTTATTTACTTTTATTTTATTTAGTAATTTAGTTTATCGATCTATCACTATCATAATTAATCCTTGCAAATAACCGCTAAGAGGATTGACAACCCACTTATTTGCGTTGGGTGGAAGTGTTTGCCTTTGTGTGTGCATGTGCTGCTAAAGGGATTTTGTGTGGTTCTCCTACTTGATTGATATCCTTGGTTCTTAACTGAGGGAAATACTTATTTCTACTATACTACATCATCCTCTCCTCTTCGGGGAAATACCAACGCAGTCTATCAGTAGCAGCTTCACTTATATCTTTTGAGTTAAGGCAATTTGCTCATGTGCTTCACTTATATCCTTAGAGCACGCTGATACGTCTCCAACGTATCTATAATTTTTGATTGTTCCATGCTATTATAGTATCAATCTTGGATATTTTATATGCAATTATATGCCATTATATATCATTTTTTGGGACTAACCTATTAACCCAGTGCCAGTTGCTGTTTTCTGCTTGTTCTTGCCTTTTCAGAAAATCATTATAAAAAAGTGTCCAAACGAGAGAAAAACTTTGGATTAATTTTTTCTGGACCAGAGGAGACCCACGAAGTTTCGGGAGAAGACCAGAAGAGCCAGGAGGAGGCGACAAGCCTGGAGGGCGCGCTCCCCAGGCTTGTGGGCCCCTCGTGGCACCTCTTGACCTAATTCCAGCGCTATAAATTCCCAAATATTCCAAAACCAACAAAGAGACAGAAGATAAAACCTTTCCGCCGCCGCAAGCCTCTGTTCTTCCATGATCCCATCTGGAGGCCTTTTTCGGTACTCTGCCGGAGGGGGAATCGATCACGGCGGGCTTCTTCATCAACTTTGCTGCCCTTCCGATGATGTGTGAGTAGTTTACCACAGACCTACGGGTCCATAGCTAGTAGCTAGATGGCTTCTTCTCTCTCTTTGATCTTGAATACCATGTTCTCCTCGATGTTCTTGGAGTTCTATCCAATGTAATCTTCTTTTGCGGTGTGTTTGTTGGGATCCGATGAATTGTGAGTTTATGATTGGATTATTCATGAGAAATATTTGAGTCTTCTCTGAACTCTTTTATGCATGATTATCATAGCTTTGTATTTCTCTCCGATCTATCGATTTAGTTTGGCCTACTAGATTGATTTGTCTTGCAATGGGAGAGGTGCTTTGTGATGGGTTCAATCTTGCGGTGCTCAATCCCAGTGACAGAAGGGGACATGACACGTATTTGTATTGTTGCCATTAAGGATAAAAATATGGGGTTTAATCATATTGCTTGAGTTTACTTTGTCTACATCATGTCATCTTGCTTAAGGTGTTACTCTGTTTCATACTTAATACCCTAGATGCATGCTGGATAGCGGTCGATGGGTGGTGTAATAGTAGTAGATGTAGGCAGGAGTCGGTCTACATGTCTCGGACGTGATGACTCTATACATGATCATTGCCATGAATCCGTCATAATTATTTGCTTTTCTATCAATTGCCCAACAGTAATTTGTTTACCCACCGTATGCTATGTGTTCTAGAGAGAAGCCTCTAGTGAAAACTATGGCCCCCGGGTCTACTTTATCATATATAGAAAACCTAAAAATACCTTGCTGCAATTTATTTACTTTTATTTTAATTAATATTTTAGTTTATCTGTTTATCTCTATAAGATTTAATCCTTGCAAATAACCGCTAAGAGGATTGACAACCCTCTTATTTGCGTTGGGTGCAAGTGTTTGCTCTTGTGTGTGCAGGTGTGCTTAACGGAATTTTGCTTGGTTTTCCTACTGCATTGATAACCTTGGTTCTTAACTGAGGGAAATACTTATCTCTACTGTATTGCATCATCCTCTCCTCTTTGGGGAAATACCAACGCAGACTACAAGTAGCACACACCGCTACTTATATTTTATAGAAATCATTTGCACTCTCATGCTTCACTTATATCTTTTTGAGAGTTGAATAGGTAGTGGTAATTTGCATGAGCTATATGTTTAATCCAAAAATGATAGGTATACAAGAGTGGTATAATAAAAACCTTAATGTAGATCACTGAATAAGATGCGATTGATCAACGATATTAAGGTTATAATATGAAGGTTCACTAGTTGATAAACATTGGTTAGTAAAAATATCGGTGTTAAGGTTTGTGACTTCGACCTCATTAAAGTGTCGGCAATGGCATAGCGGGGAAGTTTGAGCGTAATTTATCCTTGATTGATATCCTTTGTGTTGTCCGGATTGGGGGCGTGTGATGGTTAACTCCTACCAACCTCCTCCCAAGGGCATGCGAGATTACTTTGCTTCGAGGGCTAATAAACGTTCACAATAAGTATGTGAGTTCTTTATGACTAATGTGAGTTTTTGGACTATAAGCACTTCCACCCATCCATAATTTGCTAGTCTCTTCGGTTCCGTGCATTGCCCGTTCTCACCTCGAGACTTGGTGCAAACTTTGCCGCTGCATCCAAATCCCGTGATATGATACGCTCTATCACACATAAGCCTTATTATATCCTTCCTTAAAACAGCCACCATACCTACCTATCACGACATTTCCATATCCATTCCGATATATATTGTCATGCAACTTCCACAGTTACTATTCACATGACTTGAGCATTCATTGTCATTTTGCATTGCATGATCATATAGAGCTGACATGATATTTTGTGGCAAAGCCACCGTTCATCATTTGTTATACATGTTACGCTAGATCATTGCACATCCTGGTACACTGCCAGAGGCATTCATATGTAGTCATATCATTCTGTTTTTCGAGTTGTAAGTAAATATAAGTGTGATGATCATCATTATTAGAGCCTTGTCCCAGTGAGGAAAAGAATGATGGAGACTAATGAGTCCTCGAGAAAGTGGGGGTGAGGTTACTACTAGGGAAAACCCTAGTAGTAGCACGGGGCCCGCGCTACTGCGAGCGCGCTGCAGCTAACTTTTAGTAGTAGCGCGGGACTTGCCCCGCGCTACTGCTACTTTTGTTAGCGTGAGGTAGGGCCCCGTGCTACTACTACCTAGCTGTAGCGCGGGATATTACGCCGCACCACTACTATACCCGCGTATTTCATTTCTTCATTTTATACTGTATTTATACACCCTTATATAGATTTTTATACAGTAGCAATTATATACAACTCATCATCATCATAGTGATATGACAACTCATCATCATCGTAGTGATATAACAACTCATCATCATTGTAGTGACATAACAAATCATCAACATCGTAGTGATATAACAACTCATCATCATCATTTTCATATAACAACTCATCATCATCATAGTGATATAACAATGTCTCACCATAATGATCATCATAAGTTAACCACTACTAGCTAATTGTTATCATCCTAGGTAAATAACTTCCTAGCACATGACAAGTACTAGGAACTACTCCTCTCTGTTAGGTAAAATAGAATAAAACAAACAAAAAACCTCCATCTCCATTATGGAGCATAGAGATCCACCGGTCTCCAATTTGTGGGCTGCGCTCATTCACTATTTTTCTCCATCCCTTGATTTTGAGGCCTCCATCTGTTTGAGAAGTCGAGTATGCACATTTGATAGTCTCCGTCCATGGTTGTACGCTAACAAGTGTCATCTCACCTTCGACAAACATTAGCGGAGGCACAACATCATTCAGGAGCTTCTGTTGAAGAACACAATAGTAACATAGTTAGCAATGTAGTTTACTTAAGAAGAATGTATGAAAAAGATGGACTAGTGACACAGTAGCAAAAAAATCTTACCATGATATTTGCACGAATGTTACCATCGCTCAACTCGTGGATTAGTGGCACGTATCGACTATAATTCTTGCCAGCTCCATAAATGATCTTAAAAGTCAGAACGTCATTAACAAAGGAGACAAGAGAAATCTTCTCCTCCCAAGTTAGCTCTGAGCCATAACTGTAGTATGTCTTGGTGACTATCTTCCGTGTATCTCTCTTAGAAAGGAAATAAGCTGTCAATTATAAATAAACAAGTTTAGTAGGGATGAATAACAACTATTTTAAAATAAGCAATATAGATTATTTAACAAATTTGTTTAACAAACTCACACGGAGGTAGAATTGGAATCATGTCCAGATCCACCCAAATGTCTTTATCACGTTCAAGATCATCTTGAGGAATGCCAATATCGAAGGTTATTTTCATACCCTCCTCAAATCCCTAGGCCTTGCATAATCCTTTCCAATTTGAGCAACCAAAATGTGTGTGACCTACTTCATTTAAGATCTTAACCAAAAAAATGAAACCATGTTTCGTCTTAAGGTGAGCTTTCCTCGTATCCACCTTTTCCCTCTCTTCGCAGGAGAGCTTCTCTAAGACATAATGTCTTGCATAACAGGGGATGCACTAGTCAAATTATAAAAAACAAAAATTACACGTTAAAACAAAACTCTTGAGCCATGCTTAATTAAGAAGTAATACGTGCCGCTGAAGTTACATACCGTAAATTATTCGAAGCCCTCCATAAGCGTGAGGGAGAAGCATCTACCGTTTTCCAAGTGAGGTCTGTCGCACATACCCTCGTCGTCGGTACAGTCATCGCACTCGGGGATCCTATCGTCATCATCCATTTGCCGTGTTCATAATTGAAAGATTAAAAATCGATGGCAAATAACAGGAACTCAACACGCATATCACTATTCAGCATGGGTTGACTTTCGGTCTGTCGAGTCTCCATTGAAAAGCTCTCATCTCTGGTGGTGTATATTAGGGCACTTCCTCTCTGATATTTCGACTGTCGGTGATGGTCGCTCCTCCCTTCTTTCCCGAGTGCATTACCAAAAGGTCTAGCACACGGGAAAGAAGGAGAAGCGACCCCAACGACAATAGTCGGGATTCTTCCTCACTGATATTTCGACCGTATATGGTGGACACTTCCCTCACTGATATTTTGACCGTCGGTGATGGTCGCATCCCCCCTTCCCTCGTGCATTACCCAGGTCTATCACGAGGAGAAGAGGAGGAAGCGACCCCCACGACTACAGTCGGGATCCTTCCTTCAAGAACATCAAACTATCACACAAGGAGCCCCAATAGACTGGAAGTCAACCCTAGGCATCGATCAACATTACATATAACAGAATACACACAAAACAAAATCGCATACTAGAACTACTCCTAGTTACTCCTAGGGTAGGGCAGTTGATATTTCCTACTTTCTAGCACAAGTCATGCCGAAATCCACAAAAAATTTCGGCATGACCATTGCTAAAATAGGACATATCGAGCGCCTGAAATTTGCCAGAATGGAAATGAATCAACATTCCGGCAAAACATAGGTCGCTCAGAGGTGTTCCCTGCAAAATCATACACACGTCCAAATAGAAAAAAATACTTGTCCAAATATCATCATCTATAACACATCATCAAGTTTTATAACTTGTTTAAAACGGAGGTAAGGTACAAACCCTACCACTCTCGACAGAATTTTTTAGTGACATGAAACAAAGAGCGGAGGAGGAGGAGGAGGTGGACTTTTAGCTTACCCACTCGGTTGTAGAGGAAGTAGTCGAACAACAGAGTGACGACCAGGGACCAACAGCTCCAACGACGATCACTCCTAGGAGACGCGACACCAAAAAGCCTGCATATTCCACTGAGTGAAAATTTTAGATCATCAAATCTCATATAGCATTCTTTGATGACAAAGTGATAATGACATAAAATTAATTCGCAATATAATTGGCACCAACATTTTTATATTTTATTCGATACCTAAAATATTTAAAGGCATTTGGTTAATGTAAATACCTAAAACATTTTATATTTTATTCAATACCTAAAACATTTTTATATTAAAAACCTATTCGATACCTAAATTATTTCTATTCTATTACTAATGTTTTTACTAAAAATTTCTATTCTATTACTATTTTTTTACTGAAAATTCATTTACTAATTTTTTCCTATTCTATTATTAGTTTTTTTATATGTGACATATGAAAGGATAATTTCCATTGCATTCATATATATTTGCTCATATATATTTCTGTTTATGTAGTAAATATGCTCATGAATTAGGTAGGACAGAGGAGGAGGGAGGAGGGAGGAGAGAGGAGGAGGAGGAGGGCGGCGGGAGGAGGGAGGAGAGAGGAGGGCGCACGACGGGAGGAGGAAGGAGGGAGTAGAGAGGAGGAGGAGGAGGGAGGAGGGTGGCAAGACGAGGGAGGAGGGAGGAGAGAGTAGGCCAGCAGGAGGAGGGAGGAGGCTTACCGAGGTCCGTGACGGCGACGGCGGGAGGAGGAGCGGTGGTGATGGTGGGAGGATGGAAGAGACGGTGAGGAGAGGGATAGTGGGGGAGACGGGCTGGAGAGGATAAGGGTGCCTGATACGTCTCCGACGTATCTATAATTTTTGATTGTTTCATGCTATTATATTATCCATCTTGGGTACTTTATATGCTTTAATATGCAATTTTATATCATTTTTGGGAACTAACCTATTAACCCAGTGCCTAGTGCCAGTTGCTGTTTTTTTTGCCTGTTTTTGGTTTTCCAAGAAATCAGTACCAAACGGAGTCCAAATGTTACTAAACTTTTTGACGATTTTTTTTCTGGACATAAGAGACCCTAGAAGCTTCGGGAGGAGACCAGACGGCAAACGAGGAGACGACAAGGCAACAGGGCGCACCCTGGGGGTAGGCGCGCCCTCATGCCTTGTGGGCCCCACGTGGCTTCGTCTGACCTAATTCCACTTCTATAAATTCTCAAATATTGGGAAACCAACAGAGAGCCACCCGAAATAATTTTACCGCCGCCGCAAGCTTCTGTTCTTCCGCGATCCCATCTGGAGGCCTTTCCCAGCGATCTGCCAGAGGGGGAATCGGTCACGGAGGGCTTCTACATCAACCTTGCTACCCTTCCGATGATGTGTGAGTAGTTCACCACAGACCTACGGGTCCATAGCTAGTACCTAGATGGCTTATTCTCTCTCTTCGATCTTCAATACAAAGTTCTCCATGATCTCCATCGAGTTCTATCCGATGTAATCTTCTTTTGCGGTGTGTTTGTTGGGATCCGATGAATTGTGGGTTTATGATCAGATCATTCATTGAAAGTAATTGAGTCTTTTCTGAACTTTATTATGCATGATTGTTATAGCTTTGTATTTCTCTCCAATCTATCCGTTCGGTTTGGCCAACTAGACTGATTTATCTTCAGTGGGAGAGGTGCTTTGTAATGGGTTCAATCTTGCGGTGTCCTCACCTAGTGACAGAAAGGGTAGCGAGGCACGTATTTGTATTGTTGCAATTAAGGATAAAAATATGGGGTTTATTCATATTGCTTGAGTTTACTTTGTCTACATCATGTCATCTTGCTTAAAGCGTTACTCCATTTGTTATGAACTTAATACCATAGATGCATGCTGGATAGCGGTCGATTGGTGGAGTAATAGTAGTAGATGCAGGCAGGAGGTGGTCTACTTGTCACGGACGTGATGCCTATATACATGATCATTGCCATGAATAATGTCATAACTATGCGCTTTTCTATCAATTGCCCAACAGTAATTTGTTCACCCACCGTATGCTATTTTCCAAGAGAGAAGCCTCTAATGAAAACTATGGCCCCCGGGTCTACCTTAATCATATCTAATAAATAGTAATGGCAATATGCACGTGTTATAAGATTACTCCAAAAAGGGTAGGTATTCAAGGGGGGTATAATAAAAACTTTCATGTAGATCACTAAATATGAAACGTATGGTTTAATTGTATTGATGTCATAATATAAAAGGATATTGGTTCATGATCATTGGTTAGTAGAAATATCGGTATTAAAGCTTGTTATTAACTTCTCATCCAAGTATTGGTCATGGTATGGTGGGGAGGTTTGAGCATTTTTATGTCTGATTGAAATACTTGAGTGTTGTTATAATCGGGGGTGCGAGATGGTTAAGTCTTACCAACCTCCTCCCTAGGGGCATGCGAGTAGTACTTTGCTTCGAGGGCTAATAGGCTTTCACAATAAGTATATGAGTTCTTTATGACTAATGTGAGTCCATGGATTATACGCACTCCTACCTTTCCACAATTTGCTAGCCTCTTCGGTACCGTGCATTGCCCTTTCTCATCTCGAGAGTTGGTGCGAACTTCGCCGGTGCATCCAAACCCCATGATATGATACGCTGTATCACACATAAGCCTCCTTATATCTTCCTCAAAACAGCCACCATACCTACCTATCATGGCATTTCCATAGCCATTCCGAGATATATTGCCATGCAACTTCCACCGTTCCGTCTCATGACTTGTCTGTTCATCATCATATTGCTTTGCATAATCATATAGAGCTGACATGATATTTGTGGCAAAGCCACCGTTCATCATTGTTATACATGTTACGCTAGATCATTGCACATCCTGGTACACTGCCAGAGGCATTCATACAGAGTCATATTGTTCCAGTTATCGAGTTGTAATATCGAGTTGTAAGTAAATAAAAGTGTGATGATCATAATTATTAGAGCATTGTCCCAGTGAGGAAAGGATGATGGAGACAATGATTCCCCCACAAGTCGGGATGAGACTCCAGACGAAAAATAATAATTAAAAAAGAGAGGCCAAAAGAGCCCAACAAAAAAAATGAGAGAAAAAGAGAGAAGGGACAATGTTACTATCCTTTTACTACACTTGTGCTGCAGAGTAGCACCATGTTCTTCATATAGAGAGGTTCCTATGTTGTCACTTTCATATACTAGTGGGAAATTTTCATTATAGAACTTGGCTTGTATATTCCGATGATGGGCTTCCTCAAATGCCCGAGGTCTTCATTAGCAAGCAAGTTGGATGCACACTGATACATCTCCATCGTATCTATAATTTTTGATTGTTTCATGCCAATATTCTACAATTTTCATAAACTTTTGGCAACATTTTATATTATTTTTGGGACTAACATATTGATCCAGTGCCCAGTGCCAGTTCCTGTTTGTTGCATGTTTTTTGTTTCATAGAAAATCCATATCAAACGAAGTCCAAACGTGATAAAAATTTATGGAGATTTATTTTGGAATATATGTGATTTTTGGGAAAAAGAATCAACGCGAGACGATGCCCGAGGGGGCCACAAGCTCAGAGGGCGCGGCTGGCAGGCTTGTGGTGCCCCTGTAAGGCGGTTGGGGCCCTTCTTCCACCGCAAGTAAGATAATATCCGGAAGAAAATCCCCTCAAAATTTCAGCCCAATCGGAGTTACGAATCTCGGGAATTTAAGAAACGGTGAAGGGCCAGAAAACAGGAACGAGAAACAGAAGGGAAACAAAGAGAGAGATCCAATCTCGAAGGGGCTCCTCCCCTCCGGGAGCCATGGCGGCCATGGACCAGAGGGAAAACTCTCCTCCCATCTAGGGGGGAGGCCAATGAAGAAGAAAAAGGAGGGGGTCTCTCTCCCCCTCTCTCCCGGTGGCACCGGAACGCCGCCGGGGCAACCATCGTGACGGCGATTTACACCAACAACTTCACCACCGTCAACACCAACTCTCTCCCCCTCTATGCAGCGGTGTAACACCTCTTCTCCCCGCTGTAATCTCTACTTAAACATGGTGCTTAACACTATATATTATTATCCAATGATATATGGCAATTCTATGATGTTTGAGTAGATTCGTTTTGTCCTATGGGTTGATTGATGATCGTGATTGGTTTGAGTTGTATGTTTTATTTTGGTGCTATCCTATGGTGCCCTCCGTGTTGCGCAAGCATGAGGGATTCCCGTTGTAGGGTTTGCAATACGTTCATAATCCTCTTATAGTGGGCGGCTAGAGTGACAGAAGGTTACACCCGAGTAAGGGGGTTGTTGCGTATGGGAGTAAAGGGGACTTGTTACTTAATGTTATGGTTGGGTTTTACCTTAATGATCTTTGGTAGTTGCGGATGCTTGCTAGAGTTCCAATCATAAGTGCATATGATCCAAGTACGAAAAGTATGTTAGCTCATGCCTCTCCCTCATATAAAATTGCAATAATGATTACCGGTCTAGTTATCGATTGCCTAGGGACAAATCATTCTCTTGTGTTACAAAAGCTTTCTACTAAACAACTAACTTTTATTATCTTGCAAATTACTCATAGTTTTATTCTCGATAAGTACTCCTAGTTTTATTCTTGCGAAGTAGTTCTAGCATTACACCTACAAAGTACTTCTAGTTTCATACTTGTTCTAGGTAAAGCGAACGTTAAGTGTGCGTAGAGTTGTATCAGTGGTCGATAGAACTTTAAGGGAATATTGATTCTACCTTCAGCTCCTCGTTGGGTTGGACATTCTTATTTATCGAGAAAGGCTACAACTGATCCCCTATACTTGTGGGTTATCACATACCCACTTAGTTTCCATTGAGCTTTCATACACTTATAGCTCTTAGTGCATCCGTTGCATGGCAATCCCTACTCCTCGCATTGATATCGATTGATGGGCATCTCCATAGCCCGTTGATCCACCTAGTTGATGCGAGACTTTCTTCCCTTTTGACTTCTCCGATATACCTCTACCACCGCATTCTATTCCACCTATAGTGCTATATCCATGGCTCACGCTCATGTATTGCGTGGAGTTGAAAATGCTGAAGCGCATTAGAAGTACGATCCAGTTCCCTGGTTTAACACCGGGGTGCTCATGATTTATATTAATGCGGTGAAGGCATAGTCATGCCATGCTAACATGATAAAATGAGTTGGGATAACATTCGTTAAGGATCGTATATTTTGAAAGTTCAATGATTGTGTTTCTTATATTCATGGATATTATTATATTGATATTATTACTTCATCGTTTCTCATCATTTATACCGTAAATAGATTACATGATAAACATGCCAGGTAGCATTCAACATCAAAAATTATGTTTTTATCATTTACCTACTCGAGGACGAGCAGGAATTAAGCTTGGGGATGCTGATACGTTTCCGGCGTATCTATAATTTTTTTATTGTTTCATGCAATTATATTATCAATCTTGGATACTTTATATGCTTTAATATGCAATTTTATATCATTTTTGGGAACTAACCTATTAACCCAGTGCCTAGTGCCAGTTGCTGTTTTTTTGCCTGTTTTTGGTTTTCCAGGAAATCAGTACCAAACGGAGTCCAAACGCTAATAAACTTTTTGACGATTTTTTTCTGGACATAAGAGACCCTAGAAGCTTCGGGAGGAGAGCAGACAGCAAACGAGGAGACGGCAAGGCAACAGGGCGCGCCCTGGGGGGTAGGCGCACCCTGATGCCTTGTGGGCCCCATGTGGCTCCGTCTGACCTAATTCCACTTCTATATATTCTCAAATATTGGGAAACCAATAGAGAGCCACCCGAAATAGTTTTTTCGCCACCGCAAGCTTCTATTCTTCCGCTATCCCATCTGGAGGCCTTTCCCAGGGATCTGCCGGAGGGGGAATCGGTCACGGAGGGCTTCTACATCAACCTTGCTACCCTTCCGATGATGTGTGAGTAGTTCAACACAGACCTACGGGTCCATAGCTAGTACTTAGATGGCTTCTTCTCTCACTTTGATCTTCAATACAAAGTTCTCCATGATCTCCATGGAGTTCTATCCGATGTAATATTCTTTTGCGGTGTGTTTGTTGGGATCCGATGAATTGTGGGTTTATGATCAGATTATTCATTGAAAGTAATTGAGTCTTTTCGGAACTCTTTTATGCATGATTGTTATAGCTTTGTATTTCTCTCCGATCTATCCGTTTGGTTTGGCCAACTAGATTGATTTATCTTCAGTGGGAGAGGTGCTTTGTAATGGGTTCAATCTTGCGGTGTCCTCACCCAGTGACAGAAAGGGTAGCGAGGCACGTATTTGTATTGTTGCAATTAAGGATAAAAAGATGGGGTTTATTCATATTGCTTGAGTATACTTTGTCTACATCATGTCATCTTGCTTAAAGCGTTACTCCGTTTGTTATGAACTTAATACCATAGATGCATGCTGGATAGCGGTCGATTGGTGGAGTAATAGTAGTAGATGCAGGCAGGAGTCGGTCTACTTGTCATGGACATGATGCCTATATACATGATCATTGCCATGAATAATGTCATAACTATACGCTTTTCTATCAATTGCCCAACAGTAATTTGTTCACCCACCATATGCTATTTTCCAAGAGAGAAGCCTCTAGTGAAAACTATGGGCCCCGGGTCTACCTTAATCATATTACTAAAACCCTAATTTCCTTTGTTGCAATTTATTTACTTTGCAATTTACACTTCTACCACTATCAGTTTTGATCCTTGCAAATAACGAGATCAAGGGGATTGACAACCCTCTTGCCCGCGTTGGGTGCAAGTATTTGGTCTGTCTGTGTGCAGGTGCTGTTTGACTAGGATTTGCTTGGTTCTCCTACTGGTTCGATAATCTTGGTTCTCACTGTGGGAAATACTATCCGCTACTATATTGCTTCACCCTTACTCTTCAGGGAAAAACCTAACGCAGCTCACAAGTAGCAGCGCCTTAGCAGTAGCGCGGGGCTACTGCTAATCCCACTAGCTACAGCACTGGGTACTTACCCCATGCTGCTGGTATGTGGGGCCGGGAGTTGGGCACGTGTATCCATAGTAGCAGCGCGGAGTACAGGGCCCGCGCCACTGCTATGGTGTTAGTTGCAGCACAGGTTTTAAACCCCGCGCTGCTACTCTGGCTAGCCCCGAGGTGCACGGTGGGGACCACTTAGTAGTACCGCTGGGTAGCTAGACCCGCGCTACTACTAAGCGGTACCTGTAGCGCTGGTATTGTCCCCGCGCTGCTACTATTTAACAGTAGCGTGGGCTCCCTACCCCGCGCTACTATTAAGCATCTGCCTATAGGCTTTTCCCTAGTAGTGATTATATTGTTCTAAAAAAAAGAGAAGGGGCAATGTTACTATCCTTTACCACACTTGTGCTTCAGAGTAGAACCATGTTCTTCATATAGAGAGTCTCCAGGATTTGTCACTTTCATATACTAGTGGGAATTTTTACATTATAGAACTTGGCTTGCATATTCCGATGACGAGCTTCCTCAAATGCTTGAGGTCTCCATGAGCAAGCAAGTTGGATTCACACCCACTTAGTTTCATATAGAGAGCTTTCATACACTTATAGCTCTAGTGCATCCGTTGCATGGCAATCCCTACTCCTCGCATTGATATCGATTGTAAGGCCTCTCCATTTCCTAATGATCCGCCGAGTTGATGCGAGACTTTCTCTATTTTTTGTCTTCCCTTATAAACCCCTACCATCATTCTCTTTGCCATCCAAAGTGCTAAGTCCATGGCTCACGCTCATGTATTGAGTGGAGTTGAAAAAGCTGAAGCGAGAAAAGTATGATACAATTGCCTGGTTTGTCACCGGGGTGTGCTTACATGATTAAATGAGTAGGAATAACATTCTTTAGCACTCTTTATTTTGAAGGGTGATGATTATTTTCTAGCATTCTTGCATATTATCGTTTTGATATCTATTAAGTCATCGCTTCTTGATACGTCTCCAACGTATCTATAATTTTTGATTGTTCCATGCTATTATAGTATCAATCTTGGATGTTTTATATGCAATTATATGCCATTATATATCATTTTTTTGGGACTAACCTATTAACTCAGTGCCCAGTGCCAGTTGTTGTTTTTTGCTTGTTTTTGTCTTTTCAGAAAATCATTATCAAAAAGAGTCCAAATAAGAAAAAAAACTTTGGATTAATTTTTTCTGGACCAGAAGAGACCCATGATGCTTCGGGAGAAGACTAGAAGAGCCATGAGGGAGCCACAAGCTCGGAGGGCGTGCCCTGGGGGGTAGGGCGCGCCTCCCAGGCTTGTGGGCCCCTCGGAGCCCCTCCTGACCTAATTCCAGCGTTATAAATTCCCAAATATTCCCAATATACCGGAGGGAAAGAAGAGAAAACCTTTCTGCCACCGCAAGCCTCTGTTCTTCCACGATCCCATCTGGAGGCCTTTTCCGGTACTCTGCCGGAGGGGGAATCGATCACGAAGGGCTTCTTCATCAACCTTGCTGCCCTTCCGATGATGTGTGAGTAGTTTACCACAGACCTACGGGTCCATAGCTAGTAGCTAGATGGCTTCTTCTCTCTCTTTGATCTTCAATACCATGTTCTCCTCGATGTTCTTGGAGTTCTATCCGATGTAATCTTCTTTTGCGGTGTGTTTGTTGGGATCCGATGAATTGTGAGTTTATGATCAGATTGTTCATGAGAAATATTTGAGTCTTCGCTGAACTCTTTTATGCATGATTATTATAGCTTTGTATTTCTCTCCGATCTATCGATTTGGTTTGGCCAACAAGATTGGTTTATCTTGCAATGGGAGAGGTGCTTTGTGATGGGTTCAATCTTGCGGTGCTCAATCCCAGTGACAGAAAGGGACATGGCACATATTTGTTTTGTTGCCATTAAGGATAAAAAGATGTTTAATTATATTGCTTGAGTTTACTTTGTCTACATCATGTCATCTTGCTTAAGGCGTTACTCTGTTTCATACTTAATACCCTAGATGCATGCTGGATAGCGGTCGATGGGTGGAGTAATAGTAGTAGATGCAGGCAGGAGTCGGTCTACTTGTCTCGAATGTGATGCCTGTATACATGATCATTGCCATGAATCCGTCATAATTATTTGCTTTTCTATCAATTACCCAACAGTAATTTGTTTACCCACCGTATGCTATGTGTTCGAGAGAGAAGCCTCTAGTGAAAACTATGGTCCCCGGGTCTACTTTTATCATATATTTAAAACCAAAAATACCTTGCTACAATTTATTTACTTTTATTTTATTTTGTATTTTATTTTATCTATCTATCACTATCAGAATTAATCCTTGCAAATAACCGCTAAGAGGATTGACAACCCTCTTATGTGCGTTGGGTGCAAGTGTTTGCTTTTGTGTGTGCAGGTGCTGCTAAAGGGATATTGCGTGGTTCTCCTACTGGATTGATAACCTTTGTTCTTAACTGAGGGAAATACTTATCTCTACCATACTACATCATCCTCTCCTCTTCGGGGAAATACCAACGCAGTCTACAAGTAGCACACCGCGAGCCACACACGCTCCACGCCCACCTATTCTCTTGCTGCTCGGCGCACAGAAACTACTCGTTGAAATGTCTAGCCGATTTAAAATGAGAAGGAAGAAGAAGATTGCCACACGTGAGCGATGACTGGTCAAAACCATGCTAAGTCAGCACAAAAACAACTTTTGTTGAGTCAAGGGAAGTAAACTAATCTGGTTGAGAAGTTGAGGGACTAAGATTTACCGGTTTTGGAGTTGAGGGACCATTTTTATACTTCTGGGAGAGTTTAGGGACGAAAAATATTTATCATGCACTACCCCGATGACAAGCCGAGCAATTGGTTCATACTTTTTAATGCGCTTCAGCTTTTTCAACCCTCACGCAATACATGAGCGCAAGCCATGGATATAGCACTATGGGTGGAATAGAGTATGGTGGTAGAGATTAATAAGGAGAAGTCAAAAATAAGAAGATGGTCTCACATCGACGAGGCTAATCAACGGGCTATGGAGATGCCCATCAATTGATGTCAATGCGAGGAGTAGGCATTGCCATGCAACGGATGCACTAAGAGCTATAAGTGTATGAAAGCTCAACATGAAAACTAAGTGGATGTGCATCCAACTTGCTTGCTCATGAAGACCTCAGGCATTTGAGGAAGCCCATCATCGGAATATACCAACCAAGTTTTATAAGGAAAAATTCCCACTAGTATATGAAAGTGACAAAATAGGAGACTCTCTATATGAAAAACATGGTGCTACTCTGAAGCACAAGTGTGGAAAAAGGATAGTAACATTGCCCCTTCTCTCTTTTTCTCTCATTTTTTTCGTGGGCTCTTTTTGGCCTCCTTTTTTTACGTCCGGAGTCTCATCCCGACTTGTGGGGGAATCATGGTCTCCATCATCCTTTCCTCACTGGGACAATGCTCTACTAATGATGATCATCACACTTTTATTTACTTACAACTCAAAATTAGAACTCGATACTAGAACAAATATATGACTCTATATGAATGCCTCTGGCGGTGTACCGGGATGTGCAATGATACTAGCGTAACATGTATAAAAATGATGAGCGGTGGCTGAGCCACAAATACTATGTCAGCTATATGATCATGCAAAGCAATCTGACAATGACGATGTGTGTCATAAAAATGGAACGGTGGAAGTTGCATGGCAATATATCTCGGAATGGCTATGGAAATACCATGGTAGGTAGGTATGGTGGCTGTTTTGAGGAAGATATAAGGAGGCTTATGTGTGATAAAGCGTATCATATCACGGGGTTTGGATGCACCGGCAAAGTTTGCACCAACTCTCGATGTGAGAAAGGGCAATGCACGGTACCGAAGAGGCTAGCAAATTGCGGAAAGGTGAGAGTGCGTATAATCCATGGACTCACATTAGTCATAAAGAACTCACATACTTATTGCGAAAGTTTATTAGCCCTCGAAGCAAAGTACTACTACGCATGCCCCTAGGGGGATAGATTGGTAGGAAAAATCCATCGCTCGTCCCCGACCGCCACTCATAAGGTAGACAATCAAGAATAAATCATGCTCCAACTTCCTAGCATAACGACAGATCATACGTGCATGCTTCGGGAATCACAAACCTTAACACCAATATTCTTACTAAACCACAATTATCTACTAGCACCTCCCACATATTACATCTTAATATTGCAAAACTATTTCAAGGAATCAAACTTATCATATTCAGTGATCTACATGAAAGTTTTTATTATATCCCTCTTGAATACCTATCATATCAGGACCAAATTCATAACCCATGCATCAATTATACTATCATCAACATCATCCCAAAGGCATTACTTGGCACAAACACTAATTAAAAGATAAAAACACAATCATAACAGAGGCTATAATTGTGCAAACACACAAGAACGGAAAGTAAAAACAAAATTTTATTTTATTCATTGGGTTGCCTCCCAACAAGCGCTATTGTTTTATGCCCCTAGCTAGGCATAATGCATAGTTTCAAGTGTTGTCATCCTTCAAGTTAATTCCATAAGTGGCCCTCATAATAGATTCATAAGGCGCCTTAATTATCTTTCTAGGGAAGTGTTCCATCCCTTTCTTTAATGGAAATTGAAATCTTATATTACCTTCTTTCATATCAATAATGGCACCTATTGTTCGTAGAAAAGGCCTACCAAGTATTATGGGGCAAGAAGGATTGCATTCAATATCAAGAACAATAAAATCCACGGGCACATAATTTCTATTTGCAAGAATAAGCACATCATTTATCCTACCCAATGGTTTTTTTATAGTAGAATCCGCAAGATGCAAATTAAGGGAACAAGGATCCATATCGGTGAGACCTAGCACATCACACAAAGACTTTGGTATAGTCAAAACGCTAGCACCAAGATCACATAGGGCATTACATTCATAATCTTTAATTTTGACTTTAATAGTAGGTTCCCATTCATCTTGTAATTTTCTAGGAATTGAAACTTCCAACTCAAGTTTTTCTTCATGCGCTTTCATCATGGCTTCTACAATATGTTTAGTGAAAGCTTTATTTTGTTCATATGCATTTGGTGAATTAATCATGGATTGCAACAAGGAAATACACTCAATTAAAGAACAACTATCATAATTAAAGTCCTTGTAATCAAAAGTAGTGGGTGCATTACTATTTAAAGTTTTGACCTCTCCAAACCCACTTTTTTCATTTTTATCTTTAAGATTATCACCCTCCAAGCAATTGGGACTCCTTCTATATAAAGTTGACTCTTCTTCAGTCCCTTTTTCATCAAGTTTTATGTTACTAAATAATGATTCAATAGGAGTGACACCAATCATTTTAATATCTTAATCATTACTACGATAGAAACCGGGTGGAATCGCTTTTTCTAGAAATTCTCGCTTAGCTCTCAACCTAGCGGCCCTTTCTTTACTTTCATTAATGGAGACATAGATAGCTTTAATAGACTCATTTATATCATGCTTGGGTGGCAAAATTTTAGTTTTGATATTTTCCACATCATGAGCAATTCTATCCATGTTCCTAGCCAATTCATCAACTCTATTCATTTTTTCTTCTATCATAGCATTGAAATTCTTTTGCGAATTAATAAATTCTTTAATATTACTTTAAAGATCAGAGGGCATCCTATTATTATTATTATTAGAAGAATTACCATAGGGATTGCCATAATTATTAGAGGAATTTCCAGGAAACGGTCTAGGATTGAAATTACCCCTATAAGCATTGTTGTTGAAATTATTTCTAGAGACAAAATTCACATAAATAGCATCATTATTTTGCTCAATCAAAGTAGACAATGGCACATTATTAGGATCAATATGAGCATTTTTACTAGCAACCAATTTCAATAAAGCATCCATCTTATCACTCAAAGTATTAATTTCTTCAACAGAATTTACCTTCTTACCAGTTGGAGTTCGTTCAGTGTGCCATTGAGAATAATTTGTCATAATATTGTCAAGAAGTTTTGTAGCTTATCCCAATGTAATTTCCATAAAAGTACCACCTGCGGCAGAGTCTAGCAAATTTCTAGAAACAAAGTTTAGCCCCGCATAAATTTTTTGTATGATCATCCATAAATTTAAGCCATGTGTTGGGCAATTTCTTATCATTAATTTCATTCTCTCCCAAGATTGTGCAACATGTTCATGCTCAAGTTGCTTAAAATTCATAATTTGATTTCTTAAAGAAATAATCTTAGCGGTAGGAAAATACTTGGTAATAAAAGCATCCTTACACTTATCCCAAGAATCAATATTATTTCTAGGCAAGGATGAAAACCAAGTTTTAGCGCGATCTCATAGTGAGAACGGAAATAATTTTAATTTGACAATATCATTATCCACATCTTTTTTCTTTTGCATATCACAAAGCTCAACGAAAGTATTTAGATGGAATGCAGCATCTTCATTAGGACTACCAAAAAATTGTTCTTTCATAACAAGACTAAGCAAAGCAGCATTAATGTCACACGACTCCGCACTAGTATTGGAATAGTCACACAATTTTGTATTTTCTTGAGACATCGCGACGAAGCAAGCAAACTAGCAAACAAGCAAAAGAAAATGTTTTTGGGTTTTTGTAAAAAAAAATAAGAAGTGGGGGAGATGAAAACAAGAGGCAAATACGAATAAAAAGGCAAATAAAATAAATGCAAGTGGATGATAGTTTGTGCGAAGGTATTTGGTAATTTTGATGCTGTCTCCCCGGCAGCAACGCCAGAAATTCTTCCTGCTACTTGTAGACTGCGTTGGTATTTCCCTGAAGAGGAGAGGATGATGCATTATAGTAGAGATAAGTATTTCCCTCAGTTAAGAACCAAGGTTATCAGTCCAGTAGGAGAACCAAGCAAAATCCCGTTAAGCGCACCCGCACACACAAAAGCAAACACTTGCACCCAACGCAAATAAGAGGGTTGTCAATCCTCTTAGCGGTTATTTGCAAGGATTAATTCTGATAGTGATAGATAGATAAACTAAAATACTAAATAAAATAAAAGTAAATAAATTGCAGTAAGGTATTTTTAGGTTTTTTATATATGATAAAGTAGACCCGGGGCCATAGTTTTCACTAGAGGCTTCTCTCTCGAACACATAGCATACGGTGGGTAGACAAATTACTATTGGGCAATTGATAGAAAAGCAAATAATTATGACGGATTCATGGCAATGATCATGTATATAGGCATCACGTCCGAGACAAGTAGACCGACTCCTGCCTGCATCTACTACTATTACTCCACCCATCGACCGCTATCCAGCATGCATCTAGGGTATTAAGTATGAAACAGAGTAATGCCTTAAGCAAGATGACATGATGTAGACAAAGTAAACTCAAGCAATATGATTAAACCCCATCTTTTTATCCTTAATGGAAACAATACAAATACGTGTCATGTCCCCTTCTGTCACTGGGATTGAGCACCGAAAGATTGAACCCATCACAAAGCACCTCTCCCATTGCAAGATAAATCAATCTAGTAGCCCAAACCAAATCGATAGATCAGAGAGAAATACAGAGCTATAATAATCATGCATAAAAGAGTTCAGATAAGACTCAAATATTTCTCATGAATAATCTGATCATAAACTCACAATTCATCGGATCCCAACAAACACACCGCAAAAGAAGATTACATCGGATAGAACTCCAAGAACATCGAGGAGAACATGGTATTGAAGATCAAAGAGAGAGAAGAAGCCATCTAGCTACTAGCTATGGACCCGTAGGTCTGTGGTAAACTACTCACACATCATCGGAAGGGCAGCAAGGTTGATGAAGAAGCCCTTCGTGATCGATTCCCCCTCCGACAGAGTACCGAAAAAGGCCTCCAGATGGGATCGCGGAAGAACAAAGGCTTGCGGCGGCGGAAAGGTTTTCTCTTCTATCTCTCTGGTATATTGGGAATATTTGGGAATTTATAGCGCTGGGATTAGGTCAGGAGGGGCTACGAGGGGCCAACAAGCCTGGGGGGCGCGCCTCCTCGTGGCTCTTCTGGTCTTCTCCTGAAGCTTCGTGGGTCTCTTCTGGTCCAGAAAAAATTAATCCAAAGTTTTTTTCTCGTTTGGATTCTTTTTTATAATGATTTTCTGAAAAGGCAAAAACAAGCAGAAAACAACAACTGGCACTGGGCACTGGGTTAATAGGTTAGTCCCAAAAAATGATATATAATGACATATAAATGCATATAAAACATCCAAGATTGATACTATAATAGCATGGAACAATAAAAAATTATAGATACGTTGGAGACGTATCAACGTCACGTGGGAAAAAAACATTGGTAGTTGGGTGACCACGCGATGCATTTTGCATTTTGGGTAGCAGCCTTTCTGTCAAAAATATGCATCACATATGCCCTATTTTTGGGCAGCCCAATTTTTTTTGCTACACTTCGTTTTTAGGTAGCTGTTGGAGAGGTTTTTTTTACCTCTAAAAGCCCAAAAAGGCATTGCTGCCCTATAATAGGGTAGCTGTTGGAGATGCTCTTAGCACTCTCACCTATCGGGGTGGTTGACTCATATTGGTCTTTGAAAACTTTTGAGGTTAGTTCAATTTATGTGCGATGACATTATGTAGGTTTTTAACCGGAGTTGTGCGCAAAATTGATACGCAGAGAGGGTAAACTACCGAGTTTGAAGTAGCTTGATGGAATCGCCTCGAAGGTGGCTTTGGGTTGATTTTTGTATTCATTTTGTCAGACTCTGATGAACAAATTAATAAAGATGGATGCATGCATCATTTTGATGCAGAGGCGGGGGTAATCCTCCTTTTTGAAAAAAGCTTGATGGAACATTTGTTTTATCAAAGACTTATGATGTGTGTGCTTGTTTCTGTGCCTCTGATCTGATATACTTTGCTTGGTCAGTGAATGTGATAAGATTGTTAACTTGAGTGAATAGGATGTCATGGGAAGGAGAGCTATACGAGCATGTCACATAATTAAATTGTAAGTAGAATTATCATTATTTTTTTGGTTAGTCCTGATTATAATAAGAGATGTCACTTCAATACAATGTAGAAATCATGCAAATATTGTCAGCTATTATTGAAATCAACTTGTAAGATTCATTTACCAATTGTTCAGTTTATATTCTAAAAGTTTCTGCAAACATATAATTAGCTAATACTCCCTCCATTTCATAATGTAGTGCCTATAGATTTTGTTTTCCAGAAGTCAACCTTCGCCAAGTTTGACCAAGTTTATAGAAAAATACATATATCTATGATACCAAATAAATATTCTTCAATGCACCATGAGATGTACTTTTATATTTTATTTATTTGGTATTATTAATGTTGATATTTTTCTCAATAAATTTGCACAAACACTATGAGTTTTGACTTTTGAAAAAAATATAGAGAAATTATGGAATGAAAGGAGTAATACACTAGAAACCACTATTAAGATATTCCTAGACAACATGTTAGATTACTACCTTGATATTCGATCACATTAAAATATAAAAAAACACATATACACACAAATATGTATGTTTACACTATATAAGTTATGTAGTTGTCAATCAAATAAACGTTGTTACAACATACAATTTAAATTTGGCAAAAGGATATGAAGTATATACATTCCAACGTATAACAAAGAACACTATAATCAATATGTAGCAACATTATTATGAGGTTTTTTATGTGAACAAACTATCAAAATATATATTTATTAAGACTAGAATAGGATAAAAAATTTATCAATAAGTATAGAACTTTAGTATAAAATCATAAGCATTGTTTAAGCCAACATCCGCGAACATGATAGTTTGAATCATTGAATCAACCAATCATATCCAAACAATGGACACACTTATAATATATACACTCAATCTGCTCGGTTGTATTAGTCCACACATTTTTTAAATTAGACAACTATGATGCAGTGTGGGCGAAAGAGCGGGCTCACTGCGTTGAGTTCAATTTTTCTCTCGCGCCTTCGCTCCCCCTCCCCCAATGGCGCTCGGTAGGCCCATGTCCTGGCAGGAGCGACACCTCCTTCTCCTCTGCGTACGCCCCGGGGCAGTCAACGCACGCCCTGGCCATTCTCCGTCTCAGACCCGCCGCAGACACCGGCACCCGCATTTTCCCCCTCCTCATGCGCGCTACAGTTCCGTCCCGCACCCACTCGCTCGCGCGGCTACCTCAGTCGATGGCTTGGTTTCCAGCTAGTCAGGCTTTCCGGCTCAGACATGGTTGGTCTGGCATCGCCTTTCCGACTGGGAGTGGCGGGTGCGAGGCTTCTCCCTCTCCGTCGGGTATGAATTTTTAGTCTTTTCTTTGATTCTTGATCAAACGAAAAAGTGTTCTTGCATTCTTTCACAAACTCATTTCTCGCTTTCTTTGTTCCAATTGATTGATTTGATTCTTCGAACAGAGACGGTCAAGGTTCATTCTTTGATTCTTGATCAAACTGAAAAACGTTCTTGCATCCTTTCTCAAACTTGTTTCTTGCTTTCTTGGGTTCCAATTGATTGATTCGGTTTCAACTTAAAAAATGCAAAGGCAGTGAGGGTTCATTCTTTGATTCTTGATCAAACTGAAAGTGTTCTTGCATTCATTCTCAATCTCGTTTCTGGCTTTCTTGGTTCCAATTGATTGATTTGGTTCAAACTTCGAACATGCAGAGGCGGTCATGGTTCAGTCAGCATCAGGTACTGACCCGGTGCATGCCGGCGGAGGGTAAGGTTGGTGTCACCCGCAAGAAGCAAGCTGCGCCAATCTCAAAAAGGGACCTAGTTGCGGTTCTGGTTTTGGTCACAGTTATAGGGAGGATCGGTGCATACATATGTCAGAAGTTCAACCTGCAGCTGCCGATGTCTGAGCAATTGATCGGTGTGGCCACTACTGTCCTGTACTTCGGCAAGTCCGTATACAAGATTGTCAAAGATGCCAAAGACATTGCAGAGTTGGTCATGTACATCATCGTACACGGAGGATTCCACATCATCAAACTGTACACGAAGGATTCTACAGGACCCAGCGAGCGACAAGTGACATGGCCAAGGCATCAAACAAGCGAGGAGGAAGCTAACCCAACAACAAGTGAGGAGGCCAAGTGAGGAAGCCATTAACTGCAAGAAGCTGTTGTAGCCTGTAGATAGAGAAGAAGATAGGTCGATTGGAGTGAAAACATGTTCATTAGTTGTCAGAGTCCTTCTGATTTTTTTGTTCTTTAGCACCACCGGCTAGATGCTTAATTCAGTTGCATGAAGCAAAACCAACATTAGATTTGGTTCTTTACAAGACAATTAGACAAAGATGAGATTACATTACAGGAAATACAAGTTCAGGGCTGAATTTTTTGAACTAAGCCTCTTCTTTTTTACCAAAAGGCTCCATTGTATTAGTGAAGCCACTAGTCTTGCTGCATTCAGCAAATTACATATAGCCCTTAACAGGGGAAGAAAAACTCATCAGTAAAAGCAAAAGCAGTAGCTGCTGCATAAGCAACAGCTACTACAGGGCCAGAAAGAACCAAAGACCCACGGCTGGGTAAAAGGATCTTCAAGCAACCCGAGTGCGGCGTGCTGCTATCTTCAGGCTTCCATGATTTCCGTCGCTTTTTGATCACCACCTTAATCAGGGAGCAGCTGCGATGTAAACGCCGCCAGGCACAACAAAGTCTGAGACTCAGACAAAATGTCTAGGCACTCATACTCCAGTTTTTTCTGAGCAGGTCGTAATGGACCAGGAGAAATTTCAAACTTGTCTTCATCAATTGCTATTAGGATACCAGCAGCCGCACTGGTGTCAGGTAAAGAATTTCAGGCAAAATTACCAAAACCTATTAAATTGTTCAAAAAGCCAGGACTAAAGTCAATTTCTTTGTTTCAGAAAAGGCCACTAAATCAGGATTGAGTTTTGTAAGTTGTGACACACCTCCTTCATGCATCTCACTCTATTGAGGTTATTAAAACCCCGGACATTCCAAATCAGACTAGTCATTTAAGCATTTTTTTATTATATTTGAGGCCAAATGACTTTCAAACCTTGCTTAAGCAGCAATCTTTTGCAGTTGTAGTCGTAATAAGGAATTGAATTCTCAATTAGATTATGCCATGCCTGAAAATATAAAATATAAAACCAGAGATTTGGAACCATCATATCAGGTAAAAACCAGCATACTTATAGCTTAGGACAAAATATAACTTGGCAAGATGTGGACAAGTCTACTAGAAAATTTGCATGAAACAGACGCGGTAAAGAGACAATCATAACTTTTGTTGGAGGGACAGAGGCGATTGGAAGAGCTGAATTTTATTGTTGTTGCTTGAATTCTGCAGTACCATATGATGAGTAGCAAAGAGCCCGAGAGAATACATGTACTTGAAGAGAGGGAGCACCTTTTGATAAGCTAGGAAATGCAGGTGGCATTGGAGAATCCTGGGCCTGCGCTCCATAAATCTACATTGTACAGTTAACAAATGCAGTTATTGCGCTCTGTTCAAACAGTATAACAGTTAATTACTAGGGTACTATATCTCCCAGTGAGCCTCAAATAAAAATTCTAATTACAGAGAATGGAAAACAGGGGACAGTTCTAGCTGAATTTCAAACCAATTATAACTGAATTTCCGCATCAAGGTGGAAGACAGGGGACAGTTCTAGCTGAATTTCAAACCAATTATAACTGAATTTCCGCATCAAGGTGGAAGACAGGGGACATGTTCTAGCTTGGGGTCCTTTCCTTTACTCCCTGAATCTGTAATTGAAATCCTCTGCCTGGACCTCAGATGGCACCCTTGTGCCCTGAACTGAACTTTGGTTCAAATGCTGTTTTTTCAGCCGAGAGAAACGAGGGGTAAGCGGCCGCCACTGGTTGAGGCGCCTGCGTCGCCGTACCATGAATCAGGGCCTGCAGGTGAGGGCTACGCCATTGGCAACGATTAGACCACCGGCCACCAGCTCCCGAAGCCGCCTCGCCGTCCTCACTGTCCCATGCCTGAAACGCCTAGCCACCAGCACGACCTCCCCTCCCCTTGTCTCTTCCTGGCCGCCGCCCACGTCCTCCTTTTCTGCCCCTCCTTCGGCCGCCTCATCTCGTCTGCCCGCCACCTGAGACACGTTCTTGTCCATCACCGCTTGACTAAAGCGGCTGACTGGGCGGGCTGGCCGCAGTCACCGGAGAAGGGCACGCCGGATGTGGCGGCCGCTGGAGGAAGAGGTGGAGGGGGAGAAACGAGGAGAGCACTGCCGCAAACGGAGACGGGGGAGAGCGGAAGCACGGTGGGGATTGGGGGAGGGGCGGCGGCAAGAACTAGGGAGAGGAGAGTAGTACGGGGGCACTGGATCTCATTCCGGTCTGGAGGCATGAGCCGCCGCCCGCCAAGCTTCCACCTCAACCTGGCAGTCGGGTCGGGTTTGCCCGGGTCGAGGTATACCAAACCCCTGCCCATTTAGTAAACGGGTCGATCCTTCGCCCACGACCCTACCCATGGGCGCAGCAGCAGACCCATGCCCGAACCCATGGGTAACCCGACCCATCGGGTAACCCATCGGGTTGCTGTACAGTGAACAAGATTCAGGCAACAACACAATAGTTCAGCAACACAAATAGTGGCAGCAATTCATATAACAAAAATGCACAAATAGCTTCAGTTCTTAGGAGCACAAATATAAGGTTCATGAGCACAAATGCACAAATAAGTTTAGGTCTTCAGGAGCACAAATACAAAGCTTCCAGGAGCACAAATACAAAGCTTCAGGTGCACATATAGCAGGTAGTAGCACAAATACAAGGTTCAGGTGCAGCACAAATACACAAAAACAAGTTTAGGTTGAGTAGTTCTGTGCCAACAAGCTAGCAGGAGCAGGTAGTAGTGTAGCAGCTCATGCAAAAACAACTTTCAGGTTGAGAAGTTCCTGCCCAAGGTGGTGCTGCAAGTACTGGTTTCAGGTCGGCCTTCTCATCGAAAGCAAGCAGCAACATCATACAATCAAGTTTCAGGATTCAGTTAGGATGGATTGATCGTCAAGCTCCTGAAACATAAGAAAATAGAAGCATTCAAAGTAAAGAACAAGAATTGCATTAAAATCTATGATTAAAAGGCATGCTAAAAATAGAATCTGTTACCATTATTTCTGTGTCATCCTTGAGAACACTTTCAAAGTCCGCAAAGAGAGTAGAATTGCAATCCCCTGATGCATACATTTAGATATTAACACATAGCAAGGAAATAATATTGTGCATGAAAAGAGAAGACATGATTCAACTAGATTATCACCTAACATATCAGCACGGGACCAAGCTTGCATACACATAAGAGCTTCGGTCATGTTTGGTGCAAGTGAACATCTATGAGCACTTAGTATTCTCCCACTAGTACTGAAGGCAGATTCCGACGCCACGGTTGTTACAGGAATGGCCAATATATCATGAGCCATTCTTCGCAATGTAGGATACTTGATACCTCCAAACTGCCACCAATTGATGATGTCGAGCCCCTCTGGCCTATGGATAATATCCTCTTCCAAATATAAATCCAGTTCTGTCCGCACAAGAGAAGCACTCATAACAGGCTTTGAGGAGATATATTGTGCAAATAGATTCTCCATTTCATCTACTGCAGCACCACCTTGGGCAGGAACAACACTTCTTGGTACCTCCGAGGTACCCACACCACCATCAGATGCTTGATATTCTAGCAACAAATCACCCATTAACTTTCTAATTTTCTCCACTTCTTTAGTTGCATGTTCATATCCATAGAGAGACCCAAACACAGCTTGCAACATATGAAGCTTATATCTTGGATCTAGGACTGTTGCCACAGACATAAGGCCGTGGACTTCTTTCCAATACTTCTCAAACTTTGTCTTCATTTCCTCTGACATATTTTGCAAAGGAACATGCTCACTAGTAGACCATTTCCGTATTGCTAGACGAATAGAAGAAATTTTGGGGAAGAACAGATTTGCTGTAACATATTTAGTCCCCGAGAATAGCTCAGTGATCTCAAAGAAAACTTGTAGCCTATCACAAAGTTCTTTTGCAAATTTCCAATCTTCTGCGGTTGGGCAACAGTTGAAAAGGAGCTCACGTGTGCTTAGTTTATCGAACACAGCAGTGTATAGTAATGCAATGGATATCATTTTATATGTTGAATTCCACCTAGTCTTGCAATCCAAGAACAACCTTCTAGAATAGTCAATGTTTAGAGTGTGTGCCATCTTTTCAAATTTCTCGTGCCTTTTAGGTGTGTCCTGCCAAAATGAAACACTATCGCGGACTCTAGCAATACCTTTCTCCATGATACTCATTCCATCTTTCACAATCAGATTAAGTATATGCGCACAACAACGCATATGCAAATACTTACCCTCCAGCATAAGGGATTTAGTATCCAACTTATCTATCAAGATATCAATAGCCTTGTCATTAGTTGTGCAATTGTCAAGGGTAACTGTGGATAACTTCCTCTCTAGATGCCAATCAAGAAGACATTCATGCAAAGCTTGACATATAACCTCACCATTATGTGGGGCTGGTACATATGCAAACCTAATATACAATAAATATCTAGGTTCAGCTCACAATCAGTAACAAAAGAGTTCAGATTCATAAGATACGAAAAAGCTTCGCTTTAACAAAACATACCTCAAAATGATGCTCTTTAGATTCCAAGATTCATCAATAAAATGGGCTGTAACAACCATATAGCCTTTCTTTTGATGGCCTGCAGTCCACAAGTCCGAGGTGACAGCTACTCGTTGTTTGAAATTTGCAAAATATTTCACCATCTTTTCCTTTTGGTTTGAATGCATAAGTAAGATATCCTTTCTAATGGTATTTCTTGAGACAACCTTGAACAAAGGTTGCATTGAAGCACAAAACACTCGAAAAATAGAATGATCAACCATTGACAAAGGATATTCATGAACACAGATCATTAAGGCAAGATTTTTCCTAGCTACGTCTTGGTCAAAAACTCCATTGTTATCGAGTTCAACTTTTCCACCACTAGCAACCGCCAACTTTAACTTCTGTTGCTTTAGGCGTGGTGATGGCCGCGGTACTGCTTCGGTTGGACGGGGTCGATGCAGAGATGGTCGAGGACGGAGGCGGCGCTGCTCCGACGTGGTGATGGCGACGGTGCTGCTCCGGCGCGGTCGATGCAGAGGTGGTCGAGGACGGAGGCGGCGCTGCTCCGGCGTGGTGATGGCGACGGTGCTGCTCCGGCGCGGTCGATGCAGAGGTGGTCGAGGACGGAGGCGGCGCTGCTCCGGCGTGGTGATGGCCTCGGTGCTGCTCCGGTCCGGTGCGGTGCAGAGTCGCACGAGGATGGAGGCGGCGGGGATCCAGTGGCCCGCGAGGATTGCGACCGCGGGGATCCGGCAGGCTGCGGCGGCGACGGAGAGTGGGCGGCGGCGGGGAGGTAGAGTGGGAGGCGGCGGCGGACAGTGGGCGGAGGCGGCGGCTTGAGGATGGGGCGAGAGTGCGGCGGCTAGGTTTGGCTGAGCGAGGGAGGAGTGAGGAGTCTGGTGCGTGGAGTCTGGACTCTGGAGTTGAACTAGCGATTGGCTTCTCTCCACTCCAGTAAACCTAGATGGCTTGCTGGACTGGGCCTGGGACGGTAGGCTACTGGGCTGGCAGCTTGGACTACAGACGGATACGTATACTACTAATTTAATATAAAGGGCCCACATGTCAGCTAATCGGGCGACCCATCGGGCGACCCACGGGCAGGACCTCGTACCCATACCCTGCCCATGACTAATCGGGTTACCCATCGGGTTTACCCATGGGTCAGTATGCCGACCCATACCCTACCCATTCGGGTCGGGTGCCCATGGGCGCGGGCGCCCATGGGTCGGATTGCCGGGTTGACTTCCACCACAGCTTCTCTCACTTGCTACACTTGCTACAAAAAAGTCAGAGCTGTAGTTCTCCGAGTTTGCGCTCTATCAGCCGCCAGATCCATCATCAACGCACCAGATTTGTTGCTACAGTTGGCACTAAAAACTGCTCCTACCGTAGTTTTTTTTATCAATCTGGACCTTCTATTTTCAAGGAGGATAGAAGCTAAGGCTGTTCATAGTGGGACTAACATAAGTAGTGACATGCATGTCATATAGGCAAAAAATATGATGTGGCAAATAATTAATGGAGAGAGATGCAAAAGAATAACATAAAATATGTTACCATCACATAGCGGGGCAGAGGATTTGTAGCATCGGGGTGCTCCATCCCCTATATGAACATTAAGTTCAAAAAAATATTAAGAAATTTGAAAAAAAATTGGGATATCAAACTTCGGTGTCCAATCTACATTCTGTGAATTTTGTGGAAAAATACTAGGAAACGTATTCGGGGCAAAAAAAGACAAATATTTTCTATGTGTAGAAAAAACTGTTTGCATGGATTTTAGTTCGGACTGTATTTCCTTCGCCATGGATACATTTCCTAGTATTTTTTTCATGAAACTTCAGGAATAGATTGGGCGCCCAGGTTTGATATCCCAAATTGCAATTTTTTTTGAATGTTTTTGGTATTTTTTTAAAATTTAATTTAATATTCATGTAGGGGTGTGGAGCACCCAGAGCTCTTGTGTATTTCTCCACATGTAGCCTAATGTAAAAAGACTGTACAAAGTAATAAACGAAGCTCTTTATGTTATCACATCTATAACACTACCACTATGAAGATAGTAATATAGACTAATAACATATGCATGTTACTAGTTTAAGTTATTCCTCCATAATATGACTAGCCTAAGTCAGTTATCACTTTGGCTCTCCACATCAGATAATCCATGCAACATGTCCATGGGTGCCCACTATCCGCTTACTCAACAGGCTTTTACCCGATAAAGTTGTTAAAAAGAATTACCCATGCGTATCTATACCTACCTATCTTTACTTAATAATAAAGCACGCATTGTTTCTGCCCGCATACCCGTCGTGGCACTTTTGCAAAAAAGCCCCTCAGTTTATATGAAATCAACCCGCGGTACTATTTTAAGTGTGTCCCTAAGATAACGTTTCGTTTTTAGGTAAAGATTCTATCCGCGATCCCTCATCTCTGCTCCTGGCCGTGTAACACCTCTCCTCTCTGCTCCCGCACCAGCGCTAGGGTTTCCCGCTGCCGCCGCCGGTCCCCGCCTCCTCTGCTCCCCGACGCCGGCCCAACCCAGCCCGCCCGCACGCACACACTCGTCCTCCTCCCTCCCCCACGCCACGATTCACCAACCACCACCGCTCTCATCTCCCCCGACCCCAACCACAACGCCGCCGCCGTCCCAACCCCAACCGTGCCGGCGGCCGCCGCTCCAGCCCCTCACCTTCTCTCCCAAGGGAAGGAAGGGAAGAGGTCCGACGCCTCAACATCCAAGGACGCGCGCCTGCTGCAGGCCATCTCCGGCGACGGCGAAGGCAGATCTCCGACCATGGTGCATGCACATGAACCCCTCCTCCCCTTGTCTTGTCGGTTTCTTCATCTCCCCTCCCCTCCTTGTGATCCTTTGTTTGGTTTGTGTGCAGATTGCTCCGGATCTGGACGAGCTCTCATGGCTGCAGGTGGACGAGGACAGGCCCTCATGGCTGCTGCTGCTGCTGCTGCAGGTGGACGTCCTCCTCCTACCCCCTGGCGTGGTGTGGTTCTCTTCCTACCCCCGCACATCTCATCTTATCTAGGCAATTTTTTAGGGTATTATCTCTGGATAGAATTTTTAGAGGAGATTCAATCTTTATATGTGTCATCTTCATTCGCAAACTACTGACACATCTGTCATATTTGACCTTATGTTATGATTGGATTTTGTCGTGAGATTTCTGGTTCAGCTCAAGAAAGAATCTGGGTCAACTAAAAATGAATTAGAAGTTTACATTAACTCAAAAACAGAGAAGAATCAAAGCCATCAGCTAGACAATTTCTGTTTGTACTAATTGGCCTATTTCATACCTTAATATTCCATGGAGGTTTCCTTGCCTTACACTTGCTTCCATCGCAAGAATCTGTAGGTATCCAGGTACTGTTTAATATCTACACACGAGCTGCTCTGACAAATTGACACGGCTGATTGTGACGTGTGTGTGGCCGTGATGCAGACCTTATCTTTGCTTCCATTTACTGATGTGATACCATTGAATGCTACTTTTCTTATAGATATATTGGTTTCCACATCTTCCGTTGACTACTGATTGTTAAGGATACAATAGATCAATGCCATGCTCACCAACTGATCTGTCGGAATAACAAACTTTGCAATTATTTTCTTTCTAGCACTGGCAACTTTCTAATCATTAATTATTCTATGTGAGATTTATGCACTCAGGTCATACAGCCTAGCTAATTCTAGGTACATGGCTCTCCTAAATTGCTAACTGAATTTAGATATATACTAACAGTAGTTATTATCTTTGACATGTATGTTTAAATATATATCCGGGCTGCTTATTGCAATAACAGCCAATTGCCAGAATAGATTATATCAATGAGATCAAGCACTATTGGTACAAAATTAGCATTGAGTGGTATGAAGTGGAGAAGAGGCCCTGCTCAACAATGGTGCTCGAGAAAATGGATATATATGGTTTTGATCAGAGAAAGTTCTAATCTTGCAAAATTACCTAAGCTAAGAGTTCCATGTAGCTTGATATTGTGATTTATTTCTGGGACAACATAGTGCCCTTAATACCCATATCATGGTTTTCTTACACATCATTTCATTAAAAAACCATAACTTAAAATTAAAAATAATAATATCTAATATATTGGTGACCCCCTATATCTTGCCTTATCACTTTGAAGACAAGCATGTTTGTTTCCTAGATACGTGGAGATACATCATGGCCTCTTGCTGGAAATAGCAGCAACAGCAGCACTCACCTCAGGTAAGTACTCACCACCAAAAGATTTACAAATTGTCTATGTAGTAATTTATGGATGAATTTTGAGATCATCGTATTCCAGGAAGGTAGTGCGTACCTCATCGCTATGTGTACAATATTTTCCTACAGATGGTCTGACTCTAACTACTATTTTCTTCGAGAAAACAACATTGTCCATCGGATCTTTCTCTTTCTCTCCATGATACTCGATGTAGTTTTAAAATACAAGCAGGAACAGAATTTGTGGTGTGTATATGTTAATGCTTGTTTGAGGTTTGGTGTGTCTGACACAATCTTGTTGGGGAACGGAGCATGAATTTCAAAAATTTCCTACGCTCACGCAAGATCTATCCATGGAGATGCATCGCTACGAGAGGGGAGAGTGTGTCTACGTACCCTCGTAGACCGTTAGCGGAAGCATCTCACAACGTGGTTGATGTAGTCGAACAATCCTTCGAGCTCCACCGATCGAGTACCGAACGTACGGCACCTCCGAGTTCTACACACGTGCAGCTCGGTGACGATCCTCGCCTTCTTGATCCAGCAAGACGTCGAGGAAGTAGATGAGTTCCGTTAGCACGACGGCGTGGCGACGGTGACGGTGAAGTGATTCCGGCAGGGCTTCGCCTAAGCTCTTCGAAAATATGACCGAGGTGGAAAACGGAGATCGGGGCACCGCACACGGCTATGGGACAATTGTGTGTCTCCAAGGGGTGCCCCTCCTCTGTATATAAAGGAGGGAGGGAGGAGGCCGGCCCCCTAGGGGTGCGCCAAGTGTGGGGAGTCCTACTAGGACTCCTTAGTCCTAGTAGGATTCCACCTCCCATACGGAGTAGGAAAGGGGGAAGGGAGAGGGAAAGGAAAGAGGGGGCTGCGCCCCCTCCCCTAGTCCAATTCGGTTTGGGCAAGGGGGGGCGCGCGCCTCCTCACGTGGCCTGCCTCTCCTTTTCCCGTATGGCCCAATAAGGCCCATTACTTCTCCCGGTGAATTCCCGTAACTCCCCGGTACTCCGAAAAATACCCGAATCACTCGGAACCTTTCCGACGTCCGAATATAGCCTTCCAATATATGAATCTTTACCTCTCGACCATTTCGAGACTCCTCGTCATGTCTGTGATCTCATCCGGGACTCCGAACAAACTTCGGCCACCAATCACATAACTCATATAATACTAAATCGTCATCGAACCTTAAGTGTGCGGACCCTACGGGTTCGGGAATGATGTAGACATGATCGAGACGAATCTCCGGTCAATAACCAACAGCGGAACCTGGATGCTCATATTGGTTCCTACATATTCCACGAAGATCTTTATCGGTGAACCTCATATGTCAACATACGTTGTTCCCTTTGTCTGGCGGTATGTTACTTGCCCGAGATTCGATCGTCGGTATCCAATACCTAGCTCAATCTCGTTACCGGCAAGTCTCTTTACTCGTTCCGTAATACATCATCTTGCAACTAACTCTTTAGTCACGGTGCTTGCAAGGCTTCTGTGATGCTGTATTACCGAGAGGGCCCAGAGATACCTCTCCGATAGTCGGAGTGACAAATCCCAATCTCGATCCATGCCAACTCAACAAACACTTTCGGAGATACCTGTAGTGCACCTTTATAATCACCCAGTAACGTTGTGACGTTTGATACACCCAAAGTATTCCTACGGTATCCGGGAGTTGCATGATCTCATGGTCAGAGGAACGTGTATTTGACATAGTGAAAGCAATAGCAATAAACTGAACGATCATTTGCTATGCTAACGGTTGGGTCATGTCCATCACATCATTCTCCTAATGATGTGATCCCGTTATCAAATGACAACTCATGTCCATGGTCAGGAAACCTTGACCATCTTTTTGATCAACGAGCTAGTCTAGTAGAGGCATACTAGGGACATAGTATTTGTCTATTATCCACACATGTATTTAGTTTCCGGTCAATACAATTCTAGCATGAATAATAAACCATTATCATGAACGGAGAAATATGATAATAATAAACACTTTATTAATTGCCTCTAGGGCATATTTCCAACAGTCTCCCACTTGCACTAGAGTCAATTACATTGTAATGAATCTAACACCCATCGCATTCTGGTGCTGATCATGTTTTGCTCGTGGAAGAGGTTTAGTCAACGGGTCTGCCACATTCAGATCCGTGTGTACTTTGCAAATCTCTGATTCTCCATCCTTAATCAAATTCCGAATGGAGTTGAAGCGACGCTTTATATGCTTGGTTCTCTTGTGAAACCTGGGCTCCTTTGCTATAGCAATTGCTCCAGTGTTGTCACATAAGATAGTCATTGGACCCGATGCACTAGGTATGACACCTAGATCGGATATGAACTCCTTCATCCAGACTCCTTCATGTGCTGCTTCAGAAGCAGCTATGTATTCTGCCTCACATGTAGATCCCGCCACGACGCTCTGCTTGGAACTGCACCAACTGACCGCTCCACCATTAAGAATAAATACGTATCCAGATTGTGACTTAGAGTCATCTGGATCTGTGTCAAAGCTAGCATCGACGTAACCCTTTACGACGAGCTCTTTGTCACCTCCATAAACGAGAAACATGTCCTTGGTCCTTTTCAGGTACTTCAGGATATTCTTGACCGCTGTCCAGTGATCTACTCCTGGATCACTTTGGTACCTTCCCACCAAGCTAATAGCGAGGCACACATCAGGTCCGGTACACAGCATGGCATGCATAATAGAGCCTATGGCTGAGGCATAGGGGATGACACTCATCTTCTCTTTGTCTTCTGCCGTGGTCGGGCTTTGAGTCTTGCTCAATCTCACACCTTGCAAGAAAGGCAAGAACCCTTTCTTTGACTGATCCATTTTGAACTTCTTCAAAATCTTGTCAAGGTATGTGCTTTGTGAAAGTCCAATGAAGCGTCTGGATCTATCTCTATAGATCTTGATGCCTAATATGTAAGCAGCTTCTCCGAGATCCTTCATTGAAAAACTTTTGTTCAAATAACCCTTTATGCTTTCCAGAAATTCTATGTCATTTCCCATCAATAATATGTCATCCACATATAATATGAGAAATGCCATAGAGCTCCCACTCACTTTCTTGTAAATACAAGCTTCTCCATAAGTTTGTATAAACCCAAACGCTTTGATCACTTCATCAAAGCGAGTATTCCAGCTCCGAGATGCTTGCACCAGTCCATAGATGGATCGCTGGAGCTTGCATACTTTGTTAGCACCTTTAGGATCGACAAAACCTTCCGGTTGCATCATATACAATTCTTCCTTAAGGAATCCATTAAGGAATGCCGTTTTGACGTCCATTTGCCAGATTTCATAATCATAAAACGCGGCAATTGCTAACATAATTCTGACAGACTTTAGCATCGCTACAGGTGAGAAAGTCTCATCGTAGTCAACTCCTTGAACTTGTCGATAACCTTTAGCAACAAGTCATGCTTTATAGACGGTGACATTACCATCAGCGTCCGTCTTCTTCTTAAAGATCCATTTATTTTCAATAGCTCGCCGTTCATCGGGCAAGTCTACCAAAGTCCATACTTTGTTCTCATACATGGATCCAATCTCGGATTTCATGGCCTCAAGCCATTTGTCGGAATCCGGGCTTGCCATCGCTTCTTCATAGTTCGAAGGTTCATCGTTGTCTAGCAACATGACCTCCAAGACTGGATTTCCGTACCACTCTGGTGCGGAACGTGTCCTGGTTGACCTTCGAAGTTCAGTAACAACTTGATCCGAAGTTTCATGATCATCATCATCAACTTCTTCTCTGGTCTGTGTCGATGTCACAGAAATTTCTTTCTGTGGCGTACTACTATCCAGAGGAGGTATAATTACCTCATTAAGTTCTACTTTCCTCCCACTCACTTCTTTCGAGAGAAACTCCTTCTCTAGAAAGGATCCATTCTTAGCAACGAATACTTTGCCTTCGGATCTGTGGTAGAAGGTGTACCCAACGGTCTCCTTTGGGTATCCTATGAAGACGCACTTATCCGCTTTGGGTTCGATCTTATCTGGCTGAAGCCTTTTGACATAAGCATCGCATCCCCAAACTTTCAGAAACGACATCTTAGGTTTCTTGAAAACCACAGTTCATACGGTGTCGTCTCAACGGATTTAGACGGTGCCCTTGTTTAAAGTGAATGGAGCTGTCTCTAATGCATGACCCCAAAATGATAGTGGCAAATCGGTAAGAGACATCATAGAACGCACCATATCTAATAGAGTACGATTACGACGTTCGGAGACACCATTACGCTGTGGTGTTCCAGGTGGCGTGAGCTGTGAAACAATTCCACATTGTTTTAAGTGATTGCCAAACTCGTAACTCAAATATTCTCCTCCACGATCAGATCGTAAGAACTTTATTTTCTTGTTACGATGGTTCTCTACTTCACTCTGAAATTCTTTGAACTTTTCAAATGTTTCAGATTTATGCTTCATCAAGTAGACATAGCCATATCTACTCAAATCATCTGTGAACGTGAGAAGATAACGATATCCACCGCGCGCCTCAACACTCATCGGACCGCATACATCGGTATGTATTATTTCCAACAAGTCTGTTGCTCGCTCCATTGTTCCGGAGAACGGAGTCTTAGTCATCTTGCCCATGAGGCATGGTTCGCACGTCTCAAATGATTCATAATCAAGTGATTCCAAAAGTCCATCTGTATGGAGTTTCTTCATGCGTTTTACACCAATATGACCTAAGCGGCAGTGCCACAAATATGTGGTACTATCATTATCAATTTTGCGTCTTTTGGCATCAATATTATGGATGTGTGTATCACCACGATCGAGATTCAACAAGAATAAACCATTCACAAGCGGTGCATGACCATAAAAGATATTATTCATCAAAATAGAACAACTTTTATTCTCTGATTTAAATGAATAACCGTCTCGCAATAAACAAGATCCAGATATAATGTTCATGCTCAACGCAGGCACCAAATAACAATTATTTAGGTTCATCACTAATCCCGAGGGTAGATGTAGAGGTAGCGTGCCGACGGCGATAACTTCAACTCTTGAACCGTTCCCGACGCGCATCGTCACCTCGTCCTTAGCCAATCTTCGTTTATTCCGTAGCTCCTGTTTCGAGTTACAAATATGAGCAACCGAACCAGTATCAAATACCCAGGTGCTACTACGAGTATTGGTAAGGTACACATCAATAACATGTATATCAAATATACCTTTGTTGACGTTGCCAGCCTTCTTATCTGCCAGGTACTTGGGACAGTTCCGCTTCTAGTGACCAGTCCCCTTGCAGTAGAAACACTCAGTCTCGGGTTTGGGTACAGACTTGGGTTTCTTCGTGGGAGCAGCAACTGATTTGCCGTTCTTCTTGAAGTTCCCCTTCTTTCCCTTGCCCTTCTTGAAACTAGTGCTCTTCTTTACCATCAACACTTGATGCTCCTTCTTGACTTCTACCTCCGCAACTTTGAGCATAGCGAAGAGCTCGGAAATAGACTTTTCCATTCCTTGCATATTATAGTTCATCACAAAGCCCTTATAGCTTGGTGGCAGTGATTGGAGAATTCTGTCAATAACCGAATCATCTGGAAGATTAACTCCCAACTGAGTCAAGCGGTTATGCAACCCAGACATCTTGAGTATATGCTCACTGACAGAACTATTCTCCTCCATCTTACAGCTAAAGAACTTGTCGGAGACATCATATCTCTCGACCCGGGCATGAGCTTGAAATACAAGTTTCAGCTCTTGGAACATCTCATATGCTTCGTGATGCTCAAAACGTCTTTGGAGCCCCGGTTCTAAGCCGTAAAGCATGGCACACTGAACTATCGAGTAGTCATCAACACGTGTCTGCCAGGCGTTCATAACGTCGACAGACGTGGGCGGGGGTGCGACACCTAGCGGTGCATCAAGGACATAAGCCTTCTGTGCAGCAATGAGGATGATCCTCAGATTACGGACCCAGTCCGCATAGTTGCTTCCATCATCTTTCAACTTAGCTTTCTCTAGGAACGCATTAAAATTCAGTGGAACTACAGCGCGGGCCATTGATCTACAACATACAATTGCAAAGATTATTTAGACTATGTTCATGATAATTGAAGTTCAATTAATCAAATTATTTAAGAACTCCCACTTAGATTAACATCCCTCAAGTTGTCTAAGTGTAACATGATCCACATCAACTAAGCCACGACCGATCATCACGTGAGGTGGATTAGTTATCAATGGTTAACATCTTTCATGTTGATCATATCTACTATATGACTCATGTTCGACCTTTCGGTCTCTTGTGTTCCGAGGCCATATCTGTATATGCTAGGCTCGTCAAGTTTAACCCAAGTATTCTGCGTGTGTAAAACTGGCTTACACCCGTTGTATGCGTACGAAAGAATCCATCACACCCGATCATCACGTGGTGCTTAGAAGCGTCGAACCTTCACAACGGTGCATACTAGGGGAGAACACTTATCTTGAAATTTAGTGAAGGGATCATCTTATAATGCTACCGTCGTCCTAAGCAAAATAAGATGCATAAAAGGATTAACATCACATGCAATTCAATATATGTGACATGATATGGCCATCAACGTCTTGTGCCTTTGATCTCCATCAGCAAAGCACCGTCATGATCTCCATCGTCACCGGGTTGACACCTTGATCACCATCGTAGCGTCATGACACCTTCATCTCCATCGTAGCGTCGTGGTCATCTCGTCGGCTATTGCTACTACTACTACTGCTAACTCATAGCGGTAAAGAAAAGCAATTACATAGCGTTGGCATTGCATACAATAAAGAGACAACCATAAGGCTCCTGCCGGTTGCCTGATAATTTACAAAACATGGTCATCTCATACAACAACTTATATCACATCATGTCTTGGCCATATCACATCACCAGCATACCCTGCAAAAACAAGTTAGACGTCCTCTACTTTGTAGTTGCAAGTTTTACGTGGCTGCTACGGGTTTGCAAGAACCGTTCTTACCTACGCAAAACCACAACGTGGTGTAGTGATTGCTTTTTGATCTTCTAAAAGAACCCTCTTCATTGAAACCGATTCAACTAAAGTGAGAGAGACAGACACCCGCCAGTCACCTTTATGCAACGAGTGCACGTAACGGTGAAACCTGTCTCGCGTAAGCGTACGCGTAATGTCGGTCCGGGCCGCTTCATCTCACAATACCGCCGAATCAAGTATCAACTAGTAACGGCAAGCAATATGTATACACCCACGCCCACAACTCACTTGTATTCTACTCGTGCAAATCACATCTACGCATAGACCTGGCTCTGATACCACTGTTGGGGAACGGAGCATGAATTTCAAAATTTTCCTACGCTCACGCAAGATCTAGCCATGGAGATGCATCGCTACGAGAGGGGAGAGTGTGTCTACGTACCCTCGTAGACCGTTAGCGGAAGCGTCTCACAACGCGGTTGATGTAGTCAAACAATCCTTCGAGCTCCACCGATCGAGTACCGAACGTACGACACCTCCGAGTTCTACACACGTGCAGCTCGGTGACGATCCTCGCCTTCTTGATCCAGCAAGACGTCGAGGAAGTAGATGAGTTCCGTCAGCACGACGGCGTGGCGACGGTGATGGTGAAGTGATTCCGGCAGGGCTTCGCCTAAGCTCTCCGAAAATATGACCGAGGTGGAAAACGGAGATCGGGGCACCGCACACGGCTATGGGACAATTGTGTGTCTCCAAGGGGTGCCCCTCCTCCGTATATAAAGGAGGGAGGGAGGAGGCCGGCCCCCTAGGGGTGCGCCAAGTGTGGGGAGTCCTACTAGGACTCCTTAGTCCTAGTAGGATTCCACCTCCCATACGGAGTAGGAAAGTGGGAAGGGAGAGGGAAAGGAAAGAGGGGGCTGCGCCCCCTCCCCTAGTCCAATTCGGTTTGGGCAAGGGGGGGCGCGCGCCTCCTCACGTGGCCTGCCTCTCCTTTTCCCGTATGGCCCAATAAGGCCCATTACTTCTCCCGGTGAATGCCGTAACTCCCCGGTACTTCGAAAAATACCCGAATCACTCGGAACCTTTCCGACGTCCGAATATAGCCTTCCAATATATGAATCTTTACCTCTCAACCATTTCGAGACTCCTCGTCATGTCCGTGATCTCATCCGGGACTCCGAACAAACTTCGGTCACCAATCACATAACTCATATAATACTATATCGTCATCGAACCTTAAGTGTGGGGACCCTACGGGTTCGGGAATGATGTAGACATGACCGAGATGACTCTCCGGTCAATAACCAACAGCGGAACCTGGATGCTCATATTGGTTGCTACATATTCCATGAAGATCTTTATCGGTGAACCTCATATGACAACATACGTTGTTCCCTTTGTCCGGCGGTATGTTACTTGCCCGAGATTCGATCGTCGGTATCCAATACCTAGTTCAATCTCGTTACCGGCAAGTCTCTTTACTCGTTCTGTAATACATCATCTTGCAACTAACTCTTTAGTCACGGTGCTTGCAAGGCTTCTGTGATGCTGTATTACCGAGAGGGCCCAGAGATACCTCTCCGATAGTCGGAGTGACAAATCCCAATCTTGATCCATGCCAACTCAACAAATACTTTCGGAGATACCTGTAGTGCACCTTTATAATCACCCAGTTACGTTGTGACGTTTGATACACCCAAAGTATTCCTACGGTATCCGGGAGTTGCATGATCTCATGGTCAGAGGAACGTGTATTTGACATAGTGAAAGCAATTGCATTAAACTGAACGATCATATGCTATGCTGACGGTTGGGTCATGTCCATCACATCATTCTCCTAATGATGTGATCCCGTTATCAAATGACAACTCATGTCCATGGTCAAGAAATCTTGACCATCTTTTGATCAAGGAGCTAGTCTAGTAGAGGCTTACTAGGGACTCAGTATTTGTCTATTATCCACACATGTATTAAGTTTCCGGTCAATACAATTCTAGCATGAATAATAAACCATTATCATGAACGGAGAAATATGATAATAAACACTTTATTAATTGCCTCTAGGGCATATTTCCAACAGTCTCCCACTTGCACTAGAGTCAATAATCTAGTTTACATCTCCATGTAATTAACATCCAATCAGTTCTAGGGCTGATCATGTTTTGCTTGTGAGAGAGGTTTTAGTCAACGGGTCTGCAATATTCAGATCCGTGTGTTCTTGGCAAATCTCTATGTCATATGTAGATGCTGCTACCACACTCTGCTTGGAGCTACTCCAAAAACGACTATCCCACTTTACGTATCCGGTCTGAGACTCATAGTCTTCCGGATCGGTGTTTAAAGCTTGCATCGACGTAACCCTTTACGACGAACTCTTTATCACCTCTATTCCCGAGAAATTCTTCCTTAGTCCTTTTAAGGATAATTTGACCGCTGTCCAGTGATCTACTCCTGGATCACTTTGGTACCTCTTTTGCCAGACACAAGGCAAGGCACACAACTTGGCATACTTTATAGAACCTACGGCCGAGGCATAGGGGATAACCTTCATCCATTCTATTTATTTTGCCGTGGTCGAGATTTGAGTCTTACTCGACTTCACACCTTTCACCACAGTCAAGAACTCCTTCTTTGACTGATCCATTTTGAACTTCTTCAAAATCTTGTCAAGGTATATGTTTTGTGAAAGTCATATGAGGCGTCTCAATCTATCTCTATAGATTTTGATGCCTAACATGTAAACAACCTTTACCTAGATCTTCAAGTCTTACTCCACTTCACACCAGCCAAGAACTTATTTCTTTTGACTTGATCCATTTTGAACTTCTTCAAAATCTCATCAAGGTGTGTGAAAATCTTTTATCAGGTGTCTTGATCTATCTCTATAGATCTCGATGCCCAAACCGTGGATAACTCAAAAACGGGTTTTTATTGAAAAACTCCTTTCAATTAATTCTTTATGCTTTCCAGAAATTCTACATCATTTCCAATCACATATACTTATTAGAAATGTTATAGAGCTCCCACTCACTTTGTTGTAAATACAAGTTTCTCCATAAACTTGCAAAAACCCAAACGCTTTGATCACTTTATCAAAGCGAGTATTCCAGCTCCGAGATGCTTGCACCAGTCCATAGATGGATTGCTGGTGCTTGCATACTTTGTTAGCACCTTTAGGATCGACAAAACCTTCCGGTTGCATCATATACAATTCTTCCTTAAGGAATCCATTAAGGAATGCCGTTTTGACGTCCATTTGCAAGATTTCATAAACATAAAATGCGGCAATTGCTAACAAAATTCTGACAGACTTTAGCATCGCTACGGGTGAGAAAGTCTCATCGTAGTCAACTCCTTGAACTTGTCGATAACCTTTAGCAACAAGTCGTGCTTTATAGACGGTGACATTACCATCAGCGTCCGTCTTCTTCTTAAAGATCCATTTATTTTTAATAGCTCGCCGTTCATCGGGCAAGTCTACCAAAGTCCACACTTTGTTTTCATACATGGATCTAATCTCGGATTTCATGGCCTCAAGCCATTTCTCGGAATCCGGGCTCGCCATAGCTTCTTCATAATTCGAAGGTTCACCGTTGTCTAACAACATAACCTCCAAGACTGGATTTCCGTACCACTCTGGTGCGGAACGTGTCCTGGTTGACCTTCGAGGTTCTGTAGCAACTTGATCCGAAGCTTCATGATCATCATCATCTACTTCCTCTCTGGTCTGTCTCGGTGTCACAGAAATTTCTTTCTGTGGCGTACTACTATCCAGAGGAGGTACAATTACCTCATCAAGTTCTACTTTCCTCCCACTCACTTCTTTCGAGAGAAACTCCTTCTCTAGAAAGGATCCATTCTTAGCAACGAATACTTTGCCTTCGGATCTGTGGTAGAAGGTGTACCCAACGGTCTCCTTTGGGTATCCTATGAAGACGCACTTATCCGCTTTGGGTTCAAGTTTATCAGGCTGAAGCCTTTTGACATAAGCATCGCAGCCCCAAACTTTCAGAAATGACAGCTTAGGTTTCTTTCCAAACCATAGTTCATACGGTGTCGTCTCAACGGATTTAGACGGTGCCCTATTTAAAGTGAATGCAGCTGTCATTAATGCATAACCCCAAAATGATAGTGGCAAATCGGTAAGAGACATCATAGAACGCACCATATCTAATAGAGTACGATTACGACGTTCGGACACACCATTACGCTGTGGTGTTCCAGGTGGCGTGAGCTGTGAAACAATTCCACATTGTCTTAAGTGATTGCCAAACTCGTAACTCAAATATTCTCCTCCACGATCAGATCGTAAGAACTTTATTTTCTTGTTACGATGGTTCTCTACTTCACTCTGAAATTCTTTGAACTTTTCAAATGTTTCAGATTTATGCTTCATCAAGTAGACATAGCCATATCTACTCAAATCATCTGTGAACGTGAGAACATAACGATATCCACCGCGCGCCTCAACACTCATCGGACCGCACACATCGGTATGTATTATTTCCAATAAGTTGGTTGCTCGCTCCATTGTTCCGAAGAACGGAGTTTTAGTCATCTTGCCAATAAGGCACGGTTCACATGTCTCAAATGATTCATAATCAAGAGATTCAAAAAAACCATCTACATGGAGTTTCTTCATGTGTTTAACACTGATATGACCTAAGCGGCAGTGCCACAAATATGTGGTACTATCATTATCTTTTGGCATTCGTGTTATGAACATATGTATTACTACGATCAAGATTCAATAAACCTTTCATTTTAAGTGCATGATCATCAATGATATTATCCAAATAGAATAACAATTATTCTCTGAAATTGAATAACCGTCTTGCAATAAACACTATCAGATATAATGTTCATGCTTAACGCAAGCACCAAATAACAATTATTTAGGTTCATCACTAATCCTGAAGGTAGAGAGAGCGTGGCGATGGTGATCACATCAACCTTGGAGACACTTCCAATGCACATCGTCACCTCGTTCTTTAGCTAGCCCTCGTTTATTCCGAAGCTCCATGTTTCAAGTTGCAAGCAACTAACAAGTATCAAATACCCAGGTGCTCCTACGAGTACTAGTAAGGTACACATCAATAACATGTATATCAAATATCTTTGTTGACATTGCCAGTCTTATTATCTGCCAGTTACTTTGGGGAAGTTCCGCTCCTTGTGACATTTCCCTTTGCAATGGGAGCACTAAGTCTCGGGTTTGGTTCAGCCTTGGGTTTCTTCGCGTGAGCGGCAACTGTTTTACCGTTCTTCTTGAAGTTCCCTTTTCTTTCCCTTGCCCTTCTTGAAACTAGTGGTCTTATTAACCATCAACACTTGATGCTCCCTTTTTTGATTTCTACATCCGCAGATTGTAGCATCGCGAATAGCTTAAGGATCTTCTATCCCTTGCATGTTTATAGTTCATCATGAAGATCCAGTAGCTTAGTGATAGTGACTGGAGAACTCTATCAATCACCACTTTATTCGGAAGTCTAACTCCCACTTGATTCAAGTGTTTGAAGTACTCAGACATTCTGAGTACATGCTCACTAACGGAGCTGTTCTCCTCCATCTTGTAGCTATAGAACTTGTCGAAGGTGTCATACCTCTCGACCCGGGTGTGAGCTTGAAAAACAAATTTTCAGCTCTTGGAACATCTCATATGCTCCGTGTTGCTCAAAACATATTTGGAGCTCCGGTTCTAAGCCGTAAAGTATGGCGCACTGAACTATCGAGTAGTCATCTTTTCTTGTCTGCCAGACGTTCGTAACGTCCTCAGATGAAGCCGTAGGGGTATTTCACTGAGCGGTGCATTAAGGACATAAGCCTTCTGTGCAGCAGTGAGGACAATCCTCAGATCACGGACCTAGTCCGCATAGTTGCTTCCATCAACTTTCAACTTCGTTTTCTCTAGGAACATAATAAAAATAGGGGTACTACAGCGCGGTCTATTGATCTACAACATAAATTTGCTAAGACAAGTAAGACTATGTTCATGATAATTGAAGTTCAATTAATCAAATTACTTAAGAACTCCCACTTAGATTAACATCCCTCAAGTTGTCTAAGTGTAACATGATCCACATCAACTAAACCACGTCCGATCATCACGTGAGGTGGATTAGTTATCAATGGTTAACATCTTTCATGTTGATCATATCTACTATATGACTCATGTTCGACCTTTCGGTCTCTTGTGTTCCGAGGCCATGTCTGTACATGCTAGGCTCATCAAGTTTAACCCAAGTATTCTGCGTGTGTAAAACTGGCTTACACCCGTTGTATGCGAACGAAAGAATCCATCACACCCGATCATCACGTGGTGCTTAGAAGCGTCGAACCTTCGCAACGGTGCATACTAGGGGAGAACACTTATCTTGAAATTTAGTGAAGGGATCATCTTATAATGCTACCGTCGTCCTCAGCAAAATAAGATGCATAAAAGGATTAACATCACATGCAATTCAATATATGTGACATGATATGGCCATCATCGTCTTGTGCTTTTGATCTCCATCAGCAAAGCACCGTCATGATCTCCATCGTCACCGGGTTGACACCTTGATCTCCATCGTAGCGTCGTGACACCTTGATCTCCATCGTAGCGTCGTGACACCTTGATCTCCATCATAGCGTCATGGTCGTCTCGCCAATTATTGCTATTACTACCACTACTACTAACTCATAGTGGTAAAGTAAAGCAATTACATAGCGTTGGCATTGCATACAATAAAGAGACAACCATAAGGCTCCTGCCGGTTGCCTGATAATTTACAAAACATGATCATCTCATACAACAACTTATATCACATCATGTCTTGGCCATATCACATCACCAGCATACCCTGCAAAAACAAGTTAGACGTCCTCTACTTTGTTGTTGCAAGTTTTACGTGGCTGCTACGGGTTTGCAAGAACCGTTCTTACCTACGCAAAACCACAACGTGGTGTAGTGATTGCTTTTTGATCTTCTAAAAGAACCCTCTTCATTGAAACCGATTCAACTAAAGTGAGAGAGACAGACAGCCACCAGTCACCTTTATGCAACGAGTGCACGTAGCGGTGAAACCTGTCTCGCGTAAGCGTACGCGTAATGTCGGTCCGGGCCGCTTCATCTCACACTACCGCCGAATCAAGTATCAACTAGTAACGGCAAGCAATATGTATACACCCACGCCCACAACTCGTTTGTGTTCTAGTCGTGCAAATCACATCTACGCATAGACCTGGCTCGGATGCCACTGTTGGGGAACGGAGCATGAATTTCAAAAAATTTCCTACGCTCACGCAAGATCTATCCATGGAGATGCATCGCTACGAGAGGGGAGAGTGTGTCTACGTACCCTCGTAGACCGTTAGCGGAAGCGTCTCACAACGCGGTTGATGTAGTCGAACAATCCTTCGAGCTCCACCGATCGAGTACCGAACGTACGGCACCTCCGAGTTCTACACATGTGCAGCTCGGTGACGTTCCTCGCCTTCTTGATCCAGCAAGACGTCGAGGTAGTAGATGAGTTCCGTCAGCACGACGGCGTGGCGACGGTGACGATGAAGTGATTCCGGCAGGGCTTCACCTAAGCTCTCCGAAAATATGACCGAGGTGGAAAACGGAGATCGGGGCACCGCACACGGCTATGGGACAATTGTTGTCCTTTGGGGTGCCCCCTTGCCCCCGTATATAAAGGATGAGAGGGAGGAGGCCGGCCCCCTAGGGGTGCGCCAAGTCTGGGAGTCCTACTAGGACTCCTTAGTCCGAGTAGGATTCCACCTCCCATACGGAGTAGGAAAGGGGGAAGGGAGAGGGAAAGGAAAGAGGGGGCTGCGCCCCCTCCCCTAGTCCAATTCGGTTTGGTCAAGGGGGGGCGTGCGCCTCCTCACGTGGCCTGCCTCTCCTTTTCCCCTATGGCCCAATAAGGCCCATTACTTCTCCCGGTGAATTCCCGTAACTCCCCGGTACTCCGAAAAATACCCGAATCACTCGGAACCTTTCCGACGTCCGAATATAGCCTTCCAATATATGAATCTTTACCTCTCGACCATTTCGAGACTCCTCGTCATGTCCGTGATCTCATCTGGGACTCCGAACAAACTTCGGCCACCAATCACATAACTCATATAATACTAAATCGTCATCGAACCTTAAGTGTGCGGACCCTACGGGTTCGGGAATGATGTAGACATGATCGAGACGACTCTCCGGTCAATAACCAACAGCGGAACCTGGATGCTCATATTAGTTCCTACATATTCCACGAAGATCTTTATCGGTGAACCTCATATGTCAACATACGTTGTTCCCTTTGTCTGGCGGTATGTTACTTGCCCGAGATTCGATCGTCGGTATCCAATACCTAGTTCAATCTCGTTACCGGCAAGTCTCTTTACTCGTTCCGTAATACATCATCTTGCAACTAACTCTTTAGTCACGGTGCTTGCAAGGCTTCGGTGATGCTGTATTACCGAGAGGGCCCAGAGATACCTCTCCGATAGTCGGAGTGACAAATCCCAATCTCGATCCATGCCAACTCAACAAACACTTTCGGAGATACCTGTAGTGCACCTTTATAATCACCCAGTAACGTTGTGACGTTTGATACACCCAAAGTATTCCTACGGTATCCGGGAGTTGCATGATCTCATGGTCAGAGGAACGTGTATTTGACATAGTGAAAGCAATAGCAATAAACTGAACGATCATTTGCTATGCTAAAGGTTGGGTCATGTCCATCACATCATTCTCCTAATGATGTGATCCCGTTATCAAATGACAACTCATGTCCATGGTCAGGAAACCTTGACCATCTTTTGATCAACGAGCTAGTCTAGTAGAGGCATACTAGGGACATAGTATTTGTCTATTATCCACACATGTATTTAGTTTCCGGTCAATACAATTCTAGCATGAATAATAAACCATTATCATGAACGGAGAAATATGATAATAATAAACACTTTATTAATTGCCTCTAGGGCATATTTCCAACAGTCTCCCACTTGCACTAGAGTCAATTACATTGTAATGAATCTAACACCCATCGCATTCTGGTGCTGATCATGTTTTGCTCGTGGAAGAGGTTTAGTCAACGGGTCTGCCACATTCAGATCCGTGTGTACTTTGCAAATCTCTATGTCTCCATCCTTAATCAAATTCCGAATGGAGTTGAAGCGACGCTTTATATGCTTGGTTCTCTTGTGAAACCTGGGCTCCTTTGCTATAGCAAATGCTCCAGTGTTGTCACATAAGATAGTCATTGGACCCGATGCGCTAGGTATGACACCTAGATCGGATATGAACTCCTTCATCCAGACTCCTTCATGTGCTGCTTCGGAAGCAGCTATGTATTCCGCCTCACATGTAGATCCCGCCACGACGCTCTGCTTGGAACTACACCAACTGACCGCTCCACCATTAAGAATAAATACGTATCCAGATTGTGACTTAGAGTCATCTGGATCTGTGTCAAAGCTAGCATCGACGTAACCCTTTACGACGAGCTCTTTGTCACCTCCATAAACGAGAAACATGTCCTTGGTCCTTTTCAGGTACTTCAGGATATTCTTGACCGCTGTCCAGTGATCTACTCCTGGATCACTTTGGTACCTTCCCACCAAGCTAATAGCGAGGCACACATCAGGTCCGGTACACAGCATGGCATACATAATAGAGCCTATGGCTGAGGCATAGGGGATGACACTCATCTTCGCTTTGTCTTCTGCCGTGGTCGGGCTTTGAGTCTTACTCAATCTCACACCTTGCAATACAGGCGAGAACCCTTTCTTTGACTGATCCATTTTGAACTTCTTCAAAATCTTGTCAAGGTATGTGCTTTGTGAAAGTCCAATGAGGCGTCATGATCTATCTCTATAGATCTTGATGCCTAATATGTAAGCAGCTTCTCCGAGATCCTTCATTGAAAAACTTTTGTTCAAATAACCCTTTATGCTTTCCAGAAATTCTATGTCATTTCCCATCAATAATATGTCATCCACATATAATATGAGAAATGCCACAGAGCTCCCACTCACTTTCTTGTAAATACAAGCTTCTCCATAAGTTTGTATAAACCCAAACGCTTTGATCACTTCATCAAAGCGAGTATTCCAGCTCCGAGATGCTTGCACCAGTCCATAGATGGACCGCTGGAGCTTGCATACTTTGTTAGCACCTTTAGGATCGACAAAACCTTCCGGTTGCATCATATACAATTCTTCCTTAAGGAATCCATTAAGGAATGCCGTTTTGACGTCCATTTGCCAAATTTCATAATCATAAAACGCGGCAATTGCTAACATAATTCTGACAGACTTTAGCATCGCTACAGGTGATAAAGTCTCATCATAGTCAACTCCTTGAACTTGTCGATAACCTTTAGCAACAAGTCATGCTTTATAGACAGTGAGATTACCATCAGCGTCCGTCTTCTTCTTAAAGATCCATTTATTTTCAATAGCTCGCCGTTCATCGGGCAAGTCTACCAAAGTCCATACTTTGTTCACATACATGGATCCAATCTCGGATTTCATGGCCTCAAGCCATTTGTCGGAATCCGGGCTTGCCATCGCTTCTTCATAGCTCGAAGGTTCATCGTTGTCTAGCAACATGACCTCCAAGACTGGATTTCCGTACCACTCTGGTGCGGAACGTGTCCTGGTTGACCTTCGAAGTTCAGTAACAACTTGATCCGAAGTTTCATGATCATCATCATCAACTTCTTCTCTGGTCTATGTCGATGTGACAGAAATTTCTTTCTATGGCGTACTACTATCCAGAGGAGGTACAATTACCTCATCAAGTTCTACTTTCCTCCCACTCACTTCTTTCGAGAGAAACTCCTTCTCTAGAAAGGATCCATTCTTAGCAACGAATACTTTGCCTTCGGATCTGTGGTAGAAGGTGTACCCAACGGTCTCCTTTGGGTATCCTATGAAGACACACTTATCCGCTTTGGGTTCGAGCTTATCTGGCTGAAGCCTTTTCACATAAGCATCGCATCCCCAAACATTTAGAAACGACAGCTTAGGTTTCTTACCAAACCACAGTTCATACGGTGTCGTCTCAACGGATTTAGATGGTGCCCTGTTTAAAGTGAATGCAGCTGTCTCTAATGCATAACCCCAAAATGATAGTGGCAAATCAGTAAGAGACATCATAGAATGCACCATATCTAATAGAGTACGATTACGACGTTCGGACACACCATTACGTTGTGGTGTTCCAGGTGGCGTGAGCTGTGAAACAATTCCACATTGTTTTAAGTGATTGCCAAACTCGTAACTCAAATATTCTCCTCCACGATCAGATCGTAAGAACTTTATTTTCTTGTTACGATGGTTCTCTACTTCACTCTGAAATTCTTTGAACTTTTCAAATGTTTCAGATTTATGCTTCATCAAGTAGACATAGCCATATCTACTCAAATCATCTGTGAACGTGAGAACATAACGATATCCACCGCGCGCCTCAACACTCATCGGACCGCATACATCGGTATGCATTATTTCCAACAAGTCTGTTGCTCGCTCCATTGTTCCGGAGAACGGAGTCTTAGTCATCTTGCCCATGAGGCATGGTTCGCACGTCTCAAATGATTCATAATCAAGTGATTCCAAAAGTCCATCTGTATCGAGTTTCTTCATGTGTTTTACACCAATATGACCTAAGCGGCAGTGCCACAAATATGTGGTACTATCATTATCAATTTTGCGTCTTTTGGCATCAATATTGTGGATGTGTGTATCACCACGATCGAGATTCAACAAGAATAAACCATTCACAAGCGGTGCATGACCATAAAAGATATTATTCATCAAAATAGAACAACTTTTATTCTCTGATTTAAATGAATAACCGTCTCGCAATAAACAAGATCCAGATATAATGTTCATGCTCAACGCAGGCACCAAATAACAATTATTTAGGTTCATCACTAATCCCGAGGGTAGATGTAGAGGTAGCGTGCCGACGGCGATAACTTCAACTCTTGAACCGTTCCCGACGCGCATCGTCACCTCGTCCTTAGCCAATCTTCGTTTATTCTGTAGCTCCTGTTTCGAGTTACAAATATGAGCAACCGAACCAGTATCAAATACCCAGGTGCTACTACGAGTATTGGTAAGGAACACATATATAAGATGTATATCAAATATACCTTTGTTGATGTTGCCAGCCTTCTTATCTGCCAGGTACTTGGGGTAGTTCCGCTTCCAGTGACCAGTCCCCTTGCAATAGAAACACTCAGTCTCGGGTTTGGGTACAGACTTGGGTTTCTTCGTGGGAGCAGCAACTGATTTGCCGTTCTTCTTGAAGTTCCCCTTCTTTCCCTTGCCCTTCTTGAAACTAGTGCTCTTCTTTACCATCAACACTTGATGCTCCTTCTTGACTTCTACCTCCGCAGCTTTGAGCATAGCGAAGAGCTCGGAAATAGACTTTTCCATTCCTTGCATATTATAGTTCATCACAAAGCCCTTATAGCTTGGTGGCAGTGATTGGAGAATTCTGTCAATAACCGAATCATCTCGAAGATTAACTCCCAACTGAGTCAAGCGGTTATGCAACCCAGACATCTTGAGTATATGCTCACTGACAGAACTATTCTCCTCCATCTTACAGCTAAAGAACTTGCCGGAGACATCATATCTCTCGACCCGGGCATGAGCTTGAACTACAAGTTTCAGCTCTTGGAACATCTCATATGCTCCGTGATGCTCAAAACGTCTTTGGAGCCCCGGTTCTAAGCCGTAAAGCATGGCACACTGAACTATCGAGTAGTCATCAACACGTGTCTGCCAGGCGTTCATAACGTCAACAGACGAGGGAGGGGGCGCGACACCTAGCGGTGCATCAAGGACATAAGCCTTCTGTGCAGCAATGAGGATGATCCTCAGATTACGGACCCAGTCCGCATAGTTGCTTCCATCATCTTTCAACTTAGCTTTCTCTAGGAACGCATAAAAATTCAGTGGAACTACAGCGCGGGCCATTGATCTACAACATACAATTGCAAAGATTATTTAGACTATGTTCATGATAATTGAAGTTCAATTAATCAAATTACTTAAGAACTCCCACTTAGATTAACATCCCTCAAGTTGTCTAAGTGTAACATGATCCACATCAACTAAACCACGTCCGATCATCACGTGAGGTGGATTAGTTATCAATGGTGAACATCTTTCATGTTGATCATATCTACTATATGACTCATGTTCGACCTTTCAGTCTCTTGTGTTCCGAGGCCATATCTGTATATGCTAGGCTCGTCAAGTTTAACCCAAGTATTCTGCGTGTGTAAACCTGGCTTACACCCGTTGTATGCGAACGAAAGAATCCATCACACCCGATCATCGCGTGGTGCTTAGAAGCGTCGAACCTTCGCAACGGTGCATACTAGGGGAGAACACTTATCTTGAAATTTAGTGAAGGGATCATCTTATAATGCTACCGTCGTCCTAAGCAAAATAAGATGCATAAAAGGATTAACATCACATGCAATTCAATATATGTGACATGATATGGCCATCAACGTCTTGTGCCTTTGATCTCCATCAGCAAAGCACCGTCATGATCTCCATCGTCACCGGGTTGACACCTTGATCTCCATCGTAGCGTCGTGACACCTTGATCTTCATCACAGCGTCGTGGTCGTCTCGCCGGCTATTGCTACTACTACTACTGCTAACTCATAGCGGTAAAGTAAAGCAATTACATAGCGTTGGCATTGCATACAATAAAGAGACAACCATAAGGCTCCTGCCGGTTGCCTGATAACTTACAAAACATGATCATCTCATACAACAACTTATATCACATCATGTCTTGACCATATCACATCACCAGCATACCCAGCAAAAACAAGTTAGACGTCCTCTACTTTGTTGTTGCAAGTTTTACGTGGCTGCTACGGGTTTGCAAGAACCGTTCTTACCTACGCCAAACCACAACGTGGTGTAGTGATTGCTTTTTGATCTTCTAAAAGAACCCTCTTCATTGAAACCGATTCAACTAAAGTGAGAGAGACAGACACCCGCCAGTCACCTTTATGCAATGAGTGCACTTAGCGGTGAAACCTGTCTCGCGTAAGCGTACGCGTAATGTCGGTCCGGGCCGCTTCATCTCACAATACCGCCGAATCAAGTATCAACTAGTAACGGCAAGCAATATGTATACACCCACGCCCACAACTCACTTGTGTTCTACTCGTGCAAATCACATCTACGCATAGACGTGGCTCGGATGCCACTTTTGGGGAACGGAGCATGAATTTCAAAAAAATTCCTACGCTCACGCAAGATCTATCCATGGAGATGCATCGCTACGAGAGGGGAGAGTGTGTCAACGTACCCTCGTAGACCGTTAGCGGAAGCGTCTCACAACGCGGTTGATGTAGTCGAACAATCCTTCGAGCTCCACCGATCGAGTACCGAACGTACGGCACCTCCGAGTTCTACACACGTGCAGCTCGGTGACGTTCCTCGCCTTCTTGATCCAGCCAGACGTCGAGGTAGTAGATGAGTTCCGTCAGCACGACGGCGTGGTGACAGTGACGGTGAAGTGATTCTGGCAGGGCTTCGCCTAAGCTCTCCGAAAATATGACCGAGGTGGAAAACGGAGATCGGGGCACCGCACACGGAGATCCAGTTTGTAGGTTCACCGTTGTCTAACAACATGACCTCCAAGACAGGATTGCCGTACCAATCTGGTGCGGAGCGTGTCCTGGTTGACCTACGAGGTTCTGTAGCAACTTGATCCGAAGCTTCATGATCATCATCATCTACTTCCTCTCTGGTCTGTGGCGGTGTCACAAAAATTTCTTCCTATGACGTACTACTATCCAGAGGAGGTACAATTACCTCATCAAGTTCTACATTCCTCCCACTCACTTCTTTCGAGAGAAACTCCTTCTCTAGAAAGGATCCATTCTTAGCAACGAATACTTTGCCTTCGGATCTGTGGTAGAAGGTGTACCCAATGGTCTCCTTTGGGTATCCTATGAAGATGCACTTATCTGCTTTGGGTTCGAGCTTATCTGGCTGAAGCCTTTTGACATAAGCATCGTATCCCCAAACTTTCAGAAACGACATCTTTAGGTTTCTTGCAAACCACAGTTCATACGGTGTCATCTCAACGGATTTAGACGGTGCCCTTGTTTAAAGTGAATGCAGCTGTCTCTAACGCATAACCCCAAAATGATAGTGGCAAATCGGTAAGAGACATCATAGAACGCACCATATCCAATAGAGTACGATTACGACGTTCGGACACACCATTACGCTGTGGTGTTCCATGTGGCGTGAGCTGTGAAACAATTCCACATTGTATTAAGTGATTGCCAAACTCGTAACTCAAATATTCTCCTCCATGATCAGATCGTAAGAACTTTATTTTCTTGTTACGATGGTTCTCTACTTCACTCTGAAATTCTTTGAACTTTTCAAATGTTTCAGATGTAAGCTTCATCAAGTAGACATAACCATATCTACTCAAATCATCAGTGAACGTGAGAATATAACGATATCCACCGCGCGCCTCAACATTCATCGGACCGCATACATCGGTATGTATTATTTCCAATAAGTTGGTTGCTCGCTCCATTGTTTCGGCGAACGGAGTTTTAGTCATCTTGCCAATAAGGCACGGTTCACATGTCTCAAATGATTCATAATCAAGAGATTCCAAAAACCCATCTGCATGGAGTTTCTTCATGTGTTTAACACTGATATGACCTAAGCGGCAGTGCCACAAATATGTGGTACTATCATTATCTTTTGGCATTCGTGTTATGAACATATGTATTACTACGATCAAGATTCAAGAAACCTTTCATTTTAAGTGCATGATCATCAATGATATTATCCAAATAAATAGAATAACAATTATTCTCTGAAATTGAATAACCGTCTTACAATAAACACTATCAGATATAATGTTCATGCTTAACGCAAGCACCAAATAACAATTATTTAGGTTCATCACTAATCCTGAAGGTAGATAGAGCGCGGCGATGGTGATCACATCAACCTTGGAGACACTTCCAATGCACATCGTCACCTCGTTCTTAGCTAGCCCTCATTTATTCCGAAGCTCCATGTTTCAAGTTGTAAGCAACTGAACAAGTATCAAATACCCAGGTGCTCCTACGAGTAATAGTAAGGTACATATCAATAACATGTATATCAAATATCTTTGTTGACATTGCCAGTCTTATTATCTGCCAGTTAGTTTGGGGAAGTTCCGCTCCCTGTGACATTTCCCTTTGCAATGGGAGCACTAAGTCTCGGGTTTGGTTCAGCCTTGGGTTTCTTCGTGTGAGCGGCAACTGTTTTACCATTCTTCTTGAAGTTCCCTTTTCTTTCCCTTGCCCTTCTTGAAACTAGTGGTCTTATTAACCATCAACACTTGATGCTCCCTTTTTTTTTTGATTTCTACATCCGCAGATTGTAGCATCGCGAATAGCTTAAGGATCTTCTATCCCTTGCATGTTTATAGTTCATCACGAAGATCCAGTAGCTTAGTGATAGTGACTAGAGAACTCTATCAATCACCACTTTATTCGGAAGTCTAACTCCCACTTGATTCAAGTGTTTGAAGTACTCAGACATTCTGAGTACATGCTCACTAATGGAGCTGTTCTCCTCCATCTTGTAGCTATAGAACTTGTCGAAGGTGTCATACCTCTCGACCCGGGTGTGAGCTTGAAAAACAAATTTTCATCTCTTGGAACATCTCATATGCTCCGTGTTGCTCAAAACATATTTGGAGCTCCGGTTCTAAGCCGTAAAGTATGGCACACTGAACTATCGAGTAGTTATCTTTTCTTGTCTGCCAGACGTTCATAACGTCCTCAGATGAAGCCGTAGGGGTATTTCACTGAGCGGTGCATTAAGGACATAAGCCTTCTGTGCAGCAGTGAGGACAATCCTCAGATCACGGACCTAGTCCGCATAGTTGCTTTCATCAATTTTCAACTTCGTTTTCTCTAGGAACATAATAAAAACAGGGGAACTACAGCGCGGTCTATGGGTCTACAACATAAATTTGCTAAGACAAGTAAGACTATGTTCATGACAATTGAAGTTCAATTAATCAAATTACTTAAGAACTCCCACTTAGATTAACATCCCTCAAGTTGTCTAAGTGTAACATGATCCACATCAACTAAACCACGTCCGATCATCACGTGAGGTGGATTAGTTATCAATGGTGAACATCTTTCATGTTGATCATATCTACTATATGACTCATGTTCGACCTTTCGGTCTCTTGTGTTCCGAGGCCATGTCTGTACATGCTAGGCTCGTCAAGTTTAACCCAAGTATTCTGCGTGTGTAAAACTGGCTTACACCCGTTGTATGCGAACGAAAGAATCCATCACACCCGATCATCACGTGGTGCTTAGAAGCGTCGAACCTTCGCAACGGTGCATACTAGGGGAGAACACTTATCTTGAAATTTAGTGAAGGGGTCATCTTATAATGCTACCGTCGTCCTAAGCAAAATAAGATGCATAAAAGGATTAACATCACATGTAATTCAATATATGTGACATGATATGGCCATCATCGTCTTGTGCTTTTGATCTCCATCAGCAAAGCAGCGTCATGATCTCCATCATCACCGGGTTGACACCTTGATCTCCATCGTAGCGTCGTGACACCTTGATCTCCATCGTAGCGTCGTGGTCGTCTCGCCGGCTATTGCTACTACTACTACTGCTAACTTATAGCGGTAAAGTAAAGCAATTACATAGCGTTGGAATTGCATACAATAAAGAGACAACCATAAGGCTCCTGTCGGTTGCCTGATAACTTACAAAACATGATCATCTCATACAACAACTTATATCACATCATGTCTTGGCCATATCACATCACCAGCATACCCTGCAAAAACAAGTTAGACGTCATCTACTTTGTTGTTGCAAGTTTTACGTGGCTGCTACGGGTTTGCAAGAACCGTTCTTACCTACGCAAAACCACAACGTGGTGTAGTGATTGCTTTTTGATCTTCTAAAAGAACCCTCTTCATTGAAACCGATTCAACTAAAGTGAGAGAGACAGACACCCGCTAGTCACCTTTATGCAACGAGTGCACGTAGCGGTGAAACCTGTCTCGCGTAAGCGTACGCGTAATGTCGGTCCGGGCCGCTTCATCTCACAATACCGCCGAATCAAGTAACAACTAGTAACGGCAAGCAATATGTATACACCCACACCCACAACTCACTTGTGTTCTACTCGTGCAAATCACATCTACGCATAGACCTGGCTCGGATGCCACTGTTGGGGAACGGAGCATGAATTTCAAAAATTTCCTACGCTCACGCAAGATCTATCCATGGAGATGCATCGCTACGAGAGGGGAGAGTGTGTCTACGTACCCTCGTAGACCGTTAGCGGAAGCGTCTCACAACGCGGTTGATGTAGTCGAACAATCCTTCGAGCTCCACCGATCGAGTACCGAACGTACGGCACCTCCGAGTTCTACACACGTGCAGCTCGGTGACGATCCTGGCCTTCTTGATCCAGCAAGACGTTGAGGAAGTAGATGAGTTCCGTCAGCACGAAGGCGTGGCGACGGTGACGGTGAAGTGATTCCGGCAGGGCTTCGCCTAAGCTCTCCGAAAATATGACCGAGGTGGAAAACGGAGATCGGGGCACCGCACACAGCTATGGGACAATTGTGTGTCTCCAAGGGGTGCCCCTCCTCTGTATATAAAGGAGGGAGGGAGGAGGCCGGCCCCCTAGGGGTGCGCCAAGTGTGGGGAGTCCTACTAGGACTCCTTAGTCCTAGTAGGATTCCACCTCCCATACGGAGTAGGAAAGGGGGAAGGGAGAGGGAAAGGAAAGAGGGGGCTGTGCCCCCTCCCCTAGTCCAATTCGGTTTGGGCAAGGGGGGGCGCGCGCCTCCTCACGTGGCCTGCCTCTCCTTTTCCCGTATGGCCCAATAAGGCCCATTACTTCTCCCGGTGAATTCCCGTAACTCCCCGGTACTCCGAAAAATACCCGAATCACTCGGAACCTTTCCGACGTCCGAATATAGCCTTCCAATATATGAATCTTTACCTCTCGACCATTTCGAGACTCCTCGTCATGTCCGTGATCTCATCCGGGACTCCGAACAAACTTCGGCCACCAACCACATAACTCATATAATACTAAATCGTCATCGAACCTTAAGTGTGCGGACCCTACGGGTTCGGGAATGATGTAGACATGACCGAGATGACTCTCCGGTCAATAACCAACAGCGGAACCGGGATGCTCATATTGGTTTCTACATATTCCACGAAGATCTTTATCGGTGAACCTCATATGTCAACATACGTTGTTCCCTTTTGTCCGGCGGTTTGTTACTTGCCCGAGATTCGATCGTCGGTATCTAATACCTAGTTCAATCTCGTTACCGGCAAGTCTCTTTACTCGTTCTGTAATACATCATCTTGCAACTAACTCTTTAGTCACGGTGCTTGCAAGGCTTCTGTGATGCTGTATTACCGAGAGGGCCCAGAGATACCTCTCCGATAGTCGGAGTGACAAATCCCAATCTCGATCCATGCCAACTAACAAACACTTTCGGAGATACCTGTAGTGCACCTTTATAATCACCCAGTTACGTTGTGACGTTTGATACACCCAAAGTATTCCTACGGCATCCGGGAGTTGCATGATCTCATGGTCAGAGGAACGTGTATTTGACATAGTGAAAGCAATAGCAATAAACTGAACGATCATTTGCTATGCTAACGGTTGGGTCAAGTCCATCACATCATTCTCCTAATGATGTGATCCCATTATCAAATGACAACTCATGTCCATGGTCAGGAAATCTTGACCATCTTTTGATCAACGAGCTAGTCTAGTAGAGGCTTACTAGGGACACAGTATTTGTTTATCTATTCACACATGTATTTAGTTTCCGGTCAATACAATTCTAGCATGAATAATAAACTATTATCATGAACGGGGAAATATGATAATAACTAATTTATTATTGCCTCTAGGGCATATTTCCAACAAATCTTCCTATAGACTGTTACGGATTTAGGATATAATGTATTTTCTGTGCCCTCTTGGATCTGTATTCAATTTCGATTAACATCATGGAATGTTAGAATTATACATTTTGATATACTTTACATTTTTCTCTCACTAGAAATTTATGCTGTGTTTTCCAGGTTGGGATATATCTGCCTTCTTACGACATGTTGCGCAATTGGATTAAGGAATATTCAGATCACAGTTATCCCAAACTTAGGCCATATGCCCCTCTAATTGCTGGATCTATTGCACGATCATTGGCATGTATAACTTGTTCCCCTATTGAGTTGGCAAGAACACGTATGCAGGTCAGCATACCACGCTTTTTTAGAATCTCCATTATTTGAAAAGAAAACACATGTACTAGGGGATGAAAGGGGGGCCTGATATGTAATTTCACTCTTTAACTCATGTCAGAAGATTGTGTACAGTAATACTTTGCGAGACATTGTCAAAGCCTTAAGATATGTGATGCTTTTAGAGAAGTAAAAGTAAAAATATTTACTAGCTTGTGATACAACAGAAATTGCCAGTACCTGCATGGTTGAAACAGTTGAAACAGAAACAGAAACTTATTCTTGATGCAGCTTTATTCCCTATGCTATTATTTAGATATAATTATGTATTTTCTTATTACATATATAGGCGTTCAAGCAATCAAGTGGTGGAGAAAAAACCCCTGGAATGTGGAAGACTATGATCCTGCTCGTCCTCGCCATCGTCGGCGTCACCTACTGCGCCGTCGTCCTCTGCAACTATGGCCCCGCCCTCCTCCTCGGCGGCGGCGCCGCGCTTGCCGTGCTGCTCCTCTTCCACTTCCTGGTGCGTGCCGCTTTTTCGTCAGGTCACGGTGATTTCGCAATTTAGGAGGGCCGGGGATTCGCTGTCTGGTCGGGTTGGAGACGATGCGAATTGCGGTGGGATTGGGAGTCGTTAGCTGTTAAATCTTGTTTCTTCAGAAAGCAATGTTTCGTGCATAGGTGAAATTGATCGATTTTCGGGCCTAGGAGTTGTGATGTTGAATGCGGCATATTCTTAGATTGTTGATGCAGGCACCATGCTGCCTTTGAGCATATATCTTCGCGTGCTATGCTAGAAAAATTAATAGTTCTCTTGATTTGTTTTGGTTTGGAGTAGTACAGAAGTGCACTGATATTTGTTTTGTGCTGCAGGAGCTTCAAGACAGCAGGGGCAGCAGGGACCAATTGCAATCTTGGTTTTGTTTCTGTCCTATGAACCAATCTGAGATGGCCTCTAAGAAGCATTTGGCTGGTACAGAGAAATTTTCTGTAGTCTTCAAATAAAACATGATAATTTTTTGTGATGTGCTTTTTCGAGAAGAAAGGGGAGGTGATGTGCGCCAGGTACGTGGTCGAGCAAGTGAAGACCAGTTTCAGCTATGTAGTGTTCTGTGATGAATGAGAATGTTTCATAGTTTATTGTTGCTTAACTTTTTTTCTAAACTACGTATTGTATGTGGATTTTTTTTGCAGGGATACTGTATGTCCACTTCTGAGTACAAATTCAATATTCGTACATGAAACCTTAATTCAACTCCTACCATACAAAACTAATTGTGGTTTAGTTGTTTAAGAACTCAAATGGGATGTGTACTAGAGCCTGAAGGAAAACGAAAAGAAGCGCAGGAGCAGGAGCCAGAGGCGTAGCCGCACAAGGTCGAACCGGCCACATAGATCCTTTTCTTCTGTAGCTATGACAACTGCGGCAAGACCTTTGTTGATGTGGCTGCCTTGAGGAAGCATGCTCATGTACATGGCGAGAGGGGCTGTATGTTTTTTAGTAGCCGGCTATTGGAAGGTACCTCTAGCAAATATGAATGAATGCTTGCATTTACCAATGCATACACTAACGTTGTTGAACTTCTGTGTTTACTAGCGTTGACAGACGTTTTCAGTAATTTCAGGCCTTTTATAAAGGACCTTTCTCTGTTTGGCATAGATTAATGATCTTGATACATCCATCCATCCAATCCACGTGAGTGTTAATTGATTAATCCTGCACAACCATTAATTCAATTAATTTAATCCTACTAGATGGATACTCCATTCAATTGATCTTGAGAGTTTTAAGAACCCATAGGCATCAAAATCTTGATCTTTTTTCCTGTCCATGTGTAGATGCCACTGAGGAACAAACAATGATCCAGTTTGGTCGGATTAGATATAAGTTTGGTCTCCGCCCGAGCTCCTGCTGCTGCTTGGATTTTCCTTTTCCCCTCTCATCCAACCGCAGGTGCCATCTGACCCTTTTGTGTTTCGTGATTGATTGCTGCTAATTGTTTTCATCATATGACCATTGTTTCTTGGTTAGGGGCCTGCTATTTTTTCAGCTTGACGATGTCGTGGTCACCCCGCCGATCAAATCCTTGCGCACACGCAACAAATCAACTCCACGATCTGCGTGCAACAGCTCAACGCCACGGTCTGTACGCCACCGCCGCCGCTCAACGGACAATTTATGTAATGTATCTCTATACGATAATCCCTCCATAGCCATGCAGAAAAAGGCTTCAATTTGATTTTGGTTCAGTTTAGTTCAGCGTGGTGATGCTCACCCTAATAAGGTGGTGTGTTGTTATACTATATTGAATAAATGATGGGCACTGAATTTTCCATGGATTCAGCTGAGGAGAAGAATCTCACCTACTTGCTAGCTTCCCAAATGCAGTGAGCAATGAATACTTCCCAAATGCAATAGTGAAGACACTCATTTTCACAACAGTTGTACTCACATGTGTCCTGAATCCTTTAGTTGCTTTAATTCCTGAATAAATGTTGGTTGGTTCTCTTGCTTTTTTACCATGGTAACTTTGTAAACTTCAGAACTATTGGTGTTTATGGTGATGTTTATTACAATTGGATATGAAAAATTGTGCATAATGGCACATGAAGCAGGTTCTGTCCCTTTTTTCGCCCGGTGCAACGCACGGGCATGTGTACTAGTATCTAATAATAAAGCATCTATTGCTTTTGTCCGCATACCCGTCGCGGCACTTTTGCAAAAAGGCCCTTGACTTTTCCGGAAATCAACCCGCAGTCCAAATCGAACCGGTATGAAGGGGAAAAAACACAGCCACGCTCTGCCTCGCAGCACTCCGCCCCGCCCCACCCACCTCCTGCCACGACCCGCGCGCCGCCGGCCGCCTCCTGCCTCCCACCTCCTGCCCCGCCCCGCACCGCACCGCACCGCCTGACCGTGCGCCGCCGGCCGCCTCATGCCTCCCAATCCCATCTCCTCCTCACCCGCGGCTTTCTTCGCCGTTCACGGCTCCCCTCCACCTACTGGTCGCGACCTCATGGGAGGCAGAGGATGGGAGGGAGCGGCGTTGGCGTCCGGCTCCCGGAGCTCGAGCGGGCCGATCTGCGCGTCGGCGACCTCGCGGGAGGCAGAGGATGGAATGGCGTGCTGCGCTCGAGACGAGCGGCCCGAGTAAGGGGATTGGAGGGTGGCGCCGGCGGGCTCGCGGACGGGGATGGAGAGGGCGGGTGCCGGCAAGATCGAGGCCGGGGATGGAGAGGGCAGGGGTCGGCGAGCTGGAGGCTGAGGATGGGAAGAGGCGGCGCTAATTCGCTGCTAGAGGGGGAGCTTTCACCGGTGACGCTGCCGGAGAAGCTGGACGACCCCTGGTACAGCGGCGACCAGTGGTACCTTCGCGTCTGGATTCCAGATGGTGAGCTGCCTGCTGCTACTACCATATTATAGTACCGGCTGGCTAAGCGAGGGTTTCAGTTTATCTATAAATTGCACAAGCTGTTCCTTCAACCGGTACTATAATTTGCTGGTGCTGCCAAATCACAAGATCAGTTTATTTATGCTCATGGAATTTCGTGTGTAGGGCTAGAATTACAAACTCCGTTGATTCTTCACACTCTGGTTGATGCTCTGTTGGCAGCCCACTGACCAGGCAACTCTGTCGTTGAGGAGCGCGTGGACCGCAGGAGGATCCCTGACGCTTTGTTGCTCCTGTGATCTTCAATTTGCTGTGTGGCTGTCCACAAACATACAGTAGCTTCATTGTGTCTGCTGCTGGCTGGCTGGCTGGATGATGATGCTGCTGCTGCTGTCAACTTACTCTTGATCGATGTCTGCCTTGACAGTGTAAGTTCATCCATTGTTCGATTGCTGTCGAGTTCATTAGCTATTCAATTTGTTTTGTTTCTTCTGAATTAATTAGTATCTCTTCTTCTGCTGTCGTTACAGCTGGCTTGGTGGCCTTGCGTGTATTTTCTCCACCACCCTTCTCTTCCAGATGCTGGTAATTAAGCTCCCTCTTTCTTTTTTCTGAATTGGAACTTAAGTTCATATTATATATGTACGGTGCCAGTCTTTTGTTTTGGTTACACTCTCTGCTTCAGAAACTTCTATCAGAACAGGCATGGTGGGAGGGCGATGCTCCGTTGACTGCTTTTCGTAATATTACAGAGGGAGGATTGAAGGGGAGATTGGTACTTTCCCTTTCAGCGACCAAAGAAAAGCAACACTTTTTCATGTGATTTCAGATGAAACGACCAGAGTGTGTAAAATCTGGATCGCTACAAACAGGTCAAGGTTAGTTATGTTTCTCCTTTTCTTATTCTCTAGATAATGCTATCAAGCAAGATCACCTTAGGACAATATAATCTACTATTTACTTTCTTTATGTTTCAGTACGTTCAAACTATTTACATGTGTGCAAATGGGCAGATTTTGATTATACGACTTGGTGTCTTATTTGTTCTGCCTAACTGTTGGATCATAGCTCTTATGTTATCTACCTATAACCAGTGCATGCCAAAAAATAAAAATAAAACCTATGGCTAGTGATATGTTTATGGCTGGATGTCTACTGTTCTGTCAAGGCCATAGTAGATTCGATTGACACTGATATATCTAAACAACAACTGTTTCATTTGGATCACATAACATCATTTTTGCTGAAAAATCAGATGGTTTTATTTAAGTTTGTGGGTGTTTTCCCTGATCTGTTTGCAACTTGGCATGAGAGGTTTCCGTTTATGCATGTAGTTATTTTGGTCCAGAAATCAACCATTGATGATGCTTCTTATTTTGAAGAGACTAAGTTCTTCCCTTTGGATAAGTTTGTGCATTCCGACGAGTCTCTGAGAAAATAAATAAAGAGGGCTTTAATGAGTTGATTGTGTCATTCTTCCGTTGCAACGCACGGGCATTTTTTATTGGATTTACTGGTTACATGTGATGCGCTCCCCAAAGTCACAACAGAGGTGATAAACTCTTAGGTCTTTTTGGTAAAATAAATTCGTTCTTCTGTACATTTTGTTGTACGAGTTTGATGCGGCAGGTTGGAAATTTAATGGATTTTGTTTGGTTCCTTCAGACTGAGAGGCTCTAATTCTGCTCGGTTGATTGGCTGAAGTTATACGCACATATATGCCTATGTCCTACAGGCTGTTTGTTGTAATGCAAATAAAGCATTTCCCGGCAAAACACCCAACAACAAGATATTCTTTAGGGATGATTTATTCAGAAGCCCAAACAATGTGGGTGTATTTCTTGCAATTAGAATTACTAATTCTGTTTGTTCGAGTATAATTATTTGGCAGAGAACTTCTTCTCGATGCTCTGCGCCCTCTCAGAGCAACGCACTGTGTTATTTAGCTGCGTAGCATATTATTCACATGCCAAGCTAAATGCAGTTCTGTCGTTTAATTAACAAGAGTACATTTTACATGATCAGAGCATGAGTAGCCTTGATGTAAAAAGCCTGTTAGCAGCACTTTTTTAATTACTTGCTATTGATTTTATTCAGCGGTGACAATTCAAGAAAGAAAGCTATTTTATCTTTTCAATATACCCTTAGGAAGATTACCAGGGAGCTTTTTGATGACTACAAAAGTTAAGAGTGTAGTATGCAAGTTTAGAGAGGAACATATCGAGTTTACTACTCCCTCCGTCCCAAAATAAGTGTCTTAACCTTAGTATAACTTTGTACTAAAGTTAGTACAAAGTTGAGACACTTATTTTGGGACGGAGGGAGTATTAACTAAAACATGACAGTTTAGACAAACAACAGACTTCAGCCTCTTGTTTAATTGGATTAAAGATGCACACCTGCCTTTTCTTGCGCTGTGCTCGGAGCATAGAATTTCATTCTGTTAATTCATTGATCATGGCAGGATTTAAACTTCTACAGGAAATTAGTGATTGTTTGTACTGCATTTCAAAGTTAGAATTAAAGGAGACACGGGCATGACAATTACACTATTTGAAGGTCTATTTTGTGCACAATCTGAATTTATTATTGTGTTGGCGAGCTATGCAAGAACGGTGGTGTTGCAGCACTGAAGTACGTATATTACTTACAATGACAGGCATTTGATGGCCACCTTTACAGAAGCTCCTCTCTGGAAACATGGAGCAAATGACTATTATTTGAAATCTTCTGTGCATTATTATTTTTGGTTATGTTCCAAAATCCTAGCTGCATAGCAAAGCACATTAGTGGAAATATGAATCATTTTTTTCTACTGATTCTTGTTCAATTACTTTTATGAAAGGAAAGGGTATGCACTTTTCACTATCAATCTTGGAGTAAGACGCCTGCAGGTAAGGAGTAGTTGATGAAAGCTATTGGTTACCACACCTCTTATTAGTGCCAAGTTGTAGTATCTGAATTGCTGCAGTGTTCTTTCATAGTCTTTCTTAGCTTTTTTTTATTTCCCATAGAATGGCTGACCTATATAGTGTTGTAATGCCCATAACTACAAACTGCCGGGCAAACATATTGGCATCTGCCAGTATTTCCCTTCATATTGGAAAGACTGAAAATGCTGAAGAACTGCCTGGCAAGCATACTGGCAGCATACTTCCGGTGAGACTTCAGTTTCCATCATCAAAGTGCTCCTAAGATTAGTTAAGTAGATTCTGTTTTATTAAAGGACTCATAAAGCTTATTTGGAATTGGATGAGGTTACTTTATGGAACAACGTGTGATATGCTAATTAATAAACAGTTACATAAGTTCATTCAGGAGTTCACCATCAATTTGCTATGGTTGTCATAAGTCATGGACTACTAATGATATAAATCTACAGATTGACCTCTTATTATACCCTGAGTGCCGTCGATTTCAAGAGAATAACAAGGCATGCTACCTGCTTTATTCTTCCTTGCATAACTACATATGCAGCTGGACTTTATCATTTGTCACACTGATTTATGCACTGTAATTATGCAGCCACCCATTGAGTCAAAGTGAGCCTGCCTTGGTCCAGGGAGATAGAGAAGTACTGATCAAGAAGGTGGCTCGTTCGCAAGTTCAAGTTGGCCATGAGCTCGCCGCTCTTAGTCGCTCCCAGCAACGCACTGCGTGTTGGCTGGGATCTTACCCAGATAGTATCTCCAGTCTAGTAAAGGCAGATTGTACCCCTGATTAGTTGAGTCATATAATTTCTTTCCACATTTTTTTATGTTTTAGCCCATGGTTACTTGGTTAAAGAGTGTTATGATTTTTGTTCTCCCGTTGCAACGCACGGGCATTTGTGCTAGTACTAATAAAAGGGTTAAGGCTTCTTACTCCCTAATTTTCGTCCGTACGTGCGGTAACTTTCGTACGTCGTTCGTGAGGAGAGAAAATTCATCGTCATTGTCCCAAAGAAGCCCACTACATCCCAACCGGATAGCATGGGCCTCGGCCCATCAAACGAATCCGGCCTAAAAAAATTGCTAGAAAGATGGATCGAACAGGCAACCTACAGCTTATTTCAGAAGGGGGCATCCAATTAGCTAACCCATGATAGTGTGAAAAAGAGAGGGTTTGATGATTGATTACATAATCCCACCTCGCTCCCTTACATTGAAATAAACCAATTTAAATACAACTACGAGTTGAAATCATCAAGCCGACTGGGATCAATAGGCAAGGGTGGGCAAACGAATTAAAACTGAGGAAGATGATCAATGAGGAAAAAGATATGCCTGGTGGTGAAATTTCAAAAGGAGGAAGATGGATGGATGATAATGAGGAAAAAGATATGCTGCTATGGAGCGGTCCTGCGGACGCCATGGCCGCCGCCGAGCCCTCACAAGTGGCTGCCGTGGTTGCGGGGCTACACTCAAAGTGAATGACGGATGGGGATCGATCCCTAGATTATGAGGCAAGGAAGTGCAGGTGGAGGCTGATGGGCGCGGGTGCCCACGTACCTGGGATTTCGGTTCGATCCCTCTCTTTGTCGTCGCTACCGTGCGCCCGCCAGTATTGGGTTACCCCAGGTATTGGGAGCTTGCCAAACACAAAAGCTTACAATTACTTCTCGGTGTTATATTTGCAAGTAAATATTGAGCTTGGGGATGAATAACAATGGTTTTATGCCAGACCAGAGCACGTACAAACGTTGACAGATCTGATGTTGTGTACACATGATAAAAGATATGAGAGCCAATTGTCTGATCTGGCAACAAGCAACATGCTGATACATTTGCTTTGCCCAAGTCATCGGTTTGAGGAAGCATTTACTGAGTTTGAGCTGTGCACTGGGCGACGGATGTTTACTTCTGAAACTGTAGTTTCTTTACTTCCTTTGATTTGACTTGGTTGTCTGTTCATATTATATGTTCCACGGCTGCTTGCCCCAATACACGCTGGTGAGCTCAATCCAAACTCCTTCAATCTGTGGACGGGGTTGATGCACCGAGACTGTATTTCTTTTGTCCAAATCCCTAATTTGATATGCTGCTTTATTTAAATTCTAGAAGTCCCATTGTAAGCCTGACAAGGTATAGCATGCAAAAATAGTTTAGTGGTTATCTAATCGCTGTTAGGTTTTCTCTTCTCTATTTGAAAGCTATAATCTTGTGAAGATTGGTTGCCTCTGCCTTTTTTGTTGCCTGCTACAAATTGTGTATTGTTTTGTTCATAGTCTGTTGCATTTTGCACTTTGATTGGAATATGAAATATCTGGAATGGTTGAACAATTAGTAACTACTATCACTGCCATGGTAGACACACACGGTTCTGTTTTGGCCAAGTTGCTTAGAGCAGACAGTTTTGTTATTAATTTCCATGGGCTAATAGTCTAATACCAATGTGATGTACATGTAACTTATATGTCCGGCCAAGAGCTACCCTCGACGTCCTTACGGACTCGAGATCCATGACTAAGAGCTCTCCTCAATGTATGTAGGTACTGCGCGCTCTGCCCGTAAACAAGCTTATCGATGTCCAATTCGATCTGTTTTCCATGCACATATATTGGTCTCTCAATTAGTAATACAAATTAGCGTCCGCTTTCATTAAAATTAGGTGAAATTTGAAGTCTCAAAATCCAAAATAATTTCTGAAATATGCGAAATTTCCAAAATTTCACATATTTCGGTGAAATTATTTTGTTTCCTAAATTAAAAATCTTGGACAGGATGATGATTTCCGATGCGATATTTCATTTATTTCTTTGAAATTGCATCGTGCATTTCACTGATTTGGTTTTACATGGATTTACACAAATGTTTGCTTCCATTGAGCATCATGTGCAGAGGTAATTCTCCAATTGAAAGCAAGTTTATTTCTTTTTGAGAAATCAAAGAAGTTTATTTTGATCCAAATTCGACAATAAAATTTTGACCACTCTTTGTGTATCTATGAAGTGCCATATATTTGATCGATCATCTGATAAAAACTTTATAAGCCAAATGTTACATATTTAAATAGTATCATTTTCTGTTTTTCAGGGATTAATGTCGCAACCCAGCGATTTCACACCAAGGGAAGATAAGGGAGTCAGAAGCAAATTGATATGTAGAATTTTGCACGTAGAATTTTCATGAACTGCGGATGTGTTTTGCGAATAGATATGGATACACGTCAAAGTTTCTCCTATTGCGACGCACGGGCACTTACTTTAAATTTGTTCGCAATATTATTTATTTTCATTTATTTTAAAGTTGAACAAAGTTGGCTTGGACCACATCTCATGTTTCAAAATGGCATCCTGAAAAGACCTACCCTCAATCGATCCATGGAACGTCATGTTCAAACAGAGGACGGTGCACATAAGAAGGTCTTGAAATGCTTATCATTTTAGAGACACGTGCTATTTTTTTATGTCCCGTTGCAACGCACGGGCATGTTTGCTAGTAAATGATAAAATCTTGTACCGGTCAGGTAAAGCGGAATGGAAGTGGGAACGCAGAACCCGCACCCGGGCACATATTAGCATATGACACATGTGCCCTACTTGTCATTAAATCAAAACAAAAAACACCAGACACACTTCTCACCCACACAACATTTTCCTATCCAATGTCATTTTTCCTCCTGAAAATTCACGTCTCTGCTCGACTCCTCTCTCTTCTTTCTCCTCAAGGCTGCCCCGATTGCACGCTAAATCTCCTACCTCCCCATGCATTGACGGTCGCCTCCTCTGGCCCCTTGCATCCTCCCACCTTCCTACTCGCCCCATGGACCACCGTCCTTGCTGCCAAGAGTGCTAACTGCCCAGAGAGCCACCAATATGGCCATGGAGAACGGCGACAGTGAGGACCACCTGCCGGAGCAGGAGAAGGAGCACTATCTGAACACCGGCGTTGGCGACCTCCTTTGTGCGTCTCCGATGCACGAGCATGACGAGGGGATGACAACGAGGAAGGGAGTGTTTCTCGGACGTTGACACCCTCCTACGTGTGCCTTCGGACGCCATCAAGAGGCCAGGTGCCCCGGCCACGCCCCTCTGGGTCCATATACAGGGGTAGGCACAACTGTGGAGGCGGCCATAGCGACATTAGGCCGAGGCGTCGATTGCTAAAATGGGAGGCAGATATATTTTTTACACTATGGGTAGCGTGTATGGGAACAAATCTATACCTAGGTACAGGTAGTGATATTTGAACGCACGATTAAAGAGATATTTCATTTTAGAAAAACAGATTTAGAAAAGAAATAAACTATGTGCAGCAGGCCCTCCCATCCCTCCCGTAAAAAAATCCTACGGAAACTCTTTTGTAGCGACAAGCGACGCACGTACGTGTCGCCATGTGTCATCACCAGAGACGTTTGGAGTAACCTTCATAAAAAGCACCCCTGAGCTAGATTTCCATATTTTAACTTTTTTTAAAACTATAAAATATGCTTTTCGATTTCTCTAAACCGAGGGGTGCAAGCACACCAACGAACCTAAGGGCGTGTTTGGTAGCATGCATTAGGTCCAACCAGGCCCGTGCGGTGCAAAAATGGCCCGTTTGGTAGCCTATGTTCACTATTTGACCTGCACGTAAAGCACCCCCAGCCAGGCCCGCTAGGAACGGCCGAATCGGCTGTTTCACCATAGCTAGGCTCGGGCGATGTAGGGAAAGGGAACGCGGCGCCGAGCTCATGCGACTTCAGAGATGGCGCGAGCTCGCGTGTGTCTCCGAGAAAACGGCAGGAGGAATTGGGGTCACCTCCAGCTGAGCCAGTCGCCATATATAGCCACCCTCAGCTCATCGCCCAAACTTCTGCCACCATTCCCCCCTTCGAGCTCTCTGTCTCACGTGGATTGTCACCGACAAGGCAAGCGTATGAGCACCGCCACAAGTGTATGAGCATCTTTATTTTTTCTTATAAACAAAGAGAATTTCGCTCCATGAAGGTGTCCCTTCAAGAATTTATTTTGGCAAGTGCCTCTTAAAGGTGACACTAAGGCAGTACGAAGTGGACGCACTAGCTAGAAACAAAGACTGTTTTTCCAACTTCAAGATAAATACTAGTTCTACTTCACCATACCTGAATTTCACTTCTGCAATGAAACGTAGTCTGAAGTACCTATGCTTGTTTATTTGTCAGCGTTGTAAGAGTTGACATAGTCTAAAGCTATGACTAGCAACCCCACATTCCATCGCCATTATTTTGCAGGAAGAAAGAAATTTGACCTTATCCCCATATAACAGATTTAGCCCCGAGTGCAACCACAAAGTGGCTGACGGACATCACAGAATCTGTAAGCGTTTTGGTCGTTGCCATACTATATACTGCTCATTGCCATACAAATCATGTACTCCCTTCGTCCCAAAATAAGTGTCTCAACCTTAATACAACTTTGTCCCAAAATAAGTGTCTCAACCTTAATACAACTTTGCACTGAAGTTAGTATAAAATTAAGACACTTATTTTGGGACGGAGGGAGTACAAGTCTAGTTTCCCGTAAAATAAGAAGAGAAGGGACAAGTCTAGTGATCACAATGTGCGGGTTATTGTTGAGGATCGCATCCGCGAGGAACCATCAGAAACAGGCTTCTTCGGACGGATCTCATTGTAGGTTGCAATGGAAACCCTTCTGTGTATATTTTCAGGACAGCTCTCAGGAGCAACATACATTGTCATGTGATACCAGAAAATGCTATTGCCGCTATAATACAACTAGCTTATGTGTATGTGGTAAACTACCACCCGATGGTTCCCATACAATGTACCGATGGTCTCTTGGTTAATTCTCCGAATCATTAGTTACTATGGCAATTGTCAAAAGAAGTTGGAAAAAGCTGTCTTGCCAAATCGCACCTTCTTCCATCTGCTCTTGAACAGGTACGGATGGAGACCCAATACGTGCTCAGGCATGAAGTCATGCCGTGTTAATATGCCAACAACAGGCGCCCTCTGCACTCACAGACAGTAAATGGTCCAAAATTAATCACTGGTGACCATTTGAACAAAATATATACAGTTTCGAGTACCGAGTTCTCATGCATGCAGTATAAAAGATAATTATACTAGCAGCAAAGGGATTCGTACGCACATTCTTGACCTGTATGACTAATCATCATGGTCACTCTCAGTGTTAATCAATAATCATGATTATAAACAACTTGCCAGCAAAACACATGACAGTTGCAAAATACGAGCATGAGCATGGAATAAGAATAAATTACAAAGCAGATTTAAGAAGTAATCCTTGGAAACCTTAAAATTTGAGATAATTCAGATGTAAACAGAGTCGCTCACCTTGGAAGTTTTTGGAAGAACCAAAAGGTGTCTTAATCCAACTTCACGAAAAAGTATAAGAGCTTTAGCCAAGGACATGGTCTCAACCACAGTGTAAGGGGAAGTGTTTGTGAAAGGATGCAAGTCTACAAACATTTCCAGTTCTTCTGCAGTCAATTCAATGTCCTCAATTCTGTCACGCTTTCCTGAACCACGTTTAGCGAAATCATCAGGTGAGAAATGCTTTGAAGCATCTGATGCTGAAGCTGTGGAACTACTGATGAACTCTTTCTTCCTCAATAGAACAAGCAGGTGCGACCGAAGAACTAGACCGTATAACAGAGGAGTATCTGAAAATGGTGGCTCATCAACGACAGGGAAACCATTATGACCGGTTGCCTTCAAGGTATCCACAATACGGCCAACCTTCTCTATGCCACTGAATGTCTGTAGAGGGCCAGTTACAACATCACTAACTGACAGTTGTCGCATGTAGGGTTCAGCATGCCCTTCAAGAAAAGGAAAACCCTTCAATTTAACAAGCAGATCATAGACGTTTGCATTAAAAGCATCTGCCACTGTCTTTGATATGATAAGGACCAGCATAACCAGAGGAAGCATCAGCAGATTATTTGTCAGTTCTAGGATGACAACACAAACTGAGACAGTCATTCTCATCGATCCACCTAGAAGGGCAGCAGAACCAAGAACCGCAAAAAGACCATGATCCAAAGTTGATTGCGACCCAATCAGCATGCCAACCAAACGACCGTAAGCTGCACCAGTTAAAATAACTGGCACGAAAAGGCCAGATGGTAAGGCGAGGCCATAGCTGAAAATGCCCAGAAAATATGATGCAATAAAGAACACAAGGATCGAGGTGATATGGAACTCATGGTCAGTGCCGTTACTGTAAAGGTTTCTAATGGTGTCATCGTTGGTGTTAAAGAACAGGCTAGCCAAGTCATTGTAGTTATGCATTGGACACTGGAACTTCTTGAAATTTCCAGATCTCCCTATTGATGGACAAGCTTCTCTTGAGTCAGCTGGGCAAGGTTTGCAAGCTGCAAGCCATGGCAAGCCAAAGAGGCAACATGAAGTACAGACGGAGACAGTTGCAGCCAGCAGTAGTCTGTAAGTTCGACCTTTCCTGAGAGTAAATTGAACAGATCGGAAATGAAATTAAGCTGGGGCAAATGTTTTCACTTCGAATGGAGAAACAAGTCTAATTGACAACTGCAATTAAGTATCTACAAAAATTAGCAGTAAGTGTGCATTACCATTGTTATGGACAGTTTTGAACTTTTAATTAACCGATTCTCAACATTGATAGGAGATAATATTTCAGGGAAGTGATGTATTCAGGACTACTAAAACTTTACCAAATAGAATGCCCGCAGTTAAAAATTATGGAAGTAAAGACCAGTAACATTAAGCCGATATCAGTACATACTCATTGATAACATTGTAGAGACGAAGAACCTTGTCGAGGAAGAAGTTGTACAAGCTCCCCAGTACTCCTCCAAAAACTGCTAGAGTGATTACCGGAGGTAAATCAATTACATGATAGTTGACATAGCCCGAAGTCACATCAAACATTATAAGACCGCCTTTCCCGAACAAGCCACACCGGCCTCTTTTACAGATGTCTATTAATGCCCTAAGCACAACGGCAACAACTGCTGTTGTGAAGAAAGCTCGCCAGAGTAGGGCACTCCTCCATCTGCAAAGACAACAAAAAGGATGGTCCACAAGTATTTTATTCATTGCAAAATTTTGTATACACGTGCCATGTTGCAGAAGCCCTTACATAAATATTTTCATTTCAAAGGATATGCTTAAAGGACAAATATATTGCACCCTACCACCCTTCACTGCATCAATGATAATTTCTAGCAAGAATGGTCGGATAGGTAGAGTGATGGTTCAAGATTTCAGATAATCACAATAAGACAATCAGATAATCCCAACTTAAGGAGAAAACATGAGACTAAGGAGAAACTCGTTTTGATATCAGGTGACACATGGTAAAAAGGATCATTTTTTTATGGGATTGCATAAGTCTAAAGTTTTGCCACTAGGTGGAGCAATCTTCTCCTCATTTACAAACATATAAACTTCAAAGCCAGCAAGTCGCTAACTTGAGGCATGTATTGGAGCATCGAGTGTGCCACCTTAATTAAGCATAAACCTACAGAAAACTATATGTTGGCAAAACAAATTCCTGCATTTCTCAAATGTGGAGGACATGTTCTTCTCTCAATGAATAAATAATGAAATTAAGACAATTAATCGAGGAAAGTGCCAATATTTATAATCATGGAGAAGTTTTTACCGTGAAGACACTGTTTCCAGAGCAAAAAGAACTCCGGCGACTGGAGCCCTGAAAGCACCAGCAATACCAGCACCAGCACCACAAGTGACAAGGTCCCTCCGATCCCTATCATTCTTGAAGTGCCTTAGCCATTTACATGTCATGCGATATTTACGCGAGCCACCTTGCCCAAGTATTGATGCAATGCATGCACCTGTGTGTACCAGAGGACCAGCTTTTCCCACATGCAGTGATGATGATACTGCAGCAATGCATCCCACAACCTGTTCAGAAACCAGAAGATATTTGAAATTCAGGCATATTCATAAAACAGGGACGAGCAGAGGCAATTTGGTCTGCACAAAAAGATGACGGGAAAGTGCAGTGACCATAATGGCTTTACAACAGCACATTTCTTCCCTACATCTTTTATGTATACGAACTGTTGTATGGGTAACAAAATACCATAGCATATTTCTGTTGACATAATTTCCTACCCCATACAGATCTGATCAAGTCCAACACTCCCACTTGCGTAAATCATCGCTCACGTGATGTGTTGAATAAAAGCAGAATAATCATAAACAAACAGAACTACTGCAGATCCCACTACAATGTCTGACAAGTAGATTAGAAGTATCTCTGCTACAATACTAACCCCAAATGACAGGCCAAGAAACCAATCAAGCAGTTCATTGCTTTATGTAAAGCCAAGTGTGAGCTAGTAGTGAGTGCAGTGCCAGCCATCATGAATGCAAGGGCACATCATCATACCAATAATTCATGCCATCAAAGAAAAGGGATGAAAGCAACAGGAATTTACTACTCTACCTTCACCACCAGAGTCTTGAAACAGAAAATGTTGGGTGCATCGACGCCGTTCAAGTAGGCCTTCACCTCCGGGATGCCGGAGCCGGCCGCCGCGGGCGCCACGTACACCGTGAGCACCGTGGCGAACATGGTGAGCAGGAAATTCGAAAATAGGAAGACCAGAAACGCCGATTCAAACCTGACGGGATCAATTTTCAGTCAACACTGCAAGTCCATGTGCACACCTAAATCGCAGTCAGTTCAGTTCAACAGAAAGGTTACCTGCGTGCGAGCATGCGGTTGGAGGTGACGACGAACTTGGCGCCGGCGACGTTCTCGACGCCGAGGTTGGCGACAAAGGCGGCGGCGGCGGTGAGCGCGCCGACGAGGAAGCAGAGCGCCCACTTGAGCGCGAAGTAGCGCAGGATGTGGCCCCGCCCCTGCGCCCTCCAGTCCTGCTTGAACACGTCGTTCTCGATCAGCCTGCAAGCAGCCCAGCCGGGCACCGACAGAGTCAACAGTTGACACCAATTGGAACCAAGCCAGCGGAATTGCCGGAGATTGTGGGGAGGTGCTTACTCGTAGTCGAGGCTTTCGATGGGGCAGAAGTCGGTGCCGACGAGGGCGACCTGGGAGGTGGCGTTGGACTGCATCTGGCCGCCGAGGAGGAACCGCCGCCGGTTCCTCCTCTGCTCCTCATCGCCGGAGCCGTCCTCGCCCGCCGGGTCCTGGAAGAAGAAGGAGGAGCTGTAGGAGATGAAAGGGGCCTCGATGTCAGCCTCCGGATCCGCCGCGCCGCCCCCGGCCCCGGCGCCCGTCTGTTCCCTCGGAGCCATCGCCCCCGCCTCCGCCGATCCGCTCCGCTCCACTCCACTGTCGCGACGCACGAGGAACAGGAGGAGTGGTGCTCGCTCTGCTCGGCGAGTCCAAGTGCCAACGCCACAGATTCCCCGGGACAGCGAGACTCTTATTAACCGCTGTGACACTGCCGGGTGGGGCCAACGCTCCGCCGGGTCCCACGTGGACGTGACAGTGGTTGGGCACGCTTGCACGTTCGGGAAGTTGAGTTGGGAAACTGTTGGCTGGTTGGGGGCTCGAGGGAAATACACGATGGCAGCACGCTGCTACGGGGAAGAAAAAATAGTAGGAAACGAAACGCTTCTTGTGGACAATGGATTCAACGTCGATTGGATCTGATCCCCGTGGGCGATGTGCCCGGTGCAGCTGTATACTATGTAGTATGATACTTTGTGTGGATGTGTCTTGAGTAGTGTACGAGAGTTGTGTTTGATTCTTGATTCCTTTCTGGAGTACAATTTTCTAATGAGTCTTTGTCTTAACTGTTGATGTGTTCCTGTAAAGAAAAGATGTTGACGCTGCTACGGCGACAAAAATAGCGAGCTTTTCCGTAAGAGCATCTCCAACAGGCGCGCTATCTTAGCCGCGGGCTGAAAAAAACCGCTTTATTGCGCGCGCTGGGCCGAAACGGGCGCTCCAGCAGCCGCGCAATAATCGCGTGAACGGTAAACTTGGTTCAGCGCGCGGAGGAAAACGGCATCGCGCGCGGTGTATTTGCTGCGCCCGCTCCCACGCGCTGGACATGGCAATCGGGCGCGCGACTCTCACCAACCGCCAGATCTGAAACCTCCAGGCGCTGGCGCCGCCGCCCGCACCTTCCTCATTCGCTCCGTCGACCCGTCGGGGCTTCCCCCGCCTATCCCCGCGCACCGCCGCTGCTTCCTCCACCTTCTCTCCTCGCCGCCGCCCCTCGAGCGCACCGTTCCTCCGACGAACAACGCCGCCGTTTGCAGCTCGGCGCCCACAAGGTGTTTGACAAAACGCTTGCAAGGTATGTATTGCTTCAACTTTATATTTGTAGATGAATTTGGTGCATGTTGTTTGTAGTTTTAAACTAGTTTAAATTCAATATTGTAGATGAGTTCGTCCTACGATTCTTCCGACGAAGAATTTGATATTCAAGAGGAGGAGGACATCGCAATGATCCTAGCTATGCACGTCAATAAAAAGCCGAAGCACGGTGGTTCGGTTATCGGTCGTCAGAAATTGTGGAGGGATAGGATCGATGCCCACAACAGATTGATGAGAAACTATTTTGCGGAGAATGCCACATACCCTGAGTCCTACTTTCGGCGCCGTTTTAGGATGAGCATCGAGTTGTTCAAACGTATTGCGGAGAAACTGGCGAGTCATGGTCGGTTTTTTCAACAAAGGAGGAATGCCGCCGGAGAACTCGGACATAGCACCTTTCAAAAGGTGACCGCCGCTTTGCGTATGTTGGCATACGGTATTCCGGCGGATCTCGTTGATGACCACTTGGCCATGGGTGAGAGTCAAGCCATCATGTGTGTCAAGCGCTTCGCGGTTGGAATTGTGCAAGTGTTTGGTCCGGAATATTTGAGATCTCCCAATGCTGAAGACACCGCAAGGCTTTTGGAGATGAACAAAGCTCGCGGGTTCCCAGGTATGCTTGGCTCAATAGATTACATGCATTGGAGTTGGAAGAACTGTCCTAAGGCATGGCATGGACAATTTCACGGCCAGAAAAAGGGTTCCACTATAATCCTTGAAGCGGTGGCCGATCAGGAGACTTGGATTTGGCATGTTTTTTTTGGAATGCCTGAATCTTTGAATGACATCAATGTTCTTAATCGGTCACCACTCATGAATAAGATTGCAAATGGTGAAACTACACCGGTGGAGTTTGTAGCAAATGGTCATACATACAACTATGGCTACTATCTTGCGGATGGCATCTACCCAAGGTGGCAAACATTTGTGAAGCCGTTGACAGCACCGCAAGGTAAGAAATTTTTTGATTTCCACAATGCTCAGGCGGCGGTTAGGAAAAATGTGGCGAGAGCTTTTGGGATTTTGCAAGCCCAATTTGCTATTGTTAGAGGACCGGCTAGGTTTTGGGATCAAAAGATCCTTTGGTACATCATGAACGCTTGTGTGATCATGCATAACATGATCATCGAGAATGTGCGTGGCAAAGATTTAGACTATTCTCAGTATGAGTTGTTGGGACGTCCCATGCGAGTGCGGAGGAGGGCTGCGAGGGTGGCCCGATTTATTGCCTCCTATCATGCCATTCGACGTGCCGAAACGCATGATGATCTTCAAAATGATCTAATCGAGGAGTGATGGGCATGGAATGGGCGACAAAATTAGTTTGATGTTGTATGTTTGATGTTGTATTGTTGAACTATTTGTTGTATTGGAAGATAAACTATTTGTTTGAGTTGTAATAATAATTGAACTATTTATTGTTGATTTATTTTTTGTGTGTTTGATCTTTTTGGTTCTACGTTGAGTGGGAAATGTTGTTTGTGTTGGGCGCGTGCGCTGTAATTTTAACGCGCCTGCTGGAGCGCTACCTGCGGCGCGAAATATAGCGCTTCTGCTAAAGCAGAACACCTGCTCAGCGCGCGAAAACGCTATTTCGACGCTGTAAAAGTGTTTTAGCGCGTCGCGCAAGCGCGCGTATGTTGGAGATGCTCTAAGAAACTAGTTCTGCTGGATCTTCGGGTACGGTGTCGTTTTCGCATGCGCAATCCTAGTTATTGCTTGAAGGGGATTTTTACGTTAACTAATTTTATTTTATTTTTGTGAGGTTTTCACAGGTAGACGCGTGTTCAAATGTTAAAAGTACACGTGTAGACGTTCGAGTTGTTTAGTATGAAGGAGGTTTTCATGAAAAAAGATCAATTCCATATGACGGGTGGGGAAAAAAGGTCAGTTTCACAACCTTTTTGTATTAGGGCATGTAATGTACTATGGAGGCAGTACCATGCTACTGCCTCATCTACCAACAAGATAAAGAAAATCTGAAGCTACATGCATTACAAAAAATTACACAACGCATGGGGTGGTCTCATATATTTTACTGGGTCCCACCATGACTCTCCCTCCATCAACTTTATTTGCATGTAGTTTGGTTTTTCCTCACAGCACACTCTCCCCCTTAGAGCATCTCCAGCCGTCCCCCCAAGAGCCCCCCCAGGAGCCCTTTTTTCCGCTGGTGAAGCGGAATCCTCCCAGCCGCCCCCCCAGGTCCTCGTTTTCCGCTGGATCTGGCCGAAATTTCATCCGGCGAACCCAAGCCGAACCCAGCGCGCTGGGGGCGCATGGGGGCGCCGGCGAAAGCGAAAGCGCGTGTGGGCCAGCTCAGTCGGCAACCCAGCCCCAGATGCATGCCTGCGCCCACCCACGTGCATGCCTCCAGCTCGCCCGCGCCTGCCCGCGCCAGCTCGCCCGTGCATGCCTCCAGCTCGCCCACGGCTGGAAAACTTTTGCCCCCCATGCCAAAATTTCCGTCGGCACGACCCCAACCGGCTGAAAAAATGGCTCCTGGGGGGGGGGGGGGGGGGGACGAGTGGAGATGCTCTTACCTTTTGTTTGGTGGAGGATCACACTTTTTGGTTTTTCCTCACTGCTCCACTGCAAGCTATAGTCTTTTCTACCAATTTCCTCCATCGCACTTGGCAGCATACATCCAGCGTGGAACCATGGGGCATCTGTCCAGGCGGGACCATTGGCCATGCCCTTATACTCCCTCCTTTCTAAAATGAAAGGTGTGGTTGACTTTGCACGGTCATTGATGCACTATTTTGGCCATTAATATAATATCAAAATACATGTAGTGAACATGTATAAATGGTTGTCGTGTAAAAAACTATTTCATACGTTTTTATTCTAATTTTAAACGTATAATAAATGAAACTCATAGGCAAACTTATGCAATGATCCTCCCGACCCCTCGAACCCTATCCCCTCCCGCGCCGCCCCCGCGAGCCGACGGGGAGGGCCCTTAATCTCCGCCGCCACCAAGAGCCATCTCCCTCCCCCCCTCCCCCTCGCCGCCGCCAAGGGGCGCGACCGGGCGAAGCCCGACCGGCGCTGGCGCCAGCGGGTCGTCCTCCTCCTCTCGCGCGATGGGGCAGCTCGGGCTGGTCCCCTTGGGCCTGGGCGTGGTGCTCGCGCAGGGTGCCGCGGCGCGGCGGCTCGCCGACATGGACGCCACGCGGGGGTGCAGCTGCGGCATGTGGGGCTGCGTGGCTGGTGGTGCTCACCTAAACTACGGCGACCGGATCTAGCCGGCAGGCGGAGTGCGCCATAGCGGCATGGGCCGGTGGCTGCTGTGTTGGGTCTCGATGGTGGTGGCCATGACATGGTGGTGCTCTGCACCTGCGGGGACGACGGGAGCAGCTAACGGCGATGGTGGTTCCTCCCCTGTGCTTGGTCTGCCCGTGCGCCGAGATGGGTTGGGATTGGGGTGCGGGCTGGTGGTGGCGACGGCGACACGGTGGCTGTGGTCCGGCTGGCGGCATGGTGGCTTCCCTTCTCCTCGGTCGGCGCCGGCGGCGCGCGGGGCTGGTGTGGCTGCGCGCACGACAATGGCATCTTCTTCCTAGGGTTTGTGCTCAGGCGAGTCAGATCTGGGCCCGAGGCAGATCGGGGCTGGTTCCTCTGGTAGGTGAGGCTGGGCTCGGCCCGGGATGTGCCCGTGAGCAGTGTCTTCATGGGTGCGGTGGGCAATGGTGGTGGTCCTGATGAAGCCCCCGTCCTACGGATCGTCACCGATGACCACAGATTAGGCATCGTGCGGGCTCTCCAAGGCCTACACGGTGGCCGTCGGCAGTCTCAGGATCGTGTCCCCACGGTTCACCGAGACTAGTTGGGGATGCAGGTGTCGATGCCTCCTACCGTGGAGGTGTGGACCCAGATCCAGAGACTGATGTCGGGCTAGGAGTGGAAGTAAGGCCTTCTACTCCTCCTGCTGTGGTTGGCGTGTCGTGAGGTGGTCGGGTGGCGATGTCTTGGGGCAGGGATGCCGGGGTGGCGGCCCCGGATGGTGGTCCCCATGGTTGGCTCTCCGGCAGGCATCATGGCGGCCGCGGTGGCTTACCCTTTTGGTCGTGTGGGCGGCAACGGGTAGCGGCTGGTGGCTCGGGCGCGTTTAATGTCATTGGCATAGGCATCGCCCAGATCCAGATCTAGGAGTTGGAACTCACCACGAATGGCCTGCCGTCATCGTGATGGCATGGGTGAGCTACCAAGCGAAAGCTCCGCTCTTTGGCGCCGCCGCCGACGCCGCCCAATGTGAGCCGCTATCTTCTTGAAGACGTCGTTGTGGTTCTCCTCTCCGTGCCAAGGCTCCGGGTGAAGACCCATGTCCGCTTCGGACTCGAGCGGCGACGCTCGGCGCCGTTCTCCCTCTTAAGGGCGTTGTTGTGGAGACTAGGTGTGCTAGGGCATGGTGTGGCGTTGTACTCTGACTTCCCCGTGTTCTCTTTCGGTAGTGTAGTCGCGCTCCCGTTATCCCAGGATCTGCTGTGTAAGAGGGCTACCTCTCCACTTTGTATCGGTCGGCCGTGTACTTTGTTTGTTGCTTTACTTATAAAGCAGAGCGCGAGCCTGTTTCGAGAAAAGTTATGCAATGAAGACCAGAAAAAGTCAAGTGTGTCTTATATTTTTGGAAGGAGGGAGTAATATTTAGCACTCTATGATACTCATGAATCGCTCTCGTGCTCGTATTCGAGGTCAAATAGTTTGTAACAACTAAGCGTTAACAAATCAGCACACAATCTCAGTGAAGGGACATTACTGACATTTTAGAACAAAACTTATACAACAATCTTAGACTGCAACAACTGAAAAGAACTGGACAAGTGATTCTGCACACAGTTGATTTGCAACGGCGCCAAATTTAGCGTGTTTTTTCGTAAGAAACTAGTTCTGCTGGATCTTTGGGTACGGTGTCGTTTTCGCATGCGCAATCCTAACTTAAACTCACAGTTATTGATTGAAGGGGATTTTTATGTTATTTTATTTTATTATATTTTGCGAGGTTTTCATAGGTAGACGCGTGTTCAAATGTTAAAAGTACACGTGTAGACGTTCGAGTTATTTAGTATGATGGAGGTTTTCATGAAAAAAGATCAATCTTATATGACGGGTGGGGAAAAAAGGTCAATTTCACAACATTCTTTTATTATAAAATTTCACACTTGATGATATCGTAAATCACCCTGGTGCTCGTATCCGAGGTAAAATAGTTTGCAACAACTAATTGTTAGCAATTCGGCACGCACTTTCAGTCTAGGGACATTACTGACATTTTAGAACACAGCTTATACATCAATCTTAGATTGCAGCAGCTGCAAATAACTGAACAAGTGATTCTACACATAGCTGATTCTGTCGGCAGTTTCCCATAATCCAATCTTGTGAAATCTGCTGGCCCTAGTTTTGAAGTGGGGGGGTTTATTGCTAATTCTATACTAGAATGCTTATTATGGATAAACCTACAAGTTTTAATAGGAACCAAAGTTAATATTTATAGTGCTTCTAATTCTGAAGATAATTATGATTTCAGTTAGTTCATGTTTTGGGTTGTAAAGATTACCCATTTTGATCGATCGTGATTTTTAACATAATTAGAAGAGTCAGTGATCTAAAGTTAGGAAATGTTATAAATGGACATACCTCTTAAATTCAATCACTGAACATTGTGGTATGATAGAAATTGGCTTTGCCTGGGATAAGTTTTTGTTATTCTAACAACCAAGTCAATACCTTTTTTAAAAACATGATAGGATCTTAGTAACTACTCCCTCTGTAAAGAAACTAAACGTAGTGATCTAAACGCTCTTATATTTCTTTACGGAGGGAGTACTTCTATGGAATTACGTTTTCCTTTAGCTCCTGCCAAGACCCTAGTCGAGGTGTCTCTAACCATGTTGTTCTCTTATTAGATGTGGGTAATATTCATCTAGTGATTCAAACTAAATCCTTTTCGTTTTGAGTTGTGTTGATCCCCAGAGTTGATCCGAGAGATCAGATCAAGCCCATATTGTTTCTTAAATTTGGCTTTAAAAAGAAGTAAAAGACTATTTTAAATACTTGGCATAATTATTTTTCTAATACCGTAGAGTTCTTAAGGGGTGGAGTCACAATGTAGAAGAAGAATATAAAAGGCCTAAACATGTTATATGTGAAATGGTTTATTGTCACTTCGAGTAGAATTTTCTTCTGAGTGTTGTTGCTACTATTTCATGGACTTTGTGGATGCATATCAAGCTTTCAAAAAATTTGTCCCGAGGATCCAACTAATGTGATACTTTTTGTTTGGTACTTTTTTGAACTCCTAGGCAACTTTGCAGAAAGGCGCTCTACATCTAGGGTCAAATAGGTTGGCTCAGGTGGCACTCTATGATCTTATCAATTTGAGCCTCGGCGATGTGGTCAAAGACTGAAAAATCATGCTTATATTGTCTTGTGTTTCTTCCCGTGTAATGGTAGTAGAGTTCATTCCGGTACAAAGTTCTCCTAGATCGTGTTTGCAATCTTAGTATTGCAGATTAACTAGCTTACATTCCGTATTTTGTATAATAAAGAGAACTTTTATTGACTCAAAACCTCGGATCAAACCTAATGGATGTGCAACAAAGGCTTAGGCTTCTGTTATGGCGCTGTTGCGATGATTAGGGAGTATTTGCCTGCATTTTTCCGCGGTTTCTTCATTGTTCATTCCTTTTCTGCTGTAGCTGACGGCTATGGTTTCATAAAGAATCTAAGAAGGCCTTGTTTGCTCCATTTTGTTATGCTTTCTGTATGGCTAAAGTTTGTAGTGCCGAAGGTTTCTATTAATACAAATAGGAGGAAAAACCCTCTCTTACAAAATTGACGCATCAAATCCACAAAAAATAAAATTTCAAACACGGATACTTCGTTTCCTAAGAGATGCAGGGGGTGAGTGGTGTGGTGTTTGAAATCACCCACTTTCACCTTTTCTCAAAAGAAAAGTATAGAATTGCTCAAAAAAAGTATAGAATAAAAAAGATCAAGAACCCGTGCCGCCAAAAACTCAAAAAACTAGACAAAGCAAGCAGCACCGTGATCAGGAAAATACGTGCATGCTAAAAACGCTGAGAGAGGTAAACACATCGACTTCTTCCACCAATGTACATCACAAAGATCGGCAACAGGGCGAGTGATTCTTACCCGAGGAACGTCGACGCATATATGCTCGTCGGCCACGGCCGGAACGGCAGGAGCAACGCCGCCTGGCAAGGCCGTAGTGGCGGGTAGGTCGCCGGCTGGTCCTGCCGCCGTCGACATGGACGCAGGTGCTCTGCATAAGAGAAACACAAGGAAATGCTCTGTCACCGCCATGTTCAGAAATCAGAAGAACCAGAGCAGCACTGTCCCAAGTTATTGGAGACGGAGGTTGAAGGAGAGAAGCATACGTACCACCAGGGTGGACACACACACGTCCGTACTATGGAGCTCAGGCGTTGAAACCAGCTGCCCGTCGTCACGGCCGGATTTGTACCCCGTCGTAGCAACTAAACGGATGGGACAAAAGGGCATCCATCGGACAGTGACACTCTCGACAGCTGACGGGAACGGAGCGGAGAAGCTGTAACGCAATTTACGCAAGCCAACAACCGGGGCATCAGGGCAGGCGAACGGAGCCAGCCTCGGCGACATCGCTATTCTCTGGGCCGATCGAACGCAGCGGAGCCAATCGAACGCGCGCACGGCAAATGGAGAGGCTGCCGACCAAACGGCGCGCACGGCACACCTGTAGGCCGCTGTCGTGCCAGCCTTGGAGCTTCTCTTTTTTTGGGAATGCCACGAGCTTTGCTGACAGCGATGTTTGATGCGGGTGCTACAAATGTCGGGAAGCAGCCGGCGGCAGCGGGGAGCGTTGGAATCGACAGCCCCGGCGGCGCGAGGGCAGCCGGCCGCGTGGCGCGAGAGCTGCCAACCGTTCCTGGGCCAGGGCAATCGTCGGCGGCGACGTGGGACGGTGGGAGCAAACGGCGGCGGCGCGAGGATACCCGGCAGCCTATTTGTGAGGGCATCTAGAGCTGCAGCGGCGCGAGGCCATCAAGCAGCGGCAGTTGGCGGCCGCGGTGGAGCAATCAGCGGCAGCGTGAGGATATCCAGCAGCCCATCTGCGAGGGCGTCAACAGGCGCAGGCCGGTAGTGAAAATAGCCCGGTATCCATAATAAATCACACATAATTCTCACTTTTTTGTCTAAAAAAAACATAATTCTCACTTTTATGTCTCAGAAAAAAGCATAATTCTCACTTTGCCCCCCTAAAAAAACATAATTCTCACTTTCTTTTGAAACAGAGGCCGTATGCCCTTTTTTTGCGGGAAAATGGAGGCCGTATATCAACGGAATGTTAAACCCGGTATGGTAAATTATGTTGTCGCGAGCATAATAAATTTCTTTAGCAAACATGGCAAATTCTGACAAAAATTGTCTTACTTTCTGAGGTGAGTGATATTGTCATTTGATAAATGCAAATAGTTGGTGCAGTAGGCTGTCCGATCCGGGAGCATCCCGGCGAGACTACGTCCTATATCATCTTCACCTGCATCCCTGGCCGAGAGGTTTTGACATCCAAGATGTACTCCCAGAGGTTAGGACGTGTTTGCTTGCTCACATCGATTTTGTTTCCCCTTGCACGAGTGGTCCAATAGAGCCTGGTTGAGTTAATACAGCCTATGAACCATATTTTACACTTCAATTAGTTGCTCACAAAGTCTAGGCTACATGAGAGCAGAAACACAAGCACGACATTTGGTTGCAAGTTTGTCCTTTCCAGATATAACATGTGGCTGTTTAGCTACGTGTAAGACGTGCGGTGTGTGGTAACCTCTTCTTCGAGTGGTGAGGTTATCAGCACACACAGTCATAGGCATAATATAGTGGCAACAACAGTAAAGAATAGAGATTAAACCACATCGAACAAGCATACACATAATAGTGGCACATGCACAGTCATACACATTAACCACATTCATACAAGTTCAGGACCCACATACCAACAAAGAGAGATTACAAATAACTCACTCATCAACCATGGCAAGGGATTGATTGTGCTCGTCGCACTTGATCGCCACCTCTACGGAGGAACGGTCGAAGATAGTGACCCTAAAAAGCATCCCAGGTCAGGACCTTGAAGGTTAGGAAGTATCCAGGACCTGCAATTGGTGAGCTATGGCAAAGTCGGACCACCCGTAATCCATGGCAACCCTCCCATTGATAGGGTGCCAGCTTCCCAGCAAGATTGTCTTAGGATGTTGAAGGCTGATCTAGAGATCCTCAAGTTCAGGAATAGCCCTGATAATTCATCATTTCTGCACAACTTTATTCCCTCTCTTTCAGTGTAATCCAGTAGCCTTCTTTGGTTTCCCTTTTGCTTTGGTTGGGTCAGCTATGACCATGTAAATACTTTGTAAATATTTCTTTGTTTATTTAATCAATAGTAGGAGCCACTCTTGTTGTTTTCACTGTTAGAAAAACTTCCATTGATATCCCGGAGCCTGACCTACCAATTGCATCAGGTGTTCATCTTCAGAATGATATCCTGTGGGATGGCGCCTAGGTGTTGCCGAAAGGCATCAGGGATTTGAAGTAAATCCAACCCAGGTGCTTAGAGCACCTTGCAGGAGTGGGTTGGAGGTACTTCCTCATGGAAGTGGGCAACCTTCATTGGCCTCTCCCGCACCTCTTGGAGTCATTGCTTTCTCCTGCATCCTTTGAGCAGCTGCGATCACTAGTGTTGCCAAGGACCAACTTGCTGGCAGAGAACTGCAATAAAAAACATAGGCTCAACACACAACCACATTTCTAGCATATTACATGTAGGCCAATGCATATGTTAATGCTGATGTGCACTGAGTTGTGTAGGATCATAGCAATGTGAATGTGAAGGATGATGTGTAGGATCATAATAGTGTGCATATCAATGGTGATGTGCAATGAGTTGTATAGTATCATATGAATGTGTATGTTAATGGTGACGTGTAGGATCATAGCAATGTATATGTCAATGGTGATGACCTTCACTGCGTGTTGTCATGTAGAAGGGGTGAGCTGGTACAAGGATCAGAACTAGAATGTGTAGAACCAACCCTCGTATCAACGATCATCCTAATACATGGACTGGACATCGATAAAGATCATTTCTCAATAGAGTACCACAAGATCTTCCCCCAAATTGAATGCTAAATGAAACTCTAAATCGACACCAAAATCTAGACCTTAATCGAACCCTAAGTCGACACCCTAGAGATCTGGTGGGTTCATGACTTACTGCCATTGACGAAGTGGTGATGAAGGGCGGTTGTCTCTACTGGTTGATAATCCCCAAGTGCACGAAATTGTCATAGCACTTTCCAATGATGCAGGTGATAAGTATGGTGTGTCGAACCCACAAGGAGCTAAAGGTAAGATCAATATTCTCTCAGGTCCTATCTACTACTGATACAACCCTACGCACACCGAGCGTTTGCTTTATCTATAAACAACAAGTAAAACTACGAAGTGGGTATAAAAGGATAGGCTTTGCAAAATAACGGAAAAATTAAACATAAAATAGGTGCTACCTAAGTAAAGATACAATATATTATAATATAATACAAATAGTGAGTGTGGAATAGTAGTGGTATGCTGTGCATAACTATCCCTAGGTAATTAGCTAAGTTACTAAACGATCATCATTGCAAGTTTATATGTGGGAGAGGCCTCTGCTAGCATGTCATCCCTTACTTAAAATTCTATGCACTTATGATTGGAACTATTAGCAAGCATCCGCAACTATACTAACAAGTTCATTAAGGTAAAACCCAATCATAGCATTAATATATATTGGCCCTCCTTCAATCCCGTATGTATCAATTTATATGGCCCGACGAAGTTTTTGTCACTCCTGCCCCCATATGCATAGTCCTATCAACATACAACTAACCCTATGGTGTGATCCACACGCGCGCTCATATGATAGGAACCAAAGGACAGTAACATAACTACAAGCAACTTAAACCAATCATGGCAATTCACCAATTAACCCATAGGACAACAATAATATACTCAAACACAATAGCGATGACACAAATCATTGGATAATAATTCATAGCACCAAAACACCATGTTCAAGTAGGGGATTACAGCGTGTTGCGGGAGAGTGGACCACTGAAAGAGTTGAGGAAGGTGATGAAGATGTTAGTGAGACAGCGACGTTGATGAATATGATCAATGCGGTGATGATTCCCCCGGCGGCACTCCGGCGCCACCGAGAGAGAGAGGGGGGGGGGAGAGGGGCCCCCTACGGCTTCTTCCTCCATGGACTCCCCGCTAGATAGAGAAAGGTTCTCCCCTCTGGTCCTTGTCCACCATGGCTCTCGGAGGGGCGAGAGCCCCTCCGAGATTGGATCTCTCTTCTCTTTTTCTCTCTATTTTCGGTCCTGTTTTCTGGCCGAACACCGTTTCTTAAATATTCGAAGATCCATAACTCCATCGGGCTGAAATTTTGAGGGGACTTTTTTTTCCATAAAATTATCTTTCTTGCGGCGAAAGAAGGGCTCCAACCGACATCCACAACCCCCACACGGACCCACGGCGTAGCCAGTGGGGTACCTGCGCCATGAGGCCATGTGGGGCCCTCGGGCGTTGCCTTGCGTTGATTCCTTCACCCAAAAATGTAGGAGATATGCCCTAGAGGCAATAATAAATGTTATTGATTATCTCCCTGTTCATAATTAGGTTTATGTTCCATGCTATAACTGCTATGGTTCTCGAGTCTACAATAACCACGAGGCTCGGAGGAAGACTCATATGCACGTGTGGGATAATAAACGGTAAAATGTATTCCTAGTCAAGCCTCTATGACTGGCTCAAGTATTGCATGATGATCCTGTTTTCCTGATCATGGGCATGGCTATGCCGGCAATTTTGAGGGCACAATTGTTGGTAGAACACTTGTGTTGAAACGACCCGATTGATGTTATGCTATGAGATACATTCGTCATAAGTTTATGGTTAATAACACAGAGAAGTTAATGTTTGCATAATTCCTTAGACCATGAGAGTGTCGAGTTTCTTCATGCTTGCTTCATGAACTTTGGGGTTTGTTAAACGTCATCCGTAAATGGGTGGCTATTACGGCGGCTTACGGGTTCATGGAAAAGTATGTCAAGGGACTTGATAGCTCAAGATTGGGATTTGCTCCTCCGACGATGGAGAGATATCTCTGGGCCCTCTCGGTGTTACGGTATCCATCATCGTCTGGCCAGACACAAGGTGATTTGATCACAGGGATGCCGGAACACGGGAACGAGAAAAGAGAACAATACCGGCAACGAGGTAACTGGCATTGTGGACAAGTGTTGATCCACGAGGATGCCGATGTTTCTCACCTCGGGTAATTGTAACATATCGCGAAGCAACAGGAATAGCTCACGGCAACTGGAGGTTCACTCGAATATTTATTCGTGTGGGTATAGGGATCGATATGGGTGTCCACGGCTCCGATGTTGATCATTGATCGGAAGGGGTTCCGGGTCATGTCTATGCTTCACCGAACCTATAGGGTCACACGCTTAAGGGTCATCTATCTGCTGAATACTAAACAGGGAGTCTGAGAGAAAATCACCGAAAAAGTTTCGGACGCCGGAAAAGATTCGGACAGCGGAAAAGTTCCGCAGAGAGGTCACCGGATGAGTTCCGGTGAAACTGAAAAGTTGTTTCAGAGGATACCATAAAGTCAAATTGGTTTTGGCACATGCCTGATAATCCTTGGAGGGTGCCAGAATCATTCTGGAAACTTTCTGGAATTTTCCGGGATGAAAACCGGAAATGTTCCGGAGCTGCCGAAACCGCTTCAGATGCTTTTCACAGATGAAATCACTAAACCGGAATTGTTCCGGCTCGCGTTGAAAATTATTTTGGTGGGTACTAGAATTTTTCTAAGCCCACATGAATATTTTCAGTTCGATCAGACGCTGAAAAATGTCGTCGTGAATAGTGAAAGTGCTTTTTGGGATATTTTTGGAAAGCCACCTTTTGGGGCTTTGCTCCAAAAGATCTTGGGGATGACATGGATGGATAGGGGCCAATTTTGGGGCCCCACATGAGGGTGTGGCCGGCCACATGGTGGACTCCTTCATGGAGTCCCCCTTGTTCCTTGGTTTCACCTTTTAGGTCCTTGGGAAGGACTCCTTTCCATGTGGGTTTTGGGTTTTCTTGTAAAACCACCCTACCCCTTGGGTTTCCTATAAATAGGAGGTGTGTGGGCTGCCATAAGACACTCTTGCTCTCATACACAAAGCCATGCATGATCTGGCATTCTTCTCTCCCTCCCAGCGAAATAGTTTCGTAGAGCCGAAAGGCTGTCTGGGTTCCGGCAGGAACTAGTTCTGGACGGCGAAGCCCTGCCGGATAGATGACACCGTATGTGTGCAACTCTGTAGAGAGATCGTAGTTTCGGTCTTAGTTCGAGAGTGCCTCCCGAAGGGCTGTCCGTGTGACCGTCCGAGTTTTGGAGGTCCTCCCGAAGGGCTGTCCGAGTGACAGTCCGAGTTTCGGAGGTCCTCCCGAAGGGCTGTCCGCGACACCGTCCGGGGGACTGTGTGACCGCCTCCCGGAGGGCTGTCCGCGGGGCAGATGAGGCTATACATCCTCGCGGTTGGGAGGTTGTAAAATCCTAGCTGCGAGGATCTGCACCGCCGATCATCATCAACTCTACTTCCGCTGCGTTACGAGTCGGTAACGATAATGATCAAACCTTGTATGCAGTCTCCATAGTGGTCCTGGGCTGGTGCGTAGGTCGGAAAATTTTTGTTTTCTGCTGCGTTCCCCAACAGTGGAATCAAGAGCCGTGCTATGCGTAGATGCAGGTTGCGATCTAGAATACATAGAGATGTATGGGTGTTGCCCAATATAATTAGGTAGTAGATGAGATCTATTACTGAAAATTATTTGTGCGGGTAGCAGATGAAATCTGTTACCCGATGTTCTTGTTGCTTCCCTGGAATTTGCATATTTCTGATCTTGATAACAGTATGGTGGAGTTTCAATGTTCTGGCAATCCGCGATCCTGATTGATCAACGAATTGCTAACAGTTCATTGAATTCCACCGTAGTTAAAAAGAAAGATGAAATTTCGCAGACGAAAGGGCAATGCAGATATGATCTGCACGGGGGTCACGCGTATGACGAAGTTTAGTATGGGGCTCGAAATTTTATTATCTCGTGTTTCATACACCCCGCAATGTTAATCTAGCGACTTGGATTATCATGCTTGATGATGGACGTTGGTAGCTTCGGTTTGTTTCGAAACCTTAGAAGCCACGTAAAATAAAATTTTGCATGAACCGATTAGAGGCGTCTAACTTGGTTTTGCAGGATGGTTTGCATGTGCATGTGATGTGGTATAGCAGTGCTCATTATAATTTGATTATGTATGAGATGACTATATAATGAAAATTGATTAACATGACCTACGTGTCATGATTCGGCATGATGGCTGGAGCCATATGATTGTCACTTTAATGACCTGCGTGTCAACCTTCAGTAATGCACTTATTTTATTAGCTATAGAGATAGCAATATTATCTGGTGCATCGACAAGGTGGTGGCAATCTTCGCGAAGGTGAACACCAACGCGAATGCCGAAGACGAAGAAATGAAAGACTTCTCCGTCAGAAAGGGCTATACCATATCATGCTATTATGAATTGCCTGAGATGTTTATCCCTTATGATGCACCCTTCTTGATTGCGCGTTAGTCGCTTTTTATTAGGGTGATCTCTCACAAAAATATCAAGTGATTAGTGTTCTCCCAAGTGTAGCACCGTCACGGCACCTAACTTCTCGGAGTGCGCCGTGTCACACGGGTACAAACGATTAGGGAAGTGTGAGGCGGGTGAGTTGAGACCTCGCAGCAAGATCACTTGGTTGTCTTGACGTTCAGGCATGACTGTCATGAGCTCGGAACACGCGCATCGAAAGATGAACAAGAATCACATAGAGATGTGATTGGCAAGTTGGCCTACCGGTTGAGATTTTCGTCATCAGTGGTGTTACACCAATGGCGAACAATTGAAATGGGGGTCTTGTATCACTCACAATCAATTATGAGAGATATTGATTTGAGTGGGAGCGCATTGTAGAATTAATTCTTTTAATTCTCAGTGCAATTAATTATGAACACTGTCTAAGTGTTATTTGCATAATAGTTGTAGAATAATGGCTCGCGTTTCCACCTTCCCAATTAAAATTGAATAGCTGTTAAATATCTGGTTAAAACTTTACGGTTGGTAACGTAATGAGAGGATTGTCCTCTAGAGTGCCGAGAAGGACTTGTCCTATCGCATGCTTTCGGTATTCTCCCGCTAATGCTATGGATCATGTGACTCTCGTCCATCAATCCAAAAGCTAGAATTCCGTTTCAGTCAAGTGCAATATGTTTGCTTCCATGAGACCCGAACTTCGAAAGTTTGGATAGTTATGTGATATTCATGGAATCTGAAAATCATTTTCAGAGACAGACAAAGGCTAAAAGATATGAGATATCCAAAGCAATGTTTGTTTGCAAACTATTAGTAAAGGAGTTTACTATGCATTAGACTAATAAGAGAGGGATCCAGAAGAACGCCTGTCATATGATGATGGTGAATAAAACAGACAACTTAAAGAGAAAGGAAGTGTCCGAAGGGTGTTAGTGAAACTTTCACGCCTAGGAAGTCCGGGGCTATCGCCACTCTTAAGTTGGGTGCTTCTTCTGAGAGTAGGAGAAATACTGAAAGTTAAACTGTTAGAAGTATAAAGGCAAAAGGAAAGAAGACTGGAATATCCAGCTCATGTATGAATGTCATACAGGTTTTTGATGTATAGAAGGCTGGTCAAAGATATAGTTCTTGGGAATTATGGTTAAACATGTTAATCACTAATTCTTGGGTATTGTGAGTTAATCACAAAGATACCCGCTCGATTGCATTCTGTTGCAACTCGATGTAAGAACTACTATGGCCTGAAAGACTAGCCAGGAATGAGGTTTAGATACACGCAGGGAACATAGTAAATGTTACTATGCCTTCCATAGGTGTATTCCCTATGTATTTACTTTCATAAATCATTTTAGAGTTTTACACACTCTAGCCCATTGCATAAAGTATCTTGCAAGAAGGTTGTTCATAAGAGAACTTTTAATGTTCGGAGTTATGAATAACAAAAGGGCCATACTTTCATTATGAATGAGAAGTATGTTATGAATATTGATAATAATACATTACCTCTGTATTTACTTTCATAATTCATTTAGAGTTTCATACACTCTAGCCCTTTGCATAAGGTATCTTGCAAGGAGGTTATTCATAAGAGAACTTTTGATGTTCGGTGTTATGAATAACATGAAGGGCCATGCTTCCATCCAGGATGGGATGTATGTTATGAATATTGATGGTAATATGATACATCCATAACACTGACGCTAAATGTCGCACGACTAAAAGAATACCACATATGTGTGGCACTGCATTTTGTCACATTGGAGAAACCCGCATGGAAAATTCCATTATGATGGATTTTAAAGTCATTTAATTTTGAATCATCTGACACTTGCAACTTTCCTCCGAAAAGTGAAGTGACTAAAATACCGTTCACAGGCCATAAGGAACGAGCAACAAACTTATTGGTGATCATACATTTTGATGTGTGTAGTTCAATAAATGTTGTTGCAAGTAGTGGATTTATCTATCTTTTGAAATGACTCAAGTAGATATATTGATATTTACTTGATGAGACATAAGTCTGGATCTTTTGAATTCATTCATAAGGTTTTCAAAAATGAAGTAGAAGTTATTGTAACAAGAAAATTATGTTTCTGCAATTTGATTGCAGAAAGGAATATTTGAGTTACAAGTTTAGCGAATGTCTGATGAGTTGTGAAAGGGGTTTCATAACTTGCACCTCCCGGAACACCGCTGCAAGTGGAAAGTCCGTGAAGATGTAATCGAACCATTTATGACATGGTAAGATCAAAGATGACATAAATAGATTTGCCATTACCCCTTTTATAGAGTGATGCTTTAGAGACTGCGGCTTTTACACTGAAAAGAGCTCCATCAGGTCTGTTGAAATAACGCCATGGTGTGGTACGCCCAACCATGTTATATCTTTTCTTAACATTTGGAATATGGGGCTTGTGTAAAAGGTTACAAACCTATTCCAAATCAGACAAGTGCTACTTTGTAAGGTTATCCCAAGTCATTGGGTATTCCCCCACCACTATACCGAGGCAAAGGGTTTTGCCGCAAAACGGTATGCTTTTAAAGAGAATAGTTCTTACAAAAGGTGAGTGGGAGGACAGTGCAACTCGACGACATAACCAGTATCTTCGTCATCAGGTCAAAGGAAAGGAACCTTGGAAGTGATTCCGGAGTTTCCTACTGCGACTGATACGGAAGCCTCTACATGAGATGTATGGACTTCGGTCGAACTTGCAGCTGAACCGCGTAGGAAAAACTCGTGCAAACCTCTCAGGTGCGCATACGAGATATTGTTGTTAGACAACAGTATACCTACGATACACAAGGAAGCGTTGATGGGCCCTGACTCCGGAATTGGCTAAATGCCAATACAATCCGAGATAGTTTCCATATAAGTGGTTCGAGATTAAAATCTTGATACACCTTTCGGAAGACTTAGAGTCTAACGAATATTTATGAAACTATAAACTGATGTGGATAAAATATTTTATCCATAAAGCTCGACTTGTTGAAATAACAAGTTCAAGGAGTTGACTACGATGAGGTTGTTTCACCGTAGCGATGCTTGAAGTCGGTTCGGGTTGAACTAGCAATTAATACATATTTCAATCATGAGATATGAAACATGGATGACAAAAGGATTTCCATCTGATGGAAATAAAACCTAGGACTTGTATGTGATACAGTCCATAGTAATTTGTCGATCCAGAGGATGCTAGTAAGTATGCAAACTTCAGAGTTCCAGCGATGGACAGAAGAGAGCAAAGTGGAGTTGGAATCTTCGTTTTTGATGAAATGGTCAAGGGGGTTTGACTTCATCAAATGGGTATCGAAGATGCTTGTGATTCAAGAAAGTAAGTGGGAGCATAATAATATTTCTAAAAACCTTGTGTACTTAACACATTGTTAATTGGAAATAAATTTCTTGACACGAATTAGGACTTCATTTGAAAATAGTTTTTCAATGAAGTGCTTAGGCTAAATAGCCTCAATATTAGGCATGATGATCTATGGAGATAGATTTACCTAATGGGGCTAAGCAATGAATACATATTGACAAGATGCTAAAACCTTTTAGCATTTAAAATGCCAAGGAGTGATTCTTGCCGAAGTCACATGGAAAGAGTTTTTGCAAGACTCGGTGTCCCAAAACACTGATGAGTAAAATACATGATGGAGATTCCACACACTCTTGTGTTTGGATTAATCATGTATTCCATGGTATGTAAAAACAAACAGATATGTCCAATACTCCAAAGTTGTTGCGAGTATAGATACCATAGTGATCAAAGTACTGATCATGGGACAACAGTGAAAGATGTCATTAAGTGCTAAGAGTAGTGCTGATGACATGTTTTCTCGCAAGTAGAGATTATGAAGTGCTCGTTGTAAGTGATTACATCGATACAGTCTTCATCAATGCTCCATGCGATTTTTGATTTAAATTGAGGGTTTTGTGTGATACACAATATGGTGGCACGGTAATTGGAAATTGTTCCAAACAAGATACTGTGGCGATTTCTATAACAAAGGCTAAGTATGTTGATGCTTAAGAAGCGACAAAGAAGTTGTTGAATCATATAGTTCATTCATGAACTTAGTATGGTTCCAAGATGACTTTGGTCTATGGGACACTATTGCAGTTAGTTGCTCCATAGCTCAGTCTGAGGAATCAGGTTTCGACCAATGATTCACACATATGCAAGGCCAAGTCCAGACAAAATATGAATTTTGTGAAAGCATGAAAACGCAAGGATATGCAAAGTTACACACAGAGCTGAAGTCGTCAGATCCGTAGGACATCAGGCTATACCACATGCGAAGCATATTTTACACCAGTATGCCATAGGTGTAAAGTGCATTAGCATTGACTAGATTATTGACTCTAGTTCAAGTGGGAGTCTGTAGGAGATATGCCCTAGAGGCAATAATAAATGTTATTGATTATCTCCCTGTTCATAATTAGGTTTATGTTCCATGCTATAACTGCTATGGTTCTCGAGTCTACAATAACCACGAGGCTCGGAGGAAGACTCATATGCACGTGTGGGATAATAAACGGTAAAATGTATTCCTAGTCAAGCCTCTATGACTGGCTCAAGTATTGCATGATGATCCTGTTTTCCTGATCATGGGCATGGCTATGCCGGCAATTTTGAGGGCACAATTGTTGGTAGAACACTTGTGTTGAAACGACCCGATTGATGTTATGCTATGAGATACATTCGTCATAAGTTTATGGTTAATAACACAGAGAAGTTAATGTTTGCATAATTCCTTAGACCATGAGAGTGTCGAGTTTCTTCATGCTTGCTTCATGAACTTTGGGGTTTGTTAAACGTCATCCGTAAATGGGTGGCTATTACGGCGGCTTACGGGTTCATGGAAAAGTATGTCAAGGGACTTGATAGCTCAAGATTTGGATTTGCTCCTCCGACGATGGAGAGATATCTCTGGGCCCTCTCGGTGTTACGGTATCCATCATCGTCTGGCCAGACACAGGGTGATTTGATCACAGGGATGCCGGAACACGGGAACGAGAAAAGAGAACAATACCGGCAACGAGGTAACTGGCATTGTGGACAAGTGTTGATCCACGAGGATGCCGATGTTTCTCACCTCGGGTAATTGTAAAATATCGCGAAGCAACAGGAATAGCTCACGGCAACTGGAGGTTCACTCGAATATTTATTCGTGTGGGTATAGGGATCGATATGGGTGTCCACGGCTCCGATGTTGATCATTGATCGGAAGGGGTTCCGGGTCATGTCTATGCTTCACCGAACCTATAGGGTCACACGCTTAAGGGTCATCTATCTGCTGAATACTAGACAGGGAGTCTGAGAGAAAATCACCGAAAAAGTTTCGGACGCCGGAAAAGATTCGGACAGCGGAAAAGTTCCGCAGAGAGGTCACCGGATGAGTTCCGGTGAAACTGAAAAGTTGTTTCAGAGGATACCATAAAGTCAAATTGGTTTTGGCACATGCCTGATAATCCTTGGAGGGTGCCAGAATCATTCTGGAAACTTTTTGGAATTTTCCGGGATGAAAACCGGAAATGTTCCGGAGCTGCCGAAACCGCTTCAGATGCTTTTCGCAGATGAAATCACTAAACCGGAATTGTTCCGGCTCGCGTTGAAAATTATTTTGGTGGGTACTAGAATTTTTCTAAGCCCACATGAATATTTTCAGTTCGATCAGACGCTGAAAAATGTCATCGTGAATAGTGAAAGTGCTTTTTGGGATATTTTTGGAAAGCCACCTTTTGGGGCTTTGCTCCAAAAGATCTTGGGGATGACATGGATGGATAGGGGCCAATTTTGGGGCCCCACATGGGAAGGACTCCTTTCCATGTGGGTTTTGGGTTTTCTTGTAAAACCACCCTACCCCTTGGGTTTCCTATAAATTAGAGGTGTGTGGGCTGCCATAAGACACTCTTGCTCTCATACACAAAGCCATGCATGATCTGGCATTCTTCTCTCCCTCCCAGCGAAATAGTTTCGTAGAGCCGAAAGGCTGTCTGGGTTCCGGCAGGAACTAGTTCTGGACGGCGAAGCCCTGCCGGATAGATGACACCGTATGTGTGCAACTCTGTAGAGAGATCGTAGTTTCGGTCTTAGTTCGAGAGTGCCTCCCAAAGGGCTGTCCATGTGACCGTCCGAGTTTTGGAGGTCCTCCCGAAGGGCTGTCCGAGTGACAGTCCGAGTTTCAGAGGTCCTCCCGAAGGGCTGTCCGCGACACCGTCCGGGGGACTGTGTGACCGCCTCCCGGAGGGCTGTCCGCGGGGCAGATGAGGCTATACATCCTCGCGGTTGGGAGGTTGTAAAATCCTAGCTGCGGGGATCTGCACCGCCGATCGTCATCGACTCTACTTCCGCTGCGCTACGAGTCGGTAACGATAATGATCAAACCTTGTATGCAGTCTCCATAGTGGTCCTGGGCTGGTGCGTAGGTCGGAATTTTTTTATTTTCTGCTGCGTTCCCCAACAGTGGCATCAAGAGCCGTGCTATGCGTAGATGCAGGTTGCGATCTAGAATACATAGAGATGTATGGGTGTTGCACAATATAATTAGGTAGTAGATGAGATCTATTACTGAAAATTATTTGTGTGGGTAGCAGATGAAATCTGTTACCCGATGTTCTTGTTGCTTCCCTGGAATTTGCATATTTCTGATCTTGATAACAGTATGGTGGAGTTTCAATGTTCTGGCAATCCGCGATCCTGATTGATCAACGAAGTGCTAACAGTTCATTGAATTCCACCGTAGTTAAAAAGAAAGGTGAAATTTCGCAGACGAAAGGGCAATGCAGATATGATCTGCACGGGGGTCACGCGTATGACGAAGTTTAGTATGGGGCTCGAGATTTTATTATCTCATGTTTCATACACCCCGCAATGTTAATCTAGCGACTTGGATTATCATGCTTGATGATGGACGTTGGTAGCTTCGGTTTGTTTCGAAACCTTAGAAGCCACGTAAAATAAAATTTTGCATGAACCGATTAGAGGCGTCTAACTTGGTTTTGCAGGATGGTTTGCATGTGCATGTGATGTGGTATAGCAGTGCTCATTATAATTTGATTATGTATGAGATAACTATATAATGTAAATTGATTAACATGACCTGCGTGTCATGATTCCGCATGATGGCTGGAGCCATATGATTGTCACTTTAATGACCTGCGTGTCAACCTTCAGTAATGCACTTATTTTATTAGCTATAGAGATAGCAATATTATCTGGTGCATCGACAAGGTGGTGGCAATCTTCGCGAAGGTGAACACCAACGCGAATGCCGAAGACGAAGAAATGAAAGACTTCTCCGTCAGAAAGGGCTATACCATATCATGCTATTATGAATTGCCTGAGATGTTTATCCCTTATGATGCACCCTTCTTGATTGCGCGGTAGTCGCTTTTTATTAGGGTGATCTCTCACAAAAATATCAAGTGATTAGTGTTCTCCCAAGTGTAGCACCGTCACGGCACCTAACTTCTCGGAGTGCGCCGTGTCACACGGGTACAAACGATTAGGGAAGTGTGAGGCGGGTGAGTTGAGACCTCGCAGCAAGATCACTTGGTTGTCTTGACGTTCAGGCATGACTGTCATGAGCTCGGAACACGCGCATCGAAAGATGAACAAGAATCACATAGAGATGTGATTGGCAAGTTGGCCTACCGGTTGAGATTTTCGTCATCAGTGGTGTTACACCAATGGCGAACAATTGAAATGGGGGTCTTGTATCACTCACAATCAATTATGAGAGATATTGATTTGAGTGGGAGCGCATTGTAGAATTAATTCTTTTAATTCTCAGTGCAATTAATTATGAACACTGTCTAAGTGTTATTTGCATAATAGTTGTAGAATAATGGCTCGCGTTTCCACCTTCCCAATTAAAATTGAATAGCTGTTAAATATCTGGTTAAAACTTTACGGTTGGTAACGTAATGAGAGGATTGTCCTCTAGAGTGCCGAGAAGGACTTGTCCTATCGCATGCTTTCGGTATTCTCCCGCTAATGCTATGGATCATGTGACTCTCGTCCATCAATCCAAAAGCTAGAATTCCGTTTCAGTCAAGTGCAATATGTTTGCTTCCATGAGACCTGAACTTCGAAAGTTTGGATAGTTATGTGATATTCATGGAATCTGAAAATCATTTTCAGAGACAGACAAAGGCTAAAAGATATGAGATATCCAAAGCAATGTTTGTTTGCAAACTATTAGTAAAGGAGTTTACTATGCATTAGACTAATAAGAGAGGGATCCAGAAGAACGCCTGTCATATGATGATGGTGAATAAAACAGACAACTTAAAGAGAAAGGAAGTGTCCGAAGGGTGTTAGTGAAACTTTCACGCCTAGGAAGTCCGGGGCTATCGCCACTCTTAAGTTGGGTGCTTCTTCTGAGAGTAGGAGAAATACTGAAAGTTAAACTGTTAGAAGTATAAAGGCAAAAGGAAAGAAGACTGGAATATCCAGCTCATGTATGAATGTCATACAGGTTTTTGATGTATAGAAGGCTGGTCAAAGATATAGTTCTTGGAAATTATGGTTAAACATGTTAATCACTAATTCTTGGGTATTGTGAGTTAATCACAAAGATACCCGCTCGATTGCATTCTGTTGCAACTCGATGTAAGAACTACTATGGCCTGAAAGACTAGCCAGGAATGAGGTTTAGATACACGCAGGGAACATAGTAAATGTTACTATGCCTTCCATAGGTGTATTCCCTATGTATTTACTTTCATAAATCATTTTAGAGTTTTACACACTCTAGCCCATTGCATAAAGTATCTTGCAAGAAGGTTGTTCATAAGAGAACTTTTAATGTTCGGAGTTATGAATAACAAAAGGGCCATACTTTCATTATGAATGAGAAGTATGTTATGAATATTGATAATAATACATTACCTCTGTATTTACTTTCATAATTCATTTAGAGTTTCATACACTCTAGCCCTTTGCATAAGGTATCTTGCAAGGAGGTTATTCATAAGAGAACTTTTGATGTTCGGTGTTATGAATAACATGAAGGGCCATGCTTCCATCCAGGATGGGATGTATGTTATGAATATTGATGGTAATATGATACATCCATAACACTGACGCTAAATGTCGCACGACTAAAAGAATACCACATATGTGTGGCACTGCATTTTGTCACATTGGAGAAACCCGCATGGAAAATTCCATTATGATGGATTTTAAAGTCATTTAATTTTGAATCATCTGACACTTGCAACTTTCCTCCGAAAAGTGAAGTGACTGAAATACCGTTCACAGGCCATAAGGAACGAGCAACAAACTTATTGGTGATCATACATTTTGATGTGTGTAGTTCAATAAATGTTGTTGCAAGTAGTGGATTTATCTATCTTTTGAAATGACTCAAGTAGATATATTGATATTTACTTGATGAGACGTAAGTCTGGATCTTTTGAATTCATTCATAAGGTTTTCAAAAATGAAGTAGAAGTTATTGTAACAAGAAAATTATGTTTCTACAATTTGATTGCAGAAAGGAATATTTGAGTTACAAGTTTAGCGAATGTCTGATGAGTTGTGAAAGGGGTTTCATAACTTGCACCTCCCGGAACACCGCTGCAAGTGGAAAGTCCGTGAAGATGTAATCGAACCATTTATGACATGGTAAGATCAAAGATGACATAAATAGATTTGCCATTACCCCTTTTATAGAGTGATGCTTTAGAGACTGCGGCTTTTACACTGAAAAGAGCTCCATCAGGTCTGTTGAAATAACGCCATGGTGTGGTACGCCCAACCATGTTATATCTTTTCTTAACATTTGGAATATGGGGCTTGTGTAAAAGGTTACAAACCTATTCCAAATCAGACAAGTGCTACTTTGTAAGGTTATCCCAAGTCATTGGGTATTCCCCCACCACTATACCGAGGCAAAGGGTTTTGCCGCAAAACGGTATGCTTTTAAAGAGAATAGTTCTTACAAAAGGTGAGTGGGAGGACAGTGCAACTCGACGACATAACCAGTATCTTCGTCATCAGGTCAAAGGAAAGGAACCTTGGAAGTGATTCCGGAGTTTCCTACTGCGACTGATACGGAAGCCTCTACATGAGATGTATGGACTTCGGTCGAACTTGCAGCTGAACCGCGTAGGAAAAACTCGTGCAAACCTCTCAGGTGCGCATACGAGATATTGTTGTTAGACAACAATATACCTACGATACACAAGGAAGCGTTGATGGGCCCTGACTCCGGAATTGGCTAAATGCCAATACAATCCGAGATAGTTTCCATATAAGTGGTTCGAGATTAAAATCTTGATACACCTTTCGGAAGACTTAGAGTCTAACGAATATTTATGAAACTATAAACTGATGTGGATAAAATATTTTATCCATAAAGCTCGACTTGTTGAAATAACAAGTTCAAGGAGTTGACTACGATGAGGTTGTTTCACCGTAGCGATGCTTGAAGTCGGTTCGGGTTGAACTAGCAATTAATACATATTTCAATCATGAGATATGAAACATGGATGACAAAAGGATTTCCATCTGATGGAAATAAAACCTAGGACTTGTATGTGATACAGTCCATAGTAATTTGTCGATCCAGAGGATGCTAGTAAGTATGCAAACTTCAGAGTTCCAGCGATGGACAGAAGAGAGCAAAGTGGAGTTGGAATCTTCGTTTTTGATGAAATGGTCAAGGGGGTTTGACTTCATCAAATGGGTATCGAAGATGCTTGTGATTCAAGAAAGTAAGTGGGAGCATAATAATATTTCTAAAAACCTTGTGTACTTAACACATTGTTAATTGGAAATAAATTTCTTGACACGAATTAGGACTTCATTTGAAAATAGTTTTTCAATGAAGTGCTTAGGCTAAATAGCCTCAATATTAGGCATGATGATCTATGGAGATAGATTTACCTAATGGGGCTAAGCAATGAATACATATTGACAAGATGCTAAAACCTTTTAGCATTTAAAACGCCAAGGAGTGATTCTTGCCGAAGTCACATGGAAAGAGTTTTTGCAAGACTCGGTGTCCCAAAACACTGATGAGTAAAATACATGATGGAGATTCCACACACTCTTGTGTTTGGATTAATCATGTATTCCATGGTATGTAAAAACAAACAGATATGTCCAATACTCCAAAGTTGTTGCGAGTATAGATACCATAGTGATCAAAGTACTGATCATGGGACAACAGTGAAAGATGTCATTAAGTGCTAAGAGTAGTGCTGATGACATGTTTTCTCGCAAGTAGAGATTATGAAGTGCTCGTTGTAAGTGATTACATCGATACAGTCTTCATCAATGCTCCATGCGATTTTTGATTTAAATTGAGGGTTTTGTGTGATACACAATATGGTGGCACGGTAATTGGAAATTGTTCCAAACAAGATACTGTGGCGAATTCTATAATAAAGGCTAAGTATGTTGATGCTTAAGAAGCGACAAAGAAGTTGTTGAATCATATAGTTCATTCATGAACTTAGTATGGTTCCAAGATGACTTTGGTCTATGGGACACTATTGCAGTTAGTTGCTCCATAGCTCAGTCTGAGGAATCAGGTTTCGACCAATGATTCACACATATGCAAGGCCAAGTCCAGACAAAATATGAATTTTGTGAAAGCGTGAAAACGCAAGGATATGCAAAGTTACACACAGAGCTGAAGTCGTCAGATCCGTAGGACATCAGGCTATACCACATGCGAAGCATATTTTACACCAGTATGCCATAGGTGTAAAGTGCATTAGCATTGACTAGATTATTGACTCTAGTTCAAGTGGGAGTCTGTAGGAGATATGCCCTAGAGGCAATAATAAATGTTATTGATTATCTCCCTGTTCATAATTAGGTTTATGTTCCATGCTATAACTGCTATGGTTCTCGAGTCTACAATAACCACAAGGCTCGGAGGAAGACTCATATGCACGTGTGGGATAATAAACGGTAAAATGTATTCCTAGTCAAGCCTCTATGACTGGCTCAAGTATTGCATGATGATCCTGTTTTCCTGATCATGGGCATGGCTATGCCGGCAATTTTGAGGGCACAATTGTTGGTAGAACACTTGTGTTGAAACGACCCGATTGATGTTATGCTATGAGATACATTCGTCATAAGTTTATGGTTAATAACACAGAGAAGTTAATGTTCGCATAATTCCTTAGACCATGAGAGTGTCGAGTTTCTTCATGCTTGCTTCATGAACTTTGGGGTTTGTTAAACGTCATCCGTAAATGGGTGGCTATTACGGCGGCTTACGGGTTCATGGAAAAGTATGTCAAGGGACTTGATAGCTCAAGATTGGGATTTGCTCCTCCGACGATGGAGAGATATCTCTGGGCCCTCTCGGTGTTACGGTATCCATCATCGTCTGGCCAGACACAAGGTGATTTGATCACAGGGATGCCGGAACACGGGAACGAGAAAAGAGAACAATACCGGCAACGAGGTAACTGGCATTGTGGACAAGTGTTGATCCACGAGGATGCCGATGTTTCTCACCTCGGGTAATTGTAACATATCGCGAAGCAACAGGAATAGCTCACGGCAACTGGAGGTTCACTCGAATATTTATTCGTGTGGGTATAGGGATCGATATGGGTGTCCACGGCTCCGATGTTGATCATTGATCGGAAGGGGTTCCGGGTCATGTCTATGCTTCACCGAACCTATAGGGTCACACGCTTAAGGGTCATCTATCTGCTGAATACTAAACAGGGAGTCTGAGAGAAAATCACCGAAAAAGTTTCGGACGCCGGAAAAGATTCGGACAGCGGAAAAGTTCCGCAGAGAGGTCACCGGATGAGTTCCGGTGAAACTGAAAAGTTGTTTCAGAGGATACCATAAAGTCAAATTGGTTTTGGCACATGCCTGATAATCCTTGGAGGGTGCCAGAATCATTCTGGAAACTTTTTGGAATTTTCCGGGATGAAAACCGGAAATGTTCCGGAGCTGCCGAAACCGCTTCAGATGCTTTTCGCAGATGAAATCACTAAACCGGAATTGTTCCGGCTCGCGTTGAAAATTATTTTGGTGGGTACTAGAATTTTTCTAAGCCCACATGAATATTTTCAGTTCGATCAGACGCTGAAAAATGTCGTCGTGAATAGTGAAAGTGCTTTTTGGGATATTTTTGGAAAGCCACCTTTTGGGGCTTTGCTCCAAAAGATCTTGGGGATGACATGGATGGATAGGGGCCAATTTTGGGGCCCCACATGAGGGTGTGGCCGGCCACATGGTGGACTCCTTCATGGAGTCCCCCTTGTTCCTTGGTTTCACCTTTTAGGTCCTTGGGAAGGACTCCTTTCCATGTGGGTTTTGGGTTTTCTTGTAAAACCACCCTACCCCTTGGGTTTCCTATAAATAGGAGGTGTGTGGGCTGCCATAAGACACTCTTGCTCTCATACACAAAGCCATGCATGATCTGGCATTCTTCTCTCCCTCCCAGCGAAATAGTTTCGTAGAGCCGAAAGGCTGTCTGGGTTCCGGCAGGAACTAGTTCTGGACGGCGAAGCCCTGCCGGATAGATGACACCGTATGTGTGCAACTCTGTAGAGAGATCGTAGTTTCGGTCTTAGTTCGAGAGTGCCTCCCGAAGGGCTGTCCGTGTGACCGTCCGAGTTTTGGAGGTCCTCCCGAAGGGCTGTCCGAGTGACAGTCCGAGTTTCGGAGGTCCTCCCGAAGGGCTGTCCGCGACACCGTCCGGGGGACTGTGTGACCGCCTCCCGGAGGGCTGTCCGCGGGGCAGATGAGGGTATACATCCTCGCGGTTGGGAGGTTGTAAAATCCTAGCTGCGAGGATCTGCACCGCCGATCGTCATCGACTCTACTTCCGCTGCGCTACGAGTCGGTAACGATAATGATCAAACCTTGTATGCAGTCTCCATAGTGGTCCTGGGCTGGTGCGTAGGTCGGAAAATTTTTGTTTTCTGCTGCGTTCCCCAACAAAAAATCACATATATTCTAGAAAAAAATCATATTAAATCATCGGGGTATTTTGACCTTCCTAGATATTGATTTTCTGTAAAACCAAAACTATGCAGAAAATAGGAACTGGCACTAGACACTAGATTAATAGGTTAGTCAAGAAAAATAATATAAATTGATGCCAAAAATATATAAAAGTGGTATGATAATAGCATGAAATAATCAAAAAATTAGACACGTCAGAGACGTATCATTGGTCACTATCTAGACCTTCCCGCCGACGATGCTCGCCGTCTAAATCTTCCCGTCACCGATGCTCGCCACCAAACTCAAGAACAAATGGTGCCTATGTCCAATGTGGTGTCTGTGTGGAATGTGACCATAGAGCAAACTCGGAACCCATTGGTTCGACTTGAAGATGTCTCACCGCCATCGCCGGTTTATGATTTTAGTCATCTTAAATATGATCTCAGGGAAAGGCTATCCATTGCAAGTTATCCTGTTAATGATCAAGATGCAGTTCGGAGAGCATATATTCTTACACATGCATTCAAACCTTATGCACATAACTTCAAAAAAATGAACAATTGGGAATAGAGTTCGGCCATTCAGTCCTTTTTGGCTTCATAAACATAGTTGGCATATGCTCTCCTGCATAATTTTCACCTATTCTGCTATGATCGTGAAGATGCGTAACCGAATTATGAATATCAATAGTTGCATGTGATGCCGAAAAATTACTAACATGAGACGTAGAATAAGACGGTTGAGAGTAATTGGTCGAATAGCTAGTAGTAGCATGGTCAATTCTCCCATCAATCAGCATGTTTGGACTCACATACTGCTAATCAATCGCCGATGAATAAAAATTTGAAACACTTTTTCCCATGCTATTACGAGTTCTAACATGAGGATGTTTCATAATGATTAAACGAACTCATCACGTTGTTCATTGAAATGTGGATTTGTAGGGTTGTCGACGCATGAGAGTTCGAGTACACATGTTACTTGTCGCTAAAATTATAAGAAGCTGAAGCATGAAGATTATTTTGCATCCATAATTGCACGTAATCTGATGTATGATTCGCAAAACTAGGGCTAGCCGATACATTATGCTCATTAAAGGATCTAGCAACACCAACATATAACCATTATTATTTGCATCTACATAAGTGAATTGGTTATTCATATTACCTTTGTAGATTGCAATCTCTTGATGGCAATTTCTTTGTAGCAAGAATGATCATGATTGACCATTCGAAACTTTGACCCCAGTCGAGTCACCAAAAAGTGTGTTCACATACGAACACGTCACAATGTACCCTGACGTCAAGCATGCTACACTAGACAACGTCGCCGGAGGAGCCTCACCTGAAGTGTGATACATATAAAATGTTGGCGAGAAGTTTTGAGACCCAAAATCCCACATGCTTGGGAGGGACCCCGCCAGGGAGAGTGGCGGCTATGGGCTACCATAGGTCAACCTGATCATCCCTAGGGCCTTGTGCATCGTTGTCGTCGAACGCGCAGAATAACGAGAGGAAAAAAAGTGAGGGAGCGATAAAAAGTGGTAGATTGATTTATCGATTGTGTTGTTCAATCGACCATCTCCTTTCATGTATATTTGAGGGGGTTGGACTTCCCTTACAAGAAAATGACACTAATTTTCATTCAAATATCAAAACTTACCATAATTCAGACCAGTGAGTGCAAAATTTCATGCAAATCAAAAGGCAGTAACGTTGCACCGACTGTAGAAGTTGCATACGACCTTAGATTTGGAACAATTCGAGGGTTCGCTGTGCTAGTTTTTTGGGATTTTTTTTATTGGTTTTCTGTTTTGGTTCTTTCTTCTTTTTAATTTGTATTTATTTCATTTTCTTTTTTTCTTTTTTTACTTTTGTGTTTTTTTTCTCCTAGTTTTCTTCATTTTTTCCACCTTTTCTTTTTTAGTTTTTTGAACTACAATATACCTTGAAAGTTTTTAAAATTCATAATGAACATCTTTCATATACAGGGAACATTATTTATATAGTGTGAGCTTTTTCATGATGTACAATGAACTTATTTTAGTATACAATGAATATTTTTTAAAACACATGATCATTTTTGAAATATTTTTTCATTTCTAAATATTTTTTAATTATTTAGTTCCATAAAAAAATCAACAACCGACTTTTCAAAAAGAAAAAAAAAACCGAAGAGAAAAGATAAAGAAATGCCACTCAAGTGAGCTCATCAGGGTGGGCCTGCCCATTTGCACCTCGCTTCAAGCGTGGCCTCGACTTCAATGCGCTTCGCGAAATAGTGGCTTGCCATTATTAGAAGGCACACATCCCCTCCCAACAGTTCATTTGTAATGGGCCAACCCATCTAGGGGCAGTGCGTCTCCGGCTTGCAGAAGCTTCCACCTGGTTTTGGGAAGATTTCATAAGCTTCCGACCCAATTTTTATTTTCTTAGTTTTTTTGTCGGTTTTTGATTGATTGATTTTTTTAGTTTTATTATTTTTAAAATTTCATGATCATATTTACAATTTTTTTTTCAAAATTAACAAGAAAAACAAAAGCACGACAACCGAGTTTTTGGAGACGACAATGCAATACTTATGGGACATTACCAGGAGCGTGCGATTGTGGGCGAGCAAGCGAGCACTACTATTGGGCTGCACCCAACGAGCGAGCTGCAAGCGGAATATCCTCATTTTGGTGCCCGTGGGAGCTATTTTCTCGCCTATTGCGAGAAGAAGAGCGCGCTATCAATCAGCCCAATTCGGGTTCCTGCGGGAACGAATTTTAGGCTTCCTTTTTCCCGTGTTGGGTTTCATCGATTTTCTTGCAGTTTTTTGGTTTTCGTGTTTCTTTAGCGGGTTTCATCTGTTTTGTCTTTTCCTTCCTTTTTCCCTTTTATTGTTCCCTTCTATTTTCACTTTGATGTCGGTTTTCAACGGTTTTCCTTTAGGTTTCGCTTTCTATGTCTCTTTACCGGTTTTATTCTTTTTTGTGGATTTTTGTTTTCTTTTTTTTCATTTTACATTTTTTCAGCACATGTCTACTTTTATTAATGCACACTATATTTTCCGTATTCATTAGGAAAACTATTTTATACGTGTTTACCATTTTTGAAATATCTCACAAAATTTATTTTAAATATATATTTTGATGTCTAATTTATCATACACATTGTACATATTTTGTATACATCAAAAACATTATTTATATACATGTTTAACATTTTTCAAATACATGATTAACAATTTTTATATACATGTATTTGAACATTTTTTGAATACATGTTAAACATTTTTCAAACACACTTTGAAACATCTTTTGAAACTACATGGACTTTTTTGTAGATTGCCTAAACGTTTTCTAAAAATGTGACGGACAAATTATTGAAACGCCTGATCATTTTTCAATGTAATTACATTTTCAATGGCATTTAGATTTTTTTGGATTACAAAAACATATTTTTTTACGCTGTATAACACTTTTTTTTCCAAATGTCACGTACATTTTTTTGAACAATATAAATATTTTTTTATTACTATAACAGTTTTTTACATTGGGTTTAACTTTTTCAAATTCATGGTTTTTTAATTCTTAAATAAATTTACGTTTTGGAATATATGTATTTAGTATATTTTTGAAAATAAGAGCAAAAGTAAAAAACAGAGAAGAGAATGATGTAACTTGCAAGAAGGTACTTGGGCTGGTTCATCAGAGGCGAGGCAAGCTTCTGCCTCACATAAAGCGATGGGAACTCCTATACAATGCCTTTAGCGTCAGTTACACGTTCACGCACCCGCTCCTTGGCCGGCCCAATAATAGGAGCAATTCGCTTGGTTAGTCATCCCTTGGTTGGTTGATGGTTGACCAGTCAACCATTGACATTTGACCGATTGGTCATTGACTTTTTGACAAAAAGATGAATACGTAAAAGTTTGTGAATTTGAAAAGAAAGTTCATAAATTCAAAAAAAATCCATAGATTTGAAAAAAGTACACAAAGTTAATATTTTTTATGAATTTGACAAAACATTCACTAATTTAATAAAGTTTATGAGTTTGAATAAAGTTTGCAGATTTAAAAAAAGTTCATGTGTTTGAAAAAAGGTTCATGAATTTGCAAAAAAAATGTGAGTTTGGAAAAAGTTTGTGGATTTGAAAAATGTTCATGGATTTGAAAAAAAAGTTCAAGGATATGAATAAAGTTCATACAGTTGAAAAGGTTTACGGTTTCAAAAAAAAGTTCACGCATTTTAAAACGTTTATGAAATTTTAAAAAGTTTAGGAATTGTTTTAAAAATAGGAATTTTAAAAAGTTCACAACTTTGAAAAAATCTTCACAATTGAAAAAAAAATAAACAATAAAAATAAAGAAACATGAAATTAAATATTAATACCAAATAAAAACTGGCCAAACAAAATACGAAGGAAAACAAGCAGAAAAAACACACACACACACACACAACGAGATGTGAAGCTTCCCAAAACTGGAGGTTTATATGGGCCAGCCCATCAGAAACACGGATGAGCCCTATCTACCAATAACGTAGGAGAGAACAAACATGTGTTTGGATGGTTAGTAGGACAATGATATTTCCAGCCCACCAGGGTTCAAGTCCTAGACTTGACATTGGTACCCGCATTTTCGTGGATTTATTTCAGAACTTCCAGCGTTGTGCGTTCAGTGGGGGGAGACGTTTCAATCGACCACGAAGGCATCTATGGCGACTTCGTCAATCTCAAGATGATGTGCTGGCCCAGTCTCTCGGAGGTTCTCATAAGGGTAGAGTGTGCGTGCATGCGTGTGTTCAGAGGGGATGAGTGTATGTACGTATGTATGAGCGTTTGCGTGTGTACTATTTTAAAAGTCCAATAATGAAGGAAACAACGTAGAGGGCGCCAAATACGAATTGCGAAAGCCGATCCCTTTTGGTGCCTTATAGCCAAAATCACTAGTTAAGGATTGTCCTTTGCAAAGGTCACTCCCACCTTCTCAGGCGTTGACAGGTGGCGCACTACATGTGCGCCAGTTGTCGCAACCTAGGAGTTTCTTTTTTTTCTTTCGTAGATTCGTTTATTCAAAACATATTATCTTTTGAACCGTGCGTCCAAATCTCGAACCGTTTTCACCGCTGGATTTCTCGCGTCAAGATCTTTGAATCTGCATCCCATGTTAATAGTTTTTGTTGCTTTTTTAAGAAAACCGGAAGAAAAAACTAGGAACCAGAAGCACGTTTTTTTTCTCTTTCCGAGAGGAACAGTTGTGCTTGCGAAAGCACGTGGAAGCAAAAAAAAACACATTTTTTCTCTTTCCGAGAGGCACAACTATATTTCTTAGGAAAGCAAATCTGTGGCTCCATGAGAAGCAAATCTGTGCTTCTTGTGGAAAGCAAAAAAGCACGTTTTTTCCTTTTCCGAGAGGTAGGGCTTTGCTTCTCGCAGAAGCAAATCTGTGCCTACATGAGAAACAAATCTATGCTTTTCGTGGAATAAAAAAAGAAAATGCATTTTTCCCTTTTCCGTGAGGCACAACTATGCTTATCGCGGAAACTAATCTGTGCTTCTCGTGGAAGGAACAAAGCATTTTTTTTCGCTACCAAAAAAAAATGTGCCTCCACGACAAGCAAATCTGTGCTTCTTGTGGAAGCAAAAAAAAGAGCATCATTTTTTTTCGATTTCCCGCCTCCAAAACCTAGAGAAAACCGGGTGAAAAATAAAAAGAAAAAAAACCCGAAAAAACCATCTAAAATCCAAAAACGCGTAAAAAACAAAAACAAAACAAAATCCCAAGGAAGCGCCCAACATCTGACACGTGGCGGTGGCTGGAGGCACCACTTGGCGCGCTCTAAGCTCACCAAAGTGACCCTTGCGAGGCTCCCGCAAGGGGTACCCCTTGACTAGTTCCTCTCCTTATCCAGAAAGATACATAGAGGCTGACTCCCGGCTCTCTCAGAGCTCAGGCACTCTCGGCCGTCCGATCTAGTTGCTTGATGCGTTCTGGACCGTCGGATCGAGCCGCTGGAGAGCCTCGGCCGTCGGATCAAACCCGTGCTCCTGTAGCAATGAATAGTTTCACTCTCGTTCGTACCACCGCGCGTAATTGCAGTGCCCCGCCGAGGGCATTCTCGTCATTTCGCACACATGCGTATAAAAGACAGCACGCCCGTGGTGAAACCCTAGCCGCCTCTCTCCTTTCCCACTCCTCAGTCCTCACCCCGACTCCCCTCTCTCTTCCTCCCGCGCCTCACGCGGCCACCCCGATTGAACCCTAGCCGCCACTCCCCGCCAGCCATCCTTCCCGTCCGCCACCGCCGCCTATGGCGGAGACCTAGCCGCCGCCGCCGCCTATGCCGTCGACCTCCTCCTCTGCCGTGTCTCCCCTCGTTGGTCATCACCTCAGATCACGAAGGAGTCGGCGCGGCTGCCCCGTCCACCCCAGATTTGATGCAAGAGGATGGAGGCGGCCACCTGCCGGCGGCTCCGACGCGGGAGGATAGACAAGGGGAGGGTGAGCTCATGGCCACACGAGGGAGGAAGATTGGCGGGCGGGTCTGGTGGGGCCTTCCGTGCGGGCCTTTTCTTCTTCCTCGCGCTGCTCGCCATCTCTCTCGTCGTCCTCGTCGGCTCCTGCGTTGCTCTTCTCGGCTGCCACTCCTTGATGGCCACACCCTCGCCTAGCGCGAAGAAGGCGACGGAGGCCGACCCGCTGCAACCACAACATGTGATGCAGGTGCTCCTCGCCCCCAGCTCTCGTCTCCCCTCTCTCTCCCTCCCTCTCTCTCTTCTCTCCTGGTCTTAGGTCTTTCTCAACTGTTTGCTATGGTATGTGGGAGATCCATTCAGTTAATCATTCTATATGATTGCAGATTACTTGTGGTGTTCTGCACAATCAACCTGGGAAGTGATAGGGTTGCCTTCCATTTTCTTGCTGGAAAGTGGCACTGATATTGTGGTCAGTTCAGGTGATTATAATTACCCTCATGCTCTTTTTTCAGTTTCCTCGGTAATTGTTGGCAGCACCCAGGATGTTATGATATGTTTCTTGTTCTGATAATAATCTAGGAATTTTCGGAATAGGATTTTAATCAGTCAAGGTTTCTTCATTTCATCTAGATCCCTCTCTCTACCCCTCTGTTCCTTACCCAAAAATCGTTTTTTACCTTGTAATACTTGTGATTTGGACCGATTTGTGTTTTGGGGGGCATCAATTTGGTGCTTCCCTTGTCCATGTGCAGAGAAAAGGAGAAGAAGAGGATGGATGAGCAAGGAGCAGAAGGATCAGAAAAAGAAGGGCAAGGGAGGTGGGGCGATATGCATGTCCATGGAGGTCCGTCCCCCTCTCTTCCTCTCTTCTCTTTCCTTGTACTGCAGCAGCCCTTAATCCCCTTTGATTCGATTTGTTCAGTTGTGTTACTTGTTGTCTCCTAAGAAAAACTAGAAAACCTGAAGAAATTTTTATTGAAAGTAGTTGAACTTCCAGATTGTACACGTTTTTGTTGTGGATTAGGTAGTCAGATTTAACAACTATTGGCCATACAGGTAGTTGAAAGTATTACCTCAGCTGGACAGGTTTCTTAGTTACACGGTTCCCATTAAGTACGGCAAAAGGGCTCCTGAATTTTAGTGTTTATATATGAACATTGTTTTCCTGCTATTCTACTATGGACATGTGTCAGTTTTTTCCAATCTTTTTCTTATCAAATTTTTATTGCAATTCTCTCCAATTGTTATTTCTGTGACACATATATAGAGCATCGTGCTATATTTATAATTTTCATCGGGTATATATGTTAATGTGATATTATCATGTGAGAACCTTTGATCCATGTTCAAACCACTGTGAAAAGTCTGCACAATTTTTAGATTTTGAAAATTTGTAATCACATCGCCTTTGTAATATAATGCGACAACGTGTTCGAGTTGATATGGTTTTCAGTTCCATTTCTTAATAAATGATTGACTGATATATTAAGTTTAATTGGTCAAATTTACATTTGTTTATAGATTCAAGAATGGCTTTGTGAACTAAAAACAGAACAATTATGTTGATTAAAAAATTATCCAAAAAACCTGTACAAATATTCAACATGTAATTTGGATTGAGAGGAAATTATACATATGGCTTTGTAGTTAGTGATGATAGATACATTTAGTTTGTAATCCCTCTAAGCCATTGGTGTTGTGACACTACTTTTTATTTTGAACAACAATGCCAATGCCTTCTATTTTTAATGGCAAGCATACATCTATAATGTTCTAGGGTCCACCAACCACAACAAGTTTATCCACAAAAAAAACTCACAACAAGTTTGCTGGACTACATAATAGCTGGGATGCTGCATGTTGACCATTTTAGTTACCGTTCAGAAACAAAGGTTCATCTATGATTAGTGCAAAATTTGCTGCAAATTATATGCTAAGATAGAATCTCTGCTCTCTTAGAAAATAAACTATGTTGCTATGTTTATGTATATGATTATGACATGGAACATTTTTTGTTAATTCTCACCACTCATTCTTTTGTGTAATCCCCTGTCGACGGTGAAGGAGGAGGACAAAGAGCATATAAGAAGGTTAAGAGTAGAACCCTGCACCTCTTCTCCATCTATTGTTTAATTGAACACTGCAGCTCTTCTGTGTTGATTTAGAAAACGAAAAAAATAGGAAGAGGATTAGGAAGAGTATCTGCAGATCTATTTTGGTGCTCTCAGTCTCATTCATGATTTATCTTGTAGCTAAGTCTCTTTCGTGTGCATATCCTATGTTATTGAATCACCTGCTAGCTGTTGATTTACTCTTTGTTGTGAATTGGTTAGAAAAAAATACTTTCTTATCATGGTTCTGATTGTGCACCTTTTTGGCTTTGAAAAAAGAACAATTTCTTGAGCATGAGCAACTGATTCCCAGGCTACAGGTACTGATTTCCATCTTGACTCCGGGCAACGACTCAACGATCGATTTGATCCAATTTTTTGAGCTCATACCAGAATATTTGTTAAACAACTTGCCTCAAGTATATTGGGACCCGTTTGTGATCTATATCAGGTGAGCAAATCATGCTCAGTAATATAATTATGTTGTAAACTAGAGAAAAATGGCGATGTTTTAATTATCGAGGTTGTGCACCTGTATAGCTAATGATGGTGTATTCTTATGTTAGCTAAAACTGCTTCTGCTGTGTAGTTCGTCTAACCAAATTTGTAGGGACATAAAAACATAGATTGATATGCGATACTGTACTAATTACAAAAACAACATCAACATGGCAGACTGCCATATAAGATATATAAGATAAAAGGACAGTCTGTTACTTCTCTCCGATTGCACATGGATGGTTTGATCTTGCGGTGCACGTGTAGTTTATTCATGGCTGGCTGTATAAGCATAATTAAGTAACGGATTGTTTATTTTCTCCCTGGGAATACTAACTGCTAGCATATACATTTATTTGCCGATTCTAACAAGATGCATCGCTATATCGATAATATAGTAAGCACCTCCTGAAGTTCTTAACTGTCCGGTGGTGCCCTTACAAAGTTGGCTGATTGACCCTGATGTCCTTCTCCTGCGGCAGATGATGCACCGCAGATTGGTCTCGATGGCATGCAATATTTAGTTTTTAGTTTTATTGTGAGTTATTTCTATTTTCCTGGTTTTCCATTGCTCCTAAAATGTACTTCAAAATGAGTCTGCGTGTATTCAGTATTCAGTGAGATGGGGTACTATGTAGACATTCATTGTATTTGTTATGTACCTGGTTGCTTAATAATCATTCTGTCAGTTACTGTTACTTTGAAATCCTTCTCTTAATAATCATTCTGTTCGACAGGTGCACGAGCTTTCAGATCTAAGGTTCACTGGCACATAAGGTATATCCTAAGCCATTAATCGGTCCTACTCTACTGCAGATCTTTGATATTGTTGTTCAGTGTCTTGCTTGCAATACGAATGGGTGCCTCCAGATAGGAACATATGTAGTTTCTTGATTTACTGACATGTGTGTGGATCCCAATGCGCATATTCTTGATGAAAACTATCCTTTAACCCTGTAGCGTCCTGTGGCTTTATCAAAGTTAGGCCATTAATTGGGTTTTTAACAAAACACATTCCATTTGACTTACAAATATATCTGCAGTGACATACTATTATTAGCAGTCATCTAAATACTGTACAGTTCCAGTGATAGATGAACTGGTCTATCAAATATGCATTGCTTTCTGTATTGCCTAGCCCCGCTTCGATTACATGGTTCTGTTATACTAGATGTTTATTCGCCTGTTGTGATAGCATATCAGATTGTTTATATTGTTTGACATGTATTCCGTGCACAGAGTCACTTGGTTGTTTGATGCGTTCGTGCTCGTTGGCGGGACGATGCAAGGCGGAACTCCGACGCGGTTCCTCGCCGGTTGGACGGCGTTCAGGCGCAACCCCGGCGCCCACTGAGTACTGCCTCGGCTACAACCTCCCTCAGTGAGCTCCATCTTCCTCCTGCTCCTCTGCTTCGACTACTGTATGGGACATGGCCGTGGCTATATTGATGCGGTGCTTGTCTGGTTGATGCTCTATGCCCTACTCATGCATCGGTTCCTACTTGAGCTCTGTAGTTGTGGATCCATGCTATTTTAGGGTTTGCAGGCTACTGTTCATGTTTAGTTGCTATCATAGGAGCTCATGTGATGCTCTGATTTACATGTGGATGCCCTGGTCCAATAGCTATGCTCCTGGATTTGCTAAATTGATCAGTGGCATTCGTGCTAGGGCGATGATGATTAACCGTGGCTGAAATAAGTGTGCCTTTGAGCAATCCAGGCACTTGTGGGTATCAAGTTGGATCCTCCCTCTTGTCCCTAGAATCCTTTTTGATCCTGTGATACTTATTGTTCTGTCCTAGGATGGTCATTCTTGTTGAGTGATAACCAGGGCAGCTCCACTATATAAACAGATATCCAGAAAAACGAATCCAGGCAGACGCCGGGCGCTCTCAGAGCTCACGGACTCTCGGCCGTCCGATCGAGTTGCTTGATGCGATTTGGGCCGTCGGATCGAGCCACTGGAGAGCCTCGGCCGTCGGATCGAACCTGTGCTCCTGTAGCAATGAACAATTTCACTCTCGTTCGTGCCACCTCGCGTAATTGCAGTTCCCTGCCAAGGGCATTTCCGTCATTTCGCATATAGGCGTATAAAATAACGGCGCGCCTGTGGTGAAACCCTAGCCGCCTCTCTCCTCAGCTACAACCTCCCTCGGTGAGCTCCATCTTCCTCCTGCTCCTTTGCTTCGGCTACTGTATGGGACTTGGCCGTGGCTACATTTATGTGGTGCTCGTCTGGTTGATGCTCTATGCCCTACTCATGCATCAGTTCCTACTTGAGCTCTGTAGTTGTGGATCCATGCTATTCTAGGGTTTGCAGGTTGCTGGTCATGTTCAGTTGCTATCATAGGAGCTCCTGTGATGCTTTGGTTTACATGTGGATGCCCTGGTCCTATAGCTATGCTCCTGGATTTGCTAAATTGATCAGTGGCGTTCGTGCTAGGGCGATGATGATTAACCGTGGCTGAAATAAGTGTGCCTTTGAGCAATCGAGGCACCTGTGGGTATCAAGTTGGATCCTCCCTCTTGTCTCTAGAATCCTTTTTGATCCTGTGATACTTATTGTTCTGTCCTTGGATGGTCATTCTTGTTGAGTGATAACCAGGGCAGCTCCACTGTATAAACAGATTGATCTGGTGATAAGAGATGACGGGGGTAGGTTATATGATCTAGGAAAGGCAGATCTGAGCCCACTATGCAATGAACCCTGAACCCTTTTATTTGTATTTAAAGGTGTTGCTTATTTATGCTCCAGTGTTTATAGTCGTCTCATGTAAAGATTTCTTCTCTCTCATACCTTTATTGCATATGAGTTGTTCTTGATCTTTTATTGTTTGTTGTTGGTCCTTGATTTAATCTGGTTAAGAGTAAGCTGCACTTTGTTATACTAGAAAGACTCGCTCCCAACAAGTTATCGGTTGAATGGCTTGTTTTAATTCATTGTGATACTATTACTTCTATTTTGTTGTTAACTTTTTTTTAGTTCGGGACCTCTCTTGCTGCCTTAAGTTTGTATGGTAAAGTATGCATCATGTGTGCCTCTGTTTTGTTTCTCTCTTGTATTCCCATGTCTTGCTTCACATATCATGGCACTTGATATATGCAATGACATGATACCAGGAGATGCCATCAGCTCTGAAAGAACATGTGCTGCCCCCATGTTTGGTTTTGGTAATTGATGACAATCTCTATGGACTAATGGTTGCCTTGAGTTATATTTGAAGGGTTTGTCCATAGGCTTTGCTTGTAGACCATTTGTTGGTTTCAAGGTGATTTGAAGAAGAATATGTGTTGACCAAGGGGTTATTCATGGAGTTATCCAAAGATTGGTCATGTAAGAGATGAGCCTATTGCAAGCATGTCTTGAAGAAGAAGATTGTGTGGACATTCATGTCTACCTTCAAGACATCATCTTAATGAAGAGAATTGGAAAGATTCAAGGTAGATCAAGACTAAATATGAAGAGTGATTCAAGTTGATCAACACACAAAGCGTAGAAGATGTACCGAGTGGGATCAAGTGATCTCACGGTATGGTAAGCATTGTCCATTACGCTTTGTGTACTAACCCATGTTCTATGCGAGAGTTCGTTGTGGGGTTAGGTTTGTTTCCATGGGCGTGCATCAAAAGGAAGATATCATACAACCCATGGAGGATGACATCAAGTGGTGATCGTCATCAAGATTGCGGTGTGCAAGTTCAAGTGGAGCATCACGAAGAGATCATGCTTGAAGCTTGCCGTCCATTGTGGTGACAATGGACTTATGAAGATGTGCCGAAGAGTGGCTCACCCATAGTGGAGTATGGGGGAGCAATCAACTAGTCTTCATCAAGCCGACGCAATCAAGAAAGGTGGTCCAACTTGAGGAGGTCAAGATCGTCATCATCTAGCTCAAGTGGACTATGCGCAAGGCAAAGGTTTGCCCTTGATAGGTTTTCTATTTTACCGGTCTCGTGGTGGTAGTTGGGAGACCGGGTTATAGGATTGATAGCCGTACTATCAAGGGGGGCTCTCAAGTGAGTAGCTTGATCGTATCGTTCGTAGAGAGCTCAAACCATTGCATCCTTGCATCATCTTTCTTGGTTCTTGTTTGGTGTTTCTCTTTGTGAGTTTTTGAGCTTGTGGTCATCTTCATGACAAGCTCGAGTTCATCGAAAACGGAGTTCATATATGCATCTTCTATGATGTTTTCGATGTTGGAGTTTATGCCGGTTCTTCATTCATAGAGGTTTCTCATCTCTATATCTTAGGCATATCTCCCCTGCCACTTCTTATTATAACCAGCTTGAGTTTGCTCAATTCGGAGCTCATTTGCAGAAGTTATGGCAGTTCTGGTTTTATTTGTATCCTCTGTTTTCTGTGGATTTTCAGTGGCATGCAAGCGGTAGTACCGCTGGTGCCCACGGTAGTACCGCTTATGCGGTAGGACCGCTGGGTACTTCCGTGGCACTGCCGCTTGGGGTTTCCCCGAGCGTGCAACTCTCTGTTGTCGGTCTGCAATTCACGGTAGTAGCGCGGTAGTAGCATGGTAGTACCGCTCTGGCGGTACTACCGCCCGTACTACCGCCGCCACTACCGCTTGCGGGGTTTCCTCCGTGCGCGCTTCTGTTTCCTTTTTTCCCTTTGCGGTAGTAGTGCGGCACTAGGACGGTAGTACCGCTTCGCACGGTACTGCCGCCCTGGCTGCCTCTACTACTGCTGCCTCTCCTGGTCTAAAACCCCCTAAGCGGTAGTACCGCCAGGGGCAGCGGTAGTACCGCTCCGGCGGCACTACCGTTGTACACTCAGTGTATTTCAGGCTTGTGCGAGGTAGTACCGCCTAAGTGGTAGTACCGCTCCTAGGAGCGGTAGTACTGCTTGGCTGCGGGCGCAGGGCAGATAACGGTTGGATTTGAGGGCTCCTATAAAAGGGGGTCTTCTTCCCCAATGGACCTTATCCTTCGAGCTCGTGTTTGCCCCCCATTGTTGACCTTCTTCGAGCTTGCTAACTCTCAATCCCTCCAATGATTCTTGCTAGTTCTTGAGGGAAAAGAGAGAGGAGATCTAGATCTACGTTTCCACCAATCACTTTCTCCTCTATGTGAGGGGAACCCCTTGGATCTAGATCTTGGAGTTCTTGGTGTTCTCCTTCTTGTTCTTCCTCTCATATTCCTCCATAGCTTTTGTTGCTTTGGTGGGATTTGGGAGTGAGGGACTTGACCACTTCGTGTGTTCTTGCCATTGCATTAGTTGCATCGGTTTGAGTTCTCCACGGTGATACGTGGTGGTGAAAAGTTGAGAAGCTTATTACTCTTGGGTGCTTGGTACCCTAGAGCTTGTTCCTCTTGGGTGCTTGGGCGCCCTAGACGGTTGGTGGTGCCTCAGAGCTCAATCATTGTGGTGTAAAGCTCCGGGCAAGCGTCGGGGTCTCCAATTAGGTTGTGGAGATCGCCCCGAGCAATTTGACGGGTACCGGCGACCGCCCCCAAGGGTTGCCAAAGTGTACGGGTTCGGTGACCGCCCCCAAGGGTTGCCAATTGTACGGGTTCGGTGACCGCCCTCAAGGGTCCCTTAGTGGAATCACGGCATCTTGCATTGTGCGAGGGCGTGAGGAGATTACGGTGGCCCTAGTGGCTTCTTGGGGAGCATTGTGCCTCCACACCGCTCCAAACGGAGATTAGCATCCGCAAGGGTGTGAACTTCGGGATACATCATCGTCTCCGCGTGCCTCGGTTATCTCTTACCCGAGCCCTTTACTTATGCACTTTACTTTGTGATAGCCATATTGTTTCTTGTTATATATCTTGCTATCACTTAGTTGTTTATCTTGCTTAGCATAAGTTGTTTGTGCACATAGGTGAGCCTAGTCGATTTAGGTTTTGTGCTTGACAAATTAAACGCTAGTTTTATTCCGCATTTGTTCAAGCCTAAACTGTAATTCTTTTAAAGCGCCTATTCACCCCCCCTCTAGGCGACATCCACGATCTTTCAAGCTCTATTTTAGGTGCTGGAAAGAAAAAGTAACCACGTGAATTTCCAGTATGGAAGGTTGGTTTTAGGATGATTTATAGTATCTAAACTGCTAAACTGTAATCTTGGTAGTGATTATATGGTGTGGAGAAACCTATAGTTCACTAATTGATGCTCACTAATTGATGCTCTATAATCGAGTCGGCCCAAAAGGGAAACACCGCTGGCCATAGCGCTGGTGGGGCCCTCCATGGTTGTTGGCGACCGGACGCCACCACCGCCACCAATGCCATCGTGGCTCTTGCCGCCGGCAAACATTAAGTAAGTCGTGACCTTCTCTTTTTTTTGCTCAGTGATATGCGCATGGTTGCAACTACTCTACTGATTACAAAAGAAACATGAACATGGCAGATGTTGATTACAAAATTTTTCTTCGTTCTTCATGTTGGAGTCAGTGGCAGTACCTTGCCAGTTAAATTACCTTCTTGCCTATTAGAAAGTAGTGTATACTCTCTAGCTACTTAATGTTTTCTTTCTTGGCTGTAGTTTATTTCGTATTTGTAGCTTCAAAATGATATGTCAAACATGCTCTAATTTTTTTATTCCATCAGAGATTTCAGCTCATATTACTTCCTTTATGTTTATGGTTGGGTAGTGGTGCTTTACTGATTAGGTATTCTCAATCATGTCTCGTATCTATTGTCACAAATATTTGTTCTGTTATATTTACCCACTTGTGTACTTTTGACCAAATTTCTGGCTTTGGATGTGAGAATGTGTTTCACATTACATGTCGAAGCAGTTGCACATTCTTTAAAAAGTTATCAAAAAAAAGTTTGGTTGAGCCCAACCCATAATATATACTTGAACAATTAGGCGTTCTTGATGACACCCTGTTTTTTATTTGGCCTGTATTTTCTTTGTTGTTACAACTATTGTGTGTGTGTGCATGTGTTATCTTAGCTGACAATCTGTTTTTTTCTTGGCAATTATGACCATGCTTGTGGGACGAAAGACTGAAGTGAGAATGCTGCTTGGACTGCTCCCGGTGTAGAGGACTTCGATGGCAGTGTCAGGCAGTTCCAAGGCCCATTCGAGTTTCTCCTTTTGGTGATGTTTGCTGGTGACCTTCTTCTTTTTGTTTTTATGCTGAAAGTATTAAAGATAGTGACATTCGTATCTTTTTGGGGGGATTTGTAGGCACTCGAGTGATGGCCGGTGGTGCTCTTCTTCTTGGAATAGACATGATCTATAGTTGCTGCTCCTCTAGGTTGGGTCTTTGCTACTGCTTTGGCTGTAGGTCTGTGCAGGTACTTACCTTTTCCAGCTTCTACTATTTGTCATTACATGTGCATGCTTTTACTTCAAGGATATGCCCCCATCAGACGTGGATTTGTAGCAAGAAAATAAGTAATGGAGCCCGGGACGATGAGTTTGGAGGATCTGTACTCAAGGCTTGTTGCCCCTTTGTCTCTTATTTATCTGGTTTGATTTGGGAATAGAATCATCAGCGACATGACTAATAGAATTATTTATTTGTTTCATAGTTGTGTCGTAGCCCTGTAGCAAATATTTTAGTGCCTCAAGCTAAGCTTACTGACTGTGATTCTTTCTTTCTTCTCACTACCAAGTTTAATCCCTCTACTCCCTGCAGCCCCTTCTCTGGACAAGCGATAACCATAGCCATGATTCCAGCGGTATCACTTGCCATGATGAGCTACATCATTGATTCATTTTGTGTACTTTCAAGGCTGCTATCTGATTTTGTCACTTGCCTTTTGTAGTCTTTTGTATACCTTGCTTTGTCCAGCTGCCCTGTAATGTCCTACTTGGTTTTCAGTCCCTTTCTTTGTAAACGACTTGTGGGATGTATTGCTTTCTATATGAACAACTTGCTGTAATCCTGATCCATTCAACTGTGTCGCTTTTTTGTCTATTTATTTATGCCAAACTTGATACATCTCAATCATACCGGGCAATATTTACTTTGACTGGACTCATAGGATCAAATATTTGATGCATTGCCGTTCGGCGTGGAACCATTCACTAATGTAATGTTTTGTAACTATTAGTAAGTGTTTACTATTTATTGCTTTTTGAGATGTTTCCTTTATAATGAATTTGCTTTTGGTATAAATTTAGCCTGTAATGGGTAGCTGCCTTGCTTATATATATATATATATATATATATATATATATATATATATATATATATATATATATATATATATATATATATATATAAGGATATGTTGCAAACTTTGTTTAAGATTAGTACTTCCTCTCATGTTTGCTCTCTTAAACCTGAACTTAATGTCTAAGTGGTTATCTTTTGATGTCTTGCTTCTATTACAAGTTAATGTTTCTTCTTTCTTTTATTTTGTTTTCTTGTTTGAATACATATGCTAAATGTAGATTCTTACTACCATTACTTGCTTGACCAAAACGATGGGACCGGCACCCTCGCGCCAAGGTGCGATCCCGATCTAGTAGCCGATTAGGAGGTCCCATTCGTGCTTTAGGGGCTGGTTCGCCATTGTAGCGCATGTATGGGTTGGCCCATCTTGTGTTGCTTCGCTTACCAGGAAATTCGCTCACTCTTGTTACTTCCAAAGGAAAACTGGCTTATAATAAATTGGCTCTCATTCTAAAAAAACGAACTACCAGTTTGTACAAATATTTAAAAAGTGCGAATTTTCTAGAATAAATAAATAAATAAATAAAATGTTCATTTCTTTCTAGGTATTCAGAAAATATTTGCAAATTGAGAAAATGTTCAAATTTGAAAATATTTGCAAATTAAAAAATGCTCATGATTTAAATAAAATGAAAGCAATAAAAACAATAAATGTGAAAATTAAACACATAGAAAAAAGCTCGCAAAATGCTTTTAGAAGCTTCCCAAACAGGGTGTAAGGGATGCTACTACATGGGGTGACCCAGTGCCCAAATTTATTGTTTTTCGTTTGGTAAGTCGGTCGGCTCACGTAGTAGACTCCCTTACATCGGTTTTGGGAAATTTCTAGAAGCTTTCAACTCGGTTTTTCTTTTTTAATTTCGTGTGTTTCTTTTTCTCGTTTATTGTTTTCTCTTGTTGTAGGTCTCATTTGGTTTTGTCATCGGATATATTGTGTCAGTTTAATGCAGTAGATGACGAGAAACGATTGTAGTCACGTGTCAAGGATGTTTGCACTGCGAATTTCTAACACACCATTTATATTCCAAAGTGCTAATAAAAGTTGTTCCACGACACTATGCTGAAAAGGAGACACTATCGAACAAGAATTTCCCAAAGTGCTAGGTTTGACGGCACCATGTTCAAAAGTAGACATTATTGAACAAGAATAACGAGTTTATTAATAAAAGGGAAGGCATCGATTCTCTCGTCTTTTCAGAAATGATCTGATGTGAACGGGAGAGCATCAATAGTTGGCGATGATTCATGCAAAGCCCCCCCCCCCCCTTACAAAAATGATTCTTGCATAGCAGCTGCATACATGAATCATTGGAAATCAAGTCATGCAAAAACATGTAACTTGCCTATGATCAACGCCGCACAATGGTTGTGGCACACGAAACAGTGAACAGATCACATTATGATGCAAGCAGCCGCTTGATCCTCCTCGCAGATAATCCGGTAACCGCTGTATCCGCCGCAGTACGGCGTGCGTGCGCCACCGTAGCAGCCGGCTGGCGGCGGCAGCGCCACGGCGGCGGTGTAGCCGTACGTCCTGCCGCAGTCTGAGCACCGGCAACTTCCGTAGTACCCCTGGTAGCATGAAGCGCAGCACATGCAGCGACACGGGCCCACAGGTCGCGCCGGCAGCGAGGGGATCTCCACCATCGGCGGCCCGGGCCACGACGGCATCTCTCCCATCGGGTGCCTCCTCTCCCTCGGGTTCTTGTGGCACTCCGGCCCTGCTTCTGGCACGAAATGGACCTGCATCTCCTTTGACGTCTCATGCTCGGCCGGTCTCTCTTTCGGCCTCTCCTCCTCCCTGACCGCCGGCATCGTCGCTGATATCTCTCTGTCCGGAGGGGGCTGCTGAGGGTGGTATTCTGGTGGCTGCTCAGCGGGCGGCTGAGGGTGGTATGCCGCTTGCTGCTCGGCGGGCTGCTGAGGGTGGTATTCTGGTGGCTGCTCAGTGGGCGGCTGATGGTGGTATGCCGGTGGCTGCTCAGTGGGCGGCTGAGGGTAGTATGTCTGTGGCTGCTCGGTGGGCGGCTGAGGATGATATGCTGGTGGCTGCTCAGCAGGCGGCGGCGGTGACTCCTTCCCCTTCCCCTTCGATTTTGATTTCTTTTTGCGACTATTGCTCGGCGGTGGCCCGGCCATCTGTTCCGGCTTGCCGTCGCCCATGATCTGTACTCCCTTGATCACCTTGCCTCCTTTGCATCTGATCTTGCATGATAGCTTGTGTGGATCGAATGGCCCGTCGATGATGACTGCGTTATTGTTCGTGTCGAAGGAGATCGTCCTAATCCTCTCTTGATCTGTACAAGTCATTTTCTTGTAAGTTATACTAGCAAGTAAGAAATTTGTGCTCGTGATTGGTATGGCAAGCTCATGAGGAGAGTTTCTTTGTGACTGAGATGCATGAACGAACATATAGTAGTAGTGCAGTACATTCAGATGTTCTACGCACCTTGAAGGTTGCAAAGAATCTTGCGGATCTTTTTGTAGCACTGGTGGCAATCAAGGTCGACCCTTAAGATTATAGTGGAGATCTGTGTTGACAGAATCATCGATCAGTGAAGTAAATAGTTACTAATGGCAAGAATCAGACCGTCTAACAACTATTTTTCACCAGGTGGAGTTTGACCTCTTCTTAGAAATCCTATGAAATTGTGGTGTAAGAAAAACAATCCATAGAAATTGATGGTCTCGCTTCTTTTATCCAAATGACCCTAAAAACAAATTTCCGACGAGCAGAAATCATGCAAAAATCTTATGAAAATCTCTGAGGTTTTTGTTACCAAGTGAATCACTAAGTCAGAAAATGGGAAGCAACATGCATATGGACACATGGGTTTTGAATTACGAGAAGCATATACTTTTGCAGGCATAGATAGAAACTTGTAGCTCCTACTTTGTTTTTCTCCATAGAAAAAAAAAACCTTGTTTTTCTCCATTGAACGAATCACTCAGAAAGAGATAAAGTGATAAACCCTAGAACGGATCGGATGCAAATAAGAGAGAGAGAGAGAGAGAGAGAGAGAGAGAGAGAGAGAGAGAGAGAGAGAGAGAGATCACCTGATCTGTCATGCTGTTGTTGTGAGTAAGTGACCTAGTTGGTTTGTCGCAGAGAGAGAGAGAGAGAGAGAGAGAGAGAGAGGCGCAGGGGAAGAGAGGGGGCGGGAGAGAGATATGTATGCAACTGCAGAGAGAGAGAGAGACACACACACACACACAAAGAGAGAGGGAGAGAGAGAGAGAGAGAGAGAGAGAGAGAGTCTCGTGTGGTTGCCATGACAGTGTGACACCTGGTCGTCTGGTTGAAGGCGGAAGCTTCGGATGATTTATCGAGCCGAATCTTTTGAAAATTCAAAGATGAAAAATGCAGCTGGCTACACCAAGTCATTAACACAGTTACATCCTTCTAGCTACTTCTCTTTCGGGAAAAGGTAGAAGACCGATGCTGGCGAATGTTGCCACCTAATTAAGTACGAAGTGAGGCCATGGAATCTGATTCTTGCCATTAAAGAAGCTTTTAGTCCTGATGCCATTGATGTGGGCTTTGCACAACTTGGCAAGAAACAAGAGCTTGTTGCTTACGGAAGATAACAAAGGAATCCTCGAGCAGAGAAGTCGCGCTGGGGACTACACGTACATGTCCGCGAATCAAAATGAGTTATATTCTTTGAATAGCGAGAAAACTGGAACATATGTATGATCGCTGTGAAATATCAGGAGATGACATGAAAACTGACAATTCTCGCCCATGCCAGAAAATTCATCAAAAAAAAAGTAACGCCTCCTAGGTATCTCCTAAATAAAGCACTAAGCTACACTTAAAAGGGAGCTTTTTTTTCTGAGGAAAACTTCCAATCTATTCCTCAACAGTGGTAGTACAAAGAATAATAGAAGTAAAAAATACATCGAGATCCGTAGACCACCTAGCGACGACTACAAGCACTGGAGCAAGATGAAGACGCGCCGCCGTCATTGCCCCTCCCTCATCGGAGCCGGGCAAACCTTGTCGTAGTAGACAGTCGAAAAGTCATCGTGCTAAGAACCCATAGGACCAGCGCACTAGAAAAGCAACCACCGCCGACGAAGAGAAGCGTAGATCAGAAGGATCCAACCTGTAGACACACGAACACAGACGAACGAAGGCCGGATCCACCGAAGACAAATGCCGACCGAATCCCACGAGATCTGCCAGAGACAAACCTCCGCACGCCCTCCAACGATGCTAGAAACACCACCAAAACGGGGGCTAGGCGGGGAGGACTTTATTCCATCTATAGGGAGCTGCCGCCGCCTAGCATCTCTGAGCAGGACACAAACTCTAACAAAACTTAAAAAACATCAAAAAATGGAGCCCTCCCGCCGGCAAGGGCCGGTGAGGGTGTCCCGGACTAAGGGGTCCTCGGGCTGCCGGCCTATCTCTCATGGGCCGGACTGATGGGCCGCTCTTAGCTCACCGAAGGAAGGCCGGACTACAGGCAAACACGGGCTCTAGAAGGAAACCTCCGAAGACTTGGCGTCTCCTCCAAGAAAAGATAGCGTGACCGGCGTGGTTATCTCTTGATAGTTACCGACCGTATGTAACCCTAGGAACCCCTGATGTCTATATAAACCAGAGGGTTTAGTCCGTAGAGGCAAGAACCATTATCATCATACCCACTTAGGGTTTAGTCCATCCGATCTCGAGGTAGATCAACTCTGTAATCATCATACAAACACATCAATACAATCAAGCAGGACGTAGGGTTTTACCTCTTCGAGAGGGCCCGAACCTGGGTAATCGCTGTCTCTACGTTCCTCGTTACCCATTGACTCCAAGATCCACAGTTCGGACCCCCTACCCAAGATCTGCCGGTTTTGGTACCGACATTGGTGCTTTCATTGAGAGCTCTGCTGTAGGGTCATCAAGGATCAATGGCTCGCCTAGTCATCAGCAATAGCATCCGCTGCGGGGACGTCTTCGTTCCCGGCCAGCTCTTCGCGTTCGGCAGCGTCATGCTACACGTTGACCCAACCGGTCGCCTCGACCGGGTTGGTAGCTTTACCCCCGATCAGGAGATCAGGTTTGGAAACCTAGAGTTTGTCGCCGACTCCCGGGGAGACCTTATTCTCACAGGATTCTCGGCTTCGTCCGAGGGACCTACAAATCCCGAAGTCTTAACCTCAGGGACGGCTAGCCCTGCTATCGGGTCGGCCGCCACCGCGGATCCAACCTTGAGCTCGGATCCAATCTCTACGCTCGACAGCCCAAGATCAACCTTGGCCGAGCATGACAACGGAGCAACTTCGAACGCTCCCAGCGCAGCAATACTGCGGATTGACCCCGAGAACTGCCAAAACATGGATCCGACGAATCTCTCGCTATTAAACGGGATACTAGATCGGATCCAGGCCATGGGGATCACCGACGACCAATCCTCGGTCTACGACCGAATCGGACTTAGAGCCGATGACAAGGATATTTACATCCCTCCTACCATCCACTTAGTCGCCACTATCGAAAACTCGGCCGAGGGCTCACCCCTCTTCCTTCTGGAGCCGAGAGTGGATCGGGTACACCTTTCCGATCATCAAGCTCCATCCTCCATCTCGGCCTCTAGCTCGACAGCCGATCTCTACTCCGGAGAGAAACCAGAGCCGAAGTCTGATTCGGCGCACAACCTCGAGTCTGTGCAACCGTGCCTGGCGGAGAATTCATATCCAGAGCCCGGCACGCCGGACTCCATATCGGTCCAGGACAAAGCCGCCGAGACCCTGGACTCGCATCTTGTTGGGATCAATTTTTTTTATCCCACCCACCCCCCATATCGAGTACTGTCCAAGTAACCCAGGACAGCCTGACATATGAGATTTAATGTACGTCAGACAACAGCCTGGAGAGATAGTTCGGCAATTCTGGACTAAATTTCTTCTCGTCAAAAACAAAATAGCGGACTGTTGCGACACGGAAATCCTGGTGGCTTTCCGACATAACTGCTGAGACGAAGGCATCTTAAACGCCCTCGCCCGCCGTCACATTCAAAACTTCTCCGAGTTATCGGACTTGGTGTTCAAATATTGCGCCATGGAGGATGCTTGGCCGGCTCAACAAGAGCAAACGGAGTCCATCCTTGCCAAAGAATCAAGATGAGCTCGGGCGAAACACGCACATCCTCGCCGGTCAGCTCAGTATGAGCCGTCCGAGAAAAGAAAGAAACTCCCGACAGGATCCAGAATGGTCCTCGACAAACTACTAGACAAACCGTGCCCTATACACTCTGCCTGCTCCACACAAACCCAACTCACAGCCTTCGAGCTTGCTGGGTGCTACTTGTGATCTGCGTTGGTTTTTCCCCGAAGAGGAAGGGATGATGCAGTACAGTAGAGATAAGTATTTCCCTCAGTTATGAAACCAAGGTTATCAATCTAGTAGGAGAATCACGCAACACATCGTTAGCAGCACCTGTACACAAAAAACAAACCCTTGCACCCAACACAAACAAGGGGTTGTCAATCCCTTGGCGGTTAATTGCAAGATTAAATTGTATGGTGATAGATAAATAGATCAAACAAAAATACAAAATAAAATAAATAAAGAAAAAGTGCAGCAAGTATTTTTAGGGTTTTAGTAAATGATAAAGGTAGACCCGGGGGCCATAGTTTTCACTAGAGGCTTCTCTCATGAAAATAGCATACGGTGGGTGAACAAATTACTGTTGGGCAATTGATAGAAAAGCAAATAATCATGACGATATCCAAGGCAATGATCATGTATATAGGCATCACGTCCGAGACAAGTAGACCGACTCCTGCCTGCATCTACTACTATTACTCCACACATCGACCGCTATCTAGCATGCATCTAGTGTATTAAGTCCATAAAGAACGGAGTAACGCCTTAAGCAAGATGACATGATGTAGACAAAGTAAACTCATGCATGAATAAACCCCATCTTTTTACCCTTAATAGCAATGATACATACATGTCATGTCCCTTTCTGTCACTGGGATTGAGCACCACAAAATCGAACCCATTACAAAGCACCTTTCCCATTGCAAGATAAATCAATCTAGTTGGCCAAACCAAATCAATAGATCGGAGAGAAATACGAAGATATAATAATCATGCATAAAAGAGTTCAGAGAAGACCCAAATAATATTCATGGATAATCTGATCATAAACTCACAATTCATCGGATTACAACAAACAGACCGCAAAAAGTGATTACATCAGATAGAACTCCAAGAACATCGAGGAGAACATTGTATTGAAGATCAAAAAGAGAGAAGAAGCCATCTAGCTACTAACTATGGACCCGATGGTCTATGGTAAACTACTCACGCATCATCGGAAGGGCAGCAAGGATGATGTAGAGCCCCTCTGTGATCGATCCCCCCTCCGGCGGAGTACCGAAAAAGGCCTCCATATGGGATCTCTCGAGAACAGAAGCTTGCGGCGGCGGAAAAAGTATTTCGTGGACTCTCTGTTGGTTTCCCGATTTTAGACAATTTATAGTGGTGAAATTAGGTCAAAAGGGGCAGAGGTGGGCCCATGAGGCACCAGGGCACCCTGGGGGCTCGTGGCCACCTCCTGGGTCTTCTGGCCTTCTCCCGAAGCTTCTAGTGTTTGTTATGTCCAGAAAAAAATCTCCAAAAAGTTTCGTGGCATTTGGACTTCGTTTGGTACAGATATTCTGGAAAACCAAAAACAGGCGAAAACAGCAACTGGCACTGGGCACTAAGTTAATAGGTTAGTCCCAAGAAATGATATATAATTGCTGTAAATGTATATAAAAACATCCAAGATTGATAATATAATAGCATGGAACAATCAAACATTATAGATACGTTGGAGACGTATCAAGCATCCCCAAGCTTAATTCCTGCTCGTCCTCAAGTAGGTAAATGATAAAAACAGAATTTTTGACGTGGAATGCTACCTATCATATTCATCATATATTATTTTCTTTATAGCATGGACATTTGGACTTGAGTGATTCAAAGCAATAGTCTATAGTTTGACATGAAGATATAAATACTCAAGCATACTAACAAGCAACCATGTCTTTCAAAATATCAACGCTAAAGAAAGTTATCCCTAGCCCATTATGCTCAATCATTGATCCATTCATGAAACACACTCAATATTAGCTACACACAATGCACAAGTATGACAATAGTGCTCTCTAGTTGGTGCATTGTAAGAGAAGATGGAGACTCAAAATAAAAATAAAAATTGCATAAAAGTAAATAGATAGGCCCTTCGCAGAGGGAAGCAGAGATTTGCAAATGTGCCAGAGCTCAAAGCTGAAATTAAAGAGATAAAATTATTTTGAGAGGCATGCTTTTCTTGTCAACGAAAATGACTGAGAATTTCCAATATTTTCCATGCTAGACACATCATAGGCGGTTCCCAAACAGAAAATAAAGTTTATTTCCTTTCCACCATTCTTTCACAATCCATGGCTAGCCGTATCCACGGGTGCCCTCCATACCAACACTTTCCAAGGAATTTTGTTTTTATTATTTTTGATTTCATTGTGGGACTGGGCATCCCTATTACTAGCCATTCTCTCGTGCAATGACAAGTGAATAAACACTCATCGTGAGAATAACACACCTAGCATGGAAAATATTGGCCACCCCCTGCCGCTTCATGAGCGGTACGAGCACACAAAACGGAAAATTATTTTGAAAATTAGAGTTGGCACATGCAAATTTAGTTGGAACGACATGGAAATACCGCATATAGGTAGGTGTGGTGGACTCATTTGGCACAACTTGGGTTTAAGGAGTTTGGATGCACAAGCAGTATTCCTGCTTAGTACAAATGAAGGCTAGTAAATAGATTGAGAAGCAACCAACCAAAAAGCGAAAACGGTCATAAACATGCATTGAACACAACTAACACCGAATAATGCACCATAAGTAGGATATAATTTCGTTGCATAACTATTGACTTAACGTGCATGCATAGGGAATCACAAAGCTTAACATCAATATTCTTACTAAATCACAATTACTCAGTAACATGACTCACATATCATCATCTCCATATCGCAAAACTATTGCAAGGAATCAAACTTATCATATCCAATGATCTTTATGAAAGTTTTTATTATATCCCTCTTGAATATTCATCACTTTGGGACCAAATTCATATCTTGTGCAAATTACCATTACTATTATCAACTCTCAAAAAGGTATAAGTGAAGCATGAGAGTGCACATATTTTTTCAAAATTTTAATCTTATCAACTCTCAAAATAATATAAGTGAAGCATGAGAGTTCAAATATTTCTTCAAAATTTTAATCTTATCAACTCTCAAAATAATATAAGTGAAGCATGAGAGTTCAAATATTTCTTCAAAATATAGCCACCGCTATGCTCAAAAAGATTTAAGTGAAGCACTAGAGCAACTGCCTAGCTCAAATAATTTAAGTGAAGCACATAGAGTATTCCAACAAATCATGATAAACGTGTGGCTCTCTCAAATTGGTGTGTCCAGCAAAGATGATTGTGACAAACTAAAAATCAAACAAAGCAAAGACTCATATAATACAAGACACTCCAAGTAAAACACATATCATGTGATGAATAAAAATATAGCTCCAAGTAAAATTACCGATAGTTGGTAGAAGAAAGAGGGGATGCCTTCCGGGGCATCCCCAAGCTTAGACGCTTGAGTCTTCCTTGAATATTAACTTGGGGTGCCTTGGGCATCCCTAAGCTTAGGCTCTTGCCACTCCTTATTCCTTCATCCATCGTGATCTCACCCAAAACTTGAAAACTTCAATCACACAAAACTCAACAAAACCTTCGTGAGATCCGTTAGTATAACAAAACAAATCACTACTTTATGTACTGTTGCAAACTCATTCATATTTTATTTTTGCATTATACCTACTGTACTCTAACTTCTCCATGGCTTATACCCCCTGATACAATCCATAGTTTCATCAAAACAAGCAAGCAATGCATCAAAAACAGAATCTGTCAAAAACAGAACAGTCTGCAGAGATCTATTTAAAAGCCATACTTCTGTAACTCCAAAAATTCTGAAAAATTAGGAAAACGTGGTAAATTCATATACCAATACTGTGTAAAAATTTCAGGTTTTTATGACGCTCCAGTACAGAACTAAAATTCCAGCACTGGATGCAAAACTTTCTGTTTTCCAAACAGCATTAATTATACTATCTTCCAAATCATCCTAAAGGCATTACTTGGCACAAACACTAATTAAAACACAAAAACACAATCATAACAGTACCATAATTGTGAAAACACACATGAAGGAAAAAGCAAAGATAACTATTGGGTTGTCTCCCAACAAGCTCTTTCTTTATAGCCATTAAGATAGGCTTGGGATATTAATGATGCTCACATAAAAGACAAGAATTGAAGCACAAAGAGAGCATCATAAAATATGTGACAAACACATTTAAGTCTAACATACTTCCTATGCATAGGCATTTCATAGGCAATCAAATTATCAAGACAAGAAATATCTAGCATATGCAAGGAGGAAGAATAAAGCATTGACAATCTCAACATAATGAAAGGTAATTTAGTAACATGAAAATTTCTACAACCATATTTTCCTCTCTCGTAATAATTACATGTAGGATCATAATTAAATTCAACAATATAGCTATCATATAAAATATTCTCTTCATGATCCTTATGCATAAAAGTTTTATAATCTTCCAAGATAGTGGGATTAATATCAAATAAAGTCATGACCTCTCCAAACCCACTTTTATCAAAAAATTCATAAGATTGAACACTCTCCAAATATGTGGGATTCTTTTTTTCTAAAGTAGACACTCTTCGAAACCCACTTTCAATATTATTGCAAACATTATTATCAATATCATAGTCATCATGAGGCTTAAATAAATTTTCAAGATCATATGAAGCATCACCCCAATCATGATCATTACAATAAGTAGTGGACATAACAAAATCATCATCCCCAAGCTTGTAGTTTTGCATATTATTAACACAATTGATATTAATAGTATTTATGATAACATTATTGCAATCATGCTTTTCATTCAAGGAGCTATCATGGATCACTTTATAAATTTCTTCTTTCAACACTTCATCACAATTTTCAGATTCACTATTTTAAAGCAAAACTTCATAGAGATAATCAAGTGCACTCAACTCACTAGCAATTGGTTCATCATAATTGGATCTTTTAAAAAGATTAGCAAGTGGATGAGGATCCATAGTGATCTTAAACTTTTGCTTTTACTTTCTGTTCTTGTGTGTTCGACATGAAGGCAATAAAAGCAAGCAAGTATAGAAGCAAACAAGAAAAAGGCAAACGGAAAATATATTTTTATTTTTGTAAAAACTTTTTAGAAGTCAGGGAGATGAAAATGAGAGGCAAAGGTAAATAAAATAAATGCAAGGAGATGAAGGTTTATGCGTAGGTACTTGATAGATGTTGATGATGTCTCCCCGGCAACAGTGCCAGAAATTCTTCCTGCTACTTGTGATCTGCGTGGTTTTTCCCCGAAGAGGAAGGGATGATGCAGTACAATAGATATAAGTATTTCCCTCAGTTATGAAACCAAGGTTATCAATCCACTAGGAGAATCACGCAACACCTCGTTAGCAGCACCTGCACACAAAACAACAAACCCTTGCACCCAACGCAAACAAGGGGTTGTCAATCCCTTGGTGGTTAATTGCAAGATTAAATTGTATGGTGATAGATAAATAGATCAAACAAAAATACAAAATAAAATAAATAAAGAAAAAGTGCAGCAAGTATTTTTAGGGTTTTAGTAAATGATAAAGGTAGACCCGGGGGCCATAGTTTTCACTAGAGGCTTCTCTCATGAAAATAGCATATGGTGGGTGAAGAAATTACTGTTGGGCAATTGATAGAAAAGCAAATAATCATGATGATATCCAAGGCAATGATCATGTATATAGGCATCGCGTCCGAGACAAGTAGACCGACTCCTGCCTGCATCTACTACTATTACTCCACACATCGACCGCTATCCAGCATGCATCTAGTGTATTAAGTCCATAAAGAACGGAGTAATGCCTTCAGCAAGATGACATGATGTAGACAAAGTAAACTCACGCATGAATAAACCCCATCTTTTTACCCTTAATAGCAATGATACATACGTGTCATGTCCCTTTATTCTGTCACTGGGATTGAGCACCGCAAGATCGAACCCATTACAAAGCACCTCTCCCATTGCAAGATAAATCAATCTAGTTGGCCAAACCAAATCAATAGATCGGAGAAGAAATACGAAGCTATAATAATCATCAATAAAAGAGATCAGAGAAGACTCAAATAATATTCATGGATAATCTGATCATAAACTCACAATTCATCGGATCCCAACAAACACACTGCAAAAAGTGATTACATTGGATAGAACTCCAAGAACATCGAGGAGAACATTGTATTGAAGATCAAAAAGAGAGAAGAAGCCATCTAGCTACTAACTATGGACTTGAAGGTCTGTGGTAAACTACTCACACATCATCGGAAGGGCAGCAAGGATGATGTAGAGCCCCTTCGTGATCGATTCCCCCTCCGACGGAGTACCGGAAAAGGCCTCCAGATGGGATCTCTCGAGAACAGAAGCTTGCGGCGGCGGAAAAAGTATTTTGTGGACTCTCTGTTGGTTTCCTGATTTTAGAGAATTTATAGTGGTGGAATTAGGTCAAAAGGGGCAGAGGTGGGCCCACGAGGTACCAGGGCGCGCCTGCCCCCCAGGCGCGCCCTGGGGGCTCGTGGCCACCTCCTGGGTCTTCTGGCCTTCTCCCGAAGCTTCTAGTGTTTGTTTTGTCCAGAAAACATCTGCAAAAAGTTTCGTGGCATTTGGACTTCGTCTGGTACAGATATTCTGGAAAACCAAAAACAGGCAAAAACAACAACTGGCACTGGGCACTAAGTTAGTAGGTTAGTCCCAAAAAATGATATATAATTGCTGTAAATGTATATAAAAACATGCAAGATTGATAATATAATAGCATGGAACAATCAAAAATTATAGATACGTTGGAGACGTATCACTGGGTGGTCAGGCAAGTGGCCAAGAGCGGAGAAGCCATCCTCGGAGGCTCATACGCAGATAGACGCCTCGCAACACCCTTGGATGATGACGCCGAGATCCTAACGATCTACGAGACGTATTCCTCAAAAAATCAGAGGAAGAGAGCCCTTCGAGAGCTCGGTCAAATTCACCACGTAGCAGCAATGGACTCATGAGCCGATACACCTATCACTTTCAGCGAAGAAGACCAGCCGAGATCTCGCCCTACCCGAACTGCCGCCGCCCTTGTCCTAAATCCCATAGTGGACGGATTTTGACTCCAGAAGGTGTTAATGCACGGCGGCAGTGGGTTAAACCTCATTTACGAGGACACCTTGGACAAAATGCACTTTGACAGATCTCGTATCGAACAAAGTCACACCACCTTTCGAGGGATCATCGCCGGAAAGGAGGCACGCTGCAGTGGTCGAGTCACCCTTGATGTAGTCTTCGGAACTCCCGAGAACTATCGATCCGAGGAGTTGCTCTTCCACATTGTGCCTTTCCGCAATGGCTACCACGCCTTGTTGGGGTGTGACGCATTCACTCAATTCCATGCTATCCCACATTACGGATATATGAAGCTTAAACTGCTAGGGCCAGATGGCGTGATCACAGTCACAAGTGATCCGGATAGAGCTCTTCGGGCCGAGAACAAAACAGCGTCGCTCGCCCTTGAAGCATTAGCCGAAGCCCTTGCAGCCGAAGAATTGACCGCGCTTCGTTCAACGGTGAACAAGGACGATGTAATCCTCGACAAAAGGCCAAAATCTACATCTTTCAAACCAGCAGATGAAATCGTCAAATTCCAAGTACACCCAACAGATCCCAACAAGACGGCATCCATCGGAGCTCAACTGGACCCCGCGGTCGATGAAGAACTGTGCAATTTTCTGCGCAAAAACTGGGACATCTTCGCCTGGCACCCTTCGGACATGCCAGGGATCCCACGAAGTTTAGCCGAGCATAGCTTGAACATAATTAAAGGTTTCAAGCCAGTCAAACAGGCTTTACGCCGGTTTTCTGAACCAAAGCGTCAAGCTATGGGCGAAGAATTGGCAAAATTGCTCGAAGCCGGATTCATCCGAGATATCAAACATCCGGAGTTGTTGGCTAATCTGGTCATGGTACCTAAGAAAGATAAATCCTGGCGGTTGTGCGTCGATTTCAAAGACCTAAATAAGGCCTGCCCCAAGGATCCTTTCCCCTTGCCCCGCATAGACCAGATCATAGACGCCACCACCGGACATGACACGCTGTGTTTTCTCGATGCTTACTCCGGATACCATCAAATTAAAATGAAGGAGTCCGATCAAGCGGCTACAACATTCATCACCCCCTATGGGCCGTTCTGTTTCAACACAATGCCCTTCAGATTAAAAAACGCAGGGGCTACATACCAGCGCATGATCCAAACGTGTTTGGAAAAACAGATCGGCAAAACGGTCGAGGCGTATGTGGACGACGTGGTTATCAAAACCAAACACGTCGGTCAGCTGGTGGATGACCTACGTCAAACCTTCGACAGTCTGCGAACTTCCGATATTCGGTTCAATCCGGACAAATGTGTCTTCGGAGTGCCTGCAGGCAAGCTGCTCGGATTTATTGTTTCCCATAGAGGAATAGAGGCTAACCCGGCGAAAATCCGGGCACTGTCCCAGCTAGCGGTTCCTACCGAACTAAAGCATGTCCAAAAACTGGCCGGCTGCGTGGCAGCCCTGAGCCGTTTCATCTCATGCCTCGGAGAAAAGGCCCTACCACTTTACAGGTTGCTTAAATGGACCAAGAACTTTGAATGGACTAGCGAGGCAGCGGCCGCACTAGAGGAAATTAAAATGCTACTGGCTAGCAACCCTATCTTGGCAGCACCCAGCTTAGGTGAGCCAATGCTGCAATACATTTCGGCCACAAACCAGGTCGTCAGTGCAGTTCTCGTCGTCGAACGGGAGGCAGAGGGTCACAAGCTCCTGGTGCAGAAGCCAGTGTACTATGTCTCCAAAGTGCTTACCCCGTGTAAAACAAGGTACCCGCATTACCAGAAGATAGCCTACGCAGTTTTCATGGCATCCCGAAAGCTTCGACACTACTTTCAAGAGTGTTTGGTCACGGTGGCATCCGAAGTACCCCTGAATGATCTAATCAACAATAGAGACGCCACTGGCCGTATAGCCAAATGGGTCATCGAGCTCCTCCCCTTCGAAATCATATACCGACCGCGCCGAGCTATTAAATCTCAGGTGTTGGCGGATTTCATGGCAGAATGGACGGAAGCTGAGCTCCCTAGAGAGTACAGTGTAGGAGATATGCCCTAGAGGCAATAATAAATGTTATTGTTTATCTCCATGTTCATAATTATGTTTATGTTCCATGCTATAACTGCTATGGTTCTTGAGTCTACAATAACCACGAGGCTCGGAGGAAGACTCATATGCACGTGTGGAATAATAAACGGTAAAATGTATTCCTAGTCTGGCCTTTAAGACTAGCTCAAGTGTTGCATGATGGTTCTGTTTTCCTGATCATAGGCATGACTATGCCGGCAACTTTGAGGGCACAATGTTAGGAGAACACTTCTGTTGAATCGACCCGAATTGATGTTATGCTATGAGATACATTCGTCACAAGTTAATGGTTAATAACACAGAGAAAGTTAACGTTTGCATAATTCCTTAGACCATGAGAGTGTCGAGTTTCTTCATGCTTGCTTCATGAACTTTGGGATTTGTTAAACGTCATCCGTAAATGGGTGGCTATTACGGCGGCTTACGGGTTCATGGAAAAGTATGTCAAGTAACCTGATTGCTCAAGATTGTGATTTGCTCCTCCGACGATGGAGAGATATCTCTGGGCCCTCTCAGTGTTACGGTATCCACCATCGTCTGGCCAAACACATTGTGATTTGATCACAGGGATGCCGGAACACGGGAACGAGAAAAGAGAACAAAACCGGTAACGAGGTAACTGGCATGGTGGACAAGTGTTGATCCACGGGGATGCCGATGATTCTCACCTCGGGTATTTGTAACATATCGCGAAGCAACAGGAATAGCACACGGCAACTGGAGGTTCACTCGAATATTCATTCGTGTGGGTATAGGGGTCAATATGGGTGTCCACGGCTCCGATGTTGATCATTGATCGGAAAGTGTTCCGGGTCATGTCTATACTTCACCGAACCTATAGGGTCACACGCTTAAGGGTCATCTATCTGCTGAATTCTAGACAGGGAGTCTGAGAGAAAGTCACCGGAAAAGTTTCGGAGACAACGGAAACGTTCCGGAGAGAACACCGGAATAGTTTCGGTAAAACTGAAAAGTTGTTTCAGGGTATGCCATTAAGTCAAATTGGTTTCGGCACACGCCTGGAAATTCTTGGAGGGTGCCAGAATTGTTCTAGAAACTTCTGGGATTTTTCTAGGATAAAAACCGGAAATGTTCCGGAGCTGCCGGAACCGGTTTGGTTGCTTTTCGCAGATGAAAATCACTAATCCGAAATTGTTTCGGAACGCGTCCAAAATCATTTTTGTGGGTACTGGAATTATTCTAAGACCCACAGAAATATTTTCGGATTTAACGGTCGCGGAAAATTGGTTCCGTGAATAGTGAAAATCACTTTATGGTTAATTTTTTGGAAAGCCACCTTTTGTGATTTTTCCCAAAAGGCTTATAGAAGTGGGCAATCTTTCCATATCTAACCCCTGCAACTGAGCAAATTGTTGCGACACAAAGGCATGCGATGCTCCTGAATCAAAGAGAACAGAAGCTGGCACTGAATTAATGAGAAGGGTACCCATCACGATTTTTGGGGCCTCATGAGCTTCTTCAATCTTGACATGGGTGACTTGACCACAACTCATAGCAGGCGGCCTGGCACTACAACTGGTGCTATGATTGTATACCAAATGATGTGTGAGTCTCCAACGGCCCTACTTACGGCCAACAAGAGGGCGTGATACATGATACGTCTCCAACGTATCTATAATTTTTGATTGTTCCATGCTATTATATTATCAATCTTGGATGTTTTTATAATCATTTACAGCAATTATATATCATTTTTGGAGACTAACCTATTAACTTAGTGCCCAGTGCCAGTTGCTGTTTTCTGCCCTGTTTTTGTTTTATAGAAAATCAATACCAAATGAAATCCAAATGCCACGAAACTTTTCGGAGATTTTTTTCTGGACAGGATAAACACTAGAAGCTTCGGGAGGAGGCCAGAAGATCCTGGAGGGGGCCACGAGCCACCAGGGCGCGCCTGGGGGGGCCAGGCGCGCCCTGGTGCCTCGTGGGGCCCACAGAGCTCCGTTTGACCTAATTCCTCCACTATAAATTCCCAAAAAATCAGAAACCCTCAGGAGAGTCCACGAAATACTTTTTCTGCTGCCGCAAGTTTCTGTTCCAGAGAGATCCCATCTGGGGTCCTTCTCCGGTAATCTGCCGGAGGGGGAATCGATCACGGAGGGGTTCTACATCAACCTTGCTGCCCTTCCGATGATGTGTGAGTAGTTTACCACAGACCTTCGGGTCCATAGGCAGTAGCTAGATGGCTTCTTCTCTCTTTTTGACCTTCAATACAATGTTCTCCTCGATGTTCTTGGAGTTCTATCCGATGTAATCACTTTTTGCGGTGTGTTTGTTGGGATCCGATGAATTGTGAGTTTATGACCAGATTATCCATGAATATTATTTGAGTCTTTTCTGATCTCTTTTATGCATGATTATTATAGCCTCGTATTTCTTCTCTGATCTATTGATTTGGTTTGGCCAACTGAGTTGATTTATCTTGCCATGGGAAGAGGTGCTTTGTAATGGGTTCGATCTTGTGGTGCTCAATCCCAGTGACAGAAAGGGACATGACACGTATGTGTCATTGCTATTAAGGGTAAAAAGATGGGGTTTATTCATACGTGAGTTTATCTTGTCTACATCATGTCATCGTTCTTAAGGCGTTACTCCGTTCTTTATGGACTTAATACACTAGATGCATGCTGGATAGCGGTCGATGTGTGGAGTAATAGTAGTAGATGCAGGCAGGAGTCAGTCTACTTGTCTCGGATGTGATGCCTATATACATGATCATTGCCTTGGATATCGTCATGATTATTTGCTTTTCTATCAATTGCCCAACAGTAATTTGTCTACCCACCGTATGCTATTTTCTTGAGAGAAGCCTCTAGTGAAACCTACGGCCCCCGGGTCTATCTAAATCATATTACTAAAACCCTAAAAATATTGCTGCCATTTTCTTTTATTTATTTTATTTTGTATTTTTGTTTCAATCTATCTATCTATCACATACAATTTAATCATGCAATTTACCGCCGAGAGATTGACAACCTCTCGTTTGTGTTGGGTGCAAGGATTTGTTGTTTGTGTGAAGGTGCTGCTAACGAGGTGTTGCGTGATTCTCCTACTGGTTCGATAACCTTGGTTTCATAACTGAGGGAAATACTTATCTCTACTGTGCTGCATCATCCCTTCCTCTTCGGGGAAAATACCAACGCAAGCTACAAGTAGCAGGAAAAATTTCTGGCGCCGTTGCCGGGGAGACATCATCAACATCTATCAAGTACCTTTGCATAAACTCTCATCTCCTTGCATTTATTTTATTTGCCTTTTGCCTCTCGTTTTTATCTCCCCCACTTCTAAAAAGTTTTTACAAAAATACAAAAATATTTTTCGTTTGCCTTTTTCTTGTTTGCTTCTTTACTTGCTTGCTTACTTTTATTGCCTTCATGTCGAACACACTAGAACAGAAACTAAAAGTAAAAATATAAGATACTATGGATCCACATAAAGTTTACTACGTGAATTATCTTCTATCCATTTGTGCTAGTGCTGAAACCCCAACTAGTTTAGTTGAGGGAAAATCATTAGATGAGCATGCTCATTTTGTGCGTCACCGTTTGTCCCAAAAGGGGAGACTCCTATGGCATCAAATAAATAGTTTGCTATGCTATGCTTGGAATCTATGTGAAATTTATGATTTTACTTGTTGCTCTAAGAATCCAAAAAAACATCTTCCCTACCTATGTGAGTTCAATGATAATAAAATCTTATCTTCCTATGAAAATGGTGCTTATAGCTACTATGATATCGAACAAATTGAAGAATTTGTTGCTTTTAAGGGTGCTTATTTAGTTACTTCTTTGATTGAAAAGTATGATATTACTCTCTACAAATCTGAAATTTTTGCCATACTTAAGTATTGTTATGAAAATTATGCATCTAATGCCTATGTTAGTGAATTTATTGAGAGAATGTCTACTGCTTTGGAAGAGAATAATGATACACATGAATCTATAGATAATCATGATTCCGATGATTCGATTGAAATATCCCCTCTTGATGAACATGATGCTTGTTTTTCTTATGGCCACGATGCCAATATTAAAGATGCTTATAGAGATGAATTTGCTATAGTTCCTTATGTTAAAAATGAAATTATTGCTGTAACACCCATACTTGATAGCTCCTTAAATGAAAAGCATGATTGTAATGATGTCACTATAAATTCTATTAATGTCAATTGTGCTAATGATATGCAAAACCCCAAGCTTGGGGATGATAATTTTGTCATGTCCACTACTTATTGGAATGATCATGATTGGGGTGATAATGCTTTTTATGATCTTGAAAATTTATTTAAGCCTCATGATGAATATGTTATTGATAATAAAATTTGCAACACTATTAAAAGTGGGTTTGGAAGAGTGTCAACTTTAGGTAATAATGATCCCACTACTTTGGAGAATTATGAATCTTGTGGAATTTTTGATAAAACTGGGTTTGGAGAGGTCATAACTTTCGTTGATGATAATCCCACTATTTTGGAAGATAATAAAAATTTTATGCATGTGGATCATGATGAGAATATTTTACATGATAGCTATATTATTGAATTTGATTATGATCCCACATGTAATTATTATGAGAGAGGAAAATATGGTTGTACAAATCTTCATGTTACTAAATTACCTCTCGTTATGTTGAAATCACCAATGTTTTATTCTTCTCCTTTGCATATACTAGAAATTGCTTGCCTTGTTAATTTGTTTGCTTATAAAATACCTATGCATAGGAAGTATGCTAGACTTAAATGTGTTTTTCACATGTTACATGATGCTCTCTTTGTGTTTCAATTATTATCTTTCATATGAGCATCATTGAAATCTCAAGCCCATCTTAATGGCTATAAAGAAAGAGCTTGTTGGGAGGCAACCCAATGAATAAAATAAATTTTCCTGTTATTGTGTGTTTTCACAATTATGCTACTGGTATGATTGTGTTTTTGTGTTTTTAATTAGTGTTTGTGCCAAGTAAAGCCTTTGGGATGATTTGGAAGATAGTATAATTGATGCTGTTTGGAAAACAGAAAGTTTTGCGTCCAGTGCCCGAATTTTTTTTCTGTACTGGAGCGTCAGAAAAATCTGAAATTTTTACAAAGTATTGGTATATGAATTTCCCACGTTTTCCTAATTTTTCAGAATTTTTGGAGTTATAGAAGTATGTCTTTTAAATAGATTGCTACAGACTGTTCTGTTTTTGACTGATTCTGTTTTTGATGAACTACTTGCTTGTTTTGATGAATCTATGGATTGTATCGGGGGGGTATAAGCCATGGTGAAGTTAGAGTACAGTAGGTATAATGCAAAAATAAAATATGAATGGGTTTGCAACAGTACTTAAAGTAGTGATTTATTTTGTTATGCTAACGGATCTCACGAAGGTTTTGTTGAGTTTTGTGTGATTGAAGTTTTCAAGTTTTGGGTGAGATCACGATGGATGAAGGAATAAGTAGTAGCAAAAGCCTAAGCTTGGGGATGCCCGAGGCACCCCAAGGTAATATTCTAGGATGACTCAAGCGTCTAAGCTTGGGGATGCCCCGGAAGGCATGCCCTCTTTCTTCTACAAACCATCGGTAATTTTACTTGGACCTATATTTTTATTCGTCACCTGATATGAGTTTTGCTTGGAGCGTCTTGTATTATGTCAGTCTTTGCTTTGTTTGCTTTTTAGTTTGTCACAATCATCCTTGCTGAACACACCTATCTTGAGAGAGCCACACGTTATCATAATTTGTTAGAATACTCTATGTGCTTCACTTAAATTTTTTGAGCTAGGCAGTTGCTCTAGTGCTTCACTTAAATCTTTTTGAGCACGGTGGTGGCTATATTTTGAAGAAATAAACTCTCATGCTTCACTTATATTATTTTGAGAGTTGATTAAAATTTTGAAGAAATGAATTCTCATGCTTCACTTATATTATTTTGAGAATTGATAAGATTAAAATTTTGAAGAAACATTTGCACTCTCATGCTTCACTTATATCTTTTTGAGAGTTGATGATAGTAACGGTAATTTGCACAAGATATGAATTTGGTCCCAAAGTGGTGAATATTCAAGAGGGATATAAATAAAAACTTTCATATAGATCATTGGATATGATAAGTGTGATTCCTTGCAATAGTTTTGCGATATGGAAATGATAATATGTGAGTCATGTTAGTGAGTAATTGTGATTTAGTAAGAATATTAGTGTTAAGGTTTGTGATTCCCTATGCATGCATGTTAAGTCAATAGTTATGCAATGAAATTATATCCTACTTATGGTGCATTATTCGGTGTTAGTTGTGTTTAATGCATGTTTATGACCATTTTCGTTTTTTGGTTGGTTGCTTCTCAATCTTTTGCTAGCCTTCATTTGTACTAAGCAGAAATACTGCTTGTGCATCCAAAATCCTTAAACCCAAGTGGTGCCAAATGAGTCCACTATATCTACATATATGCGGTATTTCAATGCCGTTCCAAGTAAATTTGCGTGTGCCAACTCTAATTTTCAAAATAATTTTTCTGTTTTGTGTGCCCGTACCGCTCATGAAGCAGCAGGGGTGGCCATTATTTTCCATGCTAGGTGTGTTATTCTCACGATGAGTGTTTATTCACTTGTCATTGCACGAGAGAATGGTTGGTAATAGGGATGCCCAGTCCCACAATGAAATCAAAATTAATAACAACAAAATTCCTTGGAAAGTGTTGGTTTGGAGGGCACCCGTGGATACGGCTAGCCATGGATTGTGAGAGAATGGTGGAAATGAAATAAACTTTACTTTCTGTTTGGGAACCACCTATGATGTGTCTAGCATGGAAAATATTGGGAATTCTTGGTCGTTTTCGTTGACAGGAAAAGCATGCCTCTCAAAATATTTTTACCTCTTTAATTTCAGCTTTGAGCTCTGGCACATTTGACAAATCTCTGCTTCCCTCTGCGAAGGGCCTATCTATTTACTTTCATGCAATTTTTATTTTTACTTTTAGTCTACATCTTATCTTACAAAAGCACCAACTAGAGAGCACTATTGTCATACTTGTGCATTGGATGTAGCTAATATTCGAGTGTGTTTCATGAATGGATCAATGACTGAGCATAATGGGCTAGGGATCACTTTCTTTAGCGTTGATATTTTGAAAAACATGGTTGCTTGTTAGCATGCTTGAGTATTTATATTTTCATGTCAAATTATAGACTATTGCTTTGAATCATTCAAGTCCAATGTCCATGCTACAAAATAAAAGAATATGTGATGAATATGTTAGGCAGCATTCCACATCAAAAAATCTGTTTTTATCATTTACCTACTCGAGGACGAGCAGGAATCAAGCTTGGGGATGCTGATACGTCTCCAACGTATCTATAATTTTTGATTGTTCCATGCTGTTATATTATCAATCTTGGATGTTTTTATAATCATTTACAGCAATTATATATCATTTTTGGAGACTAACTTATTAACTTAGTGCCCAGTGCCAGTTGCTGTTTTCTACCCTGTTTTTGTTTTACAGAAAATCAATACCAAACGAAGTACAAATGCCACGAAACTTTTTGGAGATTTTTTCTGGACAAGATAAACACTAGAAGCTTCGGGAGGAGGCCAGAAGACCCTGGAGGGGGCCACGAGCCACCAGGGCGCGCCCTGGTGCCTCGTGGGGCCCACAGAGCTCTGTTTGACCTAATTCCTCCACTATAAATTCCCAAAAAATCAGAAACCCTCAGGAGAGTCCACGAAATACTTTTTTCGCCGCCGCAAGTTTTTGTTCCAGAGAGATCCCATCTGGGGTCCTTCTCCGGTAATCTGCCGGAGGGGGAATCGATCACGGAGGGGTTCTACATCAACCTTGTTGCCCTTCCGATGATGCGTGAGTAGCTTACCACAGACCTTCGGGTCCATAGGTAGTAGCTAGATGGCTTCTTCTCTCTTTTTGATCTTCAATACAATGTTCTCCTCGATGTTCTTGGAGTTCTATCCGATGTAATCACTTTTTGCGGTGTGTTTGTTGGGATCCGATGAATTGTGAGTTTATGATCAGATTATCCATGAATATTATTTGAGTCTTTTCTGATCTCTTTTATGCATGATTATTATAGCCTCGTATTTCTTCTCCGATCTATTGATTTGGTTTGGCCAACTGAGTTGATTTATCTTGCCATGGGAAGAGGTGCTTTGTAATGGGTTCGATCTTGCGGTGCTCAATCCCAGTGACAGAAAGGGACATGACACATATGTATCGTTGCTATTAAGGGTAAAAAGATGGGGTTTATTCATACGTGAGTTTATCTTGTCTACATCATGTCATCGTTCTTAAGGCGTTACTCCATTCTTTATGGACTTAATACACTAGATGCATGCTGGATAGCGGTCGATGTGTGGAGTAATAGTAGTAGATGCAGGCAGGAGTCGGTCTACTTGTCTCGGACGTGATGCCTATATACATGATCATTGCCTTGGATATCGTCATGATTATTTGCTTTTCTATCAATTGCCCAACAGTAATTTGTCTACCCATCGTATGCTATTTTCTTGAGAGAAGCCTCTAGTGAAACCTATGGCCCCCGGGTCTATCTAAATCATATTACTAAAACCCTAAAAATATTGCTGCCATTTTATTTTATTTATTTTATTTTGTATTTTTGTTTCAATCTATCTATCTATCACATATAATTTAATCTTGCAATTTTCCGCCGAGAGATTGACAACCTCTCGTTTGTGTTGGGTGCAAGGATTTGTTGTTTGTGTGCAGGTGCTGCTAATGAGGTGTTGCGTGATTCTCCTACTGGTTCGATAACCTTGGTTTCATAACTGAGGTAAATACTTATCTCTACTGTGCTGCATCATCCCTTCCTCTTCGGGGAAAATACCAACGCAAGCTACAAGTAGCAATACATTCTGCGACTGACCCTGGCGACAGTTGAGAGCAAGGTGTCCTGGCTGTCCACACTTGTGGCATAAACCATCATTATGAGGATGAACCATAGCATTGGGCTGTCCACCCTGAACCGTTAGCTGTCTCGGCGGCGGAGGCAGACGAGGTGCAACATAAGACGCCCTTGGTGTTGGAGTAGGTCGGTGATAAAAATTGTGTGGGATCCAGATTTGACGTTTCTGAGCAGGCTGACCCAAGGATGGGCCAACATCTCGAGTACTCTTGAGAGACTCCTGGTACTCAGTCAGACCAGTTTCAACCCGGAAAGCTTGGCTGACAAGTGTCGCAAAGTCTGCGCAATCATGGACAACAAGTGCGAGCTTTATATCAGGACGCAGTCCTTCACGGAATTTCTCCTGCTTGCGAGCGTCAGTGCAGATGTCATCCTCAGCATAGCGGGATAAATCAAGGAAGTTCCTCTTATATTCATCCACAGTCATTTTGCCCTCTGTGAGTTTGCGAAACTCCTTCTTCCTCTGTTCCATCAGACCTTGAGGAATGTGCCGTGCACGGAAGGCTGACTGAAAATCCTGCCAAGTGGTTACAGTTCCAGCAGGCAGCATACCCCTGTGGCTTTCCCACCATTGAGAAGCTGGACCCTTCAAGTGAAATGCCACAAAGGTGACGTAACTGGCAGGGGCAACATTAGCTGACTCCATCTCAAACAGGATGTCACGATGCCAATCATCAGCATCCATAGGATTGGTGGAGTTGCGGAAAATGGACGGGTTGAGGCGCACAAATTCTTGCAGTGTAATTGGGGCAGGCTGTTGATGAACATTCTGGTTTGGAAGCTGGGCCATTACCCCAGTCATAAACTGACGATTCAGCTCAAACTGCTGCATCATAGCGGCCATGTAATCTGGCGGTGGTGGAGCACTGGCACCACGGCCACGACCACGTGCATTGGACCTAACCATCCTGCTTAAAATAATAGGGGTTAGCTTAGTAAGAGCAATTGCAAGTGTAAGGAGTCATTCATGATGTAACATGAACAATGAACAAGAAGTGCATTAGATACTCATTAGTAGTCTTTAAAGACATACAAATCCATGCACGGGGTTGGATACAAACGGGCAGCACGAGTTTGGAAACACTCGCAACTAGACAAACTAGGCGGCACGCAGGCACGCAGTGGAGAGATACAACAACGAGACATAGCAAAGGCTACATCACGTCGGATAAAACTACTGGAGAGGAATCTGCTGGTGACGATGCAGGGTGCCCTCGATAGAAGGATCCTGCGGTCCGTGAACACTTTGAAGCAGAACCTGGCCCACAACTCGAAGAAGGGTTAATTCAAATCTCCGGGTGGATGTGATCACGAGAACCTAGAGTTAGAATCAGTAAAATCTTTAACCCGAAAGGAAGAGAGATCAGAGTCCCAGAGTAAAGGAGAGGAATAAAAAATCATAATCCCATCTGTTGGCGACGTGGGCCCGTAAGCCACACAGCCATGTTAGTAAAACAGTTTTTCAAAGACTAGACTCAACTTTGGCCAAGGAGTTGGAAAGGGGCTTCGTACAGGCAGTCGGCTCTGATACCAACTTGTGACGCCCCGACTCGACCGTGCACTAATCATACACGAAAATGCGCACGATCAAGCCTAGGGACTCACGGGAAGATATCACAACACAACTCTAGACACAAAATAAAATAATACAAGCTTTATATTACAAGCCAAGGGCCTCGAGGGCTCGAATACATAAGCTCGAGTTACACAAGTATCAACGGAAGCATCAGTATCTGAGTACAGACATAGTTAGACAAATATGCCTTAAGAAGGCTGAGCAAAACTACGACATCTAGATCGAAAAGGCACAGGCCTCCTACCTAGGAGCCTCCTATCTACTCCTGGTTGTCGATCTCCACGTAGAAGTAGGCTACGTTGGGGAAGTAGTAGTCATCGGCGGGATCAGCGGGCTCCTGGGTACTACTTGTAGCTTGCGTTGGTATTTTCCCCGAAGAGGAAGGGATGATGCAGCACAGTAGAGATAAGTATTTCCCTCAGTTATGAAACCAAGGTTATCGAACCAGTAGGAGAATCATGCAACACCTCGTTAGCAGCACCTGCACACAAACAACAAATCCTTGCACCCAACGCAAACGAGGGGTTGTCAATCCCTCGGCGGTCAATTGCAAGATTAAATTGTATGTGATAGATAGATAGATTGAAACAAAAATACAAAATAAAATAAATAAAAGAAAATGGCAGCAATATTTTTAGAGTTTTAGTAATATGATTTAGATAGACCCGGGGGGCCATAGTTTTCACTACAGGCTTCTCTCAAGAAAATAGCATACGGTGGGTAGACAAATTACTGTTGGGCAATTGATAGAAAAGCAAATAATCATGACGATATCCAAGGCAATGATCATGTATATAGGCATCACGTCCGAGACAAGTAGACCGAATCCTGCCTGCATCTACTACTATTACTCCACACATCGACCGCTATCCAGCATGCATCTAGTGTATTATGTCCATAAAGAACGGAGTAAAGCCTTAAGAACGATGACATGATGTAGACAAGATAAACTCACGCATGAATAAACCCCGTCTTTTTACCCTTAATAGCAACGATACATACGTGTCATGTCCCTTTCTGTCACTGGGATTGAGCACCGCAAGATCGAACCCATTACAAAGCACCTCTTCCCATGGCAAGATAAATCAATCTAGTTGGCCAAACCAAATCATTAGATCGGAGAAGAAATACGAAGCTATAATAATCATGCATAAAAGAGTGTAGCAAAGACTCAAATAATATTCATGGATAATCTGATCATAAACTCACAATTCATCGGATCCCAACAAACACACCGCAAAAAGTGATTACATCGAATAGAACTCCAAGAACATCGAGGAGAACATTGTATTGAAGATCAAAAAGAGAGAAGAAGCCATCTAGCTACTAACTATGGACCCGATGGTCTGTGGTAAACAACTCACGTATCATCGGAAGGGCAACAAGGTTGATGTAGAGCCCCTCCGTGATCGATTCCCCCTCCGGCGGAGTACCGGAATAGGCGTCCAGATGGGATCTCTCTGGAACAGAAACTTGCGGCGGTGGAAAAAGTATTTCGTGGACTCCCCTGAGGGTTTCTGATTTTTTTATGAATTTATAGTGGTGGAATTAGGTCAAACGGAGCTCTGTGGGCCCCACGAGGTACCAGGGCGCGCCTGCCCCCCCCCCCAGGCGCGCCCTGGTGCCTCGTGGGCACCTCCTCGGGCTTCTGGCCTCCTCCCAAAGATTCTAGTGTTTATCTTGTCCAGAAAAAAATCTCCAAAAAGTTTCGTGGCATTTGGACTTCGTTTGGTATTGATTTTCTGTAAAACAAAAACAAGGCAGAAAACAGCAACTGGCACTGGGCACTAAGTTAATAGGTTAGTCTCCAAAAATGATATATAGTTGCTGTAAATGCATATAAAAACTTCCAAGATTGATAATATAATAGCATGGACCAATCAAAAATCATAAATACATTGGAGACGTATCAGCATCCCCAAGCTTAATTCCTGCTCGTCCTCGAGTAGGTAAATGATAAAAATAGAATTTTTGATGTGGAATGCTGCCTATCATATTCATCACATACTCTTTTCTTTTATAGCATGGACATTGGACTTGAATGATTCAAAGCAATAGTCTATAATTTGACATGAAGATATAAATACTCAAGCATGCTAACAAGCAACCATGTCTTTCAAAATATCAATGCTAAAGAAAGTTATCCCTAGCCCATTATGCTCAATCATTGATCCATTCATGAAACACACTCGAATATTAGCTACACACAATGCACAAGTATGACAATAGTGCTCTCTAGTTGGTGCTTTATAAGAGAAGATGGAGACTCAAGTAAAATAAAAATTGCATAAAAGTAAATAGATAGGCCCTTCGCAGAGGGAAGCAGATATTTGTCAAATGTGCCAGAGCTCAAGGCTGAAATTAAAGAGATAAAATATTTTGAGAGGCATGCTTTTCCTGGCAACGAAAACGACCGAGAATTCCCATTATCTTCCATGCTAGACACATCATAGGTGGTTCCCAAACAGAAAGTAAAATTTATTTCCTTTCCACCATTCTTTCACAATCCATGGCTAGCCGTATCCACGGGTGCCCTCCAAACCAACACCTTCCAAGGAATTTTGTTGTTATAAATTTTGATTTCATTGTGGGACTGGGCATCCCTATTACCAACCATTCTCTCGTGCAATGACAAGTGAATAAACACTCATCGTGCGAATAACACACCTAGCATGGAAAATAATGGCCACCCCCTGCCGCTTCATGAGCGGTACGGGCACACAAAACAGAAAAATTATTTTGAAAATTAGAGTTGGCACACGCAAATTTACTTGGAACGGCATTGAAATACCGCATATAAGTAGATATAGTGGACTCATTTGGCACAACTTGGGTTTAAGGATTTTGGATGCACAAGCAGTATTTCCGTTTAGTACAAATGAAGGCTAGCAAATAGATTGAGAAGCAACCAACCAAAAAACGAAAACGGTCATAAACATGCATTGAACATAACTAACACCGAATAATGCACCATAAGTAGGATATAATTTCTTTGCATAACTATTGACTTGATGTGCATGCATAGGGAATCACAAACCTTAACACTAATATTCTTACTAAATCACAATTACTCACTAACATGACTCACATATTATCATTTCCATATCGCAAAACTATTGCAAGGAATCACACTTATCATATTCAATGATCTATATGAAAGTTTTTATTATATCCCTCTTGAATATTCATCACTTTGGGACCAAATTCATATCTTGTGCAAATTACAGTTACTATTATCAACTCTCAAAAAGATTTAAGTGAAGTATGAGAGTGCAAATATTTCTTCAAAATTTCAATATTATCAATTCTCAAAATAATATAAGTGAAGCATGAGAATTTATTTCTTCAAAATTTCAATCAACTCTCAAAATAATATAAGTGAAGCATGAGAGTTTATTTCTTCAAAATATAGCCACCACCGTGCTCAAAAGGATTTAAGTGAAGCACTAGAGCAACTGCCTAGCTCAAAAAATTTAAGTGAAGCACATAGAGTATTCTAACAAATTATGATAAACATGTAGCTCTCTCAAGATAGGTGTGTTCAGCAAGGATGATTTTGACAAACTAAAAAGCAAACAAAGCAAAGACTCATATAATACAAGACGCTCCAAGCAAAACACATATCATGTGACGAATAAAAATATAGCTCCAAGTAAAATTACCGATGGTTGGTAGAAGAAAGAGGGGATGCCTTCCGGGGCATCCCCAAGCTTAGAGGCTTGAGTCTTCCTTGAATATTACCTTGGGGTGCCTCGGGCATCCCCAAGCTTAGGCTCTTACTACTCCTTATTCCTTCATCCATCGTGATCTCACCCAAAACTTGAAAACTTCAATCACACAAAACTCAACAAAACCTTCATGAGATCCGTTAGCATAACAAAATAAATCACTACTCTAAGTACTGTTGAAAACCCATTCATATTTCATTTTTGCATTATACCCACTGTACTCTAACTTCACCATGGCTTATACCCCCCGATACAATCCTTAGATTCATCAAAACAAGCAAGTAGTGCATCAAAAACATAATCTGTCAAAAACAGAAGAGTCTGTAGCAATCTATTTAAAAGCCATACTTATGTAACTCCAAAAATTCTGAAAATTAGTACAGAGTGGGAAATTCATATGCCAATACTGTGTAAAAATTTCAGATTTTTGTGACACTCCAGTACAGAAATAAAATTCAGGCACTGGACGCAAAACTTTCTATTTTCCAAACAGCATCAATTATACTATCTTCCAAATCATCCCAAAGGTATTACTTGGCACAAACACTAACTAAAAACACAAAAACACAATCATACCAGTAGCATAATTGTGAAAACACACAATAACAGAATTTTTTTATTTTATTCATTGGGTTGCCTCCCAACAAGCGCTATTGTTTTATGCCCCTAGCTAGGCATAATGCATAGTTTCAAGTATTGTCATCTTTCAAGTTGATTCCATAAGTGGCCCTCATAATTGATTCAAATGGTGCTTTAATTTTCTTCCTAGGGAAGTGTTCCATACCCTTTTTTAATGGAAACTGAAATTTTATATTCCCTTCTTTCATATCAATAACGGCACATATGGTTCGTAAGAACGGTCTACCAAGTATTATTGGGCAAGAAGAATTGCATTCAATGTCAAGTACAATAAAATCAACGGGCACATAATTTCTATTTGCAAGAATAAGAAAATCATTAATTCTACCCAAAGGCTTTTTAATAGTAGAATCCGCCAAGTGCACATTAAGAGAACATTCATCTATATTGGTGAAACCTAGCACATCACATAGAGATTTTGGAATTGTGGAAACGCTAGCACCCAAATCACATAAAGCATTGCACTCATAATTTTTAATTTTAACTTTAATGGTGGGTTCCCATTCATCATATAATTTTCTAGGAATTGAAATTTCTAGTTCCAACTTTTCTTCTAACGCTTTCATCATTGCTTCTACGATGTGTTTAGTAAAAGCCTTGTTTTGCTCATAAGCGTTGGGTGAATTTAACATGGATTGTAATAAAGAAATGCACTCAATCAAAGAACAATTATCATAATTAAAATCATTGTAATCCAAGAGAGTGGGCACATCGCTATTTAAAGTTTTTACCTCTCCAAACCCACTTTTAGCAAATTTTTCTTTAAGATTTTCACCCTCCGAATAGTGGGAACGCCTACTAGCTAAAGTTGACTCTTCTTCAGTCCCCTTTTCATCAAGTTTTATATTGATAAACAAAGAATCAATAGATGAAACACCAATCATTTTAATATCCTCATCATTACTACGATAAAAACCGGGAGGAATCGCTTTTTCTAAAAATTCTCGTTTAGCTTTTAGCATGGCGGTTCTTTTCTTACTCTCATCCATGGAGACATATAAAGCCTTGATTGATTCACTAATATAAATTTTGGGTGGCAAAATTTTAGTCTTAAGATTTTCTACATCATGAATAATTCTATCAATGCTCTTAGACATATCATCAAGTTTACTCAATTTTTCTTCTATCGTAGTGTTGAAAACCTTTTGAGCATTAATAAATTCTTTAATATTACTTTCAAGATCAGAGGGCATCCTATTATTATTATTATAAGAATTACCATACTGATTGCCATAATTATTAGAGGAATTTCCAGGAAACGGTCTAGCATTGAAATTACCTCTATAAGCATTATTATTAAAATTGTTTCGCGAGACAAAATTCACATCAATAGCATCATTATTTTGCTCAATCAAAGTGGACAATGGCACATCATTAGGATAAATATGAGCATTTTTACTAGCAACCAATTTCATAAGCGCATCAACTTTATCACTCAAAGTATTAATTTCCTCAACCGAATTCACTTTTTTACTAGTAGGAGTTCTCTCAGTATGCCATTGTGAATAATTTGCCATAATAATATCAAGCAATTTAGTTGCTTCCCCCAAAGTAATTTCCATAAAAGTACCACCCGCGGCGGAATCTAAAAGATTTCTAGAAACAAAATTCAATCCCGCATAAATTTTTTGTATGATCATCCATAAATTTAAACCATGAGTAGGGCAATTTCTTATCATTAATTTCATCCTCTCCCAAGATTGGGCAACATGTTCATGATCAATTTGCTTGAAATTCATAATTTGATTTCTAAGAGAAATAATTTTCGCGGGAGGAAAATACTTAGTAATAAAATGTAACACCCCTATGTAATGAGCTACAGTGATCCACCATATTATTGCCAAGTCATCTGAGATTTGCAATGATAATCATGTTGGATGAATATCTCATTTCAAATTCTGCCACTGAATTTGAATTCAAATGCAATTGAAATTTGGAGTTGTTCAAAAGTTGGTGGAAAAATGTTCATCATTTAGCAAATAATCCAAAACAAATTTTTGTTGAGGAAAACAACATCACCAAGTTGCTAAGATGAGCAGTAGCATTTATAACAGTGCCATACCAGCAATTTAAGTTGCCAATTCATTTATAAAAAAATGCAAATGAATTCCCCTGGGCTCCAAAATAATTGTGGCAGCGCCTAAAAATGCAAAGTATTTAATGGGCCAAGTCACACATTTTTCTAAAATGATTAGAAGCCCAGATAAATCCCTCACCCTCTCTGTTTATTAACTAAATGGAAACAACAGAGAAAAATAGAAAAGGAAAACCTACCTGGCCTTACCTGGCGCGGCCCAGTCGGCCACCTCCTATTCGCCAACTGCTCTCGCCTCGCTGTCGTCGTCCCCGCATTCGGCGCGCGCGCGGCGCCACTCCCCGCTCGCCACCGCGTCGCAGTAGGTGGGGCGAGGGGATAAGGTCGCCCCCGTTCGCCTCCCCTGGACGCCGCCCTCACTCTCCCCCTCTCTCTCGCACGCTCGCTCCCCTCCTCTACTCTGTCGCGCAGCCGAGCGCCTCCTCCGCCGCAACGCTGCTCCGCCGTGGCCACCGGCGTCTCCGGGCCAGGCGACCGTGCCCGGGGAGCTCGCCTTGCTTGGCTACGTCGAATGGCGCCAGCCATTTGAGCCGGGGATCGCTGTTTCGCGCGGATCAAAGCCGTCTTCAATCTATCTGTCTCCGGCAATCGCCATCGACACCGGCTTCCCCCTGCGCTCCCGATCACTCGAGGGGCCATCTTGAGCCCGCACGGTGAGCCACCTCCTCTCCCCTCTCTTCTCCGTTCTTCCCCGCACGCGTAGCCGTCGCTCCCATCGAGGCCGAGCTCGCCGCCGCCCGAGCTCCTCGCCGGCCATGTTCCGGTGACCGCACGGCCGCGTAGCGATGTCCAATGAGTTCACCCGCTCCCGTAGATCACCCCTACACCACTCGTTCGAGCCGTCACGCGCGGCAATGCCGATTCCGTTCTCACCCGAAAACCACCGCCGCGTCACCTCGCCGTCCGGCCATCCCGAGACCTCGCGCTAGCCCAGCTGGATGCGGCGCTCGGTGCTCGTTCGAACCAGCCCGGAAGCGCGCGATTTGGTGCTCTGTGGAGCAATCCCGAGCTCGCCGGAGCTCTCGGCCACGTCCGGCGCTCGCCGGAGGGGATTCCGGCGCCGGCTGCCTACGTGGCACCGGCTGGGACCCACCCAGAGACGCCGACAAGTGGGCCCCCGACCCCGTTTGACCGCGTTGACCACGGTCAACGCGGGGGTACTGTTCACTGCTGTCACTGCCGTGTGGGTCCCCTGTGTCAGTACGTTAATTAGCGTCTAATTGTACTTAAGTTAATTACCGACTTGTTAATTAGGTCGCTTTCAGGCTGGGCCCACCAGTTAAATAACTCTGTTTAGTTTAAAATTAATCCTGGAATAACCTCTGAGGCTGACAGGTGGGTCCCACCTGTCTGTTTGACTAGTCAGTTGGTCAGCCGACTGCTGACGCAAGCATGACACCACCATGACATCATATTCCATTTCTGGAAATTCTGTTAATTTAAATAATTTCAGGAAATTGTTAAAACTTGTTTAATTCGTAGAAAATAAACCGTAACTCGGATCGAAAAACTTTCGACATGAAAGTTGCTCAGAAAAATCCCACGAATCCGATCATGCCGTCTGTTTTCTTGTCGGGACCCTCTACGTAGGTGAACCCGCAACTTTTCGTCTGTTTCCGATAGATGAATAGTGCATACATACCGGTTAATAATTCCAACTTAAATCCTAAAATAGCTAAAAATGGTATAGAGATGCATTTAGGCAACCCTGCACTGCATCTTAGCATGTCATGCTCTGTGTTGCATTTGCCTGCCTTTATTTATTGTTTCTTCCCCCTCTTCTATTCCGATAGCCCCCGAGACCGACGCAGCTCAGGAGCCCGATGACACCACTGACGACCCCTCCTTTGCCGCAGAGCTTCCAGGCAAGCAACCCCCCCTTGACGCATGCCTATATCACCTATTCTCTCTCCCTCCTGCTTGCATTAGAATTTGCTATTGCTATTGTTTTATCCTATTCTGATGCATAGCCTGTCCTTGTAACTGTTATTGATACCTGCCTATTATCCAAAATGTTTACTATAGGTTGGATGGTAGTAAACCATCTGTGGCCCCTCTTCCTTGCTGTAGTTGCCCCCGCTGTAGTACCTGTGTCCCGATCGATGTGATCGTCGGGCTGAGCCAGCATATCACCACACACCCCTAGTTGCTCGACGCTGCAGAGCTAACATCGAGTGCCGAGGGTGATACCTCTTATCTCACTCCCGGTGATGCCTCTGTAGTACAGCTAGTCGGTCGTGGGATACCGAGGGTGATTCCTCTTTCCCACCTCCGATAAAGCTTTGTCGGTAAACCCGCAAGTGTGAATACCATCGAGGGTGATTCCTTCGGATTCACTTTGACGGGATCATCGAGTAGGCATCCAACGAGGGTGATTCCTCGGATTCCTGCTAGATGTTATGGACACACGGTTACTTGCACTTTATTACTGCTGTTACTGGATAAAGACGGGTCAGCCCCGAGGGGTACCCACGAGAGATATGTTATCGGGTTGACCATGAGGGTACCCGAGAGATGAATACGTGGCACGGCCGGGCATTCTTAGCCCTTGCCGTAAGTCCACGAGACGGGGCGACAGGGTCACAGTATCGTGAGTCTCTGCTCGTTACCGCGCGCTCCTAATGCACTAATGGGTTAGGATATGTAATCTGAGTAGGCCTCTGGCCTTTTCGCGCTAACCAGCACGTGGGAATAATATGGGTACTCAGCGTCGTATGTATCAGCCGAAGCTCTTCAGACGTCAGCAGTTGAGCGGCGCGCGCCGGGTTGGTCTGCTAAAGCCTGTGCTTGTATTAAGGGGGCTAGGACTGCTCGCCGGCCGCATACGCAACGCGCAGGAGTGCAAAGGGCGATGGGCCCAAGACCCCTGAGTGCTTAGGATGTAGACCGGCGTGCTGGCCTCTCTGTTGAGCCTAGGTAGGGCTACGACGTGTCGATAGTCCGAGGCCGGGCATCGACTGAGGAAGTGTGTCCGGCCAGAGTCATCGAGCGTGTTGGGTAAGTTGGTGCACCCCTGCAGGGAAGTATATCTATTCGAATAGCCGTGTCCACGGTAACAGGACGCTCGAAAAATATCCCGATCTTCTACAACTAGAAATGGGTTGAATATATTAGCTCCGGGATTGCTTTCTCGCAGGGAGTCGAGGAAGGATCTCTGGGCGATGTTGATACTTGTTGCTACTACTATACTTATGAACTAATCTATACTCTTCTAATGCTGCAAGACCCTGAAGATGTTAGTCTTCGATAGGCTAGGCTTTTCCCTTCTATTCTGGCATTTCTGCAGATCAGTCCACATATACAGCATTCCTTTGATAATGTTGCATATTTAGAATAGATCTGATGTCAGTCTTGCTGAGTACTTAGGATGAGTACTCACGGTTGCTTTGCTTCCCTTTTTCCCCATACCTGAATGATGCGACCAGGTGACGGAGCCCAGGAGCCGGCTGCACCAGCCGTCGACTATGATTACTACTACCTTCCTGGCGGATACTACTACTACGAGGAGCCCTCCGACGACTAGGAGTAGTTAGGAGGCACCCAGGCAGGAGGCCTGCGGCTTTCGATCCAGTGTTTTATTTTGCCCCGCCTTCTTAAAGGCCTATCTGTTAACTTTGTGTCTGTACTCAGATACCTGATGCTTCCGCTGATGCTTGTATGACATCGAGCTTATGTATTCGAGCCCTCGAGGCCCTGGCTTGTAATATAAAGCTTGTATGACTTTTATTTATGTTTAGAGTTGTGTTGTGATATCTTCAAGTGAGTCCTTAGGCTTGATCGTGTGCATTTGCGTGTATGATTAGTGCACGATTAAGCCGGGGGCGTCACAAGTTGGTATCAGAGCTGACTGCCTGTAGGAACCCCCTTTCCAACTCCTTGGCCGAAGTTGAGTCTAGAATTTGCAAAATGATTTTACTAACATGGCTGTGTGGCTTACGGGCCCACATCGCCAAATGGGTGGTATTAGGATCTTTTATTCCTCTTCTATACTCTGGGACTCTGAATCCTCTTCTATTCTGGTTAAATGATTTTGTAACTCTGACATTAGGTTCTCGTAATCACATTCATCCGGAGAGCTGGATTATCTGCAACTAATCCAATTGGACTGATTAATCTGATAATCACCTTTTCTTTTCCATTGGTCTGTTTAACCTTTTCTTTCCAAGTTGCCATATGCTTCTCACACTGTCATTTGACACTTTTGATAACAGCAATGCCATCCTTGCCCCTCGCTGATTTGTGTTATCATCGGCAACATCCTTGTGTATTTCTTCTGATCTATATGATCTACGCAGTGATAATTCCCTGCTTATGAAAACACCTCGGTGTACAACTCGGTCAGAAAACCCTGTTGCTATTGCTGTTAACCCAGAACGAGTTCAGGTTATTCTTGACTGGACTCCTCCGAAAAATGTCAAGCAAGATAGAAGCTTTCTCGGTCACGCAAGCTATTGTCGTCGCTTTGTCGAGAACTTCTCAAAGATTGCCAAGCCACTGACTAATCTGCTTCACAAAGGCATTAAGTTTGAGTGGACAGATAAATGTCAGGAAAGTTTCCAGACCCTCAAGGACAAGCTGACATCTGCACCAGTGCTTGCTCCTCCGGATTCTCGTAAGGATTTTGTGATTTATTGCGACGCATCTTGCCAGGGATTAGGCTGTGTCCTGATGCAAGAGCGAAGAGTAATTGCTTATGCCTCACGACAGTTGCGTCCTCACGAAGAGAATTATCCAGTGCATGATCTTGAACTTGCTGCAGTGATATATGCATTGAAGCTGTGGAGACATTACCTCCTTGGTAACGGGTGTGAGATATATACTGATCATCAAAGTCTGAAGTATTTATTTACTCAGCCGGATCTCAATCTCCGCCAACAGCGATGGTTGGAAACAATCACGGACTATGACTGTGGTATTTCTTATACCCCTGGCAAGGCTAATGTGATGGCAGATGCCTTGAGCCGCAAGTCCTATTGTAACAACCTCATGGTTCAGCGAGCTCAACCTCGTCTGTATGAAGAATTGCGCCAGCTGAACCTCCACATTGTTCCACAGGGTTCTCTTAATACCCTTGTTATACAGCCAGATCTTCTGAATGCTGTTAAGCGTGCACAATCTAAAGATGCTGAAGTTGATCTGATGAAAAGAGATCTCCACCTTGACAAGTACAGGGATTTCTCGCTTGCTGACGATGAAACTTTGTATTTCAAAGACCGCATTGTGGTACCTCGGTTTGAATTGATGACTGACAAGGTCATGAAGGAGGCACATGATGCACCACTGTCTATTCATCCGGGTAGCACCAAGATGTATCGTGATCTCCGACAAAGGTACTGGTGGTCTAGAATGAAGCAGGATATTGCTCGATATGCTGCTGAATGTGACGTTTGCCGTCGCGTTAAAGCAGAACATCAGAAGCCTGCTGGAATTCTGCAACCGCTCCCTATTCCTTTATGGAAATGGGATAAGGTTCAAATGGACCTTATCACTGGTCTTCCCAGATCACAGAAGGGTCATGATGCAATTCTTGTCGTCATTGACCAACTCTCCAAAGTTGCGCACTTTCTGCCAGTCAAGGAGACGATCACTGCTAGTCAGTTAGCAGAGTTATATATCTCCATGATTGTATCACTCCACGGTATTCCGAAGGAGATCAGTTCGGACCGTGGCAGCCTCTTCACCTCACACTTCTGGAATAGTTTCCAACGAGCTATGGGAACTCATATTACTTGGAGTTCAGCTTATCACCCTCAGTCCCAAGGCCAAGTTGAACGAGTGAATCAAGTGCTTGAAGATATGCTACGAGCTTGTGTTATATCATTTGGCAAGAAGTGGGAAGAATCTCTCCCGTATGCCGAATTCTCTTACAACAACAGCTATCAAGCCAGCTTGAAAATGGCACCCTTCGAGGTGTTATATGGACGTAAGTGTTGAACCCCTCTGAATTGGTTAGAAACTGGGGAACGGCCGCTCATTGGTCCAGATATTATCCAACACGCCGAAGAGCAAGTCCGAATTGTGCGAGAAAATCTCAAAGCTGCTCAAGCTCGCCAGAAGAGAAATTATGATCGTAAACACTGGGGATCGATCTATCAACCTGGTGAGCAAGCTTATCTGCGTGTCACTCCGATGAAGGGCACTCACCATTTCGGAATCAAGGGCAAGTTAGCTCCTCGCTACATCGGCCCCTTCCGCATTCTCGCCAGACGTGGACATGTGGCTTATAAATTGGAATTGCCGCCGCAATTCTCTCACATCCACGATGTCTTCCATGTGTCGCAACTTCGCCGTTGCTTCAAGGAATCTCCGCACCGAGCGGTGGATCATGAAATGCTTGAACTGCAAGATGATCTATCTTATAAGGAGCATCCGATCCGCATTCTCGATCAAGTTGAACGTCGGACCCGCCAGAAGACTACCAAGTTCCTTAAAGTACAGTGGTCGAATCATACTGAAGATGAAGCCACTTGGGAACGCGAGGATCGTCTTCGCGAGGAATATCCCGACCTGTTTCCTTCTACCTCCTGAATTCTCGGGACGAGAATTTCTTTTAGAGGAGGAGAATTGTAACACCCCTATGTAATGAGCTACAGTGATCCACCATATTAATGCCAAGTCATCTGAGATTTGCAATGATAATCATGTTGGATGAATATCTCATTTCAAATTCTGCCACTGAATTTGAATTCAAATGCAATTGAAATTTGGAGTTGCTCAAAAGTTGCTGGAAAAATGTTCATCATTTAGCAAATAATCCAAAACAAATTTTTGTTCAGGAAAACAACATCACCAAGTTGCTAAGATGAGCAGTAGCATTTATAATAGTGCCATACCAGCAATTTAAGTTGCCAATTCATTTATAAAAAAATGCAAATGAATTCCCCTGGGCTCCAAAATAATTGTGGCAGCGCCTAAAAATGCAAAGTATTTAATGGGCCAAGTCACACATTTTTCTAAAATGATTAGAAGCCCAGATAAATCCCTAACCCTCTCTGTTTATTAACTAAATGGAAACAACAGAGAAAAATAGAAAAGAAAAACCTACCTGGCCTTACCTGGCGCGGCCCAGTCGGCCCACCTCCTATTCGCCAACTGCTCCCGCCTCGCTGTCGTCGTCCCCGCATCCGGCGCGCGCGCGGCGCCACTCCCCGCTCGCCACCGCGTCGCAGTAGGTGGGGCGAGGGGATAAGGTCGCCCCCGTTCGCCTCCCCTGGACGCCGCCCTCACTCTCCCCCTCTCTCTCACACGCTTGCTCTCCTCCTCTACTCTGTCGCGCAGCCGAGCGCCTCCTCTGCCGCAACGCTGCTCCACCGTGGCCACCGGCGTCTCCGGGCCAGGCGACCGTGCCCGGGGAGCTCGCCTTGCTCGGCTACGTCGAATGGCGCCAGCCATTTGAGCCAGGGATCGCTGTTTCACGTGGATCGAAGCCGTCTTCAATCTCTCTGTCTCCGGCGATCGCCGTCGACACCGGCTTCCCCCTGCGCTCCCGATCACTCGAGGGGCCATCTTGAGCCCGCACGGTGAGCCACCTCCTCTCCCCTCTCTTCTCCGTTCTTCCCCGCGTGCGTAGCCGTCGCTCCCATCGAGGCCGAGCTCGCCGCCGCCCGAGCTCCTGGCCGGCCATGTTCCGGTGACCGCACGGCCGCGTAGCGATGTCCAACGAGTTCACCCGCTCCCGTAGATCCCCCCTACACCACTCGTTCGAGCCGTCTCGGGCGGCAATGCCGATTCCATTCTCACCCGAAAACCACCGCCGCGTCACCTCGCCGTCCGGCCATCTCCGGCCATCCCCGAGACCTCGCGCTAGCCCAGCTGGATGTAGCGCTCGGTGCTCGTTCGAACCAGCCCGGAAGCGCGCGATTTGGTGCTCTGTGGAGCAATCCCGGGCTCGCCGGGGCTCTCGGCCACGTCCGGCGCTCGCCGGAGGGGATTCCGGCGCCGGCTGCCTACGTGGCACCGGCTGGGACCCACCCAGAGACGCCGACAAGTGGGCCCCCGACCACGTTTGACCGCGTTGACCACGGTCAACGCGGGGGTACTGTTCACTGCTGTCACTGCCGTGTGGGTCCCCTGTGTCAGTACGTTAATTAGCGTCTAATTGTACTTAAGTTAATTACCCACTGGTTAATTAGGTCGCTGACAGGCTGGGCCCACCAGTTAAATAACTCTGTTTAGTTTAAAATTAATCCTGGAATAACCTCTGAGGCTGACAGGTGGGTCCCACCTGTCTGTTTGACCAGTCAGCTGGTCAGCCGACTGCTGACGCAAGCATGACACCACCATGGCGTCATATTCCATTTCTGGAAATTCTGTTAATTTAAATAATTTCAGGAAATTGTTAAAACTTGTTTAATTCGTAGAAAATAAATCGTAACTCGGATCGAAAAACTTTCTACATGAAAGTTGCTCAGAAAAATCCCACGAATCCGATCATGCCGTCTGTTTTCTTGTCGGGACCCTCTACGTAGGTGAACCCGCAACTTTTCGTCTGTTTCCGATAGATGAATAGTGCATACATACCGGTTAATAATTCCAACTTAAATCCTAAAATAGCTAAAAATGGTATAGAGATGCATTTAGGCAACCCTGCACTGCATCTTAACATGTCATGCTCTGTGTTGCATTTGCCTGCCTTTATTTATTGTTTCTTTCCCCTCTTCTATTCCGATAGCCCCCGAGACCGACGCAGCTCAGGAGCCCGACGACACCACTGACGACCCCTCCGTTGCCGCAGAGCTTCCAGGCAAGCAACCCGCCCTTGACGCATGCCTATATCACCTATTCTCTCTCCCTCCTGCTTGCATTAGAATTTGCTATTGCTATTGTTTTATCCTATTCTGATGCATAGCCTGTCCTTGTAACTGTTATTGATACCTGCCTATTATCCAAAATGTTTACTATAGGTTGGATTGTAGTAAACCATATGTGGCCCCTCTTCCTTGCTGTAGTTGCCCCCGCTGTAGTACCTGTGTCCCGATCGATGTGATCGTCGGGCTGAGCCAGCATATCACCACACACCCCTAGTTGCTCGACGCTGCAGAGCTAACATCGAGTGCCGAGGGTGATACCTCTTATCTCACTCCCGGTGATGCCTCTGTAGTACAACTAGTCGGTCGTGGGATACCGAGGGTGATTCCTGTTTCCCACCTCCGATAAAGCTTTGTCGGTAAACCCGCAAGTGTGAATACCATCGAGGGTGATTCCTTCGGATTCACTTTGACGGGATCATCGAGTAGGCATCCAACGAGGGTGATTCCTCGGAGTCCTGCGAGATGTTATGGACACACGGTTACTTGCACTTTATTACTGCTGTTACTGGATAAAGACGGGTCGGCCCCGAGGGGTACCCACGAGAGATATGTTATCGGGTTGACCATGAGGGTACCCGAGAGATGAATACGTGGCACGGCCGGGCATTCTTAGCCCTTGCCGTAAGTCCACGAGACGGGGCGACAGGGTCACAGTATCGTGAGTCTCTGCCCGTTACCGCGCGCTCCTAATGCACTAATGGGTTAGGATATGTAATCTGAGTAGGCCTCTGGCCTTTTCGCGCTAACCAGCACGTGGGAATAATATGGGTACTCGGCGTCGTATGTATCAGCCAAAGCTCTTCAGACGTCAGCAGTTGAGCGGCGCGCGCCGGGTTGGTCTGGTAAAGCATGCGCTTGTATTAAGGGGGCTAGGACTGCTCGCCGGCCGCATACGCAACGCGCAGGAGTGCAAAGGGCGATGGGCCCAAGACCCCTGAGTGCTTAGGATGTAGACCGGCGTGCTGGCCTCTCTGTTGAGCCTAGGTAGGGCTACTACGTGTCGATAGTCCGAGGCCGGGCATCGACTGAGCAAGTGTGTCCGGCCAGAGTCATCGAGCGTGTTGGGTAAGTTGGTGCACCCCTGCGGGGAAGTATATCTATTCGAATAGCCGTGTCCACGGTAACAGGACGCTCGGAAAATATCCCGATCTTCTACAACTAGAAATGGGTTGAATATATTAGCTCCGGGATTGCTTTCTCGCAGGGAGTCGAGGAAGGATCTCTGGGCGATGTTGATACTTGTTGCTACTACTATACTTATGAACTAATCTGTACTCTTCTAATGCTGCAAGACCCTGAAGATGTTAGTCTTCGATAGGCTAGGCTTTTCCCTTATATTCTGGAATTTCTGCAGATCAGTTCACATATACAGCATTCCTTTGATAATGTTGCATATTTAGAATAGATCTGATGTTAGTCTTGCTGAGTACTTAGGATGAGTACTCAGGGTTGCTTTGCGTCCCTTTTTCCCCATACCCTAATGATGCGACCAGGTGACGGAGCCCAGGAGCCGGCTGCACCAGCCGTCGACTACGATTACTACTACCTCCCTGGCGGATACTACTACTACGAGGAGCCCTCCGACGACCAGGAGTAGTTAGGAGGCATCCAGGTAGGAGGCCTGTGCCTTTCGATCCAGTGTTTTATTTTACCCCGCCTTCTTAAAGGCCTATCTATTAACTTTGTGTCTGTACTCAGATACCTGATGCTTCCGCTGACGCTTTTATGACATCGAGCTTATGTATTCGAGCCCTCGAGGCCCTGGCTTGTAATATAAAGCTTGTATGACTTTTATTTATGTTTAGAGTTGTGTTGTGATATCTTCAAGTGAGTCCTTAGGCTTGATCGTGTGCATTTGCGTGTATGATTAGTGCACGATTAAGCCGGGGGCATCACATAAAAACATCTTTACACCTATCCCAAGAATCGATACTATTTCGTGGTAAAGATGAAAACCAAATTTTTGCACGATCCCGTAACGAGAATGGGAATAATTTTAATTTCACAATATCATTATCCACATCTTTTTTCTTTTGCATGTCACACAATTCTACGAAAGTGTTAAGATGGGATGCAGCATCTTCATTAGGACTACCGAAAAATTGTTCTTTCATAACAAGATTTGGCAAAGCGGCATTAATATCACAAGTCTCCGCACTAGCGGCGGGAGGAGCAATCGGAGTACAAATAAAATCATTATTATTAGTTTTGGAAAAATCACACAATTTTGTATTTTCTTGAGACATCGTGACTACGCAAACAAGATAACAAGCAAGCAAACAAGCAAACAAGAAAAAGGCAAACGAAAAATATTTTTGTATTTTTGTAAAAACGTTTTAGAAGTGGGGGAGATGAAAACGAGAGGCAAATGGCAAATAAAATAAATGCAAGGAGATGAGAGTTTATGCAAAGGTACATGATAGATGTTGATGATGTCTCCCCGGCAACGGCGCTAGAAATTCTTCCTGCTACTTGTAGCTTGCGTTGGTATTTCCCCGAAGAGGAAGGGATGATGCAGCACAGTAGAGATAAGTATTTCCCTCAGTTATGAAACCAAGGTTATCAAACCAGTAGGAGAATCACGCAACACCTCGTTAGCTGCACCTGCACAGAAACAACAAATCCTTGCACCCAACGCAAACGACGGGTTGTCAATCCCTCGGCGGTCAATTGCAAGATTAAATTATATGTGATAGAGAGATAGATTGAAACAAAAATACAAAATAAAATAAATAAAAGAAAATGGCAGCAATATTTTTAGTGTTTTAGTAATTTGATTTAGATAGACCCGGGGGCCATAGTTTTCACTAGAGGCTTCTCTCAAGAAAATAGCATATGGTGGGTAGACAAATTACTGTTGGGCAATTGATAGAAAAGCAAATAATCATGACGGTATCCAAGGCAACGATCATGTATATAGGCATCACGTCCGAGACAAGTAGACCGACTCCTACCAGCATCTACTACTATTACTCCACACATCGACCGCTATCCAACATGCATCTAGTGTATTAAGTCCATAAAGAACGGAGTAACGCCTTAAGAACGATGACATGATGTAGACAAGATAAACTCATGCATGAATAAAACCCATCTTTTTACCCTTAATAGAAATGATACATACATGTCATGTCCCTTTCTGTCACTGGGATTGAGCACCGCAAGATCGAACCCATTACAAAGCACCTCTTCCCATGGCAAGATAAATCAATCTAGTTGGCCAAACCAAATCAATAGATCGGAGAAGAAATACGAAGCTATAATAATCATGCATAAAAGAGTGCAACAAAGACTCAACTAATATTCACGGATAATCTGATCATAAACTCACAATTCATCGGATCCCAACAAACACACCGCAAAAAGTGATTACATCGGATAGAACTCCATGAATATCGAGGATAACATTGTATTGAAGATCAAAAAGAGAGAAGAAGCCATCTAGCTACTAACTATGGACCCGAAGGTCTGTGGTAAACTACTCACGCATCATCGGAAGGGCAGCAAGGTCGATTTAGAGCCCCTCCGTGATCGATTCCCCCTTCGGCGGAGTACCGGAAAAGGCCTCCAGATGGGATCTCTCTGGAACAGAAACTTGCGGCGGCGGAAAAAGTATTTCGTGGACTCCCCTGAGGGTTTCTGATTTTTTCTGAATTTATACTGGTGGAATTAGGTCAAACGGAGCTCTGTGGGCCCCATGAGGTACCAGGGCGCGCCTGCCACCCCCCCCAGGCGCGCCCTGGTGCCTCGTGGGCACCTCCTGGGGCTTCTGGCCTCCTCCCAAAGCTTCTAGTGTTTATCTTGTCCAGAAAAAAATCTCCAAAAAGTTTCATGGCATTTGGACTTCGTTTGGTATTGATTTTTTGTAAAACAAAAACAGGGCAGAAAACAGCAACTGGCACTGGGCACTAAGTTAATAGGTTAGTCTCCAAAAATGATATATAATTGCTGTAAATGCATATAAAAACATCCAAGATTGATAATATAATAGCATGGAACAATAAAAAATCATAGATACGTTGGAGACGTATCACTAGGCTCCATCATCTGATCGCAGCAACCGGGAATGGGGAAAAAGGGGTAGCAAAGCAACCGTGAGTACTCATTCAAAGTACTCGCAAGACTTACATCAGAACTATTCTATTTATGCATCGGTATCAAATGAAGGAGCTGTATCTGTGGACTAGACTGTAGAAATGCCAGGATAGAGAGAAAGGCCTAGCCTATCGAAGACTAGCATCTTGCAGCGTCTTGCAGCATTAGAAGAGTGCAGATTAGCAGCATATAATAAAGCAACAAGTATGTAGTTGAAAAGCCCAGAGATCCTTCCTCGACTCCCTGGGAGAAAGCAATCCCGGAGCTAACATATTATTTAAACATCACAGGTATCTAGTTCTAGTTGTAGTAGATCGGGATACTACACTGAGCGTCCTGTTACCGTGGACACGGCTATTCGAATAGATAACTTCCCTGCAGAGGTGCACCAACTTACCCAACACGCTCGATTAACTCTGGCCGGACACACTTTTATCGGGTCATGCCCAGCCTCGGCTGATCGACACACCGTAGTCCTACCTAGGCTCCACAGAGAGGTCCCCGCCGGTCTACATCCTAAGCGCTCAGGGGTCTTGGGCCCATCGCCCTTTGAACTCCGGGTCGTTGCGAGCAGGGCGAGTCTAGGCACCACCTCTATCCTAGATGGCGCCAGCCCAGCTGTGACACAATGCTAAACTGGACGTCTGACAGAGCTTTCGGAAGAATCATACGACGCTGAGTGCTAACCCGCGTAGTGGTTAGTGCGAAAAGGCCAGAGGCCTACTCAGAACACATATCCAAACCGTTAGTGTATTGGGAGCTCACGGAGACGAGTAGTGATCCACGATCATGTGGTCCCGTTGCCCCGTCTCGTGGACTTACGGCAAGGGCCAGGCCCAACCCTCTCCTGGGGCGGTCTGCCTGCCCGGCCGTGCCACGTAATTATCTCGCGGGTACCCTCACGGTCAACCCGACTTCACATCTCTCGCGGGTATCCCTCAGGGTTGACCCGACTTCGACAGGGGACTGAGGTAAAAACATGGTAACCATGTGTCCATAACATCAAGGGGGAATCCAAGGAATCACCCTCGTTGGATTCCTACTCGATGTAACCGTCAAGGTGAACTTGGAGGAATCACCCTCGATGGGTTCACACTTGAGGGGCTGCACGACAGAGGCATCATCGGAGGTGGTGAAAGAGGAATCACCTGACGAGGGCATGTACCAGGGATAGGGTAACATGCCTGACCTACAGACCCTACCCTAGGACTCCGCACGCCTTATACTGGGCCCCAGGGCCAGATCAGCAACCAAGAATTCCGCAGACTGACATTCACTCGGAGTCCAATAAACCACTCGGAGTCCAATAATCCACTCGGAGTCCGCAGACTGACATTCACTCGGAGTCCAATAAACCACTCGGAAGCAGGAATCCACTCGACCAGATTCGTTTCACTCGGAACACCCGAAAGTCACTCGGCTAGAGAAGACCAGGAGTCTCCAGGAGCGCAACGGTCGGGACGCACGTTCTCCTGTATTAATTGTCATCAATACGCCCGTTACCTGGCGCACTTATACCCCTCTTAACCCCCTGTAATGGCCGGCGTTGATGGGAGGGCTGGCGAAACTATATAAGCCGCCCTCCTGCTCCATTTCAAGGGTTCGCAACCTGTTGTAATCATACACTCAAGCAATACAGCTCCAGAGCACCGAGACGTAGGGCTATTACCTCCACCGCTGAGGGGCCTGAACTCGTAAATCCGAGTGTAACACCTGCGCCGTAGCTAGGCTCTGCCCTCTCATTCCTACCCCCACACACTACTATCAGACTTGCACCCACGACAGTTAGTGCCCACCGTGGGGCAGGCGTCTAGCGACTTCCGGCGTAGTTGCATTTTTCCGATCATCACCATGGTTTCCGACGGCGGACTGACTCTGGGCGGCGAGATCCGTTTCGGCGTCCTCAGCTTCATCGCCGACGATTCGGCGTGGCTCCAGGAAGCCCCGCTCGATGTCGAGGCGTTGCCCGTCCGCGGCGCGGCGCACTTCCGTGCGAGTTCCTTTGGCGTCCTTCTTCGGCAACCGTCAACTCCCTACCAGTCGACTTCTTCGCTCCCCACCAGCCCTCGTCGCAAGCGCTCCGGACGCTCGGGGCTTCAACGGTGGATCAGGCACGCGGTGGCCCTTCAGGTCATGGCCCCACAAATCGCGGCGATCGAGCCCGATGATCCTGTCTTCGATCTGTTCGCCTCCGTGTATGAGCACTCGGAAAGCGTATCCGAGTGCGAGAGCAGCGATCCCGCTGCGGAGGTGCTGATGGCCGATTCCCCGCCCAGTCCGCCTGGGTACGGCCATGGCGGCACGGAGAATGACGACCCGTCGCACACTTATCTTGGCAGCGGCAGGGACCGGCGGGACGGCGAGTACTCCGAGTACGTCCCCCGACCTCTCACTCGGCAGCAGAGGGTGGAACAGCAGCGCAGGACCGAGCAGGCCCTCCAGACGCGCATCATTGGGACGACCCCCGAAGCTCAGGCTTTACTTGGTTGAGCGCAATCGTCTGGAAGCGCTCCATAAGGCACTCGACGATCCCGCCCGCAGACAGCTTCAGCCCAGTTCCAGTCGGCGACAGCGGCAGTTGTTTCCGAATGACCAGCAGCAGAGTTTCCAGGTATTCCGCACTCCCGTCTAGAATCTGGTGGCGGCCACTCGGATAGCAGATTCCATCGAGCCGTCCCGATCCGAGGCGGGGGAGGGTCTTCGACAGATCCGGGCCCTGCTCAAGGCGGCTGAAGAGCAAAATTCGGCAGTATCTCAGTCGCGCAACAGGATACGCAGCAGATCCATTCGGCCTGACACCGTCCAGTCGGCACACAGCCCAGTGTCTCCAAGGAGAAACAGGCACTCGCCTCCGCGGCGAAACGACCAAGACCGCCACCGGGACCAGTACTCGGGGCAGGGTCGCAGTCGGAATACGCCTCCACAGCGTCAGGACGATCGTCGCCACGTGCAGTCGCCCCCTCCGCGGGATGGTTCGTACGCGCCCCGGCCGCACGATGCCAGGCGTCCTTATGACAACGATCGGAGGGCCAGCCCTCCCCGTCATGGCGACGGTTATCGTCAGAGAGAGCCAGTCGACCACCATGACCCGCAGTTCAATGCGAGATCCGTTCTCGCTCAGAACCTGGTCAACAGAGGCAGAGCTCAGAGAGAGAACTTGGATAGAGATCATCCGAGTGGAAGTGGGGCATTCATCCCCGGGCTCGAGTGTTTCAGTAGGGCCATCTGGGCTGCTGAGATTCCGCCAAACTTCAGATTGGCAGCTGGAGTGAGCAAGTTCACCGGTGAGTCCAAGCCAGAGACTTGGTTAGAGGATTACCGAGTGGCTGTGCAGATTGGAGGAGGAAATGACTATGTGGCTATGAAGCATTTGCCTTTGCTGCTGGAAGGGTCCGCCCGTGCCTGGCTCAACCAGCTCACTCCGGCCAGCATATACCGTTGGGAAGATTTGGCCCGAGTGTTCATCAAAACATTCGAGGGCACGTACAAACGCCCGGCTGGATTGACTGAGCAACAGCATTGTGTGCAGAAGCCGAATGAAACCTTGAGGGAGTACATTCAGCGGTGGACAACCTTGCATCATGTGGTGGAGAATGTCACGGAGCATCAAGCAGTCTGTGCCTTCAAGGCAGGAGTCAGATATCTGGAGCTCATCCTGAAATTCGGTCGGTCAGGATCTTTGACCATGAGCCGAATGATGGAGATTACCACTCGGTATGCAGACGGAGAAGAGGAAGACCGTCTCCGTAACGGCAAAGGGAAAAACCTACTCCGAGTGACGAGCGACCCTCTCACTCGGGGAGATGATGAGGTGTAATAAAAGTACTCGAGTGATACTTGATGAATAAAATCATGACTTTTCCAGTTCCAAGTTGGATTCACTCGTACGCATTCTCTGGCTTACAACCCCCAGTGGGTTTACGCTTTTCAACTTGGCTGCGAACCTGTTTTCGCCCAAGTTAATACGCTACTCCGACTGAAGAGCATCTCTCTTACTCGGGGGCTTGGCTGCGAATCCGCTTCGCCCAAGTTAAAACGCTACTCCGAGTGAAGAGCATCCCTCTCACTCGGGGGCTTGGCTGCGAATCCGCTTCGCCCAAGTTAAAACGCTACTCCGAGTGAAGAGCATCCCTCTCACTCGGGGGCTTGGCTGCGAATCTGCTTCGCCCAAGTTAAAACGCTACTCCGAGTGAAGAGCATCCCTCTCACTCGGAGGCTTGGCTGCGAACCAGCTTTCGCCCAAGTGAAAAACCTACTCCGAGTGACGAGCATCCCTCTCACTCGGGGGTTTGGCTGCGAATCCACTTCGCCCAAGTTAAAACGCTACTCCGAGTGAAGAGCATCCCTCTCACTCGGGGGCTTGGCTGCGAATCCGCTTCGCTCAAGTTAAAACGCTACTCCGAGTGAAGAGCATCCCTCTCACTCGGAGGCTTGGCTGCGAACCAGCTTTCGCCCAAGTGAAAAACCTACTCCGAGTGACGAGCATCCCTCTCACTCGGGGGTTTGGCTGCGAATCCGCTTCGCCCAAGTTAAAACGCTACTCCGAGTGAAGAGCATCCCTCTCACTCGGGGGCTTGGCTGCGAATCCGCTCCGCCCAAGTTAAAACGCTACTCCGAGTGAAGAGCATCCCTCTCACTCGGAGGCTTGGCTGCGAACCAGCTTTCGCCCAAGTGAAAAAACTACTCCGAGTGACGAGCATCCCTCTCACTCGGGGGCTTGGCTGCGAATCCGCATCGTTCAAGTTAAAACGCTACTCCGAGTGAAGAGCATCCCTCTCACTCGGGGGCTTGGCTGCGAATCCTCTTCGCCCAAGTTAAAATGCTACTCCGAGTGAAGAGCATCCCTCTCACTCGGAGGCTTGGCTGCGAACCAGCTTTCGCCCAAGTGAAAAACCTACTCCGAGTGACGAGCATCCCTCTCACTCGAAGGCTTGGCTGCGAACTAGCTTTCGCCCAAGTGAAAAACCTACTCCGATTGACGAGCATCCCTCTCAGTCGGGGGCTTGTCTACGAATCGCTTCGCCCAAGTTAAAACACTACTCCGAGTGAAGAGATTCTTCTCACTCGGCGGCTTGGCTGCGAATCCGGTTCGCCCGAGTTAAAACGCTACTCCGAGTGAAGAGCATCCCTCTCACTCGGGGGCTTGGCTGCGAATCCGCTTCGCCCGAGATAAAACGCTACTCCGAGTGAAGAGCATCCCTCTCACTCGGCGGCTTGGCTGCGAATCCGCTTCGCCCGAGTTAAAAACCTACTCCGAGTGACGAGCATCCCTCTCACTCGAGGGCTTGGCTGCGAACCAGCTTTCCCCCAAGTGAAAAACCTACTCCGAGTGAAGAGCATCCCTCTCACTCGGTGGCTTGGCTGCGAATCCGCTTCGCCCGAGTTAAAACGCTACTCCGAGTGAAGAGCATCCCTCTAACTCGGGGGCTTGGCTGCGAATCCGCTTCGCCCAAGTTAAAACGCTACTCCGAGTGAAGAGCATCCCTCTCACTCGGCGGCTTGGCTGCAAATCCGCTTCGCCCGAGTTAAAAACCTACTCCGAGTGACGAGCATCCCTCTCACTCGGGGGCTTGGCTGCGAACCAGCTTTCGCCCAAGTGAAAAACCTACTCCGAGTGAAGAGCATCCCTCTCACTCGGCGGCTTGGCTGCGAATCCGCTTCGCCCGAGTTAAAACGCTACTCCGAGTGAAGAGCATCCCTCTCACTCGGGGGCTTGGGTGCAAATCCGCTTCGCCCAAGTTAAAACGCTACTCCGAGTGAAGAGCTTCCCTCTCACTCGGGGGCTTGGCTGCGAATCCGCTTCGCCCGAGTTAAAACGCTACTCTGAGTGAAGAGCATCCCTCTCACTCGGGGGCTTGGCTGCGAATCCGCTTCGCTCGAGTTAAAACGCTACTCCGAGTGAAGAGCATCCCTCTCACTCGGAGACTTGGCTGCGAACCAGCTTTCGCCCAAGTGAAAAACCTACTCTGAGTGATGAGCATCCCTCTCACTCGGGGGGCTTGGCTGCGAACCAGCTTTCGCCCAAGTGAAAAACCTACTCCGAGTGACAAGCATCCCTCTCACTCGGAGGCTTGGCTGCGAACCAGCTTTCGCCCAAGTGAAAAACCTACTCCGAGTGACGAGTATCCCTCTCACTCGGGGGCTTGGCTGGGAACCAGCTTTCGCCCAAGTTAAAAACCTACTCCGAGTGACGAGCATCCCTCTCACTCGGGAACTTGGCTACGAACCAGCTTTCGCCTAAGTTAAAACCCGTTTCAGACTCCAAAGACCAGTTCTCCTGGGAGGAACAAGTTTGACCAGTATTAGATTCTAAGTTCTAAGACTCCCGCTGACTGCCCACGGTCGACGGCAGTCTCGGGGACTACACCCAGTGGGTGCACTCAGCGTGCCCCCACTGGAATGGTATCCACTCGGAACGGTCCGCCCAACCCGAGTGATGGCCGAACAAAAAAAAGAGACAAAAGGTTCTAAGACTCCCGCCGACCACCCGCGGCCGACGTCAGTCTCGGGGACTACACCCAGTGGGTGCACTCAGCGTGCCCCCACTGGAGCGGTATCCACTCGGAATGGTCCGACCATTCCGAGTGACGACCAAACAAAAAACACCCAGTGGGTGTACCGGATATTTTCCGACTGAAATTCCTGCTGAAGAAAAATGACTTGGAGATCAACTGACAAGAGCACTTACTCGAACGTTCTCCTGGAGAGCGGCACTGGCATCGTACGCCAGCTTCCCAGCTGCGCTCATCTCCTTGAGCCGTTGGGTCATCAGTTAAGCCTGGATCATCGCCTCCTTGCTAGCTCCAGTTTGGTCCTCCGACACCTTGTACAGACTGAAGATATTGACAGGAGGAGGCGGAACCGAAGCCAGAGCAGTCGACGGAGTCGCAGCAGAACCAGCTCCAGCCTGAGAAGAACCCTGCCCTAGAGGCACGGTCACGGCAGGTGCAAGGGGAACTTGAGGCGTTTTGCTCGGCGGCGTCTTCCGTGTGGTAGACTAAGAAGCAGTCGGAGCTGCGGTCCCCTTCTCGGCATCCTTCCGCGACTGCTCTTCATCGTCGCCCCCGATGTGGATGACATCTGCAAGCGCAACGTTCTCTCGACATAACCAGTCGCAGTTCACAATTCAATCGGATAGAGGCTACTCATTTCATTCGGATGGAGACCACTCGTTTCACTCGGATAGAGGCTACTCGTTCCACTCGGATAGAGGCCACTCATTTCATTCGGATGGAGACCACTCATTTCACTCGGATAGAAGCTACTCGTTCCCCTCGGATAGAGGCTACTCATTTCATTCGGATGGAGACCACTCCTTTCACTCGGATATAGGCTACTCGTTCCACTCGGATGGAGGCTACTCATTTCATTTGGATGGAGACTACTCATTTCACTCGGACGACACACGGTCCAGAATCCGTCAAGGTGCCGCCCGAAGACAAGGGCGTCTAACGACCAGTAAGAGTTCTTGAGCGCCTCCGTAGCGCTCAACTCGCCTGGGAATCCGCCTTGACTCGACCCGCCTAACCTCGACCGATTCGGGGGCTAATGACGAGGGCATGTACCAGGGATAGGGTAACATGCCTGACCTACAGACCCTACCCTAGGACTCCGCACGCCTTATACTGGGCCCCAGGGCCAGATCAGCAACCAAGAGTTCTGCATACTGACATTCACTCGGAGTCCAATAAACCACTCGGAGTCCAATAATCCACTCGGAGTCCGCAGACTGACATTCACTCGGAGTCCAATAAACCACTCGGAAGCAGGAATCCACTCGACTAGACTCGTTTCACTCGGAACACCCGAAAGTCACTCGGCCAGAGAAGACCAGGAGTCTCCAGGAGCGCAACAGTCGAGACGCACGTTCTCCTGTATTAATTGTCATCAATACGCCCGTTACCTGGCGCACTTATACCCCTCTTAACCCCCTGTAATGGCTGGCGTTGATGGGAGGGCTGGCGAGACTATATAAGCCGCCCTCCTGCTCCATTTCAAGGGTTCGCAACCTGTTGTAATCATACACTCAAGCAATACAGCTCCAGAGCACCGAGACATAGGGCTATTACCTCCACCGCTGAGGGGCCTGAACTCGTAAATCCGAGTGTAACACCTGCGCTGTAGCTAGGCTCTGCCCTCTCATTCCTACCCCCACACACTACTGTCGGACTTGCACCCACGACATCACCCTCGGTAACCCGCAACCGATTAGCCATGCTACAGAGATATCATCAGGAGTGAGGTAAGAGGTTTCACCCTCGGCACTCGATAGTAGCTCTGCAAAGTCGTACAATTAAGGGGGTGTGCGGTGCTGTGTCGGTCTCTGCACATCGATCACGTTGATCAAAACATCCAGAAGCAAAGCATGGCAACACGAACAAGGGTGTGGGGCCACAGATGGATCACTAACTAGCCTATACTAAGCAAATAGGACAACATGTAAAGTATCAACAGCAGGTTACAAAATCAGGCTATGCATCAGAATAGGAGCAATCAATTACAGTAGCAAAAATCTAATGCAAGCATGGGAGAGAAATAATGGGCAATATAGGGATGATCAAGGGGGTTTGCTTGCCTGAAAGCTCTGCTGAGAAGGAGGAAGGGTCGTCGGTGATGTAGTCGATCACAGGGAAATCGGTAGCAGTCGCAGGGTCTACCAGAGAAGAAAAGAGGAGGGAGAAACAAATAAATAACGGGCAAACAAAGGCACACAGATGCATGTTAGGTCAGTACGGGTTGATTATGTGCTCTTATGCTTCACTAATTATTTTAGACGGAGAGGGAAAATATCCGGGAATATTTTCCCAGCTCCAGGTGCTTATCGGTATATTGATCCGGAGGGGAAGGTTCCATGTTTGATAGGTTAGAGGGGTGTGGCAGGTATGTGGATGGCATATTCGGATTCGTTATATTTTTCTGATCATTTTTCATTTATAAATTATTTTCATCCGAGTTACGGATTATTTTATATGATTTTTCAAAGTTTTAATCATTTTCTGGAATTTCTGGAAATAATTTAATTTCGAAATTATAGTAAAGGAAATTGCTATGGGTACACCGAGAAGTGTACCTAGCAGTGTGCACAGAGGCTGACAGTGGGGTCCAGTTGACTGCATAGTCAGCAGTCAACTGGGACCGTTGACTGGTCAACCTGACCAGGGGGTACCAGCCGTCATTGACCCATGTAGTTATTAGCCCGGTATTTAAATTAACAAATGGATTATCTTAGCGACAGGTCCCACTGACAGTGTCTATTAGTTAGACTAATTAGGCAATTAGATTAACTAACTAATTAAACAAGGCCGGCCCCATTGGTCAGTGAGCCAACCGTGGCTCCCTGGTGGCTGGGCACGCACGTACGCACAGGCGCATGGCGGCCATGGCCACGGCCGACGCAGGCGCGCGAAGAGCGGGAGGCAGCAGCAGCAGCAAGAGCAGCACGCAGAGCAGCAGTTACGGAGTGGCCGACGTAGGCGCGCGAAGAGCGGGAGGCAGCAGCAGCAATAGCAGCACGCAGAGCAGCAGTTACGGAGCAGCAGCAGCGCGGCTGGCAGCAGCAAGCAGCAGCGCAGAAGTATGCAGCAGCAGCGCAGGCGCGAGCGCGCGCGGACGGCGGGCTACGGCGGGAGATAGAGGGGGGAAGGAGGGGGATGGGCGCGGCTCACTGCGAGGAGGGTCGAGGATGTGCTCGGAACCTCGGGGAGGCACCGGTGGTAGAGATCGACGGCGATGGCGCCGTGGCCGTGGCCGGAGAAGATGGGATGATGGTGGTTATTCGGTGCGGCTCTGCTCGAATGGGTGCGCGCAATCGAGGGAGTCGAGGACACTGCAGCTCCTGGACGTATTCCCGGGCACCGGGGATGCCCCGGAGCATGGCAACAAGGCGGTGGCGGCGACGGCCACGCTCGGGCGGCTGCGGATTCAAGCAAGGGAGAGAAACGAGTGGCTAGGGTTTCGTCTACGGGGGTCGAGGGGGGCCTTATGGATGCCGGGGAGGGACTGGATGCCCAGCACGTGGCTAATCCGCGGCATGGATGGTTGCCGGCGGACACCCAGCCCCCTGTGAACAGAGGAGGGAGATGACCACGTAGGTGAGTTGGGCTATGCACTGTAGCAATGGGTTACAAGTGCATAGTAGTAGTTAGGCCTTTTCCCTTTTCATTTATTTTATTTCCTGTTTTATATTTTATTCACTGTTTTGCATTTTGTTTCAATAGCAAATGATTTTTGTACAATGTGAAACTTGCTACATAAATACATTGCATTATTTGGCACTGCCACAAAAAGTTTGGGAGAGGTTTGAGTTGATTTGAATTTTTCATAAATGGAAAAGCATTTAAAAATGCTGATTTGGCACTGTTTTAATTGCTATAGCCCATTTAAGCAAATAAGTGATATTGTTTTTCTTAACAAATAATTGTTATGGAATATTTTCTAAATGATGAACTATTTTGCAGCAACTTTTGTGCAACTTCAAATTTCACTTGCAATTTAAATTGATTTCAGTGGTGGAATTTGAAATGAGATATGAATCCATATTGATTGAGCCTTGCAAATCAAAGTGACTTAGCATAATCATGAGGATCATTGTAGCTCATTACATAGGGGTGTTACACTAGACAATACAATAAAACCCGCGTAAAAACTCTAGAATACGATGACTATTTTTTAAAGCCTCGATGTCTCCTGGCTTGCAAAACCTGGCCGGCGTGACACCATATTGAGGCCCATCTCCTTGCCGCTTGTGGACTTGTGTGCACACATGCGTTGTATGGATGTAACATGGCCCTGGGGCCCACCTTCTTAGGAGTAGAAAGTAGCAAGGATAGTGCATTCTGGTTCGGTTGCACCATGATAGTACACATGCAAGTATGTGTTCACATATATGCCATGCATGTGTATATAATCTCTCATTTTAACACATGCTTGTACATGTCTTCGACAATTCTGCACAAGACAAAAGATTGTGTCGTATTTCTATTCATAGTAACACAATAATAATTCATATTATTATTAACAGAAATCACCTGATTATTGTATATGCGAACAATATTTTCGGTCGTATCTGTAGAGACCATGTCGTTACCACTTGATGTGATGGCGGCCCGATCTTTCGATGAGAGTGGGATAACTATCGATTTGGTGGATTTTGACCTTGACGATCCGGCTATACCGTACCCGACGATACGCCTCGACAATCGCTAAACCAATCTCCGATGTTTATTGACCTTGCCATAGGCACGATCAACCTGAACAACGAGGTTCGAGTTCCTGCAAGCAACCGAAGAACCGGCAAGAACAACGATAATTGCAATCTGAAATTGCGGATAATAAATTGAGCATGTGAAATAGATGAACAAGTTGGGGTTCCACTGTGGATCTGACAAGGCGGTAGTCCTACACGTCTCGTAGATGCAAATTGTAGCGATGCCTAGAAAATACAATAAAACCCGCATAAAAACCCTAGAATACGATGACTATTTATTAAAGAAACGCGTGGCCGCCTCGATGTTTCCTGGCTTGCAAAACCTGGCCAGCGTGACGCCATATGGAGGTCCACCTCCTTGCCGCTTGTGGACTTGCGTGCACGCATGCGTTGTATGGATGTAACATGGCCCTGGGGCCCACCTTCTTAGGAGTAGGACGTAGCATGCATAGCGCATCTCATGAATGGTTTGGTTGCACCATGATAGTACACATGCAAGTATGTGTTCGCATATATGCCATGCATGTGTATATAATCTCTCATTTTAACATGGGCTTGTACAAGTCTTCGAATATTCTGCACAAGATAAAAGATTCTGTCTTATTTCTATTCATAGTAACAAAATAATAATTCATATAATTATTAACAGAAATCACCTGATTATTGTATATGCGAACAATATTTTCAGTCGTATCTGTAGAGGCCATGTCCACAACAAGGGGGGTTACACAATCAGAATACAAATCTAGTGTCAACATGTTCCTAAATAACTTAACTATTTTTTTCAATGATAAGGAAGTTAGTTGCTATCCAAGAAAAATAATAAGTATCATGATTATGCTTTTGAAGGATTCATTTGACATCATTCATGCCATCACGATGTTCGTGCTCGCCATTAAAAAAAGGTAAATAGGTACCTATGTAACTTGCACTTTTCCATTTTCTAGAAATATACAAACTTAGTTCACTAAAAGTGTAACTTGCACTCTTCAATTTTCTAAAAAATTACAAAGTGCAATTTCAATATATTGAACTGAAGTTCAAGTGTGTTCACTTGGCTGCTACTACATACTCTTTCCATAATACATTATTTGTTCCCACAATCATATACAATAGGAATATATTTGTTTCTTAGATTGAAAACCAACTATATTGGCTGTTTTGAATTGTCGACGTTCAATGATGTCATTTCTTATTAAGACTATCCATGTTTGTTCTAATGGGAGAAATTTTAGGATATTGTATCTCGGAAATCATAAACCACAGAAAGAATGAAATTGGAGGTTTTTTAAAAATTTCTCAAGGATCATTGTCACTCAAGAAAGTAGTCAATAATGGTAAGATTGTGTTTCTTATATTATCGGTGATTCCTGGTTCTTTCATACGATTTTTAGTTCTCCCCTTTTTGGAGTATTTCCTTTTATGTGGCCATGAGTTTAAAATTGGACATGCCATTCTAGGATACTAATGTGCATTGTAGGAATCTATTTTCTTTCACCATAAGTTGTACTAATTAACTTAATTTGTGTGTATTCAACTTTATAGGGGTCTATAAATGAACTTGTTTGTGACTGTGTCAGTAGACATATCATACCTGACTCTTTATTTAATGTGCATCACACACTTATTTCTTTAATTAACAATTGTCTTGGAAGACAAAACTAATAAATATGTCAAATTTGCGGGGTGATCACTTCTCGTTCAATAGCTTTGGATTTTACCCATTGAAAAATGAATGCAAAATTAGAAACTTCCTAGGTGGCTATGTTGAAGGTTGCCCGCAGAAAGGAGACAAATTCACCATCATTCAAGTTTACATGCTTGGTGATGTGAAATGCAAAGACAATAGAACCCCGAAGCCTTAAGCATGAGATATGTGACAAACTCTCGACAAATCATTGTTGATGAACAATGTATTGGATAACTTATGATATGGTACCTACCTGGTAGCATGTTGTTATCTGCTTCGATCTTGGTGAAGAAATTTTTGCACGAATGCATCTGCCAACATCAGCACCTGAAGATTTTGCTTATGGTTGTCCCGTAGAAACTGGATCAAAGAGGTAAATGGGAAAATACTGATAGCAACCTCTCAAACATGATATAAATTTTTTATAATAAGTTGTCGATCTGGAAACTTGGCAATAAGGTGGAAAGAACATGCAGCTAAAATTAAAATATTCACTCATCAAGTTTGTGGGGATAAGTTGTTGGTGCAATCGTAGTTACAATAAGCTATGTTCCATGAGTTGTGTCGGAATGAGGAGAATTTGGGTTCGTCACCTAAGACACAATCTTGCATGACGGAGGAAGTGGTACCATCAAGATTTTATTTTTTATGACGGCGCTTCCGTGACGGTGCGGGTGATGACCGGAAAACGTCACCAGGGCATTTTTCGTGAGGAAAAACGGTTTTACGTGACACAAGTGAAACATCGCAAAATGGCCGAGATTTTGTAGTTAATCAATTGCCATTTGAAGAGCAAAGACCAAAATTTAACTAGTAAGGTAACATATGTCTTGACACTCCATCATCCAAGATCCCTCCTATTAATTTGGTGGCGCATAAGCAGGATAGAGAAAATTTAGTTTCTCGTATGAAGAAGTATGCATATATTTGTGAGGTACATTGCGTTTACATTTACATGCCAAATGGCAAAATAATAAAGTTAACATGCCTACATGCAGTGGATGATGTGATTCGGAGTATCATTAGCATGATGGAGGATGTTATACTAGATCATGTAATTTTATATTTGATCTAATTTAGTTATTATTAATTTCCACTTTAGCTTCTTATTGTTGCACTTGACTAATCTACTTTCTTATGCAATTAAGCAAATAGCATTATCTTGAATTATAATAAAATTAATTATGTCATATTCATTTGCGCCAATAAATGAGTTCCATTATAATATAAATATGTTTCACCACATATTTACATATGCCCCCATGTGTGAACTTATGTTCTTTATGCTACATTTGCAAGTTACCAAGATATTGAATTTGTTGTGATGTTACTTATAGGTAGTTAATAGTCAAGTTATTCTACATGAGAGGAGAGATAAGTACTTCATCATGGTTGTGTGTAAATGTTGTCTTTAGCATATGCATTTGGCCTTGGGGCGACATGATTGTGTGATTAAGCAATGAAAATCTCTCTTTTGACTTAAATGTCCCATATTAATAGTGTTTCTACACTATGACAAATGATATCACACAATCAGAAGAACAATAGAGAAATATATAAACTTATGGTGTGCCACCATACAAACATATTTTACTTATTGTGTGTGTCACGGGTGTAGTCGACAATCCCCGACAACCACCACTTCTAGGACTCAACTTTGTTCATACACTTAGAATACTCATTTGCCCCTTAATTTCTTGTCATTAATTACAAATACCACTAAGGCACCTAGATGTTCTTTTATTATATGTATGTGATTTAGTAGGATTAGAGCGATCTCATTATTCCGATTATGGAAATTGTGTTTGATAGATCACTGGAGTATAAAAATTGCATTGCTTGCAGAAGAAATCTTCATTTAGAACTATTGAACTAGCCTCGTTACAATTATTTATTTACTCCATCCATATCTTAGAATAGGCCAATTTCAGACCAAAAAGGAATATAAAGTATAAACCTAGAATATGACATTCCATCAATGGCCACTCCCACCAAATTACATAAGTATACCTTAATAACTATGCCAACAACATATCCGCAAACAACAAATTTTTGAGCTCCTTGGGTAAGAAGAACAAGTATTATTATTGGCCAGCGGGGTTACACAATCAGAGTAAAAATCTGATATCAACATATAACGAAATAACTTCACTTTTGTTTTGAATGATAAGGAAGTTAGTTGCTTTCCAATAAAAATAATAAGTATCATGATTATGCTTTTGAATGATTCATTTGACATCAATCATGCCATCACGATGTTCGTGCTCCCCTTATAACAAAAGATAAATACTTACCTTTGTAACTTGCACTTTTCAATTTTCTGGAAATGTAACACCCCAAAATTTTAATCCATGTTTTTACTAAACAAAATTTTGACAAGAATAAAATTTTAAACTATATTAGGTCTTTTATTATTTCAGAATCTTTTCTGTCTTCAGTTTTCTAAGAATTCTTCCCTCCATATAGAAACTTTTGTAAAATATTGTGGGTTTTTGAAAGTTTTTCCTAATACTTTCATTTATCTTTTATATATCAGTACGAATTATTTTCATAATAAATTTGCCCCAAAATAATTCTTTTTAATAGTATTTTCAAACTCTGAATGCTTCTGTTACACTAAGACCCTTTTAAATAATTCCTTTAAAATTCCACAAAAATATGAGGGGTCATATAATGCATGTAGGTCACTTTTATGCAAAAACCCATCTTGGTATTTTGAGAATTTTGAGCACAACTCCCATTTTTCAATTCTGGTCCAATTTGAGCATTGAACCACAACCCTACTTTTCCTTGCTCAAATAATTCTGAAATTTTCCATCCCATAGTCCTTCCAACCAAACAGTTAAGTTCAGAAGATCAACTCCATTTGCATCTTGGAAGACCTCCAAATAATTCCCTCAAAATCTGATCCAGAACTGAATTTGGCCAAAACTTGCATTTGTAAGTTATTCTTTTTGTCCAAACAAACTTACCATCCTCACTATCATCTAAGGAGACACGATCCTGCTAATTTTTAGATTCAGAATAATCTTCTAGATGGCCTTAGCATTTCATCAAACACCTTATGTGCATAGCAGGTTTTAGCCATTCTTCTAAACTTTCATTCTGCACTGACCCCCCTTTCCAAGATAGCTTGTCTACTAACCCTTTCCTACCAAGTAGCACCACTGAGCCAAATTCCAGATGCAACAAATCCTCCTAGGTGCCATTATCATTTTGTCGAGCAGCTCATGTGCGTGCACAGAGCGCGGCCAGAGCACTTGTACTGCAGCCGGTGGCATCGAGCTGCTGCCGCACTCCTGTTGCTTCCCCCACTCGTCCTAGCCCTCCTCTAGATCACCCGACCGACCCCGAAGCTCGCCGACACCTCCCCTTGGCTCCTAGCGCCGGCCAAGCACCGTCTGCCACCGTCCAGAGCGTCTCCATCACGGACACGGCACCGCCCAAGCCGCGTGGCACGTCCCGAGCCACCTAGCTTCTCCCGGACGTAACTACGGCTGCCACCACCCTCACCGACCCCCACCGGCCACGCACCGATCTCGCTGACCTCGCCACCGTCCACGGTCTGCCATCAATGGCCGCCGCCGCAATCACCTCATGGACGTACCGACCAGGCTACCTGGAGCTTCCCCGAGCTCACCCTTAGCTCACCGACCACGCAAACGGCCACACCGACCACTCCGCCGACCCCAACAACCTTGCCACCGTCCACGCGTTGCAATAAATGGCGACTGCCGCCGTGGCCGTTCTCTGGAACCGCCGTCTCTCACCTATAAAAGGCCAACTGAGCTCCACTCGATCATCACCACCACTCCTCCCTCCTCTGTAAACGTCCTTGAGTAGCCAAACGACCAGGAGAGGTCGTCTTCTTCATCTCCGGCCGAAACACCGGCCGCTTTATTTTCTGTGCAAGTATAATACCCACATGATTGCATTAAATTCTTGGCATGGCATTGTAGAACATACTTAAAGATTAATTGCATGCATTCTGCCTGCTTTTATTATATCTTTTGTCCATGATGTTTGCGAGTACATTCAAACGTACTCACTGGCTTGTCCCTGGCTATTGTCTTGGTCAGATCATGATTCGGAGGAGAGTGCTATGAAGACACCCCCGCAACCTCGGAATCAGAGATAGCAGCCACGCGAGATAGGAGTTATCCAGGTCAGCTGTTCCTGTGGGAATGGAGCCTCATCGACGTTGCAGATCCACGAGTCACTTCTGTCATCCGCCGCTAGAAATCATTGTGGTACTCAATGGACCTTTATGGTCTTGTACTCAAATTCCTGTAACTGCTTGGAATTCTGTATCAAGGAAGTGTCCACTAGCAAACAGTAATCCTGGGGCTGGTGATGACACGAGGGTCATTTGTTGGGATTTTATGTCCCGGAAAACCGACCCTGACAACCTTGGTATCAGAACCAGGCTGACCATTGGCTAATCCTATCTTAGCCTGGTCGCTATCCCTAGGTTTCCTCCTAGCTGCCATTATCATTTCGTCGAGCAGCTCATGTGCGTGCACATAGCGCGGCTAGAGCGCTTGTACCGCAGCCGGTGGCATCGAGCTGCTGCCGCACTCCTGTTGCTTCCCTCACTCGTCCTAGCCCTCCTCTAGATCACCCGACCGACCCCGAAGCTCGCCGACACCTCCCCTTGGCTCCTAGCGCCGGCCAAGCGCCGTCCGCCACCATCCAGAGCATCTCCGTCATGAACACGGCACCGCCCAAGCCACGTGGCGCGTCCCGAGCCACCCAGCTCCTCCCGGACGTAACTGCGGCTGCCACCGCCCTCACCGACCCCCACCGGCCACGCACCGACCTCGCCAACATCCATGGTCTGCCATTAATGGCCGCTGCTGCAATTTGCTCCTGGACGCACCGACCAGGCCACCTGGAGCTTCCCCGAGCTCACCCTCAACTCACCAACCACGCAAACGGCCACACCGACCACTCCGCCGACCCCAACGACCTTGCCACCGTCCACGCTTTGCAATCAATGGCGACTGCCGCCGTGGCCGTTCTCTGGAACCCGCAAAACCAACGTCTCCCGCCTATAAAAGGCCACCTGAGCTCCACTCGATCATCACCACCACTCCTCCCTCCTCTGTAAACATCCTTGAGTAGCCAAATGGCCAGGAGAGGTCGTCTTCTTCATCTCCGGCCGAAACACCCACCGCCACTTTCCGGTTGATTCTGACGCCACCAGTGCCTCCCCCTCACATCTTTCTTCACCTATAGCCTCCTTGAGCAACCAAAAATCCTTTTGCCCATCAACTTCATCGGAGATGTGCCATGGGCAAAAGCCCTCTTCCACCTCCGCCGGAGCATCTCGGGAGAGCTCGCCGCCGGCGACTCCGTCCACCCCGGATGCCAAGACGGGTACCTAGAGGACCGCCTCGACCTCCTGAGCACTCCCATGTGCTCAGCTCCCCGTGGGTCACCGCCGTTCGCCGGAAATCGCCGTCGACCGCCGCCTCCTCCCCTGTTCCCACGCGAGGCACGTCGCGGACCGGTCAAACCTGACCAGTGGGCCAGGCGGGCCCACTGTCAGTGACCCTTAGGCCACGCCCGTGCGGTTAAGTGGAAACGTAATCCCACAGAGTATGTTTTCTCCTTTCAAAAGCGCATTTCCTTCCGAACCGATTTCCTTTATAGACTTTAATTAAAAATCAGATTTGACCCTAACTTTGACTGCCTCTAACTTTTTAACCACAACTCGAAATCATTTGATTCTTTTTCTGGCATTCCTAATTTTTCATCTAGTTTATTTTAGTATTTATTTAAAAAAAGTCAAACAACTTTTTTGTACTGTTTTCAAATTATGTGAGATTTACGATATTTTGAAAATAGGAAAAATGAAGGGAAGAGTATTTTCAAAACTTTTGGAGTGCACCCAACCCTTTTACACACCCAAGGCAAGCATCTTGAACACTTGATATGATGATTGGCTGGTTGATTGCTTGCTAGAATATTTGAATGCATGATTAGGTTAAATTCAAATGAAATTACATATTGATGACTATACATATATGCTAGTATGTTGTCTTTATTTAAACATGTAACATGTGTGGATGTGGTTATGACCTCACACCACACATGCATATGCTTGTTCTGACTAACATGCAGGAAAGAATCTGTCACATATAAAAGTGACCGTGAAACAGATGTCTCGTTGTGACGAGAATGATCAGTGATGGCATGTCGGGACATGCCATGTGGTGATCCTGTTGGCTACTACCAAAGAAACAAATTGTGCTAACCACTGCAGGAAAACTTAAACCTCCTGAGTCGACCATAGATCGAGTCTTGTTCTGGTAACCCCCATACTTGATTCGTGCTGCCACTTGTCCCTGCCACAGGTAGGGTATGGTTTAGTAAGTTGTTAACCCCTTTCCTTTCACACACCATACAGAGAGTTCATGGTGAAAGATACCAGAGGCCTCTGGTAGGCATGTCACCTGGTTAGGGGGTATGGGTGTTTTCGGCTGGGCCGAGAGGGGGGACTGCACCCCTTGTTATTGCACGCGTTATAAATTTTTGATCCCATGCTATTCGAGGTGTTGGCCTCCCCGTCTTAGAGTTTTTCTTGAACGATGCTTTGGGTGATTCCTGGCATCAGGAAAGTTAATCTGGAGTGTTTTCAACCCAAAGGCCGTAATCGGAATTAGTCAATGTTTCGGGGTTGACTAAAGAAATCCTTTACTTGTGGGTAAAGAGTACAACCTCTGCAGAGTTTTAAAACCTATTCGAATAGCCGTGTCTGTGGTTAAGGGCTACAGTCTGGGAAGGGTCAAGTGTCGGTCTTAGTGTCAATTTTCGGAGGAAATCACTAAAGCAGAAATTGATCATGAATTATGATGGATGATTATTATCATTAATGTTGTTATGGACAAACCTTTTCTCATATATGAATTGTTGAGTATCTCATGGGAAGGTTTTACCACCTGGATACTCGTGTTGCTACTTTCATTATAAGCCCTTTATGAGGTGTCACCTCAGACGCCCGACTATGGCATGCATTGCAAGACCTTTCGAGGTGTCGCTTCAGACACCCGACTGGCATTTTTATTTCTTGGAATCCTCGGGAGGTCTAACACCCGACGTTCCACTTACGCTTTCATTAAGATTCCTTCGGGGTGGTTTTATCTCCTGAAACCCGACTTTAAAATTTTGATAACAACATGATTACTTATACATTGCTAATATCGGATGACTAACCTTTATTTTCTGTGCAAGTATAATACCCACATGATTGCATTAAATTCTTGGCATGGCGTTGTAGAACATACTTAAAGATTAATTGCATGCATTCTGCCTACTTTTATTATATCTTTTCTCCATGATGTTTGAGAGTACATTCAAACGTACTCACTGGCTTGTCCCTGGCTATTGTCTTGGCCAGATCATGATTCAGAGGAGAGTGCTATGAAGACACCCCCGCAACCTAGGAATCAGAGATAGCAGCCACGCGAGATAGGAGTTATCCAGGCCAGCTGTTCCTGTGGGAATGGAGCCCCATCGACGTTGGAGATCCACGAGTCACTTCCGTCATCCGCCACTAGAAATCATTGTGGTACTCAATGGACCTTTACGGTCTTGTACTTAAATTCTTATAACTGCTTGGAATTGTGTATCAAGGAAGTGTCCACCAGCGAACAGTAATCCTGGGGCTGGTGATGACACGAGGGTCATTTGCTGGAATTTTATGTCCCGGAAAACCGGCCCTGACAAGAAATATACAAATTTAGTTCACTAAAAGTGTAACTTGCACTCTTCAATTTTCTAAAAGAATAAAAATTGCAAATTCAACATATTGAACTAAAGTTCAAGTGTGTCCAACAGACTGCTACAACATACTCTTTCCATAATACATTATTTGTTCCCACAACAATATACAATAGGAATATATTTGTTTCTTAGATTGAAAACCAACTATTTCGGCTGTTTTGAATTGTCGACATTCAATGATGTCATTTCTTATTAAGGCTATCCATGTCTGTTCTAATGGGGGAAATTTTAGGATATTGTATCTCAGAAATCATAAAAACCACAGAAAGAGTGAAATTGGAGGATTTTTAAAAATTTCTCAAGGATCATCGTCACTCATGAAAGTAGTCAATAATGGTAAGATTGTGTTTATTAAATTATCAGTGATTCCTGGTTCTTTCATATGATTTTTAGTTCTCCCCTTTTTGGAGTATTTCCTTTTATGTGGCCATGAGTTTAAAATTGGACATTCCATTCTAGGATACTAATGTGTATTGTAGGAATCTACTTTCTTTCACCATAAGTTGTACTAATTAACATAATTTGTGTGTATTCAACTTTAAAGGGGTCTATAAATGAACTTGTTTGTGATTGTGTCAGTAGACATATCATACCTGACTCTTTATTTAATGTGCATCACACACTTATTTCTTTAATTAACAATTCTTGGAAGACAAAACTAATAAATATGTCTAATTTGCGGGGTGATCACTTCTCGTTCAATAGCTTTGGATTTCACCCATTGAAAATGAATGCAAAATTAGAAACTTCCTAGGTGGCCATGTTGAAGGTTGCCCGCAGAAAGGAGACAAATTCACCATCATTCTAGTTTACATGCTTGGAGATGTGAAATGGAAAGACAATAGAACCCCGAAGCCTTAAGCACGAGATCTGTGAGAAACTCTCGACTAATCATTGTTGATGAACAATGTATTGGATAACTTATGATATAGTACCTACCTGGTAGCATGTTGTTATCTGCTTCGATCTCGGTGAAGAAATTTTTGCACGAATGCATCTGCCAACATCAGCACCTGAAGATTTTGCTTATGGTTGTCCCGTAGAAACTGGATCAAAGAGGTAAATTGGAAAATGCAGATAGCAACCTCTCAAACCCGATACAATTTTTTTTATAATAAGCTGTCGATCTGGACACTTGGTAATAAGGTGGAAAGAATGTGCATCTAAAATTAAAATATTCACTCATCAAGTTTGTGGGGATAAGTTGTTGGTGCAATCGTAGTTACAATAAGCTATGTTCCATGAGTTGTGTCGGAATGAGGAGAATTTGGTTCGTCACCTAAGACACAATCTTGCGTGACGGAGGAAGTGGTACCATCAAGATTTTATTTTTTATGACGGCGCTTCCGTGATGGTGGGGGTGACGGCCGGAAAACGTCACCAGGGCATTTTTCGTGAGGAAAAACGGTTTTACGTGACACAAGTGAAACGTCACAATATAGCTGAAATTTTGTAGTCAATCAATTGCTATTTGAAGATCAAAGACCAAAATTTAACTAGTAAGGTAACATATGTCTGGACACTCCATCATCCAAGATCCCTCCTATTAATTTGGTGGCGCATAAGCAGGATAGAGAAAATTTAGTTTCTCGTATGAAGAAGTATGCATATATTTGTGAGGTACATTGCGTTTACATTTACATGCCAAATGTCAAAATAATAAAGTTCACATGTCTACAAGCAGTGGATGATGTGATTCGGAGTATCATTAGCTTGATGGAGGATGTTATACTAGATCATGTAATTTTATATTTGATCTATTGTACTTATTATTAATTTCCAGTTTAGCTTCTTATTATTGCACTTGAGTAATCTACTTTCTTATGCAATTAAGCAACTAGAATTATCTTGAATTATAATAAAATTAATTATGTCAAATTCATTTGCGCCAATAAATGAGTTCCATTATAATATAAATATGTTTCACCACATATTTACATATGCGCCCATGTGTGAACTTATGTTCTTTATGCTACATTTGCAAGTTACCAAGATATTGAATTTGCTGTGATGTTACTTATAGGTAGTTAATAGTCAAGTTATTCTACGTGAGAGGAGAGATAACTACTTCATCAAGGTTGTATGTAAATGTTGTCTTTAGCATATGCATTTGGCCTTGGGGTGACAAGATTGTGTGATTAAGCAATGAAAATCTCTCTTTTGACTTAAATGTCCCTTATTAATAGTGTTTCTACCCTATGACAAATGATATCACACAATCAGAAGAACAATTGAGAAATATATAAACTTATGGTGTGCCACCATACAAACATCGTTTACTTATTGTGTGTCACGGGTGTAGTCGACAATCCCCGACAACCACCACTTCTATGACTCAACTTTGTTCATACACTTAGAATACTCATTTGCCCCTTAATTTCTTGTCATTAATTACAAATACCACTAAGGCACCTAGATGTTCTTTTATTATATGTATGTGATTTAGTAGGATTCGAGCGATCTCATTATTCTGATTATGGAAATTGTGTTTGATAGATCACTGGAGTATAAAATTGCATTGCTTGTAGAAGAATTCTTCATTTAGAACTATTGAACTAGCATCGTTATAATTATTTATTTACTCCAACGATATCTTAGAATAGGCCAATTTCAGACCAAAAAGGAATATAAAGTATAAACCTAGAATATGACATTCCATCAATGGCCACTCCCACCAAATTACATAAGTATACCTTAATAACTATGCCAACAACATATCCGCAAACAACAAAATTTTGAGCTCCTTGGGTAAGAAGAACAAGAATTATTATTGGCCAGCGGGGTTACACAATCAGAATAAAAATCTGATGTCAACATGTACCTAAATAACTTCACTTTTGTTTTGAATGCTAAGGAAGTTAGTTGCTTTCCAAGAAAAATAATAAGTATCATGATTATGCTTTTGAATGATTCATTTGACATCAATCATGCCATCACGATGTTCGTGCTCCCCTTATAACAAAAGGTAAATAGGTACCTATGTAACTTGCACTTTTCCATTTTCTAGAAATATACAAATTTTGTTCACTAAAAGTGTAACTTGCACTCTTCAATTTTTTAAAAGAATAAAAATTGCAATTTCAACATATTGAACTAAAGTTCAAGTGTGTCCAATAGGCTGCTAAAACATACTCTTTCCATAATACATTATTTGTTCCCAAAATAATATACAATAGGAATATATTTGTTTCTTAGATTGAAAACCAACTATTTCGGCTGTTTTGAATTGTCGACGTTCAATGATGTCATTTCTTATTAAGGCTATCCATGTTTGTTCTAATGGGGGAAATTTTTGGATATTGTATCTCGGGAATCATAAAAACCAAAGAAAGAGTGAAATTGGAGGATTTAAAAAAAAATCTCATGGATCATCGTCACTCATGAAAGTAGTCAATAATGGTAAGATTGTGTTTCTTATATTATCGGTGATACCTGGTTCTTTCATATGATTTTTAGTTCTCCCCTTTTTAGACTATTTCCTTTTATGTGGCCATGAGTTTAAAATTGAACATGCCATTCTAGGATACTAATGTGTATTGTAGGAATCTGTTTTCTTTCACCATAAGTTGTACTAATTAACTTAATTTGTGTGTATTCAACTTTATAGGGGTCTATAAATGAACTTGTTTGTGACTGTGTCAGTAGACATATCATACCTGACTCTTTATTTAATGTGCATCACACACTTATTTCTTTAATTAAAAATTCTTGGAAGACAAAACTAATAAATATGTCAAACTTGCGGGGTGATCACTTCTCGTTCAATAGCTTTGGATTTCACCCATTGAAAAATGAATGCAAAATTAGAAACTTCCTAAGTGGCCATGTTGAAGGTTGCGCGCAGAAAGGAGACAAATTCACCATCATTCAAGTTTACATGCTTGGTGATGTGAAATGGAAAGACAACAGAACCCCGAAGCCTTAAGCATGAGATCTGTGAGAAACTCTCGACTAATCATTGTTGATGAACAATGTATTGGATAACTTATGATATGGCACCTACTGTTTTGTATTGTCAACGTTCGATGATGCCATTCCTCGTTAAGGGTATCCATGTTTTTTTTCTAGTGGGGAAACTTTTAGGATATTGTATGTCAGAAATCATAAAAACCACAGGAAGAGTGAAATGGGAAGGATTTTTAAAAATTTCTCAAGGATCTTTGTCACTCTCAAAACTGGTCAATAATGGTAAGGTTATATTTATTATATTATAGGTGGTTCATGGTTCTTTCATATGATTTGTAGTTCTCCCCTTTTTGAAGTATTTTCTTTTATGTGGCAGTGAGTTTAAAATTGGATGTGCCATTCTAGGATAATAATATGTATTGTAGGAATCTATTTTCTTTCACCATAACTTGTAGAGGTTAACTTAATTTTTGTGTATTCAACTTTATAGGGGTCTATAAATGAGCTCTTTCATGACTGTGTCGCTAGACATGTCATACCCGACTCTTTATTTAATGTGCATCACACACTTATTTCTTCATTTATTAATTCTTGGAAATCAAAACTAATAAATATGTCAAACTACCCTAGCGATGCTATTATGATTATTGAAGCCTGGTCACAGTCAATATATGCAGTGCCAACGTTCACCCTGCTGATGTTCTTTATGGTTCATGCAATGGGATTCTTTGATCATACACAAAGATATCAACAATCAAGATAGCTAACCTTGCAACCAATGAATGCGTGCATCTTGAAAACCCTATAAAGAATTGGGATTTCTATTTTCATGCCCCTCATCACTTAGTTCTCCTCAGTTTTGCCCACGCTCTGTCGCAGTCCTCACGTTTCCCCTCCATCGCGCGGCCCACCCTCGCAAAAGCCCAAATGGGGGTTTGTCGTCAGGTCAAAGTCTTTGACCGTTGCTGGGCATGGTTACTAATGCGTGGGACACCCCTGTCAACGGCTGGCCGCTCATAGATGGTGGGCGCATATACTGACGCGTGGGACACCCCTGTCAGCGGTTGCTCGCTCGTAGATGGTTGTGACGCCCCCGACCCGACCGTGCACTAATCATACACGCAAATGCGCACGATCAAGCCCAGGGACTCACGGGAAGATATCACAACACAACTCTAGACACAAAATAAAATAATACAAGCTTTATATGACAAGCCAGGGACCTCGAGGGCTCGAATACATAAGCTTGAGTTACACAAGCATCAGCGGAAGCATCAGATATCTGAGTACAGACATAAAGTTAAACAGGGTTGCCTTAAGAAGGCAGAACAAAACAACAACAACTAGATCGAAAAGGCGCAGGCCTCCTGCCTAGGAGCCTCCTAACTACTCCTAGTCATCGGTCTCCTCGTAGTAGTAGGCTCCGTCGGGATAGTAGCAGTCATCGGCGGGATCAGCTGTCTTCGGGACTCCGTCATCTGATCGCAGCAATCGGGTATGGGGGAAAAGAGGTAGCAAAGCAACCGTGAGTACTCATCCAAAGTACTCGCAAGACTTACATTAGATCTAAGCTAAGTATGCATCAGTATCAATTGAAGGGGCTGTATCTGTGGATTAAACTGCAGAATTGCCAGAATAGAGGGGAAGGCCTAGCCTATCGAAGACTAGCATCCTGCAGCGTCTTGCAGCATTAGAAGAGTGCAGATTAGTATCATATAATAGGGCAACAAGCATGTAGTAGCAAAGCCTAGAGATCCTTTCTCGACTCCCTGCGAGAAAGCAATCCCGGAGCTTACAATTATTTAACATGTATCCATTTCAAGTTGTAGTAGATCGGGATACAACACTGACCATCCTGTTACCGTGGACACGGCTATTCGAATAGAAAACTTCCCTGCAGGGGTGCACTACTGTTACCCAACACGCTTGATTAACTTTGGCCGGACACACTTTCCTGGGTCATGCCCGGCCTCGGCTGATCGACACGACGTAGTCCTACCTAGGCTCAGCAGAGAGGTCCCCGCCGGTCTACATCCTAAGTGCTCAGGGGTCTTGGGCCCATCGCCCTTTGCACTCTAGGTCGTTGTGTGCAGGGTGAATCCAGGCGCCACCTCTCTCCTGGATGGCGCCGGCCCAGCCGTGCCGCAATGCTGAACTGGACGTCTGACAGAGCTTTCGGCTGATACATACGGCACCGAGGGTCCCACTAAACCATTATCCTGCGTGGTGGTAGTGCGTATAGGCCAGTGGACAACTCAGATCAAATACCCAAATCCGTTAAGCGTGTTATTAGTATCTCGCGGACACGAACAGGGCTCAAGGCTCACCTCCGACACCCTGCCGCACTGACTTGGTGATCCGCGGTCCAACGACCAGGAACCAGGCCCACCTCTCTCCTAGGTGGTCTCCGCCTGCCCTGTTGTTCTGCCACAATAATCTCTCGCGGGTGCCCTCCTAGCCAACCCGACTTCCCAAAGAACTGAGGTGAGGTCAAAGTACCCGTGTGTCCATAACATCATGGGAATCCGAGGAATCACCCTCGATGGATTCCCACTCGATGTAACCGTCAAAGTGAACTTGGAGGAATCACCCTCGATAAGTTCACACTTGAGGGGCTGCACGACAGAGGCATCATCGGAGGTGGTGAAAGAGGAATCACCCTCGTTAACCCACAACTGACTAGCTATGCTATAGAGGTATCTTCAGGAGTGAGGTAGGAGGTATCACCCTCGGCACTCGATAGTAGCTCTGTAGAGTCGTACAACTAAGGGGTGTGTGGGGCGGTGTTCGGTCTCTGCACATCGATCTCGTTGATCGAAGCATCCGGTAGTAAAGCCTGGCAACACGGACAAGGGTGCGGGGCCACTGATGGATCACTAACCAGCCTATACTAAGCATTTATGATAGTAGGTAAGGTATCAACAGCAATTACAAAAACAGGCTATGCATCAGAATAGGAGCAATCAAATACCGTAGCAAATTCTAATACAAGCACGGGGGAGAAAGAATAGGTGATATAGGAATGATCAAGGGGGTTTGCTTGCCTGGAAGCTTTGCTGAAAAGGAGGAAGGGTCGTCGGTGACGTAGTCGTACCCAGGGGCCACGTCGGTCTCAGGGTCTACCGAAGAGAAGAGGGGGAGGAAACAGATAAATACAAGCATTCAAATGCAATCACTATGCCTGACATGCCTAAATGATATGCAGGGGTCATATATTGTATCTCTAAACATTCTAGATGTTTTAGGAATTTATTTGGAATTATTTTACCAAAGTCATGCACTATTCATCTTTTGAAAACAGGCAAAAAGTTCCATGTTCATCTACTTAGAGGGTTCTAACATGAGTGCAGATGACATATTCGGATTCGTCATATTTTTCTGATCATTTTTCATATATAAATTATTTTCCTCCGAGTTACGGATTATTTTATATTATTTTTCAAAATTTTAATCATTTTCTAGAATTAATTTAAATTCAAAAATTAAATAGCTAAATTGCTACGGGTACACAGAAGTGTACCCAGCAAAGTGCTTGTGTGGCTGACAGTGGGCCCAGTCAACTGCACAATCAGCAATTGACTGGGTCAACGTTGACTGGTCAAAGGGTCCAGAGGGACCCACATGTCATTTGTTGGGGCCAGCCCAGTCAGCATTTGACTGGGTCAATGGGTGAACAGTGATGGTGGGGCCCAGGTGTCATTGACACCAGTTGGTTTAATTAGTAAAATGGGTTAATTAGCATGTGGGGGCCACCAGTCAGTGTCTCAGGAGTAATAATTAGAGTTAATTAATCACTACAGCGTACAGGACCCACATGTCAGTGTCACATGTATTAAACGAAGGGTAATTTGAAGTGGGGCCCCTCTATCAGTGGCTAATTAGGCTAGTGGGTTAGATTAGCTTAATTAAACCGGCCAGGGCCCACTGGTTTAAACCAGCGCGCGCCGGCGGCGACCTATAGGGGCGGCGGCGATAGCCGGAAACGGCGCTCCCGACCACCATTTGGCCCGGGGCTTGGCCCTACGGAACGGGCGCGACGCGCCGCGTCCGATGGTGGCCGTGGATGGCACGAGGGTGGCCGGAGTCGACCGCTACGACGACGGCGGGCGGCACCGGAGTTCGGGCCTCGGTGGCGCAGTGGCTAGAGACGACGAGAGAGAGAGAGGGGGGAAGGGCGCATCCGGCACGGCGGCTCACCGCGGGGTCGAGGAGAGGCTCGGGGAGGCCGGGGGTGTAGCGAGGCGACGGATCGAGCGACGGCGACCGGCGGATGCAATGGAGGGGATAGGCTCGATCCCGGCATTGCAGCATCGCCCGGCTCGAATGGCTTGCAGTACTCGAAGTAGAGGAGGCGTGCGGAGCTCCAGGACATCTCCTCACGGCGCGGGATGGCTCCTGGCCGCGCGGACGACGACGACGCGGCGGCGACTCTATTCGGGCGGACGAGGCAGAGAGGGAGAAAGGCATGCGAGGGGGGAAAATCGGGAAGCTAGGGTTCATTAGGGGCTCGACGGCGACCTTATCCACCGCCGAGGCACGGCGGATGGACGACGCGTGGCCATCCGCGGCATGAACGCCGTGCACGCATCCCACGGCGCCCCGGTGAATAGATAGGAAGACGGTGGCGCTAGGTGGGCTGGGCTGCGGCTGTAGGGGACGGGCTCTAGTGCACAGTAGGTTAGGCCCTTTTCTCCTTTTTCTTTTTCTGTATTTGCCTTAGCTACTGTTTTGCAATTAATTAGTGCACCAATTAACTTTTGTAAAATGTTTAATTGGTCCAAATAATTAAAATGTATTATACCTCACTGCCACAAAAAGTTTGGGGGTAAAATAATTGCATATGAATTTTGTTTAATTAGAAATGATTTAAATGGGCTGTTTTGGTCACTGCTTTTGGATGTTAGGGTCAATTTGGAAATTCAAAAAATGTTGGTTTTATTTTTATAATTGCTTTGGGATTATTTGAAATATTATGAACATTTTTATTCAATTAATTGAAGAAGTAATAATTTGACCTGCATTTGAATTTGGAATTTGAATTTGTATTATTTCCTAAATGCAATTTAATTAGGATGATCATGATGACATGGCAATTTAATTAGCTTAATGACAGGGTTAAGATCTGGGGATGTCACAATGGTGGGCGCATATACTGACCTTTGGGACATCTCTGTCAGCGGCTGCGCGGTCGTAGATGGTGGGCGCATATTCTGACTTGTGGGACACCTCTGTTAGCGGCTGCGCGGTCGTAGGTGGTGGTCGCAGTTACTGGCGCGTGGGATAGCTCTAACATCGGCTGCGCGTTCATAGGTGGTGGTCACAGTTACTGCGCGTGGGACACCTGTGTGAGTGGCTTCGCGGTCGTAGGTGGTGGGCATAGTTACTGACTTGTGGGAACCTTTGTCAGTGGCTTTTCGGTCATAGGTGGTGGGCACAGTTACTGGCTTGTGGGACACCCTTCTCAGCGGCTGTGCGGTCGTAGGTGGTGGGCGCAGTTACTCGCGCGTGGGACACCAACGCCGGGCCCATCTATCAGATGGTCCGCGGTGGTTTGTGGGCAGAATGTCTGGAAAAAAAGAGGTGGCTTATTAAACCATTTGGTGTGGAGGATGCACTTGAGTCAACCAAATTAGTTTAGTCCTCAATATTGGCTTGGTGGATGAACTTGGGACAAGCAAAGTAACAAAAGTAGCCCAAATACAAGTGTGATGTAGTTTGGTCCTGAAAATTTCCAAAAAATCATTTTATGCTCCAACATTGGTGGTGGATGAATTTGGGACAAGGAAAGTAGGAATTCCAAACCATTTTGTATGAATGGTCAACACCTCAAGTTTGACCCCAATTTGAAAAAAACAAAGAAAATGAAAAGGCTCAAAAATTCAAATGCCTTTGCATTGAACCATCTTATGTGCACTAGTTTGTGGGAAAAATATTAAACTTGCAATACAACAAGTTTGAAAGAAAAAACCTTCACAAAATGGCCTATCTAGTATGGACTTGTGTGGATTTCAAGGCATATGCACATGGAAATGGCCACATACATGGCAAAATCCATGATAACATGCCCAAATTTGGCACAACTATTGGTGTTACCATTGTGGACAATGTTTCATAGGAATTTGCAATTATTTTGTAATAAAAAAATTCCATTTTCCAAGCCCACAAATGACTTTTTTTGTGAAGGAAGTGCCTGAAATAATTTTGAAATTTGTTCCATTTCATTTTTCATCAAAAGCAGGCCACATTGGATGGCCACTAACCAAGTTTCAGCAATTTCAGAGTAATATTGCTATATTCCATACATTTAGTTGAGTTTTAGTGAATTATCAGAAAAAGCCCAAATTTGCATTACAAGTGTGATGTAGTTTGGTCCTAAAATTTTCCAAAAGTCATTTTATGCTCCAACATTGGTGGTGGATGAACTTGGGACAAGGAAAGTAGGAATTCCAAACCATTTTGTATGAATGTTCAACACTGCAAGTTTGACCCCAATTTGAAAAAAAAACAAAGAAAATGAAAAAAGGCTCAAAAATTCAAATGCCTTTGCATTGAGCCATCTTATGTGCACTAGTTTGTGGGAAAAATATTAAACTTGCAATACAACAAGTTTGGAAAAAAAAACCTTCACAAAATGGCCTATCTAGTATGGACTTGTGTGGATTTCAAGGCATATGCACATGGAAATGGCCACATACATGGCAAAATCCATGATAACATGCCCAAATTTGGCACAACTATTGGTGTTACCATTGTGGACAATGTTTCATAGGAATTTGCAATTATTTTGTAATAAAAAAATTCCATTTTCCAAGCCCACAAATGACTTTTTTTGTGAAGGAAGTGCCTGAAATAATTTTGAAATTTGTTCCATTTCATTTTTCATCAAAAGCAGGCCACATTGGATGGCCACTAACCAAGTTTCAGCAATTTCAGAGTAATATTGCTATATTCCATACATTTAGTTGAGTTTTAGTGAATTATCAGAAAAAGCCCAAATTTGCATTACAAATGTGATGTAGTTTGGTCCTAAAATTTTCCAAAAGTCATTTTATGCTCCAACATTGGTGGTGGATGAACTTGGGACAAGGAAAGTATGAATTCCAAACCATTTTGTATGAATGTTCAACACTGCAAGTTTGACCCCAATTTGAAAAAAAAACAAAGAAAATGAAAAAAGGCTCAAAAATTCAAATGCCTTTGCATTGAGCCATCTTATGTGCACTAGTTTGTGGGAAAAATATTAAACTTGCAATACAACAAGTTTGGAAAAAAAACCTTCACAAAATGGCCTATCTAGTATGGACTTGTGTGGATTTCAAGGCATATGCACATGGAAATGGTCACATACATGGCAAAATCCATGATAACATGCCCAAATTTGGCACAACTATTGGTGTTACCATTGTGGACAATGTTTCATAGGAATTTGCAATTATTTTGTAATAAAAAATAAATATTCCATTTTCCAAGCCCTAAAAATGACTTTTTTTTTGTGAAAAGTGCCTCAAATAATTTTGAAATTTGTTCCATTTCATTTTTCATCGAAAGAAGGCCACATTGGATGGCCACTGACCAAGTTTCAGAAATTTCAGAGTAATATTGCTATATTCCATACATTTAGTTGAGTTTTAGTGAATTATCAGAAAAGGCCCAAATTTGCACTACAAGTGTGATGTAGTTTGGTCCTGAAAATTTCCAAACATCATTTTATGCTCCAAAATTGGTGGTGGATGAACTTGGGACAAGGAAAGTAGGAATTCCAAACCATTTTGTATGAATGGTCAACATTGCAGGTTTGACCCCAATTTGAAAAAAAACAAAGAAAATGAAAAAAGGCTCAAAAATTCAAATGCCCTTGCATTGAGCCATCTTATGTGCACTAGTTTGTGGGAAAAATATTAAACTTGCAATACAACAAGTTTGGAAAAAAAAACCTTCACAAAATGGCCTATCTAGTATGGACTTGTGTGGATTTCAAGGCATATGCACATGGAAATGGCCACATACATGGCAAAATCCATGATAACATGCCCAAATTTGGCACAACTATTGGTGTTACCATTGTGGACAATGTTTCATAGGAATTTGCAATTATTTTGTAATAAAAAAATTCCATTTTCCAAGCCCACAAATGACTTTTTTTGTGAAGGAAGTGCCTGAAATAATTTTGAAATTTGTTCCATTTCATTTTTCATCAAAAGCAGGCAACATTGGATGGCCACTAACCAAGTTTCAGCAATTTCAGAGTAATATTGCTATATTCCATACATTTAGTTGAGTTTTAGTGAATTATCAGAAAAAGCCCAAATTTGCATTACAAATGTGATGTAGTTTGGTCCTAAAATTTTCCAAAAGTCATTTTATGCTCCAACATTGGTGGTGGATGAACTTGGGACAAGGAAAGTAGGAATTCCAAACCATTTTGTATGAATGTTCAACACTGCAAGTTTGACCCCAATTTAAAAAAAACAAAGAAAATGAAAAAAGGCTCAAAAATTCAAATGCCTTTGCATCGAGCCATCTTATGTGCACTAGTTTGTGGGAAAAATATTAAACTTGCAATACAACAAGTTTGGAAAAAAAACCTTCACAAAATGGCCTATCTAGTATGGACTTGTGTGGATTTCAAGGCATATGCACATGGAAATGGTCACATACATGGCAAAATCCATGATAACATGCCCAAATTTGGCACAACTATTGGTGTTACCATTGTGGACAATGTTTCATAGGAATTTGCAATTATTTTGTAATAAAAAATAAATATTCCATTTTCCAAGCCCTAAAAATGACTTTTTTTTGTGAAAAGTGCCTCAAATAATTTTGAAATTTGTTCCATTTCATTTTTCATCGAAAGAAGGCCACATTGGATGGCCACTGACCAAGTTTCAGAAATTTCAGAGTAATATTGCTATATTCCATACATTTAGTTGAGTTTTAGTGAATTATCAGAAAAGGCCCAAATTTGCACTACAAGTGTGATGTAGTTTGGTCCTGAAAATTTCCAAACATCATTTTATGCTCCAAAATTGGTGGTGGATGAACTTGGGACAAGGAAAGTAGGAATTCCAAACCATTTTGTATGAATGGTCAACATTGCAGGTTTGACCCCAATTTGAAAAAAAACAAAGAAAATGAAAAAAGGCTCAAAAATTCAAATGCCCTTGCATTGAGCCATCTTATGTGCACTAGTTTGTGGGAAAAATATTAAACTTGCAATACAACAAGTTTGGAAAAAAAAACCTTCACAAAATGGCCTATCTAGTATGGACTTGTGTGGATTTCAAGGCATATGCACATGGAAATGGCCACATACATGGCAAAATCCATGATAACATGCCCAAATTTGGCACAACTATTGGTGTTACCATTGTGGACAATGTTTCATAGGAATTTGCAATTATTTTGTAATAAAAAAATTCCATTTTCCAAGCCCACAAATGACATTTTTTGTGAAGGAAGTGCCTGAAATAATTTTGAAATTTGTTCCATTTCATTTTTCATCAAAAGCAGGCCACATTGGATGGCCACTAACCAAGTTTCAGCAATTTCAGAGTAATATTGCTATATTCCATACATTTAGTTGAGTTTTAGTGAATTATCAGAAAAAGCCCAAATTTGCATTACAAATGTGATGTAGTTTGGTCCTAAAATTTTCCAAAAGTCATTTTATGCTCCAAAATTGGTGGTGGATGAACTTGGGACAAGGAAAGTAGGAATTCCAAACCATTTTGTATGAATGTTCAACACTGCAAGTTTGACCCCAATTTAAAAAAAACAAAGAAAATGAAAAAAGGCTCAAAAATTCAAATGCCTTTGCATTGAGCCATCTTATGTGCACTAGTTTGTGGGAAAAATATTAAACTTGCAATACAACAAGTTTGGAAAAAAAACCTTCACAAAATGGCCTATCTAGTATGGACTTGTGTGGATTTCAAGGCATATGCACATGGAAATGGTCACATACATGGCAAAATCCATGATAACATGCCCAAATTTGGCACAACTATTGGTGTTACCATTGTGGACAATTTTTCATAGGAATTTGCAATTATTTTGTAATAAAAAATAAATATTCCATTTTCCAAGCCCTAAAAATGACTTTTTTTTGTGAAAAGTGCCTCAAATAATTTTGAAATTTGTTCCATTTCATTTTTCATCAAAAGAAGGCCACATTGGATGGCCACTGACCAAGTTTCAGAAATTTCAGAGTAATATTGCTATATTCCATACATTTAGTTGAGTTTTAGTGAATTATCAGAAAAGGCCCAAATTTGCACTACAAGTGTGATGTAGTTTGGTCCTGAAAATTTCCAAACATCATTTTATGCTCCAAAATTGGTGGTGGATGAACTTGGGACAAGGAAAGTAGGAATTCCAAACCATTTTGTATGAATGGTCAACATTGCAGGTTTGACCCCAATTTGAAAAAAAACAAAGAAAATGAAAAAAGGCTCAAAAATTCAAATGCCCTTGCATTGAGCCATCTTATGTGCACTAGTTTGTGGGAAAAATATTAAACTTGCAATACAACAAGTTTGGAAAAAAAAAACTTCACAAATTTGGCACTGTTTGATTGAGAACACCCAATTATTTTAGCGTCTTCAGGAAATTTGGGTCACCACTTGTCACACACAAGCAAACAAGGCACAAATTGGACATTCAAACATGCATAGCTACTGACATTCAAATTGGACATTCAGACAGCACAAATTTCATTTAAAGTTTATATTTTGTACAGACATAAACCCTAAACAAAGCTACTGATCATCGTCGTCCACGTCGGAGCCGCTGCCGCCGCCAAAGAAGTCCTCGTCGTCGTCCTTCTTCTTCTCATCCTCGTCGTCGTCGCTCACGAGGTCGATGATGAGGTCAGCCACCGAGGCGACGACTGCCTGTCGCAGCCCCTGCGAGTCCATCGGGTCATCAGGGTGGCGCTGCGTTCCCTTTGTCGATTTGCGCAGCGCCTGGAGGAGCCCCGGTAGGTCTGCAGGGTCACTGGGCTCACTGGCCACCGCCCCCCTGTACTCCACCAGCAGCGGCGGCTCCGGCTCCAGCTTGGGCTCGAGTAGGGGGGCGCCATAGCCCGTCCCAGGCTCTGGCTTGGGCACGAGCAAGGGGGCGCGCGAGCTCGTCCCGAGCTCGGGCTTGGGCACAAGCAGGGGGCCGCGCGAGCTCGTCCCCGGCTCCAGCTTTGGCATGAGCAGGGGGCAGCACGAGCTCGTCCCCGGCTCCGGCTTTGGGATGCGCAGGAACGGCTCGGTGGAGCTCGTCCCCGGCGTCGTTGGCTCTGGCTTAGGAATGCGGAGGTCCCGGCTGCTGCTGGCACCGGTGCCTCCTCCCGCAGATGTGGGCGTGACCCGCGTCGTGGATCACGGGCGAAACCCGGTCGCCCTCGTCCAGGCCAAGCTGGACGCGGCACGCGGCCATGACATCGGGGAAGGTATGCCCTTACCAGAAGGCGTACCTCTCGTCGATGTTGTGCCGCGACGGCGGTGGGTAGCGGCCGTCGTAGCGCTGGATGCGGGCGGCGTTCTCCTCCGCCAGGATCTCCAGCCACCGCGGGCTGCTGAGCGCATAGCGGTGGTTCAACCGCTCCGCCGGCGGCAGGCTTTGCCAAAAGTCGCGTATTGCGCGCGACATGGCCGGCGTGCCGACGGTGGGGACAGGCTCCACCGGGAGCCCCTCGGCGCTCATATGCCATCCGGCCGGCAGGCGCGTGTCCGACGACACCATGATGCCGCAGCGGGCGAGGAGCAACGCCTCGTCGACCCGAAGGGCGCGCAGTAGGTCGGGAATGACAAACGCGCGACGTCGTTCCCGGCTGCAGCTTACCGCCCCACCAACGTGGCTGGCCATTGTTGCGGCTGCAGGAGGGGAGGCGGCTAGGGTTTGTTGGAGGTGGCTAGGGTTTGGTGGAGGTGCACGGCGAAGAAGGCTGTGGGGTGGCGAGGGGAGGGGGATTGGGACAGGAGTGGGTGCACGCCGGTGTGCCCCGCGCGGCTATAAAATGCATTAATAGACGCCAGCCGGGCACGCCGGCGACGCGACTCCTCGCATGGGAAACCGCGTGGTGCGTACTCCCCGTGTGTGAAAGCGCCGATGTGACCATGATGTAACTACTCATGCATGCGGGCACGCACACCGCCGATTGTGAGAGCGCCACCTGACACGGTGTGCCCCACGCGTCAGTAACAGTGCCAGCTAACAGTCAACTCCCTTGACCAACGGCAAACCCCCGTTTGGGCATTGGTGAGGGTGGGTGGCGCAGTGGAGGGAAAAAGTGAGCAAAATAAGTGTGCTTGAGCAAAACCGAGGAGGACTAAGGAATGAGGGGCACAGAAATAGAAATCCCTAAAGAATTTGAGGGGTGATCACTTCTTGTTCAACAGCTTTGAATTTCATCAATTGAAAAATGAATGCAAAAATACAAACTTCCTAGGTGGCTATGTTGAGGGTTGCCCGCAGAAAGGAGACAAATTCACCATCATTCAAGTTTACATGCTTGGTGATGTGAAATGGAAAGACATCAAAACCCCAAAGCCTTAAGCATGAGAACCTCTTAATCATGACTCTCAAACACTTCTCTCAATCATTATTCTTTGGAACTGCAATCCTCAGTGATGAGGTTATGCCAAAATTTACTAAATGCAATGGGTTTCCGTTGTGGCTTAATTTTGTGCACTATCGATCAAAAAGGGTTGTCTCTTTCGAGCTCATCGATCAGTGCTCTTATTTATCACATACACACTTCTTTGGAGAAGGTCGATCATTTACCACTTAATCTCCAAATCTATGACGGTGCTGCAGTTACGTGAATTATCTCAACATATAGCAACGGGACATGAAGCCAGCCATGAGCTGGAGCTCCATCGCGAATAAATTTTGGCATATCCTCAATCACCTTAAATATTCATTCCTCCAAATAACTCTATCAAAGGTGTTATCAAGACAATCAAATTTCGTACTATGGAGTTGAAGTGCTTGAAATGCTTGTTCTCTTAAAAAATCCGAGCCCCTAAGTTTTTCTTTAGAATTTATTTTTAGAGCAAAATCATGCTTCACAACAAGGTTTCACTAGCAAAATTTGAAGTTGGGAGTTATGACTAAATGATATTCAACTAATGAGGGGAACTAACTCAAGTGAAGCCAACCAAACAAAAATTCTTTCTTAAATAAAATTGTGAGACAAGGGATTATGCATATATTATACCTTGTCGCGCTGGCTCACTTCCTCCCTCGATCAATTCTCCGCTTCATTTTCTTCATTTCCAACTTGCTAGTGGTGAACAAATCAGTAGGCTTGAAGAAACAAAGACACAAACTAAGAGAATTCCAACAAAGCAAGAGCAAAGCTTGCTCTACAAATTTATTACGCAAACTGGAAATAAACATGCTAATAAAAGAAAAAGAAGAAAAATAAAATATGCATGCATGGATAACCAGGGGACGAGCTCCCCCAAGCTTAGGTTGTTGGCCTACTCTCTAGTCCATGTCCTCATCATCGTTGCCACTCGGAGCAGTATGAGGCCACTGCATCTGAGATGGACCACTAGAGGACTGACCTCCTGTCCCAGGGTGTGGCTGCCAGAAAGTGAAAAGAGACTGCAAGTTCTTGTTGAGCAGGTGGATGTTGTTGTTAGTCTCATGGAGGTCCATGCGGATCCCTCTGACCTGCTGCTGCAGTTGCTTAAACTCTACCCTAGGCACATAGTCACTACCTTGCACGTAGTGAACCTGGGGAGCATACTAGGGTGCATTACCCCATGCATCCCAACCTTGACCCTCAGCAGTGGCATCCCACTCGGGTGCTGGCTCGGGGTGAATATCATTCCCGAAACTGGCCGTGTGTCTAAATTCATTGAGTTCATCAATAGAGAGAACCCACATGTCACGTGTGGAAACAGTAAAAGCTTGCGACAAGGGCAAGCGCACGTCGGTGGTATATGCATTAGGAAGGGGGAACTTGTAGCAATGCTCCCCATGCACAGGCCCAAGGAAATGATAGTTAGTCATCACCCTACAGTCAAGTACCGTTGGCCCTGGAACATGCCCAACATTCTCTAAATTCAGGCCAAAGTGATCAGCGAGGTGAGTCACTAGGCCTCCCACAAGAATATTTCCCCTCGGTTGCTTGTGATGCCGCCCGAGGTGGATCAAAAGAAAAGCTCCCAAGTTTGGCTTGTGGGCTGAGTTGGGGTGGAGAGTTGCATGGAGCATACACATGTCGTACTCGACATGCCCCCGAGGTTCTCTCTCTCCCAAAGAGAGTGCTCCCGATGAAAGTCATGAAATAGCGAATGGCGGGGTTTTGTATGTTCGATACCTTCTTGTCGGAGAAGTCATGCTCATCTTTGATGGAGATGAGGTCCCATGTCTCTGATGCCTCGGCGATAGGCAGGTCCCTGGTGTCGAGAACCCCACGGTTCTCGAACCCAAAGATGGTGCACCACTGCTCGAGCGTCATCATATGAGGCACCCCTCCAAGTGTGAAGGAGCAACCCACCGGCACCCTCGAATCATCGAGAGTGTGCTCGAAGGTGGAGAGGAACTCGATGGTGATGTTTCGATATGTCAGGTAATGGAAGTTGCTGAAAACTCCCATCCCGACATTGTCCGCTAGCCATGCGTAGTCATTGTGGAGCCCTTGGGTCTCCAAGCGAAGTGCATTTCCACTTCGTGGCCAACATTTTTCGGCTACTAACCCATGCGTAGTCCTTGTTTATGGATGCGCGGAGGTTCTCCCCCTCACTCCGAGAACGCTTGGAGCGCGAGCCCATCGCCCTCTTCCCCGCGGCAATGGCCGATTTCATCATTTCCTACACATGACACAAATAAAAACAGAAAAACATAAGTTTTACGTGGAGATCGAGTTCTAACACTACCTAAGATTGATCCTAAACAATTACTTTGAATCCTAATGTTCAAATCGAGCGGACAAACGAAAATATTTGCATCTCATCGAGGGCAAGAATAAACATGAAATCATCGTGGAAACTTGAAAATGAACTATGGATCGGAGGAGAAACTCACCGAGGATGAAGCTGCATGGATCAAACGAACGAAATCCGCAAAGAAACGGAGGTTTTGGGGATTTTTGTTAGGGTTTGAGAGAGAGAGAGAGAGAGAGAGAGAGAGAGAGATGAGAGTTGGGGCGCAAGGGGGAAGAAGAAGATCCCCTTGCGCCGGCGGCGTCATTATATGAATTTGCACGTCATACGACCGCTCATACGAGCGGGGCCGCTCATATGGAACGGCGTCTTGCATTCAAACGGCTCGATCTAGGGTTTGCATACCTGGGACGATCGCCCATACAAGCTCTGTCGCTCGTATGAAAGGCCGTCAAACTCTCTGGGGGTGAAAATCATTCCAGGCAGAACATCATACGAGCCGTCATACGAGCACGACTGCTCGTATGGAAGGCCATCTTTGGCTCTGTTCCTTTTGCTCGTTCTAGCCGTGGCTTCATATGACCGCCCATGCGAGCGGCTGCCGTCGCATGGAATGCCGTCTTCTGCTATGGACATCTCTGACGATTTTGACTAGGCTTTCATACGATCGCCCATACGGGCGCTTCTGATCGCATAAAACGTCGTCGATCACTCTGGTCTTGTTTGACATTTCCTCCATGTTTCTATGCGAGCGCTCATACGAGCACACCCGCTCGTATGTTGCGTCGTCTTTCTCTCTGTCCTTCTTTTCTCTTGAATATCTTCTCCTTTCTTCTCCCTTCGATTTCTCCTGTGACACAAAGTCAAAACAAACTTTGCGAGTGCTCTTCATCAAATTCTTCGTGAGAGCAAATTAACAAATCAAAATTTTAATTAAATGATGGGTTGCCTCCCATTAAGCGCTGGTTTTTAGGTTGCTAAGCTCAACCTTGTACCTTAACTGCGTTTCAGGTCTCGGGTGGCCTGAAATTCTCTTTACTTACCGCACATACTCGCTTAGGTGGTGGAATATACTTCTCTTTCCCTCTGGGCTTCTTCGGGAAGTATTTTACTATTTCTTCATCATAAATCCTGAAGGTGACTTTCCCTTCTGCACAATCCAACGATGCGTCTGTGGTATTCAAAAATGTCCTACCAAGAATAATAGATAATTTTTCATCTTCATGCATATCAAGAATAATAAAGTCAGTAGGTATAATATGCCCATTTAATATTAGTAGCACATCTTCGGCCACTCCTATTGGCTTTTTTGTAGATTTATCTACCATCTGCAAGGTTATACCCGTAGGCACACATTCTCACAAGTTCAACTTGTGATAGAGAGCTAGAGGCATTACACTAACCCCTGCTCCAACATCACAAAGAGCATTATTTATATCAAGATTGCCAATTGAACAAGATATGGTAGGTATACCCCTAGCTTTTCCGGTATCTTATCTCCAAAGGGGTATTCTGTTTATTGTAGCTACCTGTTCTTTTAAACTCAAACTTCTCTTATTGCTAACAATGTCACGCATGAACTTAGCAAAGGTAGGAATTTTCAGTATGTCAGTAACATGCAAACAAACTTCAAGGTTAGCAATAGCTTGTAAAAAGGAAGAATAGAGTGTGTCATTCGAAGGTGGTTTTACAGCCTTAGGGTAAGGAAGGGTTTTCTTAGTTTTACCTTTTTCTTTTTCCTTCTCTTTACCTTTTTCTTTATTTATCTAAGTTTGGTTGCTTTCTCCGCTAGTTGGATAAGGTGGTCTGGTGTTCTTTTCCACTCTTGGTTCCTCCGTTCTTTTAGCTTACGGGGCTGCTCCTTCTTCGTTATTATCACCATCTACCATTTCTGCATCGGGACCAACTTCCTTATCAGCCTCTTCTTCTGCTTCATTGTTTTGTACATCTTGATGGACCTGTTCCTCTGGTTCTTCCGCCCCGAATAGAAGTTCTCTATTTTCTTGGGTTTGGCTTTGACTCTCTCTTCTCCTTTCTGCTTGTTCCTTCTCGTAGCATGCCGGTCCTTTAGGGTCCGGCCTTTTTTTTTACCACTACAAGTTTCAATTTCATTAGTAGAAATACAATTATCTTCATCTAATTGAGCAAGAATTAAAGATTGAGTTTCAGAAATTTGAGAGCATTGGGTTTCTATCATGCGAGAATGTTTATCAAGATTCTTCACTTCATGAGTTAACCCTTCTACCTCTTCAGATAGGTAGGCTATAACCTTCTCATTGTGGTGAATGCATCTTCAGAAGTCTCTGTTGAAGTTGTCTTGATGATATTTGAATTTATTCATTGTTTCTTGAAGTTCGTCATCCTGTTGATATATACTAAATATATCAACTTCTTCATTGATAACTTGTTCAACAGGTTTACCTTTTTCTCGAATAACCTTTTTAAACTCTTCCATGTCTTCAACATGATATATTTTTCCGGTGTGCTTCATTGGCTCCTCAACATTCCACTGCTCTTTAGCAATCATATTTTTTTCTATAAGTGCTTGTCCTTCTTCAAGAGTTAGAGACATGAAACATCGTCCTTCACTTAGATCAATAATAGATTTGGATTCATCGTTAATCCCATGATAAAACATATGAAGTATAACATGTTCAACATAACCATGGTTAGGGCAAAGATTCAAAAATTTGGAATATCTTTCCCAGGCTCTATATAGGCTTTCTCCATCTTCTTGAATGAATAGAGTGAGATTTCTTTGTAATTTAGTAATCTTAGAGCCTGGAAGAAATTTAGCCATAAATCTTTCCGCACACATTAGCCAGCTTGTTATACTCCCATAAGGTAATTGATTATACCAATTTTCAGCATCACCCTTAAGAGAAAACCTAAAGAGTCTTAACACAACAAATTCTCGTGACACATCCTTCGATTTAAAAGTACCACATAAAGTATCAAAGAACATTAGGTGTGCTTGAGGGTCCTCCTCTTCGGTTCCTGCAAAAGGCATGCTTTTTAACTTCCATGATAAGATCGCATTCAATCGAATACTCTTTTGCATAATTTGTAGGATACACAATAGGAGATCTTTGAATCATAACCGAAGCACAATAATCTCTTATAGTACTCTTTGGCTTCTGAGTAATTGACATCTCTGCAAACAAAGTGTTAAGTTCAACGGTCTGGTTATTTTTGTATTTTTCTATTAATGAAGCTTGTTGCTCCTGGGAAAACGAGCAATATAATATGGCAAATACGTTCTTCCAGAACGAGTAGAGCCCCCATCACTTACAAGAAGCATCTACGATAACAAAACCTACAAAAATAGTTACGAAACAAATACTCTGCACTTAGCTCCTCGGTAATGGCGCCAGAAAATGCTTAATGGCCTGCAAGATACACATGGTTATGTAGCACTTTCGTGGAAGTATCCCAATTAGTTATCGTCCCAACGAAGAGCAGATGAGAGTATTTATATTAGCTCTTCTGTCACACATAAGGTGTCATGTAAGTGCATCTAGTGCCACCCCTTGTTGGTTTTGGAGTATTGAAGACAAACTTGGTTGTGGGACTAATGTGTTTGTGAGATTCACAGGAGAACACAGGTAGAAGTCCCCATTGATTCGGTTTACCCATCGAAGATGACCCCTAAAAATGTATGAAGACATTGAAGACAATGGTGATTCACGAAGACATTCGTGTTGAAGATATTGTTTCATGAAGACATTCATCGAAGACAATGAAGCTTGAAGACATAGTCTTTTCGTAGTTTCATTTTCTTATTTCTTGAGTCATAGGAACCACCGAACTGTCAAGTGGGGTCGAGGTAAATGAAGTCAGAAACTGACGTGGTGCTCAACCTAAAATCCTATGTCTTCAAGCGAAGACAAACGAGAGAAAATCTCTTCCAGAGTTGGTTGAGTCAGCTTTGCTTGTAGCCCAAGTAAAGTTGCCGCGTGGGTTCAAATTCCTACCGTTGGACACGTGTCAGTTCCTAAATGACCAAGGGTCATTTCGGACATATCACGTCGGGTTGCCCTTGGCTATAAATAGCCACCCCCTCCACCATAAGTTGGTGGCTGCTCTGAGTTAGTGCACGACTTTTGTCGTTTGAGAGCAACCCACCTCAAAGTCTTTGAGAGAGAAACCTTGCGAGGACAAAACCCAAAACACCCAGAGCCCAAAGTGATTGAGCATCACTGAAGACATTCTGTTCTAAGTGAACTGAAGACTTATTACACTTGAAGACTGTGATCTTCCAATCGGTTAGGCGTCGCATTCTGAGCATCCAAGAGTCATTGTGGATTGTCGGTGAACGAAGTCTGTGAAGGTTTGGAAGTCTACCTTGAAGACTTACGAGAGTGATTGGGCGAGGTCTAAGTGACCTTAGCTCAAGGGGAATAAGGTGAAGACGCTGTCTTCTAAGTTCAATCTCAGTCTCCCTAACCAGACGTACAACTGTCACAACAGTTGGAACTGGTCAAACAAATCATTGTCTTCCCCGAGCTCCTGGTTCTATCCTTACTCTTCCTTACTTACTGTTTTGAACTATGAAGCCATTGCATGCTTGCTTGTGTTTGAAGATATTCCCTGAAGCCATTCGTCTGTTTACTCATTTATCTTCATGCTTCTTGTGTTTATGTTCAATGCATGCCTGTATGTGCGATGTCTATACTTGTCATATCTGTTCATCGTGTTGATAGGCTTTGCTAGTTCTCATCCTGCTTCCGCTTTCTTCGAAGACATTGCATGTTTTCGAAGCCTTTCATAAAAATCGCCTATTCACCCCCCCTCTAGTCGATTACTAGCACTTTCAATTGGTATCAGAGCAAGGTGCTCCCTTGTTCTGTGTGAATCAGTTTAACCACCTGGAGTTTTAGCTATGTCGACTGCAGGGATAATCAAGGTTTCCGCTGCATGCCCCGTCTTCGATGGCACTGACTATCCCTACTGGAAGAATAAGATGCGCATGCATCTTGAAGCCATTGACAACGACCTCTGGTTTGTCGTCAGGATGGGCGTCCCCAAGGTCGGTGAAGGAGTCACCGTTGCTGACGTGAAGAGGTTCGTGCAATTGGACTCCACCGCCAAGAACATCATCTGTGGTCATCTGACCAAAGGACAGTATGGACGTGTGAGTGCTTTGGATACTGCGAAGCTTGTCTGGGACTGGCTCTCCAAGGTCATCGAGGGCGTCTCATCACAACGGGACTCCCGAATCGATGTTCTTCGCAATCTCTTCAATCGCTTCAAAAGGCTCGAGAATGAAAATGTCCAGCTCACCTTCGATCGTCTCACTGATAACACCAATGAGCTTCATGCTCTTGGCGCCACTGACATCACCAAGCATGAAGTTGTGAAGAAGCTACTAAGGTCTCTGGACAGTTCCTTTGACAGCCTATCACTGATGATCCAAGAGCGCCCCGACTTCAAGCAATTGGATCCTTCTGATATACTTGAGAGGCTCAATACACATGAGTTCCAGCTATCTGAGAAGAGAGATATCTATGGTCCTAGCTATGGGCGATCGCGTGCGTTGAAAGCAAAGGTTGTATCTTCATCTGAAGACTCGGACTGCTGTTCTGATAGTGTTGAAGACATTGCCAGAGAGCTCGCAATGCTTGTGAAGAAGTTCCAGAAGTTCACCAAGAAGAACCGGTTTGGAAAGTCATCAAAGTATGATTCCAAGAAAAATGAGGCTTCCACTCGTGACTACAAGAAGAGAACTTGCCACAAATGCAAGAGATCAGGTCACTACATCGCTGATTGTCCTCAATGGGAGAAGGAATCAAAGAAGAAGAAGAGCAAGGATTATGACTCTGATGACAAGAAGAAGAAGAAACAATCAAAGTCTTCATCAAAGTCTTCATCGCGCAAATCAAGTTCTTCTAGCAAAGCTCGTGCATTTATTGGCAAGGAGATGGATTCAGAGGAGGAATCTGATACTGAGGAGGTAGTGGAGGAGTCAGACTCAGGCGTGGCAAGCCTGGCTTTGGCTTCTGCGTTCATCGCCAAGTCCATCTTCAACACTGAAGACAATGGTCACATCACCCACACTATGGACGACGACCCTACTCCTGCCTACTGCTTCATGGCAAGAGGCGCTAAGGTAACTTCACGCGCTGCCTACTTTGAAACCTTAAGTGAAGATGACTCTGAATGTGAATCCAAACCTAACTATAAGACACTTGCTAAAATTGCAACTGAGCAACAAACTGCTATGGAAAAGATTCAAAAACTGCTAGACAAAAGCGATGATCTGTTGGACGAGGAAATGAATCGAAGTCAATCCTTAATTGAAGACATAAAAAATCTTCAAGTTAAGTATGAAGAGCTCCTAAGTCGTCATGATACCCTCTCATCTGATCACGAGAAGCTCTCCTATGAATATCTTCAAAGGAAGCAAGAGCTTGAGAAGCTGAGAGCGTCTCATGATGATCTTCGGACTGAAAACGATTCACTACTCGCTCAACAGATCAGTACCGCTCAGGATGAATTTGTGCCACCTTGCTTGAAATGCCTTGAGCGTGATAATGCCAATTCTTCTGCTGAATGCTCTACTGTTTCTGAAACTGCAATATCTTCAACAACTGTTGTGGTAACTAACCCCTCATCTGAGGAAGCCATTGCTATTACTGATGAAAATGCTAGGTTGAAGACATTGCTTGAGACAGGCATGTTTAAGAGTCTCAAAGGGCATCAGACTCTTTGTGATGTCCTCAAGAAACAGATCCTGAACAGAAACCCTAGGAAAGAGGGTATTGGCTTCGAGAGGAGAATCAATGTTGATGGGTCTTACTGGAAGCCTGAGCAGTACCCCAAAACTACCTGGGTTGCTGCACAAGGGCCATCAGTGGATCCATCCACCTTATCTGGTTACAACTGTGCTAACCCTATCATCATTGATGAGTCCTTTGACTCAAACTATAAACTGTTCAAAAACCAGAATGGTGAAGTGTTTGCCAGGTTTATTGGAACTAACTGCAGGAATGGTTCCCCTATGAAGAAGATCTAGGTTCCCAAAAGTCTTCTTGAAAAGCTTCCCGTGAATGTCATCATGACACCACCAGGGTAGAAGACAAACCCCAGAGCAAAAGCTTCATATGGACCAAAGTCTTCATACAGACAAAGGTCTTTGTATGATCGCCCTAACGCCAATGTTTTGTAGGGTTACAATGATCAGACTCATGAATATGAGAGATGTTCTTCAAACCATTATGTTCACAAATCAAAGAATTTCTCTGCCTATTCATTTGAGTACTCTAACCCCCCTGTGAAGCTATTTGCTAGGGCTTCGAAGCCAAAGTTCTCAGATGCTGCACTTAGACTTATTGCTTCTAAGCCACCCCTTCAGATGTGGGTGGTTAAGAAGAACTGACCTCTTTCTTGCAGGGTCAGGTCTCCAGCCGAAAAGCATTGGTTCTGAAGACAATGCTGGGGACCTGAATAAACTTGTGGGGCACAAGTAAAAATGCTCAAAATGTTAAGGAACAAAAGATTCAACATAATTTCTTGATGATTACATTTCCATATCTTTCCTGAAACTAATCTTGCATGAAGTATCTGCGATCACATGCTTTATCTTCACAAATTGTCATTGTGAAGCCTATCCCACTAACTCTACTGTAGGGTTCACTTCCAAAAGCTCCTGAATGGATCCTGGACAGTGGCTACACCAACCATATGACTGGTGACCAAAGCTTACTCATGGACTCTACACTTCGTCCATCTACTCAAAAGCACATTACTTTTGATGATACTGGGAAAAGCAAGGTATTGGGTCTAGGTAGGGTTGCAATCTCAAAGGATCGGCACATGGATAAAGTGATGCTTGTCGAATCCCTTGGATTCAACCTCATGTCAGTCTCAATGCTTTGTGATCTTGATATGATTGTCATCTTTGGCAAATTTCGATGTCTTGTGCTAATGGCTTCTGACAAAACTCAAGTCTTCGAAGGTTATCGAAGAGGTGACTTGTACATGGTAGATTTCTCCACAGGACCACAGCTGGCCACATGTCTTCTAGCAAAAGCTTCAGAATGTTGGCTTTGGCATCGACGGCTAGGACATGCTGGCATGAGGAACTTGCACACCCTTGTGAAGAAGAAGCACATCATTGGGATCGAGGGCGTCAAGTTCAAGAAGGATCACCTGTGTGGAGCATGTGAAGCCGGGAAGATGACTAGGGCGAAACACCCCTCGAAGACAATCATGACGACCACTCGTCTCTTCAAGCTGCTACACATGAACTTATTTGGCCCTACTCATTACTCCGCTCTTACTACATCTGCACACCTATATGCCTTCGTGATTGTTGATGATTATTCAAGATATACATGGGTGCATATAATCCTGTATAAGACTGAAGTGCAGGATGTCTTCAGGCGGTTCGCCAACCGTGCAATGACCAACTATGGCGTCAAGATCAAGCACATCAGGAGCGACAATGGCACTGAGTTCAAGAACACTGGGCTCGACACCTATCTTGACGTTCTTGGCATCACTCACGAGTTATTAGCTCCTTACACTCCTCAGCAGAATGTCGTCGTGGAGCGCAAGAACAGGACTCTCATTGAGATGGCTAGCACCATGCTTGACGAATACAAGACACAAGTGGTGGCCCGAAGCCATTGATACCGCATGCCACATCATCAACAGAGTATATCTTCACAAGTTCTTCAAGAAGACATCTTATGAACTGATCACTGGTAAGAAGCCAAATGTAAGTTATTTCAAAGTATTTGGTGCCAGGTGTTGGATACGAGATCCACATCACACTTCCAAATTTGCACCGAAAGCACATGAGGGTTTTATGCTTGGTTACGGAAAGGATTCGCACACCTACAGAGTCTTCAACCTCTTTCACTACAAAGTGGTTGAAACTGTAAATGTGCGGTTAGATGAGACTAATGGCTCGCAAAGAGAGCACCTGCCACTTGTGATAGATGAACCCCCTCCTAGTGAATCCATCAAGCAAATGGGTACTGGAGAGATAATACCCACTGAGGAACTCAGAGATGAAGAGGTTGTGATACCTACTCCAGTCCAGCGTGAAGACAATGATCAGACTGAAGATAATGCTGAGCCTGAAGACAATGCTCAGCAACAGCAAAGTCTTCGTCCTGTACATCCTCACGTGGCCAATGAAGTTCAGATCGAGAAGATAATCGACAACATCAACACACCTGGTCCTCTCACTCGTTCAAGAGCCACACAGCTAGCAAACTTTTGTGGGTACTTCGCCTTCGCCTCCATCAATGAACCCACCAAAGTCACTGAAGCCTTCATGGAACCTGAATGGATTCAAGCTATGCAAGAAGAGCTTCAGCAATTTGAGCTGAACAATGTGTGGGAACTTGTCAAGCGTCCTGACCCTCGTAAGCACAATATCATTGGAACAAACTGGATCTACCGCAACAAGCAAGATGAACATGGTCAAGTTGTCAGAAACAAAGCTCGTCTAGTCGCACAAGGATACACACAAGTGGAAGGAATTGACTTCGATGAAACCTTTGCTCCTGTGGCTAGACTTGAAGCCATCCGCATACTTCTTGCTTATGCAAATCATCATGATATTCTTCTATATCAAATGGATGTGAAGAGTGCCTTTCTAAATGGCAAAATTGAAGAAGAAGTCTATGTTGCTCAACCACCTGGGTTTGAAGATCCAAAGCACCCCGACAAGGTCTATAGGCTCAACAAGGCATTGTATGGCCTCAAGCAAGCCCCACGAGCCTGGTATGATTCACTCAAGGAATTCCTCAAAAGCAAAGGCTTCAAACCTGGTTCACTTGATCCCACTCTCTTCACCAAATCATATGATGGCGAACTGTTTGTGTGCCAAATCTATGTGGATGACATTATCTTTGGCTGCACTGACAAACGATATAGTGATGAGTTCAGTCATATGATGCAAGAGCAATATCAAATGTCCATGATGGGAGAGCTAAAATTCTTCCTTGGTCTTCAAATTCGCCAACAAAGAAATGGAATCTTCATATCACAAGAGAAATATCTCAAAGATTGCCTGAAGAAGTTTGGAATGCAAGATTGCAAGGGCTACAAGACGCCAATGCCAACCAATGGTCATCTGAGTACTGACGACAATGGTAAAGAGTTCGATCAAAAGGTATACCGCTCCATGATTGGTTCTTTATTGTACTTATGTGCATCTAGGCCAGATATAATGCTTAGTGTTTGCATGTGTGCCCGATTTCAAGCGGCACCAAAGGAATCGCATCACCTCGCCATGAAGCGAATTCTTAGATATTTGGCTCACACCCCAACACTAGGATTATGGTATCCAAAGGGCTCTGAGTTTGATTTGGTTGGCTATTCTGATTCTGATTATGCTGGAGACAGGGTGGATCGAAAATCCACATCAGGCACTTGTCACTTTCTTGGACGTTCACTTGTATGTTGGTCTTCAAAGAAGCAGAACTGTGTATCACTCTCTACTGCTGAAGCCGAATACATCGCTGCTGGATCATGTTGTGCGCAGCTTCTCTGGATGAAGCAAACTCTCAAGGATTATGGCATCAACAAGAAGAAGGTTCCACTATTCTGTGACAATGAGAGTGCAATCAAGATTTCTCACAATCCTGTCCAACACTCCAAGACGAAGCATATTGAGATTAGACACCACTTTCTTCGTGATCATGTGCTCAAAGAAGACATTGATATCATTCACGTCAACACTGAAGATCAGCTGGCAGATATCTTCACGAAGCCTTTGGATGAGAAGAGGTTTTGCAAGTTACGGTGTGAGCTAAATATCTTAGAATCCTCAAATGTCCCGTGAGAGGGCATTCATCCAAACACTTATGCATAATTGGTGACTTTGGTGCACAACACACGAAGTAACGTATGTCTTCAATTCATGAAGATATACACTCTGAGTGTGAAGATATTAAAATGGATTTTGACTTCAGAGCGCCACGATAATGGTGCGCCGTGTCTGGGTCTAATACTTCCTATACGGTGGGTAACGCCACCACCAAACTTTTCTTGAAGATTTTCATTTGGCGTCACATCTATTGCATTATCTTCCTGATTTGGTCTGTCTTCACAAATGGTATTTTCATCGCACTCTATTTGACTTCATTGCCTATACTATATATATATATATGAGTTTGTCCTCAACAGCATTCACCTATAGCTATGTCTTCAACCTGTGTTTTTGAACTAGGTGAATGTGATTGGACCCTTACCCCTTCTGTGCTTATCTCGTCCAGTCTCTCTAAATCTTCATATGCATTCTATTTGACACATGTCGATTGTCTTCACTGTGTCCTTGTCAGTCAAAGATTTTGAGACAAAATTTAAAATGATTTTCATCTCTATCCAGTTTACCTGCATCCGCAGGAGGCGGAACGACCGCCCGCCAAAACAGCTGGTCGTGGGGTCAAGGCGTGGTCGCAACAACTGCACGTGTGCGCCACCCGTCGCATGGATATGTATCGCCAGGGGCATGTCTGTCTTATCCCCCAGACCAGGCCAACCCTTATAAATAATTTGCCCTGGTTCCATTAATGTTCTACACCCCTGTCGCCATCGCCCTCGCATAACCCTAGCGCCGCCGCTAACTTCATCGTCGCCGGAGGAGAAGCGCTTAGCTGCCGCGACCTCTTCGACGCCGTACTCACGCCGGCCGCGGGCATCTTCTCACCGTCGCCGCCGTAGCTGTTCTCCATTGCCAAGTTAGGGTGTGGGGGATTGAACTGCTCAGCCTCCATTCGCCTCGTTGAGCTGTTCTTCATGCGGTAAATAAAACTTACTTTTGACCATCTATTTGATCCAAAATCTTATCGAATATCTTCAGAACTTGTTTTCTTCACTTCCAAATCTTCATCTTCTGTTTCACGCATCTCATATCTTGCCAAGTTACTTCACTTATACTGCATAGTGACGATTCCTCACTTGTACCTATCTTCGGATTCGTACAAATCTGGAACCAACATCTCTATAAGTGAATGTCTTCGCACTGTGAGGTCATTGTCTTCAAACTGAGTTGGATTCAAAATTTTCTGAGAATGCATATGACCTCTCCTCCTTCCCACGCATCTCTAATGCTGTCACAGGTACATGTCCGTGGACGAGTCACTTGGTTCTCATAGTCTGAATTCATTTGCAGACTTCTTGCAGTTTCATCTCGACTCTCCTGAAGCCAGTTCCTATCAGATCAGCAGTGTGAAGCCAATCAATCCTATGAAGCCAATGGCCAGTGGTAAATCTGCAAAGAAGGGAGGAAGGCAACGACGAGCCAACACTGCTCTTGACCTCCCTCCAGATCTATATGAGCAGTATAAATCTGATCCTGATGAGACCTATGGTGAACGCAAATCTCGTGTGCAATGGATTCGCCGCTACTGGGCAGAGCAATGGTTTCGTTATCATTTTGTTACACAAGAGTATGCTGAGAAGAATGCAGTCAGGCCACCATGGGCGGATATTGTGTACCGGAAGCTTATTCCGAAGACAAAGGCTAACGCCATTGCCCAGAACTTCTATCCTTGCATGGTAAGAGGTGTGATGCCCGAAGATGCCGACCCATCTAGCATCAGATGGTGTCGAGAAGATGATCTGTTTGAAGCCAATTATCAGTTTGCAAAAGCTTCAGCTGGTGCCAACAAGAAGGAGTTTGGTGTGAACTTCCACCCCGGTCCTGCAGAACCAAGACCCGACGGCACCCGTCAAGCAGAACCCAATCTGACTGGGCCATGGGATAGTCTTCAAGCATATGTTGAGCATATCAACGCTCTTCATGCCACTGCCGCTAATGCGCGCGGAGAAGCCCATGCTGAAGATATTGCTCCTGCCTCCCCCAAGACACAAAGAAAGCCAAAGGGCTCCAAAGCTAAAGAGGGGCAATCTGCCAAGTCTGCTGCTGCTCCATCAGCTTCAAGAGTGAAGCTTGTGAAAGATGCACCTCCTGAATCCAGTGTGCAGTCTGAAGATGTGTCTTGGAACATCCCAAAGACAAAGAAACCAGCTGGGCGAGGCCCCAAACCAACAACCACGTTGACTGATGACGACGCCATTATTGATTTATCTGATGATGAGTTTGATGATGATGCCCTTGAGCTCCTCATCAAGAACAAGCAGGAAGAGGCTGATATTTTCAAAAACCTGCCTCTGTTCGACCATGATATTCTCAACAACTTCATTGACGAATGGTTTCGCAACCCGTCTCTATCGATTGACGACTTGCAGATTCCGATTGACATCAGTGTCATGTTCCAAGGCTTCATCAACAACGTGTAACGCCCCGGACACACCCGCCGGTGGTCGTTACTCCTGGCGGGATCTAGACTGGCCCCACAGATCAATACTAGTCTTTCCTGCGCACTTTTTCCTCACTCGTGCGCACCCGGGACCAACTTCCCAGTCGGTCACCCATCCTGAAATTACTCCAACCTGAGCACGCTTAACTTTGGAGTTCTTTCCGAATGGGCTTCCAGAAAAGAAGGAATTCCTTATTGATATGAGTAGTCTATCATCCCTATTAAGCCAGGCTATCACATACACCCCCACTCAGAGGAACCGACGTCCTCGTCGGGCCACAGGAACGTTCCCTCTTGGCACATACGTCTGTGCATCCAGTCCGGCACATGTGCCATGCCGTGTGCCACGACGGGTCACAAACGTCATGCACAACATGACCGCACACCTGTCCGCAAACATCCGTGTAACCACGAGGGTCGGCTCTGATACCAACTTGTAACGCCCTGGACACACCCGCCGATGGTCGTTACTCCTGGCGGGATCTAGACTGGGGCCACAGATCAATACTAGTCTTTCCTGCGCACTTTGTCCTCACTCGTGCGCACCCGGGACCAACTTTCCGATCGGTCACCCATCCTGAAATTACTCCAAGCTAAGCACGCTTAACTTTGGAGTTCTTTCTGAATGGGCTCCCGGAAAAGAAGGAATTCCTTATTGATATGAGTAGTCTATCATCCCTATTAAGCCAGGTTATCACACAACGAACTTGCGGTTGTCCAGAAAGTGCTTGAACAGAAAAACAAGATTGAATATGAGAAGAGTCTATTCAAGAAGCACTTGTCCAAATTCAGCGTCGCAGAAATTCAAGGCTACAAGAAGATGATGGCCAAGCTGAAAGAGGAATTTCACAAGCTTCGTGATGATGCCAAAGGTGCCAAAGAACGTCTCAAGCACTATGCTGAGAAGACAGTGCAAGCCCACAATGAGGGCTTGAAGAGAAAAGCACTTGGTCGCCCTGCCATTGATCCCAAGCTGATCAAGAAAAATAAGAAGCAGCCCGAGACCCCTGCTGCTGAGGCCCCAAGGCAAGATGAGACTCGGATTGTCTTCCCACCATCTATGCTTGCTTCGAAGCCATCTGTTCCATCAGTTGCTTCTGAGAAGAAGAAGACACAGCAAGCTGAAGCCGAAGCTCGCAAGCGCAAGCAATCTGATGCCTCTGCTGCTCCTTCGTCTCAAAAGCGTCAGAAGACGAAGTCTTCAAAGGCTTCGCGCAAGGCACAAGCAGAAACTGCTCATTCAGCTTCTCAAGAGCCACTGCTCGTGACACCGATATCTATTGCTCCCCCTGCCTCTGGAAATAGCGAGAGGCGTGTTATTGTGCATGAACCTGCTACCACAGAGGTTCCCGTTTCTGAAGAGATTCCAGCTGCTGATCCCAACGCAGCTGAAGACATTGGAACTGATGCCAATGTACAAAATGATGATGATGAAGTCCTTCCTCAGCTCACCGAGAACGTGGTATCATCGCCTGTTCCTGAGCACAGTGAACCGATCAGCATTTTTCGCCCTCTGACGCCAACGGATCATGATGAAGTCATACCCCACACTCCTCCTCCTCAAGCTGCAACCACTGATGAGCCTATGTTGGCAGACACACCTGAAGCCATGGTTGAAGACAATTCTTCTCCCAAGGCGTCGCCCATCTTCCGAAGGCTTCGCCGTGGCCCGCGGATGTCCAGCATTTCTGAGGAGGTAGTGCATCAAGATGCCTCTGCTTCTCAAGAAGATATTCAAGGAGATGTTCCACCCACCAACACCATTCGGACTGACGACACGCAAGCTGATCCTGTACAGACTGTATCTAGTGAAGCCCAACCTGAGCAAGGAGCCCAACAGTCTGAAGTTATACCGCCTGCCACAGCCGAAGACGTTCAAAAGCAGCCTCCTGTATCTGACACTGCTGCTGCTGATACAAATGTGGCCCCTGAGTCTGAAGCCCAAGCCACTGAACGACATCTGAATGCCACTACTGAATCTCCTGCCACCTCTGAAGCCATTGTGCTCTCTGATGCCACTGCTGTCATGGCATACAACAGGGCTGGAGAACTTGTGCCTATCAACTGGCCTCGTCTTGCATCACCAGAAATACCTGGCCTAATATATGAATTCCATGTTGACAACCGGCCTCTTGTTCAGAAGCCAATGCTGAGGCTGCCAAGGCTTCAAGGAGCTGCTTCCACCGACTGCCCCTTCAGTGTCATTAGCTTCAGGAATGATAATACCTTCTTTGACCGCTCCAAGAACCCATACACAAAGCCAAGGATATCTTCTGACAAGTTCTGGAGCTATCAACAACAAAGCTATTACATGAGTGTCCTCTACAATCAAGACAGGATTCATCCTCACAAGCGCCTCAACCTTGACGCTATGACTGATCTGCCATGTCTGGATGAAGCCATTGATTGTCTTCGTGATGTAGGTCTGCTTCCATTTGTGACAGACAAAGAGCACTGGAACGAAGAGCTGTTGCTGCAATTCTATGCCACCCTCCATATCTCTGGATTCTCCAAAGATATCAAGACTTGGACTCTTCACTGGATGACTGGGGATGTTCACCATGAAGCCTCTGCTCAAGATCTTCTCGAGCTCACGAACCTGCCTGCTCCTGGTGATATCTATGAACCTGGCTGTGAAGCCTATGACAGAGTTGTGGAGAGTATCTTTCAGAAGCCAGAGCCAAACATGACTCAGATGCTCACCATGCTGAAGCCATTGCATGTTGAAGCCGATTGTCCCAAGGAGTTTCTTGTCAATGACCTCCAGTACTTGCCTCGCACTATCTATCATATCCTAAGGCATACCTTATGGCCTATCAAAGGGCACTCCTCGTCGAGCAAGGTTGAAGGTGCTATGAAGACAATGCTTTACAACATCATCTATGGCATCAGATTCAACACCAATGACTTTTTCATCAGACAGTTAGCTGCATCTGGCATGGACCTATTTGGCCTCAAGATTTATGCTCCCTAGATAATGCGCCTCATCAAGATTCGCTCTTCTGTGCAATATCAACCATCAAGCCGAAACCATCACATTTTTCTGCCTGAGATTGCACCTGTTGAAGACATCTATCTAGCTGTTGCTAAGACTCCAGTGGTCGAAGTTCCTGGCTCTCACAGCGGTGCTGCTCATGTTGAAGCCATCCATATCCCCAATGCAACTTCAGCTAGTCATCTCACTGGTCAGTTTCGCCAGCCACGTGAAGCCAATACTGAAGCCACCACAAGCATTGTGCCTCCAAGACCTCAAAAGCGTGCGCGTGTCTTAACCGACAGAGAGCTTATTGTTTCTCTTCATCAAAAGCAAGACAAGCATCATGACTGGCTTAAAAGGCAAATGAGGAGCCTCATGACTAATCTCAACAGAGTGCGCAATCTTTCCACCAAGAATGCGTTTGTTGCACATGAAGCCAGCCATCGGGCTTGGAAGAGTCTCACACTACTCTGCTCTAAAGATGACCTTGCTGCCGATGGCTTCAAGGAAGGCTTCAAATTCGACTCCAAGCCTCCTGCAACAGCGAAGTGGCGTGCTACACCATCTCTTGATGACTTAGACTATTCTTCTTCAGCGCCCACTGTCATCGCACGGGTGGTTGATGAGGAAGATGATGCTACTTCTCCGCCAATGGCTTCACTGCATCAAGACGCTGCATCAGGCCCCTCTGCACCACCCAACTCCACCATCGACCCAGCTGCCCCAACATCTTCATCGCCTCCAAGGGACGCGTAGACACCCTGTGTCTTCACACCTTTTTGGTCACTTGTTGACAAAAGGGGGAGAAGCATATGGGTTGATAGTTTTCAAGCGGGCAAATTGGGCTGGGCTTGATATGTTTTTGCTAAATTTACAACTCTCGATCTTGAACATTTGGTTTTGGGTTGTAAAACATAAGTCCTGATGGACATCTGCTACATTCCCTGTTTTTGCTACTGTTTATGCGCTACTTAACCTTGATATTATGCGCATGAAGTCATTCCGTAGACGCCCATATTTCATTGTGCATGTCGTTATCTTCAATTTATTTTGTATGCACATGTTGTGACTTCATGAATAGAGGAAGATCTCCACAAAGTCGAACGTGCCATGTGCATTTGCATTCAAAGACAAATTACTTATATGCACATCTTTAGGGGGAGCCCCTCCCACTTCATGAAGCCAAACCATCTGTACCTTAACTTCACCTATTTTTATCCCCATTGAAAACTTCAACCAGTTTGTCATCAATCACCAAAAAGGGGGAGATTGTAAGTGCATCTAGTGCCACCCCTTGTTGGTTTTGGAGTATTGAAGACAAACTTGGTTGTGGGACTAATGTGTTTGTGAGATTCACAGGAGAACACAGGTAGAAGTCCCCATTGATTCGGTTTACCCATCGAAGATGACCCCTAAAAATGTATGAAGACATTGAAGACAATGGTGATTCACGAAGACATTCGTGCTGAAGATATTGGTTCATGAAGACATTCGTCGAAGACAATGAAGCTTGAAGACATAGTCTTTTCGTAGTTTCATTTTCTTATTTCTTGAGTCATAGGAACCACCGAACTGTCAAGTGGGGTCGAGGTAAACGAAGTCAGAAACTGACGTGATGCTCAACCTAAAATCCTATGTCTTCAAGCGAAGACAAACGAGAGAAAATCTCTTCCAGAGTTGGTTGAGTCAGCTTTGCTTGTAGCCCAAGTAAAGTTGCCGCGTGGGTTCAAATTCCGACCGTTGGACACGTGTCAGTTCTTAAATGACCAAGGGTCATTTCGGACATATCACGTCGGGTTGCCCCTGGCTATAAATAGCCACCCCCTCCACCATAAGTTGGTGGCTGCTCCGAGTTAGTGCACGACTTTTGTCGTTTCAGAGCAACCCACCTCGAAGTCTTTGAGAGAGAAACCTTGTGAGGACAAAACCCAAAACACCCAGAGCCCAAAGTGATTGAGCATCACTGAAGACATTCTGTTCTAAGTGAACTGAAGACTTATTACACTTAAAGACTGTGATCTTCCAGTCGGTTAGGCATCGCGTTCTGAGCATCCAAGAGTCATTGTGGATTGCCGGTGAACGAAGTCTGTGAAGGTTTGGAAGTCTACCTTGAAGACTTACCGGAGTGATTGGGCGAGGTCTAAGTGACCTTAGCTCAAGGGGAATAAGGTGAAGATGCGGTCTTCTGAGTTCAATATCAGCCTCCCTAACCAGACGTACAACTGTCACGGCAGTTGTAACTGGTCAAACAAATCATTGTCTTCCCCGAGCTCCTGGTTCTATCCTTACTCTTCCTTACTTACTATTTTGAACTGTGAAGCCATTGCATGCTTGCTTGTGTTTGAAGATATTCCCTGAAGCCATTCGTCTGTTTACTCATTTATCTTCATGCTTCTTGTGTTTATGTTCAATGCATGCCTGTATGTGTGATGTCTATACTTGTCATATCTGTTCATCGTATTGATAGGCTTTGCTAGTTCTCATCCTGCTTCCGCTTTCTTCGAAGACATTGCATGTTTTCGAAGCCTTTCATAAAAATCGCCTATTCACCCCCCCTCTAGTCGATTACTAGCACTTTCATGTCACAATTCTCGTGTGAAGTAACTGCTTGTGCCTCTGCAAATATTGTTATTGCCCTAGTGGACAGATAAGCCATTGTGACAAGAATAAAAGGTTTATAGTAACAACAGTAACAACTCTTGAAAGTAAATAACATAAATAAACGTGAAACTAGGGTTGTGTTTCCTGCAATGGAGAGATTAGGCGCGGAGAGAGTTTAGTTCATGGTATATATCAAGTGTGCCAGTGCGACGGTATTACCAGTTACCTTGTATCATATTCATAGTATTTGATTTGTTTGTTCTATAGGCGGATCACCCTAAAGTTATGGAACTCCTCTCGGGATTACATTTCATTTTATGGTCCTGCTTCGCCATTGCCACAGAGTGGTCGTCTCCACAATTAAGGACCTCGGACAGGAACCAAGCATTAAATTTCATGGATCACCGTTATCTCATATTGTCTTCGGTCCTCATAGATGTCTCCACCTGTCATGTCAGAGGTCGTAGATTCCCTAAAAACTATGTGTTACCTGTGTAGTTCTTGAGATCGTGTTGCCTGGGCCCTTAAATTGAACAATACGCATAGAGTTCACCATAGTATAACAACTTACTAGACAAATTATAAGACTACAAACACAAATGATGACATATAGACCAGGAATAAATGAATCTTACCACTTACCTACATCTCCCATGCCTATGGGGAATTACTCGCACATCATAAGAGAGAAATCAATCACACCAGAGATCAAACCCGCGAAAACTATATCGATAATACCGTGAAGATCCACAATAAGATGAAATGGATAATTCAAATAGTCTTGATCTCCAAATGGGTATGAATAGAGTTACAACTTGTTCTCACAACTTGGAATTCCTCTTACAATAGTGAAGGATGAGATGATGATGGAGATGAAAGGACCAAAACTAAGAAGATCTCTGAAGGTTCTTCGGATCTCCTCCTCTTCTGTTCTGGATGTGGTGGAGGCGGCTAGGGTTCTCTCCTCCCCCTCGTCCCTTCACAAAAGTGTCTTGTATAAACATGGTGGAGCTGCTGGCACCTCATACGAGTGCTGGTGATCGTATGTAAGGCCATCTTTTCTCTGGTGCGCCTGGTGACTTGGCTCTCCACATGGAAGTTGCTCCACTTGACTTGATTTGCAGTAATTCCCCTTGGTTTCCTTCCATAAATGATATTTCCTGCCAAACAATGCAAAAATGGATTTTCTTCTCTTTCGAAGGACTAGCGTTAGAAATAACCAAGATGTGGCAAAGATCTGGTGAAAACCAAATAAAAACCACTTGAAAAAGATCACAAATTCTTGAGCCATCACATCCCTCCTCGTCACCGCCGTTGGCCGGCTCTCCCCTGCACCCTCCTCTTCTCCTACCCCGTAGCCAGCTTGCCTCGCGCCCGCACAATTCCATGCATGACCGAGTGAAGACATTTGTTTATGACTCCATGCATAGCTATCCTCGAAAAGCCAAAAAATGTGTCATCGATAACCAAACATATAGTATAATCGTAGATTCCACTCCCTGCTTCAACAACAAATAGAAAATGTTGATGAGGTGCTGCAGAGGTTTTTTTTTGAAATGGCAGGATTCCTGCATTCATTAAGAAGAAAAGAGTTGCTCGGTTAATTGGGGAAAACCGAGCGAAAACCAGATTGCCCAGTTAATTATGGAAAACCGGGCAAAAACCATCACAACCGCTGAGCGGCACACATAAGATATCCCACGCACACCACTCCAACGAGGGCCTCGTCGAGACAGCACACTGGCGTCATCGTCATCACTCCTCCCCTAGAGGCGTTGATACGTCTCCAACGTATCTATAATTTATGAAGTATTCATGCCATGTTTATAACAATTTTATATGGTTTTGGTATGATTTGATTAGAACTAACCCGAACTGACGCTGTTTTCAGCAGAACTACCGTGGTGTTGTTTTTTGTGCAGAAATAAAAGTTCTCGGAATTGGACGAAACTTTTTGATGATTTTTTTTGGACCAAAAGAGACCCTTGAAGCTTCGTGGAAGGACCAGAAGAGCCATGAGGAGGCCACAAGGCAACATGGCGCGCCCTAGGGGGGTCGTGTGTTGTTGCCTTGTGGGCCCCTCGTAACTCCTTTTTGCGAGATTCCAACGCTGAAAAATCCTATAAATAGAGAAACCCCCAGAAATAAACCTAGAACTTCGACGCCGGCGCCGCAAGCCTCTGTACCAAAGAAATACCATCTGGAGCCCTGTTCCGGCACCCTTCCGGAGGGGGAAATCATCATCGGAGGCCATCTTCATCATCCCGGCGGTCTCCATGACGAGGAGGGAGTAGTTCACCCTCGGGGCTGACGGTATGTACTAGTAGCTATGTGTTTGATCTCTCTCTCTCTCGTGTTCTTGATTTGGCATGATCTCTATGTATCGCGAGCTTTGTTAATATAGTTGGATCATATGGTGTTTCTTCCTTCTCTATCTTCTTGTGATGAATTGAGTCTTTCCCTTTGAGGTTTCGTTATTGTCGGATTGAATATTTCAGATTTGAGAACACTTGATGTATGTCTTGCATGTGGATACCCATGGTGACAATGGGGTATTCTATTGGTTCACTTGATGTATGTTTTGGTGATCAACTCACGGATTCCCGTGACCTTGGGGTAATCTAGGCATAGGGGTTGGTTGCACGTTTTCATCTTCTTTTCTCCGATAGAAACTTTGGGGTACTCTTTGAGGTTCTTTGTGTGGATTGAATATTATGAATCTGAAGTTGTTTGATGCATATCGAATAATCAACTCACGGATACTTGTGGTGACATTGGAGTATCTAGGTGACATTAGAGTTGGTTGATGCGTATCATATGGTGTTATTTTAGTATGAACTCTAGGGCTATTTGTGACACTTATAGGGATGGCTCAATAGATTGATCGAAAAGGATAACTTTGAGGTGGTTTCGTACCCTACAACAATTTCTTCTTATGTTCTCCGCTAATAGGAACTTTGGAGTGACTCTTTATCGCACGTTGAGGGATTGTTATATGATTCAATTATGTTAGCACTGTTGAGAGATTGCACTAGTGAAAGTATGAACCCTAGGCCTTGTTTTCAAGCATTGCAATACCGTTTACTACTTGCTACCTTGCTTTTTTTATATTTTCAGATTACAAAAACCTATATCTACTATCCATACTACACTTGTATCACCATCTCTTCGCCGAACTAGTGCACCTATACAATTTACCATTGTATTGGGTGTGTTGGGGACACAAGAGATTTCTTGTATTTGATTGCAGGATTGTTTGAGAGAGACCATCTTCATCCTACGCCTCCCATGGATTGATAAACCTTAGGTCATCCACTTGAGGGAAATTTGCTACTGTCCTACAAAACTCTGCACTTGGAGGCCCAACAACATCTACAAGAATAAAGTTGCGTAGTAGACATCAAGCTCTTTTCTGCGCCGTTGCCGGGGAGGTGAGTGCTTGAAGGTATATCTTTAGATCTTGCAATTGAATCTTTTAGTTTCTTGTTTTATCGCTAGTTTGGTTTATAAAAAGAAAACTACAAAAAAATGGAATTGAGATTGCCTTACATGCTTCATCTATATAATGTCTTTCTTGAAAATGATGGATCGGAAAATTGTGCCAAAGTGTTAGAAGAAGAATTCAATAAAATGTTTGGCATAAAATGTTTGAATGATAAGCATGATTGCAATGCTTGCTATGAATATCCATGATACTATGATGATTGCACTAGCCATGATAAAATCTCTGAAAAAAGGGTTTCTTATAAGCATGTCAATTATTGTGATGAGCATAGATCTTGTGAAAACATGCCAATAAGGGATGATAGATTTTGTAAGAAGCATAAATATCAAAGAACCCAATGGTTGCTTAAGATATTAGATGGTTATGCTAGAGAACTATGTTCCATTCTTCCCATTACTTGTGAACTTTGCAATGAAGGTGGTCATCTTAATTTTCAATGCATACAATTTTATTATCGAATCACGTACAAATATTGTGATGATATGATCACCCTTGAGCATTATAATGAACTTACTCTATTTTTGGGGTATGAAGAAGTGGCAAATAGAAATAATTGGATTCAAGTATTAATTCCCTCGAAAACTTTTGAGCTTGATCTAAGGGAAATTTATATGTATTGTGCGGTAAATTGCAATGGGAATGTTTATCTTGCCAATTATATAAAGACGGGAAAACCAATGAAATATGAAGAGAATACTAATGAAAGGGAAAAGATTTCCCAATACCCTCCTATTGTTTCTCATGATGAATCAGGTGATGAAGAGGAGCTTCCTATCCAAGCTATCTCTTTAATAAGAAGCTCGGAAGAATTAATTAAACCCACACACAATGGGGTGAAGAAGAAGAAAAGAAGGAAAAGTAGAGGTAAAGAGGTATCTCTTCCAAGTAATGTTTCTCCCATTATTGTTGTGCCTCATGAGAATGAATCAAAAATAATTGTGAAAAATGATACACTTGATGATGATATTGTCTTTTGGTCTTATGGCACAATGTCCGAAGGAACTATTGAGGATGATTTTGTTATGCCTATTACTTGTTGTGATAATTATGATTGGGAAGATAGTGACACTTCCTATAATCTTGAGAATCTTTTTGGCACCAACTTGGAAAATTATGATGATAACAATTGCTATACTATTGGTGCTATTCATACTATTAATGATAATAGTGATTATGTTAATGATATGCAAAACCACAAGCTTGGGGATGCTATGTTTGATGAGAATGGCATGTTTGAGAATTTATTTGCTGCAATTAATGTTTGTCCCAAGCTTGGAGATGCTATGCTTAATGAAGATGATCTTTTTAGCCCCCCTACTTTGAATGAGAAAAATTGTTATGATGATTGCATGCCTTCTATTTATGATGATGCAAATAATTATGAAAATGGTTTGGAGGAGTGTCAACTTTAGATAATAATTATCCCACTATTTTGGAGGGTGTTGAATCTTATTATAATGATAAAAGTGGATTTGGAGAGGTCGTGACTTTATTTAGTAATGATTCCACTATTCCGGAAGAGGTTTCAATAGATTATGATGAGAACAAAGTTGCTACTTATGATGATTATTGTGATGATACTTATGTTATAAAAAGTAGTGATAATTATTGTCATAATTATGAATACCCTTTTACTGAACATTACTCTTTTAATGTGGAAACAATTTATAGTATTCAAGTTTCATATGATACTCCCACTATTATGAATGAGAATAAATTTGCTTATGTGGAGAGTAATAAAATGTCTATGCTTATGGATCATGAAAAGAATGATTTATGTGATAGCTATACTTTTTAATTCATTCATGAAGCTACTGAAAATTATTATGAGAGAGGAACATATGCTTGTAGGCTTCTCAATAATATCAAGTTTCCTCTCTTTATGTTGAAAGTTTTGAAGTCATGCTTGTTTTGCCTTCCTATCTAGTTGATTATTGCTCCCATAAATTGTTTGCTCACAAAATCCCTATGCATAGGAAGTGGATTAGGCTTAAATGTGCTAGTCATATGCTTTATGATGCTCCCATTGTGTTTCAATTCTTCACTTTTTATGTGAGCATCATTAAAATTATCATGCCTAGCTAAAAGGCATTAAAGAAAAGCGCTTGTTGGGAGACAACTCAATATTTATACCTACTGTTTTTGTGTGTCCACATGATTAATCTACTGTAGTAATCATGTTTTATATGTTTTCTTTCAATAATGTGCCAAGTAAAGCCTTTGGGATAGTGTGGATACTTGTTGATTCGATTCTGTGCAAAAACAGAAAATTTTGCGTCCAGTGCTGGAATTTTATTCTGTACTGGAGAGTGAAAAAATTATGAAATTTTTACACAGTATTGTTTTAAAAAATTTATACATTTTCCTAATTTTTCAGAATTTTTTGAGGTACATAAGTATGATTTTTAATTCTTTCACTACATGTTGTTCTGTTTTTGACAGATTCTGTTTCCAATGCATAGTTTGCTTGTTTTAGTGTTTCCATAGCTTATATTGTGAGATATAAATTGTGGAAATGATAGAATACATTAGGTATTATGTGAGATAAGTTGTGAATCTTTTCTTGACATTACCAAAGTGAATGATTTATTTTTATCATTATAACCTATCTCACAAGTTTCGTTAAGTTTTGTGTGATTGAAGTTTTCAAGTTTTGGGTGAGATGTCGATATGAGGAGAATAAGGAGCGGCAAGACCCTAAGATTGGGGATTCCCAAGGCACCCCAAGGTAATATTCAAGGAAGACTCAAGCATCTAAGCTTGGGGATGCCCCGGAAGGCATCCCCTCTTTTGTCTTCAACATTATCGGTAACCTCACTTGGAGCTATATTTTTATTCGTCACATAATATGAGTTTTGCTTGGAGCGTCATTTTATTTTGTTGAGATTTGCTTTCTGTTATCAATAATCATGTTTTGTATCTTTTAGTTCAATAAAATGCCAATTATAGCCTTCACCATGCTCAGTTTGCAAGTTCATGTGTTGCTGTTTGAAAACAGAAAGTTTTCTATTATGTCCAGAATATTCCTGAATAGTCAGAACATGATAAAATCTGAAATTTTTAAAAAGTAAGAATGCATGAGTTCTCTGTCACTTGGTAATTTTTCAGAATTTTTGGAGTTAGGGAAGTATGAATTCTTATTCACCCTTTACAGACTGTTCTGTTTTGGCAGATTGTTGTTATACTTGCATTGTTTGCATATGTTTGCTAGTTTAATGTTTCTATTTATGGATAGGAGTATTAAATATGCATAGGCAATTAGTATGCAATGTTTAATTATAATTTTAGTGATTTGTTACAGTAGATAATGTTAAGGTTTTGAGTGGATTTATACTAACTTATCTCACGAGTTCTTGTTGAGTTTTGTGTGGATGAAGTTTTTTTTTTTAAATGGAGGCAAAAGATTTGCCTCATCCATTAATTAAGAAGAAGTTTTAGAGTTGCTTTTACATCAGAAAAGCTAAGATAAGATACATAGATTCTACTCTCGCGGCATGATGTTTCCCAAGTGCTTCGCGCCGGCGGCGATCCAAAGCCTAGCCTCATTCTTGATGTTACCAAAGATGATGGATGGGAGCATCGATTTTTGTTGGAACACCCTAGCATTTCGCTCACACCAAATAGTCCAGCAAGATAGCATGGTGAGGGTTGCCATTGCCTTCCGGTTTGCCACGTTCTTCTCGGACATGTTGATCCACCAATCCTTGATGGAGCGCTCGTCATTCCAGCGAGAAGTGTCCATGCCGTCTAGCCCAAGCCAATCCTTGATCATGCCCCAAAGCCTCCTAGTGAAACAACACTTGAAGAAGAGGTGATCCACCATTTCATTAGTCTGCTTGCAAAGAGGACATAAACCGCAATTTGGCCAAGCCCGCTTCTGGAGCCTATCCGCCGTCCAAAGTCGGTTTTGAATTGCAAGCCATGCAAAAAATTTGACTTTTGGGGGCGCCCAGACCTTCCAGACCACCTGGCCCATGGGTGATCGCGTGGATGAAGTTTTTAAAGATTTAGGAGAAGCCATGATATGAGAGGAATTAAGGAGACACAAGACCTCAAGATTTGGGATGCCCAAGGCTCCCCAAGTTAATATTCCAAGAAGTCTCAAGCAACTAAGCTTGGGGATGCCCCGGTAGGCATCTCACCTTTCTTCATCAATAACTATCGGTTAGCCTAAGTTTTTACTTGTTCACATGATATGTGCTATTCTTGGAGTGTGCTTTTATTTTCATTTTGTTTGCTGTTTGAATAAAATAGGATCTGAAATCTTTATTGGGAGAGAGTCTTCACATAGCTACTTAATTGTTTGACTCTCATTGATCTTCACTTATATCTTTTGGAGTAGTTTGCCATTCATTCTTGTGCTTCACTTATATCCTTTGAGTAAATGTTTGAATGAATTGAATATCATAAATCTGAAATTATATATGTTCTATATGCTTAGTAATATTTCACATTGGGTTTAGAAAGTAAAATCTATTGAAATTTGACAATCACAATATTGGTCATACAAGCAATTCATGAATGATTAGTATATGGAAGAGAAATTTCACATACAAATATATTATCTTGGACATCTTTTATGATTGTGAATACCCATTAATTATTTTCAAACTTGAGCAAATTAGTTGAAGTTGGACAAGGAAGACGATGTAATGAGTTATGTTTGGGTATATTTGCATCAAAGTTATATTGTTATGGATCCTCCAACATATGGTGCTTGTTTAGAATCTTTTGCTAGCCAAAATTTCTGTACTAAGCGGGAATACTGCTTGTGCATCCAAAATCCTTGAGCCAAGTTTCTTCCATGAGTGTCCACCATACCTACCTATATACGGTATTACCCTGCCGTTCCAAGTAAATTTGCATGTGCCATCTCTAAAACCTTCAAATAATCATATGTTTTGTGTGCCCGTACCGCTCATGGAGCGACGGGGCGGCCAGTATCTTCCATGTTAAGCGGGTTATTCTCATGATGGGTGTTTATTCACTTGTCATTGCACGAGAAAGGTTGGTAATTGGGATGCCCAGTCCCGCAAAACAAAAATATATATAATAAAACAAAAGCTCCCCCTAGAAATTTGAAAGTTTGGAGGGAACCCGTGAATTCGGCTAGCCATGGCTTGTGTTTGAATGGTTGAGGGGGAGTTAAACTTTGCATTTCTGCATGGGAACCGCCAATAATGTGTTTAGCATGGAAGATATTGAATACCTTAGTTGTGACGTTGACAGGAAAGGCACACCATTCAAAATGTATTCATCTCTATTTTAAGCTATGAGCTCTGGCACCTCTGCAAATCCCTGCTTCCCTCTGCGAAGGGACATTCTATTTACTTTTATGCTATTTACTTTCATGTTATTTATTTTTGTTGAGTCAATTTCTTATTCCAGCCTATTCTATAGTTGGCAAGCATCATGTGGTGGGGATAGATCTAGGCACATATGGCCATTCAAATATATTTGATCATGAATTATTATTGTTGACAATTATCTCTATGATAAATAAGTTGGGAGGCGAAACATTAAGCCCCTATCTTTCTCTATGTTCGATGGATGCCATTGCTCTAAAAATATGCTTTGAGTACTAGCAATCATAGAAGACTATGATAATTGAGTATGTGGAGCTCTTACTTAGACTTTGTTGAAAATGAGATGCATTAAAATTGTTTAGTGACTAAGAACATAGCTTGTTAAGTTTCAAGAGAATGTATTGTTTAAATCATAACATGTGCATTGATTGCTACTTTATCATGATGAGTTTTATGAGAAAGAGTTGTTGTTATGATGCTAGGGAAAGTGATTGAAATTATCATTGATAAAACTTATGCACTATGCTAGCATTCACACTTCATAAATTATTTCTTTTATCATTTACCTACTCGAGGACAAGCAGGAATTAACCTTGGGGATGCTGATACGTCTCCAACGTATCTATAATTTATGAAGTATTCATGCCATGTTTATAACAATTTTATATGGTTTTGGTATGATTTGATTAGAACTAACCCGGACTGACGCTGTTTTCAGCAGAACTACCGTGGTGTTCTTTTTTGTGCAGAAATAAAAGTTCTCGGAATTGGACGAAACTTTTTGATGATTTTTTTTGGTCCAAAAGAGACCACCGAAGCTTCGTAGAAGGACCAGAAGAGCCACGAGGAGGCCACAAGGCAACACGGCACGCCCTGGGGGGTCGTGTGATGTTGCCTTGTGGGCCCCTCGTAACTCCTTTTTGCGTGATTCCAACGCTGAAAAATCCTATAAATAGAGAAACCCCCAGAAATAAACCTAGAACTTTAACGCCGCCGCCGCAAGCCTCTGTACCAAAGAAATACCATCTGGAGCCCTGTTCTGGCATCCTGCCGGAGGGGGGAATCATCACCGGAGGCCATCTTCATCATCCCGGCGGTCTCCATGACGAGGAGGGGGTAGTTCACCCTCGGGGCTAAGGGTATGTACTAGTAGCTATGTGTTTGATTCTCTCTCTCGTGTTCTTGATTTGGCACGATCTCGATGTATCGCGAGCTTTGTTAATATAGTTGGATCATATGGTGTTTCTTCCCTCTCTATCTTCTTGTGATGAATTGAGTCTTTCCCTTTGAGGTTTCATTATTGTCGGATTGAATATTTCAGATTTGAGAACACTTGATATATGTCTTGCATGTGGATACCCATGGTGATAATGGGGTATTCTATTGGTTCACTTGATGTATGTTTTGGTGATCAACTCACGGATTCCCGTGACCTTGGGGTAATCTAGGCATAGGGGTTGGTTGCACATTTTCATCTTCTTTTCTCCGATAGAAACTTTGGGGTACTCTTTGAGGTTCTTTGTGTGGATTGAATATTATGAATCTGAAATTGTTTGATGCATATCAAATAATCAACTCACGGATACTTGTGGTGACATTGGAGTATCTAGGTGACATTAGAGTTGGTTGATGCATATCATATGGTGTTATTTTAGTACGAACTCTAGGGCTATTTGTGACACTTATTGGGATGGCTCAATAGATTGATCGGAAAGGATAACTTTGAGGTGGTTTCGTACCCTACAACAATTTCTTCTTATGTTCTCCGCTAATAGGAACTTTGGAGTGACTCTTTATCGCACGTTGAGGGATTGTTATATGATTCAATTATGTTAGCACTGTTGAGAGATTGCACTAGTGAAAGTATGAACCCTAGGCCTTGTTTTCAAGCATTGCAATACCGTTTGTGCTCACTTTTACTACTTGCTATCTTGCTTTTTTTATATTTTTAGATTACAAAAACATATATCTACTATCCATACTACACTTGTATCACCATCTCTTCACCGAACTAGTGCATCTATACAATTTACCATTGTATTGGGTGTGTTGGGGACACAAGAGATTTCTTGTATTTGATTGCAGGGTTGTTTGAGAGAGACCATCTTCATCCTACGCCTCCCACGGATTGATAAACCTTAGGTCATCCACTTGAGGGAAATTTGCTACTGTCCTACAAAACTCTGCACTTGGAGGCCCAACAACGTCTACAAGAATAAAGTTGCGTAGTAGACATCAGGCGTCATCGCCATCCCTAAACCCTGAGCAAACGACTCCGACTTCGCCGTAGGCGATCGTCAACCCAGCCCACATTGTAGAGGTCGTGTGGAGATGTATGAAGATTCGTGCCAGAACTCAGTCACCTATGACTAGGCAGCGCAGCTCCGACTCTGACAGAGAACCACGAAGGAGAACTAGGCACAGTTGGTGCCGCAGAAGATCATCGAACGAACCACCTGTTGACCGTCATCGTACGCCACTGGGACCCCGCCACCACAGCTTCGACTTCGCAACAACAAACCAGCTGAGCCAATCCTGCGGACACGCCGGAGAAGAGCCGACTACCTCAACCATAGCCACGTCTCCAATATTGCTCCCCCATCATCGTTGCCATAGAAGCCTCGACGCCAACACCACCATCTTCTGTTGGTCCCGCTCGCCAATACCCAGCTCCAAAGACGAAGCCCCCAAGGGGGAATGCAACAACAAGGCGCCGTCATCGTCCGATCAACCAAGATAAAGGGTTTCCCCCGGAGCTGTCGCGATCCATGCGGGAGGGGTGCGACAGCAATACAGTGATGCCTCCAAGAAGGTAAGCGACGGCCACGGCCGCCGCCATCACTAGTCACGACCACGACTGAGACAGGGTTTTCACCCAATCACCCGACACCAACTCATTCGCACATCATCTCACGACGGCGCCCACTAGCACCACCACCGAGCCAGCTCACAGTCGAAGAAGCCCATCGTCGAAGTAGTCAACCGCACCTTGTGGAGGCTATAGACTAGCACCAGCCGCTGGATCCGCCAACCGTCGACCAGAAGCCGGATCACCGGACGCAGCACAAACCGCTCAATCCATGCCGAGCACCACGCCCACAAGGACCAGAGAAATGCCGCCTGAGGCCATGAACCACCTCGGTTCCCAGCCGCGACCAAGCCCCCACGCACACGCACACCACACGCGCCCACCAGAGAACGGAGAAGATCCAGCAGCCTCCGGCGTACTCCTACACCCTCGAAGTGAAGCCGCTCCACCATGCCGCCAGAGCAGCAGCCCCTCACCGCGCCACCGTGCAGCCTCTGGACAGCAGATCCACGCCGCCAGACCCCTTGTGCAGCACCTTTCCACACAGCAGCACGCCCCCTCGTCCCAGCTCCTCCCGAGCCCCTCGCACGCCGTGGAGCAGAGCACCTGAGGCCGTGGAGCAGAGCACCCGAGCAGCACTGCAGCAGAGCAACGCTCGACCACAAAAGGTTGCCCGAGCCCCCACGCACGCTTGACGCGACCGCGCCCTCGCCGCGGCGCCCACGCAACCCCTTCATGCTCCCCTCCATGGCCCGCTCAGATCCGCGCCTTCCTCTCCGTGCGCCAGCGCAAACGCGCGCGACGCGCCAACGCGTGTAGATCCGCGCCAGCCAACCCCAATGCGTTGTTGTCCCGCACCTGTGCTGCCTCGCCACGCCGCCTCGAGCTAGCGTCGCCGCCGGCCGAGCTCTCGCCGAAGAGGATGGCCCGCGCTGCGCCTTCCCGAGCGAAAGGAGGAAAGGACCCTGCCGCCGCCGAGCCGCATGGGCTTTGCCCGGCGACGTCGTCCGGCAGCGGCGAGGGGAGGCGGACGTGGTGGTTGCGGCGCTGCTGGCGGCTAGGGTTTGCTCCCGGCCGCCCGCAGAAGCGACCAGGTAGCAAGCGCGTTTTTCTCTTGGACCTAGGTGCTGCAGAGGTCAAACTGAAGGTTTGTTAGTGACAAAAAGAAGTTGACAACTTAACATACGAATGAAATTGCTCGATCGGACATCTCATATAAGTTTTAACGATTAATTGCAAGTTTAAGAACCAGAAACACCATGCTAGATGAATGAAATGAGATAAATAGGTAAGACATCCCTTCAAACACCTGCTACTCATCCAGAACGTGAACGTGGTTGTGCTTTGGGAAGAGAGAGAGAGAGAGAGAGAGAGAGAGAGAGAGAGAGAGAGAGAGAGAGAGAGAGAGAGAGAGAGAGAGACCATTGCCGCATGAGGAATTTGCAAGGGAGATGATGGGAAGAGGAGAAGACGTGCGTGGAATGAAAGGGGAAAAGACTCCACTATAAACACACGTATTGGACATCACTAAATAATTGCCTTGACAGTGGCCAATCATTAAAGGGAGGGGGTTATGTTATCAAACGGATGGTTGTAGGATTGAAGTTTCACTTTGGTTACAAAACTGTGCGAGAGACGTACTGAATGCCTAGGCGTGGAGACACAGAGACAGAACATGTACTATTTAGTCTTTGGGCTTGACGTGGCTGCATAGAATTGCATAGAGAGCATGACGTGGCTGCATTATTGACTTGAAGTTGCTGCATGTTAAGATAAATGGCATAGTGGGGATGAACTATTTTGATATTATAGATTATAGATTGGTGCTGAATATGGAGCGGTTGAGAGGACAAAGGTAGCTCATTCGTGCTAAGAAATCCCTGTAGCGAACGACCACGAAACGTGACGTGGGAAGGCCTGCATCAAGATTCTCGCAGTCGATCGGACAGCACGCGCTGACGTCAGATTTTTATGATTCGGAAAAGAAATGGAGGGGCAAACCGCTGCTTAGAGAAATCAGGGACGTGATCCCTGCCGACAGGCGGGGCCCACGGTAATCCACAGAATCTTCGCTCCCGTGGCTCGCGGGCCGCGGCGCCGCTGAGCCAACCGAAGCATTTCGCTTGGCGGCCACATTCTGCCGGACTCCACCACCAGCCGCTGGCACCCCCACCGATCCAGGCAGCAGCCACCGCCGCCACCGCCATGTCCGGCTGCCCCTGCTCCACCTCCGCCTCCTCCTCTCCACTCTCCCTACTGCCCCCTTCCAGCTCCGTCCCCGCCGCTTCCAGGCGCAGCACCGTCGCCTTCTCCTCCTCGCGCGGCCCACGGAGTGGCTGGACGCGACGGAGAGGCGCGCGCGCGATAGTCGCGGCGAGCAGCGGCAGCAAGGACGAGAAGGCGGAGGCGGGGGAGGAGGAGGGAGAGCCGGCGTTCAACCCGTTCGGGTTCGTCACGGACAACCCGTCGAGCCGCAGCGCCATCCAGCTGCCCGCGTCGCCCGCCCAGGACGGCAATGTCGGCCAGATGCTCTACGTAATGCCGACCTGCCCATTCCTCTCGTCTGATCCATCTTGCTGTCCTTTTTAGCTGCTGATGACTGATCCTACATACATTGTTGCGTGCAGAGGACGGAGGACAAAGGGAGGGAGTACGGCAAGAGCGTGAGATCAGGGGAGTTTCGATGGTTCGTGAGGCAAACAGGTAATTTGCTTGTTCACCTTTGGGTTGCTGAGATGATTTTCGTGCGGTAACATTGTTTTTGACGGGGGTACGTAGTGTGCAACTGTGAATGCCAATTGGTTTGCAAGAATAAAACCACATATTTATGAACAAGTGTGGCAGATCTTTGTGGAACTGAAACTCTCTTGAAACAAGTGTTGGCTTTTTTATTGCAATTTATGTATGATGTATCCTCACTGTTGATAATAAACACGAAAATAAAGGTTGTTGCTGCTGCTATAAAATTGATGTTTTAGGTTGTGTGTGTGTGTGTGTGCTGCGTCATGTTCTTCACTATATAAGGATCATCAGAATATTTGTTCCATGTTCTGTAAAGACAGTCCTCATGTAATTGTTAGTTTTCATACAATTCACAATGCAATTGTAGGTTCTCCTGATTCACGGCGTGGGACTATTATGTTTCTTCACGGTGCTCCAACTCAGTCATTTAGTTATCGCACGGTTATGGCTCAGGTTGGCTTCATTGACCATGCTGTTCTTATTTTGCCTTACTTAAAAACAACATTAATAATATTTGAACTGGTCACTTATAAAGATAGCTACATGTTTTGAAGTAATCATTTACCATTGTATTACACAATAAAAAAAATGTGTTTCTTCTATCTAGATAACTATATTTGGTTACAAAGTTTAGAGCCATACGTTATCTGAATCGTGCCTTGACGCAGATTAACAACCTCTAACTTGACTGTTGTTTTGGGAACCAGATGAGATAAATGACCTTCAATTGGCGATTGATAAAATAACAGGGGTTTAATTTTAATCATTTTCGAATAAAACGTTCAAAAAGCTTAAAATTATGATGTGAATATACACATTTATGCTTTTGTTGCAACCAACCATTCCAGCCTCTAAGCAGCTATTGATCTTGCTAGATGGCAGATGCTGGCTACCATTGCTTTGCGCCTGACTGGATAGGATTTGGGTTCAGTGAGATGCCACAGCCTGGATATGGATTCGATTTCAAAGGTGATGAAATGTCTGTGAAATTCCTGGTACAAATGTGTCTATAAAACTAACCAAAGACACGTGTATGTTCTACCATTTGTAGAAGAGGAGTTCCACAAGGCATTTGATGAACTTCTTGTTACTCTAAATATCACTGAACCATTCTTCTTAGTTGTCCAGGTACATATTTGGAAGATTTCGGAAAATCCTTGCCATGGAAGTTCTCATATGGACTGTCTGAATCATTTCATTCATTTCTTTGTAGGGATTTCTTGTAGGTTCTTATGGTCTGACATGGGCATTGAAGAACTCGAACAAACTTCTTAAGGTAGCAATCCTTAACAGCCCACTTACTGTTTCTTCTCCAGTGCCTGGAGTCTTTAAGCAGCTCAGGTCAGCTATTTATGCTTCTCTTTGTTCCTTAATTCTAGTTGTTCTACGTTGTAAATTCAACCAGCGTGCTTCGGTAGATTTCAAAACTATGACTCCAAACATTTAAACAGCTGAAATCCACAACTAAATTGACTTGGAACACACACATATGCTCTATTGCTGCCATATCTTTTTTGTTTTTTAACAGAACTCTTTCATCTATTGCGTCTTATTTTGGGTACAGTGTGATGATATTTATTTCACCCAGTGGTTTCGCTTTTCAATCCAAAATATATTTTTGCAAGCTGGTGGTGTTATAGATGTTTATTTCACCTAGATTTTTCTTATTTTTCACTAATATTTTAGTTAATATTCTTTTTTGCCTGTAAGTTTATACTTATGTATGTGAACTGAGGGAATCTTTTTTAATGCAGGTTTCCACTTTTGGGCGAATTTACCTGCCAAAATGCTATCCTGGCTGAGAGATTCATTGAAGCAGGTAGCCCGTATGTATCCTTGTCGCAGAAACTCTGTTTATTATACCATGCCAGTTTTGTTAGCACTAGCCCTCTTTGTTTCCTGCGGAAGTGCATGCTGCTTGAAACAAGAGAATAACTTCCGTTTATTCTCCAAATGATGCTATTTTGTGTTCATACCATCAGTACCTCTGTAGCAGTGTACCATCAGTACCTCCAGGTGAGAAATTTGCATTTGAACCCCATTTTGTTTGACAGGTACGTGCTGAAGTCGGAGAAGGCCGACGTATACAGATTGCCGTATTTATCAAGTGGTGCACCTGGATTTGGTTTGTCCTTACTCGCAATCTCCTGGTTTTCTTACGCTCACTTTCTATTGTCTCTAGGCATGAAAAGAAATTTAAATTACCAAACCAGAGAATCTATTTTTGCTAAGAAAAGGAATACAAGTTTTACATGGGATGCCACACATTATTTAACCATGCTTTGGTAACTTTAAATCTCCTGAAGCCATGCATTGTCATAACTCATAAGTCATAACTATATATACTCATGTCTTCCCCTCGGGAAATTGTCTTCACGATATATCTATGCATATTGACCTAACTATCATGCTATCTGGAAAGCTAACTTATCCAAGGAAAGGTAGTCATACTTTCGCTCTTCGAGACTATCTTATGCAAGCACTTTCCTCTTTGCATATGCATTTTTGTTTCGTATGTATTTCCAATGAAGGATGTGCTTCATTGCATTAACCTTCATTGGGAAAATAAAGCAAATAGAACCCCACACGATGCAAAATCTTACACTTGCTATATTATAATGTTTCGGTTGGCTTGCCATTTTTCTTGAATAAAATTACTTAGGCTTCCAAATTACTTCTTCGGATTTGTTTGGCAATCTTAACATCTCACTCTTCTATATCTTTTGTTTTTTTAGCATTACTTGAAGCTGCCAGGAAGGCCAATTTTCAAGATGTATTAAGCAGAATTTCGGCTGGATTTTCATCCAACAGGTAGACTTATCCTCCAAACAATTAATTAAAACAGACAGGCTTTGTCTTTACGCAAAGGCTTGGTGTAGTAAGCTCTAGTGTCACTCACTAGTCATTCTGAAGTCTTAACACATGCACCCAGTATTACTATCAGACAGGCAAATTACTTATCGAACGTTTTTGCTGTGCTGAAACCATCTTCTGGGCAATTTCCTGCAGCTGGGACAAACCAATATTGCTGGCATGGGGGGAGTCGGACAAGTACCTACCGCTCTCGATAGCCGAGGAGTTCAAGAAAAACAATCCATCAGTGGTGAAACTGAAGCCCATCGAAGGAGCTGGTCACATGCCGCAAGAGGACTGGTAATTGCTTCTGTGTGGCAGAGTAAATTCAGTCGATTTGTGTCCTGCTCCTCCACCTGCACCTTATTACAGTATTCATGTACTTCTTTTTCGGAACGAAAACAACAAAACCATCCCAGTGCAAAAGGATGCACCCGAGCCACGAGTATTATTCATGTAGATTATTACCCAGTTTCTGAAATTCACAATACGTGGGTACCATACACTGTGTGTGCTCGTGCTAACATTCAGTCTAGTCTAGTCTAGACGCGTTATACTACTAGATTGTATGCTTGTGCTGATCACTGACGCGGTTTGTGCTATGCAGGCCAGAGAAGGTCGTGACGGCCCTGAATTCCTTCCTCTATTAGTCTGCTCAAGGAGGCCATCATGCAGGGTCAAAGATGTGGTCGTCCAATTGCAGAAAGGAAAATGTGGTCGTCGGTCAGTTGTTACGTCTATGCATGTATAAAAATGTACAGATCAGGTGTACAGTGTGTAATGTAAATGAAGGAGCTCAGGACAACTTGTGTGAGTAAATGTATATGTACATGTACGACGGCATGATCTTCGGTTACTCTGTTGTGCGGTTATTCACTTGAACCGACATTGTCCTCATTTGTGTCAGACACTGCATTTTGGCATTGGTTGGTTCGCGAGGAGATTAAAAAAAAAGTTGAACCAGGCATAACCCCTTTCCATTAACTGAATAACGGAAATACAAATATCCGGATCTCCTGGCTTTCCATTAACTGAATAACGGAAATACAAATATCCGGATCTCCTGGGCCAGGAGACAGTAGATGTGCGCATGATGCCGGCGACCCGTTGCCCGTGTAGCCACTAGCCAGCGCCGTGAACAGACCCCGGCCGAGGGTCGCTAGTTGACCTTGGCAGGCTAGGTGTCTGCAAGGTGGACCGGGGGGCTGGTGCGAGCAGCTGCCCTCTGCTGCTGCCGCTTGCTGTCATGGACATGCACTGGCCTTGGTCGCAGCTAGGGCCGGCCTCTGGAGCTATCACCAGCCGCTAGCCTAGCACATGGGCATGGCACGCATGGAGCCATGGATAGTATCCCTATCGATCGGAACTCTTCTGCCCTGCCTGCTCCACACAAAAACTACAGATCTGCGCTGCTCACTGGGGATCCTCACCAAAGGCTGAAGCAACACGCTAGCTAGCTAGCTAAGGCGACCCTGGCGCCATTGGCGGCATGCATGCATGCGGCCCCGCCGTCTCCCTGTGTCTACCTTGTTCCCTTCGATGAAGCCATCCCATCGTCACATGAGCTCCCAACGTACGTACGCAGCGCATTCATGGAGAAAATGCCCATAGCCCATACCGCCATACGGCATTCGCTGGTTGGCTCACGTACCATCGTCCGGGACGCGGCCATGGCCGGCCGGCCGGAGCTGCCACCCTCGCCAGTCATTCCACGCGAGCGGATATCGATCATCACATTCAGGATCATGTCACACCCTCACAGGTGCAATGCTAAGCACACACCATGTACATTGTAAAAGTAAAATAACTGGGAATTTTGGACTACGTCTCAAGATCTACTTTTTTTACGGCACGGCCATACATGACGAGGCTGGCGCGCAGTATAAAAAAGACATAGAAATGTGCGAAACACACTACCTAGCAACGTACGGCAAAGCAAAGCTACAGCCAGCGCGCAAGAATGGCTCGCCGGGGCACCACCGCCTCAGTTTTCGCGCTCCTCCTCGCCGCGGCGGCGACCCTCTCATCCGCCGCCGCGCTCCCCGTGCCACGCAGGGCGCTGTGGACAAAGGGCCTCCCGGCCGACCCGTTCTGCCCGTGGGAGGCTGTCAAGTTCGGCGCGTGCGCGGCCGTGCTCGGCCTCGCGGACGCGCAGACCGGCGCGCAACTCGGGAGCGAGTGCTGCCAGCTCGTGGGCGGGCTCGCCGCGGCGGAGGCGGCTGCGTGCCTCTGCGTCGCCGCCAAGGAGGGCGTGCTCGGCCTCGTCTCCGCCGAGTGGTCCGTCGGCGTCGAGCTCCTCGCCAGCGCCTGCAAGACGGAGATCCCCGACGGCTTCAAGTGCGTGTGACATATTGTTTCGGTTGGTATAAGCGAGCCCCCATTCATTCATGCAGTGTTGTCTGTGAGACTGTGACTCTGTGTGTCCAAGCGAAAAGATTGCTTAATTTCATTGATTTTTTTTTATTACTGTAAACATTTTGCTTCCCGGTGTATGCAAAATTGCAAATGCAACGACATGTTTTGCATGGACTACATATGAATCAATGTCAGTTTAATTTCTTTGCGTGACACGAAGGAGATGCTAGTACTCCCTCCGTTTTTATTTACTCCGCATATTAGCTTTGGTCAAAGTCAAACTTTGTAAACTTTGACAAAGTTTATAGACGAAAATATTAACATATACAATAACAAATCAATACCATTGGATTCATTATTGAATATACTTTCACATCATATAGATTTGTTATTGTAAATGTTCATATTTTTTTCTATAAACTTGGTCAAACTTTATAAAGTTTGACTGCAGTCAAATCTAATATGCAGAGTAAATAAAAACCATATTTTTTTCCATTAGATTCATTATTGAATATACTTTCACATCATATAGATTTGTTATTGTAAATGTTCATATTTTTTTCTATAAACTTGGTCAAACTTTATAAAGTTTGACTTCAGTCAAATCTAATATGCAGAGTAAATAAAAACGGAGGGAGTACAATTTAGTGTAAAGCATACTTGACTTTGTTGGAATAATAAGTTAATTATTAGAGTAGGTTTGCTCTCATTTGAAGACAGTTAAGTTGGCCACGGGCATCAACGTTTGTGTTGCCATCTTCTTTTTTATGGAGTGATAGTGTCACCTCAAAACGGGTTCCTATATTTCCACACAAAAAACAACAATTTTTAAAAAGAATAGAAAACAACATTGTTTTTTTGCGAACAGAAAACAACATTGTTAATCAGGAAAAACCAGATCAGAGATGCGGAGCACCAACTGGTTGTCAAAGCAATGGACACGCCTACATGCCACCCAAAAGCCGCTAAGAAAAAACCTTCACCGTATCGAGCCATCCACCCGCCCGCCCGCCGCCGAACAAGCTAGATACCGGCATGACCCGAGAGAGGGGACATGAATACCACAATAGGCTCTCGAAGTAGCACAGAAGATGCTTCACGATGTATTACAACATCACACAGCAAGCACCACTGTCACCAAAGGGGAGGGAAACCAAAACCTCATGATACATTACGACACCACACAGCAAGCACCACTGCCTCCGAAGAGGAGAGAAATCAAAGCCGCAAAGAGGAGGAAGTTTGGGCTACCCTAATATTGCTGGAGGAGAGAGAGCGCTTCAAGAGCTCCGCGCCATCTGGGGAGTCCAGCACAACAAGAACCCCTAAAACCCACACACCCACCTCCCATACCACACCGCCATACTGTGTGTGGTTCGCCAACACCACCTTCCAGAGCCACCGCCCTAACCTCCACCGCTCGCACTTGGGCTACAATTCTGCAAGATGAGATCCTTCTTCCAGCTTCCAGAAGACGTATCTACACCGTGCAATATTATGTGCTCGTCACAAAATTCATATACATAATGAGCATGTGACAAAAATATAGACAATAATGATGATGTATATTCCCTCTGTTCAAAAATATATTGGTACGTTCTGACTTTTCACAATCCCGGATATCCACAACTTTGACTACAAATCTCACATACAAAATGCTTGCGAAATTAGTAGACATATATGACAAAAAAAAGAGTTACAAGTGGTAGGTAGGACATTACCATTTTACACCCTAAATTCATACTCCTTCCGTCCCAAAATAAATGACGTTGATTTAGTACAACTTTATATTAATTTTGTACTAAATCAGCGACACTTATTTTAAGACGGAGAGAGCATAATACTACTTTCACAAATATTACTGGTCAAAGTTTTAAACGATGATTGCACGTAAACAGGATGGCATCCGATGAGGGGGGAAACGGGATGGCCATCACATGCATCAGGTCGATCGTACGTTGATCCCCATGATCCTGGACCCCGTCGATCTTCACTCGTTCGTTTTGATGTGACGGAGTACCAAACTTGCGTACTACAGTAGTAGAGACAGATTGGAAGTGTGGCAGGAAATGACCATGACCGCTTGGCCCCGGCGCTTGTGTATATGGTGCTGGAGAGCTTGGGTGCCAGTTAATTTAGCAGGTTTGCACGTTATGGAACCTGCGAGATACATGCTAATTAGCGTGGGTCGGGGTAGGAGTTGTAGTACAATATTGAATTTGGTTGGAGTCTTTTTTCTTATTCGAGTGCCTAGGATTCTTCACGTAGACCACACCTCGTGTTATCGCGTTATTCATACTGCTCTGTGAAGTTCCACGGTGGGGACAACGGGCCGGAGGAGATACGCTCAGACCAAAAGATAATCTTTCGTCCGCTTTGCATTGTGATGACCTGGTGAAAGGCTTATACTGTCGTTGGGGAAACTTTCTTTTTGGAGGGAGACAGGGGGAACTCATTTTTAATGGAGCCGCTTTTTTCCATGGTAATATGTGTCTTATTTATATCATACAGATCATAGTATAAGTCATGCAGACACTAACCTCACAAAACAGAAAAGACAGCAAAACGCTAGCCTTTACACATAGAACTCCAGTCAAGAAAAAAAAATTAAGACCGAAGAACCCTCCGAGCTTCACACCAACGTCCGTCACGGCGGCTCCGGCACCACAGCAGCCATCAAAGAAAAAATGAGACCGGTGCCATTGACCTGTACGCCGTGCATGTCTCCGCGCTCCTCATCTGCTGCTTGTCCGCCATGTTGTTCATAAGACGCACGCTCCACCCCGGGGACACAGGGATGGACATAGGCGACGCTGTCGGCGATGGCCGGCTGCAGGACAGAGGCAAACAAATAGCGGTGCTCAACCCAGCTCTTCCCACGGCTGCACCCTGCCGTCGGCGACGACGGGCCGACGGTTCCAGCCGTGCAGGCCACCGTGCTGCTGCCGCGCGTCGATGAAGAGGAAGGCTGCTGAGGGGCCGGCGGCAAGGAGGACCTCACCGATCGCATGAGGCGGCGGCGTGAGCTGCGTCGTCGTCCAGCTGCGCTTCGGGGGTCAAAGGGCCCGATTGCTTTCTTTTTATTTGAGAGAAGGATTCTTCTGTAAAAAGACAGGGACCAGAATGATAGCAAAAAAAAAGACGAACAACCAAAAGAAAAATACTACGTGGCCTGCCAAATCAGCACCAAATTAGGTGTAAATTGTGACACATGGGGGTAAAATGTGGCACAAAATGTCTAAAATGGGGCTATAAATTGGGATTTTCTCAAAAATGGGTAATTCCTATTAATTTGGTGAATCTTGGGGGTAAGAATGGAATTAACTCTTATTTTGTTGTCACTAGAATAAACAAAGTCGGATGAAAATGACGGGAACATTGAAAAGGTTTTGGCACATGTATGAAATGTCAATAAAATTGATTTGAAATATGATTAGAATAATGAAATTTAAACGTGTTATGGTTGGCCTGCTTCAGAAGGTTTTGTATCAAAATATCAAAAATTGGGCTTCAGTCAGACTCTGGCAAACACAGTGCATGACTTTGGACGTTTCTCCAGGTCTAGCTACGTGCTTCTAGCCTTGTACTCACCTTTGGTTATCCTTTTCCTCCATTTGACGGCCATGGTGCCACCGGTGGCAGGCAAGTCCACGGCCCATCCATGAATCAATAGCGACGATAAAAGCGGAACTATTGTTGCCCGCCTTGTACGCCATCCTTGAGTACGCACATCACATGTTCCATGAAATGCTCTAGCAGCTCAAAATCACTCCGGCCATGTCCGAACAGCGTGGCCACACCACCAACGGCGCATTTCCGTCCGGGACGCTCCACAACCTCCTCGCCGCGCCCCTATCCTCTTCTCAAGCCATAGGTTGCTACCTCTGCGGCGCCGTGGCTGCGACTTGTGTGTGTACCACGCCGACGCGCAAAACCTGTTCAATGAAATGTCAAGCAGAAAACTTTGAAAATCAAACCTCACACAGCCAGCGGAGAGAGCAGAAAACTTTGAAAATCAAACCTCACACAGCCAGCGGGTAGTCTCTCACACATGTCATATAATTACTCACTCAATCCCATAAAGACAGCTACACGAGATCTCTGCTCGGCCTGTCTATCTCTGAATACATATGCGACCAAATACCCGCCCATGCCTCTCGCTAGGACGACCTGACTGTAGCTCACATCGTCGCCACAAACTTCGCTTGCTAGCCAGCCAGGGCCGGACCTGGTTTCCGAAACAATGCGTGCAGCCAAACACGGCAGCGGTGGCAGCCAAACACGTCGTGGCGCCGCTCGATCGGGTGGAAGAGGAATCACGAGGCGACCTGCGTACGTCCCATCGCGCTGAACTGGCCTCTCTCGATCCTGTCTGATGAGCGCAGCCACGTACGTCCCCGTCACATGAGCATGCACGATCCCGATGGATGTCGTGTGCTGGCGCCGGTCGGTATGCGTGTGTGGATGTAGGTTAGTAGTATGAGATGAGATGTGTGTGACTAGACCGCCCGATGGAACATTTTAGCCGGGCTTGGCGAGCTAGATCGATGCAAAAGGTGTTGCTTGATTGATTCCTTGCTTGCTTTAGCAACGGTCGACCCCTCCCCAACGAGGCATGCTGGCCTGCGCAGTCGCTCACATGCATGCATGCAAAATGCAATTGCAATGCTGAACCAATCGATCGAGGCCTTGGGATCGAGCTCTCGCCCGGTCTACCCAGCAGATGCTGAGGGGGTCTTCGCTCCGCCTGTACTGTATCAGCTAGCTAGCTAGAGGTCGAGATGATTGGAGTACTGGCCGGACAGCTCCAAACATGACACTGAAGGGATACAGCTTTCTTACAGTGAAGCAGACATGGACACCCAACTGGCCAGCTCGACCACTCTGCATGCATGTAAGCAAGGCATCTCAGAATACGTTCCTCAACTGCAACATAGCTCCTCAACTCCACTGCGATAAAAGCCAGAAACTTCAGTTTCACCCATGGTTTCCTCCACCTCTCGCGTTCTTGCTCAAAGTGCAGCTTTTTTTTTTTTTTTTTTGCGAGATGCTGAAAGTGCAGCTTGAAATGAACGAACATATACTGTACATGAACTGCTCATAGCTCCTGAATTCCACTGCAAAAAAAAAACCAGAAACTTCAATTCCACCCATCGTTTCTGCACTCTTCTTGCTGAGCAGAAAGTGCAGGTTCAAGTGTTCAACTGAACGAGAGTCTGAAACTGAACCCAGCGCGCGAGGAAGACGAACACAGACAGAACGCACGACACTGGTACCTATCGATTACACGTACACCACACAAATCTAGCCCTAGTCCTAGGCCCAACCATGGAAGCAACTAGGTACGTTACGTAGCTCGGAAGGTGCATCACACTAGCTCAGCTAGGCCGCAATGCAATCATGCAGCGCGCGGGCGGGCGCGGACAAGCGCGAGTCACACGCCGGCCGCGCCTCTTTTGGCCGCTTCGGCAACCCGCCAAGCCGGCCAGCTGCACTGGCGATCGCCCACCCCCCACCGCCGCTGCGCCTCCACGTTGTTAGATGTGTGTTTGGTGTGTTCTCTGCGGTACTACCGTCCGAGTGCGGTACTACCGCTCTGAGTACGGTACTACCGCTTGTAATACCTCACATGTATATGTATTGGCCTTTGGCCCACTGTGAATGCGGTTGCTCATTCATAACATGGTATCAGACGCCAGGTTACTCCGCCCGGGGCTTCGTCGCCGTTGAGCAACTCCGGCCGCCCCTGCTCGGCGCCGTCGCCGGCCGCCCCCTGTCCGGCCGCGCCTCCCCAGCCCCGTTCCCGGCTCGGCCTTGGCCGCCCCCGTCCAGCCTCCTCCTCCCCTGTCCGGCCGCGCTGCTGGCCGCCCCTGCTCGGCGCCGTCCGGCCTTCTCGCGCGCCTCCCCAGCCTCGTCTCCGGTCTCTGGGTGACCCGGCTCGGCTTCGGCCGCCCCTGCCCCAGCGCCCGGCTCTGCAGAGCAGCGCCTCGCCGCTCGCCCCTGCTCGGTCGCGATCTAGATCCGCCCGCAGCGGACCGTGCAGAGCGGTACTACCGCCCGTTACTGCCGCTCTACTTCCGCTTGAAGGCCAGGCGTAACAGAAGACATAAAATAAGCGGAAGTGCCCACGGCACTGGACCGCGGAAGTACCGCACAAGCGGTACTACCGCTTAGCATAGCGGTACTACCGCCCTGTGCAGCGCGGTACTACCGCTGGCAAGGGCGGTACTACCGCCCAAAGCGGTACTACCGCTGAGAAGTGTGGTACTACCGCGCACTCAAGCGTCATGTCTTTGTCGGGCTATGTGGCTGTTCCTCGGTGCTCGGTGATCTTCGATGGCACCAACTATGCTGAGTTTGTGGGTTTCATGCGCATCCACATGCGCGGTCTTCTCCTGTGGGCGTTCTCTCTGGCGAGGTTCCCTGTCCGCCTTGCCCTGTTGCACCTGTGGCTCCTACCCCGCCGGTGCCGCCTGTTCTTGCTGCTGATGCTCCTCAGGCTGATCGGGATACAGCCAAGGCCCTTGACGATGCTGCGGTTGATGCTTATGATCAGCAGGTATCTGCCTACTCAGATGCTCTTTCTGCTTACCGAGATGATCTGTCTGCTTACACTCAGTGGTGCAACGATGATGCTCGAGCTGCTGCTGTTCTTACTGCGAGTGTCTTACCTCAGTTTGCGTCTGAGTTCATGGGTCTCGGTCCTGTTGCTGCGATGTGGTCCTACCTTTGTCAGCGATATCAGCCATCTGGTGATGCTCTCTACTTATCTGTGGTGCGTCAGGAGCACGCTCTTCATCAGGGTGACTCTTCTGTTGATGAGTTCTACTCACAGAGCTCTGCCATCTGGCGCCAGCTTGACTCTCTCAGGACAGTTGTTTGTGGTACTTGCCGGTGTTGCCAGACTGTGCGGTCTGACTTGGAGTTTCATCGCCTCCATGAGTTCTTATCTCGCCTTCGTCCAGAGTTTGAGCCTCGGCGTGCTCACCTGCTTGCTCGTGGTCGTGTTCCTATTTCGGAGGTGCTTGCAGAGCTTCGTGCTGAGGAGACACGCCTCCGTTCTGCTGGTCTGCTTGTGGTTCCCACTGTTCTTGCTGCCCGAGCTCCTGTGTCGTCTGCTCGCCTCACCACTCCACCGCTCCTGCCTACACCTCCAGGGGGGCGGGTCACCCTCCTTCTTCAGGAGAGGGTCGGCCGCGCTCGCACACCTTCTGTGGCTACTGCAACAGGCCAGGTCACCCAGAGTCTGATTGTCACAAGAAGCGGAAAGACCTGAAGCGCTCTTCTTCTAGTGGGACTCGTGCGTCCTCCTCGACTTTGTCGCTCACTGACCAGGATATTGTGCGGCTCAAGCGCATGTTGGCTTCCTCTGGTTCTTCCTCGACGGGTTATGTTGCCGCTGTGACTGCCACAACCACTCCGCCCCCGCCGGAGCCTACTCAGTCAGGTACATCCTCGTGGGTTCTAGATTCTGGAGCTTCTTTCCATATGTCTTCTGATTCTTCTGCTTTATCTTCTCTTCGACCTCTTGATTTTCCTCTTAATGTTCTCACTGCCGATGGCACACCTCTTCCTGTTGCTAGTCGTGGCATCCTTTCCACTCCGTCTTTTTCGGTTCCTAGTGTTTCTCATGTTCCTCGTCTTACCATGAATCTCTTTTCCGCTGCCCAACTTACTGATTCTGGCTGTCGTGTCATTCTTGATGCCGACTCTTGCTCTGTTCAGGATCGTCGCACTCAGGCTCCGGTTGGCGGTGGCCCTCGGCGCCGTGAGTCTGAGGGCCTTTGGGAGGTTGACTGGCTTCGTGTTCCTTCCGCTGCTACCACATACGCCAGTTCTCATGCTCTTGCTGCCTCCTCTTCTGCGTCCTTCCAGCAGTGGCATCATTAACTTGGTCACATCTGTGGCTCTCGCTTGTCCTCATTAGTACACCAAGGCGTCTTAGGGTCTGTCTCCGGTGATGTTTCGTTGCATTGTGAAGGTTGTAGGCTTGGCAAACAGACTCAGTTACCGTATCCTACCAGTGAGTCTGTATCTCAGCGTCCTTTTGACTTAGTTCATTCTGATGTATGGGGCCCTGCTCCTTTTGACTCGAAAGGGGGTCATCGCTACTATGTTCTATTTATTGATGATTTCTCTCGCTACACTTGGCTTTATTGTATGAAATCTCGCAGCGAGGTTCTCCCCATATACAAACGTTTTGCTGCCATGGTTCGCACTCAATTTTCCATGCCTGTCCGTATCTTCCGTGCTGACTCAGCTGGAGAGTATATCTCTCACATGTTGCGTGGTTTTCTTGCGGAGCAGGGCACTCTTGCCCAATTCTCTTGCCCTGGTGCCCATGCTCAGAATGGAGTTGCTGAACGCAAACATCGTCATTTGCTTGAGACGGCTCGGGCGATGATGATCGCCGCCTCTCTTCCACCCCATTTTTGGGCTGAGGCCGTTTCCGCATCCACCCACCTCATCAACATTCAGCCTTCGGCTGCCTTGAAGGGTGGTATTCCTATGGAGCGTCTCTCTGGTCGCTCTCCTGACTACTCCGCTCTTCGTATGTTTGGATGCGTGTGCTATGTTCTTCTTGCTCCGCGAGAACGAACCAAGTTGACTGCTCAGTCAGTTGAGTGTGTTTTCCTTGGCTACAGTGATGAGCACAAGGGCTATCGCTGTTGGGATCCTGTTGGTCGTCGTCTGCGCATTTCTCGTGATGTGACGTTCGATGAGTCTCGTTCTTACTATCCGCGTCCCTCCTCCTCGAGCTTTTCCGTGGAAGATATTTCCTTCCTTCTCCTTCCTGACACATCTCCCACTGTGCCTCATGTTCTTCCCTCTCCCCCGGTGCGTCCCCCTACACCACCGGTTCCACCATCCCCTCCCTCCTCCTTCTCTCCCTCGTCTCCACCATCCCCTCCCTCCCCACCCTCCTCCCCAGTCTTTCGACCTCACTCCCCGTTTCCTCTCCACTACACTCGTCGTCCTCGTGCTGTGGATGATCCTACTGATGTGCCCTCTACTTCCAGTGCACCTCCTCTCACGCCTCCGCCGGTCCATAACCTCCGTGTTAGGCCTTGTCCCCCTCCTGATCGCTATTCTCCTGACCGGTATGGTCTTTCTGCCATTGCTGAGCCCACCACCTATCGGGCTGCCATGACTCAGCCTGAATGGCAGCTTGCAATGGCCGAGGAGCTTGCGGCGCTTGAGCGCAATGGCACGTGGGATCTGGTTTCTCTTCCCTCCGGTGTTCGTCCCATCACCTGCAAGTGGGTCTATAAGATTAAGACTCGCTCCGATGGTTCCCTTGAGCGATACAAAGCTCATCTTGTGGCTCGTGGCTTTCAGCAGGAGTAGGGACGCGATTATGATGAGACATTCGCTCCTGTGGCCCACATGACCACTGTCCGCACTCTCCTTGTTGTGGCTTCTGTTCGTCATTGGTCTGTATCTCAGCTTGATGTCCAGAACGCTTTTCTCAATGGTGAGTTGCGTGAGGAGGTTTATATGCAGCCACCACCGGGGTACTATGCTCCTGATGGTATGGTCTGCCGACTTCGCCGCTCCCTCTATGGTCTTAAACAGGCCCCTCGCGCCTGGTTCTCGCGTTTCGCCTCTGTCGTTACTGCCGCTGGCTTCTTGCCTAGTGATCATGATCCAGCACTGTTTGTCCACACCTCTTCTCGTGATCGGACTCTTCTCCTTCTATATGTGGATGACATGATCATCACTGGTGACGATTCTGAGTATATTGCCTTTGTTAAGGCCCGCCTCCGGGAACAGTTTCTGATGTCTGATCTTGGTCCTCTTCGCTACTTTCTTGGGATCGAGATTTCTGAGACCTCTGCAGGCTTCTTCATCTCCCAGGAAAAATATATTCAGGATCTTCTTACTCGTGCCGCTCTCGGTGATGAGCGCACTGTTGTGACTCCTATGGAGCTCAACGTTCAGCTTCGTGCTTCTGACGGTGACCCTCTTCCTAATCCCACTCGCTATCGCCACCTCGTTGGGAGCCTTGTCTATCTTGCTGTTACGCGTCCTGACATCTCCTATCCTGTCCACATTCTTAGTCAGTTTGTTTCAGCCCCCACCTCTGTCCACTATAGTCACCTCCTCCGTGTTCTACGATATCTTCGTGGCACGATCTCTCATCGCCTTTTCTTTCCCCGCTCCAGCTCTCTCGAGCTCCAGGCCTACTCTGATGCTACGTGGGCTAGTGATCCCTCTGATCGACGCTCGCTGTCTGCTTACTGTGTCTTCCTTGGTGGCTCTCTCATTGCCTGGAAGACAAAGAAACAGATTGCGGTTTCTCGCTCGAGTACAGAGGCTGAGTTGCGAGCGATGGCTATGCTGACGGCTGAGGTGATCTGGTTACGATGGTTACTTGAGGATTTTGGTGTGTCTGCTACTACATCGACTCCCTTACTGTCAAACAGTACCGGTGCTATCAGTATTGCGCGTGACCCGGTGAAGCATGAGCTCACCAAGCACATCGGCGTGGATGCCCACTTTGTACGTGCTGCTGTGCAGGATCAGACACTGGCTCTTCACTATGTGCCCTCTGAGTTACAGTTGGCGGACTTCTTCACGAAGGCACAGACTCGAGCGCAGCATGACTTCTTTCTCTCCAAACTCAGTGTTGTTGATCCACCATGAGTTTGATGGGGGTGTTAGATGTGTGTTTGGTGTGTTCTCTGCGGTACTACCGCCCGAGTGCGGTACTACCGCTCTGAGTGCGGTACTACCGCTTGTAATACCTCACATGTATATGTATTGGCCTTTGGCCCATTGTGAATACGGTTGCTCATTCATAACACACGTGACCTGTCCGGCAGCCGGCCGGTTGGGTTGGTTCCGCCAGCCATCCGCACTGCATGCCATTGCCACCGCACACCAATGGCGCGCGCGCAATAATGTCCGTGCCCCACGCGCGCGCGCCTATAAAAGCACACTCGGCCGGAGACACAGGCACAGCAGCACCCCACGTAACACGGACTCGGTCGATCGCCGCCTGAGCTCGGAGAGGTAGCTGCAATGGAGTCCACGAAGCTCTCCGCGCTGCTGGTGCTCTCCATGCTCGCGCTCTCCTCGCCCACCGTCGTGCTCGCGTGCTCCCCCGCCTCTGGGTGCGGCAGTGGCACCCCGTCGAGCGGCACGCCGTCGGGCGGCGGCATCACCATCCCCACCATACCCCCGGTCGGCGGCGTCGTTGGCACTGTCACTCCGGTCATCGGCGGCGCCACCCCGACAGTGGGCGGTGTCGTTGGCAAAGTCACTCCGGTCGTCGGCGGCATGGTCCCCACCGTCGGCGGTGTCGTCGGCAAAGTCACCCCGGTCGTCGGCGGCATGGTCCCTACCGTCGGCAAAGTCACTCCCGTCGTCGGCGGCATGGTCCCTACCGTCGGCGGTGTCGTCGGCAAGGTCACCCCGGTCGTCGGCGGCGCCGTCCCTGCCGTCGGTGGCATGGTCTCTCCTGTCGTCGGCACCGTCGGCGGCATGGTTGGCGGCGTCCCTGCCGTCGGCGGAGCCGTCACTCCCGTCATCGCTCCCATCATCGGCGGCGGGAGCCCGGCGTCCCCGTCCCCCAAGACCCGCCACGGCGGTCGCAAGGCGTGCCCGCCGTCTCCCCCGACCCCCACCCCGTCTCCCCCGACCCCGGCGCCGACTCCCCCGACGCCCACGCCAAGCCCCACGCCCTCATCCGACACGTGCCCCATCGACACGCTGAAGCTGGGCGTGTGCCTGGACCTGCTCGGCAACGAGCTGCACATCGGCGACGCCAGCGTCAAGTGCTGCCCGCTCGTGCAGGGCATCGCCGGCCTCACCGCCGCGGCGTGCCTCTGCACCGCCATCAAGGCCAAGGTGCTCAACCTCGCGCTCTACGTGCCGCTCGCCCTCCAGCTGCTCGTCAACGACTGCGGCTGCGCCGTGCCCCCGGGCTACACCTGCGCTTGATCCAGCCGTCCATCCCACGTTTCCGACCCATGCATGCAGTGCATAATTTATGCCACAAGTTTGAAATCAAGGTTGTTCTTCGGTCGATGAAGCCACTCGCTTCCGGTTTGTTCATTTAGTACTACATTTATTTATTATTACTATTATTATCATCTTTCTGTTTGATATTCATCTTGTAAGATTTGTATATCCAGTGGCTATGGAAGGTGTAATTGTATTGTGTACCAACCCCAAACTATTTATCCTGGTGATGTAATCCATTCTCGTCTGCAATGCTCCCTTGAAAAAGGACTTCATTTTTCTTCTGATTTCAAAAAAGTGACGATTTCTACCCATGGTTACATTATGATTTCAAAAGGTGATCCATTTTGGAGCTTGGGCTCCAACCTCCATGGAGCCCGATTTTTGAAAAAATCGAAAAAAAAATCTACATCTACATATGGATGTGCTCCATGTGTTGTAGATTTTCACTATGATATAGGAGTAATTTAAGATGTGAGCTACCCACACAAAAAAACAAATTCGTGGATTTTTAGCGCATGCGCTGTTCGCTATTAATATCCATGAATTTGTTTTTTTTTTGTAGCTCACATATTTCATCATACATCCTTATGTTCTTGTGAATTGTTTTTTTCCAAAAAAAAATGAAAACTTCAAAATAAAAGAAGACGTGGTAGAAAAACGGTTACAATAGAGGACGTGGTTCAGTAAACCTATCGAGCAGCTAGCGGTATTCAGACCGCATTTTTTAATGAAGAATATGCATTGGTATTTATCCCTATAAAACCATCTACTACGACTTTTTCAATATGTAACCAAGATTTACAGAAGAAAAGGGACTCGTAATACAGTGAGATGCGGTCCATAAATTAATTTCTTCGGCACGACGGTAACAGGTTTTAACGTGTCACGTAGCTCACAAAAGGTAGCACCATATTCATATGTACAGATCGAACCCTACCAAGTAAACGAACTCCCGGGCTGAGGCTATTCTCCTTCCACCTGAAGCTTTTAAGATACCTATATCTCTGCAAATCAAGAGCTAGCAGCAGCGGCGGCGGCAGCGGACTCCAGAAGGCTCAGGTACTCCGCGATGGCCTGTCCTTCGTTGGCGACGTCGATGTCATAGTCATCCAGGGCGTCACCTGTCAGCTCATTGGCGAGCTCGTTCTCCATCACCACGTCCCTGGCCGGAGCTTGTGCATGGCTCGCGCCAGCTTCTTCCTCGATCATGTCTTCCGCTTCATCGCCCATGTCTTCTTGGTCCTGGTTCACAGCTTCTTCATTGGCCCCAGCTTCTGCGTCGTTGTTCACAGCTTCTTCTTCATTGTTCACAAGCTGCTCCTGATCGCCGCCCTCGGCAGCGTTTAGATCTGGGATGTGTGGTGGAGCGTTAACCGCCGCTGCAGCAGCCACAGGAGCAGCAGCCCCGGCTCCCAATGGTCCTGCACCCAAGACTGGCAAGGCATAGAAGGGGGTGTGAGTCTATTTCATCTGCGACAAGACAATTTAGAAGAGTAATGACGAATGTGTTAAACCCATACGTACCATGAAGTGGCCGTTTCCTCCTTGACTGAATTTTACTCTAGAGTGGAAATGACATAACAAAAGGAAGTGTTAACAACTGCAGAGCATCTTGGTAGGACAGGAGTTAAAAAAAAAAGGCAAATAAAACGTACTTGTAGGGCACAGTTCAGTTCAGGATTTGTCAAAAGATCTAATGCTTTCTCAGCATCATTCTCATTTATGCGGAGTGCTTCTGCAGCAAGGTACTTCTCAAACCTGCAAAATTAAAACTGATCGGTTACAAACAGGACAAGTACCAGCATGAAGTTTCCTATAATACACTGTCTCCACAAGACAACTAAAGACATGTCTAAATAATAATGTATGGCTGCTCAGAATAGATATGTGAAATCTAAATAACCTTTAGATCCATCTAAGATTTCGATTCCCAGTAAAAAAAATATAGAATAGAAAAATATGGGACAAAAAATAAATCCACTCGGTTTCAGACTTGGTACAACCCAAAATCATCTATGTAAACAAACATAATTTTCCAATATTGCTTCATAAAAACAAAATTGCATCAGTGCATTTGAGCGTGCAGCACACACTGGTGAGAATGCCCACTTCCATGTTTTGAGAAGTTCTGACAAAACTTATACATGTACATTGTTGGATGTAGTTCGAATCTGCAAGTGTTGGTGCAAAAATAAAAACTATCTACTTATGTGCTAGACAAAAAAGACAAACTGTTTACATTTATAGTTGTTGTTTTACTTATGTTCTTGTTTCTCATAAAAAAGGTTAACCAGCTGAAAATGCTATCTTTTGCTACCTCTGTGTCTGACTCTCTGTCACGCGCACTCTGTGACACAACTGCCAATAGATCGCACTGGCTCTCCTCGTAATAAAGAGGTTCATGCTTTTCTTCTCCATCGTAAAGAATAACCCTTAAAAATGCAATGATGCAGGCACTTTCTGTTAACCTGTCTTTATTTAGGCAAACGCATTACCATATAAGTAGGACCTTGCATGGCGTCCCGTCTAACTTGAGCAACATCGCAAGCACGCAAACCAAACCCCCCCAATGGCATCCTTCTACGCAGCCATAGGTTTCATCCTCCCTTTCCTCCTCACCATCGAGGTGGCATTGCCCCAATCTACTGGTTCCCCTGCCGCGGCGCCGTCGACCACCGGGTCGTTATCCATCGAGGACGCCTGCAAGCAGACCGCCACGCTCTACGACCTCTGCATGGCGACGCTCTCCCCGGACCGGTCCTCCTTGACGGCTGACGCGGTGGGCCTGACCAGGGCGGCCATCCTGGCTGTCCAGAAGAACGCGTCTGAGACAGCCACGTACCTCTCGAGCATCGATGAAGATGACAACTTCAACAAGACGGCGCAGCTGCAACAATGCCTCGAGGACTGTGGGGAGCGGTAAGCAGCTAGCTCTGACGCACGTGTGCGTTCACCAAAGGCGACTTTAACAATCAATCATGAATCGCATGCGTTATCGATCATATATATGCATGCAGGTACGAGGCGGCCGTGGAGCAGCTGACAGACGCGACGATGGCGCTGGACATGGGGGCATACGACGAGTCGCAGGTGCTGGTGTCTGCAGGCCAGGCGGAGGTGAAGCTGTGCCAGAAAGGGTGCCAGGACGTACCAGAACACCGGAGCATCCTCATGGCACGCAACACCGAGGTCGACCGCCTCTGCAATATCACTCTCGCTATTGCCAAGCTTATCCCCCGGTGACCTGACTCTGCTCGCTCACGGTGGTATATGACTGCCATATTGTCTTTGAAGACATGGTGGCTAGTGCATTAATTTATCTAGCAGGTGGGAGCCAGATCGTGCCTCTGACTTTCTGTGTAAACTAGCTGAATAGCCATATTTTACTACGGATAGATAACCATGCTGCGCAATAGATTATGCTATCGTCGTCATACTCAGTCTGGTCCACGCCAACAGATTAAGTTAGTTCATTTTATTTTCTTCAGTACACAAATTGACAATATGTGTTGCCCAAAATTGGCAGGTTTCACCCGTTCCAACATCGTGCACCAACAATAAAATTCATCTTTTCCATAACTTAAGTGTCCCTTTTGATTCAACTCAAATCATCAGGTGCATACTCAGTGCATCCAGGTGCAGAAAATCTGCTCTCCATAGAACATGTCACATTGGATACATGAAACATGAATGACATGGCAAAACTTACGATAACTAAGAAAGTCATTCCGCAAGAACGAAATGAACGAATTGTATTGCCTTTCATCACTAACATTGTTCTCTAATAAATATTTATTTCAACTGAACAACACGTAGATTTTCAACTAAACTTTCTTGACAATCTAGTAAAAAAGTTTTGGGTTTTTAGGGCCTGCTTGGTGCTTGTGATTGTGGTGGCCTACTTAAAGCAATCAATTTTGTTATTTTACATAGTACTAACTGACTGAGAGCCTCTTGTTTGGACTTTCGACCCATAACAAGCATAGTTCGCTAGAAGTGGCAAAGAGCCCAGTGACAAACATTGATTCCAAAGCATGGTGCAATAAAGCCAGATTGGTCGTTAGGCATCTGATTCTTCAAATGTAGGACTATGGAGATTTCATAATAAAATCAACATCTAGTACTAAAATACATGTGATTCATATAATATAAGACCAAAGCACTCTTACCCGATAGTAGTCAAGCCTTTCAACTTCTGCATATCAATTGCCTTGTTCATGGGAGTTTTACCATATCTCCTTTGTTCCCTAGGATAACGCCAAACAAAAGGTGCACAAGTCAGCAAAAAAGGAAAAGGAGAAAGATACATAGAAGGGAAAGTAAGCCTCTCAATGTGAAGGTTACATGATCTCTCTTTGTGTCTCGATGTCCTGCTCCCTTCTACGAATTTTCTTTTCACGCTCCTCACATAAGAGATCAACAGAAGATTGAATATCATAGCCAGTCATCTTTAGTGCTCTTTTTGATGCTCGTGCGTCATAGCCCATATCCGTTAACATTGCTATAGCTTCATCTGGTACTTGCAGCTAAGTCAACATGCATTTACTCATTTAGTAGCAGCACTGATATGGTACTAAGGTTAGAGAAGTACTCCTTTCTAAATATAAGACCTTTTAGAGATTCCAATATGGACTACATGCGGAGCAAAATGAGTGAATCTACACTCTAAAATATGTCTATATACATCTGTATGTAGTCCGTATTGAAATCTCTAAAAGGGCTTATATTTTGAAACGGAGGGAGTACAAAATAAGATACTAAAACTGACAGCAAACAGAATTTACCTGCATGTATTTAGATTGTGCAGAACTGAGAGAGCCACGTGCCTTTTCAGTATTACCATTATAATATGCTACCACTCCTTCCAAAAGCTCCAGCCTTACATAGCTGTTCCATAGGCAGCAGTTTTGATACATCAGGAAACAATGTAAGTTAAAGCTAGAATGCTTAACAGGTCTCACTCTTGGGAGAGCCACCACTAATATCCTTAAACTTTTTCTTAACGAAAATCCAACAAAGATCAAATTAGAGGTGTGCATGCAACATCCAGAGTGCCACATTGTGGATACCACTAGTTGATTTTACTATGAACTGGTGATCCTCTACTTTTCAGCTCTTCTTTCTTTCTAAATGCAGCAATTAGTTATCTACTCCTCGATGAAAATACCCACACTATCCAAACTACTTGTATAGTAAAACAGAGATAGAAAAATGATAGTAGAAAACGATGGTCAGAGTCTTACAGAGCCAGATCTGCATGACGGGCAGCCTGGAGTAATCTGAAGCGCGTGGAGTCTTTACCGTGGGAAAGTTCAAATCCTAACCTAGCCTTGTTTAGGCGAGCCCCTGCAACTTCTAAGCGTGATACATCACGAAGCATAAAATAACACCAGACTATATCCAGTTGAAGCATTGGCACATTATCAACTCTCTGCATAATATGAATGAAGTGTAAGTAAAATATTTCAGCACTCTATTTGATAGAGGTAACAGATAATTCTTTACACAGTTCAAGTTACCTCGATGAGTTTAGTGTCACAAAGAGAAAAGGCTTCCTGGCAAACACAACAGATGCATCAGTAAATATACAGCTATTTAACAGGCATGCTTCTTACAGTAGGGCAAAAACAATCACGTAAGGCAGCAATACCTCGGACATCATCAAAACATCCAGTGCCTCCTTGTACATGTTCTTCTTGATAAGAACTTTTGCTTTTTGATGAAGCATTAGAGCCATCTTCAAAGCCCTGGAGATAACACATATGATGAGCTGAATAGTATAATTTATATGAGAAAACCACTGAACAGAAGGTTGAATATATATTACTTCATATCATCTGCAGATCCAAACATCACTTTTTGTCCACTCTGGTCCTCGAGAGCTATGTTGAAATTTTCTTCAAGGAGAGAGCCATCTGAATGCCTTTGAGATAATGCTTGTGCAGCATCCCTACAAAATATTATGGTCTTCTATTACTGAGGAACAAACATTTGCTTTCCACCTATTTTGTGCTACTAACATTATCTACAACACAAAACATAACAACTAATCATCACACTTTCAATCAAGGCACGCAATCTATCTGTAATCATGCAACAGTAGGAGTTCTATCCCATAACTCATTATCTTCAGTTACTTAATTTGTGAGTTTCTGAATTATACAAACTGTACATTGTGTTCTTACTGAAAGAAAGACTTGCTTCCACCCGATTTTGTGTTACTAGAATGTTCTACATTACATAACATAGAACTAATTATGGATGTAAATTATGATCGAATTGACAATACTATGTGCCTCCACCAATGTGGAGACACATCGTGTTGACTAGGGTACTTGACTTGCTACAAAGAGTCAATGCCCTAATCACGGAGAGTACAATTTTATTTTTTGTCCCGCGGTTAATATAATAGAATAAAACAATAGCATCGGTGCTCCTAAATTTAGACTGCCAAGTGGAAATCCTCCTCCAGGTGACTGCAATTTTTTCCACCAAAAAACAGGGGGGAACAGAACAGGAATCTGGAAATCCAAAATACCCCTCGGGATTCGATCAAATAGGAGCGAAGCGATCCTCACCAGAGCCTGACGAGCTTATTGGAGTGCTCCTCCTCCGCCGCCGCGGCGGCGGCCTCGGCGGCGAGGACCTTGCCGCGATCGGGGGAGGCGAGGGTGGAGAGCACCTTGGCGTTGCTCTTGAGGCCGGCCTGGTGCAGCGAGACGCCGGCGGGGTCGTCCTTGAGCACGCGGCCGCCGAAGATGAGGCCGACGCGGTCGGGCTCCACGTCCCCGGCCCGCCGCGCCACCTCCGCCCGCAGCATCGGCACCGTCCAGGCGCCCAGCTCCACCTCCAGGGGGGCGGCCCACGCGCCGACCACGCGGATTCGATCCGCCGGCGGGGGCGCCGAGGCCGATGCCGATGCCTCGCCGGAAGCCATCGATCGGGGTGGTCGATCGAGGGCTGGGGTTTTGGCTCGGCGAGTTGGGGGTGGGGAGGTTCGGTGATTTTGGTGCGGGTTTGGGGTTTGTTGCGGGGGATAGGAACAGAAAACGAGCGAGACGGTTTTATGTAGGACTCGTTAGACTCCGGGTCTTCGGCGTGAGGATTGAAGCATAATTTTGGAATTTCTGCATATCAACACCAATAATATCTAGCTTCAAAAAAAAAAACACCAAAAATATCTATTGTCCAACGTAGTTAGGACTTTTTTTTAACGCAGTACAATCAAAGTCGCTCATATACACGAGCATACACTCACCTCTATAAACGCACGCACGCATCCCGTACCCTATAAGCACCTCCCAGAGACTGAGAGCATCTTGAGATTGACGAAGTCACCGCAGGCGTTTCGTAGTCGACGGAAATGTCTCCTCCCATTAAACGAACATCGCCGAAAAGTCTGAAATAAATCTAGGAAAATGCGAGTACCAATGTCAAGTCTTGGACTTAAACCCTGGTGGGCTAAAATAGTTAGGACTCTTTGATTCGTAGGAATTTTATAGGGATTCAACAATATATAATCTTTTCTTAGTCCTCACAGGGACTGCAATAAAAACGGTAGGGAAGCGGACAAGATGGAAGAACACTCCCAATAGAAAATAAGAGTCTCTATAAAAGTCCTTTAGAGCTCTTTTGTTATAGGAATGTATTTCTAATCCTACGTAGGATTGGTTTCTATCATTCACATTTCAAAGAAAAAATATTAGCTTGAACCTATTGGAAAAAAATCATATTATGTGAATCAAATGACATCTCTTTTTCTATAATAACTAAGATACATGCCATCTCATTTTCTATGATTTTTTCTATTTCTATGATATTTCTATCCTATGAAGCAAAGGAGCCCTTACTATTTTCGGACGGCGCATGTACTTTTTTTAGGAGAACATCTCTCTCATCCCACATCTACAGCTTGACTATAAATGTTGTATTTCACACATACACACAAAGTCAGGTATTTAAAAGGCTTGCATCGATTACATGATTGATCTAAAAGGATCAAGGAGATGAAGTGCTTCTGCTGCATCAATATGTTATTGGACTTGAGCATGAAGAAAAGAAGTAACCTGTGGGGTATTGACTAAAGAAATGAGGGTCTACTTGTGAAGAAAGAAGAGAAGAAGAAGGGCTAATGTGCAAAGGGGCAGTTTAAGACATATTATCATATTTTATGAATTGCTTTACTAGGCTCTGAATGACGTGATGTGGTTGGACGCAAGGGCCAACACTGACTGTGCCTACGGATGGGACACAAATGTCGGTAATAAATAATACTTTTAGATTAATTAGATTAAATTATAACACATTAATCCATGCTTTATCTCTTTTTTTACGAAACTAATCAATGTTTTATCTCTAACCACATGCCATTACCAATTCGGCAACCGATACGACGGTTGCTCACATCTCCCCCAACGGCGCATGTACTTGTGTCCCTTGTAAGTTGTAACACTATATATACTCAACTTATCAATAAAGGATTACATAGTTCTCTTTTACATTGTTATCAATTGTCTCTGCAATTTACTTTAAAAAATGGGCAGGACTATTTTCTGTTGTGCATTAAATATATAGCGATGAAAACTAATTAAAAATGTGGAATTTACAAATGGCAATGACACAATGAAGGAGCATTGTTATACGTTAGACACGGAAAAAAAAATCATCTCTTAGCTCAGAGAAGAAAAACATCTCTCTCCTTCCTCTCTCATCCCACATTTGAGTTGACTATAAATGGTGTATTTCACACATGCAAAAAAAAACAATGGTATTTAAAAGGCTTTTAAGCATGTAAGTGTTGATTACATGATTGATCTACATGCTCGACCATTGATGGGCCGCATAAAATTCCGTTAATGTGATAGAGAAGTACATAATGAACCGCCTGTCAAGTTCACCGCGAATATAAGAAAATGTTCCTTACGAAGGATCTGTTGGAAATATGAGCATCTTTTCGATTAGACTAATCCACGAGTAAACAGTAAACATGGCAATCACAGTATGCAACTCATACCGATACCTAAACATGTGAGCACGTACAATACATAGAACCGAGACATCTATGAACACAGCATATACGGCTAGCACATGAATAAGCACATAAACGGATAAGTGAGGGATGAACAGATCATACCCTCCGGTTGGCCAAGCCAACGCGGCGGCGGCAGCAGCAGCCTCGGCGTCGTCCGTGGCCTTCTTCTTGGCGGCGGCGGTGGCGGCATCGTCGTTCGCCATGGGGTCGATGCAGGGGAAGTAGTGGAAGCAGAGGAGGACGAAGACGACGGAGATGGGGACGGATCAGGAGCAGTCGCGTCGAGACGCTCCCCAAAAACCTTATTGCCGTTCTCCCGGGCAGGATCTCGAACGACAGGGTTCCGGAGGCACCTGCTCTCCCGACCAACCGTGCACGCAGTCGTCGGGATGGGATCGCCGGAAGCAGCACACTGAGAGGAACAGTAGATGACGGCTAGGGTTGTGCAGGAGGGAGTGAGTGAACTGAGTTAGGTTACACTCCACAGGCCAGCGCCTTCTTATATAGGCCGTCAGGTAGATGGGCCTGGGCTAGGCCCACGACCGAGTCCGCGAACAGCCCACGGTCCAACGTCTCGGACAGTGGCACATCCGTTAGTGACTCGTTAATTAATCAACAATTAATTAACCATTCCTGACCGACAAAAATAAGGCTCGGCTCGGCTCATTCCCGCAACCCACGGCACGCGCGCGTCGTGAAAAGGCGAGGCGAGGCGGGCAGCGGAGGAGGAGGAGCGCGCGTGTACAACTTCTATTCCCAAGCTCCCAATGGCATGTGGTAGAGCAGCCCTTATAAAGGGGTCTCACTCTTCTTACTGTAGCAGTATGGTACTAAACTTCCCACCACTTGCCATGCACCGAAATGGGCCTTAGAGATTAACCAGGGATTATTGTCTTATATGGGCCTAAGCCCATCCATAATCCAACAATCCCCCACCAGATCTCGAGGCACATAAGTTTGTCAACTGTTCCAAACAATGTTTGATATACCAGAATTTTCAGTGGAGACTGTTAAGTTGAACTTCCACCTAGAGCAACAGGATTAGACTTCTTCACAACTGAACAATGGACTATGCCTTGAATTGTCAGTTTAGCGTGCAGAAGTTTCCCCTATTGTCAGCTGATACGTGGCTGTCGAAGGCAAATCCCACGGGTGGAGCATATTAGTCACACTCCTGTCCTGCTCATGAGCTTCCTAGAGATTACCCAATCTCATAGACTGTGACCAGCAGTCGGGCTCACATAGGTGTGTTCCTCCAAAGAATGCTTTGTAGGATAGCATCTTGCTTACACAAGCTTTAGAACACATTAAGACAAAAGTCAGCCTGCCTTACAGATTACGAGAATATTGCATCTCCAACGGAGTGGGTTTAGTAAGGATACTCTCCTTAGTTGACCGCTGGATTATTTTCCCAGGTCCTAATTCACGGGATCTCCGATCACATAGGTTGGGTTACCCCATGGCAACTTACGTGGGTCTCATGCCCATCTCCCTCGATGCATTTTCTATCGCAATCCGTGATAGCCCATTTGTAAAAGGGTCTGCCAGATTTTTAGCTGTTTGGATATAATCCAACGCTATCACTCCGGAGTTTCTTGATTTTCTGACATATTTCAATCTTCTTCTTATGTGCTTTGTGGATTTCAGGTTGTCCTTTGAACTCTTAGCCTTGGCAATCACTGTTTGATTGTCACAGTTCATAAGGATAGCCGGGACTGGCTGTTCAACCACTGGCAAATCCATCAAAAGCTCTCGAAGCCATTCTGCTTCGACGCATGATGTGTCTAATGCTGTGAGTTCTGCTTCCATAGTCAATCTTGTTAAGATCGTCTGCTTGCAAGACTTTCAGGAAACAGCACCACCACCAAGTGTTAAGACATACCCACTTGTGGCTTTCATCTCATCAGCATCAGATATCCAATTCAAATCACTATAACCCTCAAGTACCGTCAGATACCCAGAATAGTGAATTCCATAATTCACAGTACCTTGCAAATAACGCATGACTCACCCAACAGCTTGCCAGTGCACAACTCCCGGATTGGAAACAAACCGGCTCAGTTTGCACACAGCAAATGATATGTCAGGCCGAGTAGCACAAGCTAGGTACATGAGTGAACCAACCACTTGAGACTATCTCAATTGATTAACAGCCATGCCGTCAAATTTTCAAATCCGCACACTGGGATCATATGGTATTTGAAAGATCGTGGATGTCGCCTAGAGGGGGGGTGAATAGGCGCTTTAAAATAATTACGGTTTAGGCTTGAACAAATGCGGAATAAACCTATCGGTTAATTTGTCAAGCACAAAACCTAAATCGACTAGGCTCACCTATGTGCACCAACAACTTATGCTAAGCACGATACACAACTAAGTGATAGCAAGATATATAACAAGAAACAATATAGCTATCACAAAGTAAAGTACATAAGTAAAGGGCTCGGGTAAGAGATAACCGAGGCACGCGGAGACGACGATGTATCCCGAAGTTCACACCCTTGCGGATGCTAATCTCCGTTTGGAGCGGTGTGGAGGCACAATGCTCCCCAACAATGCCACTAGGGCCACCGTATTCTCCTCACGCCCTCGCACAATGCAAGGTGACGTGATTCCACTAAGCGGTGCCTTAGAAGGTGGCAACCGAACCTTTACAGTTGGCAACCCTTGGGGGCGGTCACCGTACCCGTACAAATTGCCCGGGGCAATCTCCACAACTTAATTGGAGACCCCGAAGCTTGCCCGGAGCTTTACACCACAATGATTGAGCTCCGAGGCACCACCAAGCCGTCTAGGGCGCCAAGGCACCCAAGAGGAACAAGCTCTAGGGTGCACAAACACCCAAGAGTAATAAGCTTCTCAACTACTAACTTCCACGTATCACCGTGGAGAACTCAAACCGATGCAACTAATGCAATGGCAAGAACACACCAAGTGCACAAGTCCCTCTCCCTCAAATCCCACCAAAGCAACAAAAGCTATGGAGGAAAGTGAGAGGAAGAACAAGGAGAACACCAAGAACTCCAAGATCTAGATCCACAAGGTTTCCCTCACATAGAGGAGAAAGTGATTGGTGGAAAGATGGATCTAGATCTCCTCTCTCTATTCCCTCAAGAAGGAGCAAGAATCATTGGAGGGATGGAGAGATAGCAAAGCTCTAGAAGGTCAACAATGGAGGAGAGAGAGCTGCAAGGGGATAAAAGAACCGTTGGGGGCAAGGGGGAAGAAGACCCCCTTTTAAAGGAGTCCCCAAATCCAACCGTTACCTGTCTCAGCCCGCACAGAGCGGTACTACCGCTCGGGCGGTAGTAATTCAAAAAACAGCAGGCGAGAACACGGAACTGGAGCGGTAGTGCCGCACTTAGCGGTACTACCGTTCCAACCAAGCGGTACTACCGCTAAAGCGAAAAGAGCAACAGAAGCTTGCACACTCTGCGAAAAAACAAGCGGTAGTAGCAGCGGTAGTGGAGGGCGGAAGTACCGTGTCAAGAGGTACTACCGCTCTACTACCGCTTTACTACCGCTTAGCTGAAAACAATACCAGAGAGGTTTCTCCAAGCGGTAGTGGCAACGGTAGTAGGGGCCGGTAGTACCGCACCAAGCGGTACTACCGCTCTACTACCGCTTAGCGGAAAACAGCACCAGAGGGGTTTCTCCAAGCGGTAGTGCTGCGGAAGACCACAGCGGCACTACCGCACAAGCGGTACTACCGTGGTACCGAGCGGTACTACCGCTTGGGTGCTGCAAAAGTGCCCAAGCAGAACAGACAGATACAGGAAAACCAGAACTGCCACAACTTCTACATATGAGCTCTGAATTGAGCAAACTCAAGCTTGTTGGATAGAAGACAACGAGTACTATCCAAACCGCGACTGGTTATAATAAGAAGTGGCAGGGGAGAAATGCCTAAGATATAGAGATGAGAAACCTCTATGAATGAAGAACCGGCATAAACTCCAACATCGAAAACATCATAGAAGATGCATATATGAACTCCGTTTTCGATGAACTCGAGCTTGTCATGAAGATGACCATAAGCTCAAAAACTCACAAAGAGAAACACCAAACACGAACCAAGAAAGATGATGTAAGGATGCAATGGTTTGAGCTCTCTACGAAGATACGATAAAGCTACTCACTTGAGAGCCCCCCTTGATAGTACGGCTATCGATCCTATAACCCGGTCTCCCAACTACTACCATGAGACCGGTAAAATAGAAAACCTATCAAGGGCAAACCTTTGCCTTGCGCGTAGTCCACTTGAGCTAGATGATGACGATCTTGACCTCCTCAAGTTGGACCACCTTTCTTGATTGCGCCGGCTCGATGAAGACTAGTAGATTGCTCCCCCATACTCCACTATGGGTGAGCCACTCTTCGGCACATCTTCACAAGTCCATTGTCACCACAATGGACGGCAAGCTTCAAGCATGTGATCTCTTCGTGATGCTCCACTTGAACTTGCACACCGCAATCTTGATGACGATCACCACTTGATGTCATCCTCCATGGGTTGAATGAGATCTTCCTCTTGACGCAAGCCCATGGAAACATACCTAACCCCACATAGAACTCTCGCATAGAACATGGGTTAGTACACAAAGCGTAATGGACAATGCTTACCATACCGTGAGATCACTTGATCCCACTCGGTACATCTTCTACGCTTTGTGTGTTGATCAACTTGAATCACTCTTCATATTTAGTCTTGATCAACCTTGAATCTTTCCAACTCTCTTCATTAGGATGATGTCTTGAAGGTAAACATGAATGTTCACACAAACTTCTTCTTCAAGACGTGCTTGCAGTAGGCTCAACACTCACATGACCAATCTTTGGATAAATCCTTGAATAGCACCTTGGTCAACACACATTCTTCTTCTAATAACCTTGAAACCAACAAATGGTCTTCAAGCAATGCCTATGGACAAACCCTTAAAATATAACTCAAGGCAACCATTAGTCCATAGAGATTGTCATCAATTACCAAAACCAAACATGGGGGCAGCACATGTTCTTTCACCGGCGCCGAAGAGCCAGGGGCCGCCCTTGACCAAACACACTCCCAGCGCAGGCACACCGGAATTCGACTCCGAAGTATGCCCAAAGACGGATCCGGTAGACCTCTCGCTTTTAAGCGAGATGCTAGATCGGATCCAGGAGATAAGTATCGCGGATGGCCCGTCCTCGGCCCATGAGCAAATCGGACTTGAGGCCGACCGCGGGGAATTTTGCGTCCCACCCACCACCCACTTAGTAGCCACTATCGAAGATTTAACCGACATGCTGGACTACGCCTCCGAGGAGGCTGACGACATGGATGAGGATATCAACGTCCCGCCGTATATGGCTCCCCCCTCGCCACTTCCAACACCGGAAAGTGGACCGCCACCTCCACCTACGACGTTTACATGGTCGACACCCCCGAGAAGGATGGCGACGCGACCAAGAAAGACGGCGACGGCCCCACCGAGGAACCGCCCAAACGCCGACGAAGGCGATCTAGGGGGCGAGGAAATGGCAAGGAAAACAACACAGACACGAACGATACCGGAGACAACGAGACTCCGGACAACATGGGGGAGCTCGGCGATAACACCCCCGAACAGCACCATGACACCCCTGAAGGGCACGAGGACCAGGGCGACCCTGAGGACCCCGAGGATTCCGAGGACAGTAATTACCTCCCTCCGTCCGAAGAGGAGGATAGCCTCGGACCTGAGGATTTTGTCGTCCCAGAGGACCCCCTGGACCAGGAGAGATTTAGGCAGCATCTTATAGCCACCGCCCGAAGCTTGAAGAAGAAGCAGCAGCAGCTAAAGGCCGAACAAGATACACTCAACGATAGGTGGACAATGGTCTTAGCAGCCGAAGAGGGCTTCGACAATCAGCGCCAGGATCAATACAAAAGCTATCCACGACGGCGTTTGCTACCGTCATTCGAGGACGAGGCCCTTGAGCCCATGCTTCCCAGACGAACTTACACAAGCCAGCCCGACCGCCCCCCTCGAGGACGGAATAGGACGGCTGGAGAAACCGAACACCCACCCGCGCCCCCTCGCCGGGCGGGCAAAGACCCGGTTCAACCGGATGACCCACGCGATCTGTGGCACGACCTGAACGCCAGAGGGACACAGTCAAGATCCATCTATGGATCCAGAGGTTATGCACCCACTGGACGGGACGGATACCAAGCCTGGCGCGATAGGAACGATAGCGCTCGGGAGCAGCACCGTGCCCGGATGACAACCGATCTCCGACACGACGTAGCCCGGGTCAGGGGCGCCGCACACCCAATGTGTTTCACAGATGAGGTGATGCAGCATCTGTTCCCCAAAGGGTTTAAACTGGTGAATATAGAACAATACGATGGGACAACTGACCGAGCCGTGTGGATCGAAGATTTTCTTCTCTACATTCATATGGCCCGAGGGGATGACCTCCACGCCATTAAATACCTACCATTGAAACTCAAAGGACCAGCAAGGCATTGGTTAAACAGCCTACCCGAAAACTCCATCGGGAGCTGGGAGGAGCTCGAGGACGCATTCCGAGCCAACTTTCAAGGCACCTATGTTCGGCCGCCGGACGTCGACGACCTGAGCCACGTCGTTCAGCAGCCCGAGGAGTCAGCTCGGCAATTCTGGAACCGGTTCTTGACAAAGAAGAACCAGATCGTCGACTGTCCGGATGCCGAAGCAATCGCCGCATTCAAGCATAGTATTCGGGACGAATGGCTCGCGCGCTAGCTCGGCCAAGATAAGCCGAGAACAATGTCGGCCCTCACCTCCCTAATGACCTGCTTTTGCGCGGGTGAGGATAGTTGGTTAGCTCGTAGAAGCAACCACCCCGAAGACCCCGGCACTTCAGAGGCCCGGGACGGGAACGGGAAGCCCCTGCGCAACAAGAATAGTAAGCGCCGGCACTCAAACAACGGCAGTGAATCCGATGAAACGGCGGTAAACGCCAGGTTCGGCGGCTCAAAATCGGGACCGCAGAAAAAACCTTCTGAAGGGAACAGGGACGGGCCGTGTGCACTGGATAGAATCTTGGATAGGCCCTGCCAGATTCATGGCACCTCGGATAAGCCCGCCAATCACACCAACCGTAACTATTGGGTAATCAAACAGGCCGGCAAGATCACAGCCGAAGAACAAGGCAAGGGTCCCCGCAGCGAGGACGACGACGAACCTCGCGGGCCGAATAATGGAGGCCAAAACCAGTTCCCTCCCGAGGTAAAGACCATGAACATGATTTACGTCACGCATATACCGAAGAAGGAGCAGAAACGCGCACTCCGGGATGTCTACGCCTTAGAGCCGGTGGCCCCAAAGTTCAACCCATGGTCGGCTTGCCCGATCACTTTCGACCGTCGAGACCACCCGACCAGTATCCGTCATGGAGGAACGGCGGCTCTGGTACTCGACCCCATCGTGGATGGATTTCACCTCACCAGAGTCCTTATGGACGGAGGCAGCAGCCTCAACCTGATTTATTCAGATACAGTGAGGAAAATGGGGATCGACCCGTCAAGGATCAAACCCAGCAACATCACCTTTAAAGGTGTAATCCCAGGCGTCGAGGCACGCTGCTCGGGATCCGTGACATTGGAGGTAGCCTTCGGTTCGCCTGACAACTTCCGCAGCGAAGACTTAATCTTCGACATTGTTCCCTTCCGCAGCGGTTACCACGCACTCCTCGGCCGGACAGCGTTCGCCCGCTTTAACGCCGTCCCGCATTATGCATATCTAAAGCTCAAGATGCCAGGACCGAAGGGTGTTATTACCATCAACGGTAACACCGAGCGCTCGCTCTGAACAGAGGAACACACAGCGGCTTTAGCCGCCGAAGTCCAGGCCGCCGAAGAAGCATCCCAGGCCCAGTCTACCACCAAGGCACTGGACGCACGCAAACGCGCCCGAGCTACGGCCTCGGCCCCGGAGCACTCCCGTGCTCACCCTAAATAGGGATACGCGCCCCACAGCATGGCCCACCCAGCCGCGAAATATGTGCCTCGAGTGCACAACTTCGCGCTTAAGATCCCATGGGCAGTTGTGGGGGCACATGACACAAAGGCCGAGAGCTCGGTTCGACCGAGCCATGGCCAAAAGATGTTCTCGGATTAACATCAATTACAGGCACCACCTAGGGCCTGATTCAGCGTTAAGCTGATACAGTGCGGCGACTTCTCAAAACCCTTCCCCAAGGGCTCGTCTGCCGAACATTACTACTTCCGCCGTCGACGACCACACTCATCCGGAAGCTTCATAAAGAGCAAAGGCGCAGACGTGCAGCAGGGCGTAGTAGGGACGTCAAACCACTCATGAAGGGCCTGTGTAAACCTTTTCTCTAATGTATTTATTTCTTAAAGTATCTGTAAAATTTACTTCGGCAGTTTGGATTGTACGGATAGACGTCACGAGCTTAAAGGACATAACGACCATTTTCTCCAGTCATACTGCGGTTAATTATGTTGCACCCTCCTTTCTGCTATTCGACCGAAGTAAACTCTTATGATACGTTTCCCTTTTAAATGTGATCGGCTCATAGACCGGGGGCTTGAACCTCACTCTAGCCCCAACCATCATTTCGGCACCAATTTTTATATGTGCTCGGCGTCACGGATATTGCATTATATGAATCAGTTCCGAATTGTGTCTTTGGTCAATAGTTGGGTTGCCCGGCTCCTGTGTTTGCCCTCTTACGTTTCGCATTGTTCGGCTAGGAGGGTAAAGGGAGAACCACTGCTATTGTACTTCCAGCTAGCCCGGTCAAGTACCTCAGTGGAGAAAGCCGAAAAGTGACTGTCATAATAAGAGAGAACTGATCGGCGATCCGATGACTAGTGTTAAACTAAAAATCGTTGGAGGTTAGCCCATGTCAAACGAAGGGTTCTCTGTTACAGGAACCACGTGATAATGGTGTCAACCGCGGTACGTCCGGACATCACATACATTGGGGGCTAGTCACCAGCCCCCGCAGTTAAGCTCCTATGGCTAAGTGAAAGCACTAAAACTACATAGTCTGATTGCCTCGTTTATCCTTACACGTAACCGCCTCCGGGCACCGAGACGTCGGCTAAGGGTTAATGTGTTCGGAGAAACACCCCATGCAGTATCTGCAAGGGGGTTGAAGCCGACGACTGGTAACTTTCAGTTTTAAAACGGCCGCACAAGAGTCAAAATAAAACACTTGAGGCATTATATTTACAGCCAACCAGTTGCATTTCAACAAAACAAAAGTTTTAACTCCTCGGGTACAAGGAAAATAAATCTACTCATAAATTACATCTTTTGAGCATTGGGCCTCTATTGCCCGAGCATCACGATGGGAAAGTACTGCTCGGGGCGCCTATGCTCCTTCCCAGGAGGCGGAGGTCCGGTGGCTACTTCGGCTGGCTTGATCTTCGGCCAGTGCACCATGGTTTTTCCGAAGGCCATCCGAGCTCCCTCAATGCATACGGAGCGCTTCCAGGCATCGATCCGGGGAGTGGCGACGTACAGCCTCTGCACCAAACCAAAGTAGCTGCTCGGCAGCGGCTCCGAAGGCCACAACTTGACGCAGAGGTCCTTCATCGCCGGCTCCGCCATCCGATGCAACTCCATCAGCTGCTTCATTTGGTTATTGAGGAGGGGGGTGTTCGGGCGCTTGAAATTGCGCCCAAAACAGTCTCTGCTCGGCGCGACCCTCCTGGGCGGCGAAGAACCTGGCCGCGTTAGCTGCACTCCTCGGGAGGTCCGCAAAGGCGCCTGGGGAACGCCACACTCGCGTGAGCAAAGCGAACCAGTTACCACCAAAGACACTTTGCAGCAAGTACGGCTTACCATCCGCAATGAGTTTCACTTGGCGGAGTTCCTCTTGGTAGCTGCGCGCCTCCGTCTGCGCTTCCTTGGCCGCTGACCCCAGTGAGGTTAGCTCGGCGGCCTGCTCTTTATTCTTCTGCTCAAGGGCCTCACATTTCGTGATGGCATCCTTGAGCTCTTGCTGCACTTCAGCCACTCTGGCCTCGTGCTTCTGGCTAGCGGTTCTCACCGTAGCCAGCTCGGCAGCTGCCTGTTCGGCCGCCGACCTCTGCTCCGCCGCTTCCAGCCGAGCCTTCCTCAGCTCGGCCTTGAGGTTCTCGGCCTCCGCGGTAGCAGCTGCAGTCGTATTAGTTGACTCCGTTTAGGCTACTTACTCCAAACATTACTCAATAAAAAACTGCTATAATAGATACTCGTGCGGACTTGCCTTGCGCTTCGTCGAACCGCTTGTTCAGCAGGCCGAGGTCGTCCTCGGAGCTCTTGAGCTTCCGATTCAGCTCGGCCAACTCCTCGGCGTTGGTGGCTGTTGCCGAGGATGACGCCTGCATAGCACTCTATGCACATTAGGATCCGAGTTATAGATTTTCGATCCTCTGACCAGCTTTACTCAAGCCAGTCAGAGTCTCGGGGGCTACTGTGTATGAGGTTATGCACTCACATAAAAGAAATTTTCTAAGGGAAAAACATTACTTGGCCTACCTTGAAGCCTGTGAGAAGGCCATTGAAGGCTTCCTTCAGTCCGTTGTCCACGGACCGAAGACTTTGCAACACCGCGCCCATAAGGACACTGTGATCTTCAGCGATAGAGGAGCTGGTTAAAGCATCCTCTATTTCGTCCGGCCACCCAGTCAAAGCCCGCTCTGGGGCGGGCAGGGGTGGCGGGGGCACCTCGGCTCCTCCTCTCGAGGAGTCCGGAATGCTTGACTCCGGGTACCTTGACGGCTCCGGAGCCATTCTCGGAGAGAGCTCGGATCGTCCGGGCTCCTCCTCTTCATTTACCAGAGGGCTCCTCCCCTCCTGGTCTTCGGTGGCCGAGGTATGCACCTCGGCCATAACGGTGTCACCCCCTTCCCCGTGTGCGGCAAGGGAGGGGTCCTTCTCGACAGAACCTCCTCGGCCTCCTCGACGATAGGAGGAGGCGAGGCGCGTGACTCGGTGCCGCTCTCCGCCAGCGCGGCCGGTGGAGAATCCCCCTCCGAGACTCGATTGGTGGGGAGGTCGTGCAGCGGGCTGCAATATTAAAAGCAGAAGCACAGTTAATAGCAGACTTAGCTCGGCGGAAGGTGCACAGGCGAATCTTAAAGACACGTACCTTTGGGCCGGCGGTTTGACCCTAGGGGCCCTTCGAGGAACCTCTTCGGAGGCCTCAGAGTCCTCGGCAGAAGCCGAGCTATTGACGGACAAGGCCACCTTGGCCCTGCACGGTCTTTTGGGGGCAGGATGAGGCGGCTCCTCCTCGGCGTCCTCGGACGCCGCCCTCTTCTTTGTTCGGGAGGAATCACTTTCCTCCCCCTCCTCTCCCTACTCCCTCTCCTCCTCTTGTGTGGAGGGAGCATGGGTGTCCCCGGATCTAGTGTCCGGGGGTCCTCGGGAATGGAGGCCCTCTGTGGCCTCCCTCTTCCTCTCCTTCTTCTTCTCCTTCCTCTCCGGCGCCTCGTACGGCTCCACGGCCAACATGGCCATCAGCAAGGGCGTCCTGGGGCCCTCTGGCAGCGGGGCCGGGCTGTTGATCCGCTCGGCCTTCTTCAGCCAGCTCTGCGGATGAGAAATTAGAAAGTTGAGTACCTTATCAAAAGGGAATAATCCGAATACAAGAATAACACTTAACCTACCTCTCGAGGGGGGTTTGCGGCATCAAGGCCGATGTCTTCCTCCTCGACCGGCCAGTCCTTCTGCGGCTTGAACAACACCTTCCACAGCTGAGCGTGGGAAGTGCGGTAGAAGCTAAGCACTGTGGCGGGGTCCTCGGGCTTGTAGGCCCACAGTGGGGAAGCCCGGTCCTGGAAGGGGAGGATACGGCGGCAGAGTATGATCTGGATCACGTTGGGTAGCTCGACTCCCCGCTCTATCATCTTTGCTATCCGGCTCTGCAGCAGCGCCACCTCCTTGTTTGACCCCCAGTCGAAGCCTTTCTTGGTCCATGAGACCAGCCTCGTGGGGGGTCCGGATCGGAAGGCAGGAATTACCCCCCAATCCGCGCTCCTTGGCTCCGTGATGTAGAACCACTCCTTCTACCAGATCTTGACGGTCTCGATGAAGGTCCCTTCTGGCCACTCCACCCGGGGAAGCTTGCTGACCATCGCTCCCCCGCAGTCCGCCTGCTGGCCGTCAACAATCTTCGGCTTGACATTGAAGATCTTCAGCCACAGGCCGAAGTGTGGTCGGACCCGAAGAAAGGCCTCACAGATGATGATGAAGGCCGAGATGTGCAGGAAAGAATTTGGGGCGAGATCGTGGAAATCGAGCCCGTAGAAAAACATGAGGCCCCTGACAAAGGGATGGAGGGGAAAACCCAAACCTCGAATGAAGTGGGGTAGGAACACCACCCTCTCACCCTGCCGCGGCATGGGGATGACCTGGCCCGCCTCTGGAGCACGGTGGGTGATGTTGGCTGGGAGATAGCCCGCGCTCTTTAGCTCCAGGATGGCGTTCTCGGTGACGATGGAGGCTTCCCACTTGCCCTTGGACCCAGAACCGGCCATTGCTGGATTGAGCAGGTGGCTGGGGAGGTTCTTGGAAGGGAGAGCAGATCTGGGCGCTGGAGCTCGAGAAATTGGGAGGGCGACGGCGAAGGAAGAGGTAAGAGCGTGCGAAGGAAATGGAGGCCGCTCCCCTTTTATGGGTTGTAAAACTTGAGGTCCCTTTACTGCGCCGCAGGCCTCGCCGTTTCCCCGTGTAATCGTGTCATTATGCGCGCGTGGGACGGAGCAAATTATTGATCATATCCCTTGAAAATAGGGCACGATCTCCATATCGATGGGACGCGCCAATGAAGGAACTGCCTCGAACCGCGAATGGAGTTGTCATAAACCAACTCGCGGTCGTGGCGAGCTATGACCCTTCGGTAAAAGTTGTCAGATTGGGTCACTATTCACATCAATGCGACTAGCCTTCGGGGCTAAGTTATCGGTACACCTTGGCGACCGAAGCATAGTTCGGGGAAGGTGCGGGTAAGCAACACTTGAGAACTTGATTCGGAGGGGATGCAGACTTGACACAAGAATCACGGAAGGGAAGGAACTGGTCCACAAAGCCGATGGTGTTCGGCATATACCTCGGCTTCGAAGACTAGTTCGGGGGCTACTGAGGGTGTCCCGGACTAGGGGGTACTCGGGCTGCCGGCCTATCTCTCATAGGCCGGACTAGTGGGCCGCTCTTATCTTTTTCTGTAATCCCTGATTTTCTGATTGATATTGTACAATCAGACATGATCTGCCATAATGAATAAAATGCCATGAGGGCGGTTCTACAAAAAAAAAGGAAGGCCGGATTACGGGCGACCCCGTGCACCAGAAGGAAACCTCCGCAGACTTGGCGTCTCCTCCAAGAAATAATTACCGGCATGTTTATCCCCTGATGGCAACCGACCATATGTAACCCTAGGTCCCTCTGGTGTCTATATACACCAGAGGGTTTAGTCCGTAGAGAAAAATCATCATAACCACCTAGGGTTTAGTCCATCCGATCTCGAGGTAGATCAACTCTGTAACCTTCATACAGTCACATCAATACAATCTAGCAAGACGTAGGGTTTTACCTCTTCGAGAGGGCCCGAACCTGGGTAAATCGCTGTCTCTACGTTCCCTGTTACTCATTGATCCCAAGATCCACAGTTCGGACCCCCTACCCGAGGTCTGCCGGTTTTGGTACCGACAGTTGGGAGGCTCCCAAGCAGGAGGCCTGCGCCTTTTCGATCAGTGTCGTTGTTTTGCTCAGCCTTCTTAAGGCAAACTTGTTTAACTTTGTATCTGTACTCAGATACTGTTGTTGCTTCCGCTGACTCTTGTGTAACTCGAGCTTATGTATTCGAGCCCTCGAGGCCCCTGGCTTGTAATATAAAGCTTGTATTATTATTTTTGTGTCTAGAGTTGTGTTGTGATATCTTCCCGTGAGTCCCTGGGTTTGATCGTGCACATTTGAGTGTATGATTAGTGCACGGTCGAGTCGGGGGCGTCACAGATATCCTCAACAGAGAATTCACGTCTCAAGTGCTTGAGATAAGTAGCAAAGTTCCTCCATGTAGGAGGGAGTTTTGCAATAATGCAACCCGCGACAAACTTATCTGGTAACTCACACTTCAAGAGCTCCAGCTCCTTAGCGATGCACTGTATCTCATGAGCCTGGTCCAATACAGGACGGTTATCAACCATCCTATAATCATGGAACTGCTCCATAGCATATAGTTCGCTTCCAGCATCGGTTGCGTCGAACTTAGCTTCGAGCGCATCCCACAAGTTTTGGCAACGCGCATATGGAGATATGCGTCAACCAACTTGTCTCCGATCACACTAAGAATGGCTCCCACAAAGACAGTGGTTGCTTCCCTGAACGCCTTATCCTTCTCAGGATCAATCGTTCCGTCGGGAATCACACCACTGACCCAGAAGACATTCATAGCTGTGAGCCACAAGGTGGTCCTTGTCTGCCAACGCTTAAAATGCGTCCTAGTAAACTTTTCCGGTTTCAGAGTAGCAACAAAGCCTTGAATCAAAAAGTGCCTAAAATAAGGTTTTTGGATTGTTGGAAATATGAGCATCTTTTCGATTAGACTAATCCACGAGTAAACAGTAAACATGGCAATCACAGTATGCAACTCATACCGATACCTAAACATGTGAGCACGTACAGTACATAGAACCGAGACATCTATGAACACAGCATATACGGCTAGCACATGAATAAGCACATAAACGGATAAGTGAGGGATGAACAGATCATACCCTCCGGTTGGCCAAGCCAACGCGGCGGCGGCAGCAGCAGCCTCGGCGTCGTCCGTGGCCTTCTTCTTGGCGGCGGCGGCGTCGTTCGCCATGGGGTCGATGCAGGGGAAGTAGTGGAAGCAGAGGAGAACGAAGACGATGGAGATGGGGACGGATCGGGAGCAGTCGCGTCGAGACGCTCCCCAAAAACCTTAGGGTTGTGCAGGAGGGAGTGAGTGAACTGAGTTAGGTTACACTCCACAGGCCAGGAGGGAGTGAGTGAACTGAGTTAGGTTACACTCCACAGGCCAGCGCCTCTATATAGGCCGTCAGGTAGATGGGCCTGGGCTAGGCCCACAATCGAGTCCGCGAACAGCCCACGGTCCAACGTCTCGGACAGTGGCACATCCGTTAGCGACTCGTTAATTAATCAACAATTAATTAACTATTCCTGACCGACAAAAATAATGCTCGGCTCGGCTCATTCCCGCAACCCGCCCGCGCGGGGCGGGGGAGGAGGAGCGCGCGTGTACAGCTCCTATTCCCAAGCTCCCAATGGCATGTGGTAGAGCAGCCCTTATAAAGAGGTCTCACTCTTCTTACTGTAGCAGTATGGTACTTAACTTCACACCACTTGCCATGCATCGAAATGGGCCTTAGAGATTAACCATGGATTATTGTCTTATATGGGCCAAAGCCCCTCCATAATCCAACAGGATCTAGATAGCACACATCGGCTACGGAAAATTCGTAGACATGGCCGAATATGCGAAGGTTTCGATGGCTTCTCGGCGAGGTTGTGTAACTTTTGCCGAATGTCTAGTACAGTAATACTTTCAGCATGTGTTAACGTTTTGTTCCGTGTTGACTTTGGTCGAATCTTATGCCAATCAACAGACTTCCTCTGGTTTTAACAGCCTTTTAAAAAGTTATCCTTTGCGTGAAGCTCATTCCGGCTGCATAGTCACGAACATCGAATTAGTGCGTCCGTGATTCGTAAAGCAGCACCTTTTTGACGGGTGCTTTGACGGAAAATGCTTTGGAAAGGCGCCAAACACTGTTTGTTTCTTAGCAGCTACTCCAGTAAGAAGCTTTGTGACTTGTGAGCCTGTTAAGCCCGCCCTCGACCCTTGCTTGGTTTCTCTCGAAGGCTTTTTGTCATTCGACTGAGTAGTTTGTTCACCAGTGGAGGCCACCTACTCCCCCTTGTCTGATATGGAATTGATGGCGTGGATGCAACCAGAGTTGACGACCCGGTTGCATCCATCCATCCATCCATGATCGATCCCAGCCAATGCACCGGTTGCAGGCAGACCATGGAGCAGGGCGTGGCCGGGCTTCTGCCATGGCAGCATCACGCCACATGGGGCTGGAAGCAGCGATGAGCATGACCCTGTCATCATCGCGAACCACTGCACCCGTACTGAACCTACAACTTCCAAGATGCAAAATGAGAAACAACGGCCTCGCTAGCAGCAGCACCCAAAGCTCCACCATTCTGCGTACATTCGCCAGCTTATGCCCATGGTTACAACGTGAGGGGTCTACCAAGGCATTCATCCATCATCATTCAACAAGAAGAAAGTTGCCTAGAGATTCTGTCACGAATCTTGGTTAACAAAGGCATCATCAACATTAGATATCGTGTGCTGGTACTACCGGTGGATGCAACTCTTTATTATACTGCCATCTTCATCTCTATCTTCTGGTGAGGATCGTAGGAGACCAGCTTAAAATCCGATGCCATAAACGAGTCTATATCCTTCTTCAGAGGGTTTATCTTCAGAATCTGCAAATGACATCCATGTCAAACATAGTCAGATAAACAGATTACTCAGATGCAAAGGCGGAGTCAGCAACTGTCCCAGGCTGCTTTTCGTACAACAAGGTTATGCTCTGCTTGAGGAATGCTTACAGGAAATGGCTTGGGCTGCTTCTGAAGTTGTTCCTCCAAGGCTTGGACGTGCGTGCTGTAGACATGGGCATCGCCCATCACATGGACAAAATCTCCAGGAGAAAGATCTACACGCACACATGGAGAAACTCAATGCAAAACATATAAGATAAAACCAACCAGTAAAACAAGATGGAATGCTCCTTGCACTAGTATGACTAAGAATATTTCCTACGGAATTTTCTGCAAATAAGTCATATGTCCTTGCTCAAAAGCACTTTGAAATTGTTGGCAAAGATATTGATCAACAGGTTGCAGGCTATTATTCTTTCTTCAAACTAGTCATACCAAACAAACAGCAGTATGGCTTTTAAAAATGCAAAACTATTCAGAACTGCTTTTGTTGGGCATTTGAAATATGCCGCAGGTTGCATCTCTAATTCTCTATCATAAATCTAAAATTTATGAGAAAGCTTTTGACAAGATTATGCACAAAGCAGTGTTTGAAAAAACAGTATATGAAGGTTTTGGGCATAAATGGATGAGTTAGATCATGAAAACTCTTTTTTTCTGTCACCCGCATCAATCTCAGTGGTGTTTCTGACAAGTCTTTCACCCGCAGAGTCATGTCCAATAATGGTAATAACTTTGCAACAGACTTTCTGATGGTTCTTCTGCTGTTGGATAACTATTGGAGTTGCTGCATATTCATCTATAGGTAATGGAATTTCTACATTCCTGTTCATCTATAGGTAATGGAATTTCTGCATTCCTGTTCATCTATAGGTAATGGAATTTCTGCATTCCTATTCCTATTCATCTACAGGGAATGGAATTTCTGCATTCCTATTCCTATTCCTATTCATCTACAGGGAATGGGATTTCTGCATTCCTATTCATCTACAGGGAATGGGATTTCTGCATTCCTATTCATCTATAGGGAATGTGATTTCTGCACTCCTTGGGAGGGGCGGGGCCTGTGTGAGGGCAATCTGTTGAGTCTCAAGTCCCATGTGAGTTATTCTCCTTTGGCAAGGAGAAAAATATGACTGTACAGCAGGTGGCCAAGATAGAACAGTTGGTCTTCAGCTGGAGGAAACTTTGTTGGATCTTAGACGCCATACTGGCAAAGTATTCTTCATGAAGTAGCATAGACTACTCAGAAATCAGAATTATTTAAATTTAAAGAGACCACGCCTAGCACCCGGAATTGTTAAAAAAAAATTGAAAGATGAACTTGACAGACAGCCACTACGTCCAGCGGGGCATAGCTCCTAAGGGTGTGGCGTTGTATTGACAAATGACTAACTGTTTCTTCATAAACTTACTTTTTATATATCTCCGAATGCATCGACATGCAAAGCTTTGCATTTTTGTCAGAAGAAAGTGGTAGTCCACAGAGGAAAAGTTATTGTGAGCTTCAATCATGGAGACATAGATTGTTATCGATTGTATTTTCCCCCTCTTATTGTAACCCTTTTAGTTTCACGTAATTATAAACTAGGCTCATTTCCCTTTTTTTGTTAAAAAAAGAAATGACTAACTGTTTCCTCACAAACTAACTGTTTCCATTTGAGCTATTCTAGTGACAACTGACAACAGTATGATATAACAGAGGAACATATAGAACAACCAAAACGCCAAGTCTTCAACAACAAACCAAGTTGTCATGAAACAAAAAAAAACAAGTGAGGGTCAAGTCAAGAAGTAAAAACTTACCACAAACTTGTGCAATCATACATGTCAGAAGAGAATATGATGCAATGTTGAATGGTACACCAAGCCCCATGTCAGCTGAACGTTGGTACATCTGACAGGATAGTTCTCCATTCTCAACATAAAACTGCAAATTTTCAGCAAGATATAAAGTATGATAGTCTAAATAAGCTGCTAATAGACGAAAATAACAGATTAACTGTTTATAGAAGCAATAAAAAGGGGAAATGATTTACAAAACCAACCATTTTCAACAAAACATACACGTCTGAAAACATCATACTAGTCGACTTACAAGCAGATATATAGGCTTTGGAGCTTTTTCCTTTTGCAAAATACAGTATATGTATGTACAAGCAGGATAAAGAAAAAAATCTGCAATCCTCACCGAGGGGAGCCTTAGGCAACTTCCACGAGAAAAGATAGGAGTGATTTAAAACAGATAAAATGGTTAACATGTTTTGCATAGGCTACAGTCATGTACAAAATTGCAGCCACATAATGATGTATACAGTACAACTTCATATAAAAAACATAAGGATTTCCGGATAACAAAATGTAAAGAAAAAAATATCCCTAAACTATACTAAGTTACTAACCTGTGCAAACATGTGGCAAGGTGGAAGTGCCATCTTCTTGAGATCTGTTGGATTCCATGCAGACAGAATGATACGCCTATCGTCAGGGCTATTCTTGATCTTGTTAATGACATCAACTAATTGATCAAAACCTTTCCCCGTGTAATCAGCATGCATGTCAGTATATCTATGAAATATGTTGCGACGGTTTAGAACACAATAAGACAGGTACAGTTAAGGAACAAACGTGAAGGAGTTCTTAAATACTGTAAGCTTACTCAGCACCAAAGTGTCTCCACTGAAATCCATAAACTGGTCCCAAGTCACCCTCCTCTCTTTGTGATAGACCAATACTAGAAAATATGCCAGGCAGATCAAAGTTTAGGGACGTTATACTGTTTTACTTCTGTGCAGTTATATCCAAGAGATGTTACCTGTCAAGATACTCCCTTGACGCATTGCCATCCCATATACGAATGTTTTTTTCCTGTAAAACCTGTAAATAAGAAGTTATGGACACTGTCATGAAAAGGGGGGAAAATCCTGCTCCCAACAGTAATTGTATTAAGTTCAGAACAGTAATATGAAGCATCGATACATGACAGCAATATTGACCTACTATCCAGTCCTGAAATGCAGCTAGGACTAAAAATCAAATGTTCCCTCCGTTCCAAAATAAATGTCGTGGTTTTAGTTCAAAAATTGAACTAAAACCCATGACACTTATTTTGGAACGGAGGGAGTAGCTAACTAGGATACAATGGTGTAGAAGCTCGAAAGAGTTGACCCAAAGAGCTTAAAGCCTTAAACACATGAGTACCTTCAAATATAACATAACATGAATACTCAATATCATGCATGTGATCACCTATTTGTATTGGGTTGGCAAAACAAATACTGAAGAAAACCTGAAGGATCTAAATTTCTGTAAGAGGATTATTCAGAAAAATCTAATCCCAAAATAGTCGTTGTACTTGATTACGCATGGGCATAATTGCAGAGATGCTCCGCGAAGCACGTTTAAGGTGCACAACACAGTATGTTATGAAGGAGCATCCATAAGAAGAAATATTTCGGTGGCCACAGGAGTGCATACTCCTCTTCGAGGAGGGTTCATTACATGTCTTTTTACCATCATGCAGCCTAAGACACCAATCCCAAAAGTGGCTTCAACATTTAAACTTAAGGACTGCGCAACTCAACGGAAATAAATATTCAAGTACCTTTGCATTCGTTGAGCCACTGATGAACCATAACAGTTCTTCAAGAACACCACGCCAAAACACCCTCTAGAAAAAAAACATATGAAAAGAAAGAACGCATTAAAGATCAAGAGGAAATATTCTGCTCTCCGAATATAAACCAGGCCACAGGGGAGAAAATACCCAAAACTTTCTGTTCATGATTCAGAGGAAGATTTTTTTATACAGGTGTATAAGCTAATATTACCAAATTGTGTGATGTCCGAGACTCATAGACAAATACATTTGCCTAGCTGGTCACAAATAAGCACAAATGATAACAGGGATGCAAGCAGCAGCTCACTTGTCCTGTGAAACTCTTCGATTAGTGCACTAGCTGCAAAATTAATACTAGCGAGTACTTGGTTGCAGGATATGCGCCTCGCCACTTGCATCCTTAATTGATAGTAACAAAGAAGCTTATGATCTAATTGGTATACAGTTTTTGCAATTTAATGGATCATGGGATTCTAGGATGTAAGGATCTCATAGCATGTGAGTGTCTAAAATTATACTGGTAAAGATTAAAAAAACTTCAGAACCGTCTAAGCTTAAGAAACAACAAATATTGATGTCCACTAGGTCAATTAAGAGCGCAGCTATCTTCTCAGGTTCCTATAGGAAATGAACTGGTTCCTTTCAAATTATGACAAAATTATTATGAAATAAATGTGTAATAAATTAGAGAATTGTCTGTGCGTTCAAGAAACTGGGCCTCCATGGTATAACAAAAAATGTGTGCATGAAGTACATACAGGAGATAGATTAACCAAAATCAACAAGGTACTGCAAATCCCTAAGAGGCATCATGCTTGGCACGCATTTGAATTAAATTAACTAGCCTGATGCAGTTGCCCTTTCTTAAACTGAAAAGGCTGGTATCTTTATCAATTGACAATTCATCCATGCTCTCTTTCCTTCAAATAATAGAACCAAAGAGCATTGCATTCTGGACTTCCAGTAGCAAGCACACTGACTTCAGTATTGCTATGTTTGAAAATTAGAAGTGCATATATCCAACAAAGAGCATATGTAATACCTTCGTTGTAAGTAATGGAAAATTCTTCCTCAAGTTAAACCGCATCTGGTAAGAAGAAAACAAATATTAAATTTCCTTCCATCATCAAATCTAAGTAGAAATACTGAAAAATATTGGGGACAGCACCTGACAACCAAATTTTGATATTGTTCCTGTTCCTGTTCGGTCATTTTTCCGAGCACCACTTCGTAGAATATCATGAACAAGATTGAGATACTGATACTCATCATGCTTTTCAAAGATCATTTTTGGTAGAAAGGAAAAATTCTGAATTTCAAATTTTTCCTTCTTAGTATCGTTGCTAGTTAATTCATTGACATTTGAATCATTAGCTTCTTCTGCTGACTTTTTAACGCGAACAAAGGTCACGAAAGAATGCCTAATGTTGTTCTCCACAACTGGAGAAGATGAATACCACGGGTGGAAGACCAATGGATCAATAGGAGGAATGAAAGTATCACACTCAATGGTGGACTCTATGTCAGTAAGATGGATGGCCTCACATGCAGATGCATTTAGCGATTCCCTGCAGCAAAATTTTGTGATTGAAGTGAACACCGGACATGATGCCAGAACAACTAGAAACAATGTAAAAGGGCAGCCCGGTGCATGTATGTTTCCAGGACTTGAAGCGCCAAGGCTCCCCTTCAACTAGAAACAATGTGCATCAAACAAATATTCCTGGAAAAGTAAATAACTCACCTCAGTACCTGGCCACCCCCTATTAGAAAAGCTTTCTCGATTGTTGAGCTGTAGGGAGCTGATGCCAGTAGTTCTAAGGAAGAATCCAAGCTTCCACAGGTAACAACATTTTCAACTGTTGCATAATCAGAACTGCCTGAGCGAGTCAGTATAACATTCAAGCGACCGGGCAATGGTCTAAACTTAGTGGGTATGCTTTCCCATGTTTTCCTTCCCATTATAACAGCATTTTTCTTTGATGGATCTGATGTAGCCATTGTGAGCTCCTTAAAAAACTTAAGGTCACTAGGCAGCTTCCATGGCAATGCTCTGTCCTTCCCAATGCCCATCTCACGGGTAGCAGCAACCACAACTTGATATTTCCTCTGAATATCACTGTGTGAATTGCCATTTGTGACACCTGCCATCATTCGAGATTGATGGAAGCAGGAAGACTTCAGTTTGTTGATGGCTTCAAGAGATTTAAGCCTTGGCCAACGAGAAATTGCGGTGGTACGCGTGCGGAAAAATGGTGTGGCCTGAATGTGAGGAAGCAACGTATAAGAACCATTCAGTCAGCATAGAAAGCAGGGGACTGACACATAATATAACTAGACAGGATCCTAGAAGAGTTAAAGAGCTATCAAACAAATATTAAGAGCCTGTGGACAGTGAACCCCGATGTTTCAGAGCATAATTCGGAGTTTTGGACAGGTGCCAGAATCTATAACTAGCTAGATTCTCACAGAACAAGGGGAATGATCCAAACTATTTCAGCTTGAATAAAATTTGGGGTTGGAACATCTCTTGCCTTTTCTTATATAACACAAAAAGAGGGGGCAACAAGCACCGGCAGATAGAAATCAATGAAGTAACCAAATGTAACTACTCTAATTATTCTCCACTGTTTTAATTATAAGAGTACACTAGACAAAACTTTCTTGAGGCAAGAACTATGAAACTACGTTTTCTGTCAGAAACAGTTTTAGAAGAAATGAAAACCTTAGAACCATGTCAAAAGTAGAGGTAATGGCAGATAATGTAGATAGTGTACTTAACGATCATATAAAGATTGGAGATGCCGGGTCCTTTGCTGAGTAGCTTTGATGGTGATAACATCTGTGCCAGGAACTACCAATGAAAAATGGCACGGTCGTTGTTGTTAAAATAATTCAGGTAAATCTAAATAATTGAGATATGAGGGGAAAAAACGAAAGAATTGGCATTCTAGACTGTTGTCTGATGAAACTAAATCAGGAGAAAACCATCCTTTATGGCTTTATGCCAACAATCGTAACTGCCCAACCATTCGGTTCGCGTCAGAGCAGTGATAGGTTGAAATTACTGCTCGAGTCCTCTAGAACAGATGCATATCAAACAGCACTCACAGCGTCGCTACTTCATAACTTATTCTTCATCATAAATCTGACGAATCTGCCGAGGAACTTGACTGATTTGCCGAGATATGCGAAGAGAGGAACGCAACGCGAGGGGGGGGGGGGGGGGGGGGGGAGCAGAGTTGAGATGCGTACGTACCGAGGCCGTGCTCGCGGCGGCCGCCGCTTGCCTCGTTGGCTGTAGAGACGGCTCCCCCGACGCTGCACGCGCTCGCCGCCGTGGGTGAGGAGGAAGCGTCGGCTGTTGTGCGCGTTTTTTGGGCGGAGGCGGCGGGAAACAAGCGCGCCCAAACCCTAGCGAAGCGGCTGAAAACTTCCTCTGTGTCCGTCTCTCCCCTGCTGACGTCACCCCGAGCACCGCGGCCCCCACCTGTAAGCTCCCGGCCTGTCAGATGTTCGGTCCCACCTGTCAGTCGCGGCCCGCAGGCCTTGGTCGTAAGAAAAGGGAACCCACCGAGCCACTGGGCCGCCGAGGACCGAGGAGAGGCTTGCGTGCTGAGGAGCGGAGGTGTTTGAGTAGGAAGTAGGATAAGCGGATTGCTCTCTCGCTTTGGGGATTTCCGGCGACAAGGACTCGAGCGGATCGAGAGCACCCGCCCGCCCGCCCGACCTCGCCGATCAGCCGCGATGAACTGCGAGACGTGCCACCTCAGCGAACTGGTCGGATCCGATCCGATCCGACCCCCCTCTCCCTTCCCCCCTGATGATTTCTCCTTGCGTTCCTAACGATTCAGGCCTTCTTGGTTGTAGGAGCTGGAGCCGCTGGAGATCAAAGACGTGCTGCGATGTAAGTTCTGGTTTTTCCCCTTCGATTCCCTTTTCCATGCTTCTGCTCCACTGTTTCAATTTTTGCCTTCTTGTGTTCCCCCTCTTACTAGTTTATTATTAGTACATGTACTGAGCAGCAGTAGTAGTAGTAGTAATAGTTTGACACTGATATATATGGTAGCCGAAATCCACTCTTTGACACTGATGTACTGAGCAGTAGTAGTAGTTTAATCTACTACAGTATATCGTGGCCCCGTTATTTATGTCGTGGTCTGATTAGTTGCAACTGCTGTACTGATGTGCCGGAGATTGATTCCCTGAGGTCCTTGTTTCATGTTGACATTTGCACTTGTGCAAAAAGAAAACTGAAGCAATTGCATTCCTTTCTGCAAGTAGTCTTCAAACGGACCAGTTATATCAAACATGTCTGCTATTCTCTTTTGTGGTTCTCTTTACTGTGCTCCTAATGATTATCATGTATGAATGTGTTGCAGGCATCTTGCATACTATATTCTTTCATCGAACCCTCACTCTTGTTCGGCCCAAGGATGTTGACTGCGACCTCTTTGAGATCACATATGTGAGTATTACTGAATAGCTGCAATAACTCCATCTCCTCCATATATTTGGTGTTGCAGATAATATTACTTAGCTCCAAGATATATGCTGGTGTGCTGATCTTTGTGACCTGCTCCATCTAAAAAAACATCTTTGATGTTATTTGTGTTTGTGTGGTCAGGTTCAATGTGGACTTGCAGAATTAGAGAAGGAGGTCGATGAAAAGATCAACCAGTTCATTGCTTGGGCCGAAAAGCATCCTAATCGAAAAAGCCAGGTTGTTCGATCAGGCTAAACACCATGTTCTGCTATTTGCACATCACACATCTTTATGATTTTCGTTTTAACACCTGGTAGCTGAACACATCAGGTGTGCCTCTCATTCTTCGATGAGAAGAACAAACACCCAGGCTGGTTCAGCAGCAAGACTGAGAGGGTTTACTGGGAACAATGGTTCATCAACTTGCATGTCACAAGCCCTAAAGGACAAGGCAAATCACGTGGCTCCAAAGCGCCAGCAAATACTAAAGGTAGTTCCATTTTTATAAACAGAGTCATTTTCATGGCTCCTCGCTAGCGCTCAAACCCAGGTCGAGGGTGTGTGTCCCCCTGCTCTCCGCCACTCCGGACTCGTAGGAATAGTTTTGCTAATTATGTCATCTTCAGGATGGTATTGCTTATGAACATATAACAAATCAGTTATAACTTGTTGTTAACTTGCGATGATTTGTGCCCTCAGGACAAGCATTGGAAGAGACCAGCTCAAGACGTGATGCGCTGAGCTTGCTGATCCAAGAAGTGCTGTTCCAGATCATTAACTACGCCAATGAGAAAAAAGACCATATTCCTCCAATCTCTGACAGAATATTCAATCATGAGATTTTGGTCCCCAGGTGCGTTCAGTTTTATACTTGACTATTTTAACGGGCAACCTTCTTTGATACTGAGTAGTCTCTGCAAGTTTGTTGGGATTATTTCATCACTATCTGAATCTCCAGGTGACACCTTTTCCTTGGACGTGTGTTCACAGCTCTTCTGATTCTGTATTCGGGTGGAATGCCGACGTTCTTCGGAGGGCATTGAGTAGTGGACATTCGTACTCACTGAACTGAAGATCTTTGTTAGAAACTGCACTAAACGAAGATGTTGGTATCGGTGTGCTACCTTTCGCGGTGATAAGATATTGCCCCTTTCTCACCTCTCCGTTGATCATTTGGTTATAAGACGTCGTCAGAGCTGCTGACTCATGGAAGCAATGTTGTGTACAGAATAATGTAGAACTGCCAGTGAACTGACTCTGTTACCCATCCAATCATGTAATTCCCACTTGTTTAGTTGTAAATATTTCTCTTGACAATCTGCGTCCAAAAAATATTATGTTATGCAGATGTGAAAAATATGTGTATTCGGGATGTTATGTGCCTTTATTCAGTGTGCCGACACAAGGAAGAAAACTGGAGTGGGAGGCTGTTTTGACTGATCAAATTGTCACTTTTTAGAGTGGATAAAACACATTTTGCATTAGGATTATTTGATTTGAGATGGTGAAATAGGGAGAATGTATCATGTTAAAAGTTCACAAAAAGAAATTGAGTACGTACAAATAGCATACGTCTAACATGTCACAAATTTCTAGTATTATAAGTTAAACTCAACATGAAACAAAAACAACAAATTTAGCTTAAGGTAGTGTTAAGAAGCCGATTCTTAGCATGCTTTAAATAATAGTAATAGCTATAACTATTCATAGAATGATTTGTCCTTTCTACTTCTCTAGATGTGAGTTTAACTTGTAATAGAAATTTTGTGACTTGACAAAGGTATAATGTGCTTATGTACATTCTGATTTTAAGAAATTTTCAAACATTTTGGCATAACTTTACAACACCGTTTTGCACACCCCCCAATGCACATGTTATAGATTTTTCTAGCTAGATTACTAGACTTTGGAAGTTCAAACACATCTGTCGGGGGGATGATCCTCGGGTAGGCAACGGAGCTCGGATCCCCCTTCTTCTTTTCAAAACATCGGGGCAGGGCAAGCCCCTCAATCCGGCTGGCCTGCACGCCGGCTCCCCAGCGCGAGCCGGCTCGGCATGGCGACCCGGCCCGGCCGGCTGGCCGCCGGAGGACAGCCCTCATGACAAGACCAGCATGGCGACAGCGCCCCCTCCTTGGCGCCGACCCACGCGGGCATGGCTACAGCGCTCCCTGCGCCTCCGCCCGGGGCGGGCGGTGTCCGGGAGGCGCGATCCTGTTGCTAGACGGCGCCGACCGCCCTCTGACGAACGACAAGACCTGCCGCAGTGCCGCGCTGCCGACCGAACCCGTGCCCGACGGACCCGGCGCACCCGGCAGACCCGACGGACCCGGCGCTCCTAGACAATGACACCAGGGCCCCGCGCCCGTACATCTTTACTCGTGTAACCCTGGGGGTTGGCCTATAAGACCCCCCAGGAGGCCTCCATGCAAAGGGGTTCGCATTATCTCCCACTACACTCACACACACACACCCAGGAGAGGCCGAACGGCGGTCTATCCCCTTCTTCCTCCTCCGCCCATACAGCTCCAGGAGCGACCTTGTAGCCCTTGTGCTCTCCATATTACATCCGGCAGGACTAGGGGTGTTACCTCTCCGAAGGGCCCCGAACCTGGGTACGTCTCGTGTCTCACACTTGCGCATGCCAACCTCGCCTCCGGAATCCACCGGCGTCCTCTCGTAACCCCACCTTTTTAGCCATCTTATGGCATCTGCCGTGAGAATACCACGACAGATGGCGCCCACCGTGGGGCTGCTCGCGGCGCCGGCCGGAGTCAAGTTCCGGACGAGGCCCTTCACCAGCTCCGGCGAGCGCATCGTGCACGGTCTGGTCCGTGCGCCTCGCACGGCCAACCCGGCCGGCTGCAGCGCGGCACCGAGCGCGGACGCCGCCTGCCCCGCAGGCTGCCTCGTCGTCCCGTTCGGCGCGCTGCGCGTTTTCGTCGCGCTCGTCCCCGATGTGTTTCCCAGCGAGGTGCGCAGCTTCGCCGACTCCCCCGTCCCCGTTGGCTGCACCGTCCCCGACGACGTCGCGGCTCTCTGCGGCCGCGCGGAGGTGCTGACCATCGGCGCCAGCTCTGGCTCCCCGCGCGGCAAGGAGAAGGCCGTCGCGGCCGCCGCTGCCGCGGCTGCGGCTCCGCCACGCCGGGCCGACCCGCTCCACGAGACGACCCGGAGTCTGCAAGCCCCCATCACGCCCGACGCCGACACAGCTGCTGCTGCGGCGTAGCTCAACGAGGACCGCCAGCATCTGCTGATCGAGGCCACGGAGCTCGCGGCAACCCGGCGCCGGCTGGAGTCCGCCCAGCGTGAGTACGACAGCGCCCACGGCTTCACGCTGGCCGCTGCCGAGCCCAGCCGGGTCGCGGAGGTGCGGATTCGTGGGGGCGCAATCGGCCGTGCGCTAGGCGCAGGCCGGCCCATGTACGACACCCCCGTCAAGAACTTGCGCGTGGCGCAGGCGGCCATGGCGGATCTCGAATTCCTGGAGGGCGAGGAGCTGCTGCAGCAGCAGCAGCAGCGCATCCGCGACCTCATCGCCGCGGCGAACGAGCAGCAGAAGCAGTTCGACCCGGCCCAGCCATCCGCCTCCGCCTCAGGAAAAACCGGAAACCCGGAGAGGGCCCTCCGGGACGCGCGGCAGACGTCCTCCCACGCCTCTAGCGTGAGCCGCTCTGGCCGGCACCGGTCCGGTCGAAGCCGGCACAACCGTGCCGCAACCGCTGGAGACGGCATCGCTGGCGAGACGGCTGGCGACGGCCGGGTTCAGCCGCCGGAGCCCCCCGTGCTTCCGGCTCGGCGGCCCGCGCCGGCCCCGGAAGCCCTGGCACCCCGCGGTCCCGTGGCGGACCGGATTGGACCCCGTGGTCCCGTGGCGGACCGGCTCGGCCCCCGCGAGCCCTACGACGAAAGCGACGCCCGTCATCGCATCGACCGGCTGGCGCGCTCCACGGCCCTGTAGGAGGAGAGCTCTGTCAGCCCGGCGTGCTTTGGCCCCCGCATCCGCGAGGAGCCCTTCCCCAAAGGCTTCTCGCTGCCCCGCGACTCGCCCAAGTACAACGGCGCCACCAAGCCGGAGGACTGGCTGACTGATTACACCACGGCTGTCGGCATAGCCAGCGGCAACCGGCGCGTGGTCGTGCGATACGTCCCCCTCATGCTGCTCGGCTCGGCCCGGACGTGGCTTAACAGCCTCCGAGCCGGCAGCGTGAATTCCTGGCTGGATTTTGAAGATGCGTTCATTCGCAACTTCACCAGCACCTACAAGCGTCCCGGCAAACCTCGCCACCTCTCCATGTGCGTACAGAAGCCAGGCGAGCCCCTTCGCGATTTCCTCACGCGGTGGACGGAGCTCCGCAACCTGCGAGGGCGTCCACGAGGTCCAGGTCATCCAATACTTCATCGACGGATGCCTGGACGGCACTTTGGTCAAGCACCGGCTGGTGTGCGACGAGCCGGAGACCCTGGCGGAGCTCATTGTTGTGGCGGACAAGTACGCTACGGCCGACTCCGCGATGAATGTAAAGATCACGATCGACGCAGACGGCAAGCTCCCCCCAAGCCGGCTGGCGACAACAGTCAGCGCCGGCAAGACAACAACAACAACAGCAACGGCAAGCGCAGGAACGACCAGCAGGCGCCCCGCTACGACAACCGGCAGGTCGCCGCGGTGGAAGGGGAACAGCCGGCTGAGCAGGGCTCCAGCCAGCGCCCGCGCACCGGCAAGGTTGCCTGGCAGCCCAAGCTGTCCTTCGAGCAGATGCTCGACGCCCCTTGCAAAAACCACAGCGGCGCGAAGCCGTCGACGCACACGCTCCGGCAGTGCAGCTTCACCCAGCACCTGTTGAAGGGCAACCTTCCGTCCCCGCCACCCGGAGCCGGCCCGCAACAGCCGCCGCTTCCTCCGCCCCCGCCGCCACCCGGCGCCCTCGCCGACAATCCTTTCCCGCGCCCGGACGCATCCTACGTCGTCTTCACCAGCGAAGGGGATGACAAGCACGCCAAGCGCAAGCACGCAGCCGAGGTGAACGTCGTCGTCTCTCTGGTTCCCCAGTACATGCACTGGTCCGACCGGCCGGTGAGCTGGACCCGGGAGGACCACCCGGCCGTCATGCCCACACCGGATGGCTACGCCCTTGTGCTCGACCCCACCTTCGTCTCCGAGAAGCGCACCTGCCGCTTTTCGCGGGTGCTGATCGACGGCGGCAGCAGCATCAACATCCTGTACCGCGACACCATGACCAAGCTCGGCATCGAGGCGCGACAGCTGGAGCCAACCCGGACGGTGTTCCACGGCATCGTGTCGGGTCTCTCTTGCTCTCCGATCGGCCGGATCCGGCTTGACGTCATGTTCGGCTCCAGCAGCCATTTCCGCCGCCAGCCCCTACCACGCGCTGCTGGGCCGGCCCGCGATGGCCAAATTCATGGCGGTCCCCCACTACGCCTACCTAAAGTTGAAGATGCCGGGTCCCAAGGGTCTCATCACCATCGTCGGCGACTACAAGAAATCCCTCGAGTGCGCCAAAGCCGGCTCCCAGCTGGCCGAGTCGCTGGTCATCGCCGAGGAGAGATGCCAGCTCGACCGGATCGTGGCGTTGGCTAGCGCCCAGCCGGCCGTGCCGACTCCGCCCAAGCCGGCCGACGAGGCCTCCTTCAAGCCGGCCAAGGACACGAAGAGGGTCCCGCTCAACCCGGCCGACCCCAGCTCCAGCAAGTACGTCGTCGTGGGCACCGACCTCGACAGCAAATAGGAAGGCGAGCTCGTCGATTTCCTCCGTGAGAATCAGGATATCTTCGCATGGTCCCCCAAAGACATGCCGGGTGTCCCGAGGGAATTCGCCGAGCACAAACTTCACGTCCGCAAGGACGCCAAGCCTGTCCGACAGCCGCTGTGCCGTTTCTCCGAGGAGAAGCGAAGAACCATCGGTGAAGAAATCGCCCGGCTGCTCGCAGCCGGCTTCATCATGGAAGTTTTCCACCCGGAGTGGCTGGCCAACCCAGTCCTCGTCCTGAAGAAAAATGGCACCTGGCGCATGTGCATTGACTACACCAGCCTGAACAAGGCATGCCCCAAAGACCCGTTCGTTCTGCCCCGGATCGACCAAGTCATCGACTCCACAGCCGGCTGCGAGCTCCTGTCCTTTCTGGACGCCTACTCCGGCTACCACCAGATCAAGCTGGACCCGGCCGACGCCCTCAAGACGTCCTTCATCACGCCCTTTGGGGTGTATTGCTAGATCACCATGTCGTTCGGCTTGAAGAATGCCGGCGCCACCTTCCAGCGCTGCATGCAGAAGTGCCTGCTGCCCCAGCTCGGCAGAAATGTGCACGTCTACGTCGACGATATCGTGGTGAAGACCAAACAGCACCTCACGCTCCTAGCCGACCTCAAGGAGACCTTCGCCAACCTGCGCCGGTTCCAGATCAAGCTCAACCCGGAGAAATGCGTCTTCGGCGTGCCGGCTGGCCAACTCCTCGGCTTCCTCGTCTCGGAGCGCATGCGCAAGCCGACCCGGCTGCGCGATGTCCAGAAGTTCACCGGCTGCTTGGCCTCTCTCAGCCGGTTCGTCAGCCGGCTGGGGAGAGGGCCCTGCCCCTGTATCAGCTGATGAAGAAGACGACGGCGTTCGAGTGGAGCGACCAGGCGGACGAGGCTTTCCACGACCTCAAGCGCATGCTGTCCACCGCACCCGTCCTGGCCGCACCGGCTGAGAAAGAGGCACTCCTGCTGTACATCGCCGCCACCTCCCGCGCGGTCAGCACGGTGCTGGTGGTCGAGCGCCCTGAGGAGGGCAATGTGCAGCCGGTTCAGCGCCCAGTGTACTTTCTGAGCGAGGTGCTCTCCACCTCCAAGCAGAACTACCCCCACTACCAGAAGATGTGCTATGGCGTGTACTTTGCCGCCAAGAAGCTGAGGCAGTACTTCCAGGAGCATACCATCACCGTGGTGAGCACGGCCCCCATCGGCGAAATCATGGGCTGCCGGGATGCCTCTGGCCGGGTGGCCAAGTGGGCCATCGAGTTAGCCGGCCACACGATCCTCTACGAGCCCCGCACCACCATCAAGTCCCAAGCACTGGCCGACTTCCTCGTCGACTGGACCGAGACCCAGTACCTGCCACTGGCGCCTGAGTCGACTCACTGGCGCATGCACTTCGACGGCTCCAAGATGCGCAACGGCTTGGGAGCCGGCATCGTGCTGTCTTCCCCCAAGAACGACCGGCTGCGGTACGTGCTGCAGATCCATTTCGCCGCCTCCAACAACGTCGCCGAGTATGAAGCCCTCGTGCACGGCCTCTGGCTGGCCAGGGAGATCGGCATCCGGCGCATCCTCTGCTACGGCGACTCGGACCTGGTGGTGCAGCAAGTTTCCGGCGACTGGGACGCCAAAGACGCCAACATGGCCAGCTACCGCTTCCTGGTCCAGTAGCTCTCCGGCGGGTTCGACGGCTGCGAGTTCCTCCACGTCCCGCACGCGGACAACGAAGCAGCCGACGCCCTGGCCAAAGTGGGTTCCACCCGGCAAGCCATCCCATCCGGCGTCTCCCTCGAGCACCTCCGGAAGCCGTCCATCAAGCCGTCTCCCGAGTCGGAATCCATCTTCGTCCCGGACGACCCCGACGCGCCCCCACCCAACCCCGGAGTTCCCGGCCCAGGCTCGGGGGCTGCCGGCTCCGGCCCGGGGACTGCCGGCTCCGGCCCGGGGACTGCTGGCGCCGGCTCGGGGACTGCCGTCCCCGGCTCAGGGGCTGCCGGCCCAAGCTCAGGGACTACCGGCTCCGGCTCGGGGGCTGCCGTCCCGGATCCCATCCCGGCGGCCGTCCACACGGTGGTGACGGCACCGTCCTGGGCTCAGCCGATCCTCGCCTTCTTGGAAGTCGGCGATCTCCCCTGCGATGAGACCGAAGCTCGACAAGTGCAACGGCGAGCGTCCGCCTACAGCATCATCAACCACGACCTCGTCAAGCGCAGCACGACTGGCGTTTTCCAGCGCTGCGTCGAGCAAGACAAAGGGATCGAGATCCTCCTCGACATCCACCAGGGCGAGTGCGGGCACCACGCCGCCTCGAGGTCCCTGGTGGCCAAGGCTTTTCCGCCATGGCTTCTACTGGCCCACGGCCCTGGAAGACGCCGAAGAGTTGGTCCTCAAGTGCGAGGGATGCCAACGCTTCAGCAAACGCAGCCACCAGTCGGCTTCAGCACTCCAAACCATCCCGATCACATGGCCCTTTGCCGTCTGGGGGCTCGACACGGTGAGGCCCTTCAAGACCGCCCGAGGCGGCATGACACACCTGCTGGTCGCCATCGACAAGTTCACCAAATGGATCGAGGCCAGACCGATCAAGAAGCTCGACGGGCCCACGGCCGTCCGGTTCATCAACGATATCGCAGTTCGCTACGGCGTTCCCCACAGCATCATCACGGACAACGGCACCAACTTCGCCAAGGGCGCGCTGGCCCACTACTGCTCTGCATCCGGCATCCGGCTCGACTTGGCCTCCGTCGCACATCCGCAGTCGAACGGCCAGGTCGAGCGGGCAAACGGCCTCATCCTAGCCGGCATCAAGCCGCGACTCGTCGAGCTGCTCGTGCGCTCACCCGGCAGCTGGCTCGATGAGCTGCCGGCCGTCCTCTGGAGTCTCCGGACGACGCCCAACCGCTCCACCGGGTTCACCCCGTTCTTCCTCGTCTACGGAGCCGAAGCCATTATCCCCACCGACGTCGAGTTCGACTCGTCCCGGGTGACCATGTACACAGAAGCCGAAGCAAAGGAGGCACGCGAAGACGGCGTCGACCTGCTCGAGGAGGCGCGCCTTCTGGCACTCAGCCGGTCAGCCATCTACCAACAAGGCCTGCGCCACTACCACAGCAAGAAAACCAAACCCCTCGCGTTCCGCGAGGGTGACCTTGTGCTCCGGCTCGTCCAACGGACAGCCAGCCAGCACAAACTGGCCTCCCCCTGGGAGGGCCCCTTCATCATCAGCAAGGCTCTCTGCGACCGGAACGCGTACTACCTCATCGACGCACAGAAGCCGAACAAACGCAAGTGAGACGCAGCCGGCGAGGAGTCCAGCCGGCCCTGGAACGCGGAGCTCCTCCGTCCGTTTTACAGTTAAACTCATGCATGTATGTATCACCACCTTTTGGATTTAATGAAAGCAGCAAGCCTCCTCGTGTTTGTTTCGCCCGCCGAGTCGGCGCAGCCGACTCGGGGGCTCGGGGGTTTTCCTTTTCCGTTATTTCTCTGTGTGTCTATGCACTTCCCCGTTTTTGATTCTCCCGCCGAGTCAGCGCCGCCGGCTCGGGGGCTCGGGGGCTAGCCGGCTAGTCCGCGCCTCGCCAGTTTTCCTTAAGTCCATTCCGAAGCGTACGAACCACCAAAGCCCTCTCTTGGCCCACCACAGCCGGCTCTCGGCTGCCTGGTCAGCAAGAGCTAAAGGCCGGAAGCATCGCCACGCGAGAACGGCTAAGGAGGAGGGACCGGCATGGCCAATCCGGCTCAACCCGCCTTCTCTCATTAATTCGCCGCACGACCGGCTGCGCCGCCTGCCGCCAGCCGGCCCAGTGGGTGTTTCGCTCGCGCTCAATGTCTGGAAAAGCCTAAGTATTGTGCGTCCGCTCTCGAAACTGAATCCCCGTCCTAGCCACAGCTGTCACCCGGCTGTCCGGCTAGCGGGAAGGAAGTCCAAAGAAAAGACAAACAGGAAAAGGCCCAAGGCCGAACAGCAAGAAGTGAAATCGCATGCAAAATTTATATACAGCAAGGGCCTTCGGCCACAAGTTCATTACATGTAACTACACCCCGAGTGGGTGGACCTGCTACCTAACCGGGTTCAAGTACAAGAAGGTTGAAGGTAAAAAGAAAAAAAATCCTAAGCGGCACCCGCGTCGTCTCCGGCCGGCGTCGGCTCAGCCGAGGTGGACGCAACCGCCGGGTCGGGCCCAGTGCTCTCCGGCCTCTCGGTCGTGGCATCGTCGTCCGACTCGGCCCCGTCGTCAGCATAGACCCCCGTCTCGGCCAAGCTGCCGTCCGGGTCATTGAGCAACAGGCCGAACTCGTCGGCGGGGAGCTCCTCGCCGTCTTCCGTCCGCTCCAGGACGAACTCGTCGTGTGGGGCGAACGAGGCCAGGTAGCTGGCGCGCCTGGCGATCCGCTGCGCCCACGCCGCCAAGTCCTCTTCCGCGCCGGCCCGCTGCGCCGCCAAGCGGTCGAGGTCCACGCCCAGATACCACAACACGACGAAGTGCAGCGCCGTCTCCGCCCCGGCGCGGGCCGCGGAGGCCCTCCACGTGCCAAGCCGCTCTACCCCGGCCTCCAGCCATCGCGCCAACCGGGTGACGCTGTTCGGCACCACTGCACTCGGCCAGAGGCTGCTCGCCATACCCAGCCCGGCCTCGAACAGGAGGTGCATGTGCCCCTCCACGGCTCAAAGACAGGCCTCGCAGGCAAGGACGATCTCCGAGAGGCTCCAGGCGGCGTAAGCGTCAATCTCCGCCCCTATCGCGCGCAGGTCCGCCCGGTGGGCATACACGGCTGCGTTGGTCGCGTCCTGTGTCTCCGGGAAGACTCCTGGCAAACGAAGGAAACAAATCAGTCAAAGAAAGCAACTTGCCGGCTACGCCAGCCAGACCAAAGAAAAGATAGCACTTACGGGCGAAGGTCTCGTCGAGGTGCTGCGCCTCGCCCAGCATCCCGTTCTCCCGTATAGCCGACGCGCAAGCCTGGGCCTCGAGATCCTTCTCGAGCTGGGCGATCCTCCTGCCGGCATCCGCCAGCTCCTCGGCCGCCTTGCCGCGCTCCTCCGCCAGCCGGCCCAGTTCCGCCTGGTGGGCATCCTCCGTCTTGGCCTTCTCGGCCACCAGCCGGTCCACCTCGGCCTGGAGCCGGTCACGGTCGGCGACGGCACGGTCGCGCTGCTCGCCAGCTTCGGCAAGCCGGCCTCAGAGGCCAGGCACCTCGGCCGCGTCGGCTGCGCGACAAGGTTCCCGGTCAGATGCCGGAAGCAAAGATTAGAAGAAAAAGACAAAGCTCTAAGATTCGACCCGGCTGCTCCGCAGTCCGGCCCGAACCTCGGGGGCTACACCCAGTGGGTGCGTTGGCGCGCCCCCACTGAAGGCAAGCAAGGCGTACCTTGAACCCGGCGCATCTCCTCTTCCTTGGCGGCGAGCTGGGTTTTGGCCTCTCGGTACCGCTCCCGGAGCCGGTTGTACGCGCTGGCCCGGAGGTCGTACAGATGCTGCGCGCAGACGGAAGATTAGAAGAATGCCAAAAACACGCTATAAGATTCGACCCGGCTGCTCCGCAGCCCGGCCGAACCTCGGGGGCTACACCCAGTGGGTGCGCTGGCGCGCCCCCACTGATTCGACAATTGAGGCAAGCAGAGAAGAAAAAACTCACCGCAATCGCCTGCTCCAGCCTCCGCGCCGCCTCCTGCTCTTCCCGGACGAAGGCCTGCAGGCGCTCGCTCCGACCACGAAGCTGCGAGCGCAAGGCATCCGCCGCGTCGTCCTCCCGGGTTCGCGGCCCGACCACAACCTCGCTGGAGCTCGCCCACGGCTGCTGGATCGCGGTCCCGGCGCCGGATCCGCTCCCACCCGGCCGCTCGGAGTTTGTGGCGGCTTGGGGCGGCACGACCACCAGGGTACCGGTGTCCCCGGTCGCGGCCTCCGGGGCCGGCGTCGGCTGCGCTTGGCCGGATGGCGCGGAGTCCGCCTCACGCCTCTCTCCGCCGCCCTCGACTCCTCCCGCCGGGTCGGCCTGGGGCGGCGTGTCCACGACGATGTTCTCATCGACGTCCGACTCGCCATTGGCCGGCTCCGTCCGCCCGACCGGCTCGCCCACCCCCTCCGGCCGCGGCTCGATGATCGTCACCGCCGGCGCCGAGCCCTCCTCTATCTCCGGCCAGGCCGGGTCCACGGTGGTCCTGGCTCGCCTGGCGGAAGCCCTCTCCCACGCCCGGGCCAAGGCCTCTGCCATCGCCTTCTCGGCCTCCGCCCGATCCCGCCAGGCGGCGTGCACAGCCGCGTCGGGGTCCTGGCCGGACTGACGAGCCTCGAGTTCCTCCTCCACGGTCTGACCCGGCTCGCGGTCGACGGCGCTGCTCTGGGTCTTCCTCCAGATGGCCTCGCCCGCCGCGGCCTCTGCTGCCACTACCGCCAAGTCAAGGGCGGACCTATGCACAGCAAGTTTATCACCGCGAAGGCACAAGCGAGAAACAAGCAAGAAATCAGAAAAAAAAGATGAGGGGCACTTACCCAATGACCGTCGGGACCTCCCGTCTCGGCCCCACAGACAGGGCAAGCCGGCGCTTCTTCTTCACGGCGGCCCTCTCGCGCGCCGGATCTGCTGCCGCCGGGCGCTTCGCGGCCGGCCTAGTCTCAACCGCCTCCTTCCCATGCGGCCGGCTGACGGACGCCGTCGCGTGGGCCGGCCCGGCGCCGGCCGTCTTCCGCAGCCGTCTGGGGGGGGGTCGACGCTGGCGTCCTCCCCGGCCGAGGGCGCTGCACCGCGGGCACCGGTCAGGGCCTCCTCGTCGTCATCCGGCCAGTCTCGCAGTAGATCTGGGGGCGGGGACTTACCCGCATTCCGCGACCCGCCGGCCGCGGCATCGGCCAGGCGCGCTTCGACCGCCCCCTCCTCTGCCTCGGCGCCGACATCCTCCACGTCCGAGTCGGGCAGATCGGCCAGCAGGATCTGGGGATTCGGCCCATCATGGTTCCGCTGGCTAGTGAATAGCTGCGGCCCTCCCACGGCGTCAGGACACAAGAATAACGTCGAAGCGGCAAAAAATAAAGACCAGGGACTCACCGCCGGCGCCGGGTTCCCTCGGTGATAGGGCTCCTTCCCGAAGCTCCACCCGTCCTCCTTTAGCCCGGCCTTGGAGATGTGGTTCACCCGCTGGGCGATCCCGGCCGGCGTCAGCTCCTTAGTCGACATCCGGGTCGGGTCATCCCGGCCGCTCATGTCGCAGATCCGGTGTACCCGGCGCTGCAGCGGCAGCACCCGGCGGGCGATGAAGGCCACGATGAGGTCGGCCGGCTTTAGCCCCTCGCGATCCGTCATCTCCCCGACCCGGCAGCAGATGTTCACCATTTCCTGCGGCGGCTTCTTGGGGCAGTAGCCCCAATTCGGCTTCTCGAGCGGCGGCGCGTCGACAAAGGGCGGAATGTTGATGACGTCCACCGCCGGGTCGGCGTTCCGGACGTAGAAGAACATCGTCTGCCACTTCTTGGCCGAGTCCTCAAGCGGCAGCTTGGGAAACGACCCGTTCGACTGGCCGGTAACCACCGCGGCTCCGCAGTCCGACATGACGCCGACCGACGCCCCCTGCTGCTCGAGGAAGGCGTGGAAGAAAAGGCTCGCGGGGAGGCCGAGTCCGCGCTCGAAGTGAGAATAGAAGACGACATACTCGCCCGCCCGCGGCTGCGGCACCCTCTCCGGGCCGGGCGCGCGCGCGACCAGCGCCTCCGCCGGCGGCAGCCGCTTCGTACGGTGGAGGTAGCGGATGTTGGCCTCGGTCGTGATAGAACCCTTCCAAGAGCCTTTCGGCAGCGCCATTGGAGGGCTCTACGGGCTTCGAGATGCGGCGAAGAAGAGGAGGAGGAAGGCAGAGCTGCGCGCTGCGGGCCTCTGGTCGCGGTGCGCGGCGGCGGATGCGAACGAAGCACGTGGTGGAGGCACCTCGCTCGAGCGCAGTGGAAGGGAAGCAGAGGAGGAGCAGGAGGCCGGGGTGCGTGCGTGAATGTTTCCGCCGCACTCTCCCCTTCTCATTTATAACCACGAGAGAACGTGGGGGAGTGGGATCGTTTGCGCCCACGATCCCCACTCCCCCGCACTATGCGCGTGCGTTTCCCATATGCATTAACTGCACGGGGAAGCGCAACCGCCAAGGGTCGCCGTAGTAAATCCCTCGCGCGCGGGCCGAGGGCGCGTCGTGGCGGGCCCGGTCCGCAGTCACGTCCCGTCGCGCGCGTGGGCTGGCAGACCTCGCCCGCCGTGAGGCAGCACGTGGCGGTCCGTCAAGCTGCGGCGGGCGCGAATCGTCGTGCAAAGCAAGACTCGTCCGGCGGACGTTTCCGTTTCCCGCCCAGGCCGGGGTGCCGCGACCCGGCTTCCGGAAGCCGGCCCCCAGCGGGAGTTCCCGGCATCCGCTGTCGCGTTCCCGACGCGCGTACGGGCGGAGCCGCCCAGCCGGACTCCACCACTTCGTCAATGAACCGGCTCCACAGGGGGTAAGCTGCGAAGGCCCTCCTGCCTGGAGCCGACGAACCTTCACAGCTTCGGGGACTACTGTCGGGGGGATGATCCCCGGGTAGGCAACGGAGCCCGGATCCCCCTTCTTCTTTTCAAAACATCGGGGCAGGGCAAGCCCCTCAATCCGGCTGGCCTGCACGCCGGCTCCCCAGCGCGAGCCGGCTCGGCATGGTGACCCGGCCCGGCCGGCTGGCCTGGGCCGGCTGGCCACCGGGGGACAGCCCTCATGACAAGACCAGCATGGCGACAACGCCCCCTCCTTGGCGCCGACCCACGCGGGCATGGCTACAGCGCTCCCTACGCCTCCGCCCGGGGCGGACCGTGTCCGGGAGGCGCGATCCTGTTGCTAGGCGGCGCCGACCGCCCTCTGACGAACGACAAGACCTGCCGCAGTGCCGCGCTGCCGACCGAACCCGTACCCGGCGGACCCGGCGCACCCGGCGGACCCGGCGACCCGGCGGCCCCCACCACCAGCTCCTAGACAATGACACCAGGGCCCCGCGCCCGTACATCTTTACTCGTGTAACCCTGGGGGTCGGCCTATAAGACCCCCCAGGAGGCCTCCATGCAGAAGGGTTCGCATTATCTCCCACTACACTCACACACACACCCAGGAGAGGCCGAACGGCGGTCTATCCCCTTCTTCCTCCTCCGCCCATACAGCTCCAGGAGCGACCTTGTAGCCCTTGTGCTCTCCATATTACATCCGGCAGGACTAGGGGTGTTACTGTTGGGGAACGTTGCATGGGAAACAAAAAATTTCCTACGCACACACAAGATCTATCCATGGTGATGAGCATCTACGAGAGGGAGAGTGAATCTACATACCCTTGTAGATCGCTAAGCGGAAGCGTTAAGAAACGCGGTTGATGTAGTCGAACGTCTCCGCGATCCAAATCGCAAGTCGTCCCTCGATCCGATCACGAACTAGTGCCGAACGGACGGCACCTCCGCGTTCAACACACGTACGGCTTGATGACGCCTTCACCTCCTCGATCCAGCGAGCGATGGTGAAGTAGTAGATGAGTTCCGGCAGCACGACGGCGTGGTGATGGTGGTGAGGAACAATCTCTGCAGGGCTTCGCCAAGCACTACGGAGATTATGACGGGAGAACTAGAGGGTTAGGGTTGCCGACACACGGCTTGGGAAATCTTGATGTGTCCCGTGTGCTAGCCCTGCCCCTCTATTTATATGTTGAGCCCTGGGGTCTAAACTTGGAGAGAAAACCTCCACAAGGTCGGTTTTGCCCGCACAAGGTCGGTTTGGCCCGCACGGAAAGAGTCCAACTCGGATTCCAGCAGTATCGCGTACAAGCGGTAGTACCGCTTACGATAAGCGGTATTACCGCCTGTAGCGGTAGTACCGCTTACGATAAGCGGTAGTACCGCCTGTAGCGGTAGTACCGCTTACGATAAGCGGTAGTACCACCCCAGACGCCAGCAAAACTTCCTTTTGCACTTTGCCTAAGCCTCGTGGGCTTTACCCCTTGGCCCATATAAAGTGTTCTCGTACCCGAACATTTCGGGAAACATCCGGAACCCCTTCCGGTGAATTCCGGAACCCTTCCGGAGACCAAACACTATTATCCCATATATCAATCTTTACCTTCGGACTCTTCTGGAGATCCTCGTCATGTCCGGGATCTTATCCGGGACTCCGAACAACCTTCGGTCACCAACAAAATAACTCAACTATACTAATCGTCACCAAACGTTAAGTGTGTAGACCCTGCGGGTTCGAGAACTATGTAGACATGACCGAGACACCTCTACGATCAATAACCAATAGCGGGACCTGGATGCCCATATTGGCTCCTACATATTCTACGAAGATCTTTATCGGTCGAACCTCTATGTCAAGGATTCAGTTAATCCCGTATGCTGTTCCCTTTGTTCTTCGGTATGTTACTTGCCCGAGATTCGATCGTCGGTATCTCTATACCTAGTTCAATCTCGTTACCGGCAAGTCTCTTTACTCGTTCCGTAATACAAGATCTCGTGGCTAACACTTTAGTCACATTGCTTGCAAGGCTCATTGTGATGTTGTATTACCGAGTGGGCCCTGAGATACCTCTCCGTCACACGGAGTAACAAATCCCAGTCTTGATCCATGCCAACCCAACAGACATCCTCGGAGATACCTGTAGAGCACCTTTATAGTCACCCAGTTACGTTGCGACGTTTGATACACACAAGGTACTCCTCCGATGTCAGGGAGTTGCATGATCTCATGGTCATAGGAACAGATACTTGACATGCAGAAAACAATAGCAATAAACTGACACGATCATATGCTACGTTCGTAGTTTGGGTCTTGTCCATCACATCATTCTCCTAATGATGTGATCCCGTTATCAAATGACATCTCATGTCCATGGCTAGGAAACCTTCACCATCTTTTGATCAACGAGCTAGTTAACTAGAGGCTTACTAGGGACACAGTGTTGTCTATGTACCCACACATGTATTTGAGTTTCCAATCAATACAATTATAGCATGGATAATAAACGATTATCATGAACAAGGAAATATAATAATAACCAATTTATTATTGCCTCTAGGGCATATTTCCAACAGTTACCTCTCCGGAGGGCCCCGAACCTGGGTACGTCTCGTGTCTCGCACTTGCGCGTGCCAACCTCGCCTCTGGAATCCACCGGCGTCCTCTCGTAACCCCACCTTTTTAGCCATCTTATGGCATTTGCCATGAGAATACCACGACAACATCGGAATCAATCCCCATTGTGCACGAGATCTTAGGGGGACGAACAAAATTCCACTTCCATCTCCATGACGATAGAGAAATAATGGAAGGAAAGCCGCATCAATCCGATCTAGCCGCCCGCCGAGCTTATTGGGGGAGTTCTCATTGAATCAACCTCTGGTAGCTATCACTAAAAATGGAAGACAGTTCTGAGAAGTGAAAGATGCCCACCGAATGTAGCTCACGAGCACCGGTGACAAGCTCCAAAACAACATAAAGCCAGGTGCCACTAAGGCAACCCCTAACCTAGACCTAGGCATATTATATACATCGACGATCTACCCTCCTCTCCTCCCCTGACTACAGTCGATGACGCTGCCAGAGGAGGAGAATGGGAGAGGAGCCGTGGAAATGCGGGGCCACTCTTGAGGAGCGCAAATGATATGTATCGCCCGCAGTGAGCGCTAATGTCGAATCGCCCATAGGCGCTCCAACTTGGGCCGACTCAATAGGCGCTAATATATGCAGGGCAGGGCAACAACAAACCGGTTTTAGAAAGCTTCTGGAACCTTCCGCCCGATTTTGAGAAGATTCTAGAAGTTTTTTTTCTTTTTCTGCAATTTTGATTTCCTTCCTGTTTTTTATTTTATGTTTTTCCTTTTTTTTTTCAAATGTGTGCACATTATTGCAAATTCAAGAACATATTTTTGAATTATTTTTTAAAATTCATGAACATTCTCGAAATATTTTTTCAAATGCTTGAACATTTTTTGAATCCACAAACATTTTTTTGAGTTCGTGAACATTTTTTGAATTCGTGAATATTTTCAAGTCCATGAATATTTATAAAATTGGCAAAGCGAGCATTTTTTTTTGGAGCACGGTTTTAGGCTTACAGCCCAAAGCATAAGGACTGATGCGGCCCAACAAACCCAATAGCCCAAACAGAACCCGGCCCCCAAACTCAGCCCGCCTTATCTGCTCGTTAAACCCGCCGCGACTCATCACACACGCGTGGTGCGTGCTACACGACAACGTGGCAGCAAGAATCCTGTCTCCCGATGAAGGGGAAATGCCCCCACCTCCCACTGCCTCAACTGCAACAGCAGCCGGCACGCACCACCACGACGACCCGACCTGCAAAAAATGCCATCCGAGCGAGCCCCATGTTGTCGCCACGCCCGAGGCTCGCTCGCTCGGCGCGCCCAGGCCCAGAGCAGACCAGAGCGGAGGAGCCCACCGCCCGTCTTAAACCCGCCCCACCACCCCGCTCTCTCAGTCTCCAGTGAGCTCTCCAGTGACCCACCCCGCTCCAGGCTCAGCTCACTCACACGTCGCCATCGCCAGTAACCGCACCCCACCGCCCCTCCCGCAAAAAACCAACGGCTCCCCGCGCCACCCGCGCCCGCCTCCCCACCGAGAAACGATGGTCGCCGCCGCCGCCGCCCGCCGCAAGCGCTCCCGCCTGGCGCCCCGGTCGCCGGCGACGCGCCCCCGCTCGCCGCCGCCGCAGCTGACGGCGCTGCTGGCGCAGCTGGCCACGTCGGTGTCCCTGGCGCTGCGCTTCGCATCGGACCGGGACCTGCTGCTCCGCCCCTCCCAGGCGCTGGCGCTCGACCCGCTGCTCCTCGCCGCCGCGCGGGCCGTGTCCCGCCTCCTGGCACTGCTCCCGCTCCACCTCCAGACCATCACGCTCACCTCGCTCTCGCTCTCCCCGCCCACGCCGCCGCCCTCGCTCCCCTCCTCCTGGTTCCTCCGCCTCGTCTCCGCCTCCCCCACCCTCCCGAACTCCGCCTGGCGCGACGCCTTCCGCATGTCCCGCCCCGCCTTCTACGCGCTCCTCCGCTCCCTCGCGCTCCCCGAGCCCGGCGCCGCCTCCTCCTCCCTCGCGCTGCCGGCCGACCACAAGCTCGGCGCCGCGCTCTACCGCCTCGCGCACGCCGCCCCCGCGCGCGCCGTGGCGCGCCGCTTCGGCCTGCCTTCCCCGGCCGCCGCGGCCCGCGCCTTCTACGAGGTCTGCCGCGCCGTCGCCGACCGCCTGGCCGCCCTGCTCGACCTCGCCGCGCCCGACCGCATCTCCCGCGCCGTCCCGGGCTTCTGCGCGCTCTCCCTCCCCAACTGCTGCGGCGCGCTCGGCTACGCGCGCTTCGGGGGCGCCGCGGTCACCGCGCAGGCGCTGGTCGACGCCGAGGGCCGCTTCCTCGACGTCTCCGTCGGGTGGGACCCGTCCGAGGCGCCGCCGGAGGTCCTGCCGCGGACCAAGCTCTACACCTCGCAATCGCTCGTGCTCGCCAACGCGCCCCACGGCGAGCTCATCGGCGGCTCCGTGCCGCGCTACTTCCTGGCGCCCGCCTGCTGCCCGCTGCTCCCCTGGCTCGTCACGCCGTACAGGGACGCGGGCGACGACGGCATGTCCAAGGAGCGCATCTTCAACAACGTGCACGCGCAGGGAGCGCGGCTGGTGAGGAGCGCGTTCGGCCACGTGCGCGCGCGGTGGCAGCTCCTCGAGGAGTGCTGGAAGGGCGAGTGCCAGGAGGCGCTGCCGTACGTCGTGGTCGCCGGTTGCCTGCTGCACAATTTTCTCATCAAGTGCGGCGAGCCGATGCCCGACGCGGCGGCTCCGGTGGACGCCGGCGCCGATGCGTTTGCGGACTTCGAGGGAGAGAATGACAAGGAGGGGGAGAGGATCCGGGATGTTCTCGCTGTGCATTTGAGCTTGGTAAGCCGTACCCAGTGAGGCAGTGAGTGAGCTAGTGAGCAATTTGTGTGTGCTCTGCAGTTTTCCCTAGTAGTGTACATATTAGTCTGAATCCACCAGCATCGCGTGGACTGCCCCCTGTATGAGTACGAGTGATGCTGAGCTTCTACCGGAGCTGCTGCCTCTGTTCTAATGCTGTACTCTTGTGGATTCAGTTGATTTTAGTGTAGCGTGATCAGTGAAATTGCCATGTCTGGTGTTTGTAGTCTCACATAGTCATATGTCTCCATTTGTTATGGACCCTCCAAAGCCAATCCAAACGTCCGGGTTGTTCGGCACCCATCAAATCAGCCCATATGTGAGGTGGATTTCGGGACAGCGGCCGCGTCCATCACGTCGGATCCAGCGGGTCAGACCTACTTCAAATCCGCTCCAAATTGATGAAGTCCACTAGTCGACCATCCTCATCTTGTATCTGTCCTCCCTTTTCTGCGTCCGAGCCGTCGCCTTCCTCCATCCTTGCTCCCCTTTTGCGCCACCATCCTCGCCCGTCGTCTTAGATGTTGACGCCGAGTACCCCATTCCGCATTGCCACCCACAATGAGGGCTCTCTTCAAAATAGATGGTCCACCGTCCAAGAGAGCGTCAACAAGCTTTTTCACGTCCGAGTCGTCGCCTTCCTCCATCCTTGCTCCCCTTTTGCGCCACCGTCCTCGCCCGTCATCCTAGATGTTGACGCCGAGTACCCCATTCCACATCGCCACCCACAATGAGGGCTCTCTTCAAAATAGATGGTCCACCGTCCAAGAGAGCGTCAACAAGTTTTGCGGTTTCTATTCACAAGTGGTTGGCCGAAACCAAAGTGGCATTGGAGTCAATAGACATGTAAGTTTGACTTGCTTCAGATTATCATCATTTGTATTTCTAGCTTCGTTTGTTGCATTGTTTTGAGTGATTCTTGATTTGCTGGTTGGGGTTGGCAGACACTTTGTACAACTAAACTGAGGGCAAGCCATTCACTTTGTCCCATTGTTGGTTGAAACTACATGGGAAACCGAGTGACAGCTCATCCTTGATGAGCTAAAAAAACCACCAAAAAGATGAAGAAAAACAATGACTCAAGCTCCCCATAGTCTATTGGATTGGATGATGACGAGCAAAGTGGAGGGGTGGACGTACAAGCGACCGTGCCAAAGAGGAACCTTAAGGTGATGGGAAACAAGTGAAAGAAGGATAGGGCTGCGCGTGACGAAACGACAAGCAAAATTAATGTCCGCCACATGGACGGGCATTTTCTTCGCCAAAGAGGAGGAGGAGAGGTACAAGCTCTTCTTGGGTATACAAAGGGAAATGATGGAGTTTGATAGGAGAGGGAAAGAGAAGTTAAAAACATCGAGATGGAGAAAATAGACTTGGACAAGAAAGAGAATATGCAAAAATAGGAGCTTGAAAAGGCGGCAACAATGCATGGAATTGAGCTCGAGAGACAGAAGTTGAGGCTTGCGAGAAAACAGAGGAGTCGAGGATCATGTTAGAGGACACTAGCCTCTTGGATGAGGAAGGCAAGAAGTGATTGATCAACATGAGGAAGAGGATCAACAAGTGCAACAATGAAGGCGTTTGATTCATTCGCCTATCTATGTATGAACTGTTGAATTTTATTTTGGCATGTGTTGAATTGTTGAACTGTGGTTTATTTTGCTTTATCGAAATGTGATGAATTGATGCTATATGATGAACGTGCATGGCTTTCCATGAATATGAGGATTTTGATATTAGGGGTATGGTTGTCCGGGAGGACAAATGAGAGGTCGTCCGACGTTGCCTGCAGACGCGTCTATACGTGCCCACAGACATGTTGAGGGTCGAATTTGTTGTAGATGCTCTTACAAGCTTTAACTCTGATTAAATTAATAAAGCCACAAACGGCCAAGTACAAATGATTGATGTTGGGACACTATCTTACAATATATGCTCACAAAAGAAGAGAAAGAACAACACCCAAACACTAAAGAGAACGACATCTACAAGCATATGACAAGATATTGTTGGAAATTGGCACACATTTTACGATGACTTCAAACACTGCAGCGAAAATAAAGTAACTTTAACATCACCTCTATGCACTAATTTACAGATCATTGCTCAGTAACGGAAGGAAACATATGTGTCAACATATATGAGTAAGTTCTGTCTGCCGGAATGTAGGACGAAACTTAACACTTGTCTTCAGTTTCTCCAGCGTAACGATGCACCTCAGACATCCAACTCAAAAGTGTGTGGTATCAAGCGAACCACTGAAACAGTAGCAAGAAAACAAAAGAGATGAAAACCAATAATTTTACGTGAAAAAACCCCAGGTTGGGGTGAAAACCACAGGTCGAAGCTACCCAAATCTTCTTCCACTATAATCAAATGATGAATACAACAAGATCTTCTCTACATAACACTAGAGGCCCCCATACACCAATATCTCTCAATCTTGGATGATAACAACAAGATTTAGGGCTCAAGAGTTCGGGATTGAAACAATCTCACCAAAGATGGTGGAATTACAACTTCAAGGAGACAAGGTAGTGGATCTGGTCTTCACAACCTTGAGGAGAAGATACCTTTGCTTTCTTGCAAGATCTTCCTACAATCCTCCTCTATTTCCCTTTCTCTCTTGTTTTTTTCTTTTCGTCTTCTTCTCCCATGAAGGATATCTTGATTTCCGTCACATGGTGATGGCTGCTGGATACGAGGATTAATCTCTACCTCTCTCCTTGTGCAAATATGTTAGGACCGGGAGTATGTCGACCAGAGGGGGGCGGGGTGAATGGGAGATTCAAAAATTCCTATCAAAACTTGAAGTCTACCGAGACATTACAGCAGAAATAATACTAAGAGCACGAACACTGAAATAGAGCTAGCACTAAAACTAGAAAGAGAAACAAGTAACCGAGAAAGATTAAGCAAAGCTTTCGATAAAGGTGATGATAATCTTTCTGGTATAGTAACAAAGTACTTTCATAATGACAATAGTGGCACAGAAAGGAAACAGAATGAATAGCTACGAATGAAAACAGACTATGGAATACGCACACCCTACTGAGAGATGTTCTTCACAGCATAACTCAGCTGAATAACAAAGTAACACCATAGAATCAACAGACGAGCATACAGAGTTACAACTTTTAGGTAGGTCTACTACTCGAGCCTGGGTCTTCGCTTCGCCTTCAAACTTTGTAAAGTAGGCCTACTACCCGAGCCTAGGTCACTCATGAGGTAGTTCAAGTGAATTGTAATAGTGTGAAGATTTACAGGTTTTCTCAACGTTCATTCCTGCTTGGTGGACGAGCGCCCACATATATTCCTTAACTCTGTAGTCATTCTTCTTCGGACACACTGAATAAAAATTGCTCCATGTCAGCAATATCTTAAGGGGTGAACTTCTTCACACAATCTTCTCGGTGTATTTTCTTCTCGAAACACATCTCTCTCTTCTCTGCAACGCAGATGTTTCTCGGTGAAGTTCTTCGAACTTTCTGAAACAATATAGCATTCTTGTTGGTACGCCGGGGACTATTTCTCTCTGTGTGCACTAGCAAACAAATCAGTCCCTTATTGTTTCTGACAACAATCTCCAAAACACAAGGATGCAAGGTATTGCACCAACAATCTCCCCCCTTTTGGACGATTGTTGACAAAACAGAAACATCGAAGAGTAGATAAATAGTAACTGATAAAGTGCGGAAAGTAAGTTCTGTAAGTATATCCGAAGATAAAATATGCTTCCCTAAATGTATGCATCTTACTGAAGAACTTGAAATTCTGATATCCTGCATTTGTTAGAGTAAACAAGGGACAATATAAATCTTCGAAAATGAGTTGCATTGAGATAAGATATGATCAAAAGAATTTGATCAATGCACCCAGTGATCTCTGATAGGAATGGTTGCTGCAAAACAAGGGATTTGAAATGATTTGTCACAGAAACACAGAGTAATGTTGTTTCAGAGATTCACAAATAATTTCAGATTCATCTCTGAAGGAGTTTCAGATTCACAAATAAAACTATTAGCATAGATGGTATTGCACACATGAAACAATACATACAAAGTAGATAAGAAACATACACACTACTGAGAGATGTTCATCAGAGATAGACTAAGTTGAATAACTAAGTAGCACCAGATGAACAACAGACAATCATATAGACAAACAACCTTAAGAACAACAAACATGAATACACTACACAACATAGTCACAGTACAGGTAGATTAGATCAAAAGATAACCAGATGGAATTGTGCCGAAGAACAACACAAGATACACAGCTCTGCCGTGAAATAATTGATGAAGATAAATACGGACAAAGAAGTAACCAATGGTGCTCGATGGCGACAGAAGATCTGCGTAGGCATTGGATCGGTGATGGATAATTGTGTTGGATGAAATTCACCATGTAACAGTCACAACCTAGAGCGATACACAATAGCTCTAATTCATCAATGTAATGTAGGCATGTATTCTGTATGTAGTCATACGTGCTTATAGTAAGAACTTGCATGACATCTTTTGTCCTACCCTCCCGTGGCAGCGGGGTTCTTAAGGAAACTAAGGGATATTAAGGCCTCCTTTTAATAGAGAACCGGAACAAAGCATTAGCACTTAGTGAATACATGAACTCCTCAAACTACGGTAATCACCGGAAAGAATCCCAATTATTGTCACCTTGGGGTATGCGGATCATAACACATAATAGGTGCATACAACTTGCAAGATAGGATCAAGAACACAAATATATTCATGAAAACATAAAGGGTTCAGATCTGAAATATGGCACTCGGGCCCTAGTGACAAGCATTAAGCATAGCAAAGTCATAGCAACATCAATCTCAGAACATAGTGGATACTAGGGATCAAGCCCTAACAAAATTGACTCGATTACATGATAAATCTCATCCAACCCATCACCGTCCAGCAAGCCTACAAAGAAATTACTCACACACGGCGGTGAGCATCATGAAATTGGTGATGGAGGATGGTTGATGATGACGATGGCGTCAAATCCCCCTCTCCGGAGCCCCGAACGGACTCCAGATCAGCCCTGCCGATGAAGAACAGGAGGTGGCGACGGCTCCATATCGTAAAACGCGATGATTCTTTCTCTCTAATTTTTTTCTCCATGAATAGGTACTTATAGCGTTGGAGTTAGGGTTGCCAGAGCTGCCAGGGGCCCACAAGCCTGCTAGGCGCGCCCTCGGGGGTGGGCGCGCCCCCTAAGCTTGTGGCGCCCGGGTGGCCCCCCTCTGGTAATTCTCTTCGCCAGTATTTTTTATATATTCTGAAAATATTCTCCGTAAATTTTCAGGTCCATCCGAGAACTTTTATTTCTGCACAAAAATAACACCATGGCAATTCTGCTGAAAACAACGTCAGTCCGGGTTAGTTCCATTCAAATCATGCAAATTAGAGTCCAAAACAAGAGCAAACGTGTTTGGAAAAGTGGATACGTTTGGGACGTATCAACTCCCCCAAGCTTAACTCATTGCTTATCCTCAAGCAATTCAGTTGACAAACTGAAAGTGACAAAGAAAAACTTTTACGAACTCTTTTGTTCTTGTTGTCTGTATATATACTTTGCTAGCATCCAAGTTTTCAACAAAGATTATTAACTAACCATATGAATGATAACACTTAGGTCTCACATTTACTCCTATCAATAACATAACCAACTAGTGAGCAATAATAAGATATCTCGGATGCCAACAATTTGTCAAAACAATCATGATATGATATGATAACATGGTATCTCGCTAGCCCTTTCTGAGACCGCAAAACATAAATGCAGAGCACCTCTGAAGTTCAAGTAACGACTAGATATTGTAATTCATGGTAGAAGAGATCCAGTCATGTCACACCCAACATTAACTATACTCAATGCATAAAAATGACATTAGTGCTCTCCAACTGGTGCTCGAATGAGAAAGTGATGACTCAACAATAAAAGTAAAATAACATAAAAGTAAATAGATAGGCCCTTCGTAGAGGCAAGAATGAATTTGCAGCGGTGCTAGAGCTCGAAGCTTAAAACAGAGATGAAAACAATTTTGAGAGGTATGCTTTTCCTGTCAATGTCACGACCGAGAATTTTCAATATCTTCCATGCTAAACACATTATAGCGGGTTCCTAAGCGGAAAGGTAAAGTTTACTACCCCTCCACCATACCAACACAAGCCATGGCTAGCCGAATTCACGGGTGCCCTCCAAACGATCAAATTTTCGGGGGAGTTTGTTTGCATTATATATATATATATATATATATATATATATATATATATATATATATATATATATATATATATATATATATATATATATATATATACCGGTCTATTCTGCCAATATTGGCAGAATAGTTATTCTGGCAACACTTCCAAACTGCACGCTCAACGCGAGAGCACTGCACTTTCTGAAACAAGCGCACTGCAATACAGAGACTAGTGAACTTCTCGTCGAAAAAACTGCACGCGGTGTTTTTCGGTACTGTTTTTGATCCAGTTTTTAAACCGTTTGTCGGAACGAGTCGTGTAATACGCTGTTGGAAAGCTATGGATTAGGCGCAACTTTGCCATGTTCAAATTGTTTCGATATTCCTCACGGTTTAAGAGCAGTTTCGAAAACGGTGGGCGCCCGACGAGTGGCAGCGAGCGTATTTTCGCGTTTTTTCGCAAAACGCTTGTCGGAATGAAGCAAATGATACGCCGTTGGAAAGAATTAGTTGAGGCGCAACTTTTTCATATATATTACTTTCTCTAATTCCTTACGATTTAAGAGCAGTTTCAATTTTACTAAATCACGGAATTCTGTTTTGAAATTTTTTGCAATTTTTTGTTACTGTTTTTGCTCCAGTTTTTTAACCATTTGTCAAAATGAGGCGTGTGATACGCCGTTGGAAAGCTACGGATGAGGCGCAACTTTCATATGTAGAAATGCTTTTGAGATTCCTTACGGTTTTAAATTAATTTTGAAAATGGTGTGGCGGACGACAGGTGGCAGCGGCCGTTTATTCGTGAATTTTTACAAACCGCTGGTCGGAATGATTCAAATGATATGCCATTGGAAAGATATCGACGAGACGCCACTTTTTCATGTAGAACACCCTCTCTAATTCCTTACGGAGAGCAGTTTTGAAATTACCGAAATGCGGACACTCTGTTTTTCGCGATACCAAAATCGTCGAGTAAACTGCATCCGACAGAAAGCGGCACTGCTTCAGACGGAAAATCGCACTGCATCAGACGAGCAAGCGAACTGCATCATTTCTTTTGTCCTTTTTTTATCATTTTTACGAACGAGAACGGATCGCAAAGACAAGGGCAAGTGAACCACAATATTATCGAAAAGTGAACCGCAAAAGCTATTGTAGTGAACCGCATTACTTTTTTTTACGATTTTACATTGGGCGTAAGTGAACCGCAATACTATCAAAAGTGAACCGCAATAATATTGAAAGTGAACCGCATTAATTTTTTTGCAATCTCGCCCGAAACTGCACTGAACTCCCATGATGAAGTGTGTATGAGTTTTCTTTGTCTTTTTTGTAACGCTTTGCTGCTAACATAGCGAACTACACGGATATAATGGCCTTCAGATTTTTTTTTACAATGAACTACAATTTATAAACATTTTTTTTACAAAGTCTTTGGAATTCTGGAAAATCAACAAAAAAACTAGTAACTGGACACCCAACCGCACCGCACCGAGACCACAGGTGTACAACAGTGATGTGCACAAGCAAAATCTGAAGGAAAAAAAAGGGCACGCTGGAGACCTAGCCGTTGTTGTTCTTTTTAGAAAGAGAACCACCAGCTTCACACAATGAACTGCATCGATTTTTCAACAAGTTTTTTACCTTTTCCTCTTTTTTCTACAAAGGAACTGAACCGCGGGCATGGACGAAGTGAACTGCACAGTGCACACATATAAAAGGAGGGTCCAGATGAAAAACGTGAGCCTGGAAAATAGTACAAACAACCCTGTAAACAAAAAGCAAATTACAATTGGGCCGGGGTGGCGCTGCTCTTGCGTGCGAGCACTGCACGCACTATCCTGCTGGACTGCACGAACATCGGCGGCCTGCACCGATGCGCTTGCCGTATTTCACGCATAGACGGTGGAGCTGCACAGTGCCACGACGCGGAGCTGCACGAAAACATGACAAAAAATTCATCAGGCGAGATCCACGCCGGTAGTCGCCAGTGAGGAAGATGGGTGGGGGCAGCTCGCCGGATCCGCACCAGAGATGCGATCCTCACCAAGGGAACTTCTGCCGCCACTGAAACTGCAGCTGCACGCAGCCATGAACGAACTGCAAATGCAAGCAAAAACGACCAATACTGCAAGTGCACCATCACTGAACCGCATCACACACGGCGCCGAGCTGCACGGCGACGGTCGCCGGACTGCGGAGGGGGAGAGGCGGCCGTGTTGAAAGGGATCAGTCCAAAAGAGGAGATGGTGTGGTAGGAGTTGTATCCGGGCGGAGATGCTCATCGGAGGCCTCACCGGAGAGGAGAGATGGAGGCCGCCTGCTCTCCTCGCCGGGGCCTTGGCGGAGGACAGACGCGCGACGGGGCACTGGAGGTGTGGGTACCGTGCCGGGCTCGGCCTCCCCACCATGGTCATGGCGGTGGTGCTGCTACACTGGTGAGAGGGGACCTGGAACAGAGGAGGGAAGAAGGCGGAACCAGATATGGTTGCGGGAGAAGCTGATCCGGGACAGGGGAGCGCACCTCGACGGTGGTCGGTGGCGCGGCGGGATTGGGGTGGCCGGTGAATTTTGGCCATGGAAGTAGGTGGATTCGCCCGTCTGGATGAGCAGTGGCGGGGCGGCTCACCGGAGGTGAGAGTGGCGGTGGGCCGCGCCAGATCTAGGCGCCCGAAGTCCCTGGACAGGGCAGTGGAGGTCGGATCACCGGATCTCGCCGGATCCGGCAGGGCGGCGGCGGTTGGATGTAGTTGGGCCACCGCGGGGTTAGAGAGCAGTGCGACACGCGCGGGAGGTGGGAGGTGGTCGCGTTGGTGCTTGTTGGGCACGGGAGAGAAGAAGGTAGGAGGGATAGGGGAGGGGCTGGGGTGCGCTGGACGGCGGGAAGAACTTGGGAGGAGATGGGAGGAAGAAGGTAGGAGGAAGAGGGAGGCGTTGGGTGGGTGGGTCAACGGAGGAAGCAACTGGTCGTGGGTGGGAGGGTTGCTCGCTGGGTGTTGGCAGAATAAGCTTTTCGATGGTAGAATAAGGTCTTAAGGGTGTTGGTAGAATAGACCTTATTCTACCAACACCTAACCTTATTCCGCCAACACCCACCTACCCGACCCCCACTTTCTCCTTCTCCCGACTACCTCTCAGGCTCCCACTCGCGACGGCGCCCCCACCCCCAACCCCGGTTAACCACCTTCTCCCCCACCGCCCCACTCTTGCCTTCCCCGGCACCTTCTGCCCCGTGCCGCTGCTGCACCTCACATCGACCGGCCTCCCTCACCTTCTTCCTTTCCCCACTGCCTCACACCTCCTCCTGCCATGGCCAGCACCTCCAGATCCCGGCTAGCCACGGCCTCCCCGCGATGCGCCACCGATGGATCCAGCCATCCACGGCCTCCTCGCGACGCGCCACCGGTGGATCCAGCCATCCATGGCCTCCATTGATGCGCCGTCACCGGATCCGGCCATCCCGAGCGCCCCTGGACCTTTCCCGTTCAAGATCCGGCCACCGACGCTGCTCACCCTTCTCCTCCACAGCGCCCCACCTCCTTCCCACCGCGCCGCCCCTCTCCTGCTACCAACCTCCTACCAGCGCCAGATTGAGGAGGCGCACCTCAGTGATGGTGGTCGGAGGCTACGCGCTCGAGATCGGGGACGCGACCGCGGCAGGTGGCGTCGTCACGCTCCTGTCCAGACCGTGACCGGCGTCATCACGTCGTCAACCAGTGGCGCCTTCCCTCGTCGTCGGCCATGGCACCACAGCCACCGACCTCCCATCCTCGCGGGAGCAGCGCGGCGTGTGCCTGTGCAGTGCAGTGACCCCCGAGGCGCAGTGTCGCATGCTTGTTGGAGAGGTTCACTTCATTGTTGTATGTTCACTTGCGGCCGCACCTTGATTTTTTTTGTTGAACAGAAGTTTTGTTTGCCTTGCAGTTCACTGGCAAGAACCCACCTCTCCCCCACGCAGATGCAGTTCGGCCAGAAGGGCTCTGTAGACTGGCGGCTGCGGTGTGCTCTGTTCGTGGGCACGGCATGCAGTTCATTGCAGACCGGCGCGCGCAGTGTAGTTCGGTGTATGATTTTTTTTTGATTTTTTTGGAGCTGTGGATGAATGCCTGTATGTGAAGCGGTTCACCTGCTGCAACGTAGTTTGGGCGGCATCTGCGTGCAGTTCAGTGCATTATTCTCGTAACCAAAACAATTGCAGTTCTCTTTGTCTCGATCATGCAGTCCTGATGCATTTTAAAAAGTTAATAAAAGAAACAAAATGATGCAGTTCACTAACGTTGACCATGTGGTCTACATAAGTCTGTAAAAAGTTCGCTCACTTCATCCTCGCGGTCCACATTTACAACCATTACATGTTGTGGTAGAACAGCAAAAAAAAAACAACAACCAGAAAAAAACAAAAAAAAACACACACACAAAAAATGTAGTCCACTCGGTCTCATCCATGTGGTTCACTACTCTCGACTCAGTAGTCCACTCCCACTAACAAGGATGTGCACGGGTTGAACAAACCTAGTGCACTCCTCTGGTTCAGTTTGTAAAACGAGAAAAAAGAAAAATATGGCAAGTTAGCTTGTTTTTAGATGTAGTTCACTAGTTTATGCCTTGCGGTTCACTTTCGAGAATGATGCTGTTCACTTGCGTCCAACGTGAAGTGCGAAAAATGTTAGAGAAACAACAAAAAGAGTAATGCGGTTCACTTTTTGATAGTGTTGTGGTTCACATGCCCACGTCTCTGTGGTCCCCTCTCGTTTATGAAAAAATTAGAAAAAGAATAAAATAAATCATGCGGTTCGCTTGCCCGTCTGATGCAGTGCGGTTTTCAGTCTGAAGCAGTGCGGTTTTCTGTCCGATGCGATTCACTCGTCGATTTTGGTGTCGCGAAAAACAGAGTGTCCGCATTTCGGTAATTTCAAAACTGCTCTTAAACCGTAAGGAATTAGAGAGGGTGTTCTACATGAAAAAGTTGCGCCTCATCGATATCTTTCCAACGGCGTATCATTTGAATCATTCCGACCAGCGGTTTGTAAAAATTCACGAAAAACGGCCGCTGCCACATATGAAAGTTGCGCCTCGTCCGTAGCTTTCCAACGGCGTATCACATGCCTCGTTTCGACAAACGGTTAAAAAACTGGAGCGAAAACAGTACCGAAAAACTTCAAAAATTTGAAAAACAGAATTCCATGATTTAGTAAATTTGAAACTGCTCTTAAACTGTATGGAATTAGAGAAAGTAATATATATGAAAAAGTTGTGCCTCGACGATATCTTTCCAACGGCATATCATTTGCTTCATTCCGACAAGCGATTTGCGAAAAAAATGCGAAAATACGCTCGCTGCCACTCGTCGGGCGCCCACCATTTTTTAAACTGCTCTTAAACCACGAGGAATCTCAAAACAATTTCAACATGGCGAAGTTGCGCCTAATCCATAGCTTTCCAACGGTATATTACACGCCTCGTTCTGACAAACGGTTTAAAAACTGGCTCAAAAACAGTACCGAAAAACACCGCGTGCAGTTTTTTCGACGAGAAGTGCACTCGTCTCAGTACTGGAGTGCGCTTGCTTCAGAAAGTGCAGTGGCCTTGCGTTGAGCATGTAGTTCGGAAGTATGGGTTATTCTGCCGACCTCCAACGCCGCGGCACCGTCGCCGGCGTCCCGCCCAGCCTCGACCACCACCTCCACCGCGACCCAAGGATGGGCAGCCCCATCCATGCCTCGATTCAAAGGAGGCGAGGGCAGTGGTGCCGACGGAAGCTGCTCCATCCTGGACAACGACAGGGGCCTCCCCGTGCATCTCCGTTGCCAATCCCATCCTTCCCTTCCCCTGTATCGATGGTAGGGATCTTCGTTGTGGATCCCCTCCTACCCTTGTTCTGTACAGATGGCAGCGTGCAGGGAGACCCCTCCCTCTACTCCCTTCCCAAACCGGCATCCATGGAGGTGCTGTAACGGCGCGACGGCGAGCTCATTCTTCGGTGGAACATCTCGCCCCACCCTCTGCTCTCCTCTGCATGGTTCCAGCGTAGGGCGAAGATCCCTTCATCCGATGCGGCGAGCAGATTTGTCGTGTGCACCTGCAGTTCACTTTTTGTTTGCATGTTTTCCTGAAGTAAAAAATCAAAGTGCGATGTAGTCCACTGTTCTTTGCTCCTGACGTTCAGTTTACTTATTTTTGCAGGAAGAAAATTGTGCAATTCGATTGGATGTCGCGTTGCATTTTTTTGCAGGTCCCTAGTCGTGCAGTATGGACAAGGAGACTCCCTCCGTGCAGTCCGACGCGTCTGCGTGGCTCACCGGTGGCCGTCGTGCAGTCCGCGGCGCGTGGTTCACCGGTGGCCGTCGTGCAGCCCACATGTAATCATGTAGGGGATTTTGTGTTTTGTTCCATGTAGTGAAGCGTGTGTAATCATGCAGTTCGGTTGTAAAAAACAGAAGAGGCAGTGTTTTGTGAGGAAAACTTTGTAGTTCGCTCTCGGTGGACTCGCCCGCCTACGTGCAGTTCGTTGAGAGTTGGATTGATGTGCTGTAGTGTGCGTCATGGAGTTCGATTGGGGCTCTCCTAGTGTTTATAAAAAAAAATCTGTTTAGATTTACAGTACATTGCATCGTACAGAGGAGTTCACTTGTAAAAAAATTGCAGTACAGTGCATAGTACAGAGGAGTTCACTTTTTATTATTTTTGGAGGAAATGTTTTTGCAAATTTGTATGGACAAAATTTATAATTTGTTAAAAAATGATGCAGTTCATTTAGTAACCCTTGGCGGTGCACTTTGCAAATTGATGCGGTTTACTTGCCCTCGTCTCTGCGGTCGACTCTCGTTCATAAAAATAAGTTAGATAAAGGACAAAAGAAATCATGTTGTTCAATTAGCTGTCGGATGCAGTGCGGGTTTCAGTCTAAAGCAGTGCCGTCGGCCATCTGATGTTGTTCATCTCGTAAGTGCAGAATATTGTTACCGAAACGACAAAAAAAGTAATGTGGTTCACTTCTTGATAATGTTGCGGTTCACTTACGCCCGATGTGAACCGCATTCCACTTCTTCGTGTGGGAAAATTTACGTCTCACAAAAAAGAAAAACATGCAGTTCGCTTGCCCGTTTGATGCAGTGCGGTTTTCAGTCTGAAGCAGTGCGTTCTTCTGTCTGATGCGGTTCACTCGTTGATTTTGGTGTCGCGAAAAACAGTGTCCGCATTTCGGTAAAATCAAAACTGTTCTTAAACCGTAAGGAATAAGAGAGAGTGTTCTACATGAAAAAGTTACGCCTCGTTGATATATTTCCAACGGCGTATCATTTGAATCATTCCGACCAGCGGTTTGTAAAAATTCGTGAAAAAGGCTGCTGCCACCCGTCGTCCGCCGCACCATTTTCAAAATTAATTTAAAACCGTAAGGAATGTAAAAAAAATTGTACATACGAAAGTTGCGCCTCGTCCGTAGCTTTCCAACGGCGTATCACACGCCTCGTTTCGACAAACGGTTAAAATACTGGAGCGAAAACAATACCAAAAATTTGCAAAAATTTGAAAAACAGAATTCCGCGATTTAGTAAATTTGAAACTGCTCTTAAACCGTAAGGAATTAGAGAAAGGAACATATATGAAAAAGTTGCGCCTCAACGATATCTTTCCAACGGCGTATCATTTGCTTCATTCCGACAAGCGGTTTGCGAAAAAACGCGAAAATACGCTCGCTACCACTCGGCGGGCGCCCACCGTTTTCGAAACTGCTCTTAAACTGCGAGGAATCTCGAAAAAATTTCAACATAGTGAAGTTGCGCCTAATCCATAGCTTTCCAGCGACGTATTACACGTCTCGTTCCAACAAATGGTTAAAAAACTGGATCGAAAACAGTACCCAAAAAACACCGCGTGCAGTTTTTTGCGACGAGAAGTTCACTCGTCTGTGTAGTGCAGTACTCTTGCTTCAGAATGTGCAGTGCCCTCGCGTTGAGCGTGCAGTTTGGAATTGTTATTCTGCCCACACTTCTGAACTGCACGTTAAACGCGAGGGCACTGCACTTTCTGAAGCAAGCGCACTGCAGTACTGAGACGAGTGAACTTCTTGTCGAAAAAACTGTAGGCGACTTTTTTGATACTGTTTTCGCTCCAGTTTTTAAACCTTTTTTCGGAATGAGGCGTGTAATATACCGTTGGAAAGCTATGGATTATGCGCAACTTTGCCATGTTGAAATTTTTTCGAGATTCCTCGCGGTTTAAGAGCAGTTTTAAAAACGGTGGGCGCCGGACGAGTGGCAGCGAGCGTATTTTTGCAATTTTTTCTAAACCGCTTGTCGGAATGAAGCAAATGATATGCCGTTGGAAAGATATTGTCGAGGCGCAACTTTTTCATATATATTACTTTCTCTAATTCCTTACGATTTAATAGCTGTTTCAAATTTACTAAATCGCGGAATTCTGTTTTTTCAAATTTTTGCAGTTTTTTGGTACTGTTTTTGCTCCAATTTTTTAACCGTTTGTCGGAACGAGGCGTGTGATATGCCGTTGGAAAGCTATGGACGAGGCGCAACTTTCATATGTAGAAATTATTTTGAGATTCTTTACGGTTTTAAATTAATTTTGAAAATGGTGCGGCGGACGACGAGTGGCAGCGGCCGTTTTTTCGTGAATTTTTACAAACTGCTGGTCGGAATGATTCAAATGATATGCCGTTGGAAAGATATCAATGAGGCGAAACTTTTTCATATATATTACTTTCTCTAATTCTTTACGGTTTAAGAGCAGTTTTGATTTTACCGAAATGCGGACACTCTATTTTTCGCGACAACAAAATCGACGAGTGGACTGCATCAAACAGAAAACCGCACTGTCTCAGACTAAAAACCACACTGCATCAGACGGGCAAACGAACTACTTGATTTATTTTTTGTCAGATGTAAATTTTCCCAGACGAGGAAGTGGACTGCGCTTCATATCGGGCGTAAGTGAACCGCAAAACTATCGAGAAGTGAACTGTATTACTTTTTTTTTCGTTTCGGTGACAATTTTCTTGCACTTCGCATTTTGGGAGTAAGTAAATTGTGACACTGCCGAAAGTGAACCGCGACACTATCGAAAGTGAACCGCGTGAGTTTTTGTCAACTCCCTAACATTTTTTTGCACTTCACATTGAGCGTTAGTGCACTTCACATTGAGCGTTTGTGAACCGCGACACTACTGAAAGTGAACCGCATTACTCTTTTTTCTCGTTGCCCTAACATTTTTCTTTGCACTTCACATTGGGCGTAAGTGAACCGCAACACTACCAAAAATGAACCGTAACACTCTGGAATGTGAACTTTGAAACTTTCTTTTCAATCGTCCGACACAATGAAACAAAGTGCATTTGAAAAAGAAGTGAACCTCTCGCGGGATTTCCTTTTTCTCCTTTTTTACAAAGTGAACCACCAACCACCACAAAATGAATCACATCATATTTTTCATATCCATGGGAAATGAAAAAACAACATTTTGAGCAAACATTGTGAACTGCACAAATTATAATAAATACATCTCAGGGTCTTTTTGGAACTGCAAGAAAAAAGTGAACCGCGTTGATGGAGTTGTAGCAGTGGCATCCCGATGGCAGTTCTTTTTTTTCTCCTTTTGTTGTTCTCCCCTGTCCTGCAAAAGAAATTATACTGAACTAAACCACAAAACAGATAAACTCAAAAGTGCAGTGCACTGAAATTTTCTACAAAAAAGAAGTCAACTGCAAAAAAAACTTTTCTCCAAAAAAAATGCGAACTGCACGTCGAGGCCTTCTCACAGTACATAAGTGTACTTCATGGGTATTCGACTATGGCCATGCGCGCCTGGTGTGTGGTCTGCTCGAGCGATGCACTTGGGTTGTTCATCCTGGAGAGGACCACCCAGTTGACCTGCGACAGGGAGCATCCTATACTGCTCGTCGTCAGTGGAGAAATAGGAGGGAGAGGAGCAGAGGAGGGGATCTCGGGCTGGTGTGGCGGTGGCTTGCACCTGCGAAGGTGAACAGTAGAAATGGGAAGGCGTACTACATGGGCCCGTGGTCAGAACTGCAAGACGCCGTCGATCGAGCCGCATGCTGCCCTGGGCCGAGATGCACCTATCAGTCACACAGGTGACGAAACGGGGCGCGAGCTGCAGGTACTGGAGGAAGCCAGATCGGGAAGATCGGCGCCTCCTGCAGCTCCCGCCGGGCCTACATCCTTGCCGGCGCCCCGCCTGCACCCAGGACGGGGAGGCTGGTGGCCGCGACAGGTAGCACTGGGGGAAGCAGGGAGGGCCCCGGATCCGGCTCGGGGTTGTTGGAGGCATCCATCCATGGCCGTCGCGGGTCGGGGACGGCGCCGCTGTGCGAATCGGCGTTCGGGGGATGGCGGTGGCGTGTCGTGGCGGCGGGGGTCGTCGGGGATCTGTTCCAAGTGGTGCGGCATCTCGGGTGGGGCACGCCGTGCACGGAGAAGGTGGGGAGGGTGGGCCGGCGTCTCGGTGGTGCGCGCCGCGCCGGAGAGGGTGGGGTGGCGGCTCTGGTGGGGCGCCGCGCCGGAGAATGTGGGAAGAGTGGGGCGGCGACTCGGGTTGGTCGCGCCGCGCGGAGAAGGTGGGGAGGGTGGGGGCGGTGGCTCGTGCGTGTTGCAGGGAGGGCCCCGGATCAGGCGTCGCAGGCGGCAGATCCAGTGGCTGGTTTGCACGGGGTGGGCGTGGAAGCCTCCGGGATCTTGGGGGTAGCGCGGCGCCATGCTGAAGTTGGGGGTTTGCGACGGCACCGGGGAAGGGTGGTCGGGGCAGTGGGGTGGGTGGGCCGTGGGCGGCGCGGTGGGCGGCTGGGGAGGAGAAGGGGCGAGCTGCATCGGGGAAGAAGCTTCGAGAGGATTTGGGGATGGAGCGCATGGGAAGAAGGTGGGTTTGGGGATGGGGACGTGGGTGGGGTGGGCTGTTTGTACCCTTTTTTTGTTTTTCCGTCGGCTCGGGAGGGCGTGGGGTGTTGGCAGAATAAGGCCTAGTGTTGGTAGAATAAGTTCTTAAGGGGGTTGGTAGAATAGACCCACCCTATATATATATATATATATATATATATATATATATATATATATATATATATATATATATATATATATATATATTAATTTGATTACGGGACTGGGCATCCCAATTACCAGCCTCTCTCATGCAATGACAAGTGAATAAACACTCATCTGAGAATAACCCGCTTAGCATGGAAGATACCGACCACCCCCTGTCGCTCCATGAGCGGTACAGGCACACAAAATAGATGTTTATTTGAATGATTAGAGGTGGCACATGCAAATTTACTTGGAACGACAGAGTAATACTGCATATAGGTAGATATAGTGGACTCATCTGGAACAACTTTGGTTTAAGGATTTTGGATGCACAAGCAGTATTCCTGCTTAGTACAGGCGAAGGCTAGCAAATAGATTGAGAAGCGACCAGCTAGAGAGCAAAAACGGTCATAATCATGTGTTAGGGCATATTTCTCCCTTAGTGGTTTTGGTGATTGATGACAATGCTTTTGCGGACTAATCGTGTGCATTGAGCATTTCAGATAATCTATCATATGGCACAAGACGATTGATGCCCCTCGGAGTGTTAAAGCAATATGGTTAATTTTTCCTGCGTTTCTTTTTCGGTGGATTTGAGTCATAGGAAAACCGTACTATTAAGAGGGGGCCCGCTTCGGAAAGGTTTGGGTGGAATCATCACGTACACACTTCCCTTTGCACCCTCATTGCCTTTCTGCCTCGATGGAGTTTCTCTTTCTGTGTTGTAGTTGGGTGTTGGAGAGCTGCCAGCGGTAGTACCGCAACTGGTAGCGGTAGTACCGCTTATAGGCAGTAGTACCGCTCCTAGTACCACGCGTACTACCTCTCCTTCTTGGGTCTCGACTTTTTCGTGTCGGGTTCAGCGGTAGTCCCTCTGGCATACTACCGCTGAATCCCGTTTAACCCAGTTGGACGAGCGGCAGTAGGAGCGGTAGTACCGCCCCTACTTCCGCTGCCACTACCGCTCAGGGCTCCGTCTCTTCCCCTATTCCTGCAGCCGTAGTACCGTAACCCCAGCGGTAGTACCACTGGGGCGAGCGGTAGTACCGCTCCGGCGGCATTTCCGGCTCATGTCCCTATGACATTTACATTGTACTCTTTGGCACTTCCGTCAGGGCGATAGTACTGCTCTGTGAGTGGTAGTACCGCTCCTGTGTGGGCTGCGGGCTGCATAATGGTTGGATCCCCACCCACTATATAAAGGGGGTCTTCTTCCCCAAGAAGACTTGCCTCTTTCTTCCCCAAACTCCATTGTTGCTCCAAGCTCCATTTTCGCCCGATCTCCCTCCCTAGCCGATAACTTTGGTTGATCTTCTAGGGTTTGGGTGAGAGGGCCCCGATCTACATTTCCACCAAGAGAAATTTGATTCCCCCCACTAATCGCTTCCGGATCTTGTTACTCTTGGGTGTTTGAGCACCCTAGATAGAAGAGGTCACCTCGGAGCCACAATCCATTATGGTGAAGCTCCGTTGTGGTGTTGGGAGCCTCTAATTCGGTTGTGGAGAGAGCCCCAACCTTTTTTGTAAAGGTCCGGTCGCCGCCTTCAAGGGCACCACTAGTGGAATCACGGCATCTTGCATTGTGCGAGGGCGTGAGGAGAATACTGTGGCCCTAGTGGCTTCTTGGGGAGCATTGTGCCTCCACACCGCTCCAACGGAGACGTACTTCCTCTCAAAGGGAAGGAACTTCGGCAACACATCCTCGTCTTCACCGACTCCACTTGTGGTTATTTCTTTCCTTTACTTTGTGCAAGATATTGTTGTATTGCTTGCTTGCTTGTTGTTGTTGTTCTTGTTGTTATTGTTAGCATCATATAGGTTGCTCACCTAGTTGCATATCTAGACAACCTATTTTGTTGCTAAACCTAATTTGTTAAGAAAAGCTAAAAATTGGTAGTTGCCTATTCACCCCCCTCTAGTCAACCATATCGATCCTTTCAATTGGTATCAGAGCCTCGTCTCTTTATTAAGGGTTTTACCACCCGAAGAGTATGGTTGACGACGGGAATAGGGTTGAAGAAGTACCCGAGGCCATGGAGTTGAACTCGGTCACCCGAGATGACTTAAATGAAGCCATGGCTTCACTTAAGACGTCTATGACGGCCGAAGTCAAGTCCATGTTTAAAGAACTCCTTGAGGGGTTGAAATCTTCTACCGGTCCGATGCAAGTGGTTAATCCCACCGCATCGGAGTCCGAGGCCAACTCCGGTAAGGAAGTGGCTAAAGGTACTCAAACTTCTCCCCCTCTAGGTAATAATGGGACGGGCATCCATGCCTCGGTTCCCCCCCCCGAACTATGGAGGTCCGGTACCATCGCCTCGCATTAATCCTCTTGGTCCTCCTCCTAAGCTTGATTTGAATAACTTTCATGATTAGGTTTTTCGTATCAAGTCTCATTTGAATCACAGCTCAACACAACTTTGGAGGGTCATTGAGCAAGGCTTTCATCCTCATGATCGATACAACATGACACCAAGAGAAGAAGTGGACAATCAACTCAATCACTCCGCTTTGTTTATTCTCCAATCCTCAATGCTGCCGGAAGAACTCTCTCATTTGCGGCCTTTCACTACCGCCAAGGATGCTTGGGAGCACATCGTCTCATTGTACAAGGGAAGCTCAAGCATTCAACGGTCCAACTTTGAGGTCATACTTGATGAGGCCGATGAGTTCATGGTGAAGGATGATGAAGACCCTCGTGAGCTATACCGGAGATTGACTACTCTCACGGTCTCACTCCGAGATCATGGGAGCAAGGATATGGATGACACTTGGGTCAAGCGCAAGTTCCTAAAGGCCATCATGCCATTCAACAAGAGCATGTCTTCCGTGATCCGTCAAAGACCGGACTTTCACACCTTGTCCTCAAGTGAAGTGTTGGGTGAATTCATTGCAATGAACATTTTGAGCAAGACCGCCGACAACGCTCTAGCTCATGTCCAACGGTCAAAGAGGACCAGCCTTGCTTTGAAGGCTAAGTCTATTCCGGAAGAAGAAGAAGAGGAAGAAGAGGAGAGTTGCCCCGAAGACACCAAATATGCTTACCACGAGCACATGGCTCTTGCGTCAAGGCAATTTTGGGGCAACAAGAGAAAATCAAGGCCCAACTTCTCCAAGAACAACTCAAGTGGCTCCAAGGGCAAGCAACGTGTGAGAACTTGCTACAATTGTGGCAATGTGAGTCATTTCGTGGTGGATTGCCCCTACGAGAAGAGGGAAGACAATGGTGGCAAGCTCATCCGCAAAGACAAGGCCAAGTCCTCCACGAACAATAACAACTTCACTAAGAAGGTGCCACAAAAGGGGTTGATGGTGCAAGAAGAGTACAACTTTGATGATGATGATGATGACGCAAGTGGTGAAGTGTTTGCAACGACCACCGTGGCCATTGCCACCTCTTCTCCAACCTTGGTGTCCCTCTTCGACGCCCCCAATGAGAACTTCATCCCCAAGTGCCTCATGGCAAGAGGCATCAACAAGGTAACCTCCAACATCAAAACTTCCTTCACGTCTAATCCTTCTTTGGCGGATTGTGTGGATGAAAAAGAGGAGGTAAAGGTGGATGAGAATGAGTTTGACAAGTTCTTGGGTAAGCTCAAAGGTGAGACCAAGAAGCACTTTGTTGCTCTCTTGGAACAACTAGGTGAGGCTAATGATATCATTGAGTCTCATGAAGAGACTATCACTAACTTGGAAGGCCATAGTCATGACTATGCCGATGAGATTGCGGATCTTTCCATTGCTCTTGAGGAAGAGCGAGGTCTTCGTTCGGCTCTTGAGGAGTCGCAAAACATTGATGCCGCTAAATTAGAGAAAGATCATGCTCTAGTTCTCGCTCATGTGCTTAAATCCGAGAAGGCCGATCTTGGGGTTGGCCATGCTAGACTCAAAGAGGAGTTTGAGAAACTTGACAAGGCTCACAAGGCTTTGAAGAGTGCACATGCTACACTCAAGGAGTCTCATGATCAACTCCAAGCAAAGCTCACTAAGGATATAGCCACGTGTCCTCCTTTTGTGCTAATTGATAATGCCCATGCTACTAACCCTTGTTGTGAGCATATTCATCTTGTGGAGGAGAATGCCAAGTTAAAGGAGCAAATCGAGAAAGGCGTTGTGACTTGCATACAAGGCGAGAAGAACCTCAACGAACTTTTGAGCAATCAAAAGGAAGTTGAGGCAAAGGAGGGACTTGGGTTTGTGCCAAAGTCAAAGAAGAAGAAGAACAACAAGACCAAGAAACCTCTCCCTCTCAAAGAGGTATTTGTCAAGGAGGGAGAGGGTGCTCCTAAGGAGAAGAAGGACAAGGTGGTGGGTGGAAATGCCAAGAAGGGCAAGACCACTCCATCGAACAAAGCCGGCGATTTTAACCCCTCTTATGTTTTATGCCGTGCTAGTGATGGGCATGTTTATGCCAAATTTGTTGGTTCTTATTATGAGTACATTGAATGGTCTATTTGGGTTCCTAAGACCCTTGTACTAACATCAAAGGACCCATTCAAAAATGGGTACCTAAAACCAAGCATTGATCTCTTGTAGGAGTTTGCTTCCGGTGGAGGATCATGGTTGCTTGATAGTGGAGCAACAAATCATATGACCGGGAGCAAGCATTTGGTGGTGGACGTGCAACCAAGCCCATCTATGCCCACCCATGTTCAATTTGGTGATGCCTCGAAAAGAAAGCAGAGCAAAAAACAGCATTTGCGGGACGGTAAGCTCCCGCCGATGACGAACACGCGTTGGTGGGTCACGTTCGCCCCTGACTTTCCGGTGGCGAGATCGACCACTTTCGCCGTCGGCGAGCTTCTTCTCCGATGGGACGCGCTTCGCATCGTGCTTCTCAACGATCGTGGTGGAACCGTGGATGCACGTTACCTGCGGGTCAATGAGAAAATCGATATCGGGTACATCATTCCTTTCCCATGCCATTTTGCTAGGGTTTGGGATCTTCTCCCTTCGCAGGAGCCCTCTGATCTGCCGCGGGGCAGCGGCGGCGTGCCGGCGAGCCACCGCACGGGAACGTGCCGAGGGCGGCGGCCTCGTCACATGCGTCGCACATGGTACATGCGGATGGGGGGCGGCTCACGGGGCGGGTCGCAAGATTCCTTCCCCAACCGCTGAACCGGGGGTTCTTGGGCGTCGACCGGGGGAAAACCGTGTCCATTGCTCAGATCCTCGACACGTGGTTTCTAGGGCATCTGACCGCCATGACGGACCCGAGGCTAGGGTTATGACCCCGCCCCCTGGTACAAAAGCCAACGTCGTGCCTCCCCACCCCCCCATTCTAGATCTGGACGAGGGCCTCCTCCACTTCTGGGAGGTGCCGTCTCGAGAGAAAGGTAGGGTTCATCCTTCCTTCTCATGGTGGGAGGGGAAAATCCGTGGTGATTGTAGATCGTTCGCTCAAGTTGTTGCGAGTCCTCGTCCAGATCTTCCTGAGATTCCCCACAACAACATGAGGGGCGAGGGTTTTGGTGCGGGGAGGCAGGGCTGTGGTGCTGGCCGTTTCGACCGCGGCGGCGGCCGTGGCCGTGGGACTGGCGGCGGCGGTGGCCGTGCTGACGGCCACGACGGTGGAGGGCGTGGCTGCGAGAGCCACGTCTGGAAGCGCAAGGAGACCACCAGTGCCTCCTCCTCCAACGCGATCTCTAGATCTGATGAGACCGGATTCGAGAAGTGGTAGGAGGCTGCTGGAGTGGGTCGTGTGACTCCGGCGGCCCAAGCTCGCTGGAGAACCGATGCGGATGGCAAGGACGACTGCCTCAATGTCGGAAAGTCTCCTCCTCCGCCCAAGAATCGGGCGATTCCTGCGGCGCCTGATCTGATGACTCCCATTACCGAGGTTTGCCAGATCTGTAATGTGGAGGGGGCACTTTACTGCTAGATGTCCTCAAGCGCTTTGCTATAGATGCAAGAAGAAGGGTCACCTTTCTGTCATCTGCACCGATCTGCTTCCTTGGGAGTGCATTCCTACTATGTGTGCTTTTCAAGCTAGGGGGCAAGGGTTCCATTACATGCATGATTACTCTGCTAGCAATCAGGCTAATGATAAAATCGCTAAGGCTGTCATCACTATAGTTGAGGGAGAGATCAATACTAAAGATTTAGAGGATGAATTTGAAGTGTATATTGGGCAAGGTTGGCGCTGTTCGGCCCATCTTATGGCCCCTAAGCAGTATGTGATGAGATTCCCTAACGCTAGGGAGGTTAATAAAGCGCTGTATGTTGAGTATATTACTCAAATCTTCTAGGGTTGTTGTCCGGATAACTCCTTGGTCTAAGGATGTGGGGTCTGAGGGTTTGCTTGAGGTCGCATGGGTTAAGATCAGCAAGATTCCCCCTAATAAATGGTGTGACAGAAATGTGGCTTATGTGGGTGGTCTTGTTGGGGTTACACTTGAGGTTGATATGTCCACTCTCAATCGGCCCTCGTCTATTCGGGCTAAGATTGGATGTCGTAATGTGGACAAACTTCCTGCTATTGCCGAGGGATGCTTGGGTGGTCGATTTTATCGATTCCAGTATGAGATCGAAGAGGTGCTGGTTCGTAACCCAGACAGGGAGGAGGAAGCTGTTCATGTCAATAACAACACTAGCTACAATCCGACGCTCACTCCCAAGCGCAAGCACGCTAATACCCACTATGGAGAAACTTCTGATGCTCAAAAAAAAGAGGAGCATGCTCAAACCTCATACCGTGGTGGCAAAGCTTGCCGTGTGTTGTCTCCTGAGGAAAATGAGTCTGTATCTTTTGATAGTGGATTGGAAAGCCCCCTGTTGATTGAGCAGATTGCTCGGGACTGCTGTGCTGATTCTCAGCAGAACATGGAGCTGGTCCCTGCTGGTATTGGTTGTATACATGGTCCTGTTGAACATGTATCTGCTGATAGCCAAAAGATGCAGGTGTTCGAGGTGGAGGGTGAAGTTGATCCTGAGCTGAAGATCTCCAATGAGTACACGGTACAACTCCCCTCTCCTGAAATTTCAGAAGAGGTTCTTCCTACCCCTCCGCTTGCACCTGAATTGGGCCTCCGCTTCAGCCAGCGAAATCCTTAGATGCGGCAAGTGGACATGGAGACCAGGGCCATCAACCTTGCCAAATCAAAAAACATGGAAGGTATACCAAAAACTGCTCACACAAATTCTTTTTCTGCTCTGGCTGATTCTAAATTGATGTGTTGTGCATCTAAGATGGGTGTTTTAATTCCTGATAATGACTTCGCTTGTATTGATGTGTTAAAAGAGCTGGAGTGTGTGAGAGGTAACCTAGCAGATAAGAATAATAATAAAGTTGATGAGCCCGAGCCTGATGATATGTTTGTTACTAATGAGTTGGGTAAAATAACTCCTGTGGGTCTTGTCTGGTTAGATCAGGATGAAGCTATTAATGAATCCTTTGAGAAATCTAAATCTGCTAGGAAAACTAGGAAGAAGGTTGATGTTAAAATTCCTAGACCTGTGACTAGGAGCCAAAAAGATAAGAGCAACCTGACGAGTGTGGGTGGTAGCTCTACCCAGTCTCCTGGTAGGGCTACCAGGGCTAGGAAATCCAAATCCCGTTCCAAATGAGAGGCTTCATTTGGAACTGCAGAGGGGTGGGCAAGAAAGGGATGGCCACCTGCCTCTCTGATATCATCAGTGACCATTCCATTGACTTTCTGGGCCTTCAGGAAACCATGAAGAAAAAATTCTCTCCCAAAAACCTTAGGAAATTTGACCCCTTTGACAATTTCCATTGGGATTGGATTCCTGCTGTTGGCAAGTCTGGTGGGGTTTTATGTGGTGTTAGAAAGGACTCTTTTGAGGTGATTTCTTGTGTCAAAGGCAAGTATGTCCTCCAAATGAATCTTAAAGACCTCAAAAACAAATGCTCTTGGGGGCCGTTGGTTGTTTACGGTTCAGCTCATAAGGACCATAAAGAGGAGTTCCTCCTTGAACTTGCTTCCTTTTGTGGCAACATGAATATTCCTTATACAGTGGGAGGGGATTTTAATATCTTAAGGCATAGTGGGGAGAAAAACAAAAGCCTCCAGCACTGCAGATCCATTGACTTGTTCAATTCTATCATTAATACCCTGGGGCTTAGGGAGATTTATATTAGTGGAGGCAAGTACACCTGGTCCAATAACCAACCTCATCCTACTTTGGAAAAATTAGACCGCATCCTCATGTCAGATGATTGAGAGAACTTATTCCCCATGGTGAATGTTAGGAAATTAGTTCGAGAACTATCTGATCATAATCCTCTGTTATTGTCTTCTGACAATAAGAAAAATGAGCCTCCTAAAAGCCGTGAATTCCATTTTGACCTCTCTTGGATAAAAAATGAGGAATTCCTGGGCTTAGTGGAAAAGATCTGGAACAGAAGAGTGGTTGCCACTGATCCTATTGATATCTTAAACATTAAACTTAAACGATTCAAATCCTATTTCAAGGGCTGGGGCGCGGACAAGTTTGGTCACGCTAAAAAACGTAAGGAAGAATTGCGTGTTGAGCTCTCTCTTCTTGAGGAGCTTGAGGAAGATGGCCCTCTTTCCCCTGAATTATACAGTAGGAAGTTGGATGTGGAGTTTGAGCTTCTTGAATTACTGGTTGCCGAAGAGATCTTCTGGCTCCAGTAGTCTCATGAGCGTTGGCTACTAAAAGGGGACCGTAATACTGATTACTTTCACAAAATTGCCAATGGGCATAAATGTAAGAACACTATTCATTCCCTTAAATGTGGGGAGGTGGTGATTGAAGGGATGGACAACCTTATTAACCATGCTACTACTTTCTATAAGGAGCTATTTGGTCCGGCTCCGGGCAATAGATTCCACCTTGATCCAGGGACGTGGTCAGATGATGAGAAGTTGAACGCAGAGGATAATGCGGATCTGACTAGAAAGTTCTCTGAGCAGGAAGTAAAAGATGCTCTTTTTGCCATGGATGTTAATAGGGCCCCTGGACCTGATAATATCATGGCTGAGTTTTATCAATGTTGTTGGGACATAGTGAAACCTGATATCATGCGTATATTTGATAGTTTCCATGAGGGCACGCTTAACGTGCAACGCCTTAACTATGGGGTTATCAGTTTGCTTCCCAAAATTTCCGGAGCTGACCGTATTCAACAATTTCGGCCCATTTGTTTGTTGCGGGTTCCATATAAGCTTATTACCAAGGTTATGGATAGGCGTGTTGAGAAATATGCGGATAAACTTATTAGTCCCATGCAAAATGCCTTTGTTAAAGGTAGAAATATTATGGACGGAGTATTGGCGTTGCATGAGCTACTTAACTATACACATGTTAAAAAAAGGGTGGGAGTTGTCCTTAAGCTCGACTTCAAGAAAGCTTACGACAAAGTTAACTGGGACTTCCTACTAGAGTGCCACAAGCTTAGAGGATTTGATGATAAATGGTGCGGCTGTGTTAAACAAATACTGTACAATGGCACGGTCAGTATTAAGCTGAATAACAGCGTGGGCCCTTACTTTCAGAGTGCAAAAGGGGTTCGGCAGGGGGACCCATTATCTCCTTTCTTGTTCAACCTTGCTGCTGAGTGTTTGTAACGCCCAATATGCGATCCTATCCTCGAGAGACTTGGAGGCCCCACCAGGGATAGAAGCGCATATCGAAGACGCTTGCAAGGTGGATATCATTACATCGTACCATGTACATAATAGATGGGGATACATACAAATACATATAGTCATCACAGGAATACATCAATACATAGCAAACACCATACAGAAGAGCAGAATCCGACTACGGATGAAACACAAACGAAAAACACGAACGACATCCACCCTGCTAGCCCAGGCTGCCGACCAGGAACCTATCCCAAGATCGACAAAGAGGAAGAAGCAGAAGAAGAACTCCAAAAGCAAACGCGCATCGCTCTCGCGTCAGATCATCGCATTACCTGTACCTGCATCTGTTATTGTAGTAATCTGTGAGCCACGAGGACTCAGCAATCCCATAACCATGGGTAGCAAGACTATCAAAGCTTAAATGGGTATGGAAGGGTAATGTGGTGAGGTTGCAGCAAGCACTAAGCATTATATGGTGGCTAACTTACGAGTACAAGAATAAGAAGATTAAACTACGCATAACGGTCGCAATCTAATAATGATCAAGAAGTGATCCTGAACACCTACTTACGAGTCAAACATAACCCCACCGTGTTCTCGTCTTGGTTCAAACCTCACAAGAAGAGACGATCACGGTTACACACGCGGTTGGTGTATTTTAATTAGATTTAGTGTCAAGTTCTCTACAACCGGAGGTTATAAATTTCCAAGTCGCCACATAACCGCGGGCATGGCTTCGCGAAAGATTTAACCCTGCAGGGGTGCTCCAAGTAGTCCATTATAAATTACCACACGCATCCGATGGAACATCCTCGCACCATGATAACACGATGCTTACGATAAGGAATTCCGGTGGACAAGTCATTCGTAAAAGGTAAAACTAAACCAGCAAGACCTCCCGGCGTGTCGACAATCCCGATAGAAGCCGCGTATCTCGTTCTCAGGACACGACCGGATGGGACATCCTACAGGTACCAAAACCCCAAGTTTCCCCATGGTGGCCCCGCAGTCTACCTGGTTCGGACCAACACTCATGAGGAGCACTGGCCCGGGGGTTGTTGATTAATTATCCTTGGGTTAATTACTCCCTATGCAAGTTTTAGTTGTTATTAGGCAAATGTTAACACCAAAGTTGGGCCTTGCTGGAGAAGTTTATCCTAAAACGAATGAACAGGGGGGTTCCCATATGCCCCACATGTGTTAGAAGCGCTCATCAAGGAACATAACATCGGTATTACGGAAACTAGGGTGGCATGAGTGGAACAAAACACCAGGCAAAAGGCCGAGCCTTCCACCCAACACCAAGTATATAGATGCATTAATTAAATAATAGATATTGTGATATCCCAAGATATCCATGCCCCAACATGGAACAACCTGCAACTGCACCTGCAACTAGCAACGCTATAAGAAAGGGGCTGATCAAGCGGTAACGTAGCCGAACAACGGTTTGCTAGGTAAGGGTGGTTAGAGGCTGTATCATGGCATATGGGAGGCGGACATATATGTGGTAGGAAGCGCGACATAGCGATAGCATCGAGACAACTAGCAAGCAAATATAGTAAAGATATCTAAGGTCATGATCATCTTGCCTGAAATCCCGCTCGGAAGAAGAACGAGTCCATGAAGAAGACAAACCAACGTAGTCGAACGAATCCTCACAATCGCAACAAAACCGGAACTATCGAGAAGAAGCACAACCGGAAAGAAGCAAACAACATGGTAAACACACAAGCATAAACATGGCCTATGCACAACCAAACATGATGCATGACAAGATTAAATGTTGTTAAACATGGCAAGAGATGAAGCATAAGCAATCCTTACAACTAGGCAAGTTTAAATGAGGCCGGAAACACAAATAACAATTCCGGAAAATCCCCATATGCAAATTTAGAAATTAGTACTGATCTGAATTAAACACAATGTTAAAGTTGTTAAACAGCAAGTTAATATGCACCATGACGATCTACACATTTTTCTAATCAAGTTACATATGTAGAACATTTAATTCGGAGCTACGGTCTAGAAGATATGAACTGAACAAGTTTAACACGGCAATAATGCAAAATGCATGCAAACATCAACCACAAACGCTCAAATCAAGAATGCAACATGGTAATATGAAACTACATGCAATTCTAAGCAAGTCTCATATAGGACATGAACAAAACGGAGCAACAGATCAACTATTACAGGCAACACAAGTTATAATAACAATCTGCCCAAAACAGCAACATAGCACTTTGCAAGCATCAAAACAACATGCTACAGTGCTAGAACATGGAATCAAATGGCACATCATGGTAGTACATAGCATGTAGATGAAATCATACAACATGGGCATAAAAATAGGAGCAATAGATTAATTACTATGATTTTTACAAAATGGAACATTCTGTTAACAGGTTGACAGATTTAACATGATGGCAACTTGAGGGCAACAAAGAGACATGCTACAGCAAGACTACATGGCAACCAAGGGCATGGCATCAAAGTAGACATCACATCGGCCAAATCACATGAAGAAACCAAATACATAGGAGCTCTAGATTAGTGGCAACCAACAAGCAAAGTTGACAAGTTTTATCACAGACAGATTGACTTAAAACAGCAACATTGTCTAGGCATGTTTGCAAGCTCATGGCAGTCACATCATGGCATATCATGGCATGAAATAAATACTAACAGCAAGAAGACATGAAAATGCTCCAAAGACATGTTGACAAGATGCTCACATGACATTTGCATAAAATCACACAAAAATGACAAAATGACACATATTAACAGTTTCCAGCAGTAACATTAGGATGCACTTTTGCAACAGGAATTATGACATGTAGATGGATCCTAACATGAATGCAACAACAACCATCATGTAGAGCATGAAGAGTAGATCATTTTACATATATAGATCACCACCATAGGATCAACATGCGCAAAGATATTGGCTACACAAAATGCATGCATGAAGTTTGAAATCTGAGGACCCAGCCATTTATACCTCGCGAGAGAAACTGGACGGGACGGTACCGGGACGAGGTGGATCTGGGACGGCGGCGTGCAAAAGACCGTTTGGTTGGCTGGATCAGGCCGTCCGGGGACGAGGCCGTCCAGGCGGCAGAGGAGGGCCATGGCCGGCGCGGTGGAACTCCGGCGATGGCGGGGCGGCGCGCAGGGAGGCCGGGGAGGCGGAGCGAGGCGGATCCGGCCGTCCGCTGCCTGGATCCGGCCGGAGACGGGGCCGGCGACGGCGAGGACAGGCGGCGGCGCGGCGAGGGCAGGACGGCGACGCGCGCTGCGAGGCGGCGGGGTCCGGCGCGGGCGCGGGGAGGCGGCGAGCTGCGGCGGTGAGGCGGCGGCGGAGGAGGCCGAGGCACGGGGCGGCGAGCTGCCTGGCGGCAGCGCGGTTGCGGCGGGGCGAGGTGGCGCTGGCCTCGGGCGGCGGCACGGCGCTGTAGCGAGGCGAGCGGGAGCGGGAGGCGCGCGGGCTCGTTCGGGCCTAGATTGGCTCAGGCGGGCGCCGATCTGGGCTCCGCGGGCCTACGGTGGTGGAGGGAGGCAGGGGCGACGTGGCCAACTGTGGTTGGCCGAGGGCGGCGGCGCAGGTGGCGGCTGGATGCTGGGACGCCGCCAAGTGGCGGTGGTGGGCTGGAGGCGCGGGATTTGAGGGAGGTGGCGGCGGCTAGAGGTAGGTGGAGGGGCTAGGCTAGGGTTTTGCAGAAATGGAAGGGGGAGGGTGTCCTTTTATAGCAGGGGCTAGATGGAGGGGTGTGGGCTGAGAAGAGAGGGAAGTGGTGCAGCCCGTCACGGTTTTCGGAACACCAAAAACGTCCGACGTTTTATCCGGCTATAGTGCCGCTATAGTTATCCGTTGGGGCATCAAACGACCTCCGATTGGGACGAAATTTGGCAGGCGGTCTACCTACAATATAATAAGACCGCACGTCAACTTTCAACCCATTCCGAGAACATTTTTGTTCCACTTATAAAATAATAATTCGGAGGTGCCGCGGGCGCGTGCGAGTGTGTCGGGTCTCGAAACGGACAACGGAAGGGACGCGGAGAAGCCGGCAACTACGAACGGCTGCAAGTTTTTATGAAAACATGCAGATGAAAATGCACATGATGACATGGCAAGGTGCAACAAGCAAACGAATCACATGGCAACGGCGGAAATAAATGGAAGGAATCTGGAGCATCGGTCTCGGGGCGTCACAGTGTCTTACTAAGATGATTAAAAATGCACAAGAAAATGGACTGCTGGTGGGACTGGCCCCGGATCTTATTCCTAAAGGGGTTGTTGTTTTACAATATGCCGATGATACGATAATTTGTCTAGATCATGATTTTGATAAGGCTCTCAATCTTAAGCTTCTTTTGTACATCTTTGAGATGATGTCTGGTCTTAAAGTCAACTTTCAAAAAAGTGAAATTTTGACTGTGGGAGGCGATGAGGTGATAGACAAAACTTATGCTGATATCTTTAACTGTGACATTGGGCACTTCCCTTTGAAGTATCTGGGTATGCCAGTGAGTTTTACCTCTTTGAAAAACTCTGATTGGGAGTTTATTGTTGTTAAGTACCTCAAAAGGTTTGGCGGCTGGGTTGGCAATGCTGCTTCTAGTGGGGGAAGACATACACTGCTTACTTCAGTTGTCACTCAGTTATCTCTTTACCACATGTCTATGTGGTTGATGAATAAAACATTCATTGAGAGGCTTGATAAACACAGAAGACATTTTTTCTGGCAAGGTTGTAACAAAAAACGTCGGTACTATCTAGTGAAATGGAGTAGAATCTGTCGATCCAAGTGCAAAGGGGGGCTCGGAGTGAAAGATCTCCGTAAGCAAAACATTAGCCTTATGGTTAAGTGGTGGTGGAAATTGGACACCCAATCTGGGGTGTGGCAAGATATCGTGAGGGCCAGATACTTGCGAAACCAAACTGTTGCTTCTGTTACCCCTCGATTTTTGGACTCCCCGTGTTGGAAAAATTTGTTGAAAGTCAAAGAAATTTATATGGCTGGGAGGAAAATTGATACTAAATCTGGGAACATGACTAGATTATGGAAAGACTCCATTAATGGGCTGACCCCGCTTATGGAACAGTTTCCTTGCTTATTTAGTATCTGGACGGAACAAGAGTGCACGGTGAACCACCTGACTAGGGTGGACAGGAGTACCTTCTTTAGAAGAAGGCTTGATCCTGAGCTCTTGGGTCAATGGGATTCGATGTGCAACATGGTTAGTGGCTTGGGACTCACTCAAGAGAGTGACGCTGTTTACTGGGTGCTGAATAAAACAACTCGATATACTACTAAGTCGATGTACAAGTGGTTGGAGAGACCCCTTAGTGGGTCTAATTTCAAATGGATTTGGGATGCAAAACTTCCTCTTAAAATCCAAATTTTCCTATGGCAGATGTTCCAGAATGCCGTTCTAACTAGACAGGTGATGAAATCTCATCGTTGGCCTGGTAATCCGACATGCTCCTTCTGTCGGGAGGTGTAAACAACACAACATCTGTTCTTTGGCTGTTCGGTCACCAAAATTGTCTGGAGGGCGATTGGGGTGACGCTGGGTACTGATCTTTGCCCACAAAACCATTGGCAGTTCTATTCTTGGTGCCATGCCTTCCTACCTGGTCATGACAATTTTTATACTATTGCCCTTGGAGCTGTTACTTGGGCAATCTGGCTGGCCCGCAACAGAGCCACTTTTGAGAAGAAACTGATTAAATCTCCTTTTGAAATCGTGTTCTCGGTTTGTTCTCTTCTTCTTTATTGGGCAGGTCTACAGAAGGAGGGCGAGATGAAGAAGCTTCGTGCCAGAGCAGAGATGATTCACGCTGGGACCATGGCTCTGATGAGGATATGTGATGCTACTACAAGAATTGGTGATCGCTGAGAGATGCTGCTTCACTTTGGGCGCGTGTCATGTTTAGTTGTTCTTTTGGGTCGTTACTTGGTTGCCTCGTAGCTGCTGTCTTAAACTCTTGTCCTGATGCTTTGGCTGTGATCAGTCTGTAATAGGGCTAGACTCTTTTGGTGCTGTATAGGTTTTCGCCCCATAGCATTCATTTCGATGACGGGCGAATGTGGTGGGTTTCCTAGCAGTGCGTTGAACTCGCTTTCCCCTACCCCTCTTGCTTCCTGACACTTTGTAAGACTGATGTATTTCCATTCTCTGTAATGGAAAGGGGGTTAGCCTGGTTCAAATTTTTGTTGTTGATGCCCCAACATCTAGGGACAAATGCATTTTTGCCCCTAGTTGCAACCTACCCACGGGGTTTGCCCTTACTTTTCGACTCTGCTCGGTTTTGCCCTTAGATTTGTCTCCGAGGTCGCCCGAATGCCCTTTGACCGTTTGACCAATACTTTGAAAATTCATAACAAATTCATATGAACTCAGAAAAATGCAAATAAGATATCAAATTGTTCAGATAAACATTACCTTTATGTGCATGTCATTTGCATTCAGGACAAAAGTAATGTTTAAACTACCCGAGGTTATTAATTTTATAAACATTATTAAAAATAAAAAGGTATAAACAATACTTTTTCATGAATAAAAATTACATGCAAATGTAGGTGATGTTTTCTGAACATTGTGACATCTTATTTGCATTTTTCTGAGTTCATATCAACTTGTTATGAAGTTTCAAAATAATGGTCAAAGTCGTTTGAACATTCATAACAAGTTGATATGAACTTAGAAAAATGCAAATAAGATATCAGGATGTTCAGAAAACATCACCTACATTTGCATGTAATTTTTATTCATGAAAAAATATTCTTTATACCTTTTTATTTTTAATAATGTTAATAACATTAATAACCTCGGGTAGTTTAAATGGTACTTTTGTCCTGAATGCAAATGACATGCACATAAAGGTAATGTTTATCTGAACATTTTGATATCTTATTTGCATTTTTCTGAGTTCATATGAATTTGTTATGAATTTTCAAAGTATTGGTCAAACGGTCAAAGGGCATTCGAGCGACCTCGGGGGCAAATCTAAGGGCAAAACTGAGCAGAGTCGAAAAGTAAGGGCAAACCCCGTGGGTAGGTTCCAACTAGGGGCAAAAATGCAATTGTCCCCAACATGTAAGTTATTGGGTCTTGGCAAGGTTGTGATTTCTCATGATTTATCAATTGAGAAAGTCATGCTTGTTGAGACCCTTGCATACAATTTACTTTCCGTTCGTCAACTTGCACTTATGGGCTTTGCCACATTCTTTTATCTTGATACCGTGGCCCTTTTGTGGAGCAAGACTCTTAAAGTAGCTTTTGTTGGGCATGTCGAGAATGGTCTCTATGTGGTTAACTTCTCGGAGTGACCCACTAAGATCGCGACTTGCCTAATGGCTAAAGTTGACGTGGGGTGGCTTTGGCATCGCCGCCTGGCCCACGTCAATATGAGATCTTTGCAAAGTCTCCTCAAAGGTTATCACGTGCGTGGACTAACGAATGTGAGCTTTACCAAAGATCGTGCTTGCAGTGCTTGTATCGAAGGAAAGTTACATGAGACGGCTCACCGACCCACGACTATCATCTACACGAAGAGGCCCTTGGAGCTCCTTCACATGGATCTCTTTGGACCTCCATCCTTTGATTGTCTTGGGGGAAGAAAGTATTGCTTGGTGATTGTGGATGACTATTCAAGATACACTTGGGTATATTTCTTCAGGAGGAAGAGCGAGACCCAACAAATCATCATCGACTTTGCAAATGAAGCTCAACGTCAGCATGAAGCAAAGATATTGATGATTAGAAGTGACAACGGCACCGAGTTCAAGAATTACACCTTGGATGAGTTCCTTAGTGATGAGGGGATCAAGCATCAATACTCCGCACCATATACCCCTCAACAAAATGGTGTAGCAGAGAGGAAGAACCGAACGTTGATGGATGCGGCAAGGACCATGATGGCGGAATTCAAGTCTCCGTACAACTTTTGGGCCGAAGCCATCAACACCGCATGTCATGCATCCAATCGGCTCTACCTCCGCAAAGGCTTGAACAAGACTCCATATGAGATACTTACCGGTAACAAGCCCAACCTCAAGTACTTCCGGGTGTTCGGGTGTAAGTGTTTCATTCTCAAGAAGGGTGCTCGTTTGACTAAATTTGAACCTAGAGCTCACGAGGGCATATTTGTTGGTTATGCTACAAACTCTCATGCTTACCGTGTCCTCAACAAGTCCAATGGACTAATTGAGGAGATGTGTAATGTAGAGTTTGATGAAAATAATGGCTCCCAAGTGGAGCAAAGTGGTCTTTGTGATGTAGGTGATGAAATTCCTCCCCAAGCCATAAGAAGAATGGGGATTGGTCAAATACTACCCATTGAGGAACCCCTTGTGGCCGAAGGAGAAGGACAATGCTCTACACAAGTGGAGCCATCACCAACCATTGACCCACACGCTTCCGAAGAACAAACCGAAGGCCCTCAACCGAGTGAACAAGATCAAGGGCAAGATCAATCTCATGATGATGATGATGATTCACCAAGTGATGCCCAAGATCAAGTTCAAGACTCCGAGCAAGCTCAAGACACCGAGCAAGCTAATGATCAAGAACAAGCTCAATATCAAGAACTAGTTCAAGATCAAGAGCAAGTACAAGATCAAGAGCAAGCTCAAGACGGCGCTCAAGATGATCAAGATGACTCTCCTCAATTGTCTATGGAGGAGCTATTGGAGCATCGTGCCACCAAGATTGCTTCCAAACTCAAGCATCAAGGACATGTCATCGAGAATGTCTATGGAAGCTTAAAGAAAGGGGTAACCACTCGTAAACAATTATCAAACTTTTGTGAGCATCACGCGTTTGTTTCTTGTGTTGAAACCCAAAAGGTACATGAGGCGCTCGAGGACACGGATTGGCTTGAAGCCATGCATGATGAACTCAACAACTTTGAGCGCAACAAGGTGTGGCAATTGGTGCCAAGGCCAAAGGAGAACCATAATGTCTTCGGAACAAAATGGATCTTTAAGAACAAGCAAGATGCAAACAGTGTTGTTGTTCGAAACAAGGCAAGATTGGTAGCACAAGGCTACTCCCAAGTCGAGGGTATGGACTACGGTGAAACCTTTGCTCCCGTTGCTCGTCTTGAATCTATTCGCATGTTGCTTGCATATGCATCTCATCATGATTTTAAGTTGCAACAAATGGATGTGAAAAGTGCATTTCTTAATGGTCGTCTTAATGAGTTGGTATATGTCAAACAACCCCCAGGGTTCGAGGATCCCAAGTTCCCCAATTATGTATACAAGCTCGATAAGGCACTCTATGGCCTTAAACAAGCCCCACGTGCGTGGTATGAGCACCTTACCGAGTTGTTGCAAGACCGTGGGTTTGAAATTGGGAAAATCGATCCCACTCTTTTTACGAAGAGGGTTAAAGGGGATTTGTTCATATGCCAACTATATGTTGATGATATTATATTTGGTTCTCCTAACAAAGCTTTTAATGATGAGTTTGCCGTACTCATGATGGAGAAGTTTGAGATGTCTATGATGGGAGAGTTGAAGTTCTTTCTCGGGTTCGAAGTCAAGCAAAGGAACGAAGGAACCTTCATCAACCAAGCCAAATACACCCAAGACATGCTCAAGAAATTCAAGTTGGATGATGTCAAGTCGGCCAAGACTCCAATGCCCACCAAGTGCCAACTTGACATTGATCCCAATGGTAAAGCGGTGGATCAAAAGGTATATCGCTCCATGATTGGATCCTTGCTTTACCTTCGTGCTTCTAGACCAGATATCATGTTGAGTGTGGGAATGTGTGCATGGTTTCAAGCCGCACCTAAGGAAAGCCACTATGTGGCGGTCAAGCAAATCTTTCGATATTTGGCTCATACCCCAAACTTTGGCTTATGGTACCACAAAGGTGCAAGTTTTGATCTTATGGGATATTCGGATTCGGATTGGGTGGGAGACCGTGTGGATAGGAAGTCAACTTCCGGAGGGTGCCAATTCCTTGGTCGCTCTTTGGTGAGTTGGTCTTCGAAGAAGCAAAATTGTGTGTCTCTCTCCACCACCGAGGCCGAGTATGTAGCCGCCACAAGTTGTTGTGCACAATTGCTATGGATGAGGCAAACTTTAAAGGATTATGGTGTCACTTGTGACAAAGTGCCTCTTCTATGTGACAATGAAAGTGCAATCAAGATCTCCTACAATCCGGTGCAACATAGCAAGACGAAGCATATTGAGATTCGTCATCATTTCATCCGGGATCACATCAAGCGTGGAGAGATTGATCTTATCTACGTCAACACTCAAGAGCAACTAGCGGATATTTTCACGAAGCCATTAGATGAAGCAAGATTTCGCGAGTTAAGACATGAGCTAAATATCATTGATTCGAGCAATGTGGCTTGAATCTCGACACACCCCACCGCATTCATCATGTTATCTTGTTCTAGATGTAGGCATGGACATAGGGGGAGTGTTGTTCTCTCAATGAACTCTCCCTCCCCCCATTATGCATAAATTGATCAAGTCTTTCACATTCGCCATTTTTGATGGTACCTGTGCTTCAAAGATGAGTTTTGGTCATGGGCCCAAGGTTAAAATCTTCGTGGTGCCATACCAATTGACTCAAACATAGGTGGCTTCGGCCGCCGCCCTCTCTTTGAGAGGTGTTTGTTTGAGTTGGTTCGATTTGGTTTTATCTAGTCGTTTAGGGCTTTGTTTGTGCTTTGAGTCACTCCAAGTTTGCTCTTCTTTTGTTTGTCTTTTTGAACTTGGAGTGTCTCTTCCCTTTGCTGGTCTTCTTGTCTCCAACCCAAGCCATCTCATCTACAGCCCCCAATATTTGCATAAGACACCTTTCCAACTTGATCTTGCAAGTTTGCGCCTGCGCGGTACTACCGCTGGTGTCTGGGCGGTACTACCGCCTAGTACCATGGTACTACCACAGGAGCAGTACTACCAGGCCTCTTGCCGCATTGTAATGCCGGGGTGGTACTACCGCTCCTCGAGCGGTACTACCGCTCTGCGGATCCGTAAGGGGGTTAAGAGTCGGGCAGGGGGAGTTCCAACTCCCCCATACCCATTCATCTCTCTCTCCCTCACGCTCTCCTCTCTCCCAGGCGACGCTCTTGCTCCGGTGGCCACCTCCGGGCCGCCGATTCCGTGCCGTCTTCCGCGATTCTGTCTGGTGGGATCACTCCCCACCATCTCCTCTTGCCTTGGATGCCGGTATTGCCCCCGTTTTTCTCTCCTTGGTTCTAATTTTTGGATCTAGGTTCTAGGGCAATACTTGTTGCATTCTCTGATTTTTAGTCAAATCGAGGCATGAGTAGGGCATAGAAGACTGCTAGAATAGGTGGATTGAAGTTTGGTTGGAGGAAATTTGAATTTGGCAACACCGGTAGTTCCGGATCTCGCCGCGCTAGTGGTCAGCCCGTTGACCTTCGCCTCGGGAGGTACTACCACTCCCTCTGGAGGGGTACTACCGCTTGTAGGCGGTACTACCGCTGCTGGCTCGCGGTACTACCGCCCTGTGCTGTCAACTTCCAGTTTTCTCAAATCAACCTTCACTCCTTTTTGATTAATTCCTTTGGCTTATGCAATTGTTTACACTTGCTTTCCTCCGTGTTGTGTTGTTGGCTCCAGGTGGTAGTAGCTCTACGCACCAGGCGCGTCGCAAGAATACGGATGGTCAAGGTCGTTCGAAGCGTTATCGCACATTAGAGGATGCCAGTGCCAGTGCCGCTCTTAGTGTTCCGCCCAAGACAGTAGCCAAGAAGGGTGCCAGCAAGCCGCATGCAAAGGAGCAGTCGATGGATGTCTTGCCTGCTAAGGAATTTTGTGTGGCTTGCCGTCGCAACCCATACCGAGTTCCTCAAGATCCATCTCTTGCCAACCGTCCTTTCTGGAACAAGATGCAGCGTTCGATCTACCACAATGTTCTGAAAGGCAAGAAGAACCTATTTGTGCGAGTCAAGTCTGTTGATCTCACTCATATGTAGTCTGACGTGGCCTACTTTGGTGAGGTTTTGGAGCGGTGTGGTGAGCTGGATATTCTGAGGATTATCTCCTTCAACAAGGACTTTGATGCAGAGATTGTGGCTCAATTCTATGCCATGGTACATTTTGGGACTGATGAAGATAGGACTCTTTTCTGGATGACAAATGGAAGGCGTCTGTCAGCTAAGTGGAAGGATTTCATGGAGCTCTTGTCATACAATGATCTGGGGGCCCACTGTGACACCCTAGTTTTGGCAACTTCTTTTAAAAATATTTCTGGTTTTATTTGTAATTTGTTGGGTTTTGGAATCAAATCATTTGATTTTGGACTTGAGGATTCTTTGAAATTTCTTCCTAAATGATCCAACACCCTCATTACCTTGCCAATATTTTGTCTCACACCCTTTGGACCAAACCCTAAATCTTATCCTTTCAAAATAATTCATTTTCTTCTTTGAAAATGCTCATCTTCACTATGGGTTGTGAAGCAACCTATAGTTTTGCTGATCAGAAAATTCTTAAATTAATACCACACCTTCTTGTCATCATCTACTCCCACAATACCCAAAAATATTTCATTGTCCAGTATAAAATTTTGTCCAGAATATTCCTTTTACCTTCTGGACAGAATTGACCCTTTGTGAAGCAACTTATATTTCTAGGACTCAGAAAATGCCCAAATAAATCCCTGAGATACTAGAAGCCATATATTTTCACATTACCAAAAAACATCTCCTAGTCCAGTGCAATTTTTCAGCAATATTATTCTGACAAGCTTCTGGACATTTCAAATCTCTGTGAAGGAAGTACCAGCTAGAAGTGTCCATTGGCTCTGAAATTTTTATGGCATCTTATCACCACCAAATGACTCTCAAATACCAAATTTCATCATCAGGAGTGCATCCATGTGAGTGCAACATCATAAACAAGTTTTTGGACCAGAACAGGGTTTGTACATGAACCATATTCGAAACTTGTTGAAAATTTCTCAAATCTTGCCAGAAGGTAGTCCTTCCAACCTAGAATACTCCAGACAAGCCCTTTGGATCAATCCCCAGCTCATCTCTTCTCCAGATCTCTCCTAAGTTTCTGACCAGGAACTATGTCTGATGCTACGACTCATCTCAGGCTATCTAAAGCCATGCTAGTGACACGGGGAGACTATGTGGCCTAAGGTCGGCACACCAGACACGGTTTGGCAGGCCAGCTCGCGCCGTGTGCACCAAGGCACGCGGTGACCATGCGGCCAGCGCTGTCAAACGCGCGCTCTGGGCGCCACCAGGCACGGGTCGCATAGAAGCGCGACGACCGCGTCACCGTACCTTGTCCGCTCGCGCCGACAGCCTCCCCGCCGTCCACGTAGCCACTCTAGAGCCTTCCCCTCGCCGGAAACGCCCTCCCCGGCCGCCACCGAACGCCGCACTGTTGCGCCCGTGCTGCTACTGTGGCCGCGCTGGCTGTCTTCTTCCTTGCGTGCCGCCACTACACGCATTAACTCCTCTGCCCTCCTCCATCACCTCGCCCTACGCCGCGACAGCCACGTCGCCGTCCAGTACCTCTCCCCGCCTATAAAAGGCCATGCCCAACCCGTCTCAGCTCCTCACCACACTCCACCATCACCCAATCGAGCCCCATCTCACCGAGCCAAGGCTGGGAGGCCCTCTGGCCTCGCATGTCACCGGAGTTTTGCTGCGGAGCAAGCTTCGCCACCCGCTAGCTCCACTCCACCCCAGCCTCACCCGACCACACCCCTGAGCCCAGTGCACTCCCCTGGTCCTTCCTGATCTCTTCCCTGGCCGAGGTGCTGCCGGAGTCGCCATTTTTGACGACCACCGAAACCAGCCGCCGCCGGAGAGGAAGGGGGCGACGTAGTCCGGCCATCTCCGGAGAAGCTGCGGGTATGGGGAGAACCGCCATCGAGCGCTCGATCCATCTCCGCCGTCTCCCGACCTCGCCGCCGTCTCTATCGCCGGCAACCATCGCCGGTGAGCCGCGGTACTCTGTTCCTCTCTCCCTCCCTTTTAAATATGACAACCGGGCCCCACTCGTTAGTGACCGAGCCGTGCCCGAAGCGGTACGCAAGTGGAAGCGTATTCCAAGAATACGTGTCGGGGGGATGACCCCCGGGTAGGCAACGGAGCCCGAATCCCTTTCGGAAAATCATCAGAGCAAGACAAGTCCCTCTGGCCGGCTTGACAGGCACGCCGGCTCCCCAGCGCGAGCCGGCTCGGCGTGGCAACCCGGCCTGGACGGCTGGCCCATGCCGGCTGGCCGCGAGGCGGCGAAGCCTTAGCGACGAAACAAGCGGTGCTACAGCGCTCCTCCCTTTACCCTGACAGAGCAGGTGAGGCTGCAGCTTTCCTTGCGCCCCCGCCCGAGGCGGGCGGTGTCAGTGAGGCGCGGCCCTGTAGAAACGGCGGCGCCGACCTCCCTCTGACGATGGACAAGACGCGCCACAGTGCCTCGAACCCAGACTGACGAGACAAGACCCGTCACGACGCCCGCGCCAGGCAGGTGCGGCGCACTTGGCGACTCGGCACCCGGCGACCCGGCATCCCGGCATCTGGCGACCCGGCAACCCGGCCACCGGATCCTGGTCAATGACACCAGGGGCCCGCGCCTCTGGTACGTTACCGTTGTAACCCTGGGGGTCGGCCTATAAGACCCCCAGGGAGGCCTCCGTGCAGAGGGATCGGGTTTTAGTGGCTGAGAGTTCGAGTTAGTGCGGTAAGGTCAGTTCTCACCCTAGCTAGGTCTCTCCAGATCACGAACACTCGCACAGGAGAGGCAGAACGGTGGCTCAGCCCCTTCTCCCTCCTCCATCCAAGCAGCTCCAGGAGCGACTCTGTAACCTCTGTGCTTATCAGCTCACACGGCAGGAGTAGGGGTGTTACCTCTCCAGAGGGCCCCGAACCTGGGTACGTCTTGTGTCCCGCACTCGCTCGTGCCAACCTCGCCTCCGGAACCCACCGGCGTCCTATCGTAGCCCCACCTCATAAGCCATCTCATGGCATCTGCCGTGAATCACGCACCCCCGGCGAGAATATCACGACAGTTGGTGCCCACCGTGGGGCAGCTCGCGGCGTCGGCCGGAGTCAAGTTCCGGACGAGGCCCTTCACCAGCTTCGGCGAGCGCATCGTGCACGGTTTGGTCCGTGCGCCCCGCACGACCAAACAGGCCGGTTGCAGCGCTGCGCTGGGCGCGGACGTCGCCGGCCCCGCAGGCTGCTTCATCGTCCCCTTTGGCGCGCTGCGCATTTTCATCGCGCTCGTCCCCGACGTGTTTCCCAGCGAAGTGTGCAACTGCGCCGACTCACCTGTCCCCGTTAGCCGCACCGTCCCCGACGACGTCGCTGCTCTCTGCGTTCACGCGGAGGTGCTCACCATCAGCACCAGTTCTGGCTCCCCGCGCGCCAAGGAGAAGGCTGCCGCCGCCGCCGCCTTGGCTGCGGCTCCGCCTCGCCGGACTGACCCGCTCCACGACACGATCCGGAGTCTGCAAGCCCCCATCACGCCTGACGCCGACGCGGCTGCTGCAGCGGCCCAGCTCAACGAGGGCCACCAGCATCTGCTGCTCGAGGCCACGGAGCTTGCGGCAACCCGGCGCCGGCTGGAGTCCGCCCAGCGAGAATCCGACAGCGCGCATGGCCTCACTCCGCCTGCCGTCGAGCCCAGCCGGGTCGCGGAGGTGCGGATCCGCGGGGGCGCACTCGGCCGTGCGCTAGGCGCAGGCCGACCCGTCTACGACACCCCCGTCAAGAACATGCGCGCGGCGCAGGCCGCGATTACTGATCTCGAGTTCCTGGAGGGCGAGGAGCTGCTGCAGCAGCAGCAGCGCATCCGCGACCTCATCACCGCGGCGAACGAGCAGCAGCAGCGCTTCGACCCGGCCCAGCCATCCGACTCCGCCTCAAGAAGAACCGGGGACCCGAAGAGGGCTCTCCGGGATGCGCGGCAGACGTCTTCGCACGCCACTAGCGCAAGCCGCTCTGGCCGGCACCGGTCCGGCCGGAGCCGGCACAACCGCGCCACCACCGCTGAAGAAGGCAACGCTGGCGAAACGGCCGGCGACGGCCGGGTTCAGCAGCCGGAGCCTCCCGTGTGGCCGGCTCGGCGGCCCGAGCCGGCCCCGGAAGCTCCTGCTCCCCGCGGTCCCGTGACCGACCGAATCGGCCTCCGCGTTCCCGTGGCTGACCGGCTCAGCCCCCGCGAGCCCTACGACGAAAGCGACGCCCGTCACCGCATCGACCGGCTGGCGCGCTCCACGGCCCTGGAGGAGGAAAGATCTGTTGGCCCGGCGTGCTTCGGCCCCCGCATTCGCGAAGAACCCTTCCCCAAAGGCTTCTCGCTGCCCCGCGACTCACCAAAATGCACCGGCGCCACCAAGCCGGAGGACTGGCTAACCGACTACACCACAGCTGTCGGCATAGCCGGCGGCAACCGGCGTGTGGCTGTCCGTTACGTCCCCCTCATGCTGCTCGGTTCAGCCCGGACGTGGCTCAACAGCCTCCGTGCCGGCATCGTGAACTCCTGGCTGGATTTCAAAGACGCGTTCGTCCGCAACTTCACCAGCACCTACACGCGACCCGGCAAGCCTCGCCAGCTCTCCATGTGCGTCCAGAAGCCGGGCGAGCCCCTGCGCGACTTCCTCACGCGGTGGACGGAGCTTCGCAACTCCTGCGAAGGGGTCCACGAGGTCCAGGCCGTCCAATACTTCATCGACGGATGCCTAGACGGCACTCTGGTCAAACACCGGCTGGTGTGCGACGAGCCGGAGACCCTGGCGGAGCTCATGGCCGTGGCGGACAAGTACGCTACAGCCGACTCCGCGATGGTTGTGAAGATCACGATCGGCGCGGACGGCAAGCTTCTCCCGGCCCAGCCGGCTCCCCCAAGCCGGCTGGCGACAACAGCCAGCGCCGGCAAGACGGCAACAACAACGGCAAGCGCCGGAGCGACCAGCCGGCGCCTCGCTACAACCACCGACAAGTCGCTGTCGTGGAGAGGGAGCAGCCGGCCGAGCAAGGCCCCAGCCGGCGCCCGCGCACCGGCAAGGCCGTCTGGCAGCCCAAGCTGACCTTCAAGCAGATGCTCGACGCCCCCTGCAAAAACCACAGCGGCACGAAGCCATCGACGCACACGCTCCGGCAGTGCAGCTTCACGCAGCGCTTCTTGAAGGGCAACCTTCCACGCCCGCCGCCTGGAGCCGGCTCGCAGCAGCCGCCGCTGCCTCCGCCTCCGCCGCCACCCGGCGCCCTCGCCGACAACCCTTTCCCGCGCTCGGACGCATCCTACGTCGTCTTCACCAGCGAGGGGGATGACAAGCACGTCAAGCGCAAGCACGCGGCCGAGGTGAACGCCGTCGTCCCTCCGGTTCCCCAGTACATGCACTGGTCCGACCGACCGGTGAGCTGGACCCAGGAGGATCACCCGGCCGTCATGCCCACGCCGGGCGGCTACGCCCTCGTGCTCGACCCCACCTTCGTCTCCGAGAAGCGCACCTGCCACTTTTCGCGGGTGCTGATCGACGGCGGCAGCAGCATCAACATTCTCTACTGCGACACGATGACCAAGCTCGGCATCGAGGCGCGACAGCTGGAGCCGACCGGGACAGTGTTCCACGGCATCGTGCCGGGACACTCCTGCTCCCCGATCGGCCGGCTTCGGCTCGACGTCCTTTTTGGCTCCAGTAGCCATTTCTGCCGCAAGCCAATCTGGTTCGAGGTGGTCGACCTGGCCAGCCCCTACCACGCGCTGCTGGGCCGGCTCGCGATGGCCAAGTTCATGGCGGTCCCCCACTACGCCTACCTGAAGTTGAAGATGCCGGGTCCCAAGGGTCTCATCACCATCATCGGCGACTACAAGAAGTCCCTCGAGTGCGCCAAAGCCGGCTCCCAGCTGGCCGAGTCGCTGGTCATCGCCGAGGAGAGGCGCCAGCTCGACAGGATCGTGGCGCTGGTTAACGCGCAGTCGGCTGTGCCGGCTCCGCCCAAGCTGGCCGACGAAGCCTCCTTCAAGCCGGCCAAGGACACGAAGCGGGTCCCGCTCGACCCGGCCGACCCCAGCTCCAGCAAGTACGTCGTCGTGGGTGCCGGCCTCGACAGCAAATAGGAAGACATGTCGGGTGTCCCGAGGGAATTCGCCGAGCACAAACTTCACGTCCGCAAGGACGCCAAGCCCGTCCGGCAGCCGCTGCGCCGTTTCTCTGAGGAGAAGCGAAGAACCATCGGCGAAGAGATCGCCTGGCTGCTCAAAGCCGGGTTCATCATGGAAGTATTCCACCCCGAATGGCTGGCCAACCCGGTCCTCGTCCTGAAGAAAAACGGTACTTGGCGCATGTGTATCGACTACACCAGCCTGAACAAGGCATGCCCCAAGGACCCGTTCGCTCTGCCGCGGATTGACCAAGTCATCGACTCCACAGCCGGCTGCGGGCTCCTGTCCTTCCTGGACGCCTACTCCGGCTACCACCAGATCAAGCTGGACCCGGCCGACGCCCTCAAGACGTCCTTCATCACGCCCTTCGGGGCGTACTGCTACATCACCATGTCGTTCGGGCTGAAGAACGCCGGTGCCACCTTCCAGCGCTGCACGCAGAAATGCCTGCTGCCCCAGCTCGGCAGAAATGTGCACGTCTACGTCGACGACATCGTGGTGAAGACCAAGCAGCACCTGACGCTCCTGGCCGACCTCAAGGAAACCTTCGCCAATCTGCGCCGGTTCCGGATCAAGCTCAACCCGGAGAAATGCGTCTTCGGCGTGCCGGCTGGCTAGCTCCTCGGTTTCCTCGTCTCGGCGCGAAAAAATCGAGGCCAACCCGGAGAAGATCAAGGCAATCGAGCGCATGCGCAAGCCGACCCGGCTGCGCGATGTCCAGAAGTTCACCGGCTGCTTGGCCTCTCTCAGCCGGTTCGTCAGCCGGCTGGGAGAGAGGGCCCTGCCCCTGTATCAGCTGATGAAGAAGACGGCGGCGTTCGAGTGGAGCGACCAGGCGGACGAAGCCTTCCGCGACCTCAAGCGCATGCTGTCAACCGCGCCCGTCCTGGCCGCGCCGGCTGAGAAAGAGCCACTCCTGCTATACATCGCCGCCACCTCTCGCGCGGTCAGCACGGTGCTGGTCGTCGAGCGCCCGGAGGAGGGCAAGGTGCAGCCGGTCCAGCGTCCGTTGTACTACCTCAGCGAGGTGCTCTCCGCCTCCAAGCAGAATTATCCCCACTACCAGAAGATGTGCTACGGCGTGTACCTTGCCGCCAAGAAGCTGAGGCAGTACTTCCAAGAGCACGCCATTACCGTGGTGAGCACGGCCCCCATCGGCGAAATCGTGGGCTGCCGGCATGCCTCTGGCCGGGTGGCCAAGTGGGCCCTCGACCTAGCCGACCACACAATCCTCTACGAGCCGCGCACCACCATCAAGTCCCAAGCGCTGGCCGACTTCCTCGTCGACTGGACCGAGACGCAATACCTGCCGCCGGCGCCGAAGTCGACTCACTGGCGCATGCACTTTGACGGCTCCAAGATGCGCAACGGCTTGGGAGCCGGCATCGTGCTGTCCTCCCCCAAGAACGACCGGCTGCGGTACGTGCTCCAGATCCATTTCGCCGCCTCCAACAACGTCGCCGAGTACGAAGCTCTCGTGCACGGCCTCCGGCTGGCCAGGGAGATCGGCATCCGGCGCATCCTCTGCTACGGCGACTCGGACCTGGTGGTGCAGCAAGTTTCCGACGATTGGGACGCCAAAGACGCCAACATGGCCAGCTACCGTTTCCTGGTCCAGCAACTCTCCGGCGGGTTCGATGGTTGCGAGTTCCTCCACGTCCTACGCACCGACAACGAAGCAGCCGACACCTTGGCCAAAGTAGGCTCCGCCCGGCAGGCCATCCCGTCCGGCGTCTCCCTCGAGCACCTGCGGAAGCCGTCCATCAAGCCGTCTCCTGAGTCGGAGTCCATCTTCGTCCCGGACGACCCCAGCGCGCCCCCACCCGGCCCTGGGATTCCCGGCCCAAGCTTGAGGACTGCCAGCACCAGCCCGGGGACTGCCGTCTCCAGCTCGGGAGTTGCCGTCTCCGGCTCGGGGGCTGCCGGCTCCAGCCGGAAGACTGCCGGCTCCGGCTCGGGGGCTGCCGTCCCGGGTCCCATCCCGGCGACCGTCCTCACGGTGGTCACGGCGCCCTCCTGGGCTCAGCCAATCCTTGCCTTCTTGGAAGACGGCGAACTTCCCATCGACGAAACTGAAGCCCGGCAAGTGTAGCGGCGCGCGTCCGCCTACGGCATCATCAACCACGAGCTCGTCAAGCGCAGCACGACGGGCGTGTTCCAGCGCTGCATCGAGCAGAGCAAAGGGAACGAGATCCGCCTCGACATCCACCAGGGCGAGTGCGGGCACCACGCCGCCTCGAGATCCCTGGTGGCCAAAGCATTCCGTCACGGTTTCTACTGGCCCACGACCCTGCAAGACGCCGAGGAACTGGTCCTCAAGTGCGAGGGCTGCCAACGCTTCAGCAAGCGCAGCCGCCAGCCGGTTTCGGCCCTCCGAACCATCCCGATCACATGGCCCTTTGTCGTCTGGGGACTCGACATGGTGGGGCCCTTCAAGACCGCCCGAGGCGGCATGACGCATCTCCTCGTCGCCATCGACAAATTCACCAAGTGGATCGAGGCCCGGCCGATCAAGAAGCTCGACGGGCCCACGGCCGTCCGATTCATCAAGGATATCGCGGTTCGCTACGGCATGCCGCACAACATCATCACCGACAACGGCACCAACTTCGCCAAGGGCGCGCTGGCTCACTACTGCTCTGCATCCGGCATCCGGCTCGACTTGGCCTCCGTCGCCCATCCCCAGTCGAACGGCCTGGTCGAGCGGGCAAACGGCCTCATCCTAGCCGGCATCAAGCCGCGACTCGTCGAGCCGCTCGTGCGCTCACCCGGCAGCTGGCTCGACGAGCTGCCGGCCGTCCTCTGGAGCTTCCGGACGATGCCGAACCGCTCCACCGGGTTCACCCCGTTCTTCCTCGTCTACGGAGCTGAAGCCATCATTCCAACCGACGTCGAGTTCGACTCACCCCGGGTGGCGATGTACACCGAAGTCGAAGCAAAAGAAGCACGCGAAGACGGCGTCGATCTGCTCGAGGAGGCGCGCCTCCTGACCCTCAGCCGGTCCGCCATCTACCAATAAGGCATGCGCCACTACCACAGCAAGAAGATCAAGCCCCTCGCGTTCCGCGAAGGCGACCTCGTACTCCGGCTCGTCCAGCGAACAGCCGGGCAGCACAAGCTGGCCTCCCCCTGGGAAGGCCCCTTCATCGTCAGCAAGGCTCTCTGCGACCGGAGCACATACTACCTCATCGACGCGCAGAAGCCGAACAAGCGCAAGCGAGATACACCCAGTGGGTCCGCAGCCCGGACGAACCTCGGGGGCTACACCCAGTGGGTGCGCTGGCGCGCCCCCACTGATTCGACAATCAAGATAGAAGAAAAAGCTCACCGCGATCGCCTGCTCCAGCTGCCGTGCCCGGTCCAGCTCCTCCCGGAGGAAGGCCTGCAGGCGCTCGTCCCGGCCACGAAGTTGCGAGCGCAAGGCATCCGCCGCATCGTCCTCCCGGGTTCGCGGTCCCACCACGGCCTCGCTGGAGCTCGCCCACGGAAGCTGAAGTGCGGTCCCGGCGCCGGATCCGCTTCCACCCGGCCGCTCGGGGTCCATGGCGGCTTGGGGCGGCACGACCACCAGGGTGCCAGTGCCTCCTGCTGCGGCCCCCGCGGCCGGCGTCGGCTGCGCTTGGCCGGATGGCGCGGAGTCCGCCTCGCGCCTCTCCCCGCTGTCCTCGCCTCCCTCCGCCGGGTTGGCTCGGGGCGGCGTGTCCACGACAATCTCCTCGTCAACATCCGACCCGCCGCCGGCCGGCTCCGCCCTCGTCTCCGGATCGCCCGCTCCCGCCGGCTGCGGCTCAATGACCGTCACCACCGGCGCCGAGCCCGTCTCCATCTCCAGCCAGGCCGGATCCGCGGTTGGCCTGGCCCGCGTCGCGGAGGCCCTCTCCCACGCCTGGGCCGAGGCCTCCCGCATCGCCTTCTCGGCCTCAGCCCGGTCCCGCCAGGCGGCACGCGTCGCCGCCTCAAGATCCTGGCCGGACTGGCGGGCCTCGAATTCTTCCTCCCCGGACCGACTCGGCGGAGGGTCGACGGCGCTGCTCCTGGTCTTCCTCCAGGTGACCTCGCCCGCCGCGGCCTCCGTTGCCGCCACCGCCAAGTCAAGAGCCGACTTGTGCACGGCGGGTTCGTCACGGCGAAGGCATAAGGAAGAAAAAAGATAATCCACAAGACGACAGTTGGCGCCCCACAAATAAGGCAAGGAGCACTTACCCGATGACCGTCGGGGGCTCCCGCCTCGGCCCTACGGACGGGGCCAGCCGGCGCTTCTTCTTCACGACGGCCCTCGCGCGCGCCGGCTCCGCCGCCGGGCGTTTCGCGGCCGGTCTCGCCTCGACCACCTCCTTCCCGTGCGGCCGGCTGGCGGTCGCCGCCGCGCGAGCCGGCCCGGCACCAGCCGCCTTCCGCAGCCGTCTTGGGGGGTCGACGCTGGCGTCCTCCCTAGCCGAGGGCGCTGCACCGTGGGCGTCGGTCAGGCTCTCCTCGTCGTCATCCGGCCAGTCCCGCAGTAGATCTGGAGGCGGAGACTTACCTGCGACCCGCGACCCGCCGGCTGCGGCGTCGGCCAGGCGCGCCTCGACCGCCCCCTCCTCCGCCTCGGCGCCGGCCTCCTCCACATCCGAGTCGGGCAGGTCGGCCAGCAGGATCTGGGCGTTCGGCCCGTCGTGGTTCCGCTGGCTGGCGAATAGCTGCGGCCATCCCGCGGCGTCAGGACGCAAGAATAACGTCGAAGCGGCAAAATATAAAGACCAGGGACTCACCGCAGGCACCGGGTTCTCCCGATGATAGGGCGCCTTCCCGAAGCTCCACTCCCCCTCCTTCAGCGCGACCTTGGAGATGTAGTTGACCCGCTGGACGATCCCAGTCGGCGTCAGCTCCTTGGTCGACATCCGGGTCGGGTTGTGTCGGCCGCTCATGTCGCCAATCCGGTGTACCCGGCGCTGCAGCGGCAGAACCCGGCGGGCGATGAAGGCCGCGATGAGATCAGCCGGCTTCAGCCCTTCATTCTTCGTCAGCTCCTTGACCCGGCCGCAGATCTTCTCCATCTCCTTCGACGGCTCCTTGGGGCGGTACCCCCAATTCGGCTTCTCGAGCGGCGGCGCATCAAAGAACGGTGGAAGGTTGATGACGTCGATAGCCGGGTCGGCGTTCCGGACGTAGAAAAACGTCGACTGCCACTTATTGGTCGAGTCCTCAAGCGGCAGCTTGGGAAACGGCCCGTTTGGCCGGCCGGTGACCACCGCTGCGCCGCAGTCGGACATGGCGCCGGTTGACGCTCCCTGCTGCTTGAGGAAGAACATCATCGCCCACAGCTCCACAGTCGGCAGCATCCCGAGATAGCCTTCGCAGAGCGTGGCAAAGCTGGCTACCTGCAACACGGCGTTGGCGCCGAGATGATGCCGCTGCAGCCCGAAGAAATCGAGCCACGCGCGGAAGAAGAGACTCGCGGGGAGGCCCAGCCCGCGCTCGAAGTGCGAGAAGAAGACCTAATGCTCGCCCTCCTGCGGCGCCGACACCCTCTCCGGGCCCGGCGCGCGCGCGTGTAGCGCTTCCGCCGGCGGCAGCTGCTTCGTGCGGTGGAGGTACCGGATGTTTTGCTCCGTCGTGATGGAGCCCTCCCAAGAGCCTTTCGGCAGCGCCATTGGGGAGGGTTTTCCGCAGGCGGCGAGATTTGGCGATGGAGAGGAGGAAGAGAGGAGGAGGGCGGCGCGCTGCGGGCTTCGGGTCGCGGCGTGCAGCAGGCATGGGCGAGGCGACGACGGTGGCAACACTTCGCTCGGGCACGGCGGAGAAGGAGAGGAAGCAGAGGAGGAGCAAGGGGCAGGGGTGCGAGCGCGGGCGTCTCCGTCGCACTCCCCCCTTCTCGTTTATAACCACGCGAAATCGTGGGGGAGTGGGATCGGCTCCGCCCACAATCCCCACTCCCCCGCACTGCGCGCGCGCGTTCCCCACGCGCAGTAACTACGCGGGGAAGCGCAATCGCTAACGGTCACCGCAGTGAATCCCCCGCGCGCGGGCTGAGGGCGTGTAGTGGCGGGCCCGAGCCGCGGTCACGTCCCGTCGCGCGCGTAGGCTGGCAGGCCTCGCCCACCGCAAGGCCGCACGTGGCAGCCCGTCGAGCTGCGGCGGGCGCAAATCGGCGTACGAAGCAAGACCCATCTGGCGGGCGTTTCCGTTTACCGCTCAGGCCGGGATGCCGCGACCCGGCCCCCCCAGCGGGTGTTCCCGGCATCCGCTGCCGTGAAGGCGCCCGGCCGAACTCCGGCGCTTCATCAACAGAACCGGCTCCTCAGGGTGGTAAGCTGCAAAGGCTCCCCTGCCTGAAGCCAGCGAACCTTCACAGCTTCGGGTACCACTGTCGGGGGGATGACCCCCGGGTAGGCAACGGAGCCCGAATCCCTTTTGGAAAATCATCAGAGCAAGACAAGTCCCTCTGGCCGGCTTGCCAGGCACGCCGGCTCCCCAGCGCGAGCCGGCTCGGCGTGGCAACCCGGCCTGGCCGGCTGGCCCATGCCGGCTGGCCGCGAGGCGGCGAAGCCTTAGCGACGAAGCAAGCGGTGCTACAGCGCTCCTCCCTTTACCCTGACAGAGCAGGTGAGGCTGCAGCTTTCCTTGCGCCCCCGCCCGAGGCGGGCGGTGTCAGTGAGGCGCGGTCCTGTAGAAACGGCGGCGCCGACCTCCCTCTGACGATGGACAAGACGCGCCACAGTGCCTCGAACCCAGACTGACGAGAAAAGACCCGTCACGATGCGGCACCCGGCGACCCGGCATCCCGGCATCCCGGCATCTGGCGACCCGGCGACCCGGCGACCCGGCCACCGGATCCTGGTCAATGACACCAGGGGCCCGCGCCTCTGGTACGTTACCGTTGTAACCCTGGGGGTTGGCCTATAAGACCCCCAGGGAGGCCTCCGTGCAGAGGGATCGGGTTTTAGTGGCTGAGAGTTCGAGTTAGTGCGGTAAGGTCAGTTCTCACCAAAGCTAGCTCTCTCCAGATCACGAACACTCGCACAGGAGAGGTAGAACGGTGGCTCAGCCCCTTCTCCCTCCTCCGTCCAAGTAGCTCCAGGAGCGACTCTGTAACCTCTGTGCTTATCAGCTCACACGGCAGGAGTAGGGGTGTTACCTCTCCAGAGGGCCCCGAAGCTGGGTACGTCTTGTGTCCCGCACTCGCTCGTGCCAACCTCGCCTCCGGAACCCACCGGCGTCCTATCGTAGCCCCACCTCATAAGCCATCTCATGGCATCTGCCGTGAATCATGCACCCCCAGCGAGAATATCACGACAATACGCCTTCGACGTGGCCCACTGGAGGATTTTCTGATTTTCAGTTTAAATTCATTTTAATCCAGTTTGACCAGCAACTTTGACCAGCCATTACTTTTAAACCACAAGTCCAAATTAATTGATTCTTTTTGCAACAGTTTTGTATTGAGCCCCTTTATTTTCTGGCCAAATTTGGTAATTTTCCAATGTGCACAGAATTTTTTTCAACTAGAGATGCTTTATGTGGCATTTCCTTTTGCCATTTAAAAATATTTTTAGAGGGAAATTACCTTGGTACTGAAGACCAGGAGTTTATTGACACCCACTTGAGCAAGGCAAGCCACATCATCCATTGCATAAGGCATTACAATAGTATTGGCTTTATGTTAAATTCTTTTGCATTTAATTCAATATAAAAATGCTATAATTCACATTGCTTGGTATCTTGCATGAACCCTGCCATGTTAGATCATTTGTTCAACATAACTAATATGATAAGCAACTTCACATGATGAATGTCAAATTGATGGTTGATCAAGTGCCACCGACTCAGACTTACCCGTGCAGCCACATCTGCCGGAATGGGACGGCCTTGACTTGGTCTAACCTCGTGCTCTTTTACCGGTACCACCAAAGAGGGAAGGTTACGCGTGCGTGCTGCCCTGATCAGGTAGACGACGATAACCTTGTGAGCCCAAGTTAAGTTAGTTGCCGGCGTCCCCATTTGGGACAGTTTAGTTGGCCAAGACGGTGGCAGGTGTCAGGAGTGACACAGGGGCCACCCAGGGCATGACTCGGACGGGGGATGATTGTCGGTGGTACGATAGAAGGGTCACGGGTTAGGCAAGTTTCGTTGGACGAATGTCCATGGTGTGGGTAAAGTGCGCAACCTCTGCAGAGTGTGAGAATCTCTTCGAATAGCCGCGTCCATGGTAATGGACACAGTCCGTACTAGGTCACACTGTATGGTCAACAGTAATAATGATGGAAGAACTTGTCTTAAGCTCAGAAGTGACCGATGAGTCACGAGTACTCCGGGAGTCCTGGTGTGAGCCCGGAAGAGAGTAAGTTGGTAACAGTAAGTGATCACCATAAAGCATACCTGTTTCCTGAACCTTTAATCCAGTCATTGCCATGCTATTGTTTGCTGCACTGTTTTGGTTGCTGTGAGCTTGCGAGTACATTCCAAGTACTCACCTGGCATATCATGCCAGATGCAGGAGAAACCGATGATGGAGATCCCGATGGTTCGTGCTACGCTAACTAGGTCGTGTCCCAGCAGTGTCCCTATGGGATGGAGTGTTCCACCCGATGTTCCGCTACGCTGTAGTCTTTCCACGAGTAATGAGGCCCCTGAGATGTTTCATAAATAATGTAGATACTATCATAGCACGAGTAGTGCTCCTGGCCTCACCACCTTATGTACTATCCAAGCTTGTACTTGTATCATATCAATAAAGATCAGTTCTATTCTGTTCCAAGTTGCTGTGTGTTTCCAGAAGACATGATCTCTGGGTTGGGAACACAAGGTAAACCGGTCCTCTGAGCCGGGGTGCCACACCCACAACCCAATTGGGTTTCGCCCTCACAAGGGAGCTGCTGCCACGCACAAGTCTGCTCTCTGGCCATTCACCTCTTCGAAGGTTTCACCCAATGGAAAGGAGACATATGAGCTGTGTCCGTTCCTTGATATCATGCAGCGCATCTTCAGGAACTCTCTCTTTCCTCGCACTGGGAACTTGGACCAAGTGCATTCCTATCTTGTGGATATGCTTCTCTTTTGCCAGAAGGAGAAGGGATCTTAGCATGTGTTAGATGTGTCCCAGGTGATGTATTCCGAGCTTCACTCAGCCGTTATGGAGCGTAAGTGCCCCATTTATGGCCCTTACCTTATGTAGCTCATTGAGGATACTTGGAAGTCTGCTTATCCTGACGAGGAGCTTGTCACTGGGGAGTTGGTCTCTCATGACGTTATTCAGCTGAGGTAGAAGGAGAAGTGGGGCGCTCCAGCGCATGTTCCTCTAGAGACAGAGACTATTGGTACTGAGTTCGAGGAGTCCGAGGGGTCTGAGTTTGCTCCCTCCACTGAGCCATCTTGGGCTAAGAAGCTCAAGGAGAAGATGAAGAAGCTATTCTGTATTCAGGCTCAGGGGCAGTACAAGGCACATGTGGCGGAGAAGAAGGCCCGCAGTCGTGACAAGATCATGATGAGGCATCTGGGCATGGAGATTACCAGTGGGTCCGAGGACAAGATCACTGATGAGGAGGAGTGGATCTCCAAGAACTGCAAGTGGTCAGAGTCAGAGGAGGATGATCAGCCAGCTGCTGTGGAGGAGGAGTCTGACGGTCACGAGGAGTTCTGATGGGGTTCAGGAGCTTCACTACCACCTTGAGTCGTCTTTAGTGCCTTTTACCCTTTTGCCGTCTCGATGCCAAAGGGGGAGAGAGCTTAGGGATTTGCCGAGTCACGAGTGCATTTTATTTGCAGTTGCTTTTCTTCTCTCATGAACTCTTTTATCGTTTACTTTAGTTTGGTTTGTGGTTGTGAGAACCTTAGTACCTATCATATGGTGTGAGACATATGCTACCCTATCTTTATCCTTATGTCTAGTATTATGTTTGCTTGTGAGATATTATCCTTATTGTGCCCTTATCTTTACGCTCACATGCCATGACTTGCATACATGCGTTCCTCTCTTATATCATGTTGTTGCAAGTGGTGCCTTGTCTATAAAATATAGGGGGAGTATTGATCCTAGTGTGTGTGCTTTGCATTCTAAAAGCATACCTAAATAGTGCACACATCTAGGGGGAGCCCGTCTATATTTTGTAGATGTTGGGTTTGCTTATTAACTCTTTGTATCCCATGTGCAAATCCCTTGTTGTCATCAATCCACCAAAAAGGGGGAGATTGTTAGGGCATATTTCTCCCTTAGTGGTTTTGGTGATTGATGACAATGCTTTTGCGGACTAATCGTGTGCATTGAGCATTTCAGATAATCTATCATATGGCACAAGACGATTGATGCCCCTCAGAGTGTTAAAGCAAGACGGTTAATTTTTCCCGCGTTTCTTTTTTGGTGGATTTGAGTCATAGGAAAACCGTACTATTAAGAGGGGGTCCGCTTCGGAAAGGTTTGGATGGAATCATCACGTACACACTTCCCTTTGCACCCTCATTGCCTTTCCGCCTCGATGGAGTTTTTATTTCTATGTTGTAGTTGGGTGTTGGAGAGCTGCCAGTGGTAGTACCGCTACTGGCAGCGGTAGTATCGCTCATAGGCGGTAGTACCGCTCCTAGTACCACGCGTACTACCGCTCCTTCTTGGGTCTCGACTTTTTCGTGTCGGGTTCAGCGGTAGTCCCTCTGGCATACTACCGCTGATTCCCGTTTAACCCAGTTGGACAAGCGGCAGTAGGAGCGGTAGTACCACCCCTACTTCCGCTGCCACTACCGCTCACGGCTCCGTCCCTTCCCCTGTTCCTGCAGCCGTAGTACCGTGACCCCAGCGGTAGTACCGCTGGGGCGAGCGGTAGTACCGCTCCGGCGGCACTACCGGCTCGTGTCCCTATGACATTTACATTGTACTCTTCGGCACTTCCGTCAGGACGGTAGTACCGCTCTGTGAGCGGTAGTACCGCTCCTGTGCGGGCTGCGGGCTGCATAACGGTTGGATCCCCACCCACTATATAAAGGGGGTCTTCTTCCCCAAGAAGACTTGCCTCTTTCTTCCCTAAACTCCATTGTTGCTCCAAGCTCCATTTTCGCCCGATCTCCCTCCCTAGCCGGTAACTTTGGTTGATCTTCTAGGGTTTGGGTGAGAGGGCCCCGATCTACATTTCCACCAAGAGAAATTTGATTCCCCCCACTAATCCCTTGCGGATCTTGTTACTCTTGGGTGTTTGAGCACCCTAGACGGAAGAGGTCACCTCAGAGCCACAATCCATTGTGGTGAAGCTCCGTTGTGGTGTTGGGAGCCTCCAGTTCAGTTGTGGAGAGAGCCCCAACCTTTTTTGTAAAGGTCCGGTCGCCGCCTTCAAGGGCACCACTAGTGGAATCACGACATCTTGCATTGTGCGAGGGCGTGAGGAGAATATGGTGGCCCTAGTGGCTTCTTGGGGAGCATTGTGCCTCCACACCGCTCCAACGGAGACGTACTTCCTCTCACAGGGAAGGAACTTCGGCAACACATCCTCGTCTTCACCGACTCCACTTGTGGTTATTTCTTTCCTTTACTTTGTGCAAGATATTGTTGTATTGTTTGCTTGCTTGTTGTTGTTATTGTTAGCATCATATAGGTTGCTCACCTAGTTGCATATCTAGACAACCTATTTTGTTGCTAAACTAATTTGTTAAGAAAAGCTAAAAATTGGTAGTTGCCTATTCACCCCCCCTCTAGTCAACCATATCGATCCTTTCATCATGCATTGAGAATAATTAGCACTGAATACGAGCATGAGTAGGATATAAACACCATGAACATAAATACCATGAAGGCTATATTGGTTTCGAATCAACTGCATGTATGAACATGTGCCAAGTCAAGCCACTTGAATTGTTCAGAGGAGGATACCATACTAACATACTACATCACAACCATTTTAATGCATGTTGACACTCAAGATAAATCATTATCCACTCCTAGTATTTAAGCATGGCATGAGCAACTATGATCTCTAATTGTCATCACAAACATGTTTACTCATAATAATGCTGAATCATGAATACCGAGTTAAACATATTTACAAAGACAAAAACAAGAAGAGTTCATACCAGCTTTTCTTCACCGCAATCACTTCATCAAATATCGTGATTATTGCCTTTCACTTGCATGACCGAATGATGTGATAATAATAATAGTGCAAGTGTGCCGTGGACTAAGATGGAATCTGCAAACATTTATTCAAAGGAGAAGACAACGTAATGGTGGCTCTTTGTTAGATCAACAATAAAGCATATGAGAGCCACTCAACATTTTCATCGTGGTCTTCTCCTTACGACAACTCAACGAAAAAGAAAAGAAATTCAGAGAAACACACTGAAATATTTTTGGAGTTTTTTAGTTTTTCTAAAGAAAGCAAATTAACGAAGGAAAAACGAAAAACGAGAAAAACTATTTACACGGGAAAGCTCCCAACAAGTAAAAGAAGAAACGAGAAATCTTTTTGGGTTTTCTTTTAATACTATGTATTAACTAAACAAGAAAGAAACTACAACTAATTTTTTGGGTTTTCGAAAGTTTTTTAAAACACACAAGAAGAAGGCGAAAATAAAACTAACATGGATATACAATGAAAAAGGATGAACACCGGCAACTGGAATGAATGTGTGAACATGAATGTAATGTCGGTGAGAAATACGTACTCCCCCAAGCTTAGGCTTTTGGCCTAAGTTGGTCTACGGCCACTCCTGGCCAGGATAATACCCATGGTGGTAGTTCGAGTTGTACTGAAGTGCAGCTGCCACAGCTTGGCGAGCTGCCTCGTTAAGCCGAGCGGTCTCTACCGCCCTCTCCTACTCCTCAGCCTCCTTTTCAAGTATAAAGTATCTTTGTTTTCCCTGAAAGTTAAAGAAGGCAGGAGCAGGCAAAGTAATATGGATAACACGACACATGTTAAAGATTAGCCTGTAATGAAGAGGCGGGTCGCTCCTTTCAAGGAACTGGTGGCGTTCCATGGCCTCATAATCCAAGTAACTGGGAGGCAATAAGGTGTCATTTTCTTGTATGGGTACATTAAGATGAGCAGCTAAGCGAGTGGCATAAATTCCACCAAAAAGGTCTCCAACGAAGGCATTATTATGCAAGCGGTGTGCAATGATAACACCTGATAACCCACAAGTATAGGGGATCACAACAGTTTTCGCGGGTAGTATTTCACCCAGATTTATTGATTCGACACAAGGGGAGCCAAAGAATATTTGCGAGTATTAGCAGTTGAGTTGTCAATTCAACCACACCTGGAGAACTAAATATCTGCCGCAAAGTGTTTAGTAGCATAGTAGTATGATAGTTTTGATAGCAGTAGTAACAGTAACAGTAGCAGTTTTGTAGTGATTGTATCAGCAGTAGCAACGAAAGTAACTTAGCAAAGATCAATATGCGAAAAGCGTAGGCATTGGATCGGTGATGGATAATTATGTTGGATGACATTCATCATATAACAGTCACAACCTAGGGAGATACACAATAGCTCCAATTCATCAATGTAATGTAGGCATGTATTCCGTATATAGTCATACGTGCTTATAATGAGAACTTGCATGACATCTTTTGTCCTACCCTCCCGTGGCAGCAGGGTCCATAAGGAAATCTAAGGGATATTAAGGCCTCCTTTTAATAGAGAACCGAAACAAAGCATTAACACATAGTGAATACATGAACTCCTCAAACTACGGTAATCACCGGAAAGAATCCCAATTATTGTCACCTTGGGGTATGCGGATCATAACACGTAATAGATGCATACAACTTGCAAGATAGGATCAAGAACACAAATATATTCATGAAAACATAGAGGGTTCAGATTTGAAATCATGGCACTCGGGCCCTAGTGACAAGAATTAAGCATAGCAAAGTCATAGCAACATCAATCTCAGAACATAGTGGATACTAGGGATCAAAGCCCTAACAAATTGACTCGATTACATGATAAATCTCATCCAACCCATCATTGTCCAGCAAGCCTACAGAGAAATTACTCACACACGGTGGTGAGCATCATGAAATTGGTGATGGAGGATGGTTGATGATGACGACGGCGTCGAATCCCCCTCTCCGGAGCCCCAAACGGACTCCAGATCGGCCCTCCCGATGAAGAACAGGAGGTGGCGGTGGCTCCGTATCATAAAACATGATGAAACTTCTTCTCCTATTTTTTTCTCGGGGAAAGTGAATTTATAGCGTTGGAATTAGGTCAGACGGCCGCCTGTGGGCCCCACAAGGCATCAGGGCGCGCTCTAGTGGGGGGTCACGCCCTGTTGCCTTGTGGGTAACAGGTGGCCCCTCTTCTATTGATTCTTGCGCCAGTAATTTTTATTTATTCCATAAACAATTTCCAAAAAGTTTCGTCCAATTCCGAGAACTTTGATTTCTGCACAAAAATAACAGCATGGTAGTTCTGCTGAAAACAGCGTCAGTCCAGGTTAGTTTCATTCAAATCATGCAAATTAGAGTCCAAAACAAGAGCAAAAGTGTTTGGAAAAGTAGATACGATGGAGATGTGTCAACTCCCCCAAGCTTAATTCATTGCTTGTCCTCAAGCAATTCAGTTGACAAACTGAAAGTGATAAAGGAAAACTTTTACGAACTCTTTTGTTCTTGTATCTATATATAAGCTTAAATAGTACCTAGGTTTTTAGCAAAGATCATGAACTAACCATGCTCATAATAACACTTAAAAACTACATTTACTCATATCAATGGCATAATCAACTAGCGAGCAATAATAACATATCTCAAATGCCAACAATTTGTCAAAGCAATCATGATATAATATGATAACATGGTATCTCACTAGCCCTTTCTGAGACCGCAAAACATAAATGTAGAGCACCTCCAAAGTTCAAGCAACGACTAAACATTGTAATTCAGGGTAGAAGAGATCCATTCATGATGCACACAACATTAACTATACTCAATGCATAAGGATGACAATAGTGGTCTCAGGATTGGTGCTTATAATGAGAGGGTGAGACTCAACAATAAAAGTAAAATGACATAAAAGTAAATAGATAGGCCCTTCGCAGAGGGAAGCATGGATTTGCAGAGGTGCCAGAGCTCGAAGCTTAAATCAGAGATGAAAACAATTTTGGGAGGTGTACTTTTCCTGTCAACGTCACGACCGAGAATTTTCAATATCTTCCATGCTAAACACATTATAGGCGGTTCCCAAGCAGAAAGTTAAAGTTTACTCCCCCTCCACCATACCAATACAAGCCATGGCTAGCCGAATCCTCGGGTGCCCTCCATACCAACAACTTTCTAGGGGAGTTTGTTTGCATTATGTAATTTCGATTTTGAGCATAGGACTGGGTGATACGTCTCCAACGTATCTATAATTTTTGATTGTTCCATCCTATTATAGTATCAATATTGGATGTTTTTATATGCAATTATATGCAATTATATATCATTTTTTGGGACTAACCTATTAACCTAGTGCCCAGTGCCAGTTGTTGTTTTCTGCTTGTTTTTGGCTTTTTAGAGAAACAATACCAAATGAAGTCCAAATGCCACGAAACTTTTTGGAGATTTTTTCTGGACAAAAGAGACCTTGGAAGCTTCGGGAGGAGGCCAGAAGCCTCACGGAGGCTTCACAAGGCAACAGGGCGCGCCCCAGGGGGGGACGCACCGTGTTGCCTTGTGGGGCCCACGTGACTCCATTTGACCTAATTCCACTTCTATAAATTCACAAATATTGGGAAACCAACAGGGAGCCAGAAGAGAAAACCTTTCCGCTGCCGCAAGCCTTTGTTCTTCCGCGATCCCATCTGGAGGCCTTTTCCGGTACTCTGCCGGAGGGGGAATCGATCACGGAGGGCTTCTACATCAACCTTACTACCCTTCCGATGATGTGTGAGTAGTTTACCATAGACCTACGGGTCCATAGCTAGTAGCTAGATGGCTTCTTCTCTCTCTCTTTGATCTTCAATACCATGTTCTCCTCGATGTTCTTGGAGTTCTATGCGATGTAATCTTCTTTTGCGGTGTATTTGTTGGGATCCGATGAATTGTGAGTTTATGATCAGATTATTCATGAGAAATATTTGAGTCTTCTCTGAACTCTTTTATGCATGATTAAATATAGCTTTGTATTTCTCTCCGATCTATCAATTTTGTTTGGCCTACTAGATTGATTTATCTTGCAATGGGAGAGATGCATTGTGATGGGTTCAATCTTGCGGTGCTCAATCCCAGTGACAGAAGGGGGCATGACATGTATTTGTATTGTTTCCATTAAGGATAAAAAGATGGGTTTTATTCATATTGCTTGAATTTGCTTCTCTACATCATGTCATCTTGCTTAAGGCGTTACTCTGTTTTTATTAACTTAATACTCTAGATGCATGCTGGATAGCAGTCGATGAGTGGTGTAATAGTAGTAGATGCTGGCAGGAGTCGGTCTACTTGTCTCGGACGTGATGCCTATATACATGATCATTGCCATGAATCCGTCATAATTATTTGCTTTTCTATCAATTGCCCAACGGTAATTTGTTTACCCACCGTATGTTTCTGTGCTCGAGAGAGAAGCCTCTAGTGAAAACTATGGCCCCCGGGTCTATCTTTATCATATTAAAAATCTAAAAATACCTTGCTGCAATTTATTTACTTTTATTTTTATTAGTAATTTAGTTTATCTAATTACCTCAATAAGATTTAATCCTTGCAAATAACCACTAAGAGGATTGATAACCCTCTTATTTGCGTTGGGTGCAAGTGTTTGCTCTTGTGTGTGCAGGTGCGCTTAACGGAATTTTTCTTGGTTCTCCCATTGGATTGATAACCTTGGTTCTTAACTAAGGGAAATACTTATCTCTACTGTACTGCATCATCCTCTCCTCTTTGGGGAAATACCAACGCAGACTACAAGTAGCAGGAAGAATTTCTGGCGCCGTTGCCGGGGAGACATCATCAAAATTACCAAGTACCTTTGCATAAACTATCATCCACTTGCATTTATTTTATTTTCCTTTTTATTTGCATTTGCCTCTCGTTTTCATCTCCCCCACTTCTAAAACAATTTTACGAAAACACAAAAATATTTTTATTTGCTCATTTGCTTGTGTTGCCATGTGCTTTCTATTTGCTTGCATCCTTGCTTGCTAAAAAACTATTGATATGGATCCTCATCCACTTGCTAATCTTTTCAAAAAAATCCAATTATGATGATCCAATTGCTAGTGATTCATGATGGCTCCTTGAATGAAAAGCATGATTGCAATTATTTTATTATAAATTCTATTAATGTCAATTGTGTTAATGATATGCAAGACTACAAGCTTGGGGATGATGATTTTGTTATGTCCACTACTCATTGTAATGATCATGATTGGGGTGATAATGCTTCTTATGATCTTGAAAATTTATTTAAGCCTCATGATGAATATGTTATTGATAATAATATTTACAATAGTATTGAAAGTGGGTTTGGAAGAGTGTCAACTTTAGGTAAAAATAATCCCACATATTTGGAGAGTGTTCAATCTTATGAAATTTTTGATAAAAGGGGGTTTGGAGAGGTCATGACTTTAGTTGATGTTAATCCCACTATCTTGGAAGATTATAAAACTTTTATGCATGTGGATCATGAAGATAAAATTTTATATGATAGCTATATTGTTGAATTTGATTATGATCCTACATATAATTATTATGAGAGAGGAAAATATGGTTGTAGAAACTTTCATGTCACTAAATTACCTCTCTTTGTGCTAAAATTATTGATTCTCCATTCTTCCTATTTGCATATGCTAGATATTGCTTGTCTTGATAATTTGTTTTCTTATAAAATGCCTATGCATATGAAGTATGTTAGACTTAAATGTGTTTTCCACATGCTACATGATGCCCTCTTTGTGCTTCAATTCTTGTTTTTCATGTGAGCATCAATAAAATCTCAAGCCTATCTTAATGGCTATAAAGAAAGAGCTTGTTGGGAGACAACCCAGTAGTTATTGCTTTTTTATGTTTTGTGTGTTTACACAATTTCTTGTTTTTCTGTTATGATTGTGTTTTTATCTTTTAATTAGTGTTTGTGCCAAGTAATGCCTTTGGGGTGACTTGGAAGATAGAATGATAGATGCTGTTTGAAAACAGAAACTTTTGCGTCCAGTGCTGGCATTTAGAATTTTCTCTGGAGCGTAAGAACCTTCTGAAATTTTTACACAATATCTATATATGAATTGCCCACGTTGTCCTAATTTTTCAGAATTTTTGGAGTTACACAAGTATGACCATAATTCCGATCTTTACAGACTGTTCTGTTTTAGACATATTCTGTTTTTGTTGCATAGTTTGCTTATTTTGATGAATCTATGGATCGTATCGGGGGGTATGAGTCATGGAGAAGTTGGAGTACAGTAGCATTATGCCAATATTGAATATGAATCAATTTACAACAGTACCTAAAGTTAAAGATTTATTTGTTATACTAACGGATCTCACGAGGTTTCTGTTGAGTTTTGTGTGCTGAAGTTTTCAAGTTTTGGGTGAGACTACGATGGATAAAGGAATAAGGAGCGGCAAGAGCCTAAGCTTGGGGATGCCCAAGGCACCCCAAGGTAATATTCAAGGAAGACTCAAGCGTCTAAGCTTGGGGATGCCCCGGAAGGCATCCCCTCTTTCGTCTACAATCTATCGGTAACTCACTTGGAGCTATATTTTTATTCATCACATGATATGTGTTTTACTTGGAGCGTCTTGTGATATAGTTTGTTTACTTTTTTTTAGTTTGTCACAATCATCTTTACTGAACACACCTTTTTTAGAGGGACACACATTATTCGTGATTTGTTAGAATACTCTATGTGCTTCACTTATATTTTTTGAGCTAGGCAGTTGCTCTAGTGCTTCACTTATATCTTTTAGAGCACGGCGGTGGTTATATTTTAAAGAAATAGTTGCACTCTCATGCTTCACTTATATATTTTTGAGAGTCTTATGATAGCAATGGTAATATGCATGGGTTATGAATTTGGTCCTGATATGATAGGTATTCAAGAGGGATATAGTAAAAACTTTCATGTAGATCACTGAATATGATAAATTTGATTCCTTGCAATAGTTTTGCGATATTAAGATGGTAATATGGGGGAGGTACTAGTAGATGATTGTGGTTTAGTAAGAATAATTGTGTTAAGGTTTGTGATTCCCGAAGCATGCACGTATGATCTGTTGTTATGCTAAGAAGTTGGAGCATGATTTATTATTGATTGTCTACCTTATGAGTGGCGGTCGGGGACGAGCGATGGACCTTGTCCTACCAATCTATCCCTCTAGGGGCATGTGTAGTAGTACTTTGCTTCGAGGGCTAATAAACTTTCGCAATAAGTATGTGAGTTCTTTATGACTAATGTGAGTCCATGGATTATACGCACTCTTACCTTTCCGCAATTTGCTAGCCTCTTCAGTACCGTGCATTGCCCTTTCTCACATCGAGAGTTGGTGCAAACTTCGCCGGTGCATCCAAACCCCATGATATGATACGCTCTATCACACATAAGCCTCCTTATATCTTCCTCAAAACAGCCACCATACCTACCTATCATGGCATTTCCATAGCCATTCCGAGATATATTGCCATGCAACTTCCACCGTTCTGTTTTTATGACATACATCATCATTGTCATATTGCTTTGCATGATCATATAGCTGACATAGTATTTGTGGCTCAGCCACCATTCATCATTGTTATACGTGTTATGCTAGCATCATTGCACATCCTGGTACACTGCCAGAGGCATTCATATAGAGTCATATTTTTGTTCTAGTATCGAATTGTAATGTTGAGTTGTAAGTAAATAGAGGTGTGATGATCATCATTATTAGAGCATTGTCCCAGTGAGGAAAGAATGGTGGAGACTAATGAGTCCTCGAAAAAGTGGGTATGAGGTCCATGAGGCCGTTCTAAATAAAAAAAAGAGGCGAAAAAGAGCCATAAAAATGAGAGAAAAAGAGAGAAGGGGCAATGTTACTATCCTTTTTCCACACTTGTGCTTCAGAGTAGCACCATGTTTTTCATATAGAGAGTCTCCTATTTTGTCATTTTCATATACTAGTGGGAATTTTTCATTATAGAACTTGGCTTGTATATTCCGATGACGGGCTTCCTCAAATGCCCGAGGTCTTCATGAGCAAGCAAGTTGGATGCACACCCACTTAGTTTTCATGTTGAGCTTTCATACACTTATAGCTCTTAGTGCATCCGTTGCATGGCAATCCCTACTCCTCGCATTGACATCAATTGATGGGCATCTCCATAGCCCGTTGATTAGCCTCGTCGATGTGAGACTATCTTCTTATTTTTGACTTCTCCTATTTACCTCTATCATCATACTCTATTCCACCCATAGTGCTATATCCATGGCTTGCGCTCATGTATTGAGTGGGAGTTGAAAAAGCTAAAGCGCGTTAAAAAGTATGAACCAATTGCTCGGCTTGTCATCGGGGTAGTGCATGATAAATACTTTGTGTGAAGAAGATGGAGCATGACATGATTATATGATTTTGTAGGGATAACGTTCTTTAGCATTTTTATTTTGAAAGGCATGATTGTTTATTAGTATGCCTGAGTATTGATGTCTTTATATCAAATTATAGACTATTGCTTTTAATTATTTGGATCTTATTATTCATACCATAAGAGAAAGATTACATGATGAAACATGATAGGTAGCATTCCACATCAAAAATTCTGTTTTTATCATTTACCTACTCGAGGACGAGCAGGAATTAAGCTTGGGGATGCTTGATATGTTTCCAACGTATCTATAATTTTTGATTGTTCCATGCTATTATAGTATCAATCTTGGATGTTTTTATATGCAATTATATATCATTTTTTGGGACTAACCTATTAACCTAGTGCCCAGTGCCAGTTGCTGTTTTCTGCTTGTTTTTGGCTTTTCACAGAAACAGTACCAAATGAAGTCCAAATGCCACGAAACTTTTTGGAGATATTTTTCTGGACAAAAGAGACCTTGGAAGCTTCGGGAGGAGGCCAGAAGCCTCATGGAGGCTTCACAAGGCAACAGGGCGCGCCCCAGGGGGGCGCCGTGTTACCTTGTGGGGCCCACGTGACTCCGTTTGACCTAATTCCACTTCTATAAAATCACAAATATTGGGAAACCAACAAGGAGCCAGAAGAGAAAACCTTTCCACCGCCGCAAGCCTCTGTTCTTCCGCGATCCCATCTGGAGGCCTTTTCCGGTACTCTGTCGGAGGGGGAATCGATCACGGAGGGCTTCTACATCAACCTTGCTGCCCTTCTGATGATGTGTGAGTAGTTTACCACAGACCTACGGGTCCATAGCTAGTATCTAGATGGCTTCTTCTCTCTCTTTGATCTTCAATACCATGTTCTCCTCGATGTTCTTGGAGTTCTATCCGATGTAATCTTCTTTTGCGGTGTGTTTGTTGGGATCCGATGAATTGTGAGTTTATGATCAGATTATTCATGAGAAATATTTGAGTCTTCTCTGAAATATTTTATGCATGATTAAATATAGCTTTGTATTTCTCTCCGATCTATCGATTTGGTTTGGCCTACTAGATTGATTTATCTTGCAATGGGAGAGGTGCTTTGTGATGGGTTCAATCTTGCGGTGCTCAATCCCAGTGACAGAAGGGGACATGACATGTATTTGTATTGTTGCCATTAAGGATAAAAAGATGGGGTTTATTCATATTGCTTGAATTTGCTTCTCTACATCATGTCATCTTGCTTAAGGCGTTACTCTGTTTTTACTAACTTAATACTCTAGATGCATGCTGGATAGCGGTCGATGAGTGGATTAATAGTAGTAGATGCAGGTAGGAGTCGGTCTACTTGTCTCGGACGTGATGCCTATATACATGATCATTGCCATGAATCCGTCATAATTATTTGCTTTTCTATCAATTGCCCAACAGTAATTTGTTTACCCATCGTATGTTTCTGTGCTCGAGAGAAAAGCCTCTAGTGAAAACTATGGCCCCCGGGTCTATCTTTATCATATTAAAAACCTAAAAATACCTTGCTGCAATTTATTTACTTTTATTTTTATTAGTAATTTAGTTTATCTATTTACCTCGATAAGATTTAATCCTTGCAAATAACCGCTAAGAGGATTGACAACCCTCTTATTTGCGTTGGGTGCAAGTGTTTGCTCTTCTGTGTGCAGGTGCACTTAACGGAATTTTGCTTTGTTCTCCTACAGGATTGATAACCTTGGTTCTTAACTGAGTGAAATACTTATCTCTACTATACTGCATCATCCTCTCCTCTTCGGGGAAATACCAACGCAGACTACAAGTAGCACTGGGCATCCCAAATACCAGCCTCTCTCGTGTAATGACAAGTGAATAAACACTCATCTGAGAATAAACCGCTTAGCATGGAAGATACTGACCACCCCTTGTCGCTCCATGAGAAGTACGGGCACACAAAACAGATGTTTATTTGAATGATTAGAGGTGGCACATGCAAATTTACTTGGAACGGCAGAGTAATACCGCGTATAGGTAGATCTGGTGGACTCATCTGGAACAACTTTGGTTTAAGGATTTTGGAGGCACAAGCAGTATTCCCGCTTAGTACAGGCGAAGGCTAGCAAATAGATTGAGAAGCGACCAACTAGAGAGCAAAAACGGTCATGATCATGCATTGAGAATAATTAACATTGAATACTAGCATGAGTAGGATATAGACACCCTGAACATAAATATCATGGAGGCTATGTTGGTTTTGAATCAACTACATGTATGAACATGTGCCAAGTCAAGCCACTTGAAACATTCAGAGGAGGATACCATATTAACATACTACATCATAACCATTTTAATGCATGTTGACATCCAAGATAAATCATTATCCACTCCTAGCTACTTAAGCATGGCATGAGCAACTATAATCTCTAATTGTCATCACAAACATGTTTACTCATAATATGCTGAATCATGGATACTGAGTTAAACATATTTACAAAAACAAAAAGAGTTCATACCAGCTTTTCCTTGCCACAGTCACTTCATCAAATCATCGTCATTATTGCCTTTCACTTGCACGACCGAATGATATGAAAATAATAATAATGCAAGAGTGCCATGGACTAAGCTGAAATCTGCAAACGTTTTATTCAAGGGAGAAGACAAGGTAAAATTGGCTCTTCGTTAGATCAACAATAAAGTATATGAGAGCCACTCAACATTTTCATCGTGGTCTTCTCCCTACGACGACTCAACGAAAAGAAATGAAATTCAGAGAAACACACTGAAATATTTTTGGAGTTTTTAGTTTTTCTGAAGAATGCAAATTAGCGATGAAAACCGAAAAGCGAGAAAAACTATTTACATGGGAGAACTCCCAACAAGCAAAAGAAGAAACGAGAAATCTTTTTGGGTTTTCTTTTAATACTACAAACTAACAAACAAGAAAGAAAAACCGAAAAGAATCGAGAAATATTTTTGGGTTTTTGAAGTTTTTCAAACACACAAGAAGAAGGCGAAAATAAAACTAACATGGATATACAATGAAAAAGGATGAACATCGACAACTGGAATGAATGTGTAAACATGAATGTAATGTCGGTGAGAGATACGTACTCCCCCAAGCTTAGGCTTTTGGCCTAGCTTGGTCTACTGCCATGGCTGTTCAGGATAATAATCCAAGTGGTAGCTCGTAGAGGCATTCTGTGCCGCCTCCTCAGCGAGGCAAGCAGCCTCAACTACCGCGTTATACTCGTGCACCTCATTCTCATGAAGAAAATATCTCTGTTTGTTCTGGAAATCAAAGAGGATAGGAGCAGGCAACACAACAAACACATAACGATATTTATCAAATATCAAGTCATAATCATATCTGCGAGTGTTGCGTTTAATAAACTCATGGTTCTGCATTGCCTCAAAATTCAAATATTTATCAGGTAAAAGAGGATCATTGGGCCTGGGCGAGACCCCTAGCCTTGCAGCTACCCGGGAGGCATAAATTCCTCCATACAAATCACCATTACACGAGTTGCGGTGCAACCTACGTGCAACAATGGCCCCAAGATTATAATGTCTGCTACCCGTTAAAGCAGCGTGAATGAGGCTCAGATCAGGAGCACAAAGTGCACTACAGTCTTGTTTAGCAACAATGCATTTGCCATTAAAGAGTGCAAAATACCGAATAGAGGGAAAGTGAATGCTTTTTATTCTAGCTTGTGTAACTCCCCTATCCTCACCATTGCAAAGGCTATTGAGAAACAATTCATAATCAGATTATCGCGGTTCACTAAGTGAACCCCAAAATGGAATTTTGCAAGCATCACATAATTCTTCTAGAGACATACTATAAGATCTATCATAGAGATGAAATGAAACTCTAGAAGTGCGAGAATGATACTCAAATTTTTGAGTGAATGAATGGGTGAGCCTGTAGTGTTGCGATGGCTTATCTGCGATGAAGGCGGAGAGCTCGTGTTGTGTATATATTGCTCAAACTCTTCCTTGATGCCTGCACCTAGCATGAACTCGTTGCACGGCCATCGACATGATTTTGCTTCGGCACCTCGCACCGAACTTGCCCTTGGTTCAACATATGATTGGCGTGCTGGTCTTTCACTCGATGATGCTTCAGAGGACCTCCTCCTTGAAGAACTCCTCCTGAAAATGTTCATATTCCTACGAACAAATTTTTGAAAATTTTTGGACCACAAAAAGATGTTACCAAAACTTCACCAAATTGACAGCAACTACTCATACAAGTGCCTAGAGGCTATATCAAGCATTCAAACTACTTAGAACTCAAAGAATTCAACATGCAAGCTCATTTTCAGTAGCACCAATAGCAGCAATTTATGCAAAATATAATCCACTAAAGCAAAAACTAATTGGAGCAATGGGAGAGTCACATACCAAGGAGTAATCCCTCAAAACAGTTTCGGAAACGGAGCTCTGATCAAAGAGATCGAAAATCTCAGGTTTGGGAGCAAGGACAGGAGAGAGAGAGAGAGAGAGAGAGAGAGAGAGAGAGAGAGAGAGAGAGAGAGAGAGCTACCACGATTTTTTCTGGAGGTAGGAGATGAAGTGGGCTGAATAGATAAGTGAGTGGGTCCCTGTGGGACCCACAAGGCATCTAGGTGCACCCCCTAGGTTATTTTCAGTGCCAAAAATTCTTATATATTCCAGAAAGAAATCATGTTAAAATTTTATTGCATTCTGAGCACTTTTATTTTTGGGCCTTTTTTTATTGCACGGATAAATCAGAAAACAGGATAATCATGGCATTTTATTTTATTAAACTATAAATAACAGAGAGCAAACTAGGATTACAGAAAGTTGTGCTTACTAAATTCATCGACCACATGCCCTTCAAAAAGAATCCATTAATAAGGTTGATCAAGTCTTATTAACAAACTATTTCCGAGTGACATGAAACCGATATTTTTCGTATAACACTAAGTTACCTCAACGGGGATATGCATCTCCCCAACAATAAGAATTTCATATTTCTTTTTGACAGTAGGAAGAGGAAATTTGAATCCCCCAATAGTGATTGTCAAAACGTTTTCAATACAATTGATACCATTCACCGAACTTCGTTTCTTCAGGAAATAAACCGTATGCTCAACACCATTGACATGAAAAGTAACCTTGCTTTTATTGCAATCAATAACAGCCCTTGCATAATTCAAAAAGGGTCTTCCAAGGATAATCGACATGTTGTCGTCCTCGGGCATATCAATTATAACAAAGTTTGTTAAGATAGTAACATTTGCAACAACAACAAGCACATCCTCGCAAATTCCAATAGGTATAGCAGTTTATTTATCAGCCATTTGCAAAAATATTTTAGTAGGTGTGAGTTTATTCAAATCAAGTCTTCTATATAAAGAGAAAGGCATAACACTAACACCGGCTCCCAAATCACATAGAGCAGTTTTAACATAACTTCTTTTAATGGAGCATGGTATAGTAGGTATTCCCGGATCTCCTAGCTTTTTAGGTACTCCACCCTTAAAAGAATAATATGCAAGCATGGTGGAAATTTTAGCTTCAGGTATCTTCCTTTTATTAGTGACAATATCTTTCATGTATTTAGCATAGGGAGACATTTTCAACATATCAATCAAGCGAGTGCGCAAAAAGACAGGTCTAAGCATTTCAACAAAGCACTCAAAATCTTCCTCATCCTTGTTTTTAGATGGTTTAGAAGGAAAAGGCATAGGTTTTTGAACCCATGGTTCTCTTTCCTTCCCATGTTTCCTAGCAACGACGTCTCTTTTATCATATCTTTTATTCTTCAGAGGTGGGGTATCAAGATCAACAGCAGGTTCTATTTCTACATCATTATCTGGTTGAGCATCAACATGAACATCTTCATTATCATTATCATTATCGTTATCACTAGGTGTATGTTCATTACCAGATTGTGTCTCAGCATCAGAAATGGAAACATCATTATGATTCTTAGGAGGTTTTTCTATCTCAGGTACACTAGAAGCATGCAAAATCCTATCATTTTTCTTTTTCTTTTTCTTCTTAGATGGACTAGGTGCATCACTATTATTTGTTTGAGAATCTTGTTCAATTCTTTTAGGATGACCTTCAGGATACAAGGGCTCCTGAGTCATTCTACCTTCTCTAGTAACAACTCTAACAACATGATCATTCTTTTTATTATTCATCTCATCAAGCAAATCATTATGTGACTTAGCAATTTGTTCTAACTGAGTCTAAACCATAGAAGCATGTTTACTCAAGCATTTAACATCATTAGCAGTTCTAAACATCAAATCACTCAAATGTTCAATCATGATGGCATTTCGTTTTAATTGATTACTAACATATAAATTGAAATGTTCTTGCTTAATGATGTAGTTATCAAATTCATACAAGCATTGGCTAGCAGATTTACTATAAGGAATATCACTTTCATCAAATCTAGTGAGAGAGTTTACCTCCACTACCTGTGTCGGGATATCAAGTCCATGTATTTTTTCAATAGGTGGTAGATTCTTAACATCTTCCGCTTTAATACCCTTTTCTTTCCTAGATTTCTTAGCTTCTTGCATATCTTCTGGACTGAGGAATAGAATACCTCTTTTCTTCGGAGTTGGCTTAGGTGGTGGTTCAGGAAGTGACCAATCATCGGCATTTCTCAATATATTATTCAATAGTTCTTCAGCCTGTCCAATAGTTCTTTCCTTGAAATCACAACCAGCACAACTATCTAGGTAGTCCCTAGAAGCATCGGTTAGTCCATTATAAAAGATATCAAGTATTTCATTTTTCTTAAGAGGATGATCAGGCAAAGCATTAAGTAATTGGAGAAGCCTCCCCCAAGCTTGAGGGAGATTCTCTTCTTCAATTTGCACAAAGTTAAATATTTCCTTTAAGGCAGCTTGTTTCTAATGAGCAGAAAAATATTTTTCAGAGAAGTAATATATCATATCCTGGGGACTACGCACACAACCAGGAGCAAGAGTATTAAACCATTTCTTAGCATCACCCTTTAATGAAAAAGGAAACAACTTAAGAATATAATTGTAGCGAATATTTTCCTCATGAGCAAATAGGGTGGCAATATCATTCAACTTAGTAAGGTGTGCCACAACAGTTTCAGTTTCATAACCATGAAAATAATCAGATTCAACCAAAGTAATTAATTCAGGATCGACAGAGAATTCATAATCCTTATCGGTAACAAATATGGGAGAGGTAGCAAACTTAGGATCATATTTCATTCTCTCCCTCATAGATTTTTCTCTCAACTCAGCAAGCAATTTTCTAACCTCATCTCTATCATTACAAGCAAGAATTGCCCTAGATGTCTCTCTATCAAAAACATAACCATCAGATGTCTTAGGCATTTCAAATCTAGTAGGAGAACTAGGCATAATAGGTGAATCATAATTTTCAAGAGTTTCAACATTTTCAGTTTCTTTAGCTCTAGCAATTTGTTCATCAAGAAATTCACCAAGTGGCATAGTATCATCAAGCATAGTACTAGCATCATCATAAGTATCATTCATAGCAGAAGTAGTATCATCAATAACTTGCGACATATCAGATTGAATAGCAGGTGGTGGTGTCGCAAGCCTACTCAAAACAGAAGGTGAATCAAGTGCGGAGCTAGATGGCAGTTCCTTACCTCCCCTCGTCTTAGAGGGAACGATCTTGGTCTTAGCGTCTTTAAGATTCTTCATAGTGATCAACAGATATAAATCCCAAGTGACTCAACAAATAGAGCTATGCTCCCCGGCAACGGCGCCAGAAAAAGGTCTTGATAACCCACAAGTATAGGGGATCGCAACAGTTTTCGCGGGTAGTATTTCACCCATATTTATTGATTTGACACAAGGGGAGCCAACGAATATTTGCGAGTATTAGCAGTTGAGTTGTCAATTCAACCACACCTGGAGAACTAAATATCTGCAGCAAAGTGTTTAGTAGCACAGTAGTATGATAGTTTTGATAGCAGTAGTAACAGTAGCACAGTAACAGTAACAGCAGCATCAACGAAAGTAACTTAGCAAGATCAATATGCGAAAAGCGTAGGCATTGGATCGGTGATGGATAATTATGTTGGATGACATTCATCATATAACAGTCACAACCTAGGGCAATACACAATAGCTCCAATTCATCAATGTAATGTAGGCATGTATTCCGTATATAGTCATACGTGCTTATAATAAGAACTTGCATGACATCTTTTGTCCTACCCTCCCGTGGCAGCGGGGTCCATAAGGAAATCTAAGGGATATTAAGCCTCCTTTTAATAGAGAACCGGAACAAAGCATTAACACACAGTGAATACATGAACTCCTCAAACTACGGTAATCACCGGAAAGAATCCCAATTATTGTCACCTTGGGGTATGCGGATCATAACACATAATAGATGCATACAACTTGCAAGATAGGATCAAGAACACAAATATATTCATGAAGACATAGAGGGTTCAGATCTGAAATAATGGCACTCGGGCCCTAGTGACAAGCATTAAGCATAGCAAAGTCATAGCAACATCAATCTCAGAACATAGTGGATAATAGGGATCAAAGCCCTAACAAATTGACTCGATTACATGATAAATCTCATCCAACCCATCACCGTCCAGCAAGCCTACGGAGAAATTAGTCACACACGGTGGTGAGCATCATGAAATTGGTGATGGAGGATGGTTGATGATGACGTGTCGAATCCCCCTCTCCGGAGCCCCAAACAGACTCCAGATCAGCCCTCCCGATGGAGAACAGGAAGTGGCGGTGGCTCCGTATCATAAAACATGATGAAACTTCTCCTCCTATTTTTTTCTCGGGGAAAGTGAATTTATAGCGTTGGAATTAGGTCAGACGGCCACCTCTGGGCCCCACAAGGCATCAGGGCGCGCCCTAGGGGGGCGGGTCACGCCCTGTTGCCTTGTGGGCAACAAGTGGCCCCTCTTCTGTTGATTCTTGCGCTAGTAATTTTTATTTGTTCCATAAAAAATCTCCAAAAAGTTTCATCCAATTTCGAGAACTTTGATTTCTGCACAAAAACAACACCATGGTAGTTCTGCTGAAAACAGCGTCAGTCCGGGTTAGTTTCATTCAAATCATGCAAATTAGAGTCCAAAACAAGAGCAAAAGTGTTTGGAAAAGTAGATACGACGGAGACGTGTCAGCACCCATGTTAAATCTTCTATCTCTTAGTACTGCGCTCTTAAGAATGCTCAAATCTGGAGCGCATAAATGATTAGGGTCCTGTTTACCATTGATGCATCTACCTATGAATAAGGCAAAATAATGTATGGCAGGAAAGTGAATGCTACCCATAGCAGCTTGCGTTATGGTTCTAGTTTCACCCTTAGTAATATTCATTAGAAATTCATTGCAATCAGCCTTATGTGGTTCAGTGCATGTCCCCCAAAATGGGATTCTACAAGCATAACTAAATTCTTCAACGGACATGCGAAAAGGCTTCTCATATAAATTAAAGATGACATCATGAGAGGTGCGGTGAGATACATACTCAAATTTCCGTACAAAAGAATCAGTAAGGTCATGGTATTGAGGGTACTTATCTGTCAAGAAGTCTGTGAGCTCGGCATTGCGCACATACTTATCAAATTCTTCCTTGATGCCAGCTCGAATCATGAAGGAATCAGACGGCCACTCGCACAGTTGCACAGCTACCTCCCGTGGCGGTTCGAAGTTCGACTCGCGTATCACGGGCCTTGGAGCACTCTTGATCGAGGAACCACCATGGAATATCTTCCTAAACATTTTCTCCCTCTGAAAATTTCTGAAATTTTTAGTGACTCAAAATAAAAGTGAACGAAACTCAACAAAAATGATAACAACTACTCCCACAAGTATCTAGAGGCTATATCATGCATCAAAAATACTTTGGACCATACAAATTCAACATGCAAGCTCATATACATGGTCACCACAGCAGCAAAAATTTGCAAAACATAAAGCACTAGAACAAAAACTAATTGGAGCATTGGAGGAGTCACATACCGAGGAGCAATTCCTCAAAATAGTTTTGGAAACGGAGTTCCGAGGAAGGAGATCGAAATTTGCAGCACAATGAGCAAGAACACGGGCTTGAGAGCAAGGATGATTTTTTTCAGAGGAAGAAGAAGGGTGTGGGTGGCTGGAATAAGTGAGTGGGTCCTTGTGGGACCCACAAGCCTACTGGGCGCGCCCAGGGGGTGGCCGTGCCCTGTGAGCTTGTGGCTAACAGGTGCACCGCCCTGAGGTGTGTTCAGTGCCAAAAATTCTTAAATATTCAGGAAAACATCATACTAAATTTTCGAGGCATTCTGAGAACTTTTATTTTTGGGCCATTTTTTATTGCATGAAAAATTCAGAAAATAGGATAATCATGGCATTTTATTTTATGAAACTTTAAATAACAAAGAGCAAACTATGATTACAGAAGGTTGTGCTTACTAAATTCATCGACCACATGCCCCTCAAAAAGAATCCATTAATAAGGTTGATCAAGTCTTATTAACAAACTATTTCCGAATGGCATGAAACCGAAGAATCTTCGTATAATACTAAGTTACCTCAACGGGGATATGCATCTCCCCAACAATAAGAATTTCATATTTCTTTCTGACAGTAGGAAGAGGAAATTTGAAACCTCCAATAGTGATTGTCGAAACTTTTTCAATACAATTGATACCATTCACCGAACTTTGTTTCTTCGGAAAATAAACCGTATGCTCATTACCATTGACATGAAAAGTGACTTTGCTTTTGTTGCAATCAATAACAGCCCCTGCAATATTCAAAAAGGGTCTACCAAGGATAATCGACATGTTGTCGTCCTCGAGCATATCAAGTATAACAAAGTCTGTCAAGATAGTAACATTTGCAACTACAACGGGAACGTCCTCACAAATTCCAATAGGTATAGCAGTTGATTTATCAGCCATTTGCAAAGATATTTTGGTGGGTGTGAGCTTATTCAAATCAAGTCTTCTATATAAAGAGAAAGGCATAACACTAACACCGACTCCTAAATCACATAGAGCAGTTTTAACATAACTTCTTTTAATGGAGCATGGTATAGTGGGTATTCCCAGATCTCCTAACTTCTTAGGTATTCCACCCATAAAAGAATAATTAGCAAGCATGGTGGAAATTTTAGCTTCAGGTATCTTCCTTTTATTAGTGACAATATCTTTCATGTATTTAGCATAGGGAGACATTTTCAACATATCAATCAAGCGAGTGCGCAAAAAGACAGGTCCAAGCATTTCAACAAAGCGTTCAAAGTCTTCCTCATCCTTATTTCTAGATGGTTTAGTAGGAAAAGGCATGGGTTTTTAAACCCATGGTTCTCTTTCTTTTCCATGTTTTCTAGCAATGAAATCATTTTTATCATATCTTTTATTCTTAGGAGGTGGGTTATCATGATCAACAACAGGTTCTATTTCTACATCATTATCTGGTTAAGCATCATCGTGAACATCATTATCATTATTATTAAGTGGATGTTCATTACCAGATTGTGTCTCAGCATCAGAAATAGAAATATCATTAGGATTCTCAGAAGGTTTTTCTATCACATGTTCACTAGAAGTAGGCAAAGTTTTATCATTCTTCTTTTTCTTTTTCTTCTTAGATGAACTAGGTGCATCAGTGTTAATTCTTTGAGAATCTTTCTCAATTCTTTTAGGATCACCTTCAGGATATAGAGGATCCCGAGTCATTCTACCTCCTCTAGTAACAACTCTAACAGCATGATCATTCATTTTATTATTCATCTCATCAAGCAAATCATTTTATGACTTAGCAATTTGTTCTAACTGAGTATGAACCATAGAAGCATGTTTACTTAAGCCTTTAACATCATTAGCAGTTCTAAACATCAAATCACTCAAACGATCTATCATGGAAGCATTTCTTTTTAGTTGATTGCTAACATATAAATTGAAGTGTTCTTGCTTAATGATGTAATCATCAAATTCATACAAGCATTGGCTAGCAGATTTATTATAAGGAATATCACCTTCATCAAATCTAGTGAGAGAATTTACCTCCACTACCTGTGTCGGGATGTCGAGCCCATGTATTTCTTCAATAGGTGGTAAATTCTTAACATCTTCAGCTTTAATACCGTTTTCTTTCATAGATTTCTTAGCTTCGTGCATATCTTCTGGACTGAGGAATAGAATACCTCTCTTCTTCGGAGTTGGCTTAGGTGGTGGTTCAGGAAGTGTCCAATCATCGGCATTTCTCAACATATTATTCAATAGTTCTTCAGCCTGTCCAACAGTTCGTTCCCTGAAAACAGAACTAGCACAACTATCTAGGTAGTCCCTAGAAGCATCGGTTAGTCCATTATAAAAGATATCAAGTATTTCATTTTTCTTAAGAGGATGATCAGGCAAAGCATTAAGTAATTGGAGAAGCCTCCCCCAAGCTTGAGGGAGATTCTCTTCTTCAATTTGCACAAAGTTAAATATTTCCTATAAGGCAGCTTGTTTCTTATGAGCAGAAAAATATTTCTCAGAGATGTAATATATCATATTCTGGGGACTACGCACACAACCAGGAGCAAGAGTATTAAACCATTTCTTAGCATCACCCTTTAATGAGAAAGGAAACAACTTAAGGATGTAATAGTAACGAATCTTTTCCTCATGAGCAAATAGGGTGCTATATCATTCAATTTAGTAAGGTGTGCCACAACAGTTTCAGATTCATAACCATGAAAAGGATCAGATTCAACCAAAGTAATTAACTCAGCATCGACAGAGAATTCATAATCCTTATCGGTAACAAAGATAGGAGAGGTAGCAAACTTAGGATCATATTTCATTCTCTCCATCATAGACTTTTCTTTTAACTTAGCAAGCAATTTTCTAACATCATCTCTATCATTACAAGCAAGAATTTCTCTAGCTATTTCTCTATCCAGAACATAACCATCAGGTATCTTAGGCATTTCAATTCTAGGAGAGCTAGGAATAATAGGTGTATCATAATTTTCAGAAGTTTCAGCATTTTTAGTTTCTTTAGCTTTAGCAATTTGTTCATCAAGAAATTCACCTAGTGGCACAGTATTATCAAGCATAGTACTAGCATCATCATAAGTATCATTCATGGTACTTGTGACATATCAGAATGAATAACAGGTGGCGGTGTCACAAGTCTACTCAAAACAGAAGGTGAATCAAGTGCAGAGTGTGATGGCAGTTCCTTACCTCCTCTAGTCATAGAGGGGACGATCTTGGTCTTAGCGTCTTTCAGATTCTTCATAGTGATCAACAGATATAAATCCCAAGTGACTCAACAGATAGAACTATGCTTCCCGGCAACATCGCAAGAAAAAGGTCTTGATAACCCACAAGTATAGGGGATCGCAACAGTTTTCGAGGGTAGTATTTCACCCAAATTTATTGATTCGACACAAGGGGAGCCAAAGAATATTTGTGAGTATTAGCAGTTGAGTTGTCAATTCAACCACACCTGGAGAACTAAATATCTGCAGCAAAGTGTTTAGTAGCACAGTAGGAACAATAGCAATAGGAGCAGAAACAGTAACAATAGCAGTTTTGTAGTGATTGTAACAGCAGCAGCAACGAAAGTAACTTAGCAAAGATCAATATGCGAAAAGCGTAGGCATTGGATCGGTGATGGATAATTGTGTTGGATGACATTCACCATGTAACAGTCACAACCTAGAGTGATACACAATAGCTCCAATTCATTAATGTAATATAGGCATGTATTCCGATGTAGTCATACGTGCTTATAGTAAGAACTTGCATGACATCTTTTGTCCTACCCTCCCGTGGTAGCGGGGTCCTTAAGAAAACTAAGGGATATTAAGGCATCCTTTTAATAGAGAACCGGAACAAAGCAGTAGCACTTAGTGAATACATGAACTCCTCAAACTACAGTAATCACCGGAAAGAATCCCAATTATTGTTACCTTGGGGGTATGCGGATCATAACACGTAATAGGTGCATACAACTTGCAAGATAAGATCAAGAACATAAATATATTCATGAAAACATAAAGGGTTCAGATCTGAAATCATGGCACTCGGGCCCTAGTGACAAGCATTAAGCATACCAAAGTCATAGCAACATCAATCTCAGAACATAGTGCATACTAGGGATCAAGCCCTAACAAAATTGACTTGATTACATGATAAATCTCATCCAACCCATCACCGTCCAGCAAACCTATGAAGAAATTACTCACACACGGCGGTGAGCATCATGAAATTGGTGATGGAGGATGGTTGATGATGACGGCGGCGTCGAATCCCCCTCTCCGGAGCCCCGAACGGACTCCAGATTAGCCCTCCCGATGAAGAACAGGAGGTGCCGGCGGCTCCGTATCGTAAAACACGATAATTCTTTCTCTCTCATTTTTTTTCTTCACGAATAGGTACTTATAGCGTTGGAGTTAGGGTTGCCGGAGCTGCGAGGGGCCCACAAGCCTGCTAGGTGCGCCCTGGGGGGGGTGGGCGCGCCCCTGGGCTTGTGGTGCCTGGGTGGCCCCCCTCTGGTAATCCTCTTCGCCACTATTTTTTATATATTCTGAAAATATTCTCCGTAAATTTTCAGGTTCATCCGAGAATTTTTATTTCTGCACAAAAATGACACCATGGCAATTCTGCTGAAAACAGCGTCAGTCCGGGTTAGTTCCATTCAAATCATGCAAATTAGAGTCCAAAACAAAAGCAAAAGTGTTTGGAAAAGTGGATACGTTTGGGACGTATCACGTCCCTCGCCGAGGCTTCCCATGACCACTTCTCGGGCGACCTTGGTTTCACGGAGAAGCGCGAGTTCTCTCTTCTGTTGGACGGCTTGCACGTCGATCCCTTCAATCTCGAGGCCCTAGATGAGTCATTTTTAGAGGCCAAGATTTGGGGGCGATCGAAGCTCTCCCCACCGGCAAGGCGCCGGGGCCGGACGAGTTCACCTCCGAGTTCCTCCTGAGTTGCTAGGACATCATCAAGGAGGATTTTTGCAATGGGTTTGGGAAATTCTACTCCCTCACTGCGAGAGCTTTCTAGAAGCTTAACGAGGCGTTCATCATGTTGTTTCCCAAGCGCTCCGATGCCAAGACCCTCTTCGACTTCCGCCGCATCAGCCTCATCCACCTCCTTGCGAAGTTGTTCGCTAAAGCTCTCTCGCTCGGACTCGCACCACATCTTAGCCCCATGGTCTCTGCGAACTAGAGTGCCTTCATCGCTAGGCGTAACATCCACGATAACATCTTGCTTGAGTAGCAGACCGCGCGCCTCCTCCATAACCTCAAGGGCCCCCACATGATGCCCAAGCTCGACATCGCCAGGACGTTTGCCTTGGTCTCCTGGCCGTTCCTCATTGTGATTGTCCGCCATCTCGGATTCGGCCTACACTGGCGCGAATGGATCTCTATCCTTCTCCCCATGGCATCTACTTGCGTGCTCATCAACGGTGTGCTAGGCCCCCTCCCATGCCCGGGGCCTCCGCCGGGGCGACCCGCTGTGGCCGATGCTGTTCACGCTCGTCCTCGACATCCTCGACTATCTGATCCAGCGTGCGGTGGCATCTGGACCGATTCACCGTCTCACCGCCCGTCATGCGGCTTCGAGTATCTCCCTCTACGTCGACGACGTGATGTGCTCATCTTGTGCCACCTGGATCAGCACGACATCACGACCATCAAAGAGCTTCTCCGGGTCTTTGGGACTGCGTCCGATCTCCGGACGAACAACGTCAATTGCTCGGCTACCCCGATACGCTGCTCTGCTACCTGACAAGCTTATAAAACCATTTTGCCATGCAAGGCAATATCTCTGACGACAAGTCCTGAATTCTCTCCCCCCTTGATCTTTGGGCGACAAAGGATACTCTATCTGGCAAACGAATATTTTATGGTTTTAGTCGAAAGAATTATCCATGGTCTATTGGGCAATAACAACAATGTGGATTGTCGGGTACATCATGAACATATGTTTCACTGTCAGGTTCATTGCTGCGCTCCTTTTTTTCCCTGAAGCATATTATGTAGTCCAGTTAGTTTTCCAGTTCAGTGATATGGGCTGAGGTTCCTAACTGTCATAACGTCCATTGGACCTGCTATCCGACACATATGTGTCATCTGGGACAAAAAGAAATTACACTGCCATAGTGCTGGTACTATCTATCTTAATGGATATGAATTGGCGTACGATTGCTAGGTTGGATCGTCTTTACAAAAGTTTCCTCCGCAGTTATCTCGTACAAGTACAACAGTGGTGGTTTACTGAGCAAATTACCAGATAGGTTGCAGAGTGCTATTCTCTCGACTCTCAGGCAGAACACTGAACTGAAACACTTGCAAAGTTCCAAGGCCATGGAGCTGGAAATCTCCAACTGATGTAAAATCGCAATATATATGGTGCCAGCAAAATCCCGACCTGTTGCTTTTTGAGCAGTTCTGCTCCTTCGTTTCTGGTTTCTACGGTGATGTACAACCTTACAGTGCTGCTCTTTGTCAATGTGTACCGATCAAGAAAGGTAGAACGCTCGTCCTGACCGATGCAACCATACGATCGAGCCAATTACGGCTGCAAGTAACCACTACAACAGAGTCAGTCAGCCACTTCCAGCTTTATGATTCGACGATTTCGGACAGAGAACACTACTTCTGCTCTGCATTTTGGATACTATCAAGAATGATGACTAAAACAGTGAAAAAAGAGCATCAGGTTTGAAACAGAGTGCAAAGAAATGTCGCCATAAGATGATAAGAATCACAGAGCGCGGAAGCAGAGGTCGCCATGCTTACATTACAGGGCATGCCTACACAGATCTGCCGCCGTATTTATTCAGAGGATGTTTACGGCAACGTCCTGGCGGCGGGCGCACGTACAAGGCAGCAGCCACAACGGCTGGTACGTACGCCATGCATGAACAATCGCTTGGTCATTCCCGGCATGGATCAGTTGGGGTTGAGGTCCTGGAACAGGCGTTCCCACTGGACCGTCTCGTCGCCTCCGCTGCCGCTCTCGGCGTCCCTCATGGCGTGCACCGTCGCGGCGCCCCTGCACCCGCCGGCCGGGCGCGTGGCCCTCGCCGAGGCTGCGGCGGCGGGCGCCTTGGGCATCGACCTGGTCCTCTTCGGCGCCTTGCAGTGCCCGAAGCTCGAACGGCCCACGTCGACGTGGCTGTCGGGCTGCTGCTGGCTCGGGACCAGCACGAGCGCCCTGGAGGACGAGTCTTCCCCGCGGAGGCGGACGAGCGCGTGCACGTACCTGGCGACGCGACCCACGGCGCTGAGGAGCCCGGAGAGCGACGCCGCGGAGGAGGAGAGCTGGCGACCGGGGGCGCGTCCAAGGCCGGGGCGCGCGAGCTTGAGGATCTCGAGGCGGTGCTTGGCGACGTCGATGCCCATGCTGCGGAGGAAGTCGTGGTCGAAGTATGCGGCGTCGCCGGCCTCCAGCTCGTTGCGCGCCAGCACCAGCGCGTACTCGTGCACCAGCGCAGGCTCCAGCCTCGCCGACGACAGCCACGCGTGCCACTCCATGGCGCCGCTCATCGCGCCCATCGAGCGGGTTATCTTGGCTTTGTTGCCGCTCTATGCGATCGGTGGTGAGTCTGGTGACTCGATCGTGGGGTTTATCGTAGGAGTTGGCGTCGGGAGTGGAGAGACGGCACGGCGATCTCGACCGTCCGTTCCTCTAGCCCGGTTGTACGTGCTACGGCGCGTAGGTGTGGCACAGTTGGGAGCGCTCGTGACATTTGTCACGTACTACTCGCTTTTCAACACACATGGGAATACAGTGGTGTGTCACTAGTGCTGAGTGTGTGATAAAGACTGTTTTTTGACTGTTAAAGCAATCACAACTTTAAATTATGTGTAAACGATCTTTTTTATGGCCGTAAAAGGAGTGAAGTTCATTTGCAGTTCGTAAAACGGTCCTTTTTCCACATCCATATATTTGATTACAATATTCATCGGCCAGTTCTAACACAGAGAGGAACCATCGCCGACAAACACACTCGGCGCATTCTTTTTACACTTATTTTGACTGTCTAACTTAAAAAAAATTCAAATGTCCATTATATTTAGTGAAGAGGAACCGATATGGTTCAAAACACGCAATGTGGCCTTTCTTTTAGCAGACTCTCGAGTGATTCAATCTGGCACTCTATGCCCACGCGACGTCGTAATCAACATTCCCTCAGGAGGCTAAATACAGGTTTCATGATTTCTCCGTTTGTAAAGTAGACATGGCAAACATTGATTCGATTGAGTTAACAGTTCTGAAGTGTTGGATTTTTTTGGGAGGGGAAAGCCTGTTTTAAGAGTGTTGGATTTGTTGTCTGAGTTGCATCTCATCTCCAAACCAAAAGGGTTATCCCGGCGAAAAGGGTGAACCTCAAAATGGTAGGCCTTAGTTTGCTTGACTTGATGGGCATTTTCAGCTAAAATGAGCGCATCCCTAGTTAAATAATTTACTCAATTCCCCCGCAATTTTTTTTTACTCAAATAAAAGCATTTTTGTGTGCAAGTAAAAGGTGAAACAATACCTCACCCTATTTAATACCCAATTAAATAGTGTTGTCCAATTTACCTACTCTTCATCATCCCGGCAAGCAAGCATGTGCAGGCTAGTTAGCTCCTACGTCCGAGCACGGGAGCTTAAATATCAAAGCACGGGCGTCCGTTGCCCATTGTCCTAATCAAGAGTAGGCTCTGGATGAGTGACCCCTATGTGCTCAAGGGCAATCAAATCGTCCGAGCTCACCAAAAAATAGTTTTGCAGTTTGTTCACCCAAAAGAACATTCTGATGATAGTATAAAAAGAAGTTGGAGTGTCATACTCTGAAGTTCTCTTCCTGTTAATTTTGTTTTACGGCATTTCCGCCATTTTTTTTTTTGTTTTACGACAAACTCGCGAAGCTGTTTTTAGGGCCGCTAACTTTATTAATCAATCGATAACAAAAAAACTCGCTAAGCCTCAGTTGCATTGCACATAGGCTGGCTTGTTAATCGAACGGTTTTGGCGCTGGTTGTTCAACCCCATGATCCGAGATGTATTCCACACTTTGTGGCATTTGATCAATAAAACTTAGCTTTACCCCTAAAAAAAAAGTTCAGTTTCCCTTTCTTTATTTTTACGCTTTCTGTCTCACCTATGCACAGTTTTTTTCTTAGTTCTACTTCGTTTTTCGATATTTACAGAATTTTATAAAAATATATTTAAAAAATATTTCACTAAAAATGACTGATGTGTATTTACAAACAGTTCACACAACTTAAAAAATGTTTGCACAGCGTAAAAAAATGTTTCACATTTGTAAAAATGTTCATACTATTATTCAAAATATCCATGCGGCTGAAAAAAAATGATCATATGTTTCAGCAATTGTTTATGATATTTTTTAAATGTCCATGAAATGTAAACATTGATATGCACAATTTTTTTTAAATGTTCATGAAATAAAAATATATTCGTAACCATTTAGAAAAATATTCACAACATTTAATAAAATTTCACACCTGTATAATATGTCCATGACATTTAAAAACTGAATATGAAAATTTGGGCAAAGTGAAAATTTGTTCACTCAATTTTTAAAAAGTTCATAACATATTAAAAAATATATTTGTGCCATTTAAAATTATGTTCATAACTCTTAAAAGTGTTCACACATTTATGAAAAATGTTCATGAAAATGTTAAACTTTTTTCGCTCGATTTAAAAAAAATGTCCTTGAATGCAAGAAAATATTCGTACACTGAAATTGGGATATCAAAAAGAACAAGAAGAGGAAATAAATAAAATAAAAAACAAATGGACAGGAAAAAACCCGAAAGAAAACCAGCAAAAACGATAAAGAAAATACCCAAAAAAGAGTTAAAAAAAAAAGAACCAGCCAGAAGGTTTCCCAAACTAGTGTCCACTATACAAAAAAACTTCCCAAACCAAACACATACAACATTGTTGGGCCGGCTCATCAAGACGAGCGTTGTAGGCGATAACTCCTAGGTCTCGCAGAACCTTAGATATAGCTTTTCCGCGGACGCAGAGCTTTTGCTCCCGAGCTCAAATGAGCTTGGGTTACTGTAAAATCAAAAAAAAAATTTAAAAAAACTGAACTTTTTTTGTGAGAAACATTGACAAAAGTTTCAAGTGCTTGCAAAAAATTCGTCATGGAATCACATTCCTAGAAGGCATGAAAAAAAAATCGATACTCTGAAAATGCTACTTTCAAAAGCATTTTGGAGCACTGAATTTGTCTTTTTTTGCCACGCCTTACAGGAATGTGATTCCATGACAAATTTTTGCAAGCACTTGAAACTTTTGTCAATGTTTGTCACAAAAAAATTTAAGATTTTTTTAATTTTTTATGGTTTTTTTTTCTGATTTTACTGTTCACCGAGCTCATTTGAGCTCGGGAGCAGAAGGACACTTTCGCCTTTTCGCCTCTAATCAGGTGCTTTTCTCCTGATGTCGGGCCTCAGGTTATCATGATACCTTTAGCTCATTGGACCAATGGGGCGGGAAAGTATCAGGTTCTCCCATCCTTGGGGTACTCCCGGTGCTCCAAATTCAAAAAACGACATTCTTAAATGTTTCAAAAAATTCCGGGAAAAAAATGTAAATGTTCACAAGGAATGTGACTACAACCCCTAAAAAATCCAGGTCCAAACTCGAAATGCACGTTGAGAAACAAAAATGTGAAATCTCGCATGAATAGTGTAAAAAGGACAAAAACAACATTGACACTGTTCACATATGGATTTCACTTTTTTGTTTCTCTATGTGCATTTCGAATTTGGACCTGAAATTTTTAGGGGTTGTAGTCACATTCCTTGTGAACATTCAGATTTTTTTCCCAGAATTTTTTAAAACATTTAAGAATGTTGTTTTTTGAATTTGGAGCACCGGGAGTACCCCAAGGATGGGAGCACCTGATACTTTCCCCCTATGGGCCTAGTTTTCTTTTCCTACTTCAAAAATAGTCAAGCATCCGGCCAGCATATCAAATTTTCTATTTGTTTAGCAAGGGCCACCCTAATGACACTCGTCATCTGGTCAAGAATATTCTTCATGTGTCTAATATTCTAGGGAAACGTGTTACACAAGAAAAATTATGCTTCACGTTCACACCAGAAACACAATAAAGAGGCGGGTAATGATTAGTCTAACCAACTAGCAGAGTAGCAGAAGCAGTGAAGAAGTTGGTGAAGCATGACGATTCCTGCAGCTAGGTTATACCTCCCAGCAACGAGAATTTCTCTGAGATGATCCGCCGATCTAGAGTCGAAGTAGACGGCCCCTTCGCGGTATATCCACACGTTCAGAAGCAGTAATCCGGCAGCACTTCATCGTCCAGGAGTAAGAGCTCCGAAAAAACTAGATAGAGAGATTAGCCTAGGGACAATCTCGTCTAATTAGGAGTCTAATCCAATTAGACCAAGAGAGAGATTAGAGGGTAGCTATGTGGGAGAGCTCCTTCAAAGGATTGGTGTGTCTCTAGGGGGTCCCTCCCCACATATTTATAGGTGGAACTAGGGCTAAAGGGGTGGCCGAATTGGGAAAGGAGAGGAGCTCCTCCCTTGGTTTGGCCGAACCTAGTGGAGAAGCACTCCTCCTCATCCCCAATTCGGTTTGGCCCCTTCCTTATATAGGAGGCGCCCCCTATTGTGCCCCTTTTGTCCCACGTGGGGGCATCCCCCTTGGGCCTAGCCAAGGGGATTTGTACCCTATACCCTTCCAGAAGTTTTCAGGAATGTTTCAGACTTTCCATAAATAAACCAAAAAAAAATTGGTCACTTATTACACACTCCCGAGACCATCCAAAACACTTTCGAAGCTCATTATCTCATAATATATGGTCTCCTTGTTCTCATATAAATTACTAGTCGTTAAGCGTGTGACCCTGCATGTTCAAACATAAATGCACATGACCCGGAACACCTTCTAGACAATAACTAATAGCGGGATCTAGACACGCTTGATAATTCCTACATATTTACGAAGATCTTTATCGAGCAAACCTTTTGTTCCCGCATATTATTCCCTTTGGTTCCTGATACATTACAAAACCTGAGGCAAGATTTTATTAGTATCCCCGTAATCAACACCTTGATCACTATACCAGCTATCCTCGTTACCGATTTTGTTCTATTTACTCGTTTCTATATTCGGGTATCCATGTGATCTCAATTACATGTGTCTGGCCAAACGATGATGATACCGTAATACCGAGTGTGCCCGAAAAGTATCTCTCCATCGTCGAAGGAGTAAATCCCAGTCTTGAACTATCGATACCGAGACATACTTTTCCAGCATACTCGTAAGTTATTTTTATTATCATCCAGTTATGTTGTGACGTTTGGCTACCCCAAAGTAACCATCCGGTATGTTGGTATATGATATTCTTATGGTCTAAGGACTTAAGTAAACATTAAAATCTTATATGAAAATACCAACAACATAATGATCATGTGATCTTTCCAGTAATTCATAAGTTGAGTCTATCCAACACCATTGTTCAGATAACAATGTGTTCTCATTATTGATGGCACCCTTGTTACTTTAACAATGCCCATGATCAGGAAAACTAGATTATCATCAATACATGAGCTAGTCCTAGAGGCATGACTAGGGATCCATTTGGTTTTTACATTTTCACACATGCAATTGAGTTTCCTTTGAATCTCATATTCAAGAACCAATGCAATTACAACACAGGAATATAAACTTAATTATGAACATGAAAAATATAATAATACATTTATTATTGTCTCTTGGGCATATTGCCAACAAATGAGTCCGTCAGTTAAATATACCTTGGTTTGTCCTTTGATGTTGATTCCTCAAAGAATGGTGCTTTTAAGTGTATAAAGCACGTATTGTGGAACAAGGGGACTGCATTAAAAAAACTATTTCGGCGACTGGTAAGGATGTTTTGATAAAAGCAGTGGCACAAGCGGTCTCTGTCTATTTGATGTCACGTTTTAAACTACCTCGATGTCTGAGTGAGCACATGAGCTATGTCGTTAGGAAGTTCTGGTGGGTTAGCAAAGAAGACAAATGCAAACCAGCACAGGTTTCCTGGGACACTATGACAGAGCCGAAGTTTATGGGAGGACTAGTCTTTCGGGATTTTGAGCTTTTCAATATTTCTCTGTTAGCTCGTCAGGCTTGGAGAATTATGTAGTCCCCGGAGTCTTTAAGTGCGAGGATTGTAAAACCTTTTATTTCCCTTCAGGTTTTGATGCTCAACTTGGACCCCACCCATCTGAAATCTAGAGATCAAATATCGAGGGCTGAGACGTTTCCAGTCAAGGTCTGGTAAGACGGATAGGCGATGGGGCTTCCACTAATATTTGGAACCATAACTGGTTGCCCAGAGATGAACTTATGAGGCTGATGTTGTCGCTAGTTCCTGACCCTCCACAACTGGTGCGTGATCTGATAGATTCAACAACGACAAGATGGGACAGTATTCTGGTGCAACAAATTTCCCTTCTGATGGATGGCACGACAATTCTTAATATACTGATATGCACTAGTATCATGCCCGACTTCTGGTCTTGGATTTTTGAGCGGAATGACCATTTTTTAGTTTCATCTGCTTACCGTATGCTGGTAGCGACAAAGAGCCCATCGAACTCCGATGCGGAAAAATCTGGTTAGTGTAAATTATGGAAGGTCGATGTCCCTGCGAAGCTCAAAATTTTCCTTTGGCGACTTGCTCATATATCTCTGCCATCAGAGGACGTACACCATTACCGCAAGATGTCCGACTCCATTTGTTGTTCTGGTTAGTGGCAGCAAAGATTCTTGGAGACACTCCCTCCTCGGATGCTCTATGTCGCATTGTGTCTAAGCGTTGGTCGACGAGGAACTAACCGAGCACCCGATTGCACCAACCGAACCAAATCCCAAGGCATGTGTTCTCTTCGTTTAACGTTTTATCTCATGCTTTCACCCTTTGGGCTATCTGGACTGTGAGGAGGAAAGCGATACACAAAGGTATTTATATTCCTATATAATTCCACTCATGACTTTGTTAGTCGTTACATTTGTTGAGTTGGATGATCTGAACAACCTGGCGCCGACGAGGCCGACTACGGTTGCTCCCCGGCCTCACAGTGGTCTGGCCTGGAAGCCTTCTCCAACGGGTTTAGTGAGGAGCAATGTTGATGGTGCAGTCTCGAGATCGGGGACTACTGGGGTCACTGCTGCTTTTTCTCGTGATGATCGGGGAATGTACCTAGGGGCTTCTACCCTTGTCTTGCCAGGATTGACCGACCGAGCGACTTTCCGGTTGCTCACGATTTATACCTCCAGAGACTTCATGTCGCCTCTGACTGCTTGAATGTCATCAATGATATTGCTGCAAAGACAGGAGGGAGACATGAAGCTATTGTTATATAAATAGATGCACATAGATCATATTTTATCATATGTAATTTTTTTCCATGAACTTAAGAGCTTGAATTATGAAGCTCGCAAGCTAGCTAGGCATGCGTCATCGTTGGATCATCAGTGGACATACTTGGCTCGGTTAGATTTGTATTCCTATGATAATTTATCAATAAAGCATAGATGATATCTCCTCTTTCCTCCCCCACAAGAAAAGATCCCAGTCTTTCCTCCTCCTTCCGTCGACGCCGCCGCCGGTCCGCCTCATCTCCGATGGCCTTTCGTCCCTGGAGGTGCAGAGGACCTCGCCTCCCAGCCGGCGGGAGGGATCCCATTCTCGTTCTTGTTAGGTTCAATGTCTTGATTGGGGCTGTGTGGCGGTGGCGATGTCCCTCAGTAGGAATAATGTCTCCCACATTCTATCCCCGTCCTGATGGTGCGTATAGCTTCGTCGGAGGGCGTGTGGAGGTGCGTCTCTGTTGGATCTCGCGGGATTCGGTCGGTGCTGGTCTTCGGTGGATCCGTCTGGATCCGGTCTTCGTTCGTCTTCGTTTGGGTGTTTACAGGTTTGATCCTTCCAATCTACGACTTTGTTTATCGGCGACGGTTGCTGCTCTGGTGCGCTGGTCCTATGGGGCCTTAGCACGACGACTTCCTGACTGTCTACTACAACAATGTTTCCCCGGCTCCGACGAGGGAGGGGTGATAACAGCGGCGCGATTTTGACTCGCTCCAGTACTTGTAGTCATCGCTAGGTGGTCCACAGACCTGTTTGTAATTTTTATTATCTCTGGTGTTCTTTGTACTGCTAAGATTGAGAATTTCGAAAAAAAAGCCTAGATGATATATCGTGCTAAAATACTATAAAAATATAGTTTTTCTCTAAAAAGAACTTAAAAATCAGATTTCCCTAAAAAAAGTTCAAAAAACAGATGCGTTTCCAAGTTGCCATATGTGCTGGCCAGCGAGGCGGCCATGCATTGCATAGCGCACATGATACGATTCGTGTTCCTATTTATGGCGCCATGGCGGTTTTGGCGGGCGCAAACAGCAGGCCAGGAGCCTCCGCCTCCGCCCTTCCGCCATTACCCAGCTCCCCAACAACGTGGCGCAGCTACGGGAGCAGATGCAGAAAGAGGGGCAAAGGGGGGATCGAGAAGGACGTACGACTATCGCGGATGGCCGGCACGATGTGACTTCTCCGTGGCGCAAGGAAATCTGAGGGAGCTATAGCAAGCAACGCCTCGCCACGGAGCTCGCTCGACCGCCCGGTCAAGGTTCCACCCCGTCGAATCGGATCCGCGCGCGAGCTCATCGAGCGGGATAAAAGGCCTGTACGCGTTGCCACCGCCCGGAAGGGCATGGCGCTGGCCGCCGCCGCGTCGTCGGTCGGCGTCGCCTCCGTCGCTCTGCTCTTGATCCTCATCGCCAATGCCTCGCCTTCGGATGCTAGTTTGGAGGGGAGGCGTGCCTTGCCAGGTTTGCCCCGCCGTTCATCCCCCTCTTGCTTTGCTCAGCGAGGGCCTACGTCGCCAATATATCGTCTCTGCATGCATGCCCTAATTGTTCAGCGTCGCGTGCACGGCTGCCAATTCGTCAAGCTTAATCGATCAATCTGTGTTCTTCCAATTAATTCGATTTGGTTTGGTTTGTGCAGGTCGCGAGATTCACCTTGAGCCAATTGTCTACGCAGAAAATGCAGAGAGCACGGTGGCCTCATCGCCATGGAGGAGATCGGCGGAGGAGACTCCTCCGCCGTTGCCGGCGAACAATTCGCTCGTGCTGGCGGCGACGAGGACCCGCCGGAGCGACCCCAGCGCGAACCTCACCATGTACGGCGGCGGGTGGAACATCAGCGAGACGCATTACTGGGCTGTACGCACGGAAAACCACCCCACATTTCCGCATTTCGTCCATGTGGCGCTTCTCATCGTGCGTGTTGTGTTGCATTTCCGCGCGCGCCTGCAGTCCGTGGGCTACACCGGCTTCCCGCTCTTCCTGCTCGCCCTCGTCTGGTTCGTCGGCTTCGGGGCCGTCATGCTCGTCATCTCCTGCTGCTGGTGCTGCTGCTGCTTCTGCCGGGACCGGAGCGACCGCTACTCGCCCACCTCCTTCAACGCCTCCCTCGTCCTCCTCGTCATCCTCACCATCGCCACCATGTAATCCGTCTGTCTGGTCACCGGTTCAGTATCCCTGTGAATGCTAATGATCGCCGTGTAATCATCTGTCCGGTGATTGTTTGATTTCAGCGTGGGGTGTCTGGTGCTGAACGCCGGGCAGCTGGCGTTCCACGCGAGCACGATCAGCACGGTGGACTACGTGGAGGGGCAGGGCAACCTGACGGTGGACAACCTGAGGAACTTCGCGGGGAGCCTGGCCGCCGCCAAGAACATCGGGGTGGACCAGATCTTCCTCCCCGTCGACGTCCAGCGCAAGATCGACGTCGTGGAGGAGAAGCTCAACTCCTCCGCCAACGAGTTCTCCGCCCGCATCGTGCTCAACTCCGACAAGATCAAGAACGTGGTAGACATGATGTGAGTATGCATGCATTGCATTTTCTGAATTTCGTCCCGGATCGAAATACTGCATTTTCTGAATTTCTTTCTGCTTCTTGTAGGCAGTACTCCCTGATGGATGTTGGAGTTATCATGCTTGGCCTTGCCGTACTCGGACTCAGTAAGCATTAGTAACATATCTTGTTGTGGTTTACTTGCTACACATGCATACTGAATTACTTTCTGTTCTTGACACCAAATTTGCAGTGTTCTCCGTGCTGGGGCTGCAGTTTCTTGTCTCCCTGTAAGTGCACTTCCGTTCAATCAAACTCTGTCCATGCTGCGTGTTTTTCCAAACTCCGGTGTGATGTGATGCGATGCGATCGTATCTGCATGCGGTGCAGGCTGGTGATCGCCGGATGGGTGCTCGTCACCGTCACGCTCATAATGGCCGGCATCTTCGTCCTCCTGCACAAGTAAGCAAACCGCCGGCCAAACTCAAGTTTCAGGTTCAGGCGCTCACTGACAGAGAAATATGTGCAGCGTGGTGGGGGACACGTGCGTGGCCATGGACGAGTGGGTGACGCACCCGCAGGACCACACGGCGCTGGACGACATCCTCCCCTGCGTGGACGTGGCGACGGCGAACGAGTCCATGCACCGGAGCGAGGAGGTGACGGCGCAGCTGGTGGCGCTCGTCAACAACGTCATCGTCAACATCTCCAACCGGGACTTCCCGCCGGGGCTGCAGCCGCTCTACTTCAACCAGTCGGGCCCCCGCATGCCGGTGCTGTGCAACCCGTTCAACCCGGACATGAGCCCCCGCCAGTGCGCCCCCGGCGAGGTCGACTTCAAGACGGCGCCGGGGGAGTGGAAGAGGTTCCAGTGCCAGGCCACGGGCCCTGCCGGGAAGGAGCTGTGCACGACGGTGGGGCGGGTGACGCCGGCGGCCTACAACCAGATGACGGCGGCGGCGAGCATCAGCAATGGGCTGTACGAGTACGGGCCCTTCCTGATGCAGCTCCAGGACTGCACCTTCGTCAGGGAGACCTTCACCTCCATCAGCGTCAACAACTGCCCCGGCCTCCGGCATTACAGCAAGATCGTCTACTACGGCCTTATCGTCATGTCCGCCTCCGTCATGGTCTCCATCGTCTGCTGGATGGTGCACACCAGGCAGCGCCGCCGGCGTGCGCGCAGCGGCAAGCAGGTGTGATTGTGATCCGACGACGGCTCCGGATCGAGGGGAGGTGGCACCGAATCCTCGTCGGATCGATATTGTCCTAACCGTACGGCTGGCCGCTGCCACGTGCACGACGCCTCATCGATTTGATTGCTGTGTACATATATCGATCGTGTATGATGGAAAAGCGAAGTATGGTTGCTCTGTTCCTTTTTCGCGAATACGCGAAGCTTGTGTATCTTTTCATTGTCACAAGAAAAAATAGAGTGAAATTTATGATGCGATATGTCCAAGTGTTGCGATGATGTGATCTTTTTCAGCGCCACGATCCGACTAGCAAGGCATCATCAGTCGGTATAAAGGCTACTCACAGTGATGGATATGATAAGTTTGTGTATATTTTGGGTGAAAACCCAGGATCTTGCCTTTCTGACTGAATCGGTCAATGTCGACATGCAAGCATCGTGCATTGCTGAAGGTGAACTCAGTCAACATTGACACAAGTATAATGATCCCTTCTTAAAACCTTTGTCTAGAAGTAACTTATTTTTCGTTTGATTCGGTCACATGTAAAAAAAAAAAAAAAAAAAATCTTCGGTGACCCCATTTGATGCCAGGCTTTGTTTGACACCATCTTAACCCCTATTTGGACGCTCTTGACATAGATTATCCCAGTTAACATATTTTCACCCATTTTATTCCTATTTCACCAAACTTGTGCCATATTTTACTCTTTTTTTTATAATTTTTACCCCTAAGAAGTTCATCCGCACTAACTAATTATCTTACCATGAAGCCTATCCACATCAGCATCCCAACCACATCATCGTTCCTTTACTGACTTACAGGTGGGGCCCGCCACAGGTTAACTAGCTTATAGAACGACAAGCAGGGGAAGAGAGACCGACCGCGGCCTGACCAACATTACAGAACGGACATCTCGCCCCTCGATTTAGTCGAACCCATCAATCCCCATTTCACCTTTCTATAGTGCGGCGCGGTGGCAGGGATCCCATATCACGCTACTCCGGCAACCTCCCCGTCGATAGCACCCCCAAGCGCGCCAATCCGCTGGACACACAACAACACGACGAGGCCGGTGTCGAGGTCTCGTCGCCAGAGCTCAAGAGGCTCAAGGACATGTTCTACGTCATGCTCGAGAAGGTCAGCAACTTCAATCCATCTAGCTACGTACATAGACAATCCAATCATCCAAGTAGAGCTCCACGTTTCTGTGCTCACCCCAATTGCAGTAAGGTCGCTGCTGCAAACACGGGGTTGCAGCAGCGCGGGCGGTGGCAGTACGACCTTGCAACCTGGGCCCTCCTTCGATTACAGCGACGCTGGCTGTTGTGAAGGGTTGTAGCAGCGGCGGTGTCAGAGCTAAATTCAACGGATCTCGGGTAGAAGGTCCCGATATATAGCCTTGGGAAACTGATTCAAAACATCTGGATGTAAACGCTCGCTCAGCAGCTGCCCCGTCTATGTGACACGCGTCCTGTGGGGCCCGCCCACGTGCCCCACTCTGTATCCTTGTCTCCTCCCCACACGCTCCTCTCCTTCCTGCTCCCACGCGAGATGCAAGCTCTGTCTCCTCCCCACGCGCTGCTCTTCTTCCTTATCTCCTTTCCTCCTCCACGCGAGTTGCAAGCGGCGCCGCACTCCGACGAGCCGGCGATGCTGCAACGGCGTTTGAAGAAGTACGGCGGCGAGATGTTGCGAGGTCTGCGGCGGTTATGGAGAGGGAGCGCCGGTGCTGCGACCAGGTAGTTGCAGCGGTGGTCGATGGCGACCGGCTGCAGCAATGCCGACTGCCGTGACGAGGGGTTGCGGCAACGGTGGTCGGCGGCGAGCCGGCTGCAGCAGCGCCGGCTGCTGCGAGAGGGAGTTGCAGCAGCGTTGACCGGCGGTGAAGTCGGCTGAAGCAATGCCGACTGCTGTGACGGGGGGTTGCAGCAGCGGTGTTCGACGGCTACATCGGCTACAGCAACGCCGGCTGCTGTGACGAGGGGGGTTGCAGCAGCGGTGACCAGCGGCGAAGACGGCTGCAGCAATAGCGGCTGCTGCGACGAGGGGGTTGCAGCAGCGGCGGTTGACGGTGAGCCGGCTGCAGCAACGAGGAACAGCAGCGGTGGTCGGCGAGGAATCCGGCTGTAGCAACGCTGGCTGCTGCGTGGCTGGTGGTGTCGGCGAGATGACTACATCAACTAGGCTCACGGGGAGATGAGGAGCAACGAAGCGAACGAGGCAGATGCCCAGATTGGAGATGGCGAGGTGAGGACGGAACTGCATTGACTCATCCAACGGCTACAGGGAATCCGATCGGGTGGCTGCAAACCCGGCTGTTCTTTTCCTCACTGCATCCGGATGGTGCCTAGCGGCCGCCATAGCCTTGGCACGATGGTAACAGGAGGCATGGTGTTTACCCAGGTTCGGGCCCTCTCGAGGAGGTAATACCCTATGTCCTACTTTGATTATATTGATCTCATGGGTTACAAAGTACAAGTGATCTACCACGAGATCGTATGTCAATGAATTCGTCCCTCTACGGTCCTGGCACCTCGGTTTATTTAGATACCGGGGATGCCTAGGGTTACATAGGTCAGTAGCAACTAGGGGCAAGCGTGTCGGGGTCTATCTCTAAACCTTGGAGTATTCGCCAAGTTTTCAGGTCATTCCTTATTGGCGTTCTTGGACCAGATGAGCAAGGCCCACTAGATGATGAGCTTAGGGAGACCTGCCGAGCACCCCCTAATCCAGGACTCCGTCAGTAGCCCCTGAACCGGTTGTCAAGCCGAGGACGTTCCTCGGTCTTCCCGAGCTGCTATCAATCTACGGTTTTCAGTCTTGCAAGCTGGTTCAACCTTACGCAATTCCCGAAGAGATTCTGCATCAATCGAGGAGTCGTATACCTCGGGCCTCCGAGGAGCCCCATGTCACTTCCGTACCTATTTCAAAGAAATATTCCCCCAATTCCCGGACAAAACTTTGGACTCGGGGACCATCTCCCTAGGCGGGTTGCCTTAGTGATGAAGCCTTCTCGGCCCAAGATAAGGATCACGGTCAGGTCCAACTCTGACAGTCTTGACCGACCCGAAGCGTCACCACGTACTGCTGCCTCATGCCATCATTTCAAATGCCATAATGGCATGAGAACGTGGCTCGAGGCCTCTGCCATTGATATGTCAAATCAGAAAAAAGGGGATCGTGCGCCGAATTTCTAGTAGCACTATCAACAAACCCCTCAATCCATGCGTGCATTTAACGCGCGATGCATGGGGAACCTACGAAATTACTGCTACGTGGTTTGTGCGATTGGCATTCCCACTTGCCATAAGATGCTAAAAGGTGAGGGTGTTTTGGCTTTACGCTTCCAATCCTCTCCTTGCCTTCATCGTCTTCGAGCTCCAGCGCCCAAGAAGCACCAAGCCCAAAGCAACCTCCTGCTCATCCTTCCTCTTCCCATCCTTAAGAGATGGCTAGCGTGGGCCTCCCTACAGCCACAACGAAGGCCGCAAAGGGCAGCAAGAAGGTTGCCACGAAGAGCCAGAAAGCCGCCGGCAACAGCCAGAGGACCGCGAGCACCAGGGGGCTATGGAAGTCCTCCGTCATCACTCAGGAGGAAATCGGCGCGCTTAGAGGCGGTGGCTATCTGCCGTCGACCGAGGTGGCCGCCACTCGCTCCCAGTGGCCAAGGGCCCAACGGGTGTCCCTACTTTGGCCAGGGCGCCAGAAACACGCTCCGGTGAGCGTGTTATTTTTCTTTCCCATCTTCTTCGCGGCCCGGGGGTCCCGATTCATCCCTTTCTCTGGGGACTCCTTTATATTTAAGGCCTTCAACTCCACCACCTTGCCCCCAACTCCATCCTTCACATCACCTCCTACGTCATGCTTTGCAAGGCGTTTCTCTGCATCGAGCCCCACTTCGGGCTCTGGCTAAAAGCTTTTCTGTGTTAAGATGCAGACGAATAGCACCCAGCCCACCGAATGCGGGGCTACCATGATAAGCAGATACCGAGATCGATATGGCCGGAAGGCAAGTTCGTCGAGACCGTAAAAAACTGGCAAGAGAGAGTGGTTTTACATGGCCGGTGTTCCCTTGGGTAACCGAGAAGGTATCCCCACCCTTTGTTCGCTGCCCCCCCCCCCCCGGGAACGACTCCACTCCTGGATCCTCAAGAACAACACTTGGGAGGATGCTGAGGAGCTGCCCAGGCATATGGAGAGGGTGCAACATTTCATCAAGAAGAAGGTCACGCTTATTGACGTGATGCACGTGGCGCTCTACCGCGGCGTGCAACCCCTTCAGGCCTGAGCCCACTCGATGTGGCAGTTCACCGGGGAGGGCGACGAGACCTTGGTTACCTGAGGATTTCATGGGGGGAGAACCATTGCATCAATGCCAACTCTTCTCTTTACCAGCAAGAACCAATCCTTCAGGGTTCGAGGGAGCCGACATCGGCTATGGGGTGAAGCGCACCCCGGGCAAGGTCCGAGGACATACCCTTCTTTTATCTTGCGACATATTCCTTGATGCCAATTCTTAACAGTCCTTGTATTTTTTATGATTCCCAAGACTGGCACGAGTTCACTATGGGAGTCAAGTCACCGGCTCCCCAGCACGAGGAGCCAACGGATGCCATCCTCACCAGCCTACTAGCCATGGCTAATTCCACGGCACCAGCCAAGGCCAAGCGAACCAAAACCTCCAAGGGTGCGTCCATGCGCGACAGCACATCCATGGCCCCTGTCCTCAGCCACGAGAGCTTTGGACGCCGGATCCAGCACTGGTGAATGGCAGGAAGGCGACAACCTTCTTCCTTCTCACAAGATTTATTGACATGGCAAATTTTCTGCCTTCTCACAAGCACAAACTTTTTTTGCAACGCAAAATTTGCCATGTGAACACTACAAAAATTATTATTAATTTGCCATGATTTTTTGAGAAAACATTTTTTTTCTTTAGCCTCTCATGTTGAACACTCTAATTTCTATATTTTTTGCCATGATAAACATTAGCATTTTTCTGTTAAAGTTGCCACCGGACCATTCCCGTTGCTTACAAATTGGGGCATTTCAATTTTACTTTTGTAGCTAACATGACAAATTTATTTGACTATACCATGGTAAATATTATAAATTAGAGGATGATAGTTTTATAAAATATAGCTTGGCATTTTATAAATTATAGCATGGCAATTTTAAACTTATGCTTCTCTGCCTTTTCTGTATAAAAAATATATGTTTTTTGCTGATGACAATTGTTTTGTAAAAGCCAGTTAACTAGGCCGCTAGGCCAACCGAAGGCTTTGAATGCTTGAGAGAGAGGGCGTTTCGTTCAATGGATCTTTTCTCCCCTAGCGAACGATCGTTCGCTCGAGGGAACCTCTAGACTGGACGTCATGCTTGAGAGAGAGGGCATTTCTTTCGTTTTTTTTTCTTTTTCTTTCTAAATTTCCTTTTTATTTTTTTATTTTTCTTGTTTCCTGTTTATTTTTTATTAAAAAAAACGTAGTTTTCCTAAACATGATTAAAATCTTCAAAAATATGTTTAGAATTTCAAAAGATGTTTTTTTTAAGTTCGCATTTTTAAAAATTGTTCTCGTTATTTAAAAATTGTTCATTTTTTCCACAAAAAGCTCGCGTTTTCAAAAATGGTTTGTGCTCTAAAAAATTATATAGAATTTCAAAAAATGCTCTAAAAAAAAAATTTCACAAAATTTTAAAAAGGTTCATTTTCCAGAAACAATGTTCCTGTTTTCAAAAAATGTTGACATTTTGAATAATGTTTTTCTCATTTAAAAAAATGTTTGTGGTTTCAAAAAATGTTCATAAACATGAAAAAGTGTTCGTGATTTCTATAAATGTTCATGTTTTTAGAAAAAGTTCACATTTTCAAAAATTGTGTACAATTTTTTTTTCAAAACGGACCAAAAGCTACGCGTTACTGTGTTTCGGTTCGCTACAGTGTTCGTTGCTACAAAGTTCACATATGTTTTATTTTTTTTTGAGAATCACAAAGTTCACGTTTTTTTTTTGAGATAAACACAAAGTTCACGTATGTATGAAGAAGGAAACGCGATACGGCTTAATGGGCTGACCCGGTTCGCTCGGCCCTCTGCGGCTCGCTGCTGTTGGACGCAGATCCAAAACAGTTAGGAAACCTTACGGGATTCCGTAAGTGTATCATTTATACCTTTCTTCCAATCGTGAAAGGAAACCAGATCGATCTTGTCAAGTCCCGGCAATGGCGTCGCCGTCGCTCCCTCACACAGCAAGCCAAACCAACAATGGCGACAGCGGCAGCACTACGCCCCTGGCCGCCACCGCCACCGGCAACGGCAGCGTCCTCCTGCCCCACGACTTGCTCTACGAGATCCTTCTGCGCCTCCCCGCGAAGGCGGTCTGCCGCCTCCGCGCCGTCTGCCGGTCATGGCGGCTCCTGCTCTCCGACCCGTCCTTCGTCGCCGCCCACAAGGAGCGCCACCACCACCACCTGCTCGTCGCCGACATCATATGGGAGACGTCAGCCGCAGCCCCTCGCGTGGACTTCCACATCCTGGACACGTCCGGGCACAGGGCGAGGCGGATACAGTTCGATAACCCTCACGCCGGAAACCTCAACTGGAGCGCGGCGTATAGAAACCACGACCAGCTGCTCTGCCTCGTCGGCGCGGACAAGTGCGCCCGCGTGATCGACCCGGCCACCGGTGTCATGTTCATCTTGCCCGATGACCGTCCAGAGCACCATTACGGCATCTCCAGACGTTTTGCGCTAGGCCGGTCCTCCACAACAGGAGACACCAAGGTGCTGGTCATCGCCGGATGGTACGCGAAGGTCCTTACCCTCGGCGATGGAGCCTGTAAGTGGCGGAAGACAGGTTATCCCCCGAGTAACCTTCTTGTAGCAAATTCCCCCAGGAGTGTGGCCCTGGTCAAGGGCGTCCTCTATTTCTTGGCATACAAACACGTTGGCATTGCAGCATATGACCTCGAGGAGGAGAAATGGCGGCCGGATCTGCTCAACTTGCCGCTGCCAGTCGACGGAGACATTACCCTGGCCGAACTGAGTGACAGCTTGGTTGCAGTCTACGGCCGTAGCAGCATACCTGACTATAGTGACGTCTTCATGGATATGTGGTTCCTCATGGACTCCGAGGAGGTTTCGTGGTCGAATCGGTACACGATCACCATGCCATACCAAGATCAAGGTTGCCGGAGCCCGTGCGGGGCAAGTCGCGGCCATCCCTTGTGGGAACTGGATGATGGGAGGATTCTCTTGTGGGTGTCGAACGACAAGACGCGGGTACAGTTGCTGCAAGTGTATGATCCGAGAACAAATATTTATACGGACGGAGTTGAGACGTCATGCCACTCCATGATCGGTGTTTACAAAGGGAGTTTACTTGCTGGTCTTCCGTGGATTAGGAATTACCCTTTTTTCGGGAGAATTAAGCGAGTATATGATTACAGTTTGGCAGCCATACATTACTTCACGGGTGTGACTAAATCTCAGTCGACTTACAATTGATGAAGTTAAGTCAAATGATGTCAGCATGTTATTTTATATGTATTTCATTATTATTTTTCTGTTTTCTTAACTTTTTCCATTATTTTCTCTCTGGATTTATGTTTTCTAATACATGAATATTTGTGGAACTTGGTTGCTATATAATTTGGTGAATTTGGTCATGAATATTTTGTTATTATATAGATGTAAAAAAATATTGAATGTAAATTTTGTAATAGATTTCACATGCATGGTTGCATGTTGTGGGAGATCTTTAACCATGCAAGGTAGCATTTTGAGATGACCACTTTCTCATGCATGGTTGCATGTTGAGATGATCACTTTCTCATGCATGGTTGCATGTTGAGGTTGTATAGCTGCATGTCGAGATGAATAGATGTAGTGGGGATCACTCTCTTAACTATATAAGTGTTTGATTATTGTATAGATGTAAAGTATTTATGGAATATAAATAGTCTAATAGTTTTCCCATGCATGGTTCCATGTTGTGATAGATCTTTTTTTTTAGGGTGTTGTGATAGATCTTAGGTAGCATGTTGAGGTGATCTTTTTTTCATGCATGGTTGCATGTTGAGGTGACATAGTTGCATGCCGAGATAAGATGTAGTGGGGTCACTCTCTTAGCAATATAGAATTATACTACATTATGTAATTGGATTCAATGAAAACATTCCAGTCAAGATTGCTTGAATCTTCCAATAAACAAACTCATTCCATACAGTAATCATCGGTCCATAAATTGATACCCCCTCCGTTTCTAAATACTCCCTCCGTTCATAAATATAAGTCTTTGTAGAGATTCCACTATGGACCACATACGGATGTATATAGATGCATTTTAGAGTGTAGATTCACCCAGTTTGCTCCGTAAGTGGTCCATAGCGGAATCTCTACAAAGACTTATATTTAGGAACGAAGGGAGTATAAGTCTTTCTAGAGATTTCAATATGGACTACATGCGGATGTATATAGACATATTTTAGAGTGTAGATTCACTCATTTTGCTCCGTATGTAGTCTATATTGGAATCTCTAAAAAGTCTTATATTTAGGAATGGAGGGAGTACTTTTTTATGAAGTACATACATACCAAATTCATACATAGACATAAAAGAATTCCACATGCTTTCATTGGCATGGCTATCGACCTGAGCATGCACAAATCAATGCCGGTCAATTATAGTCAAGTCTTCCATTAATTAGCAAAACCGTCAAGCAAATATAAATCCGATACGAATTAAACCTTTTCCAAAGAGAAAGAAACTATGTGCAATTAAAATCATCACCATCGAACTAATGCATGCAGCACATCCCAAAATCTCAAATTTTGGAATGTGAATTATTTAAATTGGGTTGAACTATTTTTCCGTGTGTGATGATTGAACCTAACTATTTTGACTAGGATTTGATTGAATTTGTTGCTATTAGAGCTCAAAACAATTTTGGAATTATTTTGCAGCCTAAAATTGTTTTTATGGATTATTTATATTACCAAAATGGAGCTTACAAAATTGTGTGGCCTTTTATTTTAATATTTTTCCTTAAACCCAAAACATTGAATGGACTTCTGTGGAATTTTCCCAAAAACAAGTTGTATTGGTTTGGCTCTGTACCAAACTCAAATTCAAAAGGGGGAAGAAAAGAAAAAACAACTAAATCTACCCAACCCGGCCCAGCAGCCCACGACATATCTAACGCCCGCACGCCTAAGGTTTATTTATTCCGAAAATTAAAATGTACCATCCAAATTATCAATCTCTTCGCTAAACTAGTGCACATTACAATTAACAATTGTATTAGGTGTGTTGGGGACACAAGAGACTACTTGTATCTTGATTACAGTTTTGTGAGTGCCTACTTTTAACCTACGCCTCTCGTGGATTGGTAAACCCTTAAGTCATACACTTGGGAAAATTGTTGATGTACTGCAATCCTCTACGCTTGAAGGCCCGACAATGCCTACAAGAATAGAAGTGTGTAAATTTCAAAAATAAAGAATAGAAGTGTGTAGTAGACGTCAACCTCCCACACCATGCATGACCACACCACCTTCATGCACAACGCTTCATTGCAGCGCGCCACCACCTCATGTTGTGTAATCGTGTCCACGCCATGCGCCGCCCCATCCCATGCCATGTGTTGTCGTGCCCCGGATGTGGCAAGAGGAGGAACATGGAGGGGATGAGTGGGAGGAGTCTTTCATGAGTGGGTTCCATATGGCAGTGTGTAGGAAATTTTTTTAGTGAGATTTAGGTAATGTACAGGTGGAGAGGCAAAAATGATTCTCAAATTTTCTCTCTCCTATACCCAAAACTGATTTGGTAACAAAATTTACCGATTGCACATGGATGCGGTCGGAGATGGGGATGGGGGGAGGGGGAGTTGTAGATGAAATTGGTATACATGGAGTGGATGAAGATGCCTCCATGATGTCTTTGTGTTGGTGATGACGATGGTGAAGAATTCCCCTTGTCGGAGGTAGCGGATCCGGTAGGATCGGCCGTCCGAAAAAGAAAACTAGAAAACCAGGGTTTATTTTCAGGCGGACGACGGAGGTATATTAAAGGAGGAGAAATCTGTGTTGTGGGAGAATAGAGAAAGGAGATGAACAATACGTGGGGGAAAAAGGTTGGAGGAAGAAGATGACAATCTGACTGCTCCTCTTCAAGCCAACGGCCCGGACCTGCTCAGTCTAAACAGGCTTATTTAAGAAAAACATGCAATTGATGAATATGTGCTTTTTTCCTTTGTGGGGCCGCCTGGCTCAGAATATATTCTTCAGTAAACAGTCTGTGTTCAGTTTGATCCTGACGCTCTTTACATTGGCTCAACAGTCCTCGAGTTTTCTGGCCGAGTCCTATAACTGTCCATTGGACAGTGAAAACATGCATACATCCGTCTTGTTCCATGTGAGGTGCAGCATTTTTTCGCTTCCGATCGGTCAGAGCGGCACGCAGGCAGGCAATATCATCAAGAGCTCAGGCGGTTGTCAGCATACATACAAAATAAAGCACATAAATCACTAAACAAAACGATCTCGTCAGATGCGAACAACGTAACGGTACTGTAGGTGCATGGTGCATCTTCTACGTACGTTCTGAAAGAACATATTTCCCCCCATATTGATTTTAGTGTTAACGACAAGTGATTACATGAGTATATGAGCATGTTTTTAGTCCAATAGAAATGAAGTAAAGGTGGTCAGAGACCCCCCCTCCCCCCCCCCCCCCCCCCCCCCCCCCCGCCCCCACCCACACACACACACACACAAGAAAAAAGAGGGGGAAAGAAACTGGTATTTGAATTTATGCATGTCCATTTTGATGATTGAGTCATAGAAAAGCCATAATATTAAGACGGCTTCCGTGAAGGATAAAGGGTGAGGTTCGATGCGTAAACAAATCCTAGATACAGTTTTTTTCTGCGAGAGAACTTCCGATCTATTCATCTTCAATCATGGCAGTACAACGAACACCAGAAATAATAAAAATTACATCCAGATCCGTAGACCACCTAGCGACGACGACAAGCACTGAAGCGAGCCAAAGGTGCGCCGTCGTCATCGCCCCTCCCTCGCCGGAGCCGGGAAAGACTTGTTGTAGTAGACAATCGGGAACTCGTCGTGCTAAAGCCCCATAGGACTAGCACAGCAGAACAGCAACCGGAGCCGAGCAAAACTTGTTGAATTAATGAGAGACGGTCAAAAAGGTAATCCAAAGTCTTTGACTATTTCCCATCCTCTTGCTTAGACCATGTGGTGGATATTGGAGGGGAGTTCTTTGTAGCCAATAGATTAGTTCATGGTAGGGTTATTATAGGTGAGTTCTCACCCCTTGTTGTTCTTGACGCGAAGGATTAAGAGGTGATTATATGGGTAGGCACATGTCTTCTCCTCCTTTCATCTTGCTCAATTTGATTGAATGGCCCCATATGATTACTTAAATGTGTTGTTGACGCATTAATAGAGCTTAATTCAGATTTCAAAGTAGGAAAATATGGACTCCATTCCTTTTGTCATGTCGTGCGACGATAGGTTGCCACAACCAGAGCTGGCCAAACGGGCCGGCCCGGCACGACACGGCCCAACACATGCTAATCGTGCCTGACACGACACGGCCCACAGGGGCACGATTAGTAAACGGGTCATGCCGTGCTACCCCGTGTGTTGCGCCTAGCAGCCCAGGCACGGCCCAGGATAAACGGGCCATGCCATGCCCAGCCTAGCATCCTAGGCACGACCCAAGGCGTGCTGCGTGCCGGGCATGGCTAGCATGTGTCGTGTCGTGCCTGGTCTGTGCCGTGTTGGCGTGCTAACGGGCTGGCCCAGTTGGCACGGCCCAGATGGCCAACTTTGGCTACAAGTCTCTCCCACTAGACTAGTAGTTTGACACTTTCTTCTCAAAAAAAAAGTAGTTTGACACTTCTGCATGGAATATCCGATTGAGATTATTCAAAAGAAATTTTGTTCAACTCGACGAGACCGGCAACTCTAGGTTAGTGATTTCTTTATTTTATACAATAATGAGACCACAATGTTCCATAACAAAATCCAATGACCATTTTTCATCCCTTTCACTCCAAACCAGGAGGTGGTGATCTTGGTTTGCAAATGGATAAATAAACACCTAGAGACCCTAAAAACAAGACAACACAAAAAACAAGACACTAAGTAGCAAAAATATAAAAAATGCTCATAAATTAGGTAGACACATGTGATAATTGGAAGAAGAAAAAAAATACATGAACAAAGCAACGGAAACACAAAATATTTTTGAAACACATCTTGAGTGCATGTTTCCCACCTAGTCACTGGAACCATTTGACTTGGAACCAGTCCCCAAAAACAAGCGGTGCCAAAGACAATGAACCGAAACACAAACATTAATTTAGGACCGTATTCACACTAGGACTATCTAGTGAGTTGCCCATAAGCTTACATTGAAATAATTTAGAAATTTATACCAAGATACTTCTTAGAATTGTATGCTCTAGAGTGTAGTACCAAGATACTTCTTAATTGTATGATCTAGAACATTGTACCAAGATACTTAAGTATACCGCGATGAAGACATACACGTCTAAACACACTATACATATCTAAGTGCTAAACGTTAACATACAACATACATAATAATGTGAACTTATCTTTTATTATTTGCAATGTATTAAGGAAGAATTTTGTTTGACAAAGGTTATCTCAAATGTCATGCACTACAAACTAACAAAAATTCTCTTTCTAGCATTGTAGTTTCTTTGTTTAACTAAATATTCCCTCTGTAAACTAATATAAGACCATTTAGATCACTACTCTAGTGATCTAAACGGTCTTATATTAGTTTACAGAGGGAGTATTATCTAAAAGTCTCAAAATAGAATGACAACAAACAATAATGACTTTCTATCTTACTTAACCTTTTAAACCAAGTGTGGCGAACTCAAACCGCAATCTGAACTCACGTCAAATGTTAATGTGGCGAATAGTTCTAAAAAAATGAGTTAGTTTGCGAGGACAAGATAGGAGACATGTGGTTTTAGTGTTTTACAACTTAAAAGCTGTAGTTGGGCTGGACAATGTAGAAAAGATGTGGTTTTAGTGTTTTACAACTTAAAAGCATTAATAACTAAAAATTGCAAATCAAACCTGCATCGAAGCCAGTGGATACTAGAACAATATCAAAAAAATTCAAAGCAAACTGCTACTTGTCAGCTGCGTTGGGATTTCCCCGAAGAGGAGGGGATGATGCAGTACAGTAGAGATAAGTATTTCCCTCAGTTATGAAACCAAGGTTATCAATCCAGTAGGAGAATCACGCAACAACTCGTTAGCAGTACCTGCACACAAAACAACAAATCCTCGCACCTAACGCGAACAAGGGGTTGTCAATCCCTTGGCGGTTAATTGCAAGATTAAATTGTATGGTGATAGATAGATAGATCAAACAAAGATACAAAATAAAATAAAATAAAGTAAAATTGCAGTAAGGTATTTTTAGGATTTTCAATATATGATTAAGGTAGACCCGGGGACCATAGTTTTCACAAGAGGCTTCTCTCTTGAAAATAGCATACAGTGGGTGAACAAATTACTGTTGGGCAATTGATAGAAAAGCAAATAATCATGACGATATCCAAGGCAATTATCATGTATTAAGTTCATAAAGAACGGAGTAACGCCTTAAGCAAGATGACATGATGTAGACAAAGTAAACTCACGCATGAATAAACCCCATCTTTTTACCCTTAATAGCAACGATACATACGTGTCATGTCCCTTTCTGTCACTGGGATTGAGCACCGAAAGATCGAACCCATTACAAAGCACCTCTCCCATTGCAAGTTAAATCAATCTAGTTGGCCAAACCAAATCAATAGATCGGAGAGAAATACGAAGCTATAATAATTATGCATAAAAGAGTTCAGAGAAAACTCAAATAATATTCATGGATAATCTGATCATAAACTCACAATTCATCGGATCGCAACAAACACACCGCAAAAAGTGATTACATCGGATAGAACTCCAAGAACATCGAGGAGAACATTGTATTGAAGATCAAAAAGAGAGAAGAAGCCATCTAGCTACTAACAATGGACCCGAAGGTCTGTGGTAAACTAATCACGCATCATCGGAAGGGCAGCAAGGATGATGTAGAGCCCCTCCGTGATCGATTTCCCCTCCGGCAGAGTGCCGGAAAAGGCCTCCAGATGGGATCTCTCGAGAACAGGAACTTGCGGCGGCGGAAAAAGTATTTCGTGGACTCCTCTGTTGGTTTCCCGATTTTAGAGAATTTATAGAGGTGGAATTAGGTCAAACGGAGCAGAGGTGGGTCCACGAGGCACCAGGGCGCGCCCTGGTGGCTCGTGGCCACCTCCTTTGTCTTCTGACCCTCTCCCGAAGCTTCTAGTATCTCTTATGTCTAGAAAAAAATCTCTAAAAAAATTCGTGGCATTTGGACTTCGTTTGATACTGATATTCTGGAAAACCAAAAACAGGCAAAACACAACAACTGGCACTGGGCACTAAGTTAATAGGTTAGTCCCAAAAAATGATATATAATTGCTTGTAAATGTATATAAAAACATTCTAGATTGATATTATAATAGTATGGAACAATAAAAAATTATAGATACGTTGGAGACGTATCACAAACCAACTACAGGATCTATACAATTATATAATTAATATCACCGGTGTTTTTTTATCTAAATATGTACCAATAAGTAACCCCTGCAACTATGTTGAGCGTATATATAAGCGATACATTTATAAAAACATTTTTTATTATCTTAGTTGACAAGGAGGGTCTCAAGACACAATTGGTGTCACCCTAGGGAGAGGACCATCGGTTGACGCAACCCCCCCCCCCCCCCCCAGCACACAGGGCCCATTGTAGTCATGGTGTTCCTATTGTTAGTGTCATCTTGGCACACCACCTTGCCTATTTTCCACCCTTCCCGGCAACGACAATCCGCACCACCTTGAAACCCCTAAAGTTTGTTCCCCTCCATCCCACCCTCACAGACATACCTCGGAATCTTGGATCATGACGATTCCATTAAGGCCACCATGCTTTGTTCGCACCGATGGCTTCCCCTCGTGTCAAGTTCTCTTGTGCCTTCTCTATGTAGCAATGAAGAATCAACTATAATGAGAGGGAACGACAGACAGACGCATAGAAAACCCGCTTGACTAACGAACAAAGTGTTGTCGGAAATGATGGGGCCAAGAGCATCTCCAATAGATTACTTAAACTCATTTGCTATCCCGAAAAACAGAAAATATTCCCAAAAATGTGCTCCAACAGATGACCTAAACGGTTTACTATCCCAAAAAAAAAATAGTTAAAGCATTAAATTTCTGTCTTCTCTTCAAATAACAAACCAACTAGTGAACTGGTAAAAGTCTAGAAGGTGCAGGGAAGGAAGCAACATGGATGGGGAAATTTCCACGCCGCCAAATCGTTGTCGTCACCACCCACTCCAACCACCATCCAACACCCATGCCCTACCGCCCCCCCCCCCCCCCCCCCCCCCCCCGTCAACACACTGCCCCGCTGCACCTTCTTCATCCTCATGCCACCCCTAAAACCACCCCCATTCATCTCCTGCATTACGGCTGGCCAGTGCACCCACTTCCTCCATTCTTCTTCCCAGCACCCCCCCACCCACCACCACCACCACGACCTCACCGCACCCGCCTTCACACACAAAGCCCGAGCACCATGCACCGCCACCTCATGTTGTGTCGTCGCGTACATGTCGTGCACCGCCCATCCCACGCCATGTGCTGCTGTGCCCTGGATGCAACAATGGGGGGGAAGGGGGGACATGGAGGGGATGAGTGGGAGAAGTCATTGACGAGTGAGTTCCATACGGTAGTGTGTAGGGAAAGTTTATACGTAATGAGATTTAGGTAATCTACTTGAGGAGATGCAAAAAGGATTCTCCACTTTTTCTCTCTCCTATACCCGAACGTAATTTTAGAGAAGATAATTTAACAATTCTGTTGGACTTGCCTGCTACCCACAAGTATGGATAAAACCTGAAAATGAAAACATTTCACCAACAAAACATAAAGCATCAACTACTAAACAACAATTAACACTGAGAAGTGATTGTAGTGATTAATCTACATCAATTGCACATGGATGCAGTCAGAGATGGAGATGAGGGTTGCTGTTGTAGGTGGAATTGGTGTATATGAAGTGGATGAAGATGCTCCAATGATGCCTTGGTTTTGTGAGAATCCCCGGCCCCAGTCATCCGAGAAAAATACTTCGGTTCTCTGTTTCGCCCTGATGGTGGAAGTCCGTGAAAAATCAGGGTGTATTTTTAGAGCGGATGACGGAGATATGTTAAAGGAGAAGAAATGTGTGATGGGAGAGTAGAGAAAGAAGATGAGCAATACATGGAGAAAGACGGTTGGAGGAAGAAGACGACAATTTGATCGTTCGTTTTCGATCCAACAGCTCAAACCCCTTCGTTCTAAACGGACTGATTTAATATTAAGAAAAACTGTCAATCGATGAATTGTTTTTTTTTCTCCCTTCTGAGGCTGGCCTGCTATGAATATATTCTTCATTCAATTTTGCTTCCGTCTGGTCCTATAAACAGTCCACTGGACAGTGAAAATGCATACATCCGTCTTGTTCCATGTGAGGTGCAGCATTTCTTCGCTTCTGATCGATCAGAGCGGCACGCAGGCAGGCAATAATAATATTATCAAAAGCGTCAGGTGGTTGTCAGAACGCATGGAGCCATACATACAAAATCAAGCACAGAAATCACTAAACAAAACGATCTCGTCAGAACCGAACAACGTAACGGTACTACTGTACGTGCATCTTCTACGTACGTCTGCTAGGACAGTACACATCCCAACGCATGCGTGCATGACCGATGGAGAAGAGAAGTGAAGGCATAACCACTCCCTCTGTCCGTCTCTCGTCGTCCGTCGCGAGGAGAAGTGAACGTGGACATCAGGATTCAGAAACTTCACAGTGGTAACAGGCCGGATCGATTGCAGTACGTGCATCAGTATACATGCTCTGTGCCGTACTGCCGTTTACGTACCTCAACCCATTCTTTTATATTCGTATGATTATTTACATGGGCGTGGCCTCCAAGTTCCAATGCTTGACGCGTAGACGACTACCATTTAATGGAGTCACCGAGTCATGCACAGATGGGCATGCCGGCCGGCGCGTACGCTGACATGCATGCATGACAAGGTTGACATTTTGACAAGCACCATAACGGTGCCTTAGCTCCGTTGAGTGCAAAACAAGTCTAGCCGGCCGGCGCGGCACCCGTCGTCCGAGCGACTCCACCGTTGATGCAGTGCCACTACATGCACCACCGGCGTGTGGTACGCGCGCTGATCTATCCCACGCCGAGACTGCATCTGCATGCAGACCCCCACGGCGTAGCCCACGTCGATCGCCATCTCGGCGGGCAGGGTGGCTCCGTGCAGCGGCGCAGGCAACACGGCCATGTGCATGGACGCTGCCTGCCCTCCGCCTGTCGCGGCTCAGTCGCGCTCTGGCCTCGCCGGAAAGCGACGGCGCGTCCGTCGCGCGCGCACGACAGCAACGCGTGCCAGGTCCGGCCATCGGCCATGCATGCATGCATGGTGGATCCACGGTACCGGCACGGCGCCACTGCATGCACTATAAACACGCGCCAATTACGCACCTGCGACAACGTTAACCACCAGGCCGGCCCGCCAAATTGATGCACACACAGACACAGTAGAGGACAGGTGGCACACACTGCATGTGACGAACCTCTCCTGGCCGGCCGTGTCCCTCACCCATCGACCAGCTCTTAACTAATGTATATCAAACCAGGTAGCTCGTTAAGTGGAACATACTCCATTAATCCTATCTCCCACCGACCATCTCGTAACGCAAATGGACTAGGAGTAGCTCGTTAAGTGGAACACACTCCATTAATATTAACCAATCTCTTCGATGTGTCACATGCATGCACATAAATGTAATCGGCCGGTGTCGATCTCACATGCTCACGGCAAAGCTATACTAGTGGTCAAAACGGCGGTATTACATACACGGGCATGCATGCATGTTACAATCGCGGGAAACTCGAGAGAGAAACGCCAACATTTCGTGTACTGCCAGTAGGATGATCGTCTTCAGTCTTCACAAAAGGCGCAGCGTTTCCGGCGACGCTGTCTCTGTCCCGTAGTATCATAGTAGTATCAGTCACCACTTGATCAATTAGCTGTACCGCACTATTCTATTCCATCCATCAGGATCCATAGCTAATAGCTCCACAAAACTACGTAATAAACCAGTAGCCGCGTACTGGTAATAGTACTACTATAATAGTCTACGTACGTACTCAGCTCCGATATATCGATCGAACGATCCGTGTGCGTGCGCGCTAGATTCAGTTGTGGATGGGAGGCTTTCTGGCGGCCGGCGAGTAGTCCATCCCGGCGATGTCGATCAGGTCCGGGTACGTCCTCGTCTCCTGCTGCGGATGCGGCCGCCGGGGCAGCGCCCGGCGCGACCATTTCTTCTGCTGTGGTTGCCGCGGCAGCGCCGGTTCCTCCTGCTCGCCGTGGCTGGTCACCTGCGCGTCACCGTCGTTCCTCTTCGGGGGTATCTGAAAACAGACGCATTAGCCATTCCGGTCAGAGCCTGAAAATCCGGGTGAAAAAAGAAACGAATGCGTGCGCTGCGACTGCACTGACCTGATGCTCCGCTGATGCGTCGTCCGCTTCGTCGTGAGCGTTCGGCGACGGTGGCTTTTTCGCCTTTCCTGCACGCACCAAAGAGATCCTTGTTAGATTAAGGCTGCTGGCACAACTGAAGGAAGCTAAAATATGCTACGTACTACTGCAAAAGCTGCAACCTGGTATTATACGAAATCTAGCTACGATCTACAGCGCCGTGTCTACTGTACACGGTCCGAAAACCGAATTGTTAATGCGTGGCCGGTGACTAGAGTGGTCATGAGTTTCTTCTACTATTACTACTACAAAAAGATTTTTTTACTGTGCCTTTTTTTTAAACTCACTACATTGTTTTACTGTCCTGACATGCATGTGACATGTGTGTGCTATAGTAGTACCGTTGCTGCTCAGAACCTGGATGGAACTATGGGCCAAGCACATATGCCAATGCATGCAATGCATCCACAGAAAGGGAGGAACATGCTGGGAACTTGGGATCACAACAGTAGCGGCTGAAAACCAAACTGACGATGCAGAGAGCTAAAAACTCAGGTTTTCAGGTACACAACATTAGCTAATGCTTCTCCTTTTACATCACCCAAGCTCCAAACCAAGACGTACGCAGCATTAAGTCGACAGTTTTACTGCTGATCCAGGCAATTAGGACTGCTAACTGCGGCCTGCAAAGGGGGTGAGGTACGGTGGATATTCAGCGAGCGGCTTAGTGGTGATAGGGTTCATGGCCGCCAGGCCCGTAGTAATCTTCGTGGAACCTCGGCACGGCGGGCCGCGCGAACGCACTAGCCACCACTTGGTTGTGGTCCCTATCCTTCACAACAATGGCAGTATGATCGTCTGCTCCATTGCTGTACCTGAGCAATTCCCATCGGACGTGCACTGCTTGCTGCTGCCGGTCGAATCAGCGGCGCCGTTGGGTTTGGGTGCCTGCCCGGCCAGTTGTTCCTGTTGGATACACAAGAGAAGCGGAGAAGAGATAAGCAAACTTTGCCAAAAATTGCTTCAGTTTCGGTTTCAGGCAGGAAGAACTGCCTGGATCAGGAATTCAGGATCAATGATCCTATACAGGACGGGGTACTGACCTTGTTGTTGAGCGCTTCATGCAGGTGCCTGTCCAGCCGAATCCCTGCATTTCCAGACAAAGGAGTTTCATTCCAGTGAGCACTGATCCATGATATGCGGCATCCCTAAAAGAGCCACCAAATGCAAGAGCAAAATAGACAAGTGACCAGCAAGCCATGCATGAAGCATACCATGTGCTGTTGTAGCCAGAACCAGGAGGAGGAGGAGAGAAGCCAGGACCATCAATGAAGTCCTCATGATCTGTATGCTGATCCGAATGAGTTGGAGGTCCTGAGGTACTAGCAAGTGATGGCCCGGTGGGAGATGCTAGTGCTGGTGCTAAATAAATGGGAGGTGGAGCAGGTGAAGGAGAATGGAAGCAAAGCCTAAGAAGAACTGGCCTCAAGCGCTTGTATTTATAGACACAGGCAGGGGTCTCCTCCCCCAGATCCACTGACTGACCACACTGTACTGACATGTCAAGCTCCCAGATTAATTAAAGAAAGCTTAAAAATAATTATACAAATGCCGCGTACCTTGGTGTTGGTGATGGTTCTTTAAGCCACTTCTGTATCCTGTGCTTTGGTTGGGCTGTCACTTTTTAAGGAAGGCTGTTCCCCAAAACTTAGGTGCCTGTTTTAATTTACCTCTTGTGCTTGTCCTGACCTGATTCGGTTATAATTTATACAGGATTGCCCTTTTTAAGTGCTTCAAGCCTTCAAACTACCCTGCAACTGCTGAGGCTTTTACCAGGAGTGGCAGCATGGTCCCTACTTCTTGCAAGTTTGGTTGCATTATCATCTGTTAATAATTGCACTAAGAAGCAGTCAAGGTGCTACTGCTCATATCATCTTTCAACTGTTGGCTTTTCTCTTCAAAAGATTGTGACTTTAGCCTTCTTTTCATGTAGATTTATTATATGAATTGTTCGACCGAGTAATTGATATTACTACAAATCAAATTATATGCACATCAATCTGATCAAGGCACAATTAATATGAAAACCGAAGTAGATGGATCTTGTTGATGTAGCATAAATAGTGACAAATTAATGTAAAACAATATGAAAATAGGACAGTCACAACTATATAGAAGAGATAGTAGAATGGGAGACGTACAACCGGTTTGGATGGCGGTCCAATAATAGGCTATGTGTGTAGGCATATTTTCCTATTTGTGCCGGTTGTGGCTTGTAATAATTTCTCGGTACTACTTTGGTGTTGGAAATTGATACTCTTAAACTTTAATAAAATATGGTTGTGTGCACCATAATGATGCAGAGGTCGGGGGTGATCTTCCTTTTCTACGACAAAATAGAAGAGTAAAACATTTTGCCAAGCGACATATTTTCTATAGGCGAAACTTTGGCTATTTATTACTCGCTCCTTCCGTGTATAAGGCACTCTCACTGCATTGGGTCTTAATGCGTCATTCTAGGTGATGGAAACAATTTAGAGACAACAACCCGAATGCATTGTCTCTTAGGTGTTGTATGTAAGTGATATTGCGTTTAATCAATTTAGAGATCATGTTTGCATCTAAACATTGTGGCCTAATTGTGGAGAGAAGTGAAAGAGAGAAACATAGGGAGAGAGGTCACACTGGATCCAACCATTAATTGCACTGCACAGTGAAATGAGGTAACAGCCGTATCTCCACCAACATACAACTCTTCCCTCTCCCTTCTTTAATTATTGTGTCATGTCAGCATTTTACCAATGAAATTATGCCAAGAGATAAGCAATGTGAGTGTCGTTACAAGGTTCCTAACTAAATTTTAAAAAACAAAATGTGAATGCAAGGCCCTCATACGACCCTGCTTTCCCAAATCTTCATTTATTTATCGTTAAATTGTCTTGAATTAGCACATTGGCAACTCAATGCATGCAGCACCCAATCAATTAGAGCATGGGTCTCAAGTAACTAAATAAAGTCAAATTTATGTGATTAAATGGAAAATCAAGGTTGGCTTGGTGTATATTTTTTATACATAAGTTTAAACCCAAAAGGGGGAAGTAATGACGCAGAAGTTTGGCATATTTTCATGGATAGCTGATAGGCCATCCGAAAAATACCGAAGCCATACAAGATTTTCATAAGTCTAGGTTGATGGTGCTAGCCATCTGATCTGGTCTTGATTGCCACAAGAAAAAAGCCCATGACATAGTAGAGAGTTTTTAGTAAAAAAATGATGAGGAATAGAGGCTTTTGTCCAATTTGGATGCGCAAGATCGAATCTCTTCTCTGTAATGGCTCTCTTGGTGTCAGAGTTAATGACACTAACAGTAATTTCCTTTGGCTGCTAGAGGAGTGAGTCGGGGAGATCCTATACCCCCCTTGCTTTTCAACCTGGTAGCTGATGTCTTTACTAGAATTTTGATCAAAGCTCCAGATAGTAATCTGATTGCAGGGCTTTTCTCTCCCTCTAATCCTGCTTGTGTCATTAGCATGCAATATGCTGATGACACCTTGCTTTTTTTTTTGACAAAAACCTAGATCATGCTAGAAACCTTAAATAGTTTTTGTCTTGTTTCGAACACATGTCTAGTATGAGAATTAATTTCCATAAATGTGATCTTGTCCCTATCAATATAGATAGAGATGAGGGGGCAAGGAGTTTGTAAGCTCGAGCTCACATGCACCCTTTGCTACAGTAAAATCCAAAACATATTTAAAAAAATTCAAAAATATCTGAATTTTTGGCAACAAACATTGATGTGTGTTTCACATGTGTGCAAAAATTCACTATGGAATGTCATTTGTGGAGGTCTCGGCAAAAAAACGAAAATCAATGCTCCAAAAAGACTGTTTTTGGAGCATCGCTTTTTTTGAGACATGCATGAATGTCATTCCATCACAAAAATTTGCACCTATGTGAAACAAACGTCAATGTTTGTTGCCAAGAAATTTCACATTTTTTTTAATTTGCTTAGTATTTTTTCAGATTTTACTATAGCAAAGGGTGCATGTGAGCTCGAGCTCATAAGAGCACTTTTAGAGATGAGGCTCAAATTTTTTGCTCAAACCCTAGGGTGTAAGTTGAGCTCTTTCCCTATTAAATACCTTGGAGCCCCTCTTCACCATTGTAAAACTAAGAAAGAGGATCTCCCACCTGTTGTTGATAAAATTATGAAAAGAGCCGCTGGTTGGAGGTGTAGGCTCCTATCTTTTGGCAAAAAATTAGTGCTAGTCCAAGCTTGCCTTGCTAGTATCCCTTCCTTTTTGATGGGTGTGATTAACTTCCCTTAGTGGGCTATTAAGCTTATTAATTCTCAATTATCTCATTGCTTTTGGGATGACTATGAAGGTCACCACAAATACCATTTAGCTACTTGGGGTTCTTTGTGTATGAAAAAAATAATTTGGTGGTTTTGGCATTATTGATATTGCTGATATGAATTTATGCTTACTAGCTTCTTGGGTTAGTAGATATGAGAATGGTGATGGTAAGATTTGGAAAAATGTTGTTGATTCCAAGTACAATACATAGAGCCCTAATATATTCTCCCGCTTCTCGGTTGGGGCTTCCCCTTCCCGGAAAGAGGTTCTCTAGGCTGCTAATGCTACTAAATTTGGCTTTTCGTGGCAAGTGGGTAATGGTAAAAAAAAATAGATTCTGGGAAGACAAGTGTGTTTGGTTCTGCCACCCTTACCACCCAATATTGGGATTTTTACTCTTTAGCTAATGAGCATAATGTCACTATTGACAGAGTTTGGGATGGAGTAAATCTTAAGATTACCTTTAGGAGATGTTTTTCTCAATTGAACTTTTTGATATTGTTAAATCTATCCACCTTACTGATAATGATGATACACTAGTTTGGAATCTTAATTCTAAGGGTGTTTACACTGTCAAGTCTTTTTCTAAAGCTATTAATTTTAGAGGGGTTTTCCCTGTCAACAGCCCTGCAGTTTGGCTTTTGAAACCCTAAGATTCATACCTTCCTTTGGCTGCTTGCTAATAACAAACTGCTTACTAGGGATAACTTGAGCAAGAGACAACATGTAGCTGACCTAACTTGTGTTTTCTGTTCAGAGGCTGAATCTTGTAAGCATATATTTTTTGACTGTGTTGTTTCGGTTGAACTGCTTACTAGGGATGCAACAACTTTGCTATGATAGTTCCATGCTTCTCTCCATGCATTTGCCCCCCATGCTCGATGGACAAATGGGTGTTTGTCCACACAAACTGCAACAACATGCTGGTCTTGTGGTACGGCATTGTACTGCACGTACCCGAAGAAGTTGAAAATTTTGTGAGCGGCGAATGTACGTAGGTTTGAACGAGTTTGTCTTGTCCCCGAGAGAAATCTCCCGAGTTCCAACGGGGTCAATGCCGTGGATACGCCGAACATATGCCTGCTACGTACTACCCCCACCACCGTACGTACCGCCCGGTCCGTGGTTATCCATCGGCACCACCCCATGTCTCTCGGGCAAGAGTACTCGTGCTAACCTACCAATTTAAAACCAGCTAAACCATGTCTTGTAGCACCTACCTGTGCATCAAAAGCACTACTAGAAATTTGCGTACACTAGATCTTGTTCCTGTGGCCGGGCATACATCGGATATCACATATTCTTTTGAGGCCATGCTTAGTTCGACCGCCGTAACGCACAAGGAGAAGGGAATAATGTTGGCCCTGAACTGTACAAGACCGTACGAACAGTGGCTAGCTTGCCAGTTTGCACTAGTTTTAGCTTTTGGCGTGAACAAGGTCCCCCTGTCCCCTCCCTGGTGATGATGATCATATCTTAAGACATGTTGGACGTACTGTAAGAGTAGAAGCCAGTCCAGATAATTGGGAGGTAGGGTAGGATGGAGTAGAGGTGCCTGGCCAGATGGGCGTGTGGAAGTTTGGGGGGCGTTGGAACTTGGCCACGGGGCCGGGCCGGGCCATGCATCATGTACGTAGGCGTATCAAATCATATAGCTAGGCTCATCAAAGCTCTCCTGCGCCAGGGGGGCGCAGCTCAGTGGAAGATCTCGCCGCGCGGCGCCAGCTTTGATCAGATGCCCTGTGTTCCATTAGTAGAAAACAGACCTTTTGTCCAAAGCATTAGTCCCGGTCTGGTTTTGAACCGGCACTAATGTGACCATTAGTCCCGGTTCGGGACGGGCATCATTAGTCGCGGTTCGTTCCGGACCTATAGTCCCGATTCGTAACACGAACCGGGACTAAAGGGGTGGTGGCAGGCTGGTGTCAGCTGGGGCCCCCACGAGCCCCTTTAGTCCCGGTTTGTATCACCAACCGGGACTAAAGGCCCCCCCTTTAGTCCCGGTTGGAGATACCAACCGGGACTAAAGGGGTTGTGCCAGGCTGGTGTCAGCCTGGGGCCCCACGATTACCTTTAGTTCCGGTTCGTGGCACGAACCGGGACTAAAGATCCCCTATATGAATTCGGCCAGCCCGAGCACAGTACTCCTCCCTGTTTTTCCCCTTCTTCCCCTCCTTTGTTCTTCCTCTTTCTCGAGCTCATCCTCCATTTTTGCCAAAATTTGTCAAGATTTGGAGACACCCCATCCATCCAAGTGTTCACAAAGGTTAGCAATTTTGTCCTTTCATCTCTCATTACTAGATTAGCTCTTGCAATGCTCTATAAGTATAGTGATTTGTGGGTTTTAGTTTGGGAGTATTTATATGTGGTAGTTCATTTGATTTATATGCAATTTGAGCTCAAATTAACTTCTTACTTTGCATGTGTAGGTGTGGTTTACTTAGTGCCTTCCCGTCCCCGTCCTAACCACCGTCGATCGCCCGCACCGTCCCGTCGCCGGCACCACCTTGGTGAGCCTCTTGTTCTTATCCTTTTTATAAAAAAAATCATGTTTGTAAGATTTAGATAGTTACTTGTATAGTTTTCTTACCTATATGGTTGTTTGTTATACATAGTAGCATGGTTTTGATATCCGTCCCCGTCGGCCCTCGTCCGGTTTATGATTCGGATGTGGTATATACTCTCTTTTATAACCGTTTGTTGCATTTCGTGTTTATGACAATTATGCCCATCAAGTTGACATAGATATTTTCATCTAGGAGGTATGTGAACCGGAAATTGCAACCGACATAGATATTCTTGTCAAGAAGTTAAATTTAGTTGAAAAAGAAAACGAGTATTTGAAAGAAAAATTGAAAAGAGTTGAAGAAGAGAAGATGAAACTGGAGTTGTATGTTGCCGATGTCGTCGATGATCACAAGATCAAGATGGATGCAATGCGCTTGAAGATTAGAAAATTTAAAAAATATGCCATTGATAGTGAGGCTTGGTATCACTATACTGTTGGATCAATTGTTACCTTAGTTGCGATCTTGATCGCATTTGTTGTTGCATTTAAATGCTTTAGCTAGAGAGTTTGTATGTTGCTTTATGAGAACAAGTGTGTATGAACTATATGTATGAACTTGTATTAATTTGGTCTTTTCGGTGTTGTATAATGAAGATGAGCCGGCAATGGATGTACGATGACCGATGTTCTCCCCAGTTCATTAATGGCGTGCATACTTTTCTGGTTGCGGCTGAGGCAAACAAGCGGGCGGATGGTTTTATGTATTGTCCATGTGCTGGCTGTAAGAATGATCGAAATTACTCTAACTCAAGAACCATTCACGTCCACCTGTTTGAGTCCGGTTTCATGTCCGGCTATAACTGTTGGACCAAGCATGGAGAAAGAGGGGTCCTAATGGAAGAGAATGAAGAAGAAGAGGATGACGACAGCTATCCTGGCCATGGGTTCCATGAATACGATGGTACAACAATGGGGGAAGAAGCTGAGCCGGCAATGCAGGAAGGAGCTGAAGAAGAGGCATCAGATGAGCCCGCTGATGATCTTGGTCGGGCCATTGCCGATGCAAATAGAAACTGCGCAAGTGAAAAGGAGAAGCTGAAGTTGCAGCGCATGTTAGAGGATCACAAGAAATTGTTGTACCCAAATTGCGAAGATGACAAGAAAAAGCTGGGTACCACACTGGAATTGCTGCAATGGAAGGCAGAGAATGGTGTACCTGACAAGGCATTTGAAAAGTTGCTGAAAATAATGAAGAATAAGCTACCAAAGGACAACGAATTGCCCGACAGTACGTACGAAGCAAAGAAGGCCGTCTGCCCTCTAGGATTAGAGGTGCAGAAGATACATGCATGCCCTAATGACTGCATCCTCTACCGCGGTGAGTACGAGGATTTGAATGCATGCCCGGTATGCTGTGCATTGCGCTATAAGATCGGCCACGATGACCCTGGTGATGTTGCGGGCGAGCGCCCCAGGAAGAAGATTCCTGCCAAGGTGATGTGGTATGCTCCTATAATACCACGGTTGAAACGTTTGTTCCAAAACAAAGAGCATGCCAAGTTGATGCGATGGCACAAAGATGACCGTAAGAAAGACGGGAAGTTGAGAGTACCCGCTGACGGATCACAGTGGAGAAAAATTGAGAGAAAGTGGAAGGACTTTGCAGATGACGCAAGGAACGTATGGTTTGGTTTAAGTGCAGATGGCATCAATCCTTTTGGGGAGCAGAGCAGCAATCATAGCACCTGGCCTGTGACTCTATGTATCTATAACCTTCCTCCTTGGTTGTGCATGAAGCGGAAGTTCATTATGATGCCATTGCTCATCCAAGGCCCCAAGCAACCCGGCAACGACATTGATGTGTACCTAAGGCCATTAGTCGAAGAACTTTTAGAGCTGTGGAATGGAAAAGGTGTACGTGCGTGGGATGAGCACAAACAGCAGGAATTTGACCTGCGAGCGTTGCTGTTTGTAACCATCAATGATTGGCCTGCTCTCAGTAACCTTTCAGGACAGACAAACAAGGGATACCACGCATGCACGCACTGTTTAGATGATACCGACAGTATATATTTGGATAAATCTAAGAAGAATGTGTACTTGGGGCATCGTCAATTTCTTCAGAGCAGGCATCCCGTAAGAAAGAAAGGCAAGCATTTCAAAGGTGAGGCAGATCACCGGAAGAAGCCTCGCCACCGTACTGGTGATGATATACTTGATATGGTCAAGGATTTAAAAGTAATATTTGGAAAGGGTCCTGGCGGACAATCTGTTCCGAATGACGCTGACGGACGCGCACCCATGTGGAAGAAGAAATCTATATTTTGGGACCTACCCTATTGGAAAGACCTAGAGGTCCGCTCTGCAATCGACGTGATGCACGTGACGAAGAATCTTTGCGTGAACCTGCTAGGCTTCTTGGGCGTGTATGGGAAGACAAAAGATACACCGGAGGCACGGGAGGACCAGCAACGTATGCACGGAGAAGACGGCATGGATCCAAAGCAGTTTCAGGGTCATGCCAGCTACGCTCTTACCAAAGAAGAGAAGGAAATCTTCTTCGAATGCCTGCTCAGTATGAAGGTCCCGTCTGGCTTCTCGTCGAATATAAAGGGAATAATAAATATGGCAGAGAAAAAGTTCCAGAACCTAAAGTCTCATGACTGCCACGTGATTATGACGCAACTGCTTCCGGTTGCATTGAGGGGGCTTCTACCGAAAAACGTTCGATTAGCCATTGTGAAGCTATGTGCATTCCTCAATGCAATCTCTCAGAAGGTAATCGATCCAGAAATCCTACCAAGGTTAGAGAATGATTTGGTGCAATGTCTTATCAGTTTCGAGTTGGTGTTCCCACCATCCTTCTTCAATATCATGACGCACGTCCTAGTTCACCTAGTCGAGGAGATTGCCATTCTGGGTCCTGTATTTCTACACAATATGTTCCCCTTTGAGAGGTTCATGGGAGTCTTAAAGAAATATGTTCGTAATCATGCTAGGCCAGAAGGAAGCATCTCCAAGGGCCATGAAACAGAGGAGGTCATTGAGTTTTGTGTTGACTTTATTCCTGACATTAAGCCGATTGGTGTTCCTGAATCGCGGCATGAGGGCAGACTGAGTGCAAAAGGCACGCTAGGAAAGGATTCAGTAATATGCCGGGACGGGCATTCTTTGGCGCAAGCACACTACACAGTTCTACAAAGTTCCGCCTTGGTGGCTCCGTATATCAAGCAACACAAGAATATTCTACGCTCCAAACACCCGGAGCAGTCTGACGACTGGATTACACATGAACAAACTGTGACTTTCGCCGGTTGGTTGCAGACACGTCTCATGCATGAAGACACTGTTGCAGATGACCTGTACTTGCTGTCCAAGTTACCATCTTCGACTATATTGACTTTCAAAGGGTACGAGATAAATGGGAATACATTTTACACGATCGCCCAAGATAAAAAGAGCGCCAACCAAAACAGTGGTGTCCGCTTTGATGCAGCAAACACCAATAGGCCAAAGGACACATATTATGGTTACATAGAGGAGATATGGGAACTTGACTATGGACTTGGTTTGAAGGTCCCTTTGTTTCGGTGCAAATGGGTCAATCTGAGAGGAGGCGGGGTAAAGGAAGACCCGCAGTACGAAATGACAACAGTGGATCTCAACAATCTTGGGTACGCAGACGAACCATTCGTCCTAGCCAATGATGTGGCGCAGGTTTTCTATGTGAAGGACATGTCTACCAAGCCGAGAAAAAGAAAAGATAAGGAAGCGAATACATCATACGATGAGCCAAAGCGCCACATAGTTCTTTTAGGGAAATGAAACATCGTGGGAGTGGAGGACAAGACAGACATGTCAGAAGATTATGAAAAGTTTCATGAAATTGCTCCCTTCACAGTGAATGTTGACCCGAGCATCAAGTTAAACGATGAAGATTGTCCATGGTTACGGCGCAAAGGGACACACGCGAAGAAAAAGTTTTATACCCAAAGATCCCACTCTGGGATGTGACCGGCTTCTCTAGTTAGTTTCCGCACTTATATATCTGGAAAGTCCCACTTCGGACAAACCGGAGGGAATCTTTGTAAAAGAACTCCGACTTATGTGTTTTGGCATTTGAAACGCGAAGAAATATTATGTCCAAAGCCACGTCATCAATTTTCAACCCTTTCTGACTTCATTTGCTATTTTTCATGCATTTACTGATTTTTTTGAGCTAAATGACCCTGAAATTGAAAAGCACTACAAATAACAATCAGAAAAGGTTGAAAGTTGGCATGGTATCATCATTTCACCCACATAGCATGTGCTAAAAAGTTGAGAGGGTTACGGCAAAAACTGGATCCACTTCGTGTACAAAATGGACAATCTCTTTCAAAGTATCAGGGTTTCAGACGAAAACTCGTCTGTTACAAAGGCATTTCATTTTTTAAATAACCTAAGAATTACCAAATTGAATATAATGATAAAACGCGCTAATATTAAACAGCAGAAAAAAGAATCACTGAAAAATCTACTTTTATAATAAAATTATTCACAAACTTCTTTGGTGGCGTTCGCGTGGGCCACTTTCGGTGCGGAGGCAGCCGGCCCCGCCGGAGGTGGCACGTCGCCGTGTCAGGGAGGAGGACGAGCACGTCCGTCGCTACATGGATGCGTTGGACGTCAGGTTCTCCGATACCTGGCAGGTTCTTCAGGGATCTCACCCGAGCTATGATCTTGTGATGGTTCCTTCTCTTTGGGTGTCCACCGCCCGCGCCTCAGGAACCGCGAGTGAACTAGATTCTTCAATAATATTCGATCTGTATTAGCTAGTGATAATACTCGAGATGTATTCGAGATTATATTCGATAATATTCGAGACGATTTATTCGAGATTATATTCGATGATGCATATTATATGAATTATTCGAGATGCATATTATGTACTATGATTCAGTTTTTCCTTATTGATTGCATGCATTCTAATTTGAATACTAAATTGTTTTATCTTTCTTCTGCATTAGTTAAATAAAAGCTATGGACAATACCGGCAGAGAAGGAGAAGAGGCTCTGTTCGACATCATACGCTCCACGAGCCCAGAGCATGAACCTGAAGATGATGACGGCTCGCAATATCTGAACAATTCCGGTGAGGGTTGTATGATATTTGATGAAGACGAACGAATAGATGAAGGTGACGACAACGATGTTGACGAAGAAAATGTTCTTCAAATAACAAAGACCGGCGAGGTATATTTAATATATAAGCCATCCGGTGATCATTACATGTCTTAATTGATTTGTATGTATTAACGAATCGATCTTTCTTCTTTTAGGCCTCCGGATCGAGCAAATCTTCTACAAGCGACAGGGTAGTTCGAGGCCCGGCCAAAAAGTTGGACAAAGGCGTAAAGTTCAACATCGATTCCATCAAAACATCAACGGGCGAACCGCTTGAACCTAGAAAAAATGCGACCAAGTTCAAGAATCAATGCGGAGTTATTGTCAGGGACCAAATCCCGATCTCCGTTCAAGAATGGAAAAAGCTAGCAAAGGGAGATCGAGCAGGAGTTACTTTTGTCGACGAAAGAGCAAAAGATGTGCTTTGGACTACGCTCATGGAACATTTCACCCTACCAGATAATTTGACAGATGCAGATCTGAAGAAAGTCAGAAACTATGCTCTTAAAAAGATGGCGATCACATTCAACACCTTCAAGAAAAATGCATGGACTAAGTACGTCAAATCAAAAAAGAAGACTCCAGAATTCACGGGAGCACTGGTGAAGGCAAAAGATCATTGGGATGCTTTTGTGAAGTTCAAGGAATCGGAAGAAGCTAAGGAACGGTCGAGAAAAAACAAGATTAATGCTGCGAAAAAGAAGTGGCACCATCATCTGGGGCCAGGTGGCTACCAGGTGGCCCTGCCTAAGTGGGATCAATCTGAGCAAGAGATGATTAGTAAAGGGGTCAGTCCAGTTACATTGACATGGCCCCCCAGGTGCAGGACATGGTTTTATGCGCATGGGGGGAAGTTGGACCCAGAGACAGGGCTGGTTATGGTGAAGGCAAGTCTTAAAGAAGCGACGGACGAAATACTTATTGCAATAGAAGAAGCTCGAACGGGGGTGTTCACGCCCAACAGAGATAACGACGAGCTTACGCGCGCCCTGAAGAATGCTGAACACCCGGAAAGAACACGAGGCAAAGGCGTTGTTCCGTGGTATGAGGGGTTTGCGGATTGGAACGACGACTATAGAAGCCGTGCGAGAAAGAAGAAGCAGGAGGAGCAGAAGAAGAAGGAGGAAGCACGCCGCCTTGAAGGCCTAGAATCAAAGCACCTGGAGTTGGAACGATTTGTCAGGCGGCAGCAGGAGCAGATCGACTCACTCAACCAGGAAAGGGCGTCTCAGCGGCAACATGAGCAGATCGATCCAGCATTGGATAGCACCGTCCCATCTATGCTGAGAAGCAGCGTGGGTTCCGCCCCGGCCGATATCGATAATGCACTTCTAGCTAGCTACCCTGTGGATGATATCAAAGACAGGACTAACTGTGAGCTACACATGAAAGTGAAGAACTTATCCATGAAGGTGGCGGACGGCTATGCTTTAGCAAATCCCCCTGAAGCAACCTTCGATTGCAATCCCATTCCAGCTGGCTATGCTCGTGTCGGGGTTGATGAAGTGATGTCAGGATATCACGAGCTACAACTTGACATTCTTGGAGGTGACGAGGAGAGAACACTGGGAGAGGCCATACATCGTATCATTCTATGGAAAAAGGATTGCATCGTCTTTCCAAGGCCACCGACTCCTCCTCCTCCAAGTCCGCCGCCGCGTCAGTCGACTCCTCCTCCTCCAAGTCCGGCACCGCGTCAGCCGACTCCTCCTCCAAGTCCGGCACGACGTCAGCCGACTCCTCCTCCTCCAAGTCCGGCACCGCGTCTGCCGTCTCGGCCGACTCAGCGTGCTCCGCCTAAGCAACAGCGGAAGAGAGAGGCCACAGCTACGACGGCTAGCGGTACAACAGGCAAGAATTTCAAATATGGTCCAAGCCTCAAGCCTCTTCCGAAGTTGCCTTACCACCTGAATCAGGAGGAACTCGACGCCGTAGTGGATGCCAAAGTGAAGGCCCATTTTGGACCGAAACCGCCCCCGCCGCCAAAGGAGAAAGTACCTGAGCATGTCTCACAACACTTTATTGATATGGCTCGACCGGCTGACAATCAGAAGGACTCCGACTATGTGCGGTCTATCAAGAAGTCATATTTAGCAGGGCAAAAGGAGTCGAGCTCGAGCCAAGCAGTTGGCAAAAAAAGCGAGAAAACTGTTCCCCAGCTGGGAGAACAGGCAGTGCAATCGATCCCCCCGCTCATTGTACAAACACATGTGAGTACCGCCGATCGGCTGGTAATAACCGACGATCTTAGAAGGCAGGCTAAAGAGGCCGGTGTCACTGTTGAACAACTCCTAGGCCTTGAGGAAATCCCCGGGATTACAGAGGAGGAAGTAAAATACCAATATGTCCGCGGCAAACCTCTGGTCAAGCCTGACGATGTCAAGCTTCTACCAACGAGAATGTACAATTTGCATACGTGGTACATGCAAGAAACAACAAATACCAATAAAGAGTCCCTCATGGTGAAAGTCAAGAGAAAGCATTACTTCCATAAAAAAGATTTGTGGATTCATTATTCAGAGTTGTTTCAGTTATTCCAACAAGACGCACTCGACAAATCTATCGTCAGTTGCTATTGTCTGTAAGTGATTTCTTTCTGTAATTTAAGTCTCTAGCTAGCTAGCTAGATGTGCTCTCGTTCATTACCTGTAATTATCCTCACTATATTCTTTTCTGTGGTATTATGCAGAATGAAGATGTATGAAATGAAAAAAGCGAGACGCTATGGCATTGGGTTCATTGACCCAAATACGGTTAATCAGGCGATATGGGAAGATCAATATTCGAGAGAAGACACAGAGAGATTCCTGCTAGAGTTTTTGAAGCAACTAAACACCCAACCAGAAATACTACTTCCTTACAACTTCGGGTGAGTGTTACTATATCTTGTACTACAAATTCTATTTTTTGCTTACTAGATGTTAATAAGTGTAGTTGATGAGTTATGCACATGCCCGCTTATTTATAAAAAACGTGTGCGCATGCAGTTACCACTGGATCTTGTTAATCATTGAAGTTGACAAGGGAAAAGTTGAAGTACTGGACTCACTATATAAGAATCCATCCGAATACGCAACCGTGAGGGGGATGGTCGACAGGTAATTTCAATCATTATCGCACTATGTCGGCCTCTTTACTTCATTTCCTGATATCAACTAGTTAATAACTCCTTTATTCATTTTCTTTGCCGGCGGGCAGGGCTTGGCAAAAGTTCATCAAAGAGGTCACCGGCGAATGGAAACAACGGCTGAAATGGGTGCGACCCAAGGTAATTAAGTAGTACTAGCTAGCTACGTCCGTGCATCTCTTTAATTCTAGTTTCAATACCATTATCATGCTTGATTAATTATTACCTGATTGAATTTTATTCTCGTAAAGTGCATGAAGCAGGAGCAGGGGAATGCTTTATGCGCATACTACGTTTGCGAGAACATTCGCATGATCACGTCTGAAAGGAGCAGAGATGAAAGAAATCTTGGGTACGTTTGCCAGAACACTATCCATAATTTTTTTTATCATGATCTAGCTAATATATATACACACAACTAATATATTCATCTTGATCTCCTGATTATAGCTGATGGAGATGCGGGCCAGCTCCTACCAACGGCTCGCGTACGAGCAATTCAAGAGGAAATAGCTGGATTTCTGCTCGACCAGGTCATAGATCCCAAAGGAGAATACCATTACAAGATCAACCAGTAATGCCCTGCATATGTAATGATCCGCAAATTGTAGGAGAAATTGTATATACCAAATTGTATATATATATATGTATGTGAATGGTCGTCGTATGAGAAATTCGATGATATATATATATATATATATATATATATATATATATATATATATATATATATATATATATATATATATATATATATATATATATATGATCGGTTCTGCGAGAAATTCTATTTATATATATATGCACAACGTGTACAGTATGTAGTAGCGTAATATATGTTTGAAATGAAAAATAATTAAATGAAAAACACAAAATTAAAAGGAAAAATAAACCATAATTAATTCATAAACCCCTAAAGGATTAAAAGGAAAAATAAACCAAAATTAAAAGAATTAAATACTTTTAGTCCCGGTTGGTAACCAACCGGGACTAAATGTCCCCCAGCCCACGGCGCCGGCAGGTGCCACGTGGTGGGCCTTTAGTGCCGGTTGGTGTTACCAACCGGGACTAAAGGTCCCCCAGCCCACGGCACCGGCAGGTGCCACGTGGTGGGCCTTTAGTGCCGGACCGTGTTGAACCGGGACTAAAGAGGGGGCCTTTAGTCCCCACCCTTTAATGCCAGTTGGAGAACCGGTACTAAAGACCCTTACGAACCGGCACTATAGGTCTGTTTTCTACCGGTGCTCAAAGCCCAGGCCCCAGGCACGCACGCACCAAAGGTGGCGCAGTACGTGTAAACTCAGACGGAGCACGTACAGCACGCCGTCACCTGACCTGACTTTTACACTAAGACTTAACCAAGTAAGGTAACATGTAATAAGAAAGAAAAAACTATGATTTTTTTTTGCACAGATCTTCATATAACATCTCACGAATATAATATCAATTGAGAGATAACCAAGTATCTGTTATCAGTCGAGTCGTCGACTGATGTTTAACAAGACTGATTTTGTTACTGCCCATTAGCATGCATGCATGCGCGCGCGGGAGCAGAAATATGCATGCATCACCAGGTCCGGAGGGAAGGTGTGCATGCATGCAGTCAAAAAGGTCCATCCATCAAATCTCACGAGAGAATATATATCCTTCTTTCCATGTCGACAGACGACAGGGCTAGTTAGCTTCAATACCGAAAGGGAATGGCCTGGGAGGGAGATGCACGCATGCATGGATCGTGCAGCGCCGGACGAGGGAGGAAGAAAGCGTCATTGCTTTTCACGGTCGTTGCACTGTGCCACTTGGCTCAAGGCGTCGGGACACGTACGACCCGCGCCGCTCACCTTTTTGACGCGCGACGGATTGGACGTCAGACCCAGGGGCCTCGTGCCCGTGGGGGCAGGCAGGGCATGATCATCGACCATGCACTACACCAATTAGGGCATCTCCACTCGTTCGCCCCCCAGCGTACCCGGCGAATGCGTTTTGGCGTTTGCGCCGGCGGGTTTTTCGTCCTGGGGGCGATCGAGTTCCCAGCCGCGCCCTCAGGTTTCGGCCCCCAAACGCTCAAAAAATCAAATTTGTCTTTCCTGCTACCAAAAAACGCCACAAGTTCGGCGATCATCATGCCACAAGTCGGCGATCATCATGCCACAGTCGGCGATCAAACATACCCGAAAGTTCGGCGATCAAAAGGAAGGAAGCATAGACAAGGAACGCATCAAATGGCGGGCTCCTCTGGCGTGGGACTGGCCGGGGTCGGCGTGGGCGCAGGCGTGGCTTCTGTGCTCGGGCTGGTAGTCGGCGTCGGCACAGCTTCATCGCTCGGGCTGGGCGTCGGCGTTGGTGTCAGCGTGGGCGTAGGGGCGGTGGTCAACGCCGGCCCGGGCATCTGGTTCAAGATGAGGCCGCGCTCCGCCAGGTACCACGCCTTGACCTGCTCGTCCATCGTCGACATGTCTGCCGCCATCAAGAATGCCAGGTCGGTGTTCCTCTTCTTCGCGGCGACGTTGGTCCTGAGAAGGTCGAACTTCACGTCCTGCTTCGTCATCAACGCCGACCACCGCGTGTCAGATTTCTCCTCCCTCTTTGCGGCGCTGTTCTTGGCGTCGGCGATGCACTGCTCGATCGATGATTGCAGCCGTTCGGCAGCGGGTGCCGCTTCCCTCGCTGCCATGGCTCTTTTGTTGTCATCAGGGCGCCCATCCGCCGCCCCTGGGGCAGGCGCGTCTGGCTTGTACGTCTCCTTGGCCTTGGCGAGGGTGAACCGGACCTCCCTCCACTTCTCGCACGACTCGATCCTGGAGAACACGTGAAGGAACTTGAACTCTTGGTCGCTGTTGTCCTGGCGATACATGTTGAACATCCGAACCATCTGCACAGCCGAAGAACAAGTGTCGGCGAAGTACACGGCGAAAGAACTGAACCGGCGGCTGGACATACCTGCCCCTCGACGTTGGCGCCGCTTTCCGGGCGAGCCGCGACCTCCTCTACGATCCCATGCCATTTGTTGCAGGCCGCCTGGATGATCGCCCAATGGTTCGCCATGGCCTTGCCGCCGCGCTCCATGTGGATGGTGGCGAAGTAGGGGTCGACCAACTTGCGCTCATTGAACGCTGTCTTGATCCTTCCCCAGTATGTGTCGGCGTTCTGATTCGAGCCGGTGATCGGGTCGATGCTGATGGTCTTCCATGCTTCGGCGAGGCACTCGTCTTCCTTGGACGTCCACTTGACGCGAGGCTCGCCTGGCCTGGCATTGGCCGCCCGCTTCTTCTTTCTCCCTTTCGCCGCCGGCGCCGGCTCCGCCTCCTCCTCCGCCTGTTCTTCCTCCTCCACCTCCTCCTCGGTGTCGTCGAGCTCGTCGTCCATGTCGACGGCAGTGTCCATCGTTTCGTCTTGTGCGTGGAACCCGGGGCAGGAAGCGGCGGGGACCGAGCCGCTCGTGATGATCTCGTCCATGTCGGCGTCGGTGGTGTCGGTGTTGCTGAACTGTGGCGCCGAGCCGTGTGCAAAGGGTAGGGCGCCCCGGCGCAGAGGCGGCGCAGGCGAGGATGAGTATGCCGGCGGCGAGTAGCTGTACTGGGTGTTGAGGCCGGCGGTGAATGCGGGGGAGGGAGTGCGCTGGTCGGGGTTTAGGCCGGAGGGGGAGGCACGCGGCGGCGCACCATGCGGGAAGGTGATGTTGGGGTTGAAACCGCCATGCGCGTCGCCGTCGGAGTAGCCAGGCGAGGGGGCGTACCCCCATTGCGGCGGGGGCGGCGAGAAGCTGGCCGGCGACGCGACTCTCGGCTGGCTCCCCCACGCGGCTTGTGTGCAGTGGCCGGGCGGAAGGTTCATCATCCCCCCCGCGCGAGACGCCTCTCCCTGCTCTGTCGCCGCGTCCTTGGCCCTCTTGGTGATGAGCCTGTTCCGCCGGTCGGTGGTGACCGCCTCCCGGCGCTGAACATCCGCCCTCCACTCGGCGTTCGACAAGCCCGCTGGCCTTGCCATCGGCGCCCTCGCCTTCCTCTGCTTCGGCTGGGTGGAATCGGCGGCGGCGCGAGGAGCCACATATTTCTTCGGCGGCATGGTGCCTGGAGAATGGCGGGAACGGCGGGGAAGAAGGGGAAGCAATGGGGGGAATGGAGGGAAAAGGCGGGTAAAAACGGCGGAAATATGCCTGTTGTCGCCGACAGCGCGGCCCCACGCGCCTTTTCGCTTCAGCCGGCGCCCCCAGGCGCCCCCCGGTGCGCTGGGTTCGGCTCGGGTTCGCCGGTTGTAATTTCGGCCCAAACCGGCGATAAACAACGACCTGGGGGCGCGACTGGGCCGATTTTTCGCCGCCGGCGCTAAAAAAGGCGCCCTGGGGGGCCTGTTGGGGGGGGGGGGGCGAGTGGAGATGCTCTTATCCAACCTGACTAATCAACGTATAAGAAACGGGTTTACTGTTACGCAGATTTTAAAAAATTCACAATAGCTACATGTAAGTCGTCTGAATTTACAATTTGGGCTGTCAAATTTTGGTAGAAGAAGCAGGCTCGCCGGAGGGAGAGAAGGAAGGAAGGTAGGAAGGAGCAGCCGCCGGCGATCTATCTTAGGCTGGTAGCCTGGTAGGGTGGTAGCCTCGCCGACGATCTATCTTAGGGTGGAAGGCTCGCCGATAATCTATCTTAGGGGTGTGGGGGGGTGCAGGTTCGTCGGAAAATTTTGTCCCTTGCCGAGTTTAGAGGGATGGCCGTGGGCGGCGGAAGCACGACGGTGGGCGGCGTTTGAGGGGAGGGCGGGGCGGCCGGGCTCGTGCGGGAGTGCCGCTGGTCACGGGTAGCGGAGGACGGCGGTTAGGCCGGCGGTACGTGCGGCAGTTTCAAAGAAGAAGATGAACAGGAGATGTGGCTGGAGGTTGAAGAAAACTATCAAGCCATTCATTTCGCATCCGACAGTTAAAAATGGATCAACTGTCCCAAATCAAATTTTCAGTCAACTTACCCCTAGCCAGTCCCTAAAAAAAGTAATTCTTCTAAGTTTTACGCTGAAATCATTGAGATTTGTGAAAATGTGGCGAGAAATGGCTGTCAAATAGCTATGAATTGATTGAGAAATAATTATTTGGTCGTCAAATAGCTATGAAATGATTGAGAAATAATTATTTGTAAGTTGGTCCCCTCTTAACAAAATCATATATCAAATAAAAAAATCAACTTTTTTAACACAGTATAGACATAGACGGTCATATATACGCACATACACTCACCCTTATGAACGCATACATGCACACTCACCCATATGAGCACATCCTAGAGACTGAGCCGGCATATCATCTTGAGATTGACGAAGTCGCCATAGATGTCTTCGCAGTCGACGGAAACGACTCTTCCCACTGAACGCACATCGTCGAAAGGCCTGAAATAAATCCAGTAAAATGCAAGCATCAGTGTCAAGTCTAGGACTTGAACCCTGGTGGGTTAGGGATAGCACTGTTCTCCTAACTATCCAACCACAGGTTCAACTTGACAGGTTGATGTATCCCCCTCCCCCTTTTGCGTGGTTGAGCCTAGTACTTGGTTGTATGCTCCTTCGAATTCTTCCAAAAATCAAATTGGAGTTTTCATCACCGTCTTCTGCTCGGTCAATCTATCCTCCTACCCTATCTTTCCGGCTATCTCACTCGTCCACAGTCAACAACACTACCGCCTCGCCTCGCCTCCCTTACTCAAGCACCATTGATGTCGGTCCAACTATTGCCTCAAGCCATCGATCCCTCCAACTCACTAGAGGCACATGCTTCTTCTCCGGATCTACTGTCGCGCCCCCGACCCTCCCCCGCACCTCGAACACTAAACTCCACCATTGCCTCTGCTCCGTGTCGTCTTCGCCTCAGACTCAATGCTGCTTGCCTCTGCCTCACACATCATTGCTGCCCATGCTTGGTTCCATGGTCGCCCCCGTCGTCGCTGCCCCCCTCATCGCCCCATTCACCTGGATACTCACGTGTTGCTAGCTAGAAGCTGACTGCGTTTTATTAGAAGAGAAGAAAAGCACATAACAAAATTGGAAGTGTACACCACGGAGGTGGTTAATCATATCGTGTACCTCCATTTCATAATGCAGTAAGTACAGATTTTCTTAAGTTAATTTTTGTAATCTTTGACCAAATTTATAGAGAAAATATCTGATTTCGAATATAATTTGCCGACACGGAATTTTGGGCACGAAGTTGATTGGGGATGACCATTTCTCTGTTGACAAATTAAACGTGACACGATCACGGAATCACATGAGAACGTGAGAAGTAGGACCCATTTAATCAGCCGAACATTGACGGATGATGTTAGTGAAGCGGTTGGCTCTCGACGGGTCGCCAGCTCGAGGAGCCCAGGTGTCGGACCCTGTTCCGGCAGCGGCAGGTACGTACGCACAAGGCGTCGTGGTCGAGCGCGTGATCCTGTCGACCGGTCGCCACGCGCGCGATCCAACCGGAACAGCGACCATTGGTGACCGATCGCAACCGCAGCTCGTTCCGTTGCGATCCCCGGCGGGTCCCCGTTGCCGGCCGCGATCGAACCTGCGGTCACGGTCGGTTCGACGACTTGGGCACGCACGGCGCAACAAACGACCCACGGCGATGGATGCATGCGCGGCGCTGATCGGTAACGATCGCTCACCGGCCGGCCGGCGGCTAAGCTGTACGCGCGCGTCAGCTGCTGCTGCTGCTACAGGATACTCCGGCCCCTTTCGGCGGGGATGGCGGGCCGGAGGCGTCGCCACCACGTCTGCCGCCGCGCCGACCGGCAGAGAGAGGTGGGGACGCTGCAATGCAAGGTGTCGGGAGGGCGTGCGTGGGGCCGTGCCGTGCCCCGTTCCGATGGGTGTCGACGCGGGCTTTCACGTCTGTCCGTGTGTCACCCCGGCCACGGTTGCCTGGCCGGGAATGGCACGGCGCTCCTGCCCTCGTGACCCGAAAGGCCAAAATTGTTCGTCAGAAATATGGACTACTGACGGCCATTTCTCCACGGCAAGATCATAATTTCTCCACGGCAAGATCATCGATCTGACGGCCCAAAAAGCTGTGCAGCCGATCTACCGCGCCTGCGCGTGAGTACGGTGTGCTGTGTGCGTGCTTGTTCATCATTTTCCGGTGATCGACGCACGGACGTACGGGCGACGGCGAAGCGATCGCTCTGCTGCCGACGACCCGACGTACGGCTTTGGTCGCCCACGGCGCTGGCGCACGCCGTCCTGTCGGCTGTCGCAGCCGCGGCCGGCACTCGATCGATCAGTACGCGCGCCGCGGTTGCAATCGGCAGCGACGGGGCCGGGCCTGCTATATATGTCGTCGACATGTCTCCGGCCTGCGACGTGCCGCCATTACCGCCTTGCTCGCTCCACCTCCACATCAGTACGTGCTGCAAGTCCCAGCTGGAGCGATGGGCCGACGCGGACGGCACGGCACGTACGCCGCAATCACGCACGTACGTACGCCCCGCGGCCGCCTGGCCTGACGTGCCGTACGTACGTGCAGCTGGGGTCGATCGAACTGGCTTTTCCTTGCAGTCACACCAACCGCCTGCGCGCCGCGGTCAGACCGACCGTGCCCATCAGGCCATCACCATCGGTGCTACTGCCAACGGCCGCGTACAGCATGCAGTAGCACCAACGTATACATCGGTGCGTACATGCATGCACGTCGTCCGTAGAGACATGTCTCGTCCCGTCTCACGGCAATGTCGCTGTACCAGGTCCAGGCCGGCCAACGGAGACAAAAGAAACCAGCAGTGTGTTGCTGCCGGCCGGTGTGTACGCGTCTGCAGACATGCGCGTACGTGCCATGTACTCGTGTAGCGTACGGGGGACGTGGGAGACGGCAGGAATAGGCATGCAGGTGATGCTGTCGGCAGTCGGCTACCACTACCAGCCTCTCCTCCTGTACCTGTATGGATGGATAAGCAACATACTACATAGCGACTCACATTAGTCTCACATGGAACATACGCGACGATGCATGGACTACAGGTGAGCACAAAATGTCTACGGAGATCAACGACACTTCCTAACTGTCACGGTCCCGCCTGATCATGCTTTAATTCTTATGGATCCTTGTCTGCCGTTGATGATCATATGGATTATCACTGTCTCAAGTTCACATAGAAAGGTAGGTACAGCCGTACAGGCATCACAGTCTGAGACTAGACATGTAACCAAAGAAGAGCTAACCTATAAGTCATGCCAGGCTCCGGTCACAGGTTTTTTACTTCTTTCTTTCAGTAGTTTGAACAGGGAGGTGGAAAACATGCACATATTTCTCATATAAGAAGACCTAAAGGGCCAAGTGCTCTAGCAATTCATTCATAAAAAGAGAATTGATCAAGTTTATAAGAAAAACGGCGAGAGCCTGCCGCCCACACGACACACGACCAAGGCAAGACAAACAACAATTCCAGGACCGCCGCCCCGAAATTCACCGCTAGTTAAACATGCATATATCTTATCATGAAAGCTGGCACTACCCCAGAATAATATCGACCCCAATCCCCATCGCAGGGAATTATCGGTGTACAGCATCCTCTTTGTGCGGTCATGATCTTGATCTTGCCCCTTTCAATAGATCCGCAGACACCCTTCACCCAAGCGCCTGTTGCCTATATTTGATAGTCTCAACGCTGCACTAAAATACGACCTGACTCAAGTGATATTTTGCTTAATTTCTACAAGTGACAGCAGCATTCATGACCCAGTCCAGATGGGCAAAATATGCTCACATATACCCATTGGTAAGTAGTCGACTATCAGGCCACCCCAAAATCTAATCAAGATGATAAATTACTGGGCAAAAGTTTAATTGACACTGAGGGCTGAGGCCAATAGCATGTGTACAACCAATCATTAACCAAAACGATTAACAAGTTCTTTCTTGCACGAGCTTGTGCCATTTTAATACAGTACGACAAAAACAATTACGAATCAATGCTTCAGGTGAAATGCTACAGATCAAGATAAAAAATTAGCTCAAGGTACCTTCATAATCTACAAGATCCACATCATACCAAATAACAAGTCAGTTGTGCTTCTGCAATTCCATGTGACATTTTGAACTTACACCAAGGTTGCATGGACAATCCTGGCTGAATTACTCGTATCTGTGGTTCCATACAAAATTTAACTGGGAGTAGCAAGCTCTGACACCAGGGTGCAATACTCAAATTTCACTGGCTCTATGATGGTCACAGACTGCAAACATGTTCGAGCACATGCTGAACTATGGATCCATAAGGACTCCTGCTTCGAGAAATTTAGTTAACAACTTGACAGTTCATTTTTATCATGTTGGTGAAGAACATCTAGTATGCGGTGTTCAGATGTTCACTAGGCAAAGAATATTAATCTGTGTTTTATACAACAGTTGTCCCTTGCCCACACTGAGGAAATTCCCAATACACAACCACTGGTACCTAGACCCCCTCAGGACTAGTTTCATCTAACTAGTTTGAGGCAAACTCCCCTCAGGTTGGGACAGTTACACCTGGTACAAGTTACATCATATTAGCACTGATTCCAACAGTTTGAAGATTGTTTTAGAGTAAGCATAAAGTTTTTAAATACCCGAGAAAAAGTTGACAACTTAATAATCTGGACATCTTTGTTACCTAGCTGATTTGTCCAAGTTCCATGCAAGTTCATGCAACATGGTGCTGTTGGCCACACCCTATATCAGAAATAAATAAGCAACTGGTAACAGTGACCCTGAGATCTGGGTACGACACAGGGTTTTAAGCTACTGACCATATACAAGTAATTCAGAGGCAAGAGATAATGCATTCGAATTCCAATGGATGTCAGAAATACAATATGGAAACGGAGAAGATTGCCCGGGATTGAGATATACTCAAAGGCAACACAGATCAGATATGATCCTCTCAAACTGACTTTCATACTACCCATTTATCAAATCAAATTTGGTTAGCTACAGTCTGTTGAGACCTGAAAGCTATATTGCACGGATACGGATACAGACACCACGATACGTCAATTTTTCAAAAACGCAGATACGGAGATACGTTTGTATATATATAAGAAACATTAAAAATATATAGAAATTAATGATTTTTATAACGGAATTCGGAAAAGTGACAATTTTGGACTGCATACAGAGGAATCACACAAGCAACATTCAGCATTTGGACTGCATTGACTCCTCTACTGCCTGCATATGAGTTTAAGCTTTCACTTCTGATTCGAGAACCAGAAGATCCAGAACCAGAACCACCACCGGTGCTAGCCATTGCTGACCTTAAGAGAAGAAGAAGAAATAAGCTAGTGAGCTTGGAAAGAGATTGAGCAGGGCCAGCCGGCAGAGGGAGCTGCGGTAGCGCTCAGATCGGACGGAACAGCAGTGTCCTGGAGCTCTCCTTCCCCGGTGTGGCCACGCTCAGAACAGGGAAGAGAGCAATGGCTGACTGGCGGTGGCCGGCCTTCCTCACCTGTGTATCGGTGGCATGGAGCTCGGGTCAGGATGGAAGCAGAATAAGGAGAGACGGAGGGAGGGGGGGTGTCATGGGTATGGATAGAGGGATTTAAGGTTTTCCCGTGTCCGGCAGGTATCCAAATTAATTTAATTTTCTGAAAATGGGAAAATAGAGGGATACGTATCAGATATGTTTCTGCGGGTATCCAGACGTATTCGAGTATACGATACGCCCGGTACAGCAGTTTCCGGAAGTATCCGCGTAATCTAGCCTTAAAGTGAACTCCAGAAAAGCGTAAGATTATTTTCTATTACAAGTTAAAATTAAGAGCAGAACCATTTTTTCCAAGCTTGGTCTCACAATAGTTTTAACTATGCTTAAGGAAGATAAGTACAAGAACACTAGATAAAGTGCAACCTGCACTAGAGAAAAAATGTTTAAGAAGCAATATATATGACCATTTCATTCCATATTAAGCTGAGTGAGAAGTCGACTTGAAAATAATCGCCACATCAAGGATCAATAGAAAGTACACTGAATGAATAAAGAACTGGATGTGTTGTCTGTAATACAACAATAATTCAATACAAGCATAGCATGGCACTGGAATTAAGATTCGAAGGAATGGAAACTTCACTGCAATGCCAGAACTGTTGAGTACATTTACCTGTAATTTGTATAAACAGTTCATGAATCTTCCAGGCATGGTATGCTACTATTCTAAGTTTTTATCGTGACATTAGATGTCCTGCGCATACTTCCATGGTTTCCTCAGAGAACAAGCCAGTGAGAATATGAGAAAGACCACTATCACTGGTTTCATTTCACTTCAATTTAGAATGCATGATTGAATGCAAACTCAAGACAATGTTGTTTGCGGTGAAAGGCATCAATGTTGTTTGGTCAGAATGAGCATATGATAAAACTACGGAGCAAAGGGCCTCATCTAAACCTGTACCATTAATCTTTCTATCCAGATCTAAGAATACACAATCCAGAGTACCAAACATTGAAGCAGGCTAACAGCCCAACTCAGCGCTCAGGTCCTTCATCAACTTAGGCAACAACCCAACAGGCTTTCGAGCAACACATCAGCAAGCACATTGTGTGCAGAACCTCTGACCCAAGTCCCTCCACTTCCGCATGTTTTTGCAGGGAACAGCTGCTTGAAAGTTGACAGGAAATGCAACATTACCCATACTAATTTCCTTCAGTATCAAGCGCACAAACTCACATTAGATCTCCATCAACACAAAGCCTCACCATGACATCATTGTTTCAGTCACACTCTGATCCAATGACAACCAGTGGATAGATGAACATTCTAATATCTGTTTTGCTGTCTAGTTGCCAGAATTCAGAACACGCCACTCAAGGCATTATCACTGTCAGACTCTGCTCCTGGCAATTGAGTACCTAGCTCTTTCCTTGGCTTGGGTGAGAGGCCCTTCGCGAGCATCTCCTCGTCGTACTTCCTAGCCAAATCCACCATTCCCTTTTCCAGCAATGCATCAATGAGTGTGTTGTATGCAAATGCATCCGGGGTGAGCCCTTGCTCTTCCATTGTCTTCCACACAAAGAACACCGGGCGAAGGAAACCCCAGCGCCCAAACCTCTTTATGAGCATGACATATGTGTCCATCCTCGGCCGGCAGCCCCTCTGGAGCATTTTCTCAAACAGCGCAAGGACCTCCTGCGGGCGGCTCAAGTACTGGAAGAAGCAATGGTAAGTGAGCTCATTGGGCTCGCACCCGGCCTTGTGCATCTGCTGCACAAACGCATAGCCTTCCTTGAACCTCCCTTCCTTGCACAACAGCTTGACGATCGTGTTGAAAGTGGCGGTATTCGGCCTGCATCCACCATCAATCATCTGCCTGTACATCCGAACGGCGAAATCGACGCCCTCTGCGAGCCCGACGGCGTGGATCGCTGTGTTGTACGCGACGATGTCGACCGGAAGGCGCTTCTGCTTCATCTCCTTGAACAGCTTGACGGCCTTCCAGGGCTTCCCTGACTTGGCGAGGGCGTCCATGTAGATGGAGTAGGAGTGGAGGTCCTTGGCGACGCCGCGGGCGTCCATGTCGAGCCAGTGCTGGCGGAGGCGCGCCCAGGCGCGCGCCTTGGCCCAGCCGCGGAGGAGCAGGTTGTGGGTCTTGGTCCCCAGCGGGAAGGGCGGCGGGGCCGCCCTGCCGAGGCAGAGATGGTGGGCCTCGTCGACGCGGCGGTGGTCGCAGAGCGCGTCGACGAGGAGGTGGAAGGAGGCCTCGTCCCGCAGCCCGACGGAGGCGGCGGTGGAATCGAAGGCGCGGACGGCGTCATCGACGAGGTTGGCGGCGGCGAGGCGGTTGAGGAGCGCGCGGAGCGCGGGGCGGAGGAAGGCGGGGTCCGAGGGGTCGTGGTGGGCGAGGAGGAGGGCGGTGGCCTGCGGGAACTCGAAGTGCTTGCCGAGGATGTCGACGGCGCGGGAGAGGGTCGACGGGGTCGGCCGCAGGTTGCCGCCGCCCTGGGAGGCGGACCAGTGGAAGAAGTCGAGCGCGCGGCGCCAGTCGTTGGTGTAGAGCGAGAGCGTCTCCAGCACCGCCGCCGCGTCGAGGGGGGTGGGCAGCGCGGCCTCCGGCAGCGTGGAGAAGCGGGCGGCGAGGAGGCGGCGGCGCGCCAGGGAGAGCATCCCGCAATCGAGCAGAGAGCCAGAGACGAGTGTGGTGCGAGTGCGACCGACGACGCCTGAATCCTGAAACCTCTTTCCCCCCCTGACCTGACCTGAAACTTCTTCTCCAAATCTTAGCCGATCTGAGCCAACTGATTAAATTCAAATCACATTTCCAAATTTTCAACAAATATCAAACCATTTCATCGTTGCAGTAATATTTTGATGTAATCGCAGTCTTGCAGATTTTCAGCAATGCGATTTTTTTGAATCAATGATATGTGTAACTCTAGGTGACAGAGACATCAAAAGTTTCAGGCAATCGGCAAGTAGCAAAACTGAAACATTATACATTTGCATCTTCTATACTCCTTGGAGCAGTAAAACTTTTACAATCATCACAATGTTGTTGTGTGCAGCTGTCTTTTGAATTTTGTACACAATCTACACGCCTGAAGTATCAGCTTAATTAATTAGCACAGGTATTTTTTCCAGTGTGGCCTGTTTTCGTTAGTCCGCGTCGTCGACGTCGACGCCAAAATCTGGTTCCGAGGGCTTTGGCACTCTCACAATGGGGAGAGCAGCCTTACTCCGAAGCCGGTGGACTCCCCGGAGCGCGTTGGCCGCGAACCGGGACGCATAGATGGTCGCTCCCAGGCTCGGGCCGCTGCTGCTGCTGCTCTGGCGGTTCGCAGCCTCCTCTTCCCTCCGGCGCTGCTCGGCCACTTTCCGCTTGTAGTAGCGGCGCCAGGCCGCCTGGATGAAGCAGGCTCCCCAGGTCCTCCACTGCTGGGAGTAGAACCGGAATGTGTGCTGAACTTGCCTGCTGTGCAGCCTCCTGAACTGACTGGCCACGAATTTCAGCTCATCAGCACGCAAGGAGAATGCCTCGACCTCACTAAGAGCCTTCACTGTCCTGGACGACACCGGGAAATTAGCACCAGACTTGGGATCCAATGCCCAAGTGAGCAACTCGTCGCCACAGAAAGAACCCTCCTTCAGCAGGACCTTGTTGAAGAATCCACTTCGCCCGCCGTCAGTAGTCACACTCTCCAAGGAACCATGGAGAATAAATTGCATCTCATCCACTGGATCACCTTCCCTCAAAATGTACTCATGTTCAGTGTAGAGTGCAGGTCTTAATCGCTCGCATATTGCATCTAGTAGTCTTTCATCCATATTCTCAAACAAAGGTACCTATTCAGCAGCAAAACAAGGGGGAATCAGCATAACTCACCAAAAGAATCTCAAATATACCTGACCAAACATATCCTACCCTTTTCACTAAACCCAAACAGAGATGGCGTTTGATGTCCCTCCTAAGGTCTTTTGGAAGGGTTTGAACCAAATTTTCTTCATCTACTCCTCTCGTCTCCAACCACCTATACCGTTCATACCGCCTTACTCGTTCTCTGATTTCCGGTGGCAGTGAACGGTGATGCATCCACTGCTCAGCATCACGCTTCTTAACTCTCATCTCTTCAAGGCGTATAGCAACTGATTGAAGGTAGGTCTAAAAAGATAAAGTTAGAACTTAGAATCAGGCAAAACATGGTGAAAAGAGAGTTTTCGATGCATTATCATTATACCTGCATGTTACCAATGAGGAGCGCAAAAAGAATCAGTCCAAGGATGCATATTGCAATAGAGAATAACACCTCCCAGGGATATGTGCTTGTTACAAACCCTTGGCCAAGGGTACTGTTAAATGGAAAAGAAGTTAAACATAGCAAGCACAATGAACCACAAGTATAAGATATGGAAAAGTAATATACTCTCTAGTCACAAAAAAATAGTCATTGTGGAGACAAACGATTACCACATTGGCTGCTATTTTTTATCATAATATTTTTGAAGGTTGCAAAAAATAATCTATCATGGAAGTAAAATTCACAAAAGATCTAGTAAAATGAATTCCATGATGCCAATATAAAAATTCTATACACCGAAGGTCCATTACTTTAAAAAATGTTTGACCAATACCGTCTCTAGGACACTATATATCTGAAATTGGAAGAAGTACCCAAACAATTATAGCAGCCCATATAAACCCGCAACAATTAGAATGCAAATTTCACACCCAAGCCGAAGGACCCAGGTCCAAATCAGGATCAGGGTTCACAAAATAGCTTTTGCTAGATTTCATGACCTAAGCCAGGAAATTGTGAACAGGCTGGTTTTTGCTTCTTTCCTGGTCTGCCATTTTTGTTGCAAGGGACTTAAGAGCTTGTGTTCTCTTCATCTTGAATGACTAGTAGTATATGCATTCTGTTAAAGGCAGCATATGAGATACAACCACAGTATTTTCAAGTGTACTGCGCTAGTACAACAGGAAACCCGGAACTGGCAGTGGCTAGTTCCCTTTAGTTCTCTAAACGCCAATGATCAAAAAGTCTACTGCTGGAAAGAAGGCCAGCTTAAATAGCTAGAAAGTTGGGTGCAACTTTTTTTTACCACAACAATCATATTTGAATTGGCAAGTTACGTTATAATATTGTTATTTCCAAATAATAAAACCTAATCTACCACCAGTAAGTCCAGGTTATACTAACAAGATAACACAGCATATACAATATCTTATATTCTCACTAGCAGTTTGGCTCTAACCCATTGGCTTTTCAGACCATTAGTATAACCAATATTAACTGGCATGCTCTTTTAAATCATACAAACATAATCTCTACAAGTTATATGTATGCCACTCCATACAATGCAGTGCACATCTAAATCCACTAAGTTAGGGAAGGTAGGAAGTTCCTTTACGGGTCTCTAAGATCCACTCCGTTTGCTGCTTCCAAGTTCCTACACAGTACTCCAGTTTATCTGGAGTGGCCATCAGGCAGATCCAAGTATCTAACAAAAATTATTTTCTCGAGACAGGGTGTACAGTAGACTTTACACACTCCTGCCACGAGAGAAATTCTGTTTCGGCAAAAAATGACTCATTTTGTGGGGACTGTTTAAATTGAGAGTTTATCGGAATTATTATTTTTGTGCACAATGAGACTTCCTATAGAATAATGAACAGAGGTATTAATTATTCTATTACCTTAAATTTTGTAATCCCCACCAGAAGCAATAACAACTTTTAGAGACAAAATTTCCTGGAACAAGTATTCCAGACACCAACGCTTGCTGATAGATACCAAAATTGAAAGTATCACCAGTACCATTGCACTGATTAAATATTTGGGTACTCTTATTCCAATTTTTATAGCTGTCACTGCCAACATGATTCTCACTACAGTACAAGTAGCTTCTATCGCAACCATCTTTGGGATGACAGTTGACACGCCAGCAACTATCTTCGCGCTCTATGGTTAAGAAGTACCACAGAGTACCAACATTCTGCAACAAACAGCATATAGAAAATGTACAGCGTAAGTCAAGGAATACATGATCACCTACAATAAACTATGTTCACAGCATTATGTTTAACATGACGTAAGACAATAACTATATGTGAGGAGAAAAGGATACCATCAGAAATTAACTAACAGAAATCATCTAACCATATCTGTAGTCAATTAGTTGACATATTGGCAATGCCTACAATGTAGTGTATTATGCACAATCTTCAAGTGCTACGAAATCTTTAAACTATCATATCTGAAAGGATAACTGAAGAGTTCAGATAGCAAAGATGGAAAATTTCAAAAAGCTACCAGATATGCAAGGAATCTCAATGTATCAACTATGTTTCTACTCGAAGCACTCATCATAATGTAAAAATGCATGGAGCTAACTGTGATAATGCTCTCAAGATGAAGATGCAAATGGCTTGGATAAGCAATACATAGCATAGGAAACACTTACATGGCCAGCAAGCATAAACCAAAGAAGATAGTAACCAGCACCAGCCCATGCAGTTTCAATAAAAACACCAGCTGTCCTTTTCAAATCTTTGGTCACAGGGAATATCCTTAGCAACCTTGGAATGTATTGGCACAGGACAACCCAAACCAGTGCATTTTTTGTAGCCAGCACGTCTGGACCATCAGAACTGTGGAGATATCTCCAGACAACAATCTGTCGATAACCAACAAGATCATTCTAGGAAAATAGGAAAAATGCCTTTAAGTAAGCAGTAATCATAGTTCAGGATAGTCAAATACTCGCATCAAAGTAATGTGACAAATTTAATGCAACCAAATTGTGCATAGAGCTAGGCTAGTGAAATAACAAAACATATCTAACAGTAAAGTGTAAAAGTACTTAAAAGGGTTATTGTTTTTACGAAAACAGAAGGCTTTGTTTCAGATAGACTACGTGACAGTAAAATAACCTTCATATTATTGAAGAGCATGAATGCAAAGAAGTACCTGTGGAAGTGGTAACAGTGCAAAGAAGTCCATTAGAAAGTAACTTTTAATGTAACGCATCGCAATTAGCATTGGATCGATCACAAGCTCGCCACTTCCAAACACTCGAGAAGATGGAGCAACATAAGCAGTGCGGAATTGAAGAAACACACGTATAAGATAGACAGAATCAATAATAGTCCGTACTATTGTTGATGTCACTGCCAATTTCTTGTCTATACCGATGCAACTTGAGTTCTCGATAATGGGTAGGAAGAAGAAGAGTGGATCAACTGCAACAGCGAAAATACATGACAAGAAGAAAAATCTATTCATTCGCAACAGGAACTTTTCCTGGGGATCAAATATATTCTTCTTAAAAGATTTAAGATCTTCCGCAAAAGCTGTCTTAGGAGCACCAGATGGATTGGGCTGTCTAAGTGATTTGAGTCTTCCAGAACTCTTTCTCAGCCCTGACATGAATGATCTTAGTGGGTTAAACGAATCATAACCAAACCCAGGCATGCTGAACCTCAGGCTGCCCCTCCCACCAACTTCAGATTGTACAGATGATCTAGGGCTAAACTCATCCAGCCTGCATAGAGTATTGATATATAATTAAAACATATTCAAAATAGCCCACGGTTAAACAAGAGTAACATAAATATATGTATGTACAGTGTACAGTGAGAAGTTAAAACATATAACGCGTCTGATAGAGTGCTATGATTGAGATCTCCCTTATTTTCTACATCATCACTCCAGCAGAAAGGAAAACCTTGTCACTTTAAAAGTAAATGACCTTTAAGGTTATGAAAGCACATAACAGAAGTGCCCTTTTAAGTGAATGACCAACCTCTTAAAGTCCTCTCTGTGTCTGTCCATGTATTGAGCTTTCTAACCACAATCAAACATACGGCTATGTCAAAGGAAGAGCAAAGCTGGCGAGAGATCCTCCACAGGTCCAATAACTTCCATCAATCGACCCTTTAGCTGAAGCTGCCAAAAGCCGTCCACAGTCCGTCCTTGCACAAAGTCCTCTGATCTGTTTGATCAATCACAGAGAATGGATACAATTTTTTTTTAAAGAGTCAAGTACAAAAAGGAAGCTGTAAGATAAGCCGCATCATGCATATAGATGTAGCACAAATGCGGTAGTGACACACAGAAAAGAAACGGGAGCACTCAAATTAGGAAGCCTGAGACATTTAAGGAACGAGTAGGGTAGAATCCTAATACAGACATACAGTAAAGTGGAGCGGCCTACTATTAGCAAGCAAAAAGGCTCAGCGCTGAAACTCTGCGGCCTCCGCCTGAATTAGGCGCCGCGCTAGCGGAGACCACGCCTCCATTTCCCGATACGGTACTATGCTGGCAGAGGAACGGAAGTAGTACCCCCGTGCTGTCTAACTGAATCCGTCCACCGCCTTCGTCCCTCCCGTCCCGCGCTGGCTGATCCAGATCTACGCCTCCGGCTACGGAGCACGCACCAAGCGGCTCCCGGAACGCGGCGATCAAATCGAGGGAACGGCCATGGCAGCATCAAAATCCACGCGCCAGCAGCAACAGCCAAAAAAAAAAAAAGAGAAATCGAGGCAGGGGTAGACGGTTGCGCCTCACCTGCGGGCCACGCGGGGGAGGCGACGGGGAGGAGCCGGCCGGCGGCGAGGTCTGGAGGGGAGCGGAGGGGAGTTGGGGGAGGGGGAAGGGGAAGCAGTGGGCGGAAGCACGGGTTCGGGGAAGGAAGGCGAGGAGGGAGGGTGGTAGGCAAGACAAGGCGAAGCAGTCAACGAGGCTTCGCTGCGGCTTGGGTTGCTGCTCCGGGTCTGGCTGCTGCTGGGTCCGTCCGGATGGGGAGAGGAGGAAACGGACGGGGCGGGCGGACAAGGGGAGCAGGCGCGCACGCGGATTGGCCGCGGCGGCCGGGTGGGCGGTTGGACCGAGAGAGCGAGTGGGGTGACGGGTTGGCGGAGAGCGAGCGATGGGCCGATAACCGTGGTGCCGACGATAAAGAAACGTTCACAAATTCAAATAATGTTTGCTAGGGTCTCAAAAAAAATGTTTGCTAATTAAAAGAAAATATTTGGATTTTAAAAAATGGTCTTCAATTTATAAATATACTGGATTTCAGAAAATGTTTGTGAATTTGAAAAAATATTCATGAATTCAATACATGTTCCAAATTTCAACAAAGCAAATTTAAAAATGTCGAAATTTTGAAAAATCATGAACTTTATAAAATGATTGTAAACTCCAAAAATATTCAACTATTTATAAAAATATCCTGAATATAAAAATGGGAAAATTAAAATGAAAATGAGAAAAAGGAAACGAAAAGGCAGGAAAAAAAGATGAACCTAGAAAAAGCTAAAACAAAATGTAGTTCACCCAGTGTGGGCCACCCCGTGTAGCAGCGCAGCAATCAGGGATGCACGACTGCCGCGCATCGATAATCCCTATTTGACGCACTTTGCTTAAAATTTTCGAGGACTCGCACAGGCCAATAACCGAGCGTCCAAGATATGAGCCGGCCCATTTAGCAGCTACGGGCTCTACAAAATCCCGGTTTCAGGAACTTTTCAGAATGTTCTTGTCCCTTTTTTACTAGTTGGCGAACTTCTGGTCTGTTTTTCTGTTTTTTTTTCTGGAATTTTAACCTTAGTTTTTTCTTTTTTTTAAGTTTGGAAATTTCACAAAATGTTTGAAGAAATTTAAATTGTTCCCTTTAAAAAAATCATTATTAAGAAATGCTTCAGATTTAAAAAAATCATGTTTTTGATTTTCTTTGGAATTTCAAAATAAGTTCTTGTTTTTAAAAAAAAAACCGTTATTTAAAAAATGATCGTAATTTTATAATATGTTTGGATTTTTAAATAAATATTTTTTTTAAACATCCTTATTTCTGAAAAAAAATGGTCAAGAAAATTTTAAAAATGCTCCTATTTGTTAAAAAGGTGTTCACATTCTTAAAATATTCAATTTTTAAATAAATGTACATTTTTTCGTTAAAACTCATGTTATTTTTCAAAACTTACCGTTGAAAATTTGTTACAGTTCTCGCTCGCTATGATTTTGCATCACTGGGTTGCCCCAAAGGAGTCATGCGATCGCACGCAAGTTGAAGCACAAAGCATCATATAGCCCCCTGTTGGAAATATGTCCTAGAGGCAATAATAAAGATGTTATTATCATATCTCTTTTTTCATGATAAATGTTTATTATCCATGCTAGAATTGTATTGTCAGGAAACTTAAATACATGTGTGGATACATAAACGAATACCGTGTCCCTAGTAAGCCTCTACTAAACTAGTTCGTTGATTAAAGATGGTTAAGGTTTTTAACCATAGACATGAGTTGTCATTTAATAACGGAAGACCCAACCATAAGCTTAGCATCAGATCGTGTCATTTAGTTTAGTTGCTACAATTTTCTTCATGTCAAGTATGTGTTCCTTAGATCATGAGATCATGCCACTCCTGAATACCGGAAGAATACTTTATGGGTTATCAAACGTCACTTCATAACTGGGTGATCATAAAGGTCCTCTACAGGTATCTCAGAAATAGTTTGTTGGGTTGCATGGATCAAGACTGGGATTTGTCACTCCGTGTGATGGAGAGATATCTTTGGGTCCTCTCGGTAAGACAACATCGTGAATAGCTTGCGAGCATGTGACTAATGAGTTTAGTCACGGAATCTTGTATTACGGAACGAGTAAAGAGACTTGTTGGTAACGAGATTGAACTAGGTATGGCGATACCGACGATCGAATCTCGGGCAAGTAACATATCGTCGGACAAAGGGAATTGTATACGGGATTAACTGAATCCTCGACATCATGGTTCAAATCGATAAAGATCTTCATTGAATATGTGGGAGTCAATATGGGCATCCAGGTCCCGCTATTGATTATTGATCGGAGAGGAGTCTCGGTCATGTCTGCATGTTCTCGAACCCGTAGGGTCACACACTTAACGTTCGGTAACGCTAGGGTGGTATTAGGATATTCATATGGTGAAATCCGAAAATAGTTCGGAGTCCCGGATGGGATCCGCGACATCACGATGAGCTCTGGAATGGTCTGGATGTAAAGTTTTATATATGGGAAGTCATATTCAGGGTTCCAAAAAATGTTCGGGATTTTTCGGTATTGTACCGGGAAGATTCTAGAAGGTTCCGAAGTGGGGACCACCTGAATGGGGGACCCACATGAACGTGGATAGTGGGGCAAGGCCCCACACTCCTGGTCTAGGCGCACCAAGACCCCCCCTAAAAGGAATAAGATCACATTCCGAAGGGATAAGATAAAGATCCCTAAAAAGGGGATGGCGATCGGTGGGGAAGGAAAGGAGGGGATTTCCTTCCCCCCTTTTGACCAACGACCCTAGGGCCTTGGAGGGCAAGCCACCAGCCCCACCCATGCCTATATAAAGGTGGGAGGCGCAGGGGGCAACTACCCTTCCACCCTTGGCCGCCCCCCTCTCCCGTATCCTCCATCTTCTTCGCGCAGACGCTTGGCGAAGCCCTGCTGCAGTTTCGCTGCCACCACCACCACCACGCCGTCAAGCTGGCCTAGATGCCATCTACCTCTCCACCCTCCCTTGCTGGATCAAGAAGGCGGAGACGTCACCGAGCCGTACGTGTGCACATCTTGGAGGTGTCGTCCGTACGGTGCTCGATTGGATTGGATCGTGAAGGGAGTACGACTACGCCAACCACGATCTTTAGATCGTTAACACTTTCGGTCTACAATGGTATGTAGACACTCCCCTCTCGTTGCTAGCATCTCCATATAATAGATTTTGGAGGAGCCGGCTGGTGAGGGGGACATAGCCACACGGTGAAGAACTCGGCACGGACATCCGGTTTGGAAAGCAAAAAATGAGTATTTTTACACTGACAGATTGGTCGTATATTAAAAACTTATGAACGCCCGATTTTTTTTTGTGATTGCATATGTCTACATTCTATTTACATATATAAATTGTTATTGATCTACATATGCATTTCAAATGAAGGCGATCGGACTCTATGTGAACATTTGATGTATAGGGTTAGATGTTGACTCCCTATCCATTCGGACATGGACGTATTAGGTGTCCGTTTTGTTGGACGGCGTAGGAGATAGACTTATACTCCCTTCGTTCCGATGAATAAGGCGTATTTCGTTTCGTTAAGACAAGACTTTGACCAATAACTAGTCTTTTAATATTTGATAATATATGTGATACAAAATCACTATCATAACAAAGTCTTTTTAAATACGAATCTAGTGACACAAATTTTATGTCATATAACCTTGTATTTATGGAGTAATTATTGGTCAAACGTATGTAAGTCTTAACAAAACAAAATACGCCTTATTTTTAGGAAATTGAGGGAGTACGTCTCAAGACATTGAAATGCGGGAGGCGTTGAGGTCAAAAAGGCGTCAAACGCCAACTCCAGCTATTCTGAACAAGCTAGCCATGACCTCCAAGGTTGGGGATCTCGCAGGCGTATGCAGTAAAGCCATTAATGCCAATTGGTCACAGTCGTCACCATCCGTGCCCTGAGGACTGCAACTTCCGATGAGCAATAATTCATTGAGGCTTTTAGGGCCTCTTTGATTCGCAGGATTTTGAAAATGTAGAAATAGAAAAAGTATAGGATTGGAGTGGCATGCCAACTTGAATCCTATAGGATTAGTAAGGAGTGTTTGATGTCACATGAAAAACAAAGGAATTATAAAAAGAGGTTGGAGTGGATGTTAGATTTTCTATAAAATATAGTACAAAAGATTCCATAGGAAAAATTCCTATGAATCAAAGGGCAAACATAGGAAAAATTCCTAAGGGTTTCAATCCTCCAGAAATCCTATAGAATTCCTTTGAATCAAAGGAGCCCTTAACATCAGCCCTCCACTGATCTGGAGCCCTAAATATGAGAAGATGTTACTAGAAGTTTTATTTTCTCAATGTTTAATGTTTGCAATCTAGCTAGCTCCTTGTTAGTTGTTACTTTATTGTCTCTTCGATCATCATGTTGTAGACGTATATCGCCTACTCAATTTGAATTTGAAATGAACTTTATTACCCTTTCTAGTTTCTACATCAAAGAACTAGTCGACTAATATTAGATTAACTAGTCACAAAGCTGTAGGCGCAACACCAATCGAGGAGCTATGTTTGCTGAATCGGTCAACTAGTATGTACTCCACGTCGCGGCCTACTCGCCGTTGGGAGGGCAGAATTGGTCAGGCGACGGAAACGCCGTGCTGGACTCCGAGGTGCTTGCGGAGATCGCCATGGCCAGAGGAAAGACCGTCGCACAGGTACACGCCACCTTTCTCCTGGCAACTGCATGCTAGTCCGTATGACACAGACCGATTCCTCTTTCTTTTCATTCATTCAGGTGGCACTGAGGTGGATCTACGAGCAAGGAGTGACCCCGATCGTCAAGAGCTTCAGCAAGCAGAGGCTCCAAGAGAACCTTGAGATCTTCGACTGGGGGCTGGCCGACGACGACCTGCGCAAGATCAGCCAGATTCCGCAGAAGAAGATCGTCAAAGCTGCGGGCGTCGTGTTCACCACAGAGGGCGAGTTCATGTCAGCTGACCTCGCAGACATGGAAATTGTCGAGGAATAGCTAGGCACTGAGAATGCCTGCTTCGCTGTCAGATGTAAACTACAGTACTACTAGCTTGCTTTTTTTTTTTTTTTTGGCGAATAGTACTACTAGCTTACTTAAAGAATGGGGATAAATAAAGAAGTGTGCAGTGTTATGCTGCGGTCGGATGCTGTTATTATTCCTCTTTTCTCCGCAATGCTTTGATTCAAGCTATCAGTGAAGATTGTGATCACCGTTGCCATCGTTCGAAAGTACGTTGCGCTGGAACCGAAGTTCCATACGGCGCATGAACATGACTGTCAATCGATCGTTGTTTCATTGTCCATCGACGCCTGTTGAACGTCACTTTCCGGCCAGCTCTAATTCTTTTTTTTTTTTTGAGAAAACTTAGGATCTATTCATTTTCAATCATGACAGTACAACGAACACCAGAAATAATAAAAATTACATCCAGATCCGTAGACCACCTAGCGACGACTACAAGCACTGAAGCGGGCCGAAGGCGCGCCGCCGTCATCGCCACTCCTTCACTGGAACCAGGCAAAACTTGTTGTGGTAGACAGTCGGGAAGTCGTCGTGCTAAGGCCTCATAGCTCTAATTCGGGGTTGATGGACAGCTTTCCCAGCAGCACGTCAAACATCTTACTAACTCACACCACATTCACATTATGATATGGCAATTGACAAATAATTAAAACCATCCTGCTATTTTAATTTACGGAATCGATAAAAATTTGACATCAGATTTTTAAGACTTCCGGTCGAACGCTGTTTTGGCCATAGGATTCAATGCACGCATCTAAAATCACTTTTGGTAGCCACATCGGATCGTGGGATCGTTCGATCTGGGAACGAAGCGAGCGAACGGAGGGAACTGGATGGATCGATGGGCCTGGACTGGGTCTTCTGGTGCCTACAGTGCCAAGAGCTGCTATATGATTATGCATTCCCACCTGCCAACAATTGAACCATGCAAATGGCTGTGGAGCAGCAAATGCACCATGAAGATCAAGGTATTTGCCTGCTGGTTGCTTTTCTTTGATAGGCTTAACACCAAGGACCTGCTGGTTAGGAGACACTGGAGATCTAATCAGAAGAACAACCTTTGTGTGTTGTGCTGCCAGCATGTTTTTGAGGATAGGATGCGTCTATTTTTTTTCCTAGAATCTCAGCATCAGAATCTGGAATTATCTACAAGTGGACTGGTCTCGGGGCTCTGATGTGCAACAATGTATCTTCAGGGCTAGGAGAGAATTTGGACATCCCTTCTTTTTGGAGGTGGTTTTTACAGCAGCATGGAATATTTGGATTTTGAGGGATGGTAGAACACTCAGGGCTGAGCGTGCCTCTTTTGGGTTTGGAGATGTAAATTCGTACATGATATTTCTCTTCTAGCACATAGGGTTAAGGACTCGGTTAGGCCAAAGCTCTTGGCTTGGATCAAGAACCTTCCATGATCTTAGGTAGGTCTAGGTAGGTCTTTCTTTAGCTTCCCCCACCCCTGTTAGGGAGCCTATCATGCATCCCTATTGGGCTGGTGCTTCTACGGTTGATGGGCTCAGCCCAATTGCTATCACAGGCAGGTGGCTACAAATATACAGAGGCAGAGCAATGCAACGAGCAGGCTATCCAAGGGATCACGGCTGGCACTGGCGGCGGCTCTCCTTCGCTAATTTTTTTTAAATAATACACTTTTTTTATTAAATTTCAGAAATATTACGCCGTTTTTTAAAAAATAATAATAATACAGCGTCGGCTTACTGCAGGCCGACAGGATCCAGTCGGCTTACTGCAGTCCGATTAGAGCCCTTTCGGCCTACTGCAAGCTGATTAGAGCCCTTCGGCCTATCGCTGGCCGACAAGTCGCCTATCGGCTACGTGCCAGCCGAGTAGTGGCCAGCCCACGTCACCCCGCTCCCCGTCGGTGGCTGGGGCCCAGCCGACAGCCTTGTCGGCCACCCGCAGGCCGATCGGCTTACTGCAGGCCGACAGGGTGGCCTGCCCAGCCCGAGCCTCCCTTTTCTTCCTTCCTTCCCTTCTCTTCTTCCTCTGGCTCGTTTTTGGTTGCTGTTCATCTCTTCTCCAGTCGAAAACTCTCTCATTTATACACCAAAATCAGCCATTGTTTTGCCGATTTGGCACCGTGGATGCATTGTAGATAGTTGGGGGAGGCAAGGGAAACCTCGATCTACTGATGGGATAGCTCGTGGTGGTCGTGGTGAGCATTTTTTTGGAGCTTTTTTTGAGCACATTGGAGGAGGTTGTGGTGGCGGTGAAGGTGGAGGTGGCGGTGGTGAAGCTCGGGCAGTGTGGTGGAGGTGGTGGAGGTGAAGCTCCGGCGATGTGGTGGAGTTTCCGGCTCCGGTTCCGGTGATTGAAGTCCGCCGTTCGCCGTTGCTTCGCACGCTTCAAGGGTATAATTGAACATACATTTTACCTGTCGTAGTTGCTCCGGTGGTAGTATTCGGTAGTATGTTTGGATGTAAAATATATTAGGTGTGCGGATATTTTTATTTGCTCCGGTAATATCCGTAATATATGTAGTTGTCAAATATTTAGTTGTGTGAATATTTTGAGTTGCTCCGGTAATATTTAGATGTCAGTATTTGTAGTTGCTCCGGTAATATCCGTAATATATTTAGATGTCAAATATTTAGTTCTGTCAATATTTGTAGTTGCTCCGGTAATATTTAGATGTCAGTATTTGTAGTAGCTCCGGTAATATCCGTAATATATTTAGATGTCAAATATTTAGTTCTGTGAATATTTGTAGTTGGTTCGGTAATATTTAGATGTCAGTATACAAGGGTAATATTTAGATGTCAGTATTTGCAGTTGCTCCGGTAATATTTAGTTGCTCCGGTAATATTTAGTTGTGTCAAATATTTGTAGTTGGTCGGGTAATATCCTTAATATATTTAGAGTTCAATTTTTTATGTGTGTGAATATTTGTAGTTGGTTCGGTAATACTCCGTAATATATGTACATGTCAATTATTTAGGAGTGCTAATATATTTAGTTTGTCATGCTGCTTGATAGTTGTCTTTCATTGTTGAAATTTTTTTTGGTGAGCCGAGATGTCTGATGTAGTGAAGTTCGTATTTTACTACGGTTCTGGTACTGTCCAAACAACTGAGACGGGAGCTGATCTGAGTGAATTTGATTACATAGAGGTGCCACTGACCGCCCCTCGAACATGGTCAGTCAGTCAGTTGAAAGAATGGGTGACAACAAGTTTAGGGCTTAATACTGAAACACACACCGTCGGTGTTCATGCATTGTGGACACAGTCAAGTTCAATCATTTACTTTTATTTGAGGCCAAAAGAGCGAGACTCCCAGTGGCTGCGCTGGTTACAAGGTTGTGAACGCAGGGGATGCAATCCTGTTGCCTTAGTGCTTCCCGTCGTGAAGGAGGTCACTGCACATGAAGGCGAGGGTGGCTACGATCTTGGCCAGAGCAGTGAAGGGATGCAGTCAAATGCTGGAGATGATGGTTATGAACCAGGGCAGAGTAGTCAGGCAGAAGGAGGAAATGCCGATGGTTATTACAGTGGCGAGGCTTATAGTGGCGAGGCGGACGCTGACGAGGTAGATGGGCACATGCAGAACCTGATGGAAGAAGAAGACACCGATATTGACCGTGGTCATGCCGATGATTCTGACGAGTCGGATGAAGAAGAAAATGCAGAGGAGGTCCCGAATCCTGCATCATGGAATCATGACTTCTCATCTGCAATGACCGTGAACGATGGGCATGATTCTGCCTGGCAATATCACCAGAACAACATTGCGACGGGTGCTCTGTATCCCAACAAAGAAGCTCTGAAGGACGCAATAATAAATTGGGCAATGTCCACGCAAAGGGTTTTCATAGCTGAGGTGTCCAGTCAGAAATACTTGACAATGGTATGCAAGAATGCAGGTTGTCCTGCCAGGGTGCACGGCTATCTCCCTAAGTATGGCACAAGTTGGGTGATCAGTGACTTAGTTCATCACACTTGTCTTATTCCCTGCATCCCTCAAGATCATCCCAACCTTTCATCCACGCTTATTGCGAGGTTGTTTTACAGCGAGATAGTGGAGAGCAAAGCGATGGAAGTGAAGGCAATCCAGACAAAAGTCTTCGTCCGGTTCAACTACAGAATTTCTTATGGCAAGGCTTGGAGGGCTAAGCATACGGCCCTTCAGAGGAGATTTGGTTCTTATTTCGATGCATATGACTCTGTTGTCCGGCTCCTCCACACACTGCAACAACGGAATCCTGGCACCTATGTCAATATCCAAGACCTCTTCATGCCAGAGTTCCCAACTGTGAGGGTGCTGCATCGACTGTTCTTCTCTTTCGGTGTATGCATCGAAGCTTTCAGGCATTGCCGACCGGTGATATGTGTAGATGGCCTTGGTGCTCGGCATGAAGATATCGTCTTCATCCTCGCTGTCTTGGGTCCATAAATAAGTATCTTCTGCTGCAGCCTTTAGGAATGCTTCACCCTTATGCAGTTGCTTCTTCCATCTTCCATGCAACCTGAAAAGTTCTTTCCGTATCTCCTCAAATGTCCTGGAAGGCCACCCGGACCTACTTAATGCGTGAGCCAGCTCATTCAGTAGCATGTCACTACTGATGAGTTCGTCCCACGGAACTAATATGTTGTCAACCCTGAAATTGGCGGCTAAACGCAGAAGACATCGAGACATACCAGGGTGAAAACTACGATCAAAAGGATATCCAGACATCTTCGCGAGACTACGACACTACACTACATTGCTTACCCACCTTACTGCCGAGGGTGTTTTATAGGTTGAGAAGACAAAAATATGGCGGGAACTCAGAAGCGGGGAAATATGGCGGGAACTCGGAAGCGGGGAAATATGGCGGGAGATATAGGCGGGAACTAGAAAGCGAGAAAATATGGCGGGAACTAGAAAGCGGGAAATATATGGCGGGACTAGAAAGCGGGAAATATATGGCGGGAACTAGAAAGCGCGAAAATATGGCGGGAACTAGAAAGCCGGAAAAAGTTCATATATTTTCAAAACAAATCCGAAATTTGCAAAAAGTTCATCATTTTAAAAAAAATCATAGATTTGCAAAAATATTTTACAAAATGGAAAAATTAATGATAATTATCAAAATATTCATTGATAATTCAAAAAGAAGTTCATGAATTTGAAAAAGTTTGTGAATTGGGAAAAAGTTTTAGTTTCATCCATTTCATAAAGAAGTAAAAAATTAAAAAAAAATAAGTATATAAAGAATGAAAAAACCGGGAAAAACGTGGCATTCCAGTCGGATAGTGGGGTTCCAGTCGGCCTCCAGCGAGCCGACAGGTTGCACTCGGCCACCAGTGGGCCGACAGGTCCCAGTCGGCTACCAGTGGGCCGACAGGAACCCCCACCAACGGCCGACAGGCCTGTCGACTTCCCCTAGGCCGACAGGATTTTAATCGGCCTGCAGTAGGCCGAAAGGCCTCTAATCGGCCTGCAGTAAGCCGACTGGCTCCTGTCGGCCTGCAGTAAGCCGACACTGTATTATTATTATTTTTAAAAACGGTGTAATATTTCTGAAATTTAATAAAAAAAGTGTATTATTTAAAAAAAAAATTAGCCTCTCCTTCTCCCACCTCTGGCTCTCAATCCTGCCCCTTTCTTGCTTCTTCTATTTCAGCACACTTGTGCTTGTATCCAGCACCTGTACCTCGATCCAAACCTCCATATGCTGAGTGAATCCGGGTGAATCCCTTGAGATGCTAACACTTGGTATTCAGAGCCAGGTTAACCACCCTTCCACCTCCAAAATTTCCCCAATTTTTTCCCCAATCACCTGCCATGAGCTCCATCACCGTCTTCTGCAATGTCGATGCACCATCCGCTGGTTTCACCACCAGCGCCGTCGCAAGGACTGAGCAGGAGCTCGGCCCTGGCTGGGTCGAAGATGATGTCTACCCGCCATTGGCTGAACTGCGTCGGGCACTTCTCTCTGATGCGGAGTGGGCTGCTCTATCCAGTTGGGAGAAGGACCTCTGGGAGATGAGCTACCGGCCGGACTAGGAGAGATTGGCCTGCATCGAGGAAATCCTCAAGTGCACCCCGGCGGCGGAACGGGCACAGAAGCATGCGGGGATATTGGATGGGCTACGCACCATCCGCGCAATTTCCACCAGCCACGTCGACATCCTCCCAAAGCCCGCTGCCCCTGCTGCAAGTGTCGGGGCCGTCGACATCGACGCCGCGGCTGTCGCTGCACCGACGCTCACAACCTGCTTGACAGATGCCCATGGCCACGACACTGACGGATACGGCTCCGTGGCTGTGTCCCAGCCATGTCGGCTGTTCACCGCGTCCCGGGATGCCTCGCTGACCCAACCATGTCGGCTGTTCGTCGTCCTCGGGCCGGACAAAATGGCGCCCACAAGGTGTTCGGCCATATGCTTCGACGATGACATTGACATGTTGACGCACAAGTTCAAGCTGGAGGTGACTCCAAGTATCAAGACACATGGGCAGGTGCTCCGGCCGGCACCATGGCCATCGTTCAAGTGCCATTCGGGAGCAAAATATCCTATGAGGCCATGTTCCGCTACTCAATTGCAGGGGTGGGTGTGTGCACTGCCTGCACATTCTCGTCTGCTGGACATGATGAATGTTACTCCAAGCTGGGTCATATCATCAATGGTGTCTCTTACTCATACCAAGGACACGCACAGCCGAGTCGAGCTGCGACCACTACCGTGGCCATCCTTCAAGTGCCGCCAAGTCTCGACACTATGGCAATTGGAAAAAATTATGAACCACACAGAAGTTCCCTCAGTTGATATAACCGTGCAAGACACGAGTGGTGAGAACAACAACATTTACATACCCAGTTTATATCTTGGTTCTGTTGCGGATTGGGAGACACTGTTCTGTTTGTGTATGAGATGTGACACTGCATCTTACTGTTTCAAGCACTTGGTCCATCTAGCTGCTGGAAAATGTCTTCTTTTGATCAGGCATATGGGGTTGTTTCCGGGAGATGACTTGTTATTTGGTGGTCCAAAAATTATACTATCAGTTTGGCTCTTGGAGTGTTTACAATCACTACGGCCAGAGCTCCCATGGCTGACACATGTGGGAATTGAAGTTGAGGAAAGAGGATTGCATTTCGATATTGGAATGATATTACAGGCTTGTTACTACTCTCTGCGAACTCACGACTATGGATGCTATTATCTTGCAACTGGAGATACACAAAGGTTACGTGCATCTTGCTTGAGTTGGAAGTCGGAGCTCAAGAACTTGGTTGTACAGAAGTACAATGTCAAGGATTTTTCTGAGCGTCATCTTTGTGGACCTACAGCAAGTTACCTTGTTTTAATAAACTTTGGTGCCATGGGAACAGGGTCCCTTCAAATTATGCAGCAACTTCGTAATACTGAACTGAAAGGAACTCGATTAAGCGAAGATATAAGTGCGAAGTGGCCTAGTCTGCAGCAACATAATACCACCAATCTGTGGAACCTTTCTTGCTGGAATGGGAGGAGCTTCCTGTTTATTATTCATGCATATCTTGGTGGTTTTTGTAGGCTCAAATGGGATGTTCGCATTACAGCGAGCTCTTCTATCTATCTGCTGCTACATATTTCACTCACATTTGGTGTTCTCCTGAATCATCCTAGTAAGATGGGTTTTATTATTCTTGGAGTTTTGAGTGATGCAGAGGCTTACATCCAAGAAAGGGAGACCTATTATGCTGAATGCCACAGTACATTGGTTGCTATGCTGGATATAGGGCTGATGCAATGGATGACCTCTTGGCTGGTTATTCACAATCTTTTCTTCGAGTTTAGGACTTATTTTACACCGGAGATGGTGAGCGATCATGATAAATTGAGCTCTGAGTTTGTGCAATGGGAAATTGCTTGGGCCACTCGTCTTGCATCAATGAAGCTTTGGTTTCCCTTTTATTATGCTGGACTTGATTCGCTATATGGTTGTGAAAATTTTCAGTGGACCATTGCCTGGTCCCTCAGTTCTCATTCCCCTGTAACAAGTCTTCAGACTCGATCAGTATGTGTCAGTTTCTTGATGCAGCATAATTATTTGTCCATCTACCATGGCATATGGTTCAGGCTTATGATGGGTAAGCTGACCAGTGACATTCTAATGGATAGTGCTTACAAGCTAGCTTGTGCTATAACATATCTGGCCGGTGGGGGGACACCACCATATCTGCCAGCTGTCGACTTCTTTCACATGGATACAAGTTGTTTTGTACTGATCAGCAGTGGTGCTAGTGATTTTCATCCGAGATCAGCCCGAGGGCAAGCTGAACTTCATGTGGAGGGGATTATGAGGAACCAAGCCGTGTGTTCTGTTGATCAATACATTCATCAGCAACTGCTCCTTGAAGCAACAACACTGAGGTATATTATCATTCTTGACAGTCCTCTGGACAATTGCATTGATGTTATACATCTGTCACTGCTCCTACCATGGGATCCTGGTGGCGAGGAATTCTTTGAGTACTTCATGCAGACCAAAGCTGAAAGAAGAGAGGGACAACAAGTCCACAACCTATTGCGTCAACCAGTTTTCTGCTTTGCCCTCACTTGTTCCTTCAAGAAAGTCCCTATCGACCACAAGTTCTACTTCGTCTTCGACCAAGTCCGTGCTGGAAACGACGACCACATTCATGATGCCGCCTCCTTCAACCTTGCTCAAGTCTACTTCAACAATGGCGACCACCGTGAATGTCGACTGTCGTGGGACCCAGGCGACAAGGACTCGGCGCCAGCATCGGCTTGGGGTCAAGCCGAGTTTCAAGGAGGGGGGAGTGTTAGGGAGCCTATCATGGACCCCTATTGGGCTGGTGCTTCTACGGTTGATGGGCTCAGCCCAATTGCTATCACAGGCAGGTGGCTACAAATATACAGAGGCAGAGCAACGAGCAGGCTATCCGAGGGATCACGGCTGGCACTGGCGGCGGCTCTCCTTCTCCCACCTCTGGCTCTCAATCCTGCCCCTTTCTTGCTTCTTCTATTTCAGCACACTTGTGCTTGTATCCAGCACCTGTACCTCGATCCAAACCTCCATATGCTGAGTGAATCCGGGTGAATCCCTTGAGATGCTAACAACCTCTCCTATTGTAGTTTTATAGCTCTTTGTACAGACTTTGTTTTGGTTCTCTGGTTTTAATAATGGACTATGAGGCTTTGCCCTGCAGTAAATATTCATAAAAATACAATGCGTGCCTTAGCCCTTTTAGTCACTGGGTTAGATTACTGCAAGATTGAACCCACTACAAAGCACCACTCCCTTTGAAGAAAAACTCATCGAACTCGGCCAAAGAAAACAGATAGATCAGAGAGGATGCAAAGCTATTTAGTTGTACAACAAGAAACCTCAAAAGATTCAATTGATTTCAATGAACAACCAGATCATAAAGTGACAATTCATCATGTCCCAACAAGCACACCACCAATTACATCGAATTGATCCCGATCAAGTCACGAGAACATTGTATTGAACATCCAAAAGACACACACACAGAGAGAGAGAGCCGTCTAACTACTACTATGGACCCGAAGGTCCTAATAGAACTACTCACACATGGTCATGGAGGCAGCAAGACTGATGAAGAAGGCTCCGACAATGGCCTCCTCCTCCGGCTGAACTTCGAAACAAGCCTCCAGATTGGATCTTTGTGAAACAGGAACTTGCGGCGGCAATAAAGTTCTTCTAAAAATACAGAGAAGGGTTTCGATATTTATAGGTATTTATGGCGGTGGAATCGAGCAAAGGCAGTTCTCGTGGGCCCCACATGCCCTACCGGCATGCCGTGTGACCATGTGGGCCCATGGTGGGTCTTCTCGTCCTCCCCTGAAGCTTCTAGGGTCCTTCGCCATTCAAAAAAATCATCAAAAATTGGCATCATGTTTTGACCTTCCTAAATATTAATTTCTTACGAAATAAAAAACAAGTAGAAAACAGAAATTGACATTGGCACTAAATTAAGAGGTTAGTCCATAAAAGAAATATAATTTGCTATAAAAAGTATATAAAAGTGATAATATAATAACATGAAACAAAACATTATAGATACGTTTGAGATGTATCACTCCTCTTCCTCCGCCTCCATGGTGATATGCTCGAATAGGGTGTCGCGCTCTGCCTTCATGACATGTAGCCGCCACCACTCACATCGGATATCGCGGGCGCTGCTGTACAACAGGAGCAGCGCCCGCTGCTTATCCAGGAAGCCATGCCCGTCCTCCGCCATGGTCATGACGGCGTTGATGTTCCCCTGGTCACCGGTGATCTGTTCCTCCGCGACCCGGTGTTTTTCGATGAGCCGGAGGTTGTACCTTTGGTCCTCCCGCGATTGCCGGAACACCGCCTGGGGCTCTTCTGCCATCATGACGATGAAGTGTGCTCTCGCCTCTTCCAAGGTAATGCTAACATGGACCGGCGAGGGCGGTGGCGCTGACTCGTCATTAGCCGCCTCGGCCATCATCTCGTCAGCGTAGCTACCCTCTTGAGAGCTCGCCGGCAATCCATCCTGTATTCGGCTGGCTCGACGGGCCTGCCAGTCAGCCGTAATGTTGGATAGCTCCTGCTTTTGATTGGTGGAGAGGCTATCCCACAGCGCTTTCGAGCTCCAGGCTATGGCGGACGTGGTACACGGAGGAGATCGGGAGCGGATGTGGTGCGGTGCGAATTGTGTTGGGCCTGGCCACGTACAAATAATGGGCGCCAGCTAGGCCAAGCGGCGCGCATTGTGAATGCGGGCTGCCGGAGTGGGTTTCTCGGCAACAGTGCTTGTTTAATGCCGACAGGCAGAATGACGAGCAACCGGTTTGAATGCGGAGAGAACCATCCTGTCACGTCGCTCTAGCATTGTATAGGCGCGGACACCGGGCCGTGGCGGGGGCCACGCTCTTGGACGGCGCGCCGCTTCACCTCCGGCTCCAGTGAGCGGTTGCGTCCGCTCCGGACCGACATGAATGCGGCGCTGACTTGCATGAATGCACGACAACTACTTCGCGTGGGAAAGGGCGCGTGCGAGGGAGAATATCTTTTCACTTACCGCACAAACTCTTTTCGGAGGTGGAATGTACTTCTCTTTCTCTCCGGGGTTTCTCGGAAAGTATCTTACGATTTCTTCGTCATAAATTATGGAAGTAACATTCCCCTCGGCACAGTCCAAAGACGCACCTGCGGTATTTAAACATGGTGTCCCGATAATAATAAATAATTTTTCATCTTCAGGCATATCAAGTCAAGTATAATAAAATCAGTAGGAATGCCGTGTTTGTCCAATCTCAAGAGCACGTCTTCAGCCACCCTATTAGCTTTCTGGTAAACTTGTCTGCGATCTATAAGGTTATTGCATTCGGGATACGTTCTCCTAAGTTTAAGTTATTATAAAGTGACAAGGGCATAACACTCACCCCTGCTCCGATGTCACAAAGAGCATTGTGTATATCGATATTACCTATAGAACAAGATATTTTCGGTATACCTGGATCTCCTAGTTTTGTTGGTATCTTCTCATCAAAGGGATAACTTATTATCATTGCCACCTGTTCTTCTGAGTTCAAACTTCTTTTGTTATTAACAATATCACACATTAACTTTGCAAAAGTGGAAATCTTCAGTGTTTAGTAACATGCAAAGGAACTTGAAGATTCTTAATAGCTTTCAAGTAAGAAGCATAAAGGTCATATAATAAGGAGGTCTAACTGTCTTCAGGTAAGGTTGAGTCTTCTTTGTTTTACCCAGACTACCTGATGTACTACTTTGTAAGGTCTTTGTCAATAATTAATAAAATGGCTGCATGCATCGCCCAGATATAGAGGCCGGGGGTGATCCTCCTTTTCTAAAAAAAACTGTCTTCGGGTAAGGTTGAGTCTTCTTTGTTTTACCTTTTTCTTTTTTCCTTCTCCTTATCTCTATCTTTATTTTTCTCAGGCATGACTTGTCCATCTTCAGTTCTCTAGGGGGATGGAGGCTTGCTCCTCTTTCCTTTTTCTGATTCTTTACTTACTTCCGGTTATGGGTCAACCTCTTCTTCATCATTTCAATTGACGATTTCTGCGTCGGGATCAACTACTTTGTTATTCCCTCCTTCTCTTCATCACATGGAGCATCTTGATGAAAGGGTTCTTCTCTGTCATCGTCATTATTAAGAATATCTGCATCCTCTTGAGTTTGGTGTTGACTGTCCCTCCTCTTCTGTGCATGCTCTTTTTCATACCATTCAGGTCCTTTAGGGTCCTGCATACTTTTACCACTTCTAGTAGTTATCACATTAGAAAGAACAAGATTATCTTCATCAAGTTCGGCAAGAATTAAAGATTGAGTTTCTAAATTTGCGAGCATTGATTTTCAATCATGCAAGAGTGTTCATCTAAATTTTTCACGGCATGACCTAAACCATCTAATCCTTCAAAGAGGTAAGATATAACATTTTCATTTTGATAAAGACATGTCCTCAAATCTTTGTTGAAACCTTCTTGGTGATGTTTAATATTTATTTATCACCTCACTGAGTTTGTCTTCCTACTGATAGATACTAAAGAGATCTATTTTTTCTTGTTTGGCTGGCATACCACCAGGTTTATTTATAATTAGTATAGAAGATATGTATAGATGTATAGACATGTAGATAGATTGGCTGGCATACCACCAGGTGAGGTTGCCATTTCTTGTAACACCCCCATGTATTAGCAACAGTAATCACCTTTTGATAATGCCAAGTCATCATATTTAATAGTGCTTGATCATCATTTGCATCATATCTCATTTCAAATTCCAATTCAAATTGAAATTCTAATTTAAAGTGAAAATAAAAGTTGTTCCAATTTGGAATAATTTTTTTTCCTTAATTAGCAAATATTCCATAACTAATTATGTTAAGAAAAACAACATCACCTAAAATCCCTAGATGACTCTAACATCATCAAAATAGTACCAAAACAACAATAATTAATCCATTTCATTTAAATAAAAATCAAACGAAATCATTTAATTACCAAACCATTTTCTGGTAGTGGTTAATAATGCACTGCAATTATTGAACTAAGTCACATATTTTACAAAACTTAAATGGTGGCTAAACTATTTTCAAAACAGAAACTAAAAAGGAAAACAGAAAAGAAAACAAAGAAAAAGAAAAGGGCCGCAATAACTGGGCCTAAGTCAAAACCGCAGCCCAGCCCACCTCGCCATCTCCTCCTTCCTACTGCTCACGCGCGCGGTCGCCCGTGCCCGACCGCGCCCGTCGCCGGCTAGCCGTCGCAGCCGCGCCCGGCTAGCTCCCGCGTCGCTACAGGAGGGCGGAGAGGATAAGAAGGCCCCCTGGAAACCCTAGCCGCCCCTGGGATCTTTCCCCCCTCCTCCCTTGCTCGCATTCGAGCTCGCCCGAGAGCTCCTCTCGTCGCCGCCGTCGATCCCGCGGCCACCGAGCCCCGATCGCCTCTCCGACGTGCCCATCGCGCTCGCCATCATCGACTGCTTCGTCCCCGACCTCGAGCTCAACCTCTACGCCGTCGACGCCCTCTTCTTCTTCCTCGGGCACCGCCGTCTTCACCGTCGATTCCGGCGCCACCGAACCTTCCCCGCGCACGCTTTGCTCACCTGTAGGATCCCGGTGAGCCCGCGCTCGTTTCCCCTTGCTTTCCCGCACGGATTCGTTCCCATTGCCGCCGCTGCCATCGCCGCCCGAAGCCTGCTCCGCCGCGCAGCTCGTCGCCGTCGCTGTAGTCGCCGTCAAGCCCATTTGAGCTCGTAGTAGAGCTTCACGCCGCCGTAGGAGTCGAACGCACTAGCCCACGCGCCTCGCCGTGATCGCAAACGCCGAATCCACCGTCGCCCGAAAAGCCCCGCCGCTGACCTCGTCGCCGGCGACGATTCCGGCCGTCTCCGGCGATGCCACCGCCACCGTTGGATGCGCGAGCGAGCGCTCGTTCTAACGCACCTAGCCGCGTGCCGAATGGCCGCCAGTAGCGCATTTCCGGCGAGCGCCAGAGGCCTCCGCCGCGTTTTTGGTCGCTGGCGGCTTGCCGCCGGCCACCGCCGACGTGGCATGGTCGGGCCCGCCTCTGGGTCGCTGACCATGGGCCCCACTGGCCCCAGTTGACCGAGTTGACCTGGTCAACTCGGCTGACAAGGCACACAGTGTCACTGACATGTGGGTCCCACCCGCTTAATTAACCTAATTAAGTTTTTAAATTAATCTAATTACTAATCTGACATTGACATATGGGCCCCACTAGCTAATTAGGATAATTAGTTAAATTAACCTCTCTTTAATTAAATGAGTCACTGACCAGTGGGACCCACTGGTCAGGTTTGACCTGGTCAGCCGGATTTTGACCGCTGACGTCACAGTGACATCATCCTGACGTCACCATGCACTGTTTCGGATAATTCGAATTTAAATAATTAAAATAATTCCAGAAATTCCAGAAAATGATTAAAACTTTGAAAAATCATATAAAATAAACCGTAACTCGGATGAAAATATTTTATATATGAAAAATGATCAGAAAAATATGAAGAATCCGAATATGTGGTCAAAATGCTTGACCATCACTCCTATCTAGATGAACATGGGAATTTTTGCCCGTATTCGATAGATGAATAGTGCATAACCTTAATAAAATAAATCCAAATAAATTCCTAATTTATCTAAAGCAGTTAGATAGGCATTATATCACCTCAACATATCATTTAGGCATGTCATACATCACTGTTGCAATATTGCCGTGAATTTATTGTTTCTTCCTCCTCCTTCTCTCCCGATAGACGCCGAGACCGTCGCCGACGCAGCTGGGTACGACTACGCTCCCGACGACCAGCCTTCCGACGACCAGCCCCTCTCAGCAGAGCTTCCAGGCAAGCAAAACCCCCTTGATCATCCAGATATCGCCCACTCCTTCTCTCTTATGCTTGCATTAGAATTGCTTATGTTGTTATTCCGATAGCTCCTATTCTGATGCATAGCCTGATTTTGTCGTCTGCTATTGATACTCTACCTGCTGTCCCATGATGCTTAGTTAGCTTTGCTATTGATTCATCGGTGGCCCATCACCCTTGTCCGTTTGCCATGCTTGATATCGGGCCGTGATCACTCTGGGTGATGATCACGGAAATGTTTACATTGCAATACTTAAACTGTTAAAGTCAGGCTGGCCCCAAGGGTGCCCGCGAGAGTATAACATTAAAGACGGGTCGGCTCCAAGAGCAGCCGCGCGATATGTGTTACCAAGTCGGAGCGACAGGAACCCTGTTCGTCTCTGCGAGTTACTAAATATGCCTAACGGATTTAGGTATTTGATCTGAGTGGGTCGTTGGCCCTATACGCACTACCACCATGTGGGATAATGGTTATGGGACCCTCTACGTCGTATGTATCAGCCGAAAGCTCTTCAGACGTCACAGCTCAGAGATGCGGGCTGATTGTTGGGGTGGGCTGGTTACGTCACTGGTGTATTCAGTGTCGCGCCTGGGCCCCGACCACCCTTGCAACGTGCAGGAGTGCAAAGGGCGATGGCTCAAGACCCCTTCGCACTTAGGATTTAGACCGGCGTGCTGACCTCTCTGCTGAGCCTAGGTAGGACTGCGTCGTGTCGATCTCCCGAGGCCGGGCATTACCCAGCAAGTGTGTCCGGCCAGATGTGATCGAGCGTGTTGGGTAACAGTAGTGCACCCCTGCAGGGAAGTTATCTATTCGAAGAGCCGTGTCCACGGTAACAGGACGCTCGTAGTTGTATCTTGATCCGCTACAACTACAAATGATTACTGTTACAATATTAAACTGATACTACTGCTCTCGGAATCACTTTCTCACAGGGTAGTTGAGGAAGGATCTCAGGGCAATACTAAAATATGATTGATTATATATTATCTTGCTCTACTCTCTTCTATTGCTGCAAGAAATGCTTCAAGATGCTAGTCTTCGATAGGCTAGGCTTCTTCCCCTCTGTTCCAGCATTTTCTGCAGTTTAGTCCAAATATATAGCCCCATTCCTTTGATACCAATGCATAATTAGTATAGATCTGATGTCAGTCTTGCGAGTACTTTGGATGAGTACTCACAGTTGCTTTGCTATCTTTTCTCCCATACCCACTTGTTGAAATCAGACGATGGAGTCCCGGAGCCAGACACCACCGCATGAGACAACTACCAGGAGAGCCCCGGAGGCACGTACTACTGGGTTGAGCCAGCCGACCAAGAGTAGTTCGGAGGCCCTAGGCAGGAGGCCTTCGCCTTTTCGATCAGTGTCGGTGTTTGTGCTAGCCTTCTTAAGGCAAACTTGACTAACTATGTCTGTACCCAGATATTATTTGTTTGTATGACTTATGTATTCGGGTCCTCGCGACCCCTGGTTTGTAATATGAAGATTTATGTTTAATTTGAGTTTAGAGTTGTGTTGTGATATCTTCCCGTGCGTCTCTGATCTCGAGCGTGCACGTTTGCGTGTATGATTAGTGCACGGTCGAGCAGGGGCGTCACAAGTTGGTATCAGAGCCGACTGCCTGTAGGAAGCCCCCTTCCAATTCCTTGGTCGAAGTCGAGTCTAGTCTTTGAAAAACTATATTTTACTAACATGGCTGTGTGGCTTACGGGCCCACGTCGCCAATGGGTGGTATTAGGATCTTTTATTCCTCTTCCTTACTCTGGGATTCTACTCACTCTTCTATTCAGGTTTAAATTTTACTAACTCTGACTCTAGGTTCACGTGATCACGTCCACCCGGAGCTTTGATTATCTGCAAATTACTTCCTTAAATGCACCATGCAAGAATTCACTCACTGTCATTTGACAATCTTGAATCTCCTCTGTTTCAGATGGATCGCTTGTTTCCGCCGCGTCCTGCGACACAGCTTGTACTGCAGACTTGGGCTCGTGATGCCCCTGGTTTTCCAGATGTCCTGATCGCCCTCCTAACCAGACTGGGCTACCGCTGGTACCCCGAGTACATGGTTTACGAGGATTACCGCGAGTTCAACCAGGAGCAATACCATGCCGATGTTCGTATCTTTGATCAGCGAAATGACTCCGTCACCGAGTTGTACACTTTTCACGGTATCGGCGTGACGATTGATATGGCAGTCCATGATGCTGCCCATTCTGCCGTCACACGTCTTCGTGGCGAGCATAGTCGCTTGGATGACTCCGAGTTCCGATACATCCCGTATGCCCCTGCTGGAGATGATACCGGATACTACACAGCTGTCTGTGCCCCTTACGAGCGACGTCGATATGACCCGCAGGTTTTGATTCAGTGCACTCAGGCTCTGGATCGCACTGCCCGAGCTCTTGCCGTCGAGTTGTTTGCCACTCGAGCACATCTCTACGATGCTATGACACAGTTGCTGCCAGCTGTTCGTGCAGGGATACATCCAGAGTACCTCCTGTACCCGCGCAGGACTCAGATGCCGACAGGTATTGATTGGCCTGCTGTTGGAGGTCACACACCCGCACGTGGACCTCTTCTTCCAGTTCGAGATCGGGTTCTGCATCAGAGTGCTCACGGGGCGCAGGACCTTGCTGCCATGGACACTCATCGTCCGCACCTGCAGTTACCTGGTTTCAGTGGTTTTCCCCGACGTTGATGTAGCCTTTGCTATGTCTCGTTGTGTACTCCTCACCGCGTGCCTGTGCGTCGCCTAGTATGTCTAGCTGTTTAATTTCCGAACTTATGCTGTCCGCGTGTAATTGACTCTGTGTATGGATCTGTATGTCTTACTTGACTACTGTTATGTATCAATTGCACTACCTATTCATAGTCATGTTACATCATGTTTGTCTCTAAACACTTGCAGTTGTTTTTACTAAACTGCCCCCTGTTAAATTTTAGCAGGATGGTTAGACCCGCAGGTCGTGGTCGTGGCCGTGGTGCCCACGATCCACCACCGCCAGACTATATGGCAGCTATGATGCAACAATTCGAACTGAACCGCCAGTTCATGGTTGGAATCATGGCTCAGTTCCCCCACCAGAACCAGAATGCTCAGAATCAGCACCCTGCTGCAATAACTCTGCAGGAGTTTGTGCGTCTCAGCCCCACTGTTTTCCGCAACTCTGAACAGCCACTGGATGCTGATGACTGGCTTCGCGACATCACCTACGAGATGGAGTCTGCCAATGTCGCCCCCACCAACTTTGTCACCTTCGCGCCCTACTTCTTGAAGGGTGCCGCTGCTCAATGGTGGCACACCCACAGGAGTTCATTACCTGCTGGGACAGTTGTTACTTGGATCGAGTTTCAGACTGCTTTCCGCGCCCGTTACATTCCTCAGGGAATCATGGACCGGAAGAAAAGAGAGTTTCGCAACCTCACTCAGGGCAGTAAGACTGTCGAAGCTTATCAGCAGGAATTCCTTAATCTGTCCCGCTATGCTGAAGAAGATGTTGCCACAGATGCTCGCAGACAGGAGAAATTCCGCGATGGACTCCACCCAGACCTCAAGCTTGCACTTGCTGTTCATGACTTCGCCGACTTCGCCACTCTGGTGAACAAGGCTATCCAGGTCGAGACCGCTCAGATGGAACACAGGGAATCAATCAAGCGCAATCGTGACGTTGGCTCATCTTCGAGCTCAGGACAATGGCGTAAGATCTGGATTCCCAACAGCATGTATCGTCCAACTGCCCCTGCGCTAAGGCCTTCTTATGCTGCACCTCGTCTGCCTCCTCCACCACCGAGGCGGCCAAGAGCTCAAGCTGCTCCACCACGTGCTGCTCCTCTTCGTCCTGAAGATGGTCTGTGTTTCAAGTGTCGCCGCCCAGGTCACCTTGCCAAGGACTGCCGCCAGAATCAGAATCAGTTGGCACTTTCTCCCACTGGCTGTGGAAATGGCCGTGGCAACAACCAGACCCGCAACTATAATACTGGGTCTTCTGCTTATGGACGTGGACAGTCTTACCACGTCGATATTGAAGAAGTTCAGGATCAACCTGATACTGTGATGGGTACCCTCCTCGTTAACTCAGTACCCGCTACTGTTTTATTTGATTCAGGAGCATCGCATTCATTTGTCTCTGGAGCATTTGCATTCATGCATGGCATACAATATGAAGAGATCCATACTCTAATAGTCGTTAAAACCCCTGGAGGCCGTTGTCAAACCTCCATCATAGCACACGATGTCCCTGTTGAAATCGAAGGATTGGAATTCCTTGTTTCACCCATCATTTTAAATTCTTCCAATATAGACCTCATTCTGGGAATGGATTGGTTGAAAGCTCACATTGCTTCAATCAATTGTGCCACCAAAGTCGTTCAACTTCTTCACCCCTCCGACGAGATAGTGAACTACACCGCCCGCATTACTCAGAATGCCGAAGCTCGGATATATGCTCTGAATGCTTTGAACGCTTCACCTCTTGAGGGAATTGAGAACGTTCCAGTCGTTCGCGATTTTCCGGATGTCTTTCCAGAAGAACTTCCAGGAATACCCCCTGTTAGAGCCGTTGAATTCGTCATCGACTTGAAACCAGGCACCACTCCTATTGCCAAGCGCCCATACAAGATGCCGCCGCATGAACTCCTTGAACTTAAGGAGGAAATCGACAAGTCACTTAAAAAGGGTTTCATCCGCCCCAGTTCCTCTGCCTGGGGAGCACCTTCTCTCTTTGTTAAGAAGAAGGATGGAACAAACCGATTGGTCCAGGACTATCGGCCTATTAACCAAGCAACAATCCAGAACAAATATCCACTTCCCCGGATCAATGATCTCTATGATCAGCTTGCTGGATCCTCTGTGTTCTCTAAACTCGACTTAAGCTTGGGTTACCATCAGATCCGAGTTCGTAAAGAGGATATTCCGAAGACCGCTTTCGTTACTCGTTATGGTTCATACGAGTATACCGTCATGTCCTTCAGATTAACTAATGCGCCAGCAACCTTCTCTCGATTGATGAACTATATCTTCATGGACTACCTCGACAAATTCGTCGTGGTTTATTTGGATGATATCCTTATATTTTCCAAGAATGAAGAAGAACACGCCGAACATCTTCGGCTTGTATTGGAGAAACTCCGAGAACACCAGCTGTATGCCAAGTTTTCCAAGTGTGAATTCTGGTTATCTGAGGTGACTTATCTTGGTCATGTGATTTCCAAAGATGGCATTGCTGTTAACCTAGAACGAGTTCAGGCTATTCTTGACTGGACTCCCCCGAAGAATGTCAAGCAGGTCAGAAGTTTTCTCGGTCTTGCTAGCTATTGCCGCCGTTTCGTCGAGAACTTCTCCAAAATTGCTAAGCCACTGACTGATTTGCTTCACAAAGGCAAGAAGTTTGAGTGGACGGAAAAGTGCCAAGAAATTTTTCAGACACTTAAAGATAAGTTGACATCTGCCCCAGTGCTAGCTCCCCCTGATTTCCGCAAGGACTTTGTGATATATTGCGACGCATCCCGTCAAGGATTAGGCTGTGTCCTAATGCAAGAGCGCAAGGTGATTGCTTATGGCTCTCGTCAGTTGCGTCCTCACGAAGATAAGTATCCAACACATGATCTCGAGTTAGCAGCAGTTATCTATGCCCTGAAGCTGTGGCGACATTACCTTCTTGGTAATCGTTGCGAGATATACACGGACCACCAAAGTCTGAAGTATCTGTATACTCAACCAGATTTGAACCTCCGTCAACAAAGGTGGCTCGAGACAATAGCTGATTATGACATGGATATTTCTTATACCCCTGGCAAGGCTAATGTAATGGTCGATGCCTTGAGTCGCAAGTCATATTGCAATAACCTCATGGTTCAGCAAGCACAACCACTTCTCTACGAAGAACTTCGCAAGTTGAACTTTCACATTGTCCCACAGGGTCATCTCAATACCCTGGTTGTTGAACCAGACCTCGATGACCTCATCAAGCATATACAGAAAGCTGACTCTGAGGTCGAGAAAATTAAGCGCGATCTCAAAAAGGGAAAGCCCTCATTCTTCACTGTTGATGCTGATGGCACCTTGTTCTTCAAAAATCGCTTGGTGGTTCCTAGAAAGGACAATCTGGATCTGACCCCGCGTGTCATGAAAGAAGCTCATGATACACCTCTTTCAATTCACCCTGGTAGTACCAAGATGTACCAAGACATTGGACAGAGATATTGGTGGCCTGATATGAAGCGAGACATTGCTCGCTATGTTGTTGAGTGTGACGTTTGCCGTCGCATCAAAGCAGAACATCAAAGGCCTGCTGGAACTCTGCAACCCCTTGATATTCCTGAATGAAAACGGGACAAAGTCGAAATGGATTTCATTACTGGTTTTCCCAGATCGCAGAAGGGTCATGATGCTATCTTTGTCGTCATTGACCGATTCTCGAAGGTTGCTCACTTTCTGCCAGTCAAGGAGACAATCACTGCTAGTCAGTTAGCAGACTTGTATATTTCCAGAATCGTGTCACTCCACGGTATTCCATTGGAAATCAGCTCAGACCGTGGCAGCCTCTTTACCTTAAGGTTTTGGAACAATTTCCAAGAAGCTATGGGAACTCATCTGTCCTTCAGCACCGCTTTTCACCCCCAATCCCAGGGACAAGTTGAACGAGTAAATTAAGTGCTTGAAGATATGCTTCGAGCTTGTGTGATCTCATTCGGTAAGAAATGGGAGGAATCTCTCTCATATGCTGAATTCTCATACAACAATAGCTATCAAGCTAGTTTGAAGATGGCCCCATTTGAAGTTCTTTATGGACGTAAGTGCCGAACCCCTCTGAATTGGTCAGAAACTGGGGAATGGTCACTCGTTGGTCCGGACATCATTCAACAAGCTGAAGAACAAGTCCGCATTGTCCGTGATCATTTGAAAGCTGCTTAGTCTCGTCAGAAGAGCAACTATGATCGAAAGCACCAGGTAATGGTATATCAACCTGGCGAACAAGCTTACCTTCGTGTCACTCCGATGAAAGGTACTCACCGCTTCGGAATCAAGGGCAAGTTAGCTCCTCGCTACATTGGCCCGTTCCGTATCCTCGCCATACGTGGAGAAGTGGCATATCAATTGGAATTGCCGCCAAACCTTTCACAAGTTCATGATGTCTTTCATGTGTCACAACTCCGTCGCTGCTTCAAGGATCCTATCCGAGCAGTGGATCATGAAGTGCTTGAACTGCAAGAGCATCTTTCTTATCAAGAGTATCCGATCCGCATTCTTGATCAAGCTGAACGTCGAACCCGTCAGAAGGCAATCAAGTTCCTTAAAGTTCAGTGGTCGAATCATTCTGAAGATGAGGCCACTTGGGAACGCGAAGATCGTCTTCGTGAAGAGTATCCCGCTCTCTTTCAGCCTGCCTCTTAATTCTCGGGACGAGAATTTCTTTTAGAGGAGGAGAGTTGTAACACCCCCATGTATTAGCAACAGTAATCACCTTTTGATAATGCCAAGTCATCATGTTTAACAGTGCTTGATCATCATTTGCATCATATCTCATTTCAAATTCCAATTCAAATTGAAATTATAATTTAAAGTGAAAATAAAAGTTGTTCCAATTTGGAATAAAAAATGTTCCTTAATTAGCAAATATTCCATAACTAATTATGTTAAGAAAACAACATCACCTAAAATCCTTAGATGACTCTAACATCATCAAAACAGTACCAAAACAGCAATAATTAATCCATTTCATTTAATTAAAAATCAAACGAAATCATTTAATTACCAAACCATTTTCTGGTAGTGGTTAATAATGCACTGCAATTATTGAACTAAGTCACATATTTTACAAAACTTAAATGGTGGCTAAACTATTTTCAAAACAGAAACTAAAAAGGAAAACAGAAAAGAAAACAAAGAAAAAGAAAAGGGCCGCACTAACTGGGCCTAAGTCAAAACCGCAGCCCAGCCCACCTCGCCATCTCCTCCTTCCTATTGCTCACGCGCGCGGTCGCCCGCGCCCGACCGCGCCCGTCGCCGGCTAGCCGTCGCAGCCGCGCCCGGCCAGCTCCCGCGTCGCTACAGGAGGGCGGAGAGGATAAGAAGCCCCCCTGGAAACCCTAGCCGCCCCTGAGATCTTTCCCCCCTCCTCCCTTGCTCGCATTCGAGCTCGCCCGAGAGCTCCTCTCGTCGCCGCCGTCGATCCCGCGGCCACCGAGCCCCGATCGCCTCTCCGACATGCCCATCGCGCTCGCCGTCATCGACTGCTTCGTCCCCGACCTCGAGCTCAACCTCTATGCCGTCGCATCGCCGTCGACGCCCTCTTCTTCTTCCTCGGGCGCCGCCGTCTTCACCGTCGATTCCGGCGCCACCGAACCTTCCCCGCGCACGCTTTGCTCACCTGTAGGATCCCGGTGAGCCCGCGCTCGTTTCCCCTCGCTTTCCCGCACGGATTCGTCCCCATTGCCGCCGCTGCCATCGCCGCCCGAAGCCTGCTCCGCCGCGCTGCTCGTCGCCGTCGCTGTAGTCGCCGTCAAGCCCATTTGAGCTCGTAGTCGAGCTCCACGCCGCCGTAGGAGTCGAACGCACTAGCCCACGCGCCTCGCCATGCCCGCAAACGCCGAATCCACCATCGCCCGAAAAGCCCCGCCGCTAACCTCGTCGCCGGCGACGATTCCGGCCGTCTCTGGCGACGCCACCGCCACCGTTGGACGCGCGAGTGAGCGCTCGTTCTAACGCACCGAGCCGCGTGCCGAATGGCCGCCCGTAGCGCATTTCCGGCGAGCGCCAGAGGCCTCCGCCGCGTTTTTGGTCGCCGGCGGCTTGCCGCCGGCCACCGCCGACGTGGCACGGTCGGGCCCGCCTCTGGGTCGCTGACCATGGGCCCCACTGGCCCCAGTTGACCGAGTTGACCTGGTCAACTCGGCTGACTGGGCACACAGTGTCACTGACATGCGGGTCCCACCCGCTTAATTAACCTAATTAAGTTTTTAAATTAATCTAATTACTAATCTGACACTGACATATGGGCCCCACTAGCTAATTAGGATAATTAGTTAAATTAACCTCTGTTTAATTAAATGAGTCACTGACCAGTGGGACCCACTGGTCAGGTTTGACCTGGTCAGCCGGATTTTGACCACTGACGTCACAGTGACGTCATCCTGACGTCACCATGCACTGTTTCGGATAATTCGAATTTAAATAATTAAAATAATTCCAGAAATTCCAAAAAATGATTAAAACTTTGAAAAATCATATAAAATAAACCGTAACTCGGATGAAAATAATTTATATATGAAAAATGATCAGAAAAATATGAAGAATCCGAATATGTGGTCAAAATGCTTGACCATCACTCCTATCTAGATGAACATGAGACTTTTTGCCCGTATTCGATAGATGAATAGTTCATAACCTTAAAAAAATAAATCCAAATAAATTCCTAATTTATCTAAAGCAGTTAGATAGGCATTATATCACCTCGGCATATCATTTAGGCATGTCATACATCGCTGTTGCATTATTGCCGTGAATTTATTGTTTCGTCCCCCACCTTCTCTCCCGATAGACGCCGAGACCGTCGCCGACGCAGCTGGGTACGACTACGCTCCCGACGAGCAGCCTTCCGACGACCAGCCCCTCTCAGCAGAGCTTCCAGGCAAGCAAAACCCCCTTGATCATCCAGATATCGCCCACTCCTTCTCTCTTATGCTTGCATTAGAATTGTTTCTGTTGTTATTCCGATAGCTCCTATTCTGATGCATAGCCTGATTTTGTCGTCTGCTATTGATACTCTACCTGTTGTCCCATGATGCTTAGTTAGCTTTGCTATTGATTCATCGGTGGCCAATCACCCTTGTCCGTTTGCCATGCTTGATATCGGGCCGTGATCACTCTGGGTGATGATCACGGAAATGTTTATATTGCAATACTTAACCTGTTAAAGTCGGGCTGGCCCCAAGGGTGCCCGCGAGAGTATAACATTAAAGACGGGTCGGCTCCAAGAGCACCCGCGCGATATGTGTTACCAAGTCAGAGCGACAGGAACCCTGTTCGTCTCTGCGAGTTACTAAATACGCCTAACGGATTTGGGTATTTGATCTGAGTGGGTCGTTGGCCCTATACGCACTACCACCACGTGGGATAATGGTTATGGGACCCTCTACGTCGTATGTATCAGCCGAAAGCTCTTCAGACGTCACAGCTCAGAGATGCGGGCTGATTGTTGGGGTGGGCTGGTTACGTCACTGGTGTATTAAGTGTCGCGCCTGGGCCCCGACCACCCTCGCAACGTGCAGGAGTGCAAAGGGCGATGGCCCAAGACCCCTTCGCACTTAGGATTTAGACCGGCGTGCTGACCTCTTTGCTGAGCCTAGGTAGGACTGCGTCGTGTCGATCTCCCGAGGCCGGGCATTACCCAGCAAGTGTGTCCGGCCAGATGTGATCGAGCGTGTTGGGTAACAGTAGTGCACCCCTGCAGTGAAGTTATCTATTCGAATAGCCGTGTCCACGGTAACAGGACGCTCGGAGTTGTATCTTGATCCGCTACAACTACAAATGGTTACTGTTACAATATTAAACTGATACTACTGCTCTCGGGATCACTTTCTCACAGGGTAGTCGAGGAAGGATCTCAAGGCAATACTAAAATATGATTTATTATATATTATCTTGCTCTACTCTCTTCTATTGCTGCAAGAAATGTTTCAAGATGCTAGTCTTCGATAGGCTAGGCTTCTTCCCCTCTGTTCCAGCATTTTCTACAGTTTAGTCCAAAGATATAGCCCCATTCCTTTGATAACAATGCATAATTAGTATAGATCTGATGTCAGTCTTGCAAGTACTTTGGATGAGTACTCACGGTTGCTTTGCTATCTTTTCCCCCATACCCACTTGTTGAAATCAGACGATGGAGTCCCGGAGCCAGACACCACCGCAGGAGACTACTACCAGGAGAGCCCCGGAGGCACGTACTACTGGGTTGAGCCAGCCGACCAGGAGTAGTTCGGAGGCCCTAGGTAGGAGGCCTTCGCCTTTTCGATCAGTGTCGCTGTTTGTGCTAGCCTTCTTAAGGCAAACTTGACTAACTATGTCTGTACCCAGATATTATTTGTTTGTATGACTTATGTATTCGGGTCCTCGCGAACCCTGGTTTGTAATATGAAGATTTATGTTTAATTTGAGTTTAGAGTTGTGTTGTGATATCTTCCCGTGCGTCTCTGATCTCGAGCGTGCACGTTTGCGTGTATGATTAGTGCACGGTCGAGCAGGGGCGTCACATTTCTGAACTAAAATAAGTACTGTAGTGAATGGAGGGGGTACTTTGCCCCTTCCATGCTTGGTAACAAAAATATTTTTTTTGAGAAAAAACAAAAATATAAATGACATTGAGGACGTTGAACGGTGATGTGCCGATGCTCGTGCCATGGCGACGATTGTCGGGAGCAATGGGCCAGCGTCTGTCGTCGATTGACAACTAAGAAAACATGGTCTGCTTGTCTCCAAAAAAAACATGGTTTGCTTAGTAGAATATTTGGGGCCAGTTCTTTTGATGGCTTCTTGAATAAGCTGGAATAAGCTGCCCTCTACCCATCTTATTCTAGAAGCCCAACCGAATTTATTTTTTTAAAAGTCTATTAATTAAGACTTGCCAAGTAGGCTTCTAAAAAAATATTTAGTTTGGCTTCTAGAATAAGCTGGATAGGAGGCAGCTTATTCTAGAAGCCCAAAAAATCCACCAAAAGAACTGGCCCTCATCTTGGACACTTGGAGCACTTTCACTATTTTTGCCTGGCGAAAGCAAATCATTCTATTTTATTTGCACTTGGAGCACTTCCACTATTTTTCCTATGTTGCTCTCATCTTGGACATCAATATGGTTTCTAGTACATCAACAATGTTACTGTTTCATTAATATTTATTATTGCTTACACGTGGCCACTTATTGGTCATCATGCATAACACTTGACTATTTCCAAATGGTATGCAGCTCCACACCCTATTTAGAACGCTGGATCGAGAAACGCTAAAATGGAAAAGGTAAAGAAGTGGGATAGAAATCCAAGTGGAAAACATAGAGGAATACGAATTATAAACACAAAGATAATATAATTATACTGCTTAGAATGCACTCAACTCAAAAATCACCTGCCCCTGGTAATATGGTTAAACCATGGTAAGATACTTCAACCATTAAAGCTTGGCCGCACTTGCCTTTTATGGTCTCAGTGTTCCCGTTCGTGTGCATCCAGCAAAAATTGAACCCGCAAATCTACTACTTATGAGGTGGGTGCTTTAACCATTCAGCCATGGATACTTAACAATGATTATCGTACATTGTAAATAACCGATTTTCATATAGATAGACATATCATAGTGTGTAAAATGTTTGTCTCAGTAACGAAACCACTTCTCAAATTAGCAGAAAACACATTGTTTTAACGAAATCACTAATTAAGGAGTACTCCTTCCAAAGATCACTCTCACCTCCTTAGGTTGCGAGAAGTGGCGCACTGCATGCGTGCCACTTGTCATAACCTGTTAGTTTTTCCTTTTTTCGTAGATCCGTTTATACAAAACTTTTTATCTCTTAAACCGTGTGTCCAAATCTCGAACCGTTTTCACCATTGAATTTCTCGCGTCGAGATCTTCAAAATTAGATCCCATGTTGATAGGTTTTGATGATTTTTTTTTCATGAAAAAAACGGACGAAAAAACCGAACCGGAAGCATGTTTTTTTTCCTTTCCGAAAGAGGCACGGCCGTGCCTCTCGCGAAAGCAAAGCCATGTCTCTCGCGGAAGCAAAAACGTGCCTCTCGCGGAAGAAAAAAGAAAACAGAAAATACGTTTTTTTCCCGTTTCCGAGAGGCACGACCATGCCTCTCGCGAAAGCAAAACTGTGCGTTAGGCCGATATGAATGAATGCTGACCATTGAACTATGTGTTGGGGTTGGGGTTGGAGTTCATGGCGAGGGAGAGGTGGTAAAACAGAGAGGGTGGAAGAAGAGAGGTGGTGAAACAGAGAGCGTTTGAGTGCGGTGCTAGGTTAGTAGGGTGGGTTAATATAGGAGCGTTAGGCCGATATGAATGAATGCTGACCATTGAACTACGTGTTGTTCATAATGCAGATGGACAAGGGCAAGGAGGTCGTGGCACCATTGGAGAAGGGCAAGGAGGTCGTGCCGCCGTCGACGTGCCGGTGCGTGATCACCCAAGCGCCAAGTGGAGGAACTATGGACACTACCATGAGGAGTCGGGACCAAGCCACTTCTGCAAGGTTATCCTTGGTCCGAAGCTGGAGAGTCTGCCAATGCCTCTGGAGTTCACGAAGCACTTCCCCGCCGTCCCTTCAGAGTTCAAGCTAAAGACCAACACCGGCTGCGAATGGAGGGTGACTGTGAGGGTGGTCAACGGCAGGGTTACCCTTGATCAGGGTTGGGCCACCTTCGCCGCCGTTCACCAGATCATGATCGGGTACATGCTGACGTTCAAGTTGCTGACCCCCGACACCATGAAGGTGATCGTCTTCAACGACGAGGGCGTGGAGGTGGTCGCCAAGTGCAAGCAGCACGACAATGCCTTCGCCGTGACCGCCTGAGCTCCTGTTGCCCGTTCCTTGTTGGTTGTTGGTTTAAGACTTGGTTTTGTTTAAAACTTATCGTGCTATGTTGGTTTAAAACTTGTGATGGGTGCTTAAGACTTGTGTTTGTGCCTAAGTTTGTTCTGTTGCTCTAGTTTTGTTCTGTTTTGTTCATATGTGCCTCTGGTAACCTCACCACATCGAGGAGGAGGTTACCACACAACTGTCCTGGATGTAATCAAACAACCGGACTTGTGTTTCCCCTTAAACAACTCGACAACCAAACATCAGGCCTTCCGTTTCGGCACATGCAGGCTAGAGGGAATGCAGGCAACCAATCAACAGATGATGGTTTTTTGCCTGCATATGCTCAGTCAGGCCCAACGTGGACAAGTATGCAAAGGGGCAAAAAACGATGCAGGTAACCAAACGCATCCTTAGCTGCTAGCTCGTCTGCACACTGCCATAAATTCCTTTTGAAACAAACAACCTATCAACAAATTCAAGAGAAAAAGATGCACCAAATCACACAACTGCGTGCATACAGGATCTATCGACAAAATACACTACCTTAGCTAGCCAGCTCCGCTGCACGCGCGGTGAAATAAATCACTTTCGAAAAAACAATCTATCCATTCCATCCTGGAAAATAAGTGTAGCTGTCTGTTAGCTTGGTTGCAGTTTGGAATTACTCACCTCTTCTGTTCAGCTCTGAAATTTGAACTGTTTAATGATACAGAAACCTCATAAGGCAATAATTGATTCATAATCAATCGCCATAGCACAAAATCAAGTCTGAATGAGCCCTGACGACTAGCTAATTAAACTGTCTCTATCAGAAAACTTCAAAGCAACCGAGCTAAAATGGCCACCCTTGTTTCTTGTGTTGAAAAATGCAAGTTAGCCCACCCAAGCTACTAGATCAAGGGATACAAGGCATGAACCACGCCGGCCGCGGCTTGGTCCGGCGTCGCCCGAGGCCCTCCACCTTCTCCACCCTACCGTCCTTGAGGCTGAACACCCTGACGAGGTCAGCAGCACAGTCATTGGCATACCCTTCGCTGGCGTAGTAGACGCATCCGGCCTTGAGCTCCGGGTGCTCCCTCGTCGGCACGCATAGCGAGCTCTTCCCCCCGACGAACAGCGTGACATCGCAGATGTCGTCCGTCTCCCTCCACTCCTCACCGCCAGCGTCGAGGACCTGCACCTTGAAGGACGGCAACGCCCGATAACCATGCGTGGCTTCCTTGACCACCACCATCAGCCGCCCGCCCGGCACCGCCACAAGGAACCTGCGGTGGTCCAAATCGGCCGGCAGCAGCAGCCTTGGTGCGACCACCACGCTCGTGAACACCCCCGCATCATCAGCGTTGTGCTCCCATGCCTCCACTTGACCGGAGTATGTGATCGAGTAGAACCTGCCCTCACAGTGGATGGCGTCCTCGATGCCGTCGGGCGAGGGTGTCGTCCCGCACACCGTCTTAGCGAGGTCGACGACGTCGCGCGCCAGCCGCCATGCGCGGCCCTCCGCCGTGGCGAAGGTCACAAAGCCAAACTGGGTGCCCGTGATCATCATGGCGGCGGGGCACGGTGGGGAGTTGGGAGAGGGCGATCTTGCGGCAGAAGGAGCGCATGTGCTTGGCACACATGTCGTTGGCAACTATCCTATGCGTCCCGTCGGACGGGTTGTCGTCGTAGACGGGGTGCGGTGGGGCTCTAACGAAGTGCTTCAGGTCGAGCACGAATTGTCCATTTTGATCGACGAGGCAGGGGATGGTGGTGATGGCAGGGAGATTGCGTTGCTCGCCGGTGATCGGGTTGACAAGGCGCATCCGGGCCTGGTCGTCGCCGGTGACGAGCCAGCCGTCAGAGGAGGAGCCCAGGACGACATGGTGACGCAGCCCGGGTTCGGGGACGCGCACGGTGGTGGTGCAACCGTCGGAGAGGGAGAAGAGCGTGGCGGTCTCCGGGGTGCGGCCACGGAGGAGGAGCCACGGCGCCTCCGGCTTGAACGCTCCGCGCCAGGCACGGAAGACGGCGGCGAAGGCGAGGCGGTCAAGGAGGCTCAGCCGGCCGTGGATGTTGGCTAGTATATCCACGGGAAGGCTGGCGACGACGGCGTCGGCGTCGGCCTTCTTTCGGTATCGCTTTCGCCGCATCGCACGCCGGCTAGTTGGTAAAATGCCCCAGTTTTGCTCTGCAGTTGATAGATAGAATGCCACATCTTTGTTGACGTATAAATGTGTTGTCTAGTCTCTTCCAGATCGGTCTTTTGGTTGCATTGGCTAGAGCATGCACTTTTACATGGTATCAGAGCCAAGAGGTCTTGAGTTCAAGACCCGGCTGGCGCAATAAAATTACAGCCCATTTTCGGTCCACGTTTAGGCCTGAGGGAGCCACACGTGAGGGGGAGTGTTGACGTATAAATGTGTTGTCTATCAGATCGGTCTTTTGGTTGCATTGGCTAGAGCATGCACTTCTACAATCTTAGCTTCTTTGCCAATTGACAAAACGAATGCCACATGATCATGTTACTTTGCTAGATGACATGAATGACCAAAAATGTATCCCTAACCAAAATAACAGAAGAAGAAAAAGTACTGCACAAAAGACTCATCCCAGATACAGAGAGTTCATACATACCAAACAAATCTCAGCAGGGCGTACGACAGCACCACCGTGGAGTGAATTGCAGAAAACCACCACATTAGCGCGTAGGTTTGCAGAAAACACTGATTTACGAATTTGGAACAAAAAACACTGATTCTTGGTCTAATCTTTTGCAAAGAACACTGATCGGTCGCTTTAGGCATTTTAACCATGATTATGACATGTGGGGCCATATTTGATGATGTGGCGTAACGGTTCACAATAGACGACGTTAGATGAGGGGTTTTCTAGATTTACAAAACAGTCCCTGTAATTTTACAGGGACAACCTTCAAGCAAAAAACAAAAAGCAATCTTCCCCATCTATGGATTTTGGGCTGCCAGCGGAAGCAGAGGGCACCGGCACAGGCATGCGCTGATGCGAGCTCACCTCGTCGGAACTCTTGGGCCGCTGCGAGCTCACCTCCCCGGATCAACTCGCCGCTGCTGCGCGCCGCCGCCGCCGCTAGCACTGCTCGCGGCCGCACCACTGCTGCGCACCGCCGCTACTGCTCGCGGCCGCGCCCCCGCCGTTGCTCGTACTGCTCGAGGCCACCCGCCGCTGCTGCTCGAGGCCGCCCGCCGCTGCTGCTCGAGGCCGCGCCGCCGCTGCTCGCGGTCGCGCTCCCGCCGTTGCTCGTACTGCTCACGGCCGCACCGCTGCTGCCCGCCGCCGCCACCGCTTGACCAATGATCTGCGCCGCCCGCCGCTGCCTGCTCCAGTGCTGCGTGCCGCAGTCGCTGCTCGCGGCCGCGCCGCTGTTTCTTGCTCTGGTGCTATGCCCAGCAGAAAGGAGGCGGCGAGCGCCGCGGCCTGGCGGTGCAGTTTGGCGGCGGTGGCCTCCGATCCCGATTGGATGGGGGTGGGGGATTTAATTTTTGAAGGGAGGGCTTCTTTGCGAAAAATACCAGTCTACGTCGTCAGTTGCGAACCGTTACGCCACGTCATCAATTGCGAGCCCCACATGTCATAATCGTGGTTAAAATGCTTAAAGCAACTGATCAGTGTTTTCTGCAAAAGATTATTCCGAAAATTAGTGTTTTTTGTCCCAAATTCGTAAAACAGTGTTTTCTGCAAACCTACGCGCTAATGTGGTGGTTTTCTGCAATTCACTCCACCACCGTGAGATGAGCGGTTTGGAAGTCAGCACGGCAGCAGAGACCATCTGACGCCGTCGGAGCCGAGGGGAGAGAGAGCGCGCGCTCACCTGAGAGGGCCCTCTTCGGGTCGCTGCTGTTGGTTGTCGCCTTCGCGGACGGGGGCGAGCTGGGGTCGGCGGAAGGTGGCCCAGCCAGGAGAAGGAAGAACGGAAGAGATACGAGATGCGAGCGTGCGGTGGAGGACTTGCAGGTGCGCGGGAGAGCGGCCGGCGGGTTGGATGGTTGAGCTCCGGCGGCGGAGGAGCAGTCGAGCGGAACAGAGAGCAGCCCCTGCGTTCCTTCTGGATTTCAATTGGGCAATTTGATCCTTTTCATCTCAAGTTTTTTTTTAGAACTCCTTTTCATCTCTAGTCGAGACAAACCTGGTCATATGGGCCGGCACGGCACGGGTTGCGTCAGCCCTTTTATAAAAGAGCCGGACATGATGACACCAACTAATTAAGGAGTATGTCAAAGAAACTAATCAAGAAGTACTCCTTCGGGAGCCCTCCCAAGGGTTATTTGAAGTGGGCTGGAAGCGCGCCACGTGTCACGCTCTGCATGCTTCCTTTGGATTTTATTTTTTTATTTTTTCTGTACCTGTGTTTGGCTTTTAGATGATTTTTATTCGGCTTCTCGGTTTTTTTCCGGCTTTTCTTAGGTTTTGGACAAAAAAATTAGAAAAAAATTGCACGCCAAACCGCGTTTTCTTTCCTTCCGCGAGAGGCACATATTTACTTTTCGTGAAGGCACAGATTTGCTTACGTGAGAGGCACGGCCGTACCTCTCGCAAAAGAGAAAAAAACACGTTTCTTTTTTCTTTCCACGAGAGGCACAGATTTACTTCTCGTTCAGGCACGAATTTGCTTCCGCTCGGAAAAGAAAAAAATGTGTTTTTTTCCTTCCGCGAGAGGTACGAATTTGCTTACGCGAGAGGAAGGGCCGTGCCTCTCGCAAAAGAAAAAAACATGTTTTCTTTTTTTTTCCTACCATGAGAGACACGGATTTACTTCTCGTGAAGGCACGGAAAAGGAAAAAAAAAACGCGTTTTATTTTTTTCCTACCATGAGAGACACGATATACTTCTCGTGGAGGCACGGAAAAGGAAAAAAAAACGTTTTTTTTCTTCCGCGACAGGCACGATTTATTTCTCGTGGAGGCACGTATTTGCTTTCGTGAGAGGCACGGATTTACTTCTCATGGAGGCACGGATTTGCATCCGCGAGAGGCATGGTCGTGCCTCTTTGAAAGGGAAAAAACGTGCTCCCGGTTCAGTTTTTTTCATCCGGTTTTTTCGTGAAAAACAAGTTTGTCGAAATTTATCAACATGAGATCTAGTTTTAAAAATCTCGACGCGGGGAATCCAACGGTGAAAATGGTTCGAGATTTGGACGCGCGGTTTGAAAGATAAAACGTTTTGAATAAACGAATCTACGAAAAAAAATGGAAAACTCTCAGGTTGTGACATGTAACGCACATGCAGTGTGACACTTGTCACAACCTGAGATGGTGGGAGTGACCTTTGCAAAGAGTACTCCTTAATTAGTGATTTCAAAAGATTGGCCTGACACGTGACTTTTAAAGGCCGGGCCGGCATGGCACGGCTGTGAAAAAGGTCGAAATAGCCATAAAAAAAAATCCAAATCAGCATAAAGAACCCAAAAAAAAAGAACTGTGCTTGCACTTTTTTTTGACTTTTCAGGCTTTTCCTGGTTTTCCTAGGTTTTGAAGCAAACTTTCTTTTGCAAAGTACAACTGTGCTTCTCAAAAAAGAAAAAGGAATTGTTCTTGCACGAGAAGCACAGATTTGCTTCTAGGAAAGGAAAAAATACGTGCTTCCGCGAGAAGCATAGATTTGTTCTAGCGAAAGTATAGATTTGCTTCTGCAAGAAGCGAGGAAAATAATCTATGATTCTCGAAAAGGAAAACAAAAAGTGAAAATCCGCAACCGTGCTTCCGGGTTCTAGTTTTTTCCATTATTCGTTTATTCGCTGGATTTATTTTTCCAGTAATTGCTTTTTCTGTTTCTGGTTTTTTTTCCTGATTTATTGTTTTTTTGGATTTTTCTTGAAAACAAAAGTTTGTCTAAACCTATTAACATGGGATTTAGTGTCGAAGATCTCGACGCTAGAAATTCAACGGTGAAGACGGTTTGGGATTTGAAACCACGGTTCAAGAAACAAACATTTTGAATAAACGAATCTACGAAAAAAGGAAAACACACAGGTTGCGTCACTGAAGAAATCTATTGGATATGAATACAATGGTACAATGTTTATGACACATTCCTCACATTTTATTAGTTAAATTTAATATAAAAAAACTGAACACCATTTTTCTGGAACATGAATTAGTTGACTAGGAGTGATGGTTGCTTTTAATATAGGTATTTATCAAGAGGGGAGAGAAATATGGAGAATCTATCACTGTAATGGCAATGTTTTTGCGTCATTAACTTATTGAACGCATTGCTCAGACTTTATCTTTAGGCTAAAAACTCAGCATCTCACCATTGGCGGTTGGATACAGCGACCGGGGCGCATGAGCATCGTTCCCTTCCTAGAGGCATTGCTAATGAAGAATCTTTCTCATTGTCCTTATGATGTCAAAAAATGATTGCACGAATATGCTCGTTGTTATAGTTCGTCGATCATTGTTTTGATCACTTCAGAGTTTCTTTTATTTTTTACTTTTTCCTTCATGGGCATAGATTCGATCTTGTATGACTTTGCCTTATACCTATGTGGTTCTTTGTATGTGCATTGGTGTTAACCGTATAATCATGTAAGTGCTAGTTATGTGCCCATTGTGTTTTCATCGCCTTAGAGCATCTACAGCCGGATATATCTAATCCGGCCCGTCAGACGCACGCGGATGTGCCCGGTCGCGTCCGCGGGCACTGATTGGGCACCCCTCATTTTTCCTCTGCTGCATTCAACTACCTTATATTTGATACCTTAAATTCATACAAAGCATGCAAAAAAAAATGTGTACTACGTAGACCCTAGCTCACGCTACTCATCGTCGTCGGAGATGTTAATGACCTCCGTGCCAGCAGTGCCGGACGACCCTGCCTTCAGGTGAATAGCCGCCTCATCCCCCTCCGGCTCGTCGTCGTAGTCAATCTCAACGAAGATCTCGTCAAGCTCGCGTCCCGCTGACGGAGGAAGCGGCGGTTGGCCTCCACCTCCGCCTCCGAGTGGATGGAGTCGAGGATAGCCTGCTGCTCCACCGCCTCATCCACTGGGCCACCTCGAACTCCGCGAGCGCCTCGGGCATGCCGAAGCCCGCAGCAGGAGGCGCCGGATCCGCCTCCTACTTCTCCGGCTTCGCGTCCGCCATGGCCGCGCCTTGCTCCTCCTCCACCACCACCTCTTCCTCCTCCGGCTCCGGCGAGTCAAGAGCTAGGCCGGCTGCGATCCGGCCTTCGTGCCTAGCCTGGATCTGCTAAAGGACCTCGAGGCGCCGCTCCGCTGTGAACGTAGCATAGGTTGTGACCCGATGCCGGAGCATGGCTAGCGGCGGACGGCAACTGCAATGTGGTGGTGACGGATGAGAGGGGAGGGAAATGTAGACAGGTAGGATTTGGGTGCCGATGTCCAGCTTATATAGCTGGACTAAGGCCCTTGGGCGGCATGCCGGAGCGGCGTCACGCGGCGCCATCGAGAGTCGAAGGAGATGCCCGCCAGATCGAAGGGTTTCAGAGTGTTTCCGCGTGGGTCCTAGCGGTCAGTCCGACTTGACGGACGCGCTCGGGCGCGCCCGGGCCTCCCCATATCCGTCCCAGATTTCAGTGGCGGACCTAGAAATAAAATAGAAGGTGTGCACACTTTAAAAAAATTGAGACTATTTTAATTAGCTTGCATGGGTCTTAAAAATCAGCTAATTTTTATATGGTGAAAAATGTTTTCCAAAAATCTGGGTGTGCCATGGCACACCTGGCACACCCCCTGGGTACGCCACTGTGAGATTTAGGCTGGATATGAGGCCGGTAAGGCGTTCGTCTGGATCGGTTTTTTTGACCGGTGAGTAACCGAGCTGTCCATCTAGGGTACAGGGGGTTTGGGAGCCTGGCTGTAGATTCTCTTGTTCGCTTCAAAGTTAACAAAATCCGCCCTTTTTCTAACTAAAACAAAATTAGATCCGTCCTTTTTTTCCCGAACAAACGACAGAGCTTTCAGCTTAGTTTGTTTTCTACGCACGGCCGAGCAGGAACGGACGATCACAACCAAGCATCCGCTTATATCCTAATGATCGCGTCCTAATCACCCATCCCCTGCTTGATTTCAACGCCGCAACACACACCAAGAAGGTAGAGATCGAGCCCCTGGATCGAGCACGCATGGCGGCCAGCAACGGCGGTGCGCTCCCCGTCGTGGACATGACGCCGTTCTTCGCCGGGGACGGTGCTGACAACGACGGTGCGCGCGCCCGAGCCACTGAGGCCGTGCGCGAGGCGTGCTAGGCGACCGGGTTCTTCCGCGCGGTCAACCACGGCGTGCCGCGCCAGCTCATGGCGCGCGCGCTCGAGCTGTCGGCGGCGTTCTTCGCGCTCCCAGACGAGGAGAAGGCCAAGGTGCGGCCGGCCGAGGGTTCCGCCGCCGCGCCGCTCCCGTCGGGGTACGCGCGGCAGCCCGCGCACTCGGCCGACAAGAACGAGTACCTGATCGTCTTCAACCCCAAGCTCTGGGTCAACCAGTACCCCGCCGAGCCGGCCGGATTCAGGGACGCGCTGGAGGAGTGCTACGCCAAGCTCACCGACCTGGGGCTGCTGATCCAGGACATCCTGAACGAGTGCATGGGCCTGCCGCCAGGCCACCTCGCCGGGTACAACGCCGACCGCGGCTTCGAGCCTTCGACTTCCTCCTGGCGAGGAGAGCAACGGCATCAGCGCGCACGAGGACAGCAACTGCATCACCTTCGTCCTGCAGGACGGCGTCGGGGGCCTGGAGGTGCTCGGCGACGACGGCTGTTGGGTCCCAGCAGATCCCCTGGAGGGCAGCATCGTCGTCAACCTGGGCGACGTCGTGCAGGTGCTCAGCAACAACAAGTTCAAGAGCGCGACGCACAGGGTGGTGAGGAGGCCGGGGACGCACCGGCACTCGCTCGTCTTCTCCCTCAGCCTCCACGGCGACAAGTGGGTCGAGCCGCTGCCGGAGTTCACGGGAGACGTCGGCGAGCCGCCGCGGTACAGAGGGTTCCGGTTTAACGAGTACCTGCAGCTGCGGATGAGGAACAAGACGCACCCGCCGTCCAGGCCCGAGGATGTTGTCCACATCACCCATTACGAGATCTAGCTCGCAAAAGAATGCACCCATGAAACTTCACAAGCACACTAATAATTCCTTAATGTTCGCCACAGAAAAATTCAGAATTTTTTGATTTTTTTTCTATTTTTTGAATTTACTGTTCATCCAAAGAGCATATGAGTTTGCGAGCAGATACTTCACATCTGGCTGGATATATGCTGAAGTAGCACACGAGTGATATATATGGACGAAATCAAAATCTGTCAAATTGCAATCCAGCGACTGCACAACCTTCTTCCTGCTTTTGACACACGACCTTATTTCTTCCTCCCGACACCACACCCCCACTCTCTACCTCTACCTCCCCTCCAGCTGCGAACCCGCCTACCCATAGGTCGTGGCAAGCTGTCGTCGCGAGCTTGGATGATGTCGTGGTTGGCTGGGTTGCCCTGTCTAGACTTACCTTCTCCATAGAACCGTTGATGCGACGATTTTTTTTCCGCTTAATCAACAACAAACACATTCTTTTTTTTACTGCCCTTTTTATTTTTTGAAAGATCCAGCGTGTCGCCGGCTTTTCATTGATTTAGCAGAGTGAGATTACAAAAGTGGTGTCCAAGGGACAAAAGGAGAAATTGCGCCCAGACAACTAGAAGAAGAACAGGGGCGCCCTCCGTTTCTCTGACGCTAAAGAAATCCAACACAATATAAAGAAATCCATTGCCATCCAGATTGCTTTCATAGTCCATGGCTGCTATGAGTATGACGACAAACCAGCCGTTCTGAATCATTCAAGTACTTTCTTATCTGCCTGGCTAGATCGGACAAATGAACTTAGCCAAGATGGGACGTACAATGTTACTTGGAACTCACTCAAAAATACATATTTAAAATAAAATAAATGAATTTGACAGACCTATACTCAGCCTAATTCAAACGAACCACGCGAGAGTGCTAGGCTTCAGTGCTGTGCTTTAAGGCCGTAAAGATGAGGCTCAAGCTTGCCTGCGCACGGGCGCGGTCGAGCAGAGCAACGCGGAACAAGAGCTACAACGCTGTTCTCCATAATAACCGAGGCCGGGGAGGCCGTCGCAGGTTCAACCTCCTTATTTGATCATGTATTGGATGCAGGATGCTCCTACAGCGGAAGGTTTGGCATTGAAAAATGGGTTGAGGCACGAATCGTTTATGTTGTTCAAGGGTAATATTTGAATCTGAATGTAGAAACAAAAATTTCAGACCCTAATAGCTGACGAACGTTCGCTGTGAGGTGTGGCATTTGCAAACATTTTTACTGATAATGTCCGCGGAACTCCCGCTCGCCCACTGCAAGTCAGAACTCCCGCTCGCCCTCAAGCGTTCGGCACTGGGCCCGCAGCTTACCATCCGGTTTCATTCTCCTCAAGTACGCTCGCTCGGTGGAGTTGGCTGCCTTTTTTCTGCTTTCCGTACATAGCTTGATCCTCCAACAGCTAGAATCAGATTTTTCTTTTCTTTTTTCGGGTTTCTGTTCTGTTATTTACTTTTATTATTTTCCTGTTTACTTTTTATTTCTTTTATTCTTTCTTTGTGTTTATTTATCTTTCATTTTTAGTTTTTTGTTCATAGTTTTTTTCCAAAAATGTTCATAGTGTATTTTGAGAGGGTTCATTGCATACTTTGAAACAATGTTAACATATTTTTAAAAAAATATTCACCGTATGTTAAAAAAAGTTCATCTGTTACTTTTAAAATATTCATCACGCAAAAATATACTCAACACCTCTTTTTTCAGTGCATATTTGCGCGTTCTACATGGTCAGTCATCCAAGTAGCGTCGAATTTGTATCCGCCCACAATGTTGTCAATATTTTTGGTCATTGGTTGGACGGTATTCCAAATCGATTCAAAACGCTAATAAGGATGGGAGCGTATGCCTTGTTATGGTCGCTTTGACTATGTAGAAATGACTTGGTCTTTAATGGCAAAAATTGTTCTCCTCTGCAGGTTATTCTCCGCTGTACGCACTTGCTTCGTACATGGTCTATGCTACATCCAACGGAGTGCCAACCGTTGTTTAAGGCGGTGTGTATGCGGTTGGAGCAGGTGGCCATGGAGGTTTTTACCCAACATGGGTGGCAACATAATCTCCGGATCAGTCCACCGCCTTCTTCGGCATAGGCATAGTGTCGGTCATATGGCTTTTCTGTTGCCGATATGTCGGTTTTTTTATTTATTTTAATTTTGTCAGACTGTTGGTTTTGCCTGTGCGCATATTAGCTATGCAGAGGCCGGGTGTTGCTCACCATACTTTATATCCGCTTGATGCTACATTTTGAGTTAATAAAAACGCCCTTTATCGGAAAAAAACAATAAATTTGTTGAGCTTTTGTTGCAGAAAAATGTTTTATGATTCCAAACACATGTCACAGCTGGTTATATTTTTCGTGTGTTTTCTCTGATTGTTTTGCAATTGCTTATCACGCCTGAACAGCTGTTCTGCCGCTCGTTAAACAATCTTCTAGGGCTTGAGAAGAGATGCCACCCGAGACAAATTTTCGCTTACAAAATGTTATCTTTGCAATGCATCTTCCATTGGCTAATCACCCCATTCGTTAAATATTCCCAAAATGTCACCAAACTCACACCTCAACTCTTCGTCTCTCTCGCGCGCGCGCGCCGGATAGCGACAGAGCTTTGAGCTCGCAGCTGTTTTGTATCTTTAACCAGCTCTTCCTTCTCCTTCCCCTCCTCGCTACAGTAGGTTGAGAGGCGAAAGAGAGGCGGCCTGGTTCCCTCGCTCCGCCGCCGGCCAGGCCGCGGCTTCCTTCTCTCTCCGGCTGCTGCTTCGGCGGCGGGAGAGAGGGGGAAACCCGGATCTGGGCCGTCGGTGTGTAGATAGTAGGGATAGTCTTCCCGGAGGCGGCGATTTGGTGGTGGCTGCGTCGCCGTTTGGAATAAGGTGCCCGCAGCCCTTGCTCCACCTCGGCGGCGTCCGTGACGGCGCTGTCGAAGGGCTAGTCGGGTTTGGCGTCCGTTGTCCCTTGGGGGCAACGATTTTGGTGCCCTTGAGCGTGCCCGGCGAGGCGGTGGCGTCGGTCGCGTTTTGGGCGTTCGTCCTCTGGCTCTTTCCCCGCCTCGGTGGTGGCAGGCTCCATCACCATCGAGGAGTCCTGGAGGCCCCTTTTGGAGTCCGTGGACGGTGTTCACCGTCCTCTGTTTGGAGCGAGGCTGTCCCCTTCTTCGAGCTTATGCGGGCTGGGTTTGCCGGCGGCGGCTGGCGGAGCTGGCCTTTCCGCTGGTGCAGATCGGGGTGTGTCCCCCACCGATGTGCCTTCCTCGTCGTCAAGGTCCCGTTCATGGCGGGCAGATCTGGCGGTGACTTCAACGAGTTTGACCGCACGAAGCGGTCCTCTATCGGTCTGTGTTGGTGGCTCAGCGACCCCCCTCTGCGTCTTCATCCTTCGTCGGTTTCCGGCGATGCGGCGGCGACGAGCAAGGTGGTGGCGGATCAGTGCTGGTGGAAAATATCCTCTCGACTTTGTTGTAATTTCTTAGATTCTGGGTGTTTCTTCTGTTTGTCTGTGTAATCCTTGCTTAAGTTAATCCAGAAATGTTAAAAAAAAAAGAGCTTTGAGCTCAGCTTAGTTTGTCTTCTGCGTACGGCCGACCTGATTACGGGACCCACATCGAAATTCAATTCAGGGGAGGAGGGGTAGTGGGAGATGAGATCACGGGAAGGGGGCGAGGATTTCATTCATAAAGAGCTCTTTGTTCTTACGATCGCGTCCTAACTTTCCACCACTCTTCACCAAGAAGAAGCTAGAGAACAATCCATCACACATGGCGGCCAGCAACGGCGGCGCGCTCCCCGTGGTGGATCTGGCGCCGTTCTTCGCCATGGGGGACGCTGACAGGGAGGGGGCGCGCGCCCGGGCAACCGAGGCCGTGTGCGAGGCGTGCCAGGCCACCGGGTTCTTCCGCGCGGTGAACCACGGCGTGCCGCGGGAGCTCATGGCGCGCGCGCTCGAGCAGTCGGCGGCCTTCTTCGCGCTCCCGGACGAGGAGAAGGCCAAGGTGCGGACCGCCGAGGGCGCCTCCGCCTCGCCGCTCCCGGTGGGGTACGCGCGGCAGCCGGCGCACTCCGCCGACAAGAACGAGTACCTGCTCCTCTTCAACCCCAAGCTCTCGCTCAACCAGTACCCCGCCGAGCCGGCCGGATTCAGGTTAGTTCTTTCTTACTCTGCTTCAATTGTGAATTCTGAATTGTGAGTGTGTCACAGACACAGACACAACTCCATTTTTTCCCCTTTGCATCAACTTTCCCCTGCCTTATAAACTGAAAGAAAAAAAATTCATCTTCAGGGATGCGCTAGAGGAGTGCTACGCCAAGCTCACCGACCTGGGGCTGCTCATCCAGGACATCCTGAACGAGTGCATGGGGCTGCCGCCGGGCTTCCTCGCGGGGTACAACGCCGACCGCGGCTTCGACTTCCTCACCGCGCTGCGCTACTTCCCGGCGACAACCGACGAAAACAACGGCATCAGCGCGCACGAGGACGGTAACTGCATCACCTTCGTCCTGCAGGATGGCGTCGGGGGCCTCGAGGTGCTCGGGCAAGACGGCCGCTGGGTCCCCGCGGAGCCCGTGGAGGGCAGCATCGTCGTCAACGTGGGCGACGTCCTGCAGGTGCTCAGCAACAAGAAGTTCAAGAGCGCCACGCACAGGGTGGTGAGGAGGCCAGGGGCGCACCGCCACTCGATCGCCTTCTTCCTCAACCTCCACGGCGACAAGTGGGTCGAGCCGCTGCCGGAGTTCGCGGGCGACGCCGGCGAGCCGCCGCGATACAGAGGGTTCCGGTATAATGAGTACATGCAGCTGCGCATGAGGAACAAGACCCACCCGCCGTCGAGGCCCGAGGACGTCATCCACATCACCCATTACGAGATCTAGCTTCCATGATCCATGGGTACTCCGTACTCTGCCTTTTTTTCTGTCCTCAAATTTCAGTTCGTCAGTGGTGTGAACAGTAGCCTGGGGTTATTTTTGCCTTCAGTCGAATGTGGTCAGAACCATGGGATTGTAATCCAAAGCTTTAGAGCATCTACAACCGACCCCTCCTACTCTCTCTATACGTTCTGGTGAACGCCCGGTCACTTATTTTCCACCTAACTGGACCGGGCAAATTCAGCCAAAACGTCCGGCTAACTAGCACCTCCCATATCCAATCCATACGTGGGGGTGGATATAGGTACGCCCGGACGCGTCCGTCATGTCGGACTGACGGCAGGGGCCGTGCCAAATCTCTTGAAGACATCTCCAACCTTGCCCGACCTGCCCTTTTTCTCTCATCTTTTTTGCTTCGCCCGCACAACCGCCATCGTAGCTCCGCCGCAATCATTGCTTTGACGTAGTCCCCAACCCACAACGCCTTCACCGAAGGCCCCAACCCACAACGTCCGTGACCGTGCCGCCACCGCACGTTGCCCCGGTACGTGCAATTCCTCTTGACATACACCTCGTGCTCTATGTGTTCGATGAAATGTCCAAGCATTTTTTTAAATTATTTTGGTCATTTTTAGGTAACCTATGGATTCGTCGTTGGATGATGGGTATGGAAACAGAGACCTTGACAAATTCATATACAAAGAATTCATCGATATGTCGGATTCAGACAACGAAGATGCTGAAATGATGGTGATGAGCATCCAGGAAGAACTGGAGAAGCAAGAGGAGCATGTGCTAAACTTCAAGGGTTCGATAAAGGGCAGAAGAGTTATTCTCCAGGATAGGATTACTGGCTCACTTCATATATGACCCAACATACCATCTGTAAGAACATGTGCTGCCCCCATGTTTGGTTTTGGTAATTGATGACAATCTCTATGGACTAATGGTTGCCTTGAGTTATATTTGAAGGGTTTTTCCATAGGCTTTGCTTGTAGACCATTTGTTGGTCTCAAGGTGATTTGAAGAAGAATATGTGTTGACCAAGGTGCTATTCAAGGAATTATCCAAAGATTGGTCTTGTGAGTGTTGAGCCTATTGCAAGCATGTCTTGAAGAAGAAGATTCAAGACATCATCCTATTGAAGAGAGTTGGAAAGATTCAAGGTTTGTTTCCATGGGCGTGCATCAAAAGGAAGATATCATACAACCCATGGAGGATGACATCAAGTGGTGATCGTCATCAAGATCGCGGTGTGCAAGTTCAAGTGGAGCATCACGAAGAGATCACTTGCTTGAAGCTTGCCGTCCATTGTGGTGACAATGGACTTGTGAAGATGTGCCGAAGAGTGGCTCACCCATAGTGGAGTATGGGGGAGCAATCAACTAGTCTTCATCGAGCCGGCGCAATCAAGAAAGGTGGTTAAACTTGAGGAGGTCAAGATCGTCATCATCTAGCTCAAGTGGACTATGCGCAAGGCAAAGGTTTGCCCTTGATAGGTTTTCTATTTTACCGGTCTCATGGTAGTAGTTGGGAGACCGGGTTATAGGATCGATAGCCGTACTATCAAGGGGGGCTCTCAAGTGAGTAGCTTTATCGTATCATTCGTAGAGAGCTCAAACCATTGCATCCTTGCATCATCTTTCTTGGTTCGTGTTTGGTGTTTCTCTTTGTGAGTCTTTGAGCTTTTGGTCATCTTCATGACAAGCTCGAGTTCATCGAAAACGGAGTTCATATATGCATCTTCTATGATGTTTTCGATGTTGGAGTTTATGCCGGTTCTTCATTCATAGAGGCTTATCTTCTCTATATCTTAGGCATATCTCCCCTGCCACTTCTTATTATAACCAGTCGATGTTGGATAGTATTTGTCGTCATCTATCCAACAAGCTTGAGTTTGCTCAATTCGGAGCTCATTTGCAGAAGTTGTGGCAGTTCAGGTTTTATTGTTTTATCTGTTTTCTGTGGCAGTGGTTTTTGTGCCCAGCGGTTGTACCGCTAGTCCGAGCGGTTGTACCGCCCTAGGGGTGATACCCTAGGGTTGCAGCCTCCAGGATTTTCCAAGCGGTTGTACCGCTGCCTCCGGGCGGTTGTACCGCCTGGTGCTTGGAAATCTCCAGGTCTGCGGCTCGGCGGTTGTACCGCCTGTGTAAGCGGTTGTACCGCTCGACCGGTTGTTCCGGCCCAGCACCGCTCCACTACCGGAAACCTTCTGGCATTGGAGCTGTTGTTGGGCGGTGGTGGCCCGGTAGTTCCCGGACGGCTTCGGCGATCCGGTACTACCGGTTCCTGGAGCGGTTGTACCGCTCCGGACTTAGCCACCACAGGAACGCTGGTCTGGCGGTTGTACCGGCACAACCACCGCCCCAACTACCGCTATGGGGTGACTACCTTCTGGATATGAGGCGGTTGTTGGGCGGTGGTGGAGCGGTAGTTCCTGGTTGGCTCCGGCCGACCGGTACTACCGGTTGCTCCACCGGTTGTACCGCCTAGGCATTTCTGCAGTGGGAACCCGTGAATACCGGTTGTACCGGTCCTTCAAGCGGTTGTACCGCTGCAGTGCGAAAATGGCTGTAACGGTTGGATTTGGTGGGGGCTATAAAAGGGGGTCTTCTTCCCCAACGGTTTTCTTATCCTTTGAGCTCATTTCTTCCCCCATTGTTGACCTTCTTGAGCTTGCCTAACTCTCAATCCCTCCAATGATTCTTGCTCCTTCTTGAGGGAAAAGAGAGAGGAGATCTAGATCCACATTTCCACCAATCACTTTCTCCTCTAAGTGAGGGGAACCCCTTGGATCTAGATCTTGGAGTTCTTGGTGTTCTCCTTGTTCTTCCTCTCACTTTCCTCCATAGCTTTTGTTGCTTTGGTGGGATTTGAGAGAGAGGGACTTGAGCACTTCGTGTGTTCTTGCCATTGCATTAGTTGCATCGGTTTGAGTTCTCCACGGTGATACGTGGAAGTTAGTAGTTGAGAAGCTTATTACTCTTGGGTGTTTGAGCACCCTTGAGCTTGTTCCTCTTGGGTGCCTTGGTGCCCTAGACGGCTTGGTGGTGCCTCGGAGCTCAATCATTGTGGTGTAAAGCTCCGGGAAAGCGTCGGGGTCTCCAATTAGGTTGTGGAGATCGCCCCGAGCAATTTGACGGGTACCGGTGACCGCCCCCAAGGGTTGCCAAAGTGTACGGGTTCGGTGACCGCCCTCAAGGGTCGCCATTTGTACGGGTTCGGTGACCGCCCTCAAGGGTCCCTTAGTGGAATCACGGCACCTTGCATTGTGCGAGGGCGTGAGGAGAATACGGTGGCCCTAGTGGCATTGTTGGGGAGCATTGTGCCTCCACACCGCTCTAACGGAGATTAGCATCCGCAAGGGTGTGAACTTCGGGATACATCGTCGTCTCCGCGTGCCTCGGTTATCTCTTACCCGAGCCCTTTACTTATGCACTTTACTTTGTGATAGCCATATTGTTTCTTGTTATATATCTTGCTATCACTTAGTTGTTTATCTTGCTTAGCATAAGTTGTTGGTGCACATAGGTGAGCCTAGTCGATTTAGGTTTTGTGCTTGACAAATTAACCTCTAGGTTTATTCCGCATTTGTTCAAGCCTAAACCGTAATTATTTTAAAGCGCCTATTCACCCCCCCTCTAGGCGACATCCACGATCTTTCACCATCAAGGTTTCTTTCGACATCGCTTCCAGATGAGCAGAGATTTGTTCTTCGCGTAGTGAATGTCGTGGAAGAGGCTAATGACTACTTCAAGCCGAGGAAGAATTGTTGCGGGCCACTTTCCTTCTCTCCTCTACACAAATGCACGGTTTCTCTCAGGATACTTGCTTGTAGTAAGACCACGGATGTCATTGATACTAAAATCCGATGGGAGAGACCACATGCTTGAACACTACGATGCAATTTGCGCGCATCATGATGAAGGTGTTTGGATCAGAGTACCTGAGAGAACCAAGTGTGGAGGACACATAAAAATTGTTTGCAATTGGAGCATCAAGAGGTTTCCCAGGTATGCTCAGTTCAGTTGATTGCATGCATCGGCAATGGAAGAACTGCCCGAAAGGTTTGCGTGGACAGTACAAAGGTCACACCAAAGAGGTCACCATTATACTTGAAGTAGTGACATCGAAGGACTTGTGGAGTTAGCAAGCTTACTTTGCCACACCTGGTTCTAACAATGACATCAATGTACTCAAGCGACCTTCTTTGTTAAAGAGACTTGTGATGGGGAGGCTCCAGCGTGCAACTACACCGTCAATGGGCACAACTACAACATGGGGTACTGCCATGCCGATGGTATATATCCTCAATGCATTGGATGACGTTTGTGAAGACTATATCTGATTCTCATGGTAGGAAACATGGGAAATGCACGTGATGCAAGAAATGTTTTATTTTGAGATGCAGATGAGGTTTTTTCTTTTCTTTTTTCTTTAAAAGGGAAAACGGACAAATAACTTTCCCCCAAGCGGCCCGCAATGGCGGGCCCCAACCACCAGTGTACCAATAACCAAGGACGTAACACTACATGCGCTAACTACGAGATCACTAGTTAGAGGGTACCCGTTGCAAATGTCACTCTCACCCTCTCGCGGTGACAAGTGGCGCACTGCATGTGCGACACTTGTCACAATCGGTGAGTTTTGTGCTTTTTTCGTAGATTTATTTTTCTTAAACATTTTCTTTATTAACTATGCATCCAAATCACAAAGTGTTTTCATCATTAATTGGTTTGAGCAATTTTTTCTTCAAAAAACATGAAATAAAAAAACGAGAACAAAAAAACAGAAAATTAAAAACAAATGGAAATAAACAAAAATGGAAAACCATAAAAAGGGAAACCAGAAGCACAACTGTGCTTTTTCACTTTTCAGGAAGCACAACTATGTTTTTGGCTTTTCAAGAAGCCCAATTGTGTTTTTCACTTTCGGGAAGCGCAACCGTGCTTTTTTACTTTCGAGAAGTACAAATGTCCTTCATACCGAAGCACAACTGCTTTTTCACTTACCGGGACGCGCAACTGTGTTTTTTACCTTTCGAGAAGTACAAATGTGCTTCATACGAAAGTACAACTGTGTTTTTCACTTTTCGGGAAGCACAACTATGAAAAACACATATGTGATTCATGATGAAACACAACTGTGCTTTTCAACATCCAGCAAAACCATGCAAAATCCAAAAACCAAAAAAGAAAAAAGAAAAAATGTGCTCCCACACTGGGCGCATCATGCGACGCGCCTCCTCACACTCCACGTGTGCGTTGGGATCCCCTCGCAGGGGTACCGCGAGTGCTATATTTCGCTTACATTGAGATATATGGTTCTCTCGCCCGAAGCACTTTCCGTCCGCTACTGTACACGACCGACCCAACACTGTAGCACCATTTTTTTTACTGCATTCACTATTTTGCATCATTTTTTGGTTTTTTGTTTCCTCCTTTAGTTTTCCTTGTTTCTGTTTTGTTTTTATCGGTTTTCACATTGTTCCACTATTTTGCATCAGTTTCTATGGATTTCCATTTTCTTTTTCTTTTCTTCTTCTTTTTTATTTGTTTCTTTCTTGATTTTATTTGTGTTGCATCTGCTTCTTCTGTTTTTTATGTTTCCTTTTTCTTTTTGCCTTTGATTTTCTTTGTTTTTTTACCTATTTCATACACATTGTATTTTTTCCGTATAGAATAGGAACATTTTATATACATTTATCATTTTTAAATACATGAGTAACATTTTTGTTAAACATATGTTTTGAGGTCTGCCTTTTTTTCATACAGATTGTACATTTTTTGTATATAGTAGGAACATTTTTTATACTCGTTTAACATATTTCGAATACATGATTAACATTTTTTCAGATATATTTTTTGATGTCTACTTTTTTCATAAATATTATAGATTTTTTTAATATATATGTAAGATAATTTTTCTTATACACATTTAACATTCTTCAAATACATGATTAACATTTTTTTAGATATATGTTTTGATGTCTACTTTTTTGTCATACAGATTCTACATTTTCCATATAGATAAGAATTTTTTTCTTATACACGTTTACCATTTTTAAAATACATGATTTGATTTTTTTCAGAATAGCTTTTGATGCCTACTTTTATTTCATATAGATTATACATTTCTCATATACAAAAGAAACATTTTTCTTATACTCGTTTAACATTTTCTGAGTACATGATTAACTTTTTCTCAATATATGTTTTGATGTCTAAATTTTTATATACATATGAAAGATTTTTTATGCATGTTTAACATTTTTCAAATACACGAGTAACATTTTTTCAAATAAGCATTTTTGATCATTTTTTTTGTATACGTGTTAAAAAAACTTAACTCGCGCGAACATTTGTTAATTGTCACAACATTAGTTTTGAATGTGTCATCATTTTTTTAAATGACGCTAACAGTTTTTTCACATTGCATTTAGCATTTTTCAAATTCATGGTTTTTAATTTTTTAAGTATTTTTAGGTCCTGGAATTAACTTGTTTAGAATGTTTTAAAAAATTTGAACAAATGTATAAGAAAACAAAAAAACGGATGGAGAAAACGTACATCAGTTTTTTTTTTGAGGCAAAAAAACGTACATCAGTGGTCTACACACACTTTTCCGAGGACTCTTCGAGCTAGCTGTGTCTGGCCCATTTCTTCACGTCTTGACACGAGGCTACGCTATGGGTAGCTACAGGCGACAGTGGCGCCCCAGCGGTACCCGCTGTTTTGGTGCTCCCAACTCCCGAGAGGGAGACTGGGGCCAAAACTTTGTGGGCCTATGGTAATATGGCCCAGCTGCCTGGGTATCATCGGATGTGCTTACAATGCCTAAATTCATGGGTGGATTAGGCTTCCGAGATACTCACTTGTTCAATCTCGCAATGGTAGCAAAACAGGCTTGGTGCCTCACACAAGACACTGGTTCCTTGAGTGCCTGTTTGTTGAAAGCAGTATACTATCCTTCCTGTGATGTACTTGATGCTGAGTTGGGGAATCATTCATCTCAAATTTGGCGAGCTATTATGGAATGGAAAGAAGTTCTCAAACAGGGGCTAGTAAGGATAATTGGTGATGGCAGATCCACTAGTATATGGAATCATAACTGGATCCGGAGAGACCACATGTTGCGTACAGTACATGCTAGGTCTCCAAATCCGCCGGAGTTGGTGTCTGAGCTTATAAACGGAGTAGAGAGGTGCTGGAATCGGGAGACAATCTTGCATCATCTACAACCCATTGATGCCTGTGAGATCCTAAATATTCCCCTGTCAACTATTCCTTCCAAGGATTGCTGGGCGTGGTAGTATGAACGAAATGGTCATTTTTCAGTCAGATCATGTTACCGCATGCTCATGGAAACAAAACGGAGGAGAGAGGACTGGCTAAACAGGACAGGAGGGAACTCGGATTTCTAATCAAACAAGAAACAGTGGTGTAGGCTTTGGGGTGCAAAAATTCCAGCCAAACTGAAAAACTTTGTGTGGAGGCTCTCCCATAACTCTATACTGACAAAGGGAGTCAGACATCAGAGACACATGGCAGAAAATGATGTACGCAAAATATGCAATGGAGCCGTGGATAGCTAGAAGCATGCACTGATAGAATGTCAAATGGCGAAGTGTGTTTGGGCCATGGTTGATGAGGAATTAGTCCAGCATATGGTAACGATTACCACTGATGATGCTCGATTATGGCTAGTGGAGATACAAGGTACAGTGAACGAAGAACAACTCATCAAGGCCGTGGTCACGCTATGGTTGATATGGTGGGTGCACAGGAAGGCCATACATGAAGAGCAGTATCAATCACCCCATTCGACTCTGCTTCATAAATAGATATATTGAGGATATGTCTCTTATCCCTCAAAAGAAGCATTCTGTGCAGCAGGTTAGTGAAAGAGCCAATTTACAGGCAAAGAAATGGCTACCACCTAGATACGGTTGGGCGAAGGCGAATGTTGATGCTGCGATTTCTCGGAATGCCGAGAGGGGAGCAGTGGCTGCTGTTTGCCGTGACTACATAGGTCTCTTTCTGGGAGCATCAGCGATGGTTGTGGACAACCTGCAACCGGAAGCACTGGAGGTTTGGACTGCAGTGAGGGTCTCTCGTTGGCCCCCGATATCAACTTACAGAAAGTCCAGATCAGCACGGATTGTATGGCTAATGTCAATCACATTGGAGATCCTTTTCTAGGTCCAAGTAAAGTTATCATGGAAGAGATCAAGATGAAGCTTCAAGTGTTCACTACTGGAATTTTCGTATACGCTGGGTGCCAGGCTCTTCGCCGAGAGCCAAAACACGTGCACTCGGCAAAGTAAGAGATGCCGAGTGTGACTCTCGGCAAACACATGATATTGCCGAGAGTAGACCTCGGCAAAAAGGCAACACTCGGCAAATGCACTCTTTGCCGAGAGCTAAGCAGTGCCGCACGGCAACGTTCTGCCACATGGCACATCCGGTGGCGGTTAATGGCACCACCACGGTTTGACTTCTTTACCGAGAGCAGCTCTCGGAAAATTAACGGTTGCCTATTTGGTTCCACCTCGCCTACCTATGTACATTGTTCGATAGTCCAACAATTGAATTAAACTTCGGTGTTCATAATTAAGAATATGTATTAACTTTATGATCCAATCGTACCTGTACCGAGAGCTGCTCTCGGTAAGGCAACAGTTGCCGAGAGTAGCTCTCGGTAAAGATAAGGCTCCCATCAAACTTTCCCGTAGCGGCATGGGAAATCCTTTGTGATGTTCTTGCGGCATGCCTAGGCCCTGCACAGACGAGGGAGGGGCATGCCCTGCCACCGGGTTACCGAAATTACCTCGGTGGCATGCCTGATGCAACCGTTGAAATCCTCGGAAAAGCGTACGACGTCGGAATTCCTCGAGAGCTGGCACGGTGTCATCACATGGCCCCTATAGGGTGTGGTAAAATTTTGGGCGCGTTTCGAATAAGCCTCACCTGAGGCCGCTTGTAAACCGCACCGTCTCTGAGCTAGTCTTTGGGTATCGAGAGGGAACGTGGCTGGTTTGTGCAGGAAGTGCGGGTCCTGTTGCTCTGTTGGCCTCGAAACTTCTCGTGCTCTCAAATGAGGCAATCGCATGACACGTGCCACGCCCCCGTATTTTTCGGACACGATTGCAATATTCGAGAAATTTATTGCTCTGCTAGGGTTTCATCGCCGGAAATTGCAGATCAGCAAGGCGGCACATGAAATCATGCCCGATAGCGGCATGGGAAATCCTTTGTGATGTCCTTGCGGCATGCCTAGGCCCTGCACAGATGAGGGAGGGGCATGCCCTGCCACCGGGTTACCGAAATTACCTTGGTGGCATGCCTGATGCAACCGTTGAAATCATCGGAAAATCGTACGATGCCGGAATTCCTCGAGAGTTGGCACGGTGTCATCACATGGCCCCTGTAGGGTGTGGTAAAAGTTTGGGAGCATTTCGAATAAGCCTCACCTGAGGCCGCTTGTAAACCGCACCGTCTTCGAGCTAGTCTCTGGGTATCGAGAGGGAACGTGTCTGATTTATGCAGGAAGTGCGGGTCCTGTTGCTCCGTTGGCCTCGAAACTTCTCGTGCTCTCAAATGAGGCAATCGCATGACACGTGCCACGCCCCCGCATTTTTCAGACACGCGTGCAATATTCGAGAAATTTATTGCTCTGCTAGGGTTTTATCGCCGAAAATTGCAGATCAGCAAGGCGGCACATGAAATCATGCCCGGTAGCGGCATGGGAAATCCTTTGTGATGTCCTTGCGGCATGCTTAGGATGGTAATCAATCATATTACCGAGAGTGACGCTCAGTACTCGAGTAATTACCGAGAGTGGCTCTCGGCAACAGTGGAAAACATAGATCTAGTTGTGACTTTTTCCGAGAGCTACTCTCGGTAAAAGAAAACCTAGATCTAGGTTTGATTACTTTCCCGAGCGCCCCTCTCGGTAAATGAAAATCTAGATGTAGGTTTGATTACATTTCCGAGTGCCGCGCCGACAAGCACTCGGTAAAGGTAGCGTCGGGCACTTAAACTTATTCCCTGGTTGTTTTCTTTTCCCCACGCCTCTCTCCCCTCCTCTGCTCCCCCCTCACCCGACCGGCGTCCCCCTCCCCCGCCGACCGGCACCCCCCCGTGGAGGTCTCCCTTTCGCCCCCCGCGCGCACCCCCGGCACCGCCCCGCGCACACCGCCCCCCCTGCGCACCCCCGGCGCCACCCCGCGACCCCCCACGTCTGCGCCCCCACCCCGCCCCCCCCAACACCGAGCTCCTCCCCTTCGGTGAGCTCCCCCCTCCCTCTCATGTGGATGTATTGATAGATGGATGGATGCATGGATAGATGGATGCATAGATAGATGGATGGATGCATGGATAGATGGATGCATAGATAGATGGATGGATGCATGGATAGATGGATGCATAGATAGATGGATGGATTGATAGATGGATGGATGCTATGTAGATAATTTTTTATAATGTTGTATGCATGGATGCTATGTGTGCTATGGAGATAATTTTTTTGCATTAATTTTTATGTAGTAGTTTTATCTAGTAGTGGGACTAGTAGTTTTTTGTAGTAGTTTTTTTGTAGTAGTTTTTTGTAGTAGCTTTTATGTACTAGTTTTTTTCTTGAGCGAGTGACGATCATATTTGACAGATGCGAGATGTTTTCAGAGGAATGGTACCGATTGTTGTCGTAGGGGGTCGCGCTTCCTTTGTTCCTCCTCTGTGATCTTTTCAAAGCAGGAGGAGCAGAGGAAGAGCGACCATCACCGACAGTCGATGAGAGTTGTTCTTGGAGGAAGAAAATCGACTTTTGATGATGACGGTCGATCTGTGTGAGCTCTTCATGTTATATCTTGATAACGCACGATGGGCTCACACAGCTCGACCATCACCGAAAGTCGAAAAATCCGTGAGAGAGTGTCCACCATATATACCACCACCAGAGAGAGTGTCCACCATATATACGTGAGAGAGATGAGAGTTGTTCTTGGAGAAAGAAAATTGACTTTTGATAATGACGGTCGATCTGCGTGAGCTCTTCATGTTATATCTTGATAACGCACGATGGGCTCACCCAGCTCGACCATCACCGAAAGTCGAAAAATCCGTGAGAAAGTGTCCACCATATATACCACCACCAGAGAGAGTGTCCACCATATATACGTGAGAGAGATGAGAGTTGTTCTTGGAGAAAGAAAATCGACTTTTGATGATGACGGTCGATCTGCGTGAGCTCTTCATGTTATATCTTGATAACGCACGATGGGCTCACCCAGCTCGACCATCACCGAAAGTCGAATTACCCGTGAGAGAGTGTCCACCATATATACCACCACCAGAGAGAGTGTCCACCATATATGCGTGAGAGAGATGAGAGTTGTTCTTGGAGAAAGAAAATCGACTTTTGCCGATGGCGGTCGATCTGTGCGAGTTCGTCCTGCGATATACATTTTTCACGCACGATGGACTCGCCCAGCTCGACCATCACCGAAAGTCAAAATATCCGTGAGAGAGTGTCAATCATGATTAATTTGCTTAGAAGTAATCTTTGATGTTTGATTCTTATGCTATTTTTCATTGTGTGATGAAAGGTGTTAGCACCGATCGATTTCGCGGCTATGGCTTCCTCCGACGACACAACTTCCATTAGGGTCGACTCCGCGGTCAAGGAGAAGCGCGCCGAGGACCGCTTGGCGGCGCTCATTGATGAGAACCCGCAGCTGATCCTAATAAAGTATTTTGAGGATCTGGCCAAGAAGAATCCGCCAGCTAAGGAGAAGAAGGCCCCACCACGTAAGGAGTGTGACGACCCGGTGCCATTGAGTCCACCGACCTACATTCCCGACGACGCTTGGTCCTCCACTGTAGGGGATGCCCCCACGTGCTCTGACTCCATGATCACTGGTTTCACCGACTACACCTCGGAGTTGTCCACCATGATAGTTTGGCATTGATTTAGTGATATAGTCATGTAGCTGCTGATATGGACTTGGATTGCGAGTTGCGATGCTTTTGATTGTATGAGTGATGAATATGCTTACGTGGATTATGTATGATGTGATATTTTAACCTTGCATTCCTTCTCTGCCTCCTTTTCTCTTTCTTTGTAGATGAAGTGGTATGCGGTGTACAGAGGTAGGTGTCCAGGAGTCTACGATTCATGGTCTGAATGCAATGAACAAGTGCTTCGCTACGAAGGCAGCTCCCACGACTCGTTCAATAGCAGAGAGAAGGCAGAGTATCATTACAATCAGTATGTGCTTAACCCGAAGAGAAAATCTGAATTAGTGGGTTCAGTGGATGTGCTAGCCAGAAACGGCTTATCGGGTTCAGTGGATGGAAGAACTTGATAATTCTCCTTCAGTTCGTGATAATCGTGGTGTTGCTTTTATCATGTGGTCGCATGTAGACATGCATTGACCACTTTATTGTTTAGTAAGTAGGCACTTGTAACAAAGAGCTACTTTGTGATTTCAAATGAAGCTTGTGCGAACTATTTATATAATGCTTATGTGAGTTTGTTGTTAGACTTTGAGACTTCAAATGCATGTTTGTGTATTGTATATCTATTTTTACTGCAGCGATCCGAGGGAAAAGCAGGAGAAACGGTACTGGGAACGGATCTTTACCGAGTGTGGCTCTCGGCAAAGTGGCATGCGCTGGGAGCAGATGGCAGTTGGCTGGGGCAGTTTTGCCGAGCGTGGCTCTCGGCAAAGAGCTGACGGAACCAGCGGACGTGAAGTCACTTTATTTTGCCGAGAGGCACTGTTTGGCTCTCGGCAAACTCTTTGCCGAGTGTCCGTGTCCTGGTTCTCGGCAAATTCCTGTTTGCCTGAGAGGTGTACGCCGGGTGGCCTTTGCCGAGTGCAACTCTCGGCAATGCCTTTGCCGAGTGTTTCTGGCACTCGGCGTAGAGTGCGATTCCAGTAGTGATTGTCAGAATCTGATGTCATCCATGAGAGATGTGATCATAATTTCGAAGCGCATGTACTAGCGAAAGCTGCTACCACATTAGGCCCGGGACGCCTTCTTTGGCTAACGGAACCCCAGACATATATATATATATTTTTTTGGAACCAACCCCGGACATAATTTGTATTCCCATGACTGTTGAGTTTTAATATTGCATCTTTTAGCCCTAAAAAAAACAAGAAGGGAAGTTTAGCTCAAAAAAAAAAAAAAACCAAGAAGACTAGTCCGCATGATGTGGACATCATTCCTGTAAACATTGCTACCAATCAATAAAGACTAGCTATCTTTGCTAAAAAAAAGCTCAAAAAAGAAAAAACAAGAAGAGAAGTAATCCTAAAAAAAAACAAGAAGAGAAGAAAGGGCATGACGGCTAGACCTAGATCGCACTCCCCATCCCGATCTCGCCGCCACTCCTCGTCCAACAGCTCCAGCTTCGATCAGCCCCAAGGAATTAAGTCCTGTCGCAGGCATTGCTCTATCTATCTCTTTTCCATTTGGCGTTTTTTGTTATTTTTTCTGTAGATATTGTGGAAGAATCTTCTGTAACGTCAGGGGAAGATCAAATACTATGATCTAATTCGTGATCTCTGTTTTGCAGGGGTGGGAAGAATCAAAATGAAGGCGCGGCAGTTCCTGAATGTGGTGATGCAGAGGTCTGGCAATGGCAGCTTGTACACGGTGAGTCGCATCAAGCCCGGGGAGCAACTCTTCTACCGATCCACGGCGGAAGCACGGGCAGCAGCAGCAGCGCAACTCAAGGAGGAGAATACGCCGCCGCCATCATCAGCCGTTGCCCCGAAGATGCCACCGCCCAGGCTCAGATTCGAAGCGTACCGCGTAGACGGCCCAAGGCTCGATTTTTTGCCCTTCTTCGGACGAGGCAGCGGCGGCGGCGGCGGCGATGGTAAGATCCTCTCCATGGACTCGGCGGGCAACACCGTCCTCTGCGACGCCGGCAGCGGCTCCGTCCAGCCCGTTGCCGGCCTTAACGAACCCAAGGGGGACAGCCCCGTCTCCCTCTCCATCACTCGTGCGGAAACCTCCCGTCAAGCCCTGTACGTCATGGACAGATTTCCCGCTCCCCGCAATGCTTTCAACTTCGAAGCTCTCATCTACGGCAAGAAATGCTGGGAGTGGCACCGGCTCCCGCCGCCGCCCTATATGTCAACGATGCATCCTATGAATGCACCGCCATCCAGTCCTACATGCTGCTGGCAGATGGCTCGACCATCTGCTTGTCCTCCGCTGGGCTCATCGGCATCTACTGCTTCGACACGGTTAGCTGCACCTGGGAAAAGGCTGGCCGCTGGACCCTGCCATTCCATGGACGGGCTGAGCATGTCCCTGAGCTTTGCAACCTCTGGTTCGGCATGGCCGGCAACAACACCACCAACTTGTGCGCACTGGACCTGTCCAACCTTGGCAGCGCTCCTGAATTTCTGCATGACTGGCAGGTCCTCGACACGCCTGATGGATGGGTGCAGATAAGGGGTAGCCTGCTGTACCTTGGAGCCGGCAGGTTTTGCATCTTCGGAAAATTTGACACCGGGGAGCAAGACGTACAACAGGGCAATCCTAGCAACACGGCGGCTGTGCTCACCGGTGTGGAGGTGGTCGACGGGGGATCATCTCAACTCCAAATGATCAAGCATAAGTCCTTTATCAGCTATGCCGGCATCCAGTGTGTTCTTTAAGTCACCAAGGCCATGTTCGGTTAATCCTCTCCCCATGCTGATTTGGGGGGATTTGACTTGCAGATTTCATTCCACTCAACTCTTTTCAATCTCCACAAAACTAAACTGACCAGCCCTAACGTTAAGGGGAGAAAATACGCTGACAACATGCCCCCTTCTGCTTTGCAGCAGTCAGCTCAACATGGATGTAACTTACGCTTAATCAAAAGTGGCCCTATGGGAAGCCTCGCCGGAACAGGTAGGCAGGGTAGGTCGCATCGTCGCCGGAATAGGTAGGCAGGGTAGGTCGCATCGGGGAAAAGTGTCATGTGCAACCAACCATTTGGTGCACCTGGTTTAAAAAATCCCATTTATGAATGTTGGAAAATTCTTGGAAAAATTATGTTATAGCAACACGAACATATCATTCTACAAAATTTCATATGCAAATTAGTTACATAGTATGAGAAATTAAAATGGCTCAAACCATAAAATTCATATCAAAATTAATACTCCCTCCGTAAAGAAATATAAGAGCATTTAGATCACTAAAGTAGTGATCTAAACGCTCTTATATTTCTTTATAGATGGTGTACATCACTGCATAGAGGACCTAGGAAGAAACAAAAAAAAAATTACAACATGGCCCTTCCTTTTTTGCATATATGACTCCAAACCATACAAGAGAAACGCAATTGAGTCATATCGCCAGATAGGACTCTAAACAATACAAGAGGATTGCAATTGAGTCCATTGTTTTAAAATAGCGCCCTATAGCGTTTAGAGAGGTTCTGCACTAAGGGACTTTGGTCCTAACACATGAAGAAGCGTTTTAAATAGCGCACTATAGCGTTTAGAGAGGTCCACTGCTAGGAGGCATAGCCCGCTATTTGAAACTATGATTTGAGTCATATCGCACGTAACGAGGTCATTGTCTTCGACACAAACCTTGCCAACAATGGACAAGGGGATAAGGGCCTCGCATGGAGGTTGAAGATGGCACAGTCGTAAGCATTTCCTTTGTTGATATGTAATTTCAATGGCCGAGGTTGATGCATCGAGATGAAGAAAATGATGAATCCACAAGCCAGGCTGAAATCGAATACACGTCTTCCTCTTTGTTTGACCACGCCAATGAAGAAAGAGGAGCTCCAGATCTGGCCGATCAGGGGTTCTCCTGAGCTTATTGAAGAAGCTTTCGCCAAATTTACTTCTCGTCACCACAGTCCACCATGGAAGTCGGGTGGAGGAGGAAGGCGAGCTTGATACGTCGCTTGTTGTCAATGGAGCAAATAACGAAGAAATAACGTTAGTATCCTCAAAGGTAAGTCTACACCTAGCTCTACCGCTACTATCTACATAGGCCAACCCACCTCTCACATCCCTACTCCAGTCGACGAGGTCGTTGGAGGAGGAAGGGAGAGGGGCGGGGATACACAAGCAACTCTCAAGATGAGGAAGGGGAGAAAAAGGGAGAAGAGAAATGGGAGCCATACATATTATAAGATCATCGAAAACAATTTAGGAGGACTTGAGTATTATGTTTTTTAGCTTTCACAAGTATAACTTTGTAAAGAACCGAAAATACTATGATGTTCACCTCTATTAGTGAAACTAAAAATGTTTCCATATTTGAAGGAAAAATATAGGTATTAAAGCATAGCAGATTAGCAGGGACACTAAACGGAGCCCCTACATACTTTACTGAGGCTGAAACAAAAAAATGCTCCAGGGACGGTCACACCATGTGTTTTCTAATCACATCATCTATGTTAATAAAGACCTGTGGTTGGATGGTTAGGAGGACAGTGGTATCCCCAGCCCACCTGGGTTCAAGTCTTGGTGCTCGCATTATTCCTGGATTTATTTCAGGATTTCCGGCGATGCGCTTTCAGTGGGAGGAGACATCCCCGTTGACTACGAGGCGCCTACGGTGACTTCGTAAAGTCTCAAAATGATATGCCGGCTCAGTCTCTCGGAGGTGCTCATAGGGGTACGGTGTGCGTGTGTGCATTCATAGGGATGAGTGTATGCGCGTATATATGAGCGCTTGAGTCTGTATTGTGTTCAAAATAAAATAAAGACCAAAATTTGGGACTAACAAAATTGTTTGTGTTGCCTTTGCCTCTTGTTGCATTTATTTAGAGTTTGTTGGAATTTTAATTTGTTAAACAAGGGTTTTAGGGTTTGTGGCACACCTCCAACGTGGGGTGGCCTTTGCATTATATATGGGGGTACATCATCGTGTACAATACAAATACAGTTGTAATACATGTAGGCCCAGTATATACAGAGTCTAACACCCTCCCTCAATCTCAACCGTGCTCTGAAGAATTCACTAGGTTGAGATTGCGCCTACAGCCTTCAAACTGAGGAAGAGGCAGTGGCTTCGTGAAGATGTCAGCAAGTTGATCCTTTGAGGGGATGAACTTGATAAGAAGCAGTTTCTGAGCAACACGTTCTCTGACAAAGTGGTAGTCAACTTCGATGTGTTTTGTTCGGGCATGGAACACTGGATTCGATGACAGATACGTAGCACCGATGTTATCACACCAAAGAACTGGCGGTTGCTCCTGAGAGATCCTCAACTCTCGAAGCAACGACTGTATCCAAATAAGCTCAGCTGTGGCATTTGCAACTGCTTTGTACTCAGCTTCAGTGCTACTGCGAGACACTGTTGCTTGTTTACGAGCACTCCAGGCGATCAAGTTAGCACCAAGGAACACTGCATAGCCCCCCGTTGATCGCCTGTCATCCGGACTCCCAGCCCAGTCTGCATCAGAAAACGCGGAGAGAGCTCCAGAGGGCGCCGGTTGCAGGTGCAAGCCATAAGAAGCAGTCAACCGAATATAGCGCAAGATGCGCTTAACAGCAGTCCAATGAGAATCTCGAGGCGCATGAAGAAACTGACAGACACGGTTGACCGCATAAGAGATATCCGGACGGGTGATAGTCAAGTACTGCAAGCCACCAACAATACTGCGATACTCAGTGGCCTCATCAGCAGAAAGAAGAGAACCATCAAGGGCAGACAGTCTGTCAGTAGAGGACATTGGTGTAGTAGCAATTTTGCACTTGAGCATACCAGCACGTCGAAGAACATCAAGAGAGTACTTCTGCTGAGTGAGGGTCAAACCAGAATCAGAGTACGAGACCTCCAGACCAAGGAAATAGTGAAGCTTCCCAAGATCCTTAACAGCAAAATCAGCACTCAAAGCAGAAACCAAGCGATCCGCAGCAGACACCGAGGAGCTGACAAGAATGATATCATCAACGTAGACCAGTAGATACATAGTAACTGTAGGACGTTGAAGAAGAAACAGTGAGGTGTCAGCCATAGAGGGAACAAAACCATGAGCCTGAAGAGTGGTGCCAAGGCGTGCATGCCAAGCACGCGGAGCCTGCTTCAGACCATAGAGCGCCTTAACAAGGCGACACAAATGCTGCGGACGAGCTGGATCAACAAAACCAGGAGGCTGACGCATGAAGACCTCCTCCTCAAGGACACCATGAAGGAAGGCATTCTGAACATCAAGCTGACGAAGGGACCAGCCGCGAGTAACAGCCAGTGAAAGCAGAAGGCGGATAGTGGTGGGTTTAACCACCGGACTGAAAGTGTCCTCATAATCAAGGCCATGGCGCTGTTTGAATCCTTTAGCAACCAAGCGAGCCTTGTATCTCTCAATAGAGCCATTGGCATGTCTCTTGACCTTAAAAACCCACTTGGAATCAATTACATTGACACCAGCCTTGGGGGGAACCAAACACCACGTACCATTCTGAAGAAGAGCCTGGTATTCTTGTTCCATTGCAAGTCGCCAGTGAGGAATACTCATAGCTGCCTGAAAATGCCGTGGTTCAGCAGTAGGATCCGACTGTGCCTGCGCCATGCAAGTCGCTAGCCAGGCGACTGTGCCATCCGTGCGCTTCTTAGGTTGAAACACACCGCTCTTGCTGCGTGTATGAGGACGCAGCACAGGAGCCGGAGCAGGTGGTGACGGAGGTGGTGAAAGCGCCGGCAACAGCGGCGAGGAAACCGCAGCATCGGGCGTGACAGCGGCCAACGGTGAGGTCACAGTAGGAGGCGTTGACAGAGTCGACGCAGCAGGAGACAGCAGCCCATTGGAGGGCGACGCCGGCCCAGGCGAACTGGGCGCTGAGTGCCGCGCAGGCGACGTGGACGGCGGAGGGCTCCCAGGCGGGGATGGCCCAGGCGTCGGAGCCGTTGGCGCGGGTGGAGGCGAGACTGCCCGGTGGGCCGGCTCAAGCGGCCGCTGGGCCAGGGCGCTGTCGAGCGGCGCGGAGGCTAAGGGCCCTGGCGGGCATGCTGCATGGGGCATGCAGGAGACCGGCCGATCGACGTGAGCGGACGGGGACGAGGGAGCTGCATGTTCCACCTCGTCCAGAAGCTGCAGACATGCACCTCTCCCAATACCTGCACCATGGTGAGACAACAAAGAGGGCGAATGTGCAGCATCTACAAAGTGATCAGGCAAGATAGTGGATGGCTGCACAGGCGGTGTGGAACTGGTGGCAGGTGCGGGAAGAGCAGAAAAGGGAAAAACATGCTCATCAAAAACAACATCGCGTGAGATACACACACGATTAGACGGAACATGAAGACATTTATACCCTTTATGAACAGAACTATACCCAAGAAAGACACATTTTTTAGAACGGAACTCAAGCTTACGATTATTATAAGGACGAAGATGTGGCCAGCACGCACAACCAAACACCTTAAGAAACGTGTAATCAGGAATCTGACCAAGCAAGAGTTCAAGTGGAGTTTTCATATGAAGGAGTCGCGAAGGGAGCCTATTTATGAGAAAACAGGCTGTAGTAAAAGCATCACTCCAAAAACGAAACGGAACAGATGCATGAGCTAGTAAAGTTAACCCAGTTTCAACAATATGACGATGCTTACGTTCAGCTGAACCATTCTGCTGATGTATGTGTGGACAGGACACACGATGAGCGATCCCAAGTTTTTCAAAGAAACTACTGAGATTGCGGTACTCACCCCCCAATCCGACTGTACATGAATGATCTTATGATTGAGGAGACGCTCAACATGTGCTTGAAATTTGAGAAACACATCAAACACATCAGACTTGCGTTTAAGAAGATATAACCAAGTAAAGCGACTATAAGCATCAATGAAACTGACATAATATTCATGACCACTAACAGATAGTTGGGCAGGACCCCATACATCTGAAAACACAAGCTCAAGAGGAGTTTTGACTATATGATTGGAAACAGAAAAAGGTAATTGATGACTCTTGCCTTGCTGACAGGCATCACAGATAGCAGCATCGTTATTTCTAGAATCTGATGGTAACTCATGACGGTGGAGAACATGGCGAACAATGGGTAATGCTGGATGACCAAGGCGAGAGTGCCACAATGCAGGAGACACGCGAACACCACTGAAGACCTGGAACTCAGCAGCAGGAGCAGGAACGGCGGTAGGCACATCAAGAGCATATAAGCCTTGGCGGTAGCGACCTCTAAGAAGTATGTCCCTCGTAGCTCGGTCCTTAACAAAGAGATGAAATGGGTGAAATTCACAAAGGACATTATTATCCTGAGTAAGTCTAGGAACAGAGAGTAAGTTACGTGTAACTGAGGGAACACGAAGAATATTTCTAAGATGCAAATTCCTAGAGGTGTTTGTGAGAAGTGATGCCTGACCAACATGTGAGATGCGCATACCTGCCCCATCAGCTGTGTGAACCTCGTCGTGGCCATGTTAGGGCTGCTGAACGGTGAGCTTGCCCAGTTCATTCGTCACGTGAGCTGTAGCTCCAGTATCCATGTACCAAGATGGATCAACAGGATATGAGGGTGTGTGCCCCTGTTGCGCCATGAGGACCTGACGATCATTGCCCTTACCGTTGTTGCCGAGGCCGAGGAAGTCGGTCTTGAACCGGCGATGACAGCGGGAGACGACGTGACCCGCCAGGCCACAGAGCTGACACGGCTGCGCCGCACCACAAGCAGCACAGCACGCGCGGGGACGGCCATCGACGATGACCACAGAGGAGCCAGGGCGCGACGCCAGCTGCTGAGTAGAAGGTGCACCACCGGGTTTGCCCCCCCGGGCGAGGGAGCAGTAGGAGGACCACGGCCGCCACCTTTGCCGCGGTACGCGGTGTTGACAGAGGAGTCGGCGGGGATGTCCGGGCGGCGCGCATTGAGCCGCTGCTCCGTGGAGAGGAGGCGGCTGTAGAGGTCCTGAGGGCGAATAGGAACCTTGCGTTCGTTGATCACCTCAGCCAGCGAGTCATAGTCACTGTCGAGACCCGCGAGGATGTAGGACGTGAACTCGGTATCGCGAAGAGGCTCTCCAATGGAAGCAAGAGTGTCGGCCAACTTCTTGACCTTGTTGTAGAAGGCGGTCACCGTACCGTTGTCCTTATAGGTTTCGCCAAGCTTCGCACGGATAGCCATGGACTGAGCAGTAGACTGAGACGAGAAACTCGACTCCAGGATGTCCCACACCTCGTGAGAGGTCGCAGCGAAGAGAACCAGCCCGGAAACACCCTCACCCAGGGAGGATTGCATCGCCGAGAGGATGGCTTGATCCTGAGCGATCCACGCGCGAAACATCGGATGATGCGGCGGCGGACATGGCAGGGTACCATCAACGAACCCCTCCAAGTAATGGCTGCGAAGGAGTGGAAGCACCTGCGCGCGCCAGTAGAGGTAATTATCCGGCTTGAGCTTCACTGGAAGGAGGTGCGAGAACAAAAACGGCGGCGAAGAGATCGCGGCCAGAGCAGCTTCAACATCCATGTAGGGCGGCGGCGCGGACGGAGCCAGCGGTGGAGCGTCGTATGTGTGCGGAACGCCGGACGCCGAGGTTCCGTATGGCGTGGGTGCACCGTACATCGCGGGTGCACCATACGGCGATGGAGCCGCAGGCGAACCCTGTCCGTGATACGCGCTATGTGGTGGGCGCGCAGTTGACGAGGGGCCGTACGGGGCACCGCACAGAGGATGACCACCGGAGCCGCCGTAGGCCGCAGGAGCGACGTCGGCGACAGCATAACCTGCTGCGGTGTAGATGGGGGCAGCAGGGACAGACGCGACCGCGCGCATCATCGGATGCGAGGCAGTCGGGGGCAGCGGCGCAGGTACCAATGGGTACGTGGCGGCCGGAGGCAGCGACGGCGGCGGGAGCCGCGCAGATGCAGGGGACGACGAAGAATCGCCCGCATACATGTAGGCGACCGGGCCGGCGAAGAAAGACCCCGCAGATCGCGTCTGCAGGGGGCCAAGTGAGCCCTCCGTCGTGTAGGGCGCAGCCCCTCCATGGAGGAGAGCCGCAAGCGACGGCGGCAAGAACGCGTGATCCATGGGGATGGAGGCCGGCGTCGGGAAGGCAGGACGGGAGACCGCAGCGGCGGCGGCGCTCGAGGCGGCGGCGAGAGCGGCTGCTAGGGCAGCAGCGGTGTCGGCGGCCGGCTGAGAGGCGGCGGCGGCTGGCGGCGGGGGCGGAGCGGAAGACATTAGTGTTTTAGATCGCTAGGCGTGATACCATGTTAAACAAGGGTTTTAGGGTTTGTGGCACACCTCCAACGTGGGGTGGCCTTTGCATTATATATGGGGGTACATCATCGTGTACAATACAAATACAGTTGTAATACATGTAGGCCCAGTATATACAGAGTCTAACATAATTCATGATAAATTCTCCAACTATACTCCTGCAATCCTATGCCCCAAATCTCTCCGAGTGGTCATGTCATGTGGATAGAGCCCATTTTTTTAATTACCATTTATTTTGGCCAAAAGCAAATAAAAATTATTGTTTTCCAAAAAAAATCTAATAATAAGGTTTGAACTAAAACTATTTATTTTAAAAAAAATCCTTGAAAATAATTTCTGGAGTCTATTATTATATATAAGATCACTAGCCCCTTCAAGACTATAATTTCTAAATATATTATAACAATTCTTGTTTCCGTTTTGGAAAGTCCGGAAATGGCAAAAAATATTTATTTTTCTCAAATCTCAGTAGTTTACCCATGAAATATTTCCTCATTTTGAACATCCATGAGTTTCACTACATGGCCATGTTCAAAATAATGATCAAACGTCAATGACACACTCGCGTTCCTAGTTTGACCTATAAAAAATCCTTAAAAAAATTCAAATAAATTCAGGACATGCTTATCTTCCCTATCTATCTAGTTGGCAACCTTTCTTACCCATGTTAAGAAGAAATTTGGGTGAAACTTCAGATTTACTCCTCTGTTCAAACAATGGAATTGGATGCTCTAGCTCGAGATGCTGCCTCCACCCACTGTGCTACCCTCTCGTTGCCCCTAGTCCCTACATGTGCCACTAGCACAGAATCGGGCTTTGTAAGCGGTTTTCGTACATGGGCCCGAGGCGGTTACCCAATACGTCTAAAATTCTATGTTGCTAATACTCGGGACGTCGGAGGCGGTTATCAGAACCGTCTCGAAAGCTCAGGGAACCATAGGTGGTTTATCCTTTCTAACCGCCTCTAATGCTCAGAGCACCGCAGGCGGTTTCTTATTACTAACCGAAACAGGTATAAAACAACATCACAGTTCAACATTTGTAATGAGCCCTCCTACTGAAATTCATAGAAGCAACAAACTTATGCATACACACTGAAACTGGTATAAAACAACATCACAGTTCAATATTTTAACATCACGCATAGTAAAACAGAGTTAAACATGACAACTCATAAGACATGTTTCGTACAACATAGACATCCTGGGCCTCCAGCGTAACACTGGCTCCAGGAGCTCCAACACTTCCAACATCATCATCATCATGAGGAGTTGACATCACAATAGTCTTCGTGAGGCCATAGAATTGTGGGACTTGAGCCTCAACTCAGAAACTTTGGTGGCCATCATTAGTGTTGGCCCCTCAGTGACCGCGCCTTGCTTTAGATTGGCCCCATGAAGAAAAGGGAACAAAGAATTGTGTATTGAACTTCACAAGAACAACATCCCAAGGGGGAAGCTGTCGTCATTTGTCGAGACGACGCGGATGGCACCTTGGGTCATCAACACGAGTTCTTGACAACTGCATTGATCCGCCCCCCTGGAATGTGCAGCATGTTGCGAGGCCTTGGCCCTTGCAAAGGATGTAAACTTGTAGGAACTTGCTATCGCATGTGATGCATCCACCGTAGTAAAGAACGTCAATGAAGGGAGCAGGTGCGCATACAGCTCGGTGCTTGCGGAGATCAAGGAAAGAGCTCGGTGCTGTCGTGGAGGAGGGGAGTAGTAGACTAAAGGCCACAAGACTGCCATGGAGTGTCGGCAATGTCGGGATAGAGGAAGGAGAGTCATCACAGCCACGGATTCCTTTCCGATTATCTGCCGCACCGCTCGATTCCGTTGTAAAGTCAGTAGCAAGCTCTCCGATTTTAAGAATGTCAAATTGCATAATTTTTCGCTTTGTAATCGTTAGTGCCGTTGAAATGGTTAGTGCAACTACAATTGTCCCACTATTCTGAATTTTTATGCTTAGTGCTAAAGAGCTTCTACGCTAAATGTTTCTGAATTTTAATGAGAAGTGCTATTGAATTATTCAGTTTTTTTAAAGTAGTTTTTGCTTATTTAATATGTTCCTGCATAACAGGTTTAGTTATTCTTTTTATAATTTATTTTTGAGAATCTAAATATGGCGAGTGCTACTGCATAGCTTTTGTTGCCCGTGCTTAAAACTGCAAGTGCAGACGTCTCTGCTGAAAACTGACTACATGTGGGCTGTCTTCCCCTTGGGCCGATCCCCTCCATTAGATCTTGAATGGACGTCAGATAAACGGGGGCAAGTTGCAGCGTGTCGTCACCTGATCTCTGTTCCATCCGATCCCAGCCGCCGCCGTCGCCGACGTCCCCGCTGCGACCGCCACCTTCAATTCGGTGGAATTGGAGGGGAAGACACCTGGACCTCTCTGGCGCCGCAGGTATTGATTACTCGTTATTTCTCTTGCCCGTTGGCCGTTCGTCTTTTATTCATCTCCCTGGTCGATATTGTTTGTTTTCGTGGAAGTGCTTGGTGATAGATGCTTTGGATCGGGTAGGCTTAGGGATTAACGGTAGGCTACCTTCTCCTTGGCTAGAGGAGCCCGAGCCGTTGGCCATGGTGGATGGCGTCGGCGGCGATGGTGAGTGGGCAGTGGCGGCGGTGCTTCCCGTCACTACTGCGCAGACCTAGATCGGTAGGGTGTGTCGGTGGGGAGTGCGGCTCGCGACGAACCTCGTATTGCGTGCCGCCGGCCCCCACCTCTTTATATAGCGCAGGTGACAGGGGCCCGTCAACCATAGTGGGTTGGGCGCCCCCGATCAGGGCGCGGATCTAAGGGCCCGGTGGGCCGTTGGGCCCACACGGGAGGAGATCAACCTAACATTCTCCCCCTTAATCTCAACTTTTACTTTTAATCATATACTTTTTACTTTACTCGTTTCATCACAGATCAATACATAGAACATGTTTCATCGTCGCAGCTCAATTGCCGATAGAATCAGACAGCTACAACATACCTCTCTATTTTGAAACAAATTATGTTCCTTTTGGGCCTCTCATGATCCAGGAATTATAGGCTTTCCTTTAAACCCATGCCGACTAAGTGTTCCTTGAACACATTGGGTGGTAAGCCTTTCGTAAGCGGATCCGCAAGCATATCTTTTGTCCTTATATGCTCGAGACTTATAGTGTGATCCTGAATTTTATCTTTCACAACATAATACTTTATCTCTATTGTTTTGGCAGCATTACTCGACTTGTTGTTGTGAGCATAGAATACTGCGGGCTGGTTGTCACCGTACATCTTTAGTGGTTTGTCAATACAATCTACCACTTTCAAGTCGGGTATAAATTTCTTTAACCAAACCGCCTGCCCCGTGGCCTCATAACATGCTATAAATTCTGTATACATCGTGGACGATGCAACTATTGATTGTTTGGAGCTTCTCCACGAAATAGCCCCTCCAGCGAGAGTGAACACGTATCCTGACGTGGATTTTCTATCATCTCTGTCTCCCGCAAAATCTGCGTCTGAATACCCTCTTATCTCTAGGGAATCAGATCTCCTGTATGTTAGCATGTGGTCCTTCGTGCCTTGCGCATAATGCAATGCTTTCTTTACCATCTTCCAGTGCTCTGTGCCTGGATTCTCTTGATATCTACCGAGTACCCCGGTGATAAAAGCTAAGTCAGGGTGAGTGCACACTTTTGCATACTGTAAACTTCCAACAGCCGAAGCATATGGTACTGCTTTCATTTGATCGATCTCGTACTCGTTCTTGGGACATTGGAATTTCTCAAAACTGTCGCCCTTGACTATAGGAGCAGGTGTAGCTTTACTCGCATGCATATTATACTTTTTAAGAACCTTTTCTAAATATGCCTTCTGCGATAGTCCTAAAACTCCATTTTTCCTATCTCGGTGAATTTCTATGCCCAAAACATATGATGCTTCACCAAGATCTGCTATATCAAAATTTGAGGACAAGAACTTCTTTGTTTCTTGCAGCAGACTAACATCACTACTAGCAAGCAAGATATCATCCACATACAAGATTAGGAAAATATATTTCCCATTTTTAAACTTTGAATAAATGCAGTTATCCTCAATATTTTCTTTAAATCCAAATCTTTTAATTGTCTCATCAAACTTTAGATACCACTGTCTAGAGGCTTGCCTTAATCCATAAATAGATTTCTTCAGGCGGCATCCCATATCTTCCTTGCCTTCCATGATAAAACCCTTGGGTTGTTTCATGTAAACTTTTTCTTTTAAATCCCCGTTCAGAAATGCCGTCTTTACATCCATTTGATGTAACTTTAAATCAAAATGTGCAACTAATGCCATTATGATTCTGAAGGAATCCTTACATGAGACTGGGGAAAATGTCTCATTGTAATCTATCCCTTCTCTTTGTGTAAATCCTTTTGCCACAAGTCGTGCTTTATACTTTTCTACATTCCCATTAGAGTCATACTTAGTTTTGTAGACCCATTTACAGCCTATTGTTTTGGCTCCTTTAGGAATATTCTCTAAGTCCCAAACATCTTTGGAACTCATCGATTTCATCTCGTCTTCCATTGCCTCCAGCCACTTTGATGAGTGAGGGCTTCTCATGGCTTCTTCATATGAAGTGGGATCACCTCCCATATGAACTATTTCGGTGTTATAAACTTTATAATCAGTAGAAATAGCTGACTTTTTGGGTCTTGTAGACCTTCTAAGGGCCTCACTCCTAGGCTCATTCTGTGCCTCACCTTCCGGCACATCTTCTAAAAGTGGCTGCTGCACCTCCCCTTCATGCTCAACAACGGGTTCAGTCGGCTCCTGACGGACAGGTTCCGGATTTTCTCCCATAGTTATCACGGGTGGAGTTACAACAGGTGTTTGCACCGCAACCTCAGGGATTGTCGGTGTAGGTACAACAGGTAGTGAGAAAAATGTCTCCTGAATCATCGGATTAGGTGCATGCACCCTCTTCTCCTCAAGATCAATTTTCCGAGCTACCATGCTCCCCCTCAACATTTCGTCCTCTAAGAAGACTACATGTCTTGTTTCTACAAACTTTGTGTATCTCTCTGGACAGTAGAAACGAAAACCTTTTGATCTATCAGGATAGCCAATGAAGTGGCAACTGACTGTTTTGGAATCTAACTTTGCAATATTTGGATTAAACACTTTGGCCTCAGCTGGGCTCCCCCACACCCTTAAGTGTTATAGGGAGGGCACTCTTCCTGTCCACAACTCATACGGTGTTTTGGGCACCGACTTGCTTGGTACTCTATTGAGAATGTGAATGGCAGTTTTAAGCGCCTCCATCCATAATCCCAATGGCAAGGTGGAGTAACTCATCATGCTGCGCACCATATCCATAAGAGTACGGTTACGCCTTTCAGCTACTCCATTTTGTTGAGGCTCGCCCGGCATTGAATACTGGGCCACTATGCCAGTCTCCTGTAAGAACTTTGCAAAAGGTCCAGGGACTTGGCCATATGGAGTGTGCCGACCGTAGTACTCTCCCCCACGGTCAGATCTTACTATCTTTATTCTTTTATCATGCTGATTTTCAACTTCAGCTTTGAATATCTTAAATTTATCCAACGCTTCAGATCTTTCTTTGATTGGATAAATATAATCATATCGGGAGTAATCATCTGTGAATGTTATGAACGAGTCATAGCCATCCACACTTTTCACAGGAAACGGTCCACAAATGTCAGTATGAATGATTTCTAGTGTTCCTGTGCTACGGTTTGCCCCCTTTTTGATTTGTTTTACATACTTTCCTTTAATGCAATCTATGCATTGCTCTATGTCTGAGAACTCTAATGGAGGAAGAATTTCATTTTTAACTAGTCTTTCTATTCTCCCCCTCGAAATATGGCCCAAGCGACAGTGCCATAATTTCGATGAGTCATGAGTTCTCTTTCTTTTCTTTTGTTCTTTATCCGACGCGGAAACATGCTCATTCACATTACACACAGAATGCACTTTTTCACGTAGTGATAATAAATAAAGCTCATCGTGTAGGAAAGCAACACCCACATGAGTATTATTAAACCATATGGCACACTTGCCCTGTCCAAAGTGACATTCATAATGATCTTTATCCAAACACGAAACACTAATTAAGTTTCTGTGACATGAAGGAACATATAAAACATCTCTAAGCAGAAGCGTGAATCCATCAGCTAACTCCAGAGAGATGTCGCCGATAGCTTCAACTTCTGCTTCAACTCCATTTGCAACTTCAATGCATCTTTCACTTCTTTGCGTAGTCCGCGTCGAATGGAATCCCTGTAATGAATTTGCAACATGAACAGTTGCTCCTGAGTCAATCCACCAAGTAGATTTCGAAAACTGTGTATACAAGGATTCATTTACAAAGGAAACAACGTTGTTACCTCTCTTTGCCATTATTGACTTTAGCCAAACAGGGCGGTCTTTCTTGTAGTGCCCAGTCTGCTTACAATGGAGACATGTATCTTTGTCCACTGGAAAAGACTTTTGCTGATGCTGATATTGAGCTTTTCCATGTGGCTTTGAAGGGGAACCTTTGCCATTCTGATTGTAGTTCTTTTTCTTATTATCCTTCACATAGTTCAGAGAACCACCATGTCAGGTTTTAAGTCTTTTCTCTTCTTGCACACACATGGCTATAGTCTTTTCAATGTCCCATTTTTCAGGCGACATATTGTAGTTGACAACAAAGGTGTCAAACTCTTTTGGCAGTGAAGCCATAACCAGGTGAACGAGGAGTGCAGGCTTGAGCTCCATCCATGGGTTTAAGCTTAGCTGCCATGTTGCTCATCCTGAGGATGTGCTCTCTTATGCCATGTCCACCGCCTGTGTACTTTTCTGTCACCATCTGCTTTAGCAACTGGGTAGCATATATCTTTGAAGAACCAGTGAACTGGCTCTTTATCTTTTCAAGAAACTCCCCTATGGAAGTACACTCTGCAATTGAGCCCACAATAGCGTTCTCAATTGTGTTCTTTATGAAAGCCATGCACTTTTTATTGGCGGTGAGCCACTTTTGGTTTTCGAGGGTATATGACATCTCCACTGGAGCATGATCCCTCTTCTTTTTGTTCCAAGCAGCATCATTATCTTTTGCATCTCTGACTGGCTCTGGTGGTTTGACCGGCTGTGGGGTGTCCACAACCCAGTCCACCTTAGCACAAACAAAAGCCAAGTCAACTTTCTTTCTCCATTCAGTGTAGTTATCACCTCTGAGGGTTGGAACATCCTTGAGGCAACTCATCAAGTGGAAACCTCCTGAAATCATAATGAAGTGAGATCATAACAACAATTGCATGCATTAATCCAACGTTGGTCAAAATTAAACATACAACTGTTTATGCAATTAAATCTATATCACCGTTGGGCAAAAGTAGAAATAAATGAACCTTTTATAACTATAACAAATCATGATCATGTTATTAACAACGTTGGTCATAAAAATAACAGAATCATAATTGTTTCAATAATTACTTTAACATGCTCTTTTAAATTTTAATTGCACTTTTGTTCTATTTATTTTTAAAAGAGCACTTTTATTTATTTGCAGCGGAAAAACATGAATAAAAAATTCATGAACTTTATTCTTTTCAGAAACATTTCTTTTACTTTTCTATTTTCTAGACAAATCTTTCGTTGGATCAATTTGAATAGGAAAAACTGAGTGAAAAAATGCTCAAAATACAAAAAACATTAAAACTGTGCTCTGTAAAGTAATTAACAGAGAAACTGTGCTGTGCTGTGCTAGCGCGGCCCGGCCCACGGCCTGCTACTGCGTGCCGCACTGCGCGCGTGAGCCGGCCTCGCTTCTCTTTCGGCCCAGAAGGCCCGCAGCGAGCTAGGGTTTCATCGCGGCCGTCCATGAGATCCGACGGTCCAGCTCATTTTTCGCTGGATCAAAACCATCCCACCGCGCCGCTCGGGGCAAACCCTAACCCATTCGTCTCTCCCCCGCAGACGCCAGAGAGAGAGACTTCGCCCCAGCCGCCGGCGACGGCGGCGAATGCCACCGCACCGCGCGAGCCTCTCTTTCCCTTCCCCCTCTTTTCCTCCCTGTTCTTCTTCCGCTTTCTGTGGTAGAGAGAGAGAGAGAGAGAGAGAGAGAGAGAGAGGCGCGGCTTAGCCCTCCTCTGCTCCCCTATGCGCCCGACGGCGTCTTTCCGATCCGGCGGCGCCCCCCCTGTCCCCCTTGCCGGCGTGCGCGAGCTCCCGAAGGAGAGCGCGCCGCTGTCAAGCGGCACAGCGGCGGTGCCCTTTGCCCCTTTCGGGGTATGTTCTTCTTCCCGACGCCTCGGCTTGCCGATGCGCGTCGAGATCGAGAGGAACGGCGCGGCCTCGGCGGCGCACTTTGCCGGTGAGATTCTTTCTTTGCCCTGTGGATTAGGGTTCTTCGGGAGGGGAAAATTCTTTGATTTCAACCGAAAATCCTAAACCCAATCTGGCTGATACCATTGATAGATGCTTTGGATCGGGTAGGCTTAGGGATTAATGGTAGGCTACCTTCTCCTTGGCTAGAGGAGCCCGAGCCGTTGGCCATGGTGGATGGCGTCGGCGGCGATGGTGAGTGGGCAGTGGCGGCGGTGCTTCCCGTCACTACTGCGCAGACCTAGATCGGTAGGGTGTGTCGGTGGGGAGTGCGGCTCACGACGAATCTCGTATTGCGTGCCGCCGGCCCCCACCTCTTTATATAGCGCAGGTGACAGGGGCCCGTCAACCATAGTGGGTTGGGCGCCCCCGATCAGGCCGCGGATCTAAGGGCCCGGTGGGCCGTTGGGCCCACACGGGAGGAGATCAACCTAACACTTGGTCGATCTCTGGGGTATCAATCTCATTCATCATCTGATTCGTTATCTCTCTTTGGTAGGAAGGAGTGGTGAGCGATGAAGGCCCGGCAGTTCCTGAATGTTGTGATGCAGAGGTATGGCAGTGTCAGCTCGTATGCGGTGAGTCGCATCAAGCCCGAGGAGCACCTCTTCTACAGATCCACCACGGAAGCACGGGCAGCAGCAAAATCTAAGTTCAATATGGAGTGGCCATCATCAGCCGTGGCGCCACCATGGATGGAGAGCATCTCGCGGATGCCTCCTCCCAGGCTCGGATTCGAACGGTCCATCTCAGACGACAAAAGACTGGATTTCCTGCCCTTCTATGAACCAAGCACCGGTGGTGCTAGCAAGATCCTCTGCGTGGACGCCGCGGGCCACACCGTCCTATATGACATTCGCGCCGGCTCCCTCCAGCCAATTCCCTGCCTCAACAGTCCCAAGGGGAGCAGGCCCATCGGCTTCTCCACCACTAATCCGGACGCGCCCGTCGGCCCGACCCAGAGCGTGCTGATGTCTTCTACCTTATGGGAAGGTTCCCTGTCAGCTGCAATCCCTGCAACTTCGAGGCGCTCATGTACAGCGACCCTTCCAATGGCGGGAAGATGAAAGGCTGGCATTGGCACCGGCTACCGCCACCACCTGTCTATGCTGACAATTACAATGTCATTTGCCATGCGCTGCTTGACATTGACGGCCACTCAATTCTTGTTGTCTTCTCTGCAGAACAAAGCGTCGGCACCTACTGCTTCAACACGACCAGTCGCAAGTGGTTTAAGGCTGGCTCCTGGATACTGCCATTCTTCAGTCGTGCTGTGCATGTACCAGAGCTCGACAACCTCTTGTTTGGCATTGCGGGCGATGTACCCTACCACTTTTGTGCAATGGATATCTCCCCTCTACGCTCGGACAGTGGGCCGCCTTTGGTTTATAGTTGGCCAGACCTTGATCTGCCTGAGGACTGGAGGATGCTAGATTGCAGCTTTGTGTACTTGGGAGCTGGGATGTTTTGCATCACCAAAGTCTTTGAGTTTGGTTTCGACCAACGCACTGGCAACCCGACTGACACGGGTGCTGTGATGTCTGGTGTGGAGGTAGTGCGTCACAAGAAGTCTCGGCTTGTTATGGTCAACCATAGGTCCAAATTCTACAACTTCATCTGGGATGACATCCAGTGTGTCTTGTAATGGTAACTCAATAGTAAAAGGGGAGCAAATAAAACGGTATTTCCTAGAGGATTGAAACTGTGTGTCTTCCCCTTTCCATTCCATTTGTATTTAGTATAGTTAATTGCAACTTCAGGTATGTTAGTTTGAGTACAATAGTCCACAGCAACATGGATCTAACTTGTGCTCATTTCGTGCGGGACTTGGGGTGAAAAACACTAAATCGATAACGTGGCCCCCAAATACGCGCGCATAAGGCTCCGTCCTCGCTTGTTGTGGATCCGGCCGTACTCTGCCGCTACCTTATGTGGTTCCGGCTATACTTCGCCGCCTCCGCGCTACGGCCGTCCACCGCTGCCCCTACCCGGCGAACGCCCCCGACCCCAGCCAGCCCAAAGCCCCGCCCTCGATGGACCTAGACCCCGGCGACCGCCCCCGACTCCTGCCGCCCTTCTCGTTTGCCGCTCAACGCCCTCTCCGCCGGCCACTGCTCTCTCCTCTAGCGACCCCTGGTTTGCTCCATGTAGATAGTACCCCTCTTTTTTTTCTTCTGTTTTTAATGTGAAATTAGGTTAGTATCATTTTTTATGCTGGAATTCATCTATTTTCGGGCCAGCCCAATAGCATTTTCAGAATTCCTAATAAATCCTAGAGGCCCACTTAGCCCATTCATTCAAGGCAAGAGGTGGGACAAAAGTTTAGTCCTAGTAGGAGTTAGACCTCCTTATAAGGAAGGTTGTTTCTCCACATACATGTATGAGGATGAGAACAAGAGAGACATACACACGCGCTCCTCCTCCGCCGCCCGCCTCGTCACGACGCGCCGCGGGTTGCCGGAATGAGCCGAGCCGTTGTCTAAATTTTTGCCACGCACGACTGGCATACGGAAGGTCACACGAGAGCTGAAAAGTTTTATTGTAGTGCAGTTTGAATGCGAACGCTGCACCCTTCGGCTGCTGCCTGTTCATTTCGTCTCCCTCTTTTGCTTCGCCTCCCGTCGCAGCCTGTTCGCCTCCTTTTCCTGTGCCTATAAAAGAGAGGTCGCTCCTCTCCCGAGAGACACATCAGAACATCATCTTCCTCTCACCACCGAGTTCCAAACTCTGAGCTGTTGCTAGGTTCTTCCCCATCCCGGCTTGCAGCGTGCACCGCATATCGGGACAGTAGGCCTCCGAAACCCCGCCGCTTTGAGTCCTGTACGGGAGAAGGGTGATAAGGTTTTTGGGGAGCGCTTTGCGCGACTACTGTCTTCTTCATCACGGACGCTGACGACTACTTCCCAAACGACGACTTCTTTCCCGACGTCGACAACCTCTTCGACGACATGGCCGGCGACAACGTCAACGCGAACCCCAATGCTACTGCTGCTGCTCAGTACGTGTTCGTGTTCCTTTTGTTTGAGATTCTGCCATAGTTTCTTGTTCTAGCCTCTGTTCTAGATACGTTCCGTTCATATTCACTACTTCAGATGCTATTTGCATACTCTCTGTTAGATTGCATGACTTGTCTTATATCTGCTATGATAGTCATGTTTTATCTACTATTTTTGTTAATAAAATCATATGGTAAATTGCTCATATTTCCAACAATGCAAAAACCTTATCATAGGCAATTTACCCCGAGTGGTTTTGCTGCTTCCATGAGGCCTCCTATGTTTGAGGGTGTGCACTATAAGAGGTGGCGTGTGAGAGCCGTTCTATGGTTTCAAACCATGAGCTGCTATGACGCCACTCTTGGCAAACCTGAAGGAGATCTTGATCCTCAACAGGAACAAGCTTTTCAGAAAACTAATACCTTGTTTAAGGCTGCTCTCTTGAGTGTTCTTGGTGAGAACATAGTTGATGCTTATGCGTCAATTGATAATGGAAAAGATATGTGGGACACACTCGAGGCCAAGTTTGGGGTCTCGGATGCCGGCACTGAGCTGTATATCATGGAACAATTCTATGACTACAAGATGACTGATGCGCACTTCGTGGTTGAGCAAGCTCACGAGATACAGTCATTTGCTAGAGAACTTGAGCACTTTAATTGTATGTTCCCGAACAAGTTTGTTGCCGGTGGCATCATCACTAAGCTCCTTCTCTCGTGGAGGAACTTTGCTACCTCTCTGAAGCATAAGAGGCAGGAGTTTTCCGTTTCGGATCTCATTGGTACTCTTGATGTGGAAGAAAAGGCGAGAGCAAAAGACATACGTGCTCGAGGTATTGAGGGAGCTTCTAGTGCTAATCTGGTACAGAAGAAAAACTTCCAGCCCCACAAGTTCAAAAACAAGGGCAAGTTTGATGGTAAAGGGAAGTTTGATGGGAAGAACAAGGCTTCGCAGCACACCAACTTCAAGAAGAAGACTGACAAAAAGAAATGTGTTTGTCATGTCTGCGGAGATCCTGATTATTGGGCTCCTAGTTGCCCTAACCGTTATGACAAGCGTCAACATGGGAAAGGCGACAAGATCGCCAATGTTGTCATTGGTGACACTAAGATGAAGGATGTTGGGTATGGTACACTTCCCACTATTCTCTCAGTATGTCGTTCTCCTGATTAGTTGATTGACATGGGTGCTAATGTACATGTATGTGGTGATATTTTCATGTTTTCTTCATATCAGGCCGCAGGGACTACTTCCGTGCTGATGGGCAACGGTTCAAGTGCTTCTATTCATGGTGTTGGCACGGTCGATCTGAAGTTTACTTCGGGGAAGATCGTGCGGCTGAAGAACGTGCATTATGTCCCCTCCGTCAATAAAAATCTTGTTAGCGGATCTCTTCTGTGTAGAGATGGCTACAAGCTTGTCTTTGAGTCCAATAAATTTGTAATATACAAGTATGGAACTTTCGTTGGTAAAGGCTATGAGTCAGGAGGCTTGTTTCGCTTATCATTGTCAGATGTTTGTAATAAAGTTGTTAATCATGTTTGCAACAATAGTGAATCAAATGTCTGGCATTCACGTCTCTATCATGTTAACTTTGGTTGCATGAAGCGGCTAGCCAAGTTGAACTTAATCCCTAATTTCACCGTTGTCAAGGGATCTAAGTGTCAAGTTTGTGTGCAAGCTAAGCAACCTTGTAAGTCTCATACAACTGCGGAAACAAGAAATCTTGCACCACTAGAACTCATACATTCAGATCTTTGTGAAATAAATGGTGTTTTGACAAAAGGTGGAAAGAAATATTTCATGACGTTAATTGATGACTCCACTAGATACTGCCATGTGTATCTTTTGAAATCAAAAGATGAGGCTTTGAACTTTTCAAGATCTATAAAGGTGAAGTGGAAAACCAACTTGATCGGAAAATCAAGAGGTTTAGATCCGATCGTGGTGGAGAGTATTTTTCCAATGAATTTGGTTCTTTTTGTGAGGAACATGGTATAATCCATGAGAGGACGCCTCCCTATTCACCTCAGTCAAATGGGGTAGCCGAAAGAAAGAACCGTACTCTAACTGATTTGGTTAACGCCATGTTAGACACATCGGGTCTATCCAAGGCATGGTGGGGGGAGGCGATATTGACTGCATGTCATGTCCTAAACCAAGTTCCCACACAAAGAGATAACTCCATTCGAGAAATGGGAAAAGAAAATGTTAAAACTATCTTACCTACGAACCTGGGGCTGCTTGGCGAAAGTCAATGTGCCAATTGCAAAGAAGCGCAAACTTGGACCAAAAACTGTGGATTGTGTTTTCCTGGGCCATGCTTTTCATAACATTGGTTATACATTCTTGATTATAAAATTTGAGGTATCAGATATGCATGTCGGTACAATCATGGAGTCGAATGATGCGACTTTCTTTGAAGATATCTTTCCCATGAAGGATATGGGAAGCTCATCAAATCAGGAGTTGCCTAGTTCATTGAATCGGGATGTCGTTGCTACCATTCTGATGCAACATCTTGAAGATCCTATGGTGGACAACACTGAGACTCCTAAAAGGAGCAAGAGACAGAGGACTGCAAAGTCCTTTGGTGATGATTTTCTTGTGTATCTCATAGATGACACTCCCAGTTCTATTTCAGAGGCCTATGCATTTGAAGATGTTGACTACTGGAAGGAAGCGGTCCGTAGTGAGATGGATTCCATCTTGGCAAATGAAACTTGGGAGATCACTGATCGTCCTTATGGGTGCAAACCTATAGGGTGCAAATGGGTATTCAAGAAGAAGCTTAGGCCTGATGGTACTATTGAGAAGTACAAGGCACGGCTCGTGGCCAAGGGTTATACCCAAAAGGAAGGTGAAGACTTCTTTGATATTTACTCACCTGTGGCTCGACTGACCACTATTCGAGTACTACTTTCATTAGCTGCCTCACATGGTCTTCTCGTTCATCAAATGGATGTTAAGACTGCTTTCCTAAATGGAGAGTTGAACGAGGAAATTTACATGGAACAACCAGATGAGTTTATAGTGGACGGTCAGGAAGGGAAGGTGTACAAATTGTTGAAGTCTTTGTATGGACTTAAGCAAGCACCTAAGCAGTGACATGAGAAGTTTGAAAGAACTTCAACAATTGCAGGTTTTGTTGTAAACGAAGCTGACAAATGTGTGTACTATCGCCATGGTGGGGGCGAGAGAGTTATCCTTTGCTTGTATGTTGATGACATATTGATTTTCGGAACAAATCTGAATGTTATTAAGGAGGTCAAGGATTTCCTATCTCGTTGCTTTGAGATGAAGGATTTAGGAGTAGCTGATGTTATTCTGAACATCAAGCTATTGAGAGATGATGATGGTGGGATTACATTGCTTCAATCTCACTATGTGGAAAAGATCTTGAGTCGCTTTGGAAATAGTGACTGCAAGCCCTCTCCAACACCATATGATGCTAGCGTGTTGCTTCGAAAGAATCGAAGAATTGCTAGAAATCAATTGAAATATTCTCAAATTATTGGCTTGCTTATGTATTTAGCCAGTGCTACAAGACCTGACATCTCTTTTGCTGTTAGCAAACTGAGTCAATTTGTTTCAAAACCGGGAGATGATCATTGGAAAGCTCTAGAGAGAGTTATGCGTTATTTGAAAGGCACAACAAATTATGGAATTCACTACACTTGGTATCCAAGGGTGCTTGAAGGGTATAGTGACTCAAACTGGATCTCAGATGCTGATGAGATAAAGGCCACGGGCGGATATGTATTCACTCATGGAGGTGGCGCTGTTTCTTGAAAGTCTTGCAAGCAGACCATCTTAACGAGGTCAACAATGGAAACAGAACTCACAGCACTAGATACAGCTACTGTCGAAGCAGATTGGCTTCGTCGGCTCTTGAATGACTTGCCGGTTGTTGAGAAACCTGTACCGGGTATCCTTATGAAATGTGACAATCAAACTACGATCATGAAAGTGAGTAGCTCAAAGGATAACATGAAGTCATCAAGACATGTTCAGAGAAGGTTAAAATCTGTCAGGAAAATGAGAAACTCCGGAGTTATTGCATTTGATTATATCCAAACGTCTAAAAATCTGGCAAATCCTTTTACCATGGGTCTATTACGTAATGTGATAGATAATGCATCGAAGGAGATGGGTATGAGACCTACAATATGAGTTGTTCACAGTGGTAATCTAGTCTATGTGATCGGAGATCCCGTGAATTAGATGTGGAAGACAAGCTGTTGGTCACTGAGAGGAAAGTATCATGTACTATTAATTATACCACTCCATGAAGATGCAATACTCTCCTAATCTGCATGGCAGGTTGATGTATATCTTAATGTGTTCTAAGAGGCTTATTTAAGCAGAGATGTTGTCCTGTAGAACATCTTTTGAAGAACACACCTATATGAGTCTGATTGTTAAACGTCACAATCTATGAGAGTAGGGTGCTCTCTAGTAAACTCATGAAAGGCCTCGGAGTATGACGCATAAGCTCCACCCGCGGGGAAGTCCCACGGTAGCCCAGTATCGGTCAAGGCTTTGTGTGAAGCTAGATTCGCAGAAAACTTGCAGTTCAAGGCCTAGTCCACTGTTCAAGTTGCTTACTAGTGTAGCATAGAGTTCTAGGTGGAAGTTCAACTTAACAGTCTCCACTACAGTACCGGTATATAAAACAGTATTTTGGAACCAAAGGCAAATTTTGTGTGCCTCTGGGATCTGGTGGGGGATTGCTGGAATTCATCTATTTTTGGGCCAGCGCAATAGCATTTTCAGAATTCCTAATAAATCCTAGAGGCCCACTTAGCCTATTCATGCAAGGCAAGAGGTGGGACAAAAGTTTAGTCCCATACTGCTCACCTAGTAGGAGTTAGACCTCCTTATAAGGGAGGTTGTTTCTCCACATGTATGAGGATGAGAACAGGAGAGACATACACGCGCGCTCCTCCGCCGCCCGCCTCGCCACGCCACGTCTCGCCTCGTCACAACGCGCCGTGGGTTGCGGGAATGAGCCGAGCCGTTGTCTAAATTTTTGCCACGCACGACTGGTATACGAAAGGTCACACGGGAGCTGAAAAGTTTTGCTGTAGTGGAGTTTGAATGCGAGCGCTGCACCCTTCGGCTGCTGCCTGTTCGTTTCGTCTCCCTCTTTTGCTTCGCCTCCCGTCGCAGCTTGTTCGCCTCCTTCTCCTGTGCCTATAAAAGAGAGGTCGCTCCTCTCCAGAGAGACACATCAGAACACCATCTTCCTCTCGCCACCGAGTTCCAAACTCTGAGCTACTGCTAGGTTCTTCCCCATCCCGGCTTGCGGCGTGCACCGCAGGTCGGGACAGTAGGCCTCTGAAACCCCGCCGCTTCGGGTCTTGTACGGGAGAAGGGTGATAAGGTTTTTGGGGAGCGCTATGCGCGACTACTGACTTCTTTATCACGGACGCCGACGACTACTTCCCAAACGACGACTACTTCCCAAACAACGTCAACGCGAACCCCAATGCTACTGTTGCTGCTCAGTACGTGTTCGTGTTCCTTTTGTTTGAGATTCTGCCACAGTTTCTTGTTCTAGCCTCTGTTCTAGATACGTTCCGCTCATATTCACTACTTCAGATGCTATTTGCATACTCTCTGTTGGATTGCATGACTTGTCTTATATCTGCTATGATAGTCATGTTTTATCTACTATTTCTGATAATAAAATCATATGGTAAATTGCTCATATTTCCAACATTTTATAGTCATGTATTAAAGTTGATTGTGATGATGATATGGTTTTAATATGATACGTATTGTGCTTGATATCTGATGTTGAACCGACCATCGAGCCGTCATACTACATGTTGTGTATGATTTTTCGGCCAACGAGCTGAGGCAGCAATTTGTTGCTCGCGGTGAATTTCAAGCTATGTCCGGGAATATACATGAGTATCAACATTTTTGTGAAACGTAGATTCATTTTCCTTTGACCAATTTTTTTGCACTCAATACGTCCTAAGGTTGTGCCAATTTTTTTATTGAACTTTATAGATATTTTTAACTAATTCATTTAATTTCATAGATATTTTTAAGTAATTATGTGGATTCTATATATAATTTTATACATTTTTTGCTCGTGATGAATTTTGCACTATGCATTTTCAGGAATATACATGAGTACCAACTTTTTTTTTGATACGTTGATTCATTTTCGTTTCGTCAAATTTCCGCCACGCAATATGTTCTATTTTTAGCAAAGTTCATGCCAAAACATTTATTGAATATTATAGATATTTTTAAGTAATTCTTTTGATTCATAGATATTTTAAAGTATTTTAGGGATTCTATATATTGGAATTGACTGGGGAAAATCGCCAGCTGGTGATAGGTAGTTTTGTACCGTGCAGGAAGGGTTGATGCGGGCGGGTGGTGATATTACGATTTACTCCTCTGTGTGATGGGATCGACGTTGCTTCGGTTCTCTGTTTTATTTTTTATCTATCTATCAATTACTACCATACAGTGCAATTTAATCTTGTAACTAGGAGGACAAGAAGTTTGACAACCTTCTTGAAGTGTTGGGGGCAAGTTTGGATTGTGTTTTGTCTACAGGTACTCGTGACTTTGTTTGCTCGAAAAACTCCTTTCAATAAACCTTAGTTCTCGACTGAGGGAAATACTTATAGCTAGGTTACTTCACCCTTATACTTGGGGGTTACCCAATCACTCTTGCGAGAGAGCAAGCAGTGGGCTATAGGTTGTGCACTAGGTGGTTTTGGCCCGACAACAAGTTTTAATCACAAACGTTTATTAATTAGACCGGCTACTACGCCTCACATATTTAAAGGTTCGGAAAGCAGACAGACTCCGTTTTGGATGAAATTTGAAATGTAGCCTCACTAGACAATTCTAAGACCATACAAATCATCCCAACTATATCGGAGACCGTTTGACATATGTCTAGAAAATATCTCCATTCATTTAATAGACGAAGGGTTTGCGCCATGGTGATATCTACGCTTGTGCAAATATTGTGAAATAAGGTACCTCTCAAATATCACAGCGAGGTCGTGTCCGATGGTTCAGGGTTGAGTCACGATCCGGAACAATGCAAGAGAGAAGTGGGTTTACTTATTCACCATTTAACAAAATGGCAAGACAAAATATTCAAGTTAATTATTTTATTAATAAAAACAATTTTTAATTACGGAAAAGCTCCGGGATGTTACACACACCATTTTTTTTCTAATCACATCATCTATGTTAATAGATACCAAAAATTGGGACTAACAAAAATGTTGTGTTGCCTTTGCCTCTTGTTGACTTTATTTAGAGTTTGTTGGAACTTTCATTCATGATAAATTCTCCAACTATATTCTTGCCGCAAATCTCTCCCACTGATCATGTCATGTGGATAGAGCCCAGTTTTTTTAATTACCATTTGTTTTGGCCTAAAGCAGATAAACCTTTTTATTTTCCCGAACCCCTAAGAATAAGGTTTGAACTAATACTATTTTTTAAAACAATAATTCTTTAAAATAATTTCTGGAGTCTATTATATATAAGATCACTAGCCCTTCAAGATTATAATTTTTAAATATATTATAAGTAATTCTTGTTTCCGTTTTGGGTGAAACTTCATCACATGCTTATCTTCCCTATCTATCTAGTTGGCAACCTTTCTTATCCATGTTAAGCGGAAAATTTGGGTGAAACTTCAGATTTACTCCTCTGTTCAAACAATGGAATTGGATGCTCTAGCTCGAAATGCTGCCTCCACCCACTGTTCTACCCTCTCCTTGCCCCTAGACCCTACATGTGCCACTAGTACAGAATCGGGCTTTGCAAGCAGTTTTCGTACATGGGCCCGAGGCGGTTACCCAATCTGTATGGAAGTATGTGTCGCTAATACTCGGGACGTTGGAGGCAGTTATCAGAACCGTCTCGAATGGTCAGGGCACCACATGTGGTTTATCCTTTCCAACTGCCTCTAATGCTCAGAGCATCGTAGGTGGTTTCTTTTTAGTAACTGTCTCGAATGCTCAGAGCACCACATTAAATTTCTAAAATTTGGTAAAGATCCCTCCTACTGAAATTCATAGAAGCAACAAACTTATGCATACACACCGAAACTAGTATAAAACAACATCACCGTTCAACAATTTTAACATCACGCACAGAAAACAGAGTTAAAGATGACAACTCATTGTACATGTTTCATACAACATAGACATCCTAGGCCTCCAGCATAAAACCTAAAGCAACATTGGCTCCAGCAGCTCCAACACCTCTTCCAACATCATCATCATCATCATCATCATCATGAGGAATTGACATCACAATAGTCTTCGTGAGGCCATAGAATTCTCGGACCTTGGGCCTCAACACAGAAACCCTCGGTGACCGCGCCTTACTTCAGATTGGCACCATGAAGAAAAGGGAATAAATAATTGTGTGTCGAACTTCACAAGAACAACACCCCAAGGGGGCAGCTGCCGTCATTTGTTGAGACGACGCGGGAAGGTACCTTGGGCCATCAACACCAAGTCCTTCACAATTGCACTGATCTGGCTACCCTGGAATGTGTAGCATGTTGCGAGGCCTGGGCGCTTGCAGAGGATCTAATTGTCGTGGTGCTACACGAGAGACGTGCTTAAGTGTTTTGTCTTTTTCTGGGAAACTTTAGACGTGCCGAAACCGAGAGGAGAGTGTACCCTAAGCACCTTAGACGTGCACAACAACGTCCTCCTGAGTCACGAAGTTCTTCACGCAGAGAGAGAGAGAGAGAGAGAGAGAGAGGGAGAGAGAGAGAGAGAGAGAGGGAGAGAGAGAGAGAGAGAGAGAGAGAGAGAGAGAGAGAGCCGTGGATTCCTTTCCGATATCTGCCGCACCGCTCGATTCTGTTGTAAAGTCAGTAGCAAAATTGCATAATTTGTCGATGTTTTGTAATTGTTAGTGCCGTGTAAATGGTTAGTGCATCTACAATTGTTCCACTGATTCTCAATTGTTATGCTATAAGTGCTAAAGAGTTTCTATATATGCTAAATGCTTATAAATTCTAATGACAAGTGGTACTGAATTATTCAGTTTTTGCTTCTTTAATATGTTCCTGCATAATAGGATCTGTTATTCTTTTATAATTTATTTTTGAGAATCTAAAATGTGGAGCTGTCTTCCCCTTGGGCCAATCCCCTCCGTTAGATCTTGAATGGACGACAGATAAAGGGGGGCAAGCCACCTGATCTCTTTCCCATCCTGTCCCAGCCGCTGCCGCCGCCGCCGCCGTGCCGTCGTCGTCCCCGCTGCAACCGCCACCTTCGATTCGGTGGAATTGGAGGGGAAGAAACTTGGATCTGTCTGCCGAGGTATTACTCCCTAAGTCCCCATTCGTCTTGCTCGTTGGACAAATGAAGGCGCGGCAGTTCTTGAATGTTGTGATGCAGAGGTATGACAGTGGCACCACCTGGTATACTGTGAGTCACATGAAGGCCGGCGAGCATCTCTTCTACCGATCCACGGCGGACGCACGGGCGGCAGCAAAATCCAAGGTCAATATGGATTGGCCATCACCAGGCGTGGTGCCACCATGGATGGACACCATCTCGCGGATTCCTCCGCCCAGGCTCAGACTCGAACGGTCCATCTCATACAAGGATTTCCTGCCCTTCCATGAACGAGGCAGCGGCGGCGCTAGCAAGATCCTCTGCGTGGACGACGCGGGGCGCACCGTCCTCTACGACCTGGACGCCGGCTCCCTCCAGCCAATTCCACACCTCAACAGTCCCAAGGGGAGCAGGCCTATCAGCTTTTCCGCCACTAATGCCGAAGCCGACGACCGCGAGCGCGCTGACGTCTTCTACGTCATGGGAAGGTTCCCTTCCAGCTACGATCCCTACAACTTCGAGGTACTCATGTACAGCGACCCTTCCAATGGCAGGACGATGAAAGGCTGGAATTGGCACAAGCTACCGTCACCACCTGCCTATGCTGACAACTGCATTGTCAATTCCCATGCATGCGCTGCTTCACATTGAAGGTGACTCGATTCTTGTTGTCTCCTCCGGAGAACAAAGCCTCGGCACCTACTGCTTCAACACGGCCAGTCGCAAGTGGTTCAAAGCCGGCTCCTGGACGCTGCCATTCCTCAGTCGTGCCGTGCTCGTGCATGTGCCAGAGCTCGACAACCTCGTGTTTGGCATTGCCAACGATGATGAAGGCTACCCCTTTTGTGCAATGGATATCATCTCCCGTGTTCTCTCGAAGAGGGGTCGACCTTTGGTGTACACTTGGCCACACCTAGACGATCTGCCTCGGGACTGGGCGATGCTAGATTGCAGCTTTGTCTACTTGGGAGCTGGGAGGTTTTGCATCACCAAAGTCTTCGAGTTTGGTCTCGACCAACGCACTGGCAACACGACTCACATGGGTGCTGTCATGTCTGGTGTGGAGCTAGTGCGCCGTCACAACAAGTCTGGACTCGTTATGGTCAACCATAGGTCCAAATTCTACAACTTCATCTGTGATGACATCCAGTGTGTCTTATAAGGGAACTCACTAGTGAAAGGGGAGCAAATAATACAGTATTTCCTAGAGGATTGGAACTGTGTGTCTTCCCCTTCCCATTCCATTTGTATTTAATAGTTACAACTTCAGGTATGTTAGTTTTTGGGTAGTACAATAGTACTCCTCAATACCACTGAATTCGCTGTTTCGATACGAATTCAGTGGTATAATTTTTGCTCCCGCCGCAGGCGGTCTCGTTGGTTAAATTTATGGTCAAACTAATATCTCGAAAAGCGCGGGCGCACTACATTGTGGAATGGAGGGAGTAGTTCACAGCAACATGCATGTAACTTGTGCTCATTTCGTGCGGGACTTGGTGAAAAACACTAAATCGACAACGCGGCCCCCAAATACGCCCGCATGAGCTCCGTCGCTGCTCGTTGTGGATCCGGCCGTACTCTGCAGCCACCCTCTGTGGTTCTGGCCGTACTTCGCCGCCTCCGCGCTACGGTCGTCCACCGCGGCCCCTAGCCAGCGAACGGCCCATCCCCGAACCCCGATGAACTCCCCCGACCCCTGTCGGACCAAAGTCCCGCCCTCGCAACCCTAGATGGACCCCAGCCCCGACCCTGAAAACCGCCCCTGACTCCTACCGCCCTTCTCGTTCGTCCTCCAACGCCCGCTCCGCCGGCCACCGCTCCCTCCTTTGGCGACTCCAGGTGTGCTCCATGTAGATAGTACGTACCCCTCTTTTTATTCTTCTGATTTTAATATGTGAAACAAGCTTATAGTATCCCTTTTTGTAGTCATATATTAAAGTTGATTCTGATGATGATATGGTTTTAATATGATATGTGTTGTGCTTGATATCTGATGTCGAACCGGCCATCGAGCGGTCGTAATACACGTTTTGTGTCCGTTTTTTCAGCCAACGAGCTGAGGCAACAATTTGTTGCTCGGGATGAATTTCACGCTATGTCAGGAAATATACATGAGTGCCAATATTTTGACGAAACGTAGATTCATTTCTCTTTCGTCAAATTTTTGGCACTCAGTAGGTCCAATCAGCAAAGGTCATGTCATTTTCTTTATTGATTTTATAAATATTTTTAACTAAGTCGTCTAATTTCATAGATATTTTCAAGTAATTCTATGGATTCAATGTATAATTTTATACAATTTGTTGCTCGCGATGAATTTCGCGCTATGCGTTTTCATGGAATATACATGAGTACCAACAGTTTTGTGAAACGTTGATTCATTTTCGTTTCATCAAAATTCTGGCATGCAATATATTCAATTTTTTAGCAAAGGCCATGCCAAAAAAAACATTGAATTTTACAGATATTTTTAAGTAGTAATTGTTCTGATTCATAGATATATTTTTTTTTGGAAAGAAAGGGGTTTCCCCCCGCCTCATTTTTATTCACTAGTAGAAAAAGACCCATTTGTCCCGGTTCCAGAGGCCCAATTGTCCCGGTTCTGGAACCGGGACTAAAGGGTCAGGACTAAAGCCCAAAACCTTTAGTCCCGGTTCACTTACGAACCGGGACCAAAGGGGCTCCATGTGGCCGCTGTGGGGAGCCCAGGCAGGAGGACCTTTAGTCCCGGTTGGTAACACCAACCGGGACTAAAGGAGCTCCACGTGGCCGCTTCGCAGCACTCAGGCAGGAGGACCTTTAGTCCCGGTTGGTAACACCAACCGGGACCAAAAGGCAGCCACGCGTCAGCAGCTCGCAGGCGCTGGGGTTTTTTTTTTGAAAGGGGGGGGGGGGTTAGGGGTTTTGGAGGGTTTAGGGGTTTCATATTGTGTTAGCTAGCTAATAGAGAGAAGTGACCTCTCTTTCTCCGTGCTTGGTCGACGCTAGCTACTACATATAGAGAGAACTCGACGCTAGCTAGTAAGCAAATGAAGGAAACCATTAATTACACAAGATCGTCATGAACATATACAGAGAGAAGTGACCTCTCTTTCTCCGTGCTTGGTCGAACAACAAGTTTTCGTATATCCATCCGACGCTACTACATATATACAATATAACATCCCTGACATCATCAAGCGCCAAACTCCCATTGAATTTCCGTATGGTATTCTCCCTTTTCATGTATGACGTGGTCAAGAAAGAATCCCGCCAATTCCTCTTGAATTGCTCGTATGCGATCATGTGGTAGGAGTTCATCCCGCATCTGCCAGATCTAATTTAAAGAAGGGGGTCAATACATATATATGAATGAAACTCAACACAATTGATGGTAATAAAATAAAATTGTGAATATTGTTTACATACTTCAAATTGTTCTTCAGATCTGCCCCGCTCAGAGGTCCTGTGGCGAATGTACTCGCAAACGTAGTATCCACATAAATTATTCCCGGGTTCCTGCCACAAGAACTTTACGAGAATAGAGTTCAATCAAATTGATAATCAAGCACGATAATGGTATTGATGAAACTAGAATCAATGAGAGATGCGCGGAACTAGCTAGTACTACTTACTTTGGGGTGTGTAAATCGCAGCTCGTTCTTCAGACCCGGAACCTGTCCGGTGAACTGTTTCCAAACCTTGCCAGGCAAAGAAAATGATTACTTGATATCAGGAAATGAACGAAAGTTGCCGATATGGTCCCGGTTTTGATTGAACTTACTTCTGGAGCATTGCAGTCATGTCCGCATATTCCTTGGGATCTTTACGTCTCGAGTCTAAGACAGTTACTACTCCCCCGTCAAGCTTAATGGATAGCAGAATATAGTGGAACCTGCGCACGCATAACTCATCAATTACAGTACTTAACCTCGAGTAAGCGAAACCGAATATGCAGAAGACAGTAACACTCACTTGAAGTTGTAAGGAAAGAGTATTTCCCTTTTGTTTTGATGTCGAAGGAACGCTTTTAGCAAGTTTTCCTCGGTTTCTTTAACATTGTTTTGTACCGTCCATTCATTTACGGTATTTGGGCTAATGAACCCAATGTCATAGATTTGTCTTTTTGGGCATTCGACGATCTTCAATCTGCATAATATAGTGAGGATAATTATATATACATGCAATGAACGAGCTGAGCTAGAGACTTAATTACATAAGTAATACTTACAGACAGTAGCAAGTCATGATTTGTTTGTCGAGGTCCTCTTGATTGAATAACTGAAATAACTCCACAAATTCAACAGGCATCAGGTCGACTCCAATGAGGTCGTGCTCATCTTTAATTCTCACCATCAAACTATCGGACCCATTCTTCCTGCAGCTTTCCAAGTACCACTCATGCAATCTTCGCATCATCGTTGTTAGAGGAGGATGATCAGGTTTGACGAGAGGCTTCCCGTGCTCATATCTAAAGATCTTTACTACCTCAGCCATTTCAAACTGTACATCATCGCCCACGTAATCACCAAGAGTGGTACCGGGCAGTAGCCCCGGATGATTAGCGATATCACTAGACACCTTGAGCGGGGGGCACGATTTCTTCTCCTGTTCGCCGAGCTGGGGAATTGTTTTCCCACTTCTTCGTCTTGAAGCACTGGCAGTACTTCCCGACCGCCACGCTTCATCATATGTCTTTTCAATACAGCGGTCATAGTTGGATTGCGGCGGAGGCGGTGGTGGTCGCTTAAGGGCATCCAGAGTGCGCTTCGCTTTCACCGAATCTATTGTTTCCTTCGGAGGTGGACGTTTCTGGTCAAAATGGGCCTGCACTTCGGCAGCACTGATGTCCTTGTTTTCCTCGTCAGTCCTCTCATATGGTAACTTTGGAGGAACCCTGAGGCTTGGACCATATTTGAATTTCTTCCCGCCTTTTGTACTGCTAGCCGCCGGAGCGGCGGCGGCTCTCTTCTGCTGTTGCTGACGCGCCGGAGCCCGCTGAGGCGACGGAGACCGCTGACGTGCCGGAGGCAGCTGCGGCGCCGGAGACGGCTGACGCGCCGGAGACAGCTGAGGCGAAGGAGGATTCTGCTGAGGGGCCTCCCCCGTTAGAGTCCGCTGAGGCGGCGGAGACGGATGACGCGCCGGAGACGACTCAGGCAGCGGAGATAGCACAACTGGACTGTGAGGAGGAGTCTGCTGAGGATCCGGCTGCGTCTGCTGAGGTGGCGTCCAGTTTGGAAGCTTGATGTACTCCTTCTGCCATAGAGATGTACTCCTCAGAGCACGAACCAGCTGATTCTCCCCTTCACCTGTAGAGTGGTCAAGCTCGAGCTCCTCAAATCCCTCCATTACTTCATCCACCATCACAACAGCATAGCCATGTGGAATCGGAAGGCAGTGAAAAGTTCCGTTGGGTTGAGGAGGTGCAACAGAGCAGACAGCCGCCTTGAAAGTGAGGTTTCGGCATTTCGTCATAAGCTCGCAATGTTGAGCCTCCGTGATAGTATCCACGGGGTAGATAGGAGCCATGAAGTCAGGCTGAACGGGCTCCGTGGAAGCCACGCTGCTTCTCCGCTGAGATGGCGGGGTAGCTTCTGGGGTAGCTTCGTGCCGCTGAGATGGTTGGCCGGTAGCTCACTGGCTCTCAAGTTCCTCTAGCTTTTGTAGTCTTGCATTGATCTTCTGCATGTCGCTCAGCTCCGCTTACCTCTTTCTCTCCCAACTTCTGTAACCGCCTGCGTCGGGAAACCCAACCTTCCACGGAACGGAGCCTGGTGTGCCTCGTGTTCGTCCAGGGTGCTCAGCATTCCCTAGGGCCTCAGTCAGCTCGTCCTTCTCTCTGTCGGGAATGAACGTCCCTTCCTGCGCTGCGGTGATATACTTCTGAAGCTTCTTGACGGGTATTGCAAGTTGCTCGTCCCTCCAACGGCACTTCCCTGTTTCAGGGTCCAAAGTTCCCCCAACCCCGAAGAACCAAGTCCTTAAACGGTCTGGCCAGTTCAATGTCTTTGGTTCGACCCCTTTAGCAATCAGGTCATTCTCAGCTTTGTCCCACAACGGCCGGGTTTTGAGGTAGCCACCTGACCCCGTGTGATGGTGATACTGCTTCTTTGCAGCGTTGTTCTTGTTTGTCTCTGACATTTTGTTACTCTTGTCCGATGTCTTGTAGGCCACAAATGCGGGCCAGTGATCTCTTATCTTCTCAAATCGGCCGATGAATTCTGGAGTCTTACCTTTGTCGACAAACTTTGATTTCAACTCATTCTTACACCTCCTGAATAGATCTGCCATCTTCTTAAGAGCACACGCCTTGACCAGTGGCTCTATAACTGGCTTATTCGGATCCTCCTCTGGTGGCGGTAGGGTGAAATTTGCCTTCAGCGCGGTCCAAAGATCATCTTTCTGTCTATCGGTGACATAATCACCTTCAGGGGCGTCGTCCTTAGGCTTATTCCATTGCTTGATGCTGATCGGGATGTTGTCCCTAACAATAGCTCCGCACTGAGCAGAAAATGCGTCCTTGGTCCGCTTGGGTTCAATCGGTAGGCCATCGTCCGCGAGTGCTGTGATCGTGAACCTTTCATCCTTGCGCAACCTCTTCTTCGGGCCTCGTCTCGTTACCGAAGTTTGGCTCGATCCGGAGGGCTATAAAAGAAGAAAGAAGAGTTAATATATGTACATACCAAAACAATTAATGCATCAATTAGCTAGTCAGCACAGGCTTAATTAATATATATACCTCGCCGGACTTTGCAACAGCTCCCTCCTTCGTTCGGTCACCGGAGCCGTCATCATGGTCTCCTTCCTCCGGCATTCGGTCACCGGAGCCATCATGATCATGTCCTTCCTCCTCCATTGTTCGATCACCGGAGCCGTCATCCTCTCCTTCCAGACCATCGGTGTCGTTGAGAAACGACAAGACATCACCTCCGGCGAGGATTATCTCCCCCAACAACTGTTCTTGTTCTAAGTCTCTTTGATCCATTGTTTCTGCAAATATTACAACATGGCAATTAATATACAAACATGAATGTCCGACATCCGGACCGCCTCTCTCATGAATGTCAAACAAGGGATTCTCTTAACCTTTAAGGGATTTAATTAACAAAATGGCGCCATTCTGGATGTGCAAAAAATGGTCCATGTTTTTCTTGATCTCATCTACCCTTCTATATGTCACGTTGTCTAGTGTCAAAGGATTCAAGAAAACCATGGCTTCATCATTACCCGGAAGTAACAGGCGCATAATGGTACGAAGCTCTCCAAAATTGTTTTGGAACGGAGTCCCGGATAGGATAATCAATTAGCTTTTTGGAGCCTTCCGAATATCGCTATTTGGAAGGCCTTTGCTAAAATTCGTACCAAAAAGCGAATTATTCTATCAGGGACTCCGTTCCAAAACAACTTTGAAGAGCTTTGTAGCATCATACGCCTGTTACTTCCGGCTAATGATGAAGCCATGGATTTCTTCAATACTTTGACAGACAACGTGACATATAGAAGAATATATATATAGATGAGATCAGAAAAATTTGGATCAACTTGTGCACATCCATAATGGGGGCATTCTTGATAAATCTATGTTACCGGAGTTTTCTTCATTTAACTTGGTAAATTTGGGTGGCCTCGACAACGCTTCTAGGGTTTGGGGTGGCCTCGACAACACTTCTAGGGTTTGGGGTGGCCTCGACAACGCTTTTTCAGTCCATATTATACATGACATGTCCGACGCCCCCCTCATGTCGAAGTTATTGGGGAGGGGGTAGACGACAACGACGCTCACCCCTCATGTCCGACGTCCGACGTCCCCCCGCATGTCATGTCCGACGTCCCCCCTCATGTCGATAGTTGGTCGGGCGAGCGGACCGCCTCTCTCTCTCTCATGCATGTCCGACGTCCCCCCTCATGTCGAAATTATCGGGGAGGGCCGGGGTAGATCGACAACGACGCTCTTTCTTCTAGGGTTTGGGTGGCCTCGATAGTTGGTCGGGCGAGCGTACCGCCTCTCTCTCATGCATGTCCGACGTCCCCCCCCCCCCCCCCCCCCCTCATGTTGAAGTTATCGGGAAGGGGGTAAATTTTAACTTAGTGAGTCTTTTAATTAACTCATTTTAATAGTAAATTCTATGAAAAAAAAACATCATATTAACAGTAAATGCATTATATTAACAGTAAATGCATCCATCCATACACACATACATATATACATCCATCCATACATACATACATATATACATCCATCCATATTAAAAAAATGGTTATGAACAAAAAAATGGCAGCGGCGGCGGCGGCAGCGCAGGGGCGGCGGCGGCGGCAGCGCGGCGGCAGCGCAGGAGCGGCGGCGGCGGCAGCGCAGGGGAAGGGGAGCTCACTGGGGGTCGGTGCGTCGGGGCAGGGAGCGGCGGAACAGCTGGCGGCGTCGGGAGCGGCGGACGGCGACGGGGAGCTCGGGACGGCGACGGCGTCGGGGGCAACGACGGGGAGCGCTTGGGGCAGGGGCACGGCGACGGCGTCGGGGGCAGGGGCGCGGCGACGGCGAAGCCAACGATGGGGCAGGGGCGACGGCGGCGTCGGGGGCAGCAACGGCGACGGCGGGGCAGGGGCAGCCTGGCGGCGTCGTCGGAGAGATCGAAGAACTGAATGGAAATTTTCACAAGTGCTGCTTATATACAAGAAGCATTGGTCCCGGTTGGTAGCACCAACCGGGACCAATGCTGCCCTTTGGTCCCGGTTGGTGCCTCCAACCGGGACCAAAGGTCAGTTTTTAGCAGCCCAAAGGGCGGGAAACAGGGACCTTTGGTCCCAGTTGGTGGCACCAACCGGGACTAAAGGGACGCACTGGTCCCGGTTAGTTCCACGAACCGGGACCAAAGGGTGGTGCTGCCCGGGGCCAAATTTTTAGTCCCACCTCGCTAGCTGAGAGAGCTCGAGAGTGGTTTATAAGCGCTGCTGCGCACACCCTCTCGAGCTCCTCTCAACTGCAGGCTTCCGGGCCTAATCTGTCACTGCCTGTAGGCCTATTGGGCCTTCTGCGGGCCTGAATCCTGGCCCAACAAGCTGGTTGGGTTTCTAGTCGTATTCAGGCCGCTGTGGCCCAGTAGGTGGCATTTTTTTTAAAAAAAATCCAGTTTTTTGTTTTGTTTTTTGCTTTATTTATTTTATTTTGTTCCTACTTACTGTTTTTCAGTGATTCTTTTTGCTTTTAGGTCACAAAAATTATTAACTTTCTGTTAGTGCCACTAGTTTTCAAATTTGAATAGTTTAAATTTGAATTTTTTGAAATTTGTGTGAATCACTAGTTTGTGAATAACTTTACTAAAAAAATAGATTTTTGAGTGATTCTTTTTCCTGGTATTTAATATTACTGTGTTTTATCATTATATTTAATTTGGTAAGTTTTAGGTTATTTTAAATTTCTGTTTTAATCAAAAACAGATTTGGTTATTTTAGTTTGCTATTAAAGTTTCTAAAAAAATACTTTGATAATTTTAGTTGCATAAATTTTATATAATTTTAGTTTCAAAAATACTAGAGGTTTATAAAAGCTTTTTAGTTGATTCCTTTTGCTATTACAGTTTTATAAAAGCTTTTTAGTTGATTCTTTTTGCTATTGAAGAATATTATAGTTTTGTTTTAGTTGATCATAACAGAATATTTTAATTGATTATTTTTAGTTCATTCTTTTTGCTATTAGAGTTTCATAAAAGTTTTTTAGTTCATTCTTTTTGCTATTAGTTCATTCTTTGACCTAAATGACCCTGAAATTGAAAAGCACTACAAATGAACTCTGAAAAGGTTAAAAGTTGGCATGGTATCATCATTTCACCCACATAGCATGTGCTAAAAAGTTGAGAGGGTTACGGCGAAAACTGGATGCACTTCGTGTACAAAACGGACAATCTCTTTCGAAGTATCAGGGTTTCAGACGAAAACTCATCTGTTACAAAGGTATTTCATTTTTTTGAACTTATTTGAACTCCATACTTTTTATGTGTTCAAAATGAACCATTCAAAGCCACATCATCAATTTTCAACCCTTTCTGACTTCATCTGGTATTTTTCATGCATTTACTGATTTTTTTAAGCTAAATGACCCTGAAATTGAAAAGCAGTACAAATGAACTCTGAAAAGGTTGAAAGTTGGCATGGTATCATCATTTCACCCACATAGCATGTTATAAAAGTTGAGAGGGTTACGGCAAAAACTGGATGCACTTCGTGTACAAAACGGACAATCTCTTTCGAAGTATGAGGGTTTCGGACGAAAACTCATCTGTTACAAAGGTATTTCATTTTTTTGAACTTATTTGAACTCCATACTTTTTGTGTGTTCAAAATGAACCATTCAAAGCCACATCATCAATTTTCAACCCTTTCTGATTTCATCTGGTATTTTTCATGCATTTACTGTTTTTTTAAGCTAAATGACCATGAAATTGAAAAGCAGTACAAATGAACTCTGAAAAGGTTGAAAGTTGGCATGGTATCATCATTTCACCCACATAGCATGTTATAAAAAGTTGAGAGGGTTACGACAAAAACTGGATGCACTTCGTGTACAAAACGGACAAAGTTGTGGAGAGAAAGTCTTCACTTTTTCTTCGCTTGTGTCCTTTGCTTATTGCGCCGTAACCATGGATGATCTTCATCGTTTAACAGGGTGCTTGGGTCAGCCTTGACTTTGAAGGGAGGAATTTCATGAAAATTTTCATAATCTTCAGACATGTCTGTCTTGCCCTCCAATCCCACGATGTCTCTTTTTTCCTGAAAGAACTATGTGGCGCTTTGGCTCATCGTATGATATATTCGCTTCCTTATCTTTTCTTTTTCTCGGTTTGGTAGACATGTCCTTCACATAGAAAACCTGCGCCACATCATTGGCTAGGACGAATGGTTCGTCTGTGTACCCAAGATTGTTCAGATCCACTGTTGTCATTCCGTACTGTGGGTCTTCCTGTACCCCATCTCCTGACAGATTGACCCATTTGCACTGAAACAAAGGGACCTTGAAATCATGTCCATAGTCAAGTTCCCATATGTCCACTATGTAACCATAATATGTGTCCTTTCCCCTATTGGTTGCTGCATCAAAGCGGACACCGCTGTTTTGGTTGGTGCTCTTTTGATCTTGGGCGATCGTGTAAAATGTATTCCCATTTATCTCGTACCCTTTGTAAGTCAATACAGTCGAAGATGGTCCCCTGGCCAACGAGTACAACTCATCAGAAACAGTGTTGTCACCCATGAGACGTGTTTGCAACCAACTGCCGAAAGTCCTGATGTGTTCATATGTAATCCAGTCGTCACACTGCTCCGGGTGTTTGGAGCGCAGAATATTCTTGTGTTCATCGACATACGGGGTCACCAAGGTAGAATTCCGTAGAACTGTGTAGTGTGCTTGAGACCAAGAATGCCCGTCCCTACATATTATCGAGTCCGCTCCTAGCGTGCCTTTTCCAGTCAGTCTTCCCTCATACCGCGATTGAGGGAGACCAATCTTCTTAAGGTCAGGAATGAAGTCAACACAAAACCCAATGACATCCTCTGTTTGATGGCCCATGGAGATGCTTGCTTCTGGCCTAGCGCGGTTACGAACATATTTCTTTAAGACTCCCATGAACCTCTCAAAGGGGAACATATTGTGTAGAAATACAGGGCCCAGAACGACAATCTCGTCGACTAGATGAACTAGGACGTGCGTCATGATATTGAAGAAGGACGGTGGGAACACCAGCTCGAAACTAACAAGACATTGCACCAAATCACTCCTTAACCTTGGCAGGATTTCTGGATCGATCACCTTCTGAGAGATTGCATTGAGGAATGCACATAGCTTCACAATGGCTAATCGAACGTTTTCCGGTAGAAGCCCCCTCAATGCAACCGGAAGCAGTTGCGTCATAATCACGTGGCAGTCATGAGACTTTAGGTTCTGGAACTTTTTCTCTGCCATATTTATTATTCCCTTTATATTCGACGAGAAGCCAGACGGGACCTTCATACTGAGCAGGCATTCAAAGAAGATTTCCTTCTCTTCTTTGGTAAGAACGTAGCTGGCAGGACCTTCATACTGCTTTGGATGCATGCCGTCTTTTTCATGCACACGTTGCTGTTCCTCCCGTGCCTCCGGTGTATCTTTTGTCTTCCCATACACTCCCAAGAAGCCTAGCAGGTACACGCAAAGATTCTTCGTCACGTGCATCACGTCGATTGCAGAGCGGACCTCTAGGTCTTTCCAATAGGGTAGGTCCCAAAATATAGATTTCTTCTTCCACATGGGTGCGCGTCCCACATCGTCAGTCGGAACAGATAGTCCGCCAGGACCCTTTCCAAAGATTACTTGTAAATCATTGACCATATCAAGTATGTGATCACCAGTACGGAGGGCGGGCTTCTTCCGGTGATCTGCCTTACCTTTGAAATGCTTTCCTTTCTTTCGACATTGATGGTTGGTCGGAAGAAATCGACGATGCCCCAGGTACACATTCTTCCTGCATTTGTCCAAATATATACTGTCGGTGTCATCTAAACAGTGTGTGCATGCGTGGTATCCCTTGTTTGTCTGTCCTGAAAGGTTACTGAGAGCAGGCCAATCGTTGATGGTTACAAACAGCAATGCATGTAGGTCAAATTCCTCCTGTTCGTTCTCATCCCACACACGTACACCTCTTCCATTCCATAGCTGTAAAAGTTCATCAACTAATGGCCTTAGGTACACATCACTGTCATTGCCGGGTTGCTTAGGGCCTTGGATGAGCACTGGCATCATAATGAACTTCCGCTTCATGCACAACCAAGGAGGAAGGTTATACATACATAGAGTCACAGGCCATGTGCTATGCTTGCTGCTCTGATCCCCAAAAGGATTAACGCCATCTACACTTAAACCAAACCATACGTTCCTTGGTCACCTGTAAAGTCGCTCCACTTTCTCTCGATCTTTCTCCACTGCGAGCCGTCAGCGGGTGCTCTCAACTTCCCGTCTTTCTTACGGTCTTTTATGTGCCATTACATCAACTCGGCATGCTTTTTGTTTCTGAACAGACGTTTCAACCGTGGTATTACAGGAGCATACCACATCACCTTGGCAGGAACCCTCTTCCCGGTGCGCTGGCCCTCAACATCACCAGGGTCATCTCTTCTGATATTATACCGCAATGCACCGCATACCGGGCATGCGTTCAAATCCTCGTACGCACCGCGGTAGAGGATGCAGTCATTAGGGCATGCATGTATCTTCTGCACCTCCAATCCTAGAGGGCATAGAACCTTCTTGCTTCGTACGTACTGCCAGGCAATTCGTTATCCTTTGGAAGCTTCTTCTTCATTATTTTCAGTAGCGAACTAAATCCCTTGTTAGATACACCATTGTCTGCCTTCCATTGCAGCAATTCCAGTGTGGTACCGAGCTTTCTGTTGTCATCTTCGCAATTTGGGTACAACCCTTTTTTGTGATCCTCTAACATGCGATCAAACTTCAACTTCTCCCTTTAACTTTCGCATTCTCTCTGTGCATCAACAATGACCCGGCGAAGATCATCATCGGGCACATCGTCTGGTTCCTCTTGATCTTCAGCTTCCCCCATTGCAGCATCACCGTATTCAGGGGGCGGGTAGTTGTCATCATCCTCTTCTTCTTCGTTGTCTTCCATCATAACCCCTCTTTCTCCGTGCTTGGTCCAAACATTATAGTGTGGCATAAAACCCTTCTCAAGCAGGTAGAAGTGAAGGGTTTTAGAGTTGGAGAAAGCCTTTGTATTCTCACAGACAGTACATGGACAATGCATAAAACCATTCTGCTTGTTTGCCTTAGCCGCTTCGAGAAAATTATGCAGGCCCTTAATATACTCGGAGGTGCGTCGGTCATCGTACATCCATTGCCGGTTCATCTGCGTGCGTTATATAGTTCTCATTATTGAACAACATATAACTCTCTAGAGCATCTAATTAAAACATACAAGTAAGAACTTTTTTCTTTTAGAAAGAAGATAAGAAGAAGAGGCTAACCACGGTGGTGCCGGTGCCGAGATGGGCGCGGGCGATCGACGGCGGTGAGGATGGGGACGGGACAGGACGGACCGCCAAACCTAGACAAATCTTGAGGAAAATGGAGCTTGGACAAGGAGCTTCGAGAGGAGAAAGCTTAAGTGTGGCTCGGGCATTTCATCGAACACCTCATGTGCATAGGAGGTGAGCTAGAGCACCACAAAAGCTCTCCCATGGCCGGCCAAAAAAACAGAGCAGTGCACTGCTCTGCTCACGGGCAGGGGGTATATATAGGCCAACCATTGGTCCCGGTTTGTGGCTGGAACCGGGACTAAAGGACACCATTTGGTCCCGGTTCCAGCCACAAACTGGGACCAATGGTTGTGGGCCAGGAGCGAGGCGCATTGGTCCCGGTTCGTGTCTGGAACCGGGACCAAAGGGGTCAGACGAACCGGAACCAATGGCCCACGAGGCCCGGCCGGTGCCCTGGCCTCACGAACCGGGACCGATGCCCACATGGGTCCCGGTTCGTGAGTGAACCGGGATTAATGGGCTTTTCTGGGCTGGACCAAAGCCCTGTTTTCTACTGGTGATTGAAGCAGCAAAGCCAAACAGGTTCAGACTACAAGAGCTTAAACAGTTGTTACTCCCCACACGACCTAACATCAAAGGCAACCACCAGGAAAACTGGAAACTAAACCGAAGGTCTAACAGCCTCACAAATCAGCCAGCACTTAGCTTACATAAGATTCTTTTATTACAGACCCCAGAGGGAACAAGGGCCAGGGACGAAAGCTAAGTTGTCTACTGACGACGACGACGACCGGAGATCATTTCCAGGCGATCCGCAGGAGTTCCCCCCGATGCTTGTCCAGCAACAGGATACATCTTCGCAGCAGTACCGCTTGGGTGTCGTCGCAGAGTACCCCCCAGCGCAGAAGCACATTTTTCAACTTGACAAAGACGTAGTTCAACCCTCTCCATGAGCGACCCTGAAAGCAAAATTCATTTCTTAGCCTCCAAATGCTCCACAAGGATGCAGCCGTGACCAGATTGAGCATAGGTTTACTTTTATGAGAGCGCCATATAGCACAAACGTCATCAAAACAAGCAAAAGGTTGCAAATTAAAACACTCAGAGACCAGCGACCAGATACATTTGGTCACAATACAATCAAAAAATAGATGTTGAGTGGACTCATTTTCACTACAAAACAGGCATGAGAGATCATCCACATGTCTACGTTTGTTCAAATTATCTCTGGTCAGAACTTTATTGTACACACAGAGCCACATGAAAACATGGATATTTTGTGGACACAAAACTTTCCAAAGAGATTCTCCGATCGGAGAAACAATTCCCCCAAAGTTTATAGCTTTATAGAAAGATTTGACTGAATATACACCTTTAGGTTCAAGAGACCAGATGGGCAAATCTGGGGAAGTAGATAGGGGAAACCCCCTAATGTGGTCTAGTAGTTGATTCCATAGAAGCATCCCCCTCAGATCAACACATCGCCTAAAAGTAAGTTTCAGAGTAGTCCCATCCCACACTTGAGCCACCGAACAATCAGGTTGATTACAAATTTCAAACAAGTCCCAAAATCTAGTTTTTAGGGAACAATCCCCGTCCCATACATCATGCCAAAAACTTATTTTATCACCCCTCCCAACTTTCCAAGTGTAGAAGGTTTTCGAAGCATTTAAGGCCTAGGTCACACTCTTCCAGAAGGGAGATCCAATTTTTTGTTTGGCCCACAGTATATTTGGCGAGTGAATGTTATATTTGGAAGCCACAATCTTTTTCCAGTCACTCTTGTTAGAGTCAAAAAAAAACGTTTCCCCCGCGAGGCCAAAAGAGCCATGTTAAATTCTTTCAAATTAGGGATACCAAGTCCCCCAATTTTTTTTTCTAGACACCAGACCCCAGTGGGCTAGATGGTATTTATGTTGTTCATCTATATGCCCCCAGAAAAAATGGGCCATTTGATAATTAATGACATTAATTGCCCATTTAGGGAATTTAATCACGGCCATAAGGTAGGCTGGAATACTAACAATACAGGTACACAATAAGATCAACTTCCCCCTGTAAGTTAAGTATCTACCCAGCCAGCCAGAAATATTCTTGATAATTCTATCAATAATTGGTTGTATATCTTCTCTCCTCAATTTGTCATAGTGCAGAGGCACTCCCAAGTATTTGATAGGGAAAGACCCCAACTTACAACAGAAGATTTGAGCAAAGGTATTAGATTCCTCCTCCCCCACATTAATGGTGATTAAATCACTCTTGTGGAAATTGATTTTCACACCAGATAGATTTTCAAAATAGGATAAAATCCATTTAAAATTCCTAGCTTTGTCACATGAATTCTCTAGAAAGAGAAGTGTATCATCAACATATTGCAAGCTGATCACTCCCCCAGGGATAATATTGGTCAGAAGACCAGAGATCAGCCCATGTTTTGAGGCCTTAATTAACATTTTAGAGAAAACATTAGCAACTAAATTTAAAAGTAATGGGGAGAAAGGATCTCCTTGTTTGAGACCTTTCCCCCCCTAAAGTAAGGCCCAGTAGTGTCATTGATCCTCACACTAAAAGTACTCTGCAAAAGAGTTTGTTTAATCCATGAAATCCATTTTTTTCCAAATCCTCTGAAACTAAGCATTTCAAAAAGAAAATCCCAACTCACTCTATCATATGCGTTTTCATAGTCTAGTTTGAGCACAAGCCCTTGTGAACCAGATTTCTTAACTTCATGAATAACTTCATGCGCCAGGACCACACTTTCAAGTATATATCTACCCTTGATAAATGCAGTTTGATTGGGAGAAATCATTCTATGACTGATAGGGGAAAATCTATTAGTCATAGCTTTTGTAAAAATCTTAATAGCACAATTACTAAGACTGATAGGTCTGAAGTTCTTCATATATTTAGCATTCATTTCCTTTGGAATCAACACAATCAGAGCAAAATTAAGTCTATGAATATCTAATTTTCCCTCCTCAAAGTCCCTGACCATGGCCATAAAGTCTTTTTTAATTACCTCCCAGAACGTTTGATAAAAGAGGAAGGACAGGCCATCAGGACCAGGTGCCCCATGGGCATAAGAACCAAAAATGGCTTCCTTAATCTCTTCTTCAGAAAATTTTCTTTGTAACATGTCATTTTCTTCTGTCGTAACCAGTTCATCTTCCTCCCAGAAGGAAGGTCCAAGATGAATATCATGTTTTGCTTCATATCCAAACAGATTTTTATAGAAGGTGGTAGCTACATCTAGCATTTCATTAGTAGTAAAAACAGGACCAGAATCTCCATTCAGTTCAGTCAAATGATTCTTCCTATGTCTGTGATTAGCAAGTGCATGAAAATAAGCGTTATTTTTATCTCCATCTCTAATTTTACGGTCCCTCGAACGCTGCCACAAGGCAACCTCCTCCTTATGTAAGATATCATCAAGTTCTGTTTTAATCTCTCTCATCCTAGCCCTATCCGCATCTGAAACACGATTTGACTCAGCAAACACATCTAGGATATCAAATTCCCGCATAAGGTCTTTTTTTTTCTTAAGCGCAGCTTCAATATTAATACTCCAACCTTTAGCTTTTTTCCGAAACAATTTAGCCTTTTTTAATCAAACATCAATAGCAGTCCTCCCCACCACCGGGGTATTCCACACCTCTGTAAACATGATTTTAAATTCTGTGTAGTCAAGCCACCATTTTTCAAACCTAAATTTTTTGGGGGAGGTAACCCTCCTAGCTACTGTGTCTAAAATCAGGGGGGTATGGTCACTACCAATCCTAGGTAGAGCCGTTAAAACGGAGAGAGAAAAATGAGCATCCCAAGAAGGAGACACAAAAACTCTATCAATAGCAGCAAAAACAGGATCATCCTGATTATTACTCCAAGTAAAATTCCTATTAGCAATGTTAATCTCCATAAGACCCCACCTATTAATCCAATCATTAAAAAGGAAAACAAACTGATTATTAATGATGCCATTGCTCTTATCCGTAGCAGATCTCACCAAATTAAAGTCTCCACCAACAGGATATGTGAGAGTTGCCATAACATCATGTAGTTCAGCAATAAATTCCACTTTCAGGTCATTGTAAGCAGTACCATACACAGCAACAAAGTGCCAAACAAAGCCATCTTTTTTGTTCTTAACAGTAGTAATAACACAATAAGTTTTATTAATAAAACCAATTATCTCAAACAGATCATTATTAATCCCCACAAGGATGCCCCAGCAGTGTTAACAGCGGGGAGTTGCTGCCAAGTAAAATCATTTCTGCCAGCAATTCTCCTAATGATGTTATCATCATTTTTTTCCTTCTTGGTTTCAAAGAAACCAACAAAATCAATATGATTGCTATTAATAAAATCCCCTAGGCATTGAATTTTTCCTGGTTGTCCAATTCATAGATATTTTTAAGTACTTTATTATGGAATTTATATATTGGAATTGACGGGAAAAAAAATCACCGTCGGCGCACTGACGGGAGAGGAGAGGAAGGAGACGAGCTAGCTGCCGGGACGGAATTGGAACGCGGCGCACTGGCCGGACAGGAGAGGCATGCATGCATGCATGGTTCTTCAACCAAGGGTCCCCGCCGATTGGATCAGGTCCCTTGGCCTCGCCGGCGTGCGTGCGTGCTAATTAAGCCTCCGCGCGTATTGGAATTGGAAGTGAAAAAACGGTCGTCGACCGGGCGAGCGAGCGAGAGAAAGAAAAGGAATTGATCGATGCACGAAGACGGCGCGTATACGATGAGCAGGTATTGTACGTGGAGCTTAATTGCCGTCGTGCACGTAAACCGAGAGGAGAGCGTACCTTACCTTAAACGTGCTTCAAGTCGACGTACACAACTATACACAACCGTGCCATCGCCCTCCTTATATATTTCCGTAAGAGAAAAGTCTGAAATAAACCTTGAATTCCTATTCAAAGTCTGAATCAAACCCTTAACTTGAAATCCCTGAAATTGACACCCTATCTTTTCTAATCCCGGCCGATCCCGGCTGTTTTTGGGTAAAAGCTCGTTTGGGCTCCAGGATTGCTTACGTGGCACACTTACGAGGGGAAATCCAGCGTCCTTCCTTCTTCCTGTGCTGGAGCTTACTGCTGACAAAGTGCACAGCGTTGGTCACCTCCCGGTGCTTGACACTTTTATATCCTGTGCAGTCGGTGACTACGCTCCCGTCGGAGTGTGCGTTGAGCCAAGCACCATGTCCCAAATAAACCACTAATCCATCATTGAGCTAGTAGTTCTTGATGAAAGACAAGGTGGAGAGATGGGATTTGAGGCAATGGCATAGGCGCACCTCTCAAAGCCTGGCCGGTCTCCATCTTTTATATTCGGTGGTATACGTTTACAGCAACCAAAATCAGGATCCAGTGATCTAATCGATTTGGCTTAGATACAAAATAATTATACCTATATAGAAAGGTTAGGATTACAACGTAGTACGAACAAGATAGATATGCTATGATGGCGAGGACCTCCGGCGGTTCCCGACGCTGGTCCGCAGTCCTGCTCCATGGCCGCCACGCTCACCGTCTTCACTCTGCTCGCAGGCAAGCTCGCTGCATGCCCCGATGACGACTTTGTCAGGTTCGTCGTGGCCGAGCACTCCGGCGACGCGCGCTGCCGACATGCGCCAACTCGCGGTGGACGCCGTCTATGTAGCACTTGCTCGCCGTCCAGCTCACGTGGTCAGTACCGGCAGTAGGAGACGATGAGGGTGCAGCCGTCGTGGTGCGTCCATGGCTCCATGCACCACGCGGTGACCGACGGAGCAGTCGCTGTGGCAGTTCATGGTTACATGCGTGCGTCGGCTGCCGCGTCGCAGGAGGGCTCGGTAACAGCGCAGCGGCATGGGCCGCGGCACCCCAAAGTAGAGGCGGCTGCATGCGAGTTCGTCCGTCTCTCGGCACCGGACCGGACCTGACTGCGGAGTGAGGCCTCCAAGAACGACAGCAACCAGCCACGACCACGAGAGTCTCCGACCACCTACATTGCCATCACGCCCTGCTCTGGATGTCTGGTGGATGTCCTCCGCAGACGCTGTTGTGTAGAGCAGTAGGCTCCCGGGCGACGGGCGTGCGGTGCCGATGCATTGTCGTCCTAGAGGGCAAGGGGCGCGCGGATCCGGCAGAGTAAGGTAGGCTTGATGAGAAGGTTAGCGTCAAGCTTTAACAGCGGCCGGACGATGTCGTAGTGCCCGGCCAACGAAGTTAACGGCGGGGAGCAGCGCCTGGAGAGCATATATGCACGTGGCACGGGTGAGTCTGCGAAAGAGAGAGGTCGAGGAAGAACAGATGGAGATGGCATGTGGGCCCAAATGGTCAGTGGGAGAAGTGAGTAATCCCGGTCGGGGTCGGCCTTTCCCCGGTGTGACAAATAGGTCTAGGGCGAATATTGGCCGGGATCGACAAAAACAGGGTGCTGATTTCAGGGATTTCAAGGTAAGGGTTCGATTCAGACTTTGAGTGTGAATTCAAGGTTTATTACAGACTTTTTCCTTTCCGTAACCCTCATCCCCAAATTCCGCCGCCACATCCAAGTAAAGCTCCGATCGGGCCCTATATATGGCCACCGCCGCCTTCCTTGCGAGCGGCGAGGGAAAGGGCTGCCGCGACATCCCAAGCTCGGTCCTGCTCGACCTCTCCTGCCACGTCGGCCCCAGCCGCAACGCCACCGCCGCCACGTCCAAGACGAGCACCGGCCTGCCCATCGCGGTGACTTTCCACGCTGCCCGCCCGCCGGCCCTCTCGCACTTCTCCGTCGACTGCCGTGCATCTCCAAAACCCGAGGGTTTGGTCCTGGCGCCCAAGGTCATCGGTGCGGATGCGGACCTCGTCCTCCTCCGCGTCCCCATGGATCCCATGGCCAAGTACCTTTTCTCGCTAAGCGACTACTTCTTCTACAGGGTGCACTCTCAACGCCCAAGGCTGGACCTGCTCCCGGAATCTTCTCCCGGCTACTTCCAAGGCCTGGAGATCGCCATGGTCAGCTGCGGCGACGGCAAGTACGCTGCGGCCACCCTGCAACCCATGGCCCAGTTTACCTTCAGGCTTCACGTGTACCGCTCTGGAGCCGATGGCGAGCCTGGGAGTTGGACCTCCAAGATTGTGGACGTGGACGTGGAGGAGCGGCTGAGGGACATGGTGTGCCCGATCCCTCCATCGTCGCAGAGGCAAGTCTATCACGTGACGACGAAGGTGATCACACTCGGTGGTGCTAAAGGTACCATTGGCTGGGTCGATCTCTGGCGAGGCATCCTTCTCTGCGACGTGCTCGAAGACAGACCCAAGCTCCATGACATCCCGCTGCCCTTTTCCCCTAACCGCAATTGGAGTGAGTTGCTTGATCGCTGCCCACACTATTCCCATGACATCACCGTCAACCAGAGCAAAGACACTATCAAGTATGTCGAGATGGAACTCTCTGCGCCAACTCAAGGGTCATCCACATCTGATTGTTGCCATGAACGGCTGAGCGGCCAAGGATGTCCATCATACTCCTGGAAGGCCACCACATGGAGCAGGCCTACGCCTATCCCGGTCACTTCAGATAACCACTGGCAGTATGGGTGTTCTGTCCGTTCGCCGAACATTGACATCCCTGATTACATCCCAAGGGATTATAAGCTGCTGCATAAGGTCATGAGACTCATGACCGTCGAATCCAACAAGGAAGGGAAGGCCGGAGAGGGAATATTGTCCCTGGGATGTCTTCGCATGGCTTACCCCACAATGAGCATCACTGATGATGATGATATTTTTTACTTGTTTGCCAAGGGAACCAGCAAGAGGTCTATGGCCACGGTATTCGCTGTTGACGTCCGGATGCGGACTCTGCAAGGAGTGGCGAGTCTGTCCAAGAGGCACGACGGGTTCCTGCGCTACTTCTCTATCTCTATCTCTATCTCTACTAGTAGAAGGCCCGTGCGTTGCCACGGGCTTTTAATTTATTTATTTTTGATTACACCTATGAATACTTGATAGATTTTTTTCTGATTGCGCATATAATGTATATCATATTTCACATTTACAGAAAAAATAGCCTGCAATAATTGGAAAATAATTGAAATCCACTTCACCTGCAATGTAACTCAATGGTGTATACATAGAGAGCAATTATCCGAATAATTATATGTTAAAAACTAAGATCTACTTGATGCGCTTAAAATGTTCCCATACAAGGTCAGAAATGTTGTCTTTAGCTTCATTTGCACGGTTCTTCAGCAAGTATAATAAAATTTTATTTATGAACTCATAAGCATGCTACATGAGCAATATATATAATTAGTATGAAGATTTTATCGAGTTAAGGTATACCTATAGTTTTCTCGTGCACATCTGCAGTCTACTTTTTTTATTAATAAATCACTCAACATCTTCATTCTCCACCAACTATCTCCGCAACTCAAGTCCATGTTCGCCACCTCAATTAGTGACAGATCCGGCTCCCAATCCCCCCTTCCACATCCATCAACACACACTTTGAATTTCAAACATGTAACGATGAACTTGTGCTATATTTCAAACCAAAGCTCTCTCTCTCTCTCTCTCATTGTAATACGCCGGTCTCCCTCTGACCTTACATCCTCTCTTTCACACCCTATATATTTGTCTCTCGCTACCCCATTCTATCTACCACCCTCCGTTGCTCTCCCTCCCCTTCTATCTCCCAACGTCGCTCTCACTCTTTCTCACCATCTCTCCTCTCTCTCTCTCTCTCTCTCTCTCTCTCTCTCACACACACACACACACACACACTCCTCTCTCTCTCTCTTTCCCTCTCCCACAACTCAAACCCTAATTTTGCTCAGTGTTAACATTCAACGGCTACAGTATATCCTAAAAGTTTAAACACTAAAGAAAAATCTTAACCTTTGCACGGGTTAAGACGACTTGTAAAACTTAATCCTGGCTCATTTAATCCACCACTCTGAAGCACACAAATTAATGGTTATACTCCACACAACAATCACAAATGACTTTATAGGGGAAACTTTTTAATCCATTGCTAGACTTGACGTGGGCTCCACGGCATCAGTTCTGATACTTATTCTTGCCTATGTTATAATTTATTCAGAAAACAAGTCAACTTGACACTAAGATGAATACAAGAGGATGTATGACAAGAGTATAACATACACTAGTACAAAACGGGCCTTTAGTCCCGGTTGGGAAGGGCCTCTAGTCCCGGGTCACCAACCGGGACAGCCCAATCGGGACTAAAGGCCCCCACCCTTTAGTCCCGGTTGGTCACAAACCGGGACTAAAGGCCCTCCACGTGGCCGCGCTCGTGCGCTGGGGCTGGGGACCTTTAGTCCCGGTTGGTGACACCAACCGGGACTAAATCCCTGCCACTTTAGTCCCGGTTGGTGACACCAACCGGGACTAAAGGTTTAGGGGTTTAGGGGTTTAGGGTTTATTGTTTATTTTTCCTTTTTATTTTGTGTTTTCCATTTAATTCTTTTTCATTTCAAACATATTTTACGCTACTACGTACTATACACGTTATGCATATATAATAGAATTTCTCGTAGAACATCATAGAATTTCTCGTACGACCATGCATACACATATATATATACAATTTGGTATATACAATTTCTCCTACAATTTGCAGATCATTACATGCAGGCATTAGGTGAAATGGTATACTCCGTCGGGAGATATGACCTGCTCAAGCAAAAATCCCGCCATTTCCTCTTGAAGTGCTCGTATGCTGTCCTTTGGTAGGAGCCTATCCCGCATCTCCAACATCTTTAAAGAAGGAGATCAATATGAATATATTAGTTGTGTGTATATATATTAGATCATGATAAAAAAATGTGAATAGTATTTACGTACCCAAAGATATCTTTCATCTTTGTTCTTTTCGGTAATAGAGCGAATGTTCTCGAAAACGTAGTATGCACATACATTTGTCCCATTTTCCTGCCTCATACAGTACTTTACGAGAATAGAATTCAATCAGATAATAATCAAGCATGCATGATAATGGTATTGAAACTAGAATTAAAGAGATGCGCGGACGTAGCTAGTACTACTTAATTACCTTGGCCCGTCGCCATTTCAGCTGTGGTTTCCATTGACCGACAACCTCTTGGATGAACTTTTTCCAAACCCTGCCCGGCAAAGAAAATGAATAAAGGAGTTATTAATTACTTGATATCAAGAAATGAACTAAAGAGGCCGACATAGTGCGATAATGATTGAAATTACCTATCGAGCATCAACTTCAGGCTTCTGTATTCTTCAGGGTCTTTACCTAGTGAGTCCAGTACTTCAACAGTTCCCTCGTCAACTCTAATGATTAGCAGGATCCAGTGGAATCTGCGCACATGTTTGTATAAGCGGGCATGCATAACTCATCAACTACACTTAACATCGAGTAAGCAAAAATAGAATTTGTAGTACAAGACAGTAACACTCACCTGAAGTTGTAAGGAAAAAGTATTTCTGGTCTGGTATTTAGTTCCTTCAAAAACATTAGCAAGCTATTCTCTGTGTCTTTGGAGTAGTCTTGTATCGTATTTTCATTAACGGTATTTGGGTCAATGAACCCAATGCCATAGACTCCATCTCTATTCATTTCAAAAATCTTCATTCTGCATAATACCACAGAAAATAATATAGTGAGGATAATTACAGGCAATGAATGAGCTGAGCTAGAGATTTAAATTACAGAAAGAAATCACTTACAGACAATAGCAACTGACGAGAGATTTGTCGAGTGCGTCTTGATTGAATAACTGAAAAATTTCTGGAAATTCAATCCACACATCATTTCCATGGAAGTAATGCTCTGGCTTGACTTTCACCATGAGGCTCTCTCGCCCGACATTTACTTCTCTCAGGTACCATTGATGCAATTTGCGCATTTGCGTTGGTAGAAGCTCCTCCTCGTCAGGCCTGACCAGAGGGTTCCCGGGGACATATTTCCATGCTAGATCCTTCTCATCAATATTCGTGGGAAGATCTTCGATGCCTAGGAGTTGTTCAACAGTGACACCGGCCTCTCTAGTCATCTGTCTAGCAGCGTCACTTATTATCGGCTTATCGGTGGTACTCACCTTGAGCGGGGGGATCGATTGCACTGCCTGTTCTTCGAGCTGGGGAACAGTTTTCCCGCTTTTATTACTACCTGTAAGGCTCGACTGCTGATTTTTTTGTTGATGATATGACTTGCTAACAGAGCGTTCATAGTCTGATCGCCTTTTCTCCACAGCCGGTTTAGCAAGATTCAGAAAGTGTTGTATGACTTTCTCAGGTATTTTCTCCTTCGGTGGCGGGGGCGGTTTCGGTGCAAAATGGGCCTGCAATTCGGAAGCCACTTGGGCTTTGGTTTCGTCCTCAGTCATCTCGTAAGCCAACTTCTTTTTGGCAGGAGGCTCGGGTTTCTTCTTTGGTGCTCTCTTCTGCTTTGGAGTCGGCCCACGCGGCGGAGATCGATATCGCGTACTCGCGCTGGGCTCCGTCTCGAGGTGGGGTGCATTCGGCTGACGCGGCGGAGATCGATATGGTGACGGACTCGCGCTGCGCTCCGTCTCGAGGTGGGTTGGAGTCGGCTGACGCGGCGGACTTGGAGGAGGAGTCGGTGCCCTTGGCGTCGAGTTTGGAAAGACGATGCAATCCTTTCTCCATACAATGATACCACGTATGGCTTCTCCCGGTGTCTGCTCCCCTTGACCTCCAGGAAAGTCAAGTTGTAGTGAGTCATATGCCGACAGAACTTCATCCACCCCGACACGAGCATAGCCAGGTGGAATCGGATTGCCGTGGAAGGTTGCTTCAGGGGGATTTGATAAAGCATAGCCATCCGCCACCTTCATGGATATGTTCTTCAGTGGAAGGTGTAGCTCACAACTTGTCGTCTCTTCGATATCATCCACGGGGTAGCGAGCCAGCAGTGCATCATCGGCCGGGACCCCCGTGGAACCCACGCTGCTTTTCGACATAGATGGGACGGTGCTATCCAATGCTGGATCTGCTTGCTGCTGCCGCTGAGATGCCCTTTCCAGGCTAAGTGTGTCGATCTGCTCCTGCTGCCGCATGAAAGCGCTTTCGAACTCCGCGTGCTTTGCTTCTAGCTGTTGAAACCGGTCTGTATCCTGCTTCTTCTTGTCTTCCTCCTGCTTCTTCTTTCTCGCACGGCTTCTGTAACTGACGTTCCAGTCCGCAAATCTCCTCCTCTCCTCCACCATACTCCCCTCCTCCTCTCCGGCGACCTCCTCTCCGGCGGTTATGGCGTCTCCCACCTCTCCCACCTGCACCTCCACCACTGACTCCAATGGCGTCCTCCACCTCTGATCTCAATGGAGGGGCTGCTCCACTGGGACTTCTCCCCAGGCCTAGCCCTGGCCGACCAGGTGAGACGTAAGTTTGGCTCCACGGTGCATTTCTCCCCGTCGCGTGACAAGAAGGAGTTCTTTCTGGTGGTTTATTTCTCCTCGGCCTCTTTTGATCTTACTGTTGAATCCGTTGGCATTGCTTTGCAATGCTGTATTGGAGGTTTGAGTACGGGCTTCCGAGTGACCCAGCTCAGTGGAAGATCTTTCCGTTTCTCGGTTGCAAATAACAAGGTGGGTCATTTTGTGTATGGTCTCAAAGATCGTATATGGCCAGACTTTGTCTGCCATTTCCACCTGTTCAAGGGGCGTTTTATGCATGGCTCAAGCTCTGATCATGGGTGGCATGCGGATGAGGAAATACATGCTATATCTATCCGATCACCCAGAGCGATCACATCGCCTCTACAGCGTATCAATAAGAACGCTGGCGTTGACGTATCATCAGCTAGTGAATTGAGCAAATTTGAGCTTCGGCCTCTGAATTTCATGGATTTTTCTAACAAAAATGCTGCCGAAGCATCATCATCGTCATTATCTCCGGTGATCACCGGCGGGCAAATTTCAAATTCAGACATTATCATTAATGCTCCGCCTGTCAAGGATTCTGATGGCAAATTGTTACCATCTATTGATGGCCCCGAGAGGATTTCCTCTTTTATTTGTATTAATGACGCAGACAAAATCAATAAGTTGCTTATTCTGGAGGCTGCGGAGGATCAACTGCAGACAAATTATATTTTTTTGGGCTCGGTTAAATGCCCAATTGACGTGCACTATCCTTCCCCGCCACAGTGTTTCCTTTCCTCAGCGTACAAATATGCCCCGCCCCATAATTGCTGGCCTCCTATTTTATCTTCACGGCATAAATGTGATTTGGCTCAGGCGGATTACTCGGAACAGGAGATCAATTACCTTGCTGCAAATTGGGGAACTCTCTGCGCCAAATGCCTTCAATGGGGACACCCGATCGCCGACTGCCAAGCTAGGGTGATTTGTATCAATTGTTCTTCCCCAGGTCATAAAGTGGCGACTTGCCCCGGGCGCACTTGCCATAACTCTAACAAGGCGCTCGCAATCAACACTCCTCAGAATCAAATCAAGTCAATTATTTGTGACATTTGTAATGGTGATTCCCACCATTCAGTGATATGCCCATCCAAATGGAAATGCCTTATCTGTGGTCTTTTGGGCCATACGAGCCGTTTCTGCGGATCACACAGTGCGAAATACTACAAGTGGAGCCTGAAAGTCCAAATGATCCAAATGCCCAAGGAATCATATCGGGATAATAACAAAAAAGTTCCGGAGAGGCAAATTTGGGTACCCAAACAGTTAAAACGTGTGGACTCTGTTCTCCAAGATTCTAGTCATAGTCAGCCTCCTCCACCTCTGGCTTTTCCCTCTTCGGCTGACATTGCTGACGAGGCAGACACCTTAGTTAGAGGTATTCAGGCTCCTGAAGTGCAGTTTGTTCATGCTGATGATTCTGTTAGGGTGTTACCTGTGGAGCAGTTCGCTGCGTTGATTGATGTCCAGGGTTCAGTTTATGCTGGGATGCACACACCCAGACTTACAGATAATTACACCCAGACTGGCAGCCCCCTTTTTGTTGAGGTCCAGGCTGAAGAAGGGACCTCGTTTCTGCAGTTTCTCTGGATGATCTCCTTTGGCAGGTACTCCCGCTGCATTACTGCGCCCGATGAAACTTGAAGTACGACATGCTGCCTCTAAACCCTCTTGCAATTTTTCACATGGTGACTGCTGCTATCATCGAGACTTTATGCTCTGAAGGTTGTCAGTTTTATACAATGACTGACTTTCCTCCAAACTTTGAGGGAGAAATAATCATACCATCAGAGATCTGGGCAGACTTTGCTGAGATGATCGCAAGGCATGAGGATGATATAACTGACAGTGCGGGTCGTGTCCCGAGGCAGGCCCCCGAGCTGATTGAAGATGGGCGTGCTGCCTTCAACACCAACTCTGATGTCTCTGAACCTGTTGTAATCTCTGAAACTTCTGAATCCTTCACTGCCAAACCACAGAACAAGTACATTCAGAAGATGATCTTGTCCGAAAAGATGCCAATCGATACGGCTGGCCTGCGGCGCAGCACTCGGTCCACAAGATATGATGGCTTCAAAATGACCCTCATCACTGATGCAAAGAAGACGCAGTCCAAAGTCAAACCCAGGGGGACTCCATCGGTCGCATGCTCCTCCAAGGCGACCGACCCTTGCTCTAAGCTTCTGCTGCAGCCCTCTACAGTTCAGACTGACGAACTGCCACCACCAACACCAATCCAGCAACTGCATCACGTTGGTACTGTCTTGTGTGGGATACCTGCTGAAGAACTCAGCACCCAGAAGCTTCTAGCAAGCGATCAAGTGGACAAACCTGAGCTGCACTAAGAGTGATGTCGTCGAATAAGCAGTGGAACGTACTTTGCTGGAATGTACGTGGGATCAACTCGGACAAAAAACAGATGGCGATCCGCAACGCGATAGATATTTGTGGCTGCTCCGTTGTTTGCTTTCAAGAAACTAAGCGTGATTCTTTTGATGCTTCGTTTATTAAACTGTTTTGCCCTAAGAAGTTTGATATGTTTGAATTTGTACCATCTGTCGGTAATTCTGGGGGTTTAATCACTGCGTGGATGAGCTCGGTATTCACAGGTGTATCGGTATTCTCTGAAACATTTGCGCTCGGCATCAGGCTCACCTCGACTCAGTCCAACGATACTTGGACACTAGTTAACGTGTATGGTCCCTGCACCGACCCCAACAGAGCGTTATTTACCGCATGGCTCTTTGATCTTCACATTCCCAATGGTGAGGATTGGCTCATCTTAGGAGATTTTAACTACATTCGTGCGCCGGATAATCGTAACAGAGGGGGTGGGGACGCTAACGATATGATGATCTTTAACGAATTCATCCGCAGACAGTCATTGATAGAACTCCCGATCAAAGGACGATCCTTCACCTGGAGCAATATGCAATCTAACCCCCTGCTTGAACAGTTAGACTGGCATTTCACATCTGTTGATTGGGCGGCCAAATATCCGAACACAGTCGTCATGCCTCTCGGAAAACCCACGTCAGATCACATGCCCTGCTATGTTAGCATCCAGACCAAAATTCCCAAGTCCAAAATATTTCGTTTTGAGGATTACTGGATCAAGCAACCAGGATTCTTTGAAGTGGTACAGATATCATGGAGTAAACATTGTTATGCCCCGAACACGGCTGCAGTCCTGTGCAAAAAACTCAAGAACCTGCGCTATGACCTGAAACAATGGAGCAAGAAGATCTCTAAACTGTCTGTGCTGATTGAAAATTGCAACAAAACCCTTCTGGATCTTGATGGATTGGAAGAACGTAGAAGGTTGTCTGTACCTGAAGCCAACTTCAGGAAGATCTTGAAAAAGCACCTTCTCCATCTGCTTGACTGTAAAAGGGTGTACTGGAAGAAACGTTGTACAGTCAGAAACTTTAAGTTCGGTGACGGTAATACAAAATTCTTCCATAGGGTGGCGACTGAGCGTTTTCGCAGAAACAATATTGCTTCACTACGACTGCCTGACGACTCAATCGTATATGATCATGTGGGTAAGGAGGCCGTCCTCTTCCAAACCTATAAGGACAGACTAGGCTGCTCCAGTCCAACAAACATGCGCTTCGATCTGCGACGCATCATCAAGAAACTGGACGGGCTGCAGGCCCTAACTGTTCCCTTCACTCGTGAGGAGATAGATCAAGTTGTCAAGGAGCTACCCTCTGACCGAGCTCCCGGCCCGGATGGTTTTAGTGGAAGCTTCATAAAATCCTGCTGGCACATAATTAAAGAGGACTTCTATCGGCTTTGTTTTGATTTTCATGCAGGTACATTGGACCTTGAAAGTCTGAATACTGGTTTTATCACTCTCATTCCGAAAACTCAGTCACCAGAGACAGCTGATGATTATCGTCCAATAACACTGTTAAACTGCTGTCTCAAACTGCTGACCAAACTCCTAGCCAATCGTCTATAGAAAGTGATCCTTAAAATCATACATCGCAATCAGTACGGGTTTCTACGGGGTAGGTCGATCCAGGACTGTGTGGCGTGGGCGTTCGAATTCATACACTAGTGCCAAGCTTCGAGGCGTGATATTGCTATCCTGAAACTAGACTTTGCCAAAGCCTTCGACACAATTGAGCACGCTCCGATGATGGAGATTATGAAATGCATGGGGTTTGATGATAGATGGCTCGGGTGGATTGATTGCTTGTTCTCAACAGCCAAATCTTCTGTGCTCCTCAACGGGACCCTGGGCAGACAGTTCTTCTGCAAAAGAGGGGTGCGTCAAGGCGATCCGCTGTCCCCGCTCATCTTCATGCTGGCGGCAGACCTATTGCAAGCAGCCATAAATGATGCTTATAGGGCTGGAGAGCTGGAACTACCGATGCCAGTGCCTGACGATGAATATCCCGTGATCCAGTACGCGGACAATACGATCCTTGTAATGCCTGCTGATCAAGCACAAGCGGAAACTATCAAACACATTCTTCAGGATTATGCCTCCTCAGTGGGGCTGCGCATAAACTTCCAAAAATCAACTCTTATCACTGTCAACACAGCTGAGGATGCAGCTGCGCGATTGGCAGAGGTTTTTGGATGCAAGATTGGTACCATGCCGTTCACGTATCTTGGACTGCCAATGGGCACTACTAGGCCGACGGTGACAGATCTCATGCCGCTGGTTGCGTCGGTGGAGCGTAGGCTCTCTTCCGCTGCCACGCTTCTGGACCTCGGATCAAAACTAACCTTGGTAAACTCGGTGATCACGTCCCTTGCGATCTACGCCATGTGCTCCATCAGGTTGCCCCAAAAAATCCTAGAGCATCTTGACAAACTCAGAAGATACTGTCTCTGGGCGAAGAACACGGACGATGGCCCCAAAGCAATCTCCCTGGCAGCGTGGGATCTGGTTTGCCGACCCAAGAATAGGTGTGGCCTTGGAATAATTGATCTTCGAGTCCAGAATCAAGGGCTGCTCCTTAAGCAATTGCACAAGTTCTATAATCGCATGGATCTGCCTTGGGTGAAACTGATATGGTCTGCCTACTATGTGGGATTGGTACCTCATGCAACAGATCAATGCGGTTCGTTTTGGTGGCGAGATATCATGCAGCTTGCGCCGATTTATAGAGGCGTCACGTCGGTGGAGGTGAGAGATGGAAGCACGGTGCTGTTCTGGAAGGACTTGTGGCATAGCAACATTCTCTCCGATAGTCACCCCCGACTGTTCTCCTTTTCTATAAATGAGGATGTCTCTGTGCAAACTTTGTTGACAGCACCGACTCTTAGCCACAACTTCTACTTGCCGATCTCTGTCCAAGCCAGGGAGGAGCTAGAGGACCTTCAAAACAGCATGGCCACGGTTGAACTGAATGAAGCAGCAGACAGCTGGAGGTGCGTATGGGGTCGAAGGGGTTTGCTTCCAGGAAATACTACGCGCATTGTTTCCGTGAGGTGGTGGCGGATGATGCCTTTAATTGGATCTGGAAAACTAAATGCACTAATAAGTGGAAAGTTTTTGCCTGGCTGCTGCTGGCGGACAGGCTGAACACAAGAAACATGCTGAGGAGAAAAAACATGAAATTGAGAGATGATGACTATACTTGTCTCCTATGCGGCAGCCCCCCTGAAGAAACAGTGGAGCACCTGTTTTTTGAATGTGGCTTCAGCAGGGCGTGCTGGGGAAGCTGGGGATCGTTTGGGCGCATTGCGGGAACAGGCTTCAGCTCGTGCATGAAGCAAGAGATAAGTGGACCAGGCCCATGTTCATGGAGATCTTTATTATCGCGGCCTGGAGTATATGGAAGGAACGTAACAACAAGCACTTTAGAGGGATAGTGCCCACGGAGAATGGCTGGCTCCAAAGGTTCAAAAATGACTTTGGGATGATGAGACACAGAGTCAAGGAGGCCCTAGTGCCGTTTGTTGAGCATTTTGCTGCATCAATCTAGCAATATCCCATTCCTGTAAGCTAGATAGTTCTACCTCCCCCTCTCCCTAGTGGCTAAGGCTTTTGTTCTTTCTCTCGATGTAACCCCGAAAGGTGTAACCTGTACATGTTGATTTAATATAAAGTCAGTGGGGGGTTGCCCTCACTGTCCCAAGCTTTCAAAAAAAAACCCACGGAACAACGCCTTTGCCTCGTGTTCGTCCTGGGTGTTCAGGATTCCCGAGGGCGCGTGTAAGCTCGTCGTTCTCTCTCTCTCGGGCTGGAACACCCCCGTTCGAGCCGCTTCTATTGCATCAAGTAAAGCGTCCGAGGCTTCTTTAAGACTTGCCTGCTCAATAATCTCCCCTGTCTTTGGGTCCAACTTTCCCCCATGCGCATAAAACCAAGTCCTGCACCTGTCGGGCCAACCCAATGTTTTTGGAGTGACCCCTGCAGCAATCATCTTTTCCTCAGATTCATCCCACTTAGGCCGACCAGTCTTGTAGCCACCTGGCCCCAGAACATGGTGAAACTGTTTCTTCTCAGCATTGATCTTGTTTTTCCTCGACCGTTCCTTAGCTGCTTCCGATTCCTTGAACTCCACAAATAAGTCCCAGTGATCTTTTGCCTTCTCCAGTGCTCCAGTGAATTCTGGAGTCTTCTTTCCTGCTTCGACGTACCAGGCCCATAATCTTTTCTTGTGGTTGCGGAATTGTGTGGCCATCTTCTGAAGAGCACTCTTCTTGACTTTCTCCCGTTCTGCATCTGTTAAATGCTCTGGTAGGGTGAAATGTGACATGAGTGTTTCCCAAAGCAGATCTTTTGCTCTTTCGTCGACAAAACTAACTCCTCGATCTCCCTTTGGCTTATTCCATTCTTGAACGAAGATCGGGATTTGGTCCCTGACAATGACTCCGCACTGACGAGTAAATTTGTCCACATTCTTTTTAGGAGCAAGCGGTTCGCCATTTGGTTTGATCTCATCGATGTTGTACTCTATGCCAGCCTGCAACTTTTTGGCCGGGCGTCGTACTGCCCTGCTTGTAGAAGATTTGCTCGATCCGGAGGGCTAAAAGAAGAAAGATCCATTAATATATATATATATATATATATATATATATATATATATATATATATATATATATATATACAAATCAATTAATACATGTAATGATCACCAGAGGCCTTAATTATATATACCTCGCCGGTCTTTGTTAATTGAAGATCATTTCCTTCGCCGTCATTGTTTGTGTGGCCTTCGTCTATTGGTTCTTCCTCAAATATTCCCTCTCCAGAATTGTTCAGATATTGTGAGCCGTCATCTTCAGGTTCACCCTCTGGGTTTTGGATCATGTCGAACATGATATGCTCTTGATCATGGTCGTCTCTGCCGCTAGCGTCCATAGCTTAACTAATCCAGAAGAAAGATAAAACAATTTAGTATTCAAATTAGAATGCATCTCGAATAATATCACTAATACATCTCGAATAATACAGTTAATGCATCATCGAATATTATCGAATATAATCTCGAATACATCTCGAATATTATCACGAATACATCTCGAATATTATCACTAATACATCTCGAATATTATCTCGAATACATCTCGAATATTATCACTAATGCATCATCGAATATTATCAAATATAATCTCGAATACATCTCGAGTATTATCACTAATACATCTCGAATATTATCATATAACATCACTAGCTAATACAGCTCGAATATTATCGAATAATCCAGTTGACTCGCGGTTCCTGAGGCGCGGGCGGTGGACACCCAAAGAGAAGGAACCATCACAGGATCATAGCTCGGGTGAGATCCCTGAAGAACCTGCCAGGTATTGGAGAACCTGACGTCCAACGCAACCATGTAGCGACGGACGTGCTCGTCCTCCTCCCTGACACGGCGACGTACCACCTCCTCGGGGGCCGGCTGCCTCCGCACCGATAGTGGCCCACGTGACCGCCACCAAAGAAGCTCCGGGTTAACGACGGGAGCCCGATTCCTCACCAAGCTGCGCGCCCCGGAAGGTAGCACCTCCTAGTGCCAGCCCAGCGGAGCCCAGTCCCGGACATGGCGCCTCTCAAGCAGGTTGTCGCCGCCGAGTCGACGACGAGGATGCGGGCCGGGCATCGTCGACGTCGAGAACAAATTCTTATGAAAACAAATTCCTATGCAATAATTATCAGTTTATTATGCTACTCATATTTAATAAACTTTTACAACTATAGTAGATGGGCAAATTTGAACAACATTTTATAGCATTGATCCATCTAACATTCATCTAATTAACATTCATTTACACACAAAAATACATAATAAATCCATCTAATTAACATTCATCTAATTAAAATTCATCTACACACAAAAATACATAATAAATCCATCTAATTAACATTCATCTACACACAAAAATACATAATAAATCCATCTAATTAATATTTCTTTCAAAAAAAGAGAACCTAGGATCTTCTCAAAACACAATTGCCATTCACAAAATCCCATCAAGCATTTCTTCTATCTTAGGACAGTACCCAACATCATTTCTTTCATTAAAACTTCTTTTATTAATATTCAAACAATTACAAAACCAAATTCTATCAATTCATGACCTCCTTTGGTTTTGCAAAGGAACTATATTCCCCCTAACATTTCTAGTCTGGCAAAAACTATCTCAGCTAGATGCTAGTACCCACACTTCATTTCTCCAAAAATAATCTGTCCACTAGTTCAAAAATTTCAAGTTTCATTCAAATGAAATTTGGACCAGATTCAGTTTCCTTGCTCAAAACCCAATCTCTACTACTCCAACAATTCTGAAATTTTTACAGCACCTCAACCATGCATCAGAGAAGCACCACAAAAAAAATTAAAATTTTGAAAAATGCCTAGCTACTGTTGGCATTGCTATCGAACACTTGTTGTGCACAAATTCAGAAATTGGGCAAAGTTCAGAGATTGCACTGCCGTGCACTTCACTCTTCCTCTCCTTCCTCTCCTTCACAGCTTTGCCTCGGGCTCGTGTGCATCCATGGGATGCGGCAGGGGGGCGCGGGGTTGCCGGAGCCGACAGCAGCGAGCACATCCGTGGCGGCGCGGGCGGCGGAGTGCGACGGGGACAGAGGGAGGGGGAGGCCTGGGCCTTACCGGCGTTGCCGAGGAGAGGGGTGGCGAGGCTCGAAGGAGACCGGTGAGGAGGAGGTCGGAGACGAGGAGCGGTGATGGCGACGAGCGGTGTGGATCGCCGGAGAACTTGGGCAGCCTGGCGGCGTGGTGATCGATTTGTCTCCTGGGTGGTGGAAAACGCTAAGTGACAGTTATATAGGATCGACCTTTAGTCCCGGTTGCAGCCATGAACCGGGACTAAAGGACCTTTAGTCCCGGTTCGTGGCTGCAACCGGGACTAAAGGTCTATTTTCGGGCCCAAATTAAGCGCGGGAGGGGGCCTTTAGTCCCGGTTACAGCCACAGGCCGGGACTAAAGGTCTGTTTTTGGGCCCAAATTAAGCGCGGGAGGGGGCCTTTAGTCCCAGTTGGTGGCTCCAACCGGGACTAAAGGGTTGATCCTGGCGTGGTGGAAGTTTAGTCCCACCTCACCAAGCGAGACGCACTCGCACCAGTTTATAAGCCCCGCTGCGATAGCCGTCCCGAGCTTCTCTCTAAAGCAGGCACTATATGTCTAACGTTCGCCCTGCCCTGTGGGCCCTGCTAGCCCTGCGGGCCTGCATCTTGGCCCATATATAGTTGGGTTTCTAGTCGTATGCAGGCCGTGGTGGCCTAGTAGGCAGGCATTTTTTCTTTTTTGCATATGTTATGTCAACTTTTTAGTCCCGGTTGGTGGATCCAACCGGGACTAAAGGTTTTTTCCAGTTTTTTTTTTGCTTTATTTTTTTTCTTTTGTTTCTAGTTACAGCCAAATATTTAGAGTTTTTGAGTGAATCTTTTTGGTTTAGGTCACAAAAATTATAAACTTTCTGTTAGTGCCAGTAGTTTTCAAATTTGAATAGTTTAAATTTGAATTCTTTGAAATTTGTGTGAATCACTAGTTTGTGAATAACTTTACTTTAAAAATAGATTTTTGAGTGATTCTTTTTCCTGCTGTTTAATATTAGTGTGTTTTATCAGTATGTTGAATTTGGTAATTTTTAGGTTATTTAAATAGGTGTTTTAATCAAAAACAGATTATGTTTAGCTCTTTTAGTTTTATAGCTCAAAACAATAATTAAATGCATGAAAAATAGCGAATGAAGTCAGAAAGGGTTGAAAATTTATGATGTGGCTTTCAATGGTGCATGTTGAATGCACAAAAAGTCTGGAGTTAAAATAAGTTTAAAAAATGAAATGCCTTTGTAACAGATCAGTTTTCGTCCGAAACCCTAGTACTTCGAAAGAGATTGTCCAGTTTGTACACGAAGTGCTTCCAGTTTTTGCCGTAACCCTCGCAACTTTTTAGCACAGGCTATGTGGGTGAAATGATGATACCATGCCAAGTTTCAACCTTTTCAGAGTTCATTTATAGTGCTTTTCAATTTCAGGGTCATTTAGCTCAAAAAAATCAATAAATGCATGACAAATAGCAAATGAAGTCAGAAAGGGTTGAAAATTGATGACATGGCTTTGAATGGTGCATATTGAACGCACAAAAAGTCTGGAGTTAAAATAAGTTTATAAAAATAAAATGCCTTTGTAACATATGAGTTTTCGTCCGAAACCCTGATACTTCGAAAGAGATTGTCCAGTTTGTACACGAAGTGCATCCAGTTTTTGCCGTAACCCTCTCAACTTTTTAGCACATGCTATGTGGGTGAAATGATGATACCATGCCAAGTTTCAACCTTTTCAGAGTTCATTTGTAGTGCTTTTCAATTTCAGGGTCATTTAGCTCAAAAAAATCAATAAATGCATGAAAAATAGCGTTCCTTCGCGTTTCAAATGCCAAAACTCATATATACCCTAACTATTACAAATATTCCCTCCGGTTTGTCCGAAGTGGGACTTTCCAAATAAGTCTGGAAACTCACTAGAGAAGAAAGTGATGACGGTGAAGCCGGTCACATCCCAGAGTGGGATATTGGGGTATAAAACTTTTTCTTCGCTTTGCATCGTAACCATGGACAATCTTCATCATTTAACAGGATGCTTGGGTCAGTCTTCACTGTGAAGGGAGCAATTTCATGAAACTTTTCATAATCTTCTAACATGTCTGTCTTGTCCTCCACTCCTACGATGTTTCTTTTCCCTGAAAGAACTATGTGGCGCTTTGGCTCATCGTATGATGTATTCGCTTCCTTATCTTTTATTTTTCTCAGCTTGGTAGACATGTCCTTCACATAGAAAACTTGTGCCACATCATTGGCTAGGACGAATGGTTCGTCTGTGTACCCAAGATTGTTGAGATCCACTGTTGTCATTCCGTACCGCGGGTCTTCCTTTACCCCGCCTCCAGTCAGATCGAACCATTTGCACCGAAACAAAGGGACCTTCAAATCACGTCCATAGTCAAGTTCCCATATCTCCTCTATGTAACCATAATATGTGTCCTTTGGCCTATTGGTGTTTGCTGCATCAAAGCGGACACCACTGTTTTGGTTGGTGCTCTTTTTATCTTGGGCGATCGTGTAAAATGTATTCCCATTTATCTTGTACCCTTCGAAAGTCGATATAGTCGAAGATGGTGACTTGGCCAGCAAGTACAGCTCATCTCCAACAGTGTCATCATGCATGAGACGTGTTTGCAACCAACCGCCGAATGACGCCATGTGTGTACGTTTGATCCAGGGCTCAGACTGCTCCGGGTTCTTGGAGCGTACACTATCCAGGTGTTCCTCGATATACGGAGCCACCAAGCTGGAATTTTGTAGAACTGTGTAGTGTGCTTGCGCCCAAGAATGCCCGTCCATACATATTACTGAATCCTTTCCTAGCGTGCCTTTTCCACCCAGTCTGCCCTCATGCCGCGATTCGGGAACACCAATCGGCTTAAGGTCAGGAATAAAGTCAACATAAAACTCAATGACCTCTTCTGTTTCATGGCCCTTGGAGATGCTTCCTTCTGGCCTAGCACAGTTATGAACATATTTCTTTAAGACTCCCATGAACCTCTCAAAGGGGAACATATTGTGTAGAAATACAGGACCCAGAATGGCAATCTCGTCGACTAGGTGAACTAGGACGTGCGCCATGATATTGAAGAAGGATGGTGGGAACACCAACTCGAAACTCACAAGACATTGCACCAAATCATTCTGTAACCTTGGTAGGATTTTTGGATCGATTACCTTCTGAGAGATTGCATTGAGGAATGCACATAGTTTCACAATGGCTAATCAAACGTTGTCCGGTAGAAGCCCCCTCAATGCAACCAGAAGCAATTGCGTCATAATCACGTGGCAGTCATGAGACTTTAGGTTCTGGAACTTTTTCTCTGCCATATTTATCATTCCCTTTATATTCGACGAGAAGCCAGACGGTACCTTCATATTGAGCAGGCATTCAAAGAAGATTTCCTTCTCTTCTTTGGTAAGAGCGTAGCTGGCAGGACCTTGATACTGCTTTGGATGCATGCCGTCTTTTCCGTGCATGCGTTGCTGGTCCTCCCGTGCCTCCGGTGTATCTTTTGTCTTCCCATACACGCCCAAGAAGCCTAGCAGGTTCACGCAAAGATTCTTCGTCACGTGCATCACGTCGATTGCGGAGCGGACCTCTAGGTCTTTCCAATAGGGTAGGTCCCAAAATATAGATTTCTTCTTCCACATGGGTGCGTGTCCGTCAGCGTCATTCGGAACAGATTGTCTGCCAGGACCCTTTCCAAAGATTACTTTTAAATCCTTTACCATATCGAGTATATCATCGCCAGTACGGTGGCGAGGCTTCTTCCGGTGATCTGCCTCACCTTTGAAATGCTTGCCTTTCTTTCTTAAGAGATGCTTGATCGGAAGAAATCGACGATGTCCCAGGTACACATTCTTCTTACATTTATCCAAATATATACTTTCGGTCTCATCTAAACAGTGCATGCATGCGTGGTATCCCTTGTTTGTCTGTCCTGAAAGGTTACTAAAAGCAGGCCAATCATTGATGGTTACAAACAGCAACGCTCGTAGGTCAAATTCCTTCTGTTTGTGCTCATCCCACACACGTACACCTTTTATGTCCCACATCTATAAAAGTTCTTCAACTAATGGCCTTAGGTACACATCAATGTTGTTGCCGGGTTGCTTGGGGCCTTGGATGAGCACTGGCATCATAATGAACTTCCGCTTCATGCACAACCAAGGAGGAAGGTTATAGATACATAGAGTCACAGGCCAGGTGCTATGATTGCTGCTCTGCTCCCCAAAAGGATTAATGCCATCTGCACTTAAACCAAACCATACGTTCCTTGCATCATCTGCAAAGTCCCGCCACTTTCTCTCGATTTTTCTCCACTGCGACCCGTCAGCGGGTACTCTCAACTTCCCGTCTTTCTTATGGTCTTCTTTGTGCCATCGCATCAACTTGGCATGCTCTTTGTTTTGGAACAAACATTTCAACCGTGGTATTATAGGAGCATATCACATCACCTTGGCAGGAATCCTCTTCTTGGGGCGCTCACCCTCAACATCATCACCAGGGTCATCGCGGCTGATCTTATAGTGCAATGCACCACATACCAGGCATGCATTCAGATTCTCGTACTCCTCACCGCGGTAGAGGATGCAGTCATTAGGGCATGCATGTATCTTCTGCACCTCTAATCCTATAGGGCAGATAGCCTTCTTTGCTTCGTACGTACTGTCGGGCAATTCGTTGTCCTTTGGAAGCTTCTTCTTCATTATTTTCAGCAACTTTTCAAATCCCTTGTTAGATACACCATTCTCTGCCTTCCATTGCAGCAATTCCAGTGCGGTACTCAGCTTTTTCTTGTCATCTTCGCAATTTGGGTACAACAATTTTTTGTGAGCCTCTAACATGCGCTTCAACTTCAACTTCTCCTTTTCACTTTCGCAGTTTCTCTTTGCATCAGCAATGGCCCGACCAAGATCATCAGCGGGCTCATTTGATGCCTCTTCTTCAGCTTCTTCTTCTTTATTCTCTTCCCCCATTGTAGTACCATCGTATTCAGGGAACTCATGATAGTTGTCATCATCCTTTTCTTCTTCATTCTCTTCCATTAGAACCCCTCTTTCTTCGTGCTTGGTCCAACAGTTATAGCCGGACATGAAACCGGACGTAAACAGGTGGACGTGAATGACTTTTGAGCTAGAGTAATTCCTATCATTCTTACAGACACCACATGGACAACACATAAAACCATTCCGCTTGTTTGCCTCAGCCGCACGCAGAAAACCATGCACGCCATTAATGAACTGGGGAGAGCGTCGGTCATCGTACATCCATTGCCGACTCATCTTCATTACACAACACCGAAAAGACCAAATTAATACAAGTTCATACACACTTATTCTCATAAAAGAACATAAAACTATCTAGCTAAAGCATTTAAATGCAACAACAAATGCGATCAAAATCACAACTAAGGTAATAATTGATCCAACAGCATAATGATACCAAGCCTCTTTATTAACGGCATATTTTCTAATCTTTCTAATCTTCAAGCGCATTGCATCAATCTTGATCTTGTGATCATCGATGACATCGGCAACATACAACTCCAATTTCATCTTCTCTTCTTAAATTCTTTTCAATTTTTCTTTCAAATACTCGTTTTCTTTTTCAACTAAATTTAACTTCATGACAAGAGGGTCGGTTGCAATTTCCAATTCACATACCTCCTAGATAAAAATATCTATGTCAACTTGATGGGCATAATTGTCATAAACATGAAATGCAACAAATAGTTATAAAAGAGAATATACCACATCCGAATCATAAACCGGACGAGGGCCGACGGGGACGGATATCAAAGTCATGGCACTATGTATAACAAACAATCATACAAGTAAGAAAGTTATACAAGTAACTATCTAAATCATACAAATAAGATTTTTTTTATAAAAAGGATAAGAACAAGAGGCTCACCAAGGTGGTGCCGGCGACGGGACGGTGCGGGCGATCGACGGTGGTTAGGACGGGGACGGAAAGGCACTAAGTAAACCACACCTACACATATGCAAACTAAGAAGTTAATTTGTGCTCAAATTGCATATAAATCAAATAAACTCCCACATAATTACTCCCAAACTAAAACCCACAAATCACTATACTTATAGAGCATTGCACGAGCTAATCTAGCAATGAGAGATGAAAGGACAAAGTTGCTAACCTTTGTGAACACTTGGATAGATGGGGTGCCTTCAAATCTTGACAAATCTTTGGCAAAATGGAGGATGAGCTCGAGCAAGGGGAAGAACAGAGGAGAGAAAGGGGAAAACAGAGAGAATGGCTCGGGCTGGAAGAAGAAGGGTTTATATAGGGAAGTCTTTAGTCCCGGTTGGTTATACAAACCAGGACTTAAGGTCCACCTCTAGTCCCGGTTTGTGATACAAACCGGGACTAAAGGGGCTCGTGGGGCCCCAGCCTGACACCAGCCTGCCACCACCCCTTTAGTCCCGGTTTGTATCACAAACCGGGACTAAAGGTCAACCTCTAGTCCCGGTTTGTGATACAAACCAGGACTAAAGGGGATCGTGGGGGGCCCAGCCTGACACCAGCCGGCCACCACCCCTTTAGTCCCGGTTTGTATCACAAACCGGGACTATAGGTAGAAAATGAACCGGGACTAATGATGCCCGTGCCCTCGACCACTCCTAGCCGTTGGAACCGGGACTAATGGTCACATTAGTCCCGGGCCGTAATCAAACCAGGACTAAAGGGGCGGACGAAAGGTCTGTTTTTTACTAGTGATAGATTGTTATTGCAAGCAAATAACAGTTAGCACTGGTTGCACTTCAACCAATTACAAATGGCAAGGCTCCCATTCTATTCGACCTCCCGTCCTACCTCCCCCACCCGATTTTTCTAGAAACTCCCATTTCAGTTTTTCCACACTTCCACTTTTCCTTTTCTTGTACGTTGCCACACCCCACTGCCACCGGACAGCGCCCCTATCCAGGAGCACACCCCGCTACCACCAGACGACATCTCCATCCAAGAATACACCGGTTGGCCCACGCCAGCCGAGTTTTTTCAAATCATCCTCGTCATTGAAAAACAACTTCGACCAGTGGCTCGTTGACAATCTCCCCCAAATCCTACAAGAGGTTTGGTAGAGTTCACACTTCCTTTTTCGACATGTCCAATTCAGAGTCAAATCTATTATCCATACAAGGTCCTCATAATTACTGTTTTTTTCATGGCTCCATAATGGATCAACCGCAGTCAAGATGTTGAAATCTCATCTCATTTTATCATGTGAGCTTTGCTCAGTTTCTAACGATGTGTACAAAGTAGCTTTTCCTTTTGTGGGCTTCACTGCCTAGATGCGAGGGTGCATCTTCAACCCCGGAAACCTTACTTCAAGCTTGCTTCTACAATTTAAAAATGTATGTCAAAGCACAACAAGAGCAACAATGGTGGTATCAACTTGTTACTGCATATCATATAGCACATGTAGGACAACAAAATGACAGCTATCAAGCAAAAAACATATAATTACCAAAATCAACCCCAAATCAGCACTTACCTCTCCATCTATCTATCAGACTACTTGGAGCTGAACAGAATGTACTTTGTTCCCAATCTTCCTCAACCCTCCAAGTTGGACCAAAGAAAAATACAAGAAAATGAATCTTCCTCGACTGTGCGTTGCCACGGGAAAACAAAGTCATAAATGAAAATGTGTTTATATAAAGGACGACAAGCGTCAATGTTTTTCTTGCCCTCTTTGCACTCACACGTGTTGTATTCATCAGAACTCTTATGAGGGATGTTATCATCTCCAACATAACACTGCAGCAGGAATACCATTGCATTGTTATTCCTCTTGGGTGCCTATTTCTCTCATGTGCGATGTTATCATCTCCAATGTAATCAATATCTGTCGTATTTCTATCTTTTCAGATATAGAATGTGGCACATTAAATATCTTACTACACATTAATGATTAATGAGGACACAAAACAATGATATTTGTGCACCGCATTTGTTGGTTCAAATATAAAGGAGCAGCATGTCAACACCACCTCTATCTGCTATGCTTTAGAAAAATTTGTTGTCATGAAATGAGAAATTCTTTAATACACAATATACAATGAATGTTCGTTTGACTATTTCACAAGTGAGTGTCGGCACATAAGTTGACTCATGCCAACGGGCTTCCTTTGATTGGTAACTGGTTGTCGTTTCCTTGATCTTCATGTGTTTCATTTCACCCTTACCCAACAGGAAGACAAAGTCCTTATACGGCTCACTAAATAACCCCTGAAATTACCGCCATGACGCCATTGTGTGGTTTCAGATTGTCCAACTTAAACAAGGAAAGGAATCGAAATGCTCCACCACTCTGTTAATTAGCCGTTATCTCAAATTTTGCTGAAAGCCTAAAAAACAAATGTTAGTGCATGATTGTAGTATCGACGATTTTAGGAGGCATGTGCCAGTACATTATTCACATCCACATACCCTCAAATGGTCGTTCTAAAATTATTATAGCACATTTCTTATACGAGAAAAATAAAACACATGACAAGTTTACACGGCCACACGCCATGGTATACAGAACGCACGATTTCAGTTTTCTAAATCATTAGGGCAACATCCATGAAATGAAAAAATTCTGGTCTCCTAGTTGAAAGTAAAAGAGTACTTACTTTGAGGATATTTCTAAAGTTTTGCAGAACCAATGAATTCTTTTCCGGTGCAACTGCAGAAAGCATAATAAATGTGAACATACAGTAAAATATTGTAAAAATAGGCATGTAAATACGTAAGCAGAGTATAACATGTTACCAATCACAATGCCAACAGAGGACGGCTCCACAACCACTATCGGTTGTTCTGATGTAACATCACGTGCAAATGCATTAACCCAGTTATGTCTGAAATCCGTGTGTTTCTGCATTCAACCAACTTTGAAACCAGTGCATAAAACTGAGTGCATGAGGTGATTCAGCTATGTTAGAGAGAAAAAAGTACCTTAACCAAGTCAACAGCTCGTGAAGAAAATCACACACATGAACAAATATATCTGGATATATATGTCAGGAGTGGAAATATTGTACTTCCGGCTCTACTGCCAACCTATATTGAACTTCACATCAGTCATGCTCATATCATGCAAGCAAGAAAAAACATGAAAATAAGCTAGATTCAGATATTTAGTCATCTCCATTGCACCATAGATTCAGATAAGCACTGTCCGCACCTCCAAAACTACCATATTCCCCTATATTGGACTTCAAAGTATTTCCCCATTTCTTATCAAGTAGTATCAATCATTAAAGAACTATACAAATGGAAGGACATGATTCAAATAAATGGAAAAATAAATCTAAACAAGATGACATTTGCAGTATCACTTGCACTTGCAAGGGCAGTTTATAACATATGGAAATTGCGTGTTTGACCAAGAGACGAAAAATTCACTGGTCCAAAGCTTAGGGACGAAGGGATCACAAGAGGTTGGGTACGTTTGTGGCTTATATTGCCGATTGACCGCGACACGAATAGAGCTATGATGTTCAGGAGGACATGGAGCGGAGACATACCCGCGACCTCCATCTGTCCACTTGCTGCCGCAGTCGTCCTTCGTTGCTGCTTCACGCGGCCCCGGCTGCTGCTGCTAGTAGAAGGGGGGGGGTGGGGGAGAGGAGGACCGGGGGCGGCGGCGGAAGCACGTCCTGCCATTCATGCCCTGCATCCACTATAGTTCATGTCAAGCCTTCAGAAGGATCAAAGAATTCTTACGAAGAGAACTGAAGATAAAGTATACCCACTTCTCATAAGTAGATCATGCTTGTTTACTAAGCACCATGCCGGCCGAAGAGAACAGAAGATCAAGCATCAAAAACCAGCAAATCGATCAACATAGCACCAGGCCGGCCGGCCGTCGGCATCACCTTGCTTCGTCCATGGGGCAACCCCCGTACCCGTAATTGTTTCTTGACTAAAATTAAACAACAGGAGCATTCTTTCTTGACAGGACCAGTAATATTCCTCTACCTCACCTTCACTTTTATCAGATTTTGGATTTAAGTTTTTGTTATGGAAGAAGCCATATCTTCAAAAAATTTGATCAATCAAACATGCTGAATAATATGCACATGTTACTTGCTTCTAGCTGGCACAAACGTCTCCTAATTAAGGTGAATGCAACAAACCAGCTGGCACAAAGGTCTCCTAATTAGCAGAGTGAAAACCCATGCATTTGTCCCAAGACATCGGGACCAAACTTGCCTTGGAATTCCTTAATAGCAAACTAAATTTTCTATCTAATTGTAATTGGTTTTCTACATACAAATTCTTATAAAATAATCACCCCATGTCAATACATTAGAAAGATTATCAAGATTTTGAATGCATCAGACTTGATAATGTTTCTGTTAAATACATGAAAAAATGATTCTTTTAGAAGAAAAAAGGAAAATTTGTTACTATGTGAACTGGGGAACTTTTGGGCATGGCCTAAATTTATGTCCAGTACAACCAACTCACCTAGAACTGCCTGTGGGCAATCCATACTGTACGATCAAATGAAGCAAATGATTCGATCCTTCACCATGTTTTACGATGTCAAGTACCCAAGCTCATGTTCAATAGTATAGACAATGAATATTACGACAAACCTCACCTGATCGAACCATTCAAGCTGCCGGTCACTAATACCTTGGGCTCACGCAGCCCGCTCGGTGGTCCTGAACCATGTCGTGCAGTACCTAGAGCGCCCTATCAGCCACTAATTAAGGTTGTGCCTTGGTACTTCCAAACCTATCAATAAATACAAGACATGAATGGATGAAAATCGCTGACCCATGTGCTCACATGGCTGCAACATAATTCTTTGACCAACCTAACACTGCACTGCTCACTCTTGCCATTTTTCTCTTTCTTGGAGCTTCTAGGGATATTGTGATTCTCCTAGAAATCCTCTGCAACTGCACAACCGGAAATCATCACGGCCCAGCTAGCTAGGGTTACTTCTGCTGTCCCACTACCATCAAGACTGGTGGACGCAGCCAATGAACTCACCGCAACCGGCCTCCTATGCATGCGGAGGGCCGCAGCGCAGCCACGAAACACCCGTTCCTCCTGGAGCGAACGAGATTAGCAATGCAAGATTTTTGTTTAGGTAGCTACTAAGAGGGTGAAATTGGGCAAAGCAATGGAAACCAACAAGAGCGGGGGGGTACCTGGAGTGGCTGGAGCCAGGGCAAGATGGCGAAAACCAGCAGTGCGCGCACGAAGTACCAGGCGCGTCCTTCTGGACGTACCTGGCACCGGAACCGGTGCTCTTGTCCTTGTGGCGCCGCATGACTTGCTCCTCACCCTCGCGGACGTAAACCCCTTGGTCCATCTCTCGCATCGGCAGGGCTTCACGCGCTTGTGGGGATCCTTCCTATCGTCTCATCGATCTGGACCAGAGGCGGTGCCGGGTGACGGTGGGCGGCGGGCTAACCCTAGCGCGCCGCGAGGTTGGGGTCGTGGGTCCGTGCTTCGAGATCAACCCTAGCGTGCGTCTGCTGCTTGAGGCGCGAGGGAGAGTTGGGTGGGCTGGGCTCCCGAGCCGCCTCTCCTCGGTTCGGGAAAAATAATCAGGATCCCATAAAAAAGGAAACAAATCGGGATGAATTAAAATAAATCAGTGGGGGAAGGGAAGGAAAAGATCGGTGGAACGAGGAGGACCAGCGATGGGTGGAGATGCGAACGAACGAAACGACGTATGAACTCACCCTTTAGGAGTAGAGATCTCTACAATGAGTATCACCCTATGCACGGTATCACTAGATATTTTCCCTATAAATAAAGCACGGATTGCTTCGGCCCGCACACCCGTCGCGGTCGTTTTGCAAAAAGGTCCTCCTGTTTTATGGAAATTGTAGCCGCAGTCCAAGTTAGAAAACATCTGGGCCCAAGCCAGTCGAGCGCCGCCCGTACGCCGCACCCACAGCCAGGCGCCCGAGGCCGAGCTCCCGAGCGCGCCGCCGCCTTGACCTCGCGACCGGCCGGCGACCGGATCCTCGCTGGAGATGAGTGATGTCGTGCCCTGCTCACTCCTTTCTTCCTCTGTCTCTGAGGGTGTCCCGGACTAGGGGGTACTCGGGCTGTCGGCCTATCTCTCATGGGCCGGACTGGTGGGCCGCTCTCTACACGTCGATGGAAGGCTGGATTGGGGACGGCCCCGTATGAAAGAAGGAAATCTCTGAAGTCTTGGCGTCTCCTCCAAGGAATAGATGGCGTAAGCGGCATGTTATCCCTGATGGTAACCGACCATATGTAACCCTAGGGCCCCCCTGGTGTCTATATAAACCAGGAGGTTTAGTCCGTAGGGGAGAGGCTCCTAATCTAGGGTTTAGCCCATCTGATCTTGAGGTAGATCAACTCTGTAACCTTCATACAATCACATCAATACAATCAAGCAGGACGTAGGGTTTTACCTCCTCAAGAGGGCCCGAATCTGTGTAAATCGTTGTCTCTATGCTCTCTGTTACCATCGACTCCTTGACCCATAGTTTGGACCCCCTACCCGAGATCTGCCGGTTTTGGTACCGACATTAGTGCTTTCATTGAGAGTTCCGCCGCGGGACATCAAGGATCAATGGCTTGCCTAATCATCAGCAATAGCGCTAGCCGCAGGGACACTTTTGTTCCCAGCCAGCTCTTCGCGTTCGGAAGCGTCGTGCTACACGCCGATCCGGCCGGTCACCTTGGCCGGGTCGACAGCTTCACCCCCGACCAGGAGATCAGGTTTGGAAGCTTAGAATTCGTCACCGACTCCCGGGGAGATCTTATCCTCACGGGGTCCTCAGCTTCGCCTGACGGACCCACGAATCCTGAAGCGCCAGCTTCGAATACGGGCAACCCCGCCGTCGAGACGGCAGCCGCTGCAGATTCAACCTTGAGCCCGGATCTGACCTTCGTGCTCGGTTGTCGAACTCCAGCCTCGGCAGAACGTAACTTCGGGACAAATTCTGACACCCCCGTCATGGCCATACTGCGGGTCGACCCCGCAAATTACCCGAACCTGGAATCAACCAATCTCTCGTCATTAAACGGGATACTAGATCGGATCCGAGCTCTGGGAATCGCCGATGGCCAGTCCTCGGTATACGATCAGGTCGGGCTTAAAACCGATGACAGGGAAATTTATACCCCCGCCACTACTCACTTGGTCGCCACTATCGAAAGCCCCTCAGAGGCCTCACCCGTTACCTCCGAACCAAAAATGCATGAGGTGCGGGTTTTCGACCAACAGGCTTCGCCTTCCAGCTCGGCAGCTGAATTCCGCTCCGGAGAGGGTTTAGAGCCGGAGTCCGGCTCAACATGCAAGTCCGGATCCGCTCACCCACGCCTGGTCAATTATCCAGGTCTCGGCGAACCGGATTCCACGACAATCCAGGACGCGGCCCCCAAAACTCCGGACTCACACTTCGCTGGGATCAAGTTTTTTATCCCGCCGACCCCCCACATTGAGTATTGTCTGGATAACACAGGACGTCCCGACATATGGGACCTGATGTACGTTAAGCAGCAGCCTGGAGAGACAGTCCGGCACTTCTGGGCCAGATTCCTTATCATCAAAACTAAGATGACGGACGGCTGCGACAAGGACATTCTAGAGATTTTCCGGCAAAACTGCAGAGACGAGGGCGTCTTAAACGCCCTCGCCTGCCGCCACATCCAAAATTTCTCTGATTTATCGGATCTGGTGTCCAAATATTGCGCCATGGAGTACGCTTGGCAGGCCCAGCTTGAGCAAAGGGAGTTAACCTGCACAGAGGAACTAAACCGAGCTTGGGCGAAATGCGCGCTCCCTCACCGGACACGCCACTATGAGCCGTCCGAGAAAAAGATGAAACCCCTGACGAGGTCCAGAACGGTCCTTGACGGAATACTGGATAAACCATGCCCCATACACTCTACAAATCCAACCCACAGCCTTCGAGCTTGCTGGGTGGTCAGGCAAGTCGCCAAGAGTGGCGAGGCCATTCTCGGAGGCCTGCACTTCACTAAAAGTCCAGTTATGCCCCTTGACGACGACGTCGAAATCTTAACAATCTACGAGACTTACTCTTCGAAGAATCAGAGGAAGAGAGCCCTTCGAGAGCTCGCCCAAATTCACCACGTGGCAGAGACAGACTCCTGGACAGATATACCCATCACTTTTAGTGAACAAGACCAGCCGAGATCCTGTCCTGCTCGAGCCGCTGCCGCCCTTGTCCTTGACCCCATAGTGGATCGATTCCGACTACAAAAGGTGTTGATGGACGGCGGCAACGGGCTCAACCTCATCTACGAGGATACCTTGGATAAAATGCAGTTCGACCGATCCCGCATAGAGCAAAGTCACACTACCTTTCGAGGGATTATCCCCGGAAAGGAGGCGTGTGCCAGTGGCCACGTGACTCTTGATGTGGTCTTCGGAACTCCCGAGAACTACCGGTCCGAAGAACTGCTTTTCCACATCGTGCCCTTCCGCAGCGGGTATCATGCCTTACTAGGGCGCGATGCCTTCGCACGATTCCATGCTGTGCCACATTACGGGTACATGAAGCTTAAAATGCCAGGGCCAAACGGTATAATCATGGTAATAAGTGATCCGGACAGAGCCCTGCGAGCCGAGAATAAGACGGCATCACTCGCCCTCGAAGCGTTGTCCGAAGCCCTCGCGGCCGAAGAATTAACTGCGCTCCGCTCAACGGTGGACAAGGACGATGTCATCCTTGATAAAAGGCAAAAATCCATGTCCTTTAAACCAGCAGATGAAATCATTAAATTCCAAGTGCACCCAACAGATCCCAACAAGACGGCGTCCATCGGAGCCCAGCTGGACCCCGCGGTTGATGAAGAATTGCGCCAATTTCTGCGCGCAAACTGGGATATCTTCGCCTGGCACCCTTCAGACATGCCAGGGATCCCGCATAGATTAGCCGAGCACAGCCTGAACATAATCAAAGGTTTCAAGCATGTTAAACAGACTCTCCGTCGGTTTTCCGAACCCAAGCGTCAAGCCATGGGTGAGGAACTGGCCAAGTTGCTCGAAGCCGGATTCATTCGGGACATCAAACATCCTGAGTGGTTGGCCAACCTGGTCATGGTGCCGAAGAAGGATAAGTCCTGGCGATTGTGCGTCGAGTTCAAGGATTTGAACAAAGCCTGCCCTAAGGATCCTTTCCCCTTGCCCCGCATCGACCAGATCATTGATGCCACCGCCGGGCACGACTCGCTATGTTTCCTTGACGCTTACTCCGGATACCATCAAATCAAAATGAAGGAGTCCGACCAGGCGGCCACCGCATTCATCACTCCCTATGGACCATTTTGCTTCAACACAATGCCCTTCGGTTTAAAGAACTCAAGGGCCACATACCAGCGCATGATCCAAACGTGTCTGGAGAAACAAATCGGCAAAACAGTCGAAGCTTATGTGGATGATGTGGTTATCAAAACCAAACACGTCAGCCAGCTGGTGGACGATCTCCGGCAAACCTTTGACAATCTTCGGACTTTTGATGTACGGCTTAATCCGGAAAAGTGTGTCTTCGGAGTGCCGGCCGGCAAGCTGCTCGGCTTCATAGTTTCCCATAGAAGAATAGAGGCCAACCCAGCGAAAATCCGGGCATTGTTCGAGTTGGCTATCCCCACTGAGCTCAAACACACCCAGAAACTGGTCGGTACTGTTGCAGCCCTAAGCCGCTTCATCTCGCACCTCAGCGAAAAGGCCCTGCCGCTATATCAATTGCTCAAACGGACGAAGAACTTCGAATGGACTAGCGAAGCGGCGGCGGCACTCGAAGAAATAAAAACCCTACTGGCCAGCAACCCAATTTTGACGGCACCCAGCCCGGCTGAGCCAATGCTGCTATATATCTCGGCGACGAATCAGGTGGTCAGTGCGGTTCTCGTTGTCGAACAAGAGGCCGAGGGTCACAAGTTCCAGGTACAGAAACCTGTGTACTATGTATCCGAAATGCTTACCCCGTGTAAAACAAGGTACCCGCATTACTAGAAGATCGCCTACGCAGTTTTCATGGCATCCCGAAAGCTCCGCCATTACTTCCCGGAGTGCTCGGTTACGGTAGCATCCGAAGTACCATTGAATGACATAATCAGCAATCGTGACGCCATAGGGCGCATAGCCAAATGGGCTATAGAACTTCTCCCCTTCGAAATCATCTATCGACCACGCCGAGCTATTAAATCTCAAGTTTTGGCTGATTTCGTGGCGGAATGGACGGAAGCCGAACTCCCTAGGGAGTACAGCACATACTCACATTGGACGATGTACTTCGACGGCTCCAAAATGCTCGCAGGACTGGGGGCTGGAGTGGTCCTCACATCCCCCACTAGCGGCAATATTCGGTACATACTCCAGATCATGTACACCGACTCCAACAACGCAGCCGAATACGAGGCTCTGCTGCACGGACTTCGGATGGCAGTGTCAATGGGCATACAGCGGCTCGAGGTACGGGGAGATTCTAATCTTGCCATCTCTCAAGTTAACAGCGAATTCGACGCAAAAGACCCAAAAATGACAGCATACTGCAATGCTGTCCTGAAGATCTCCGCCCGCTTCGAAGGACTGGAGTTTCACCATATACCTCGTGACAGCAATCAAGCTGCGGATATCCTGGCTCGAATGGGCGCTAAGCGCGACCCCGTCCCCGAGAACACCTTCTTGGAACGACTTTTCAAGCCGTCCGTGGCGTGGCAGGAGAACGCCCAGGGCTCGGACACCAATACCCCAGGAGGGTTCGTCCCTCCGCCTATTGAACCAGATAATGGAATTATCGGGGGCTCGGCCATCGCAATGACAACTTCGGCTCACGAAGTCATGGCGGTAATCGCACCATGGACCGAGCCTTTCCTCGCCTACCTCCTCCGTCAAGAATTACCGGCTGACCAGACTGAGGCCAGGCGTATCCTTCGACGATCTAAAGCCTATAAAGTCCACGAGGGAGAGCTATATAAGAAAAGTACTACTAGCGTCCTCCAGAGATGTATCTCCGAAGAGGAGGGAAGGCAACTTCTGGCCGAGATTCACGCTGGCATGGGCGGTCACCACGTGGCAGCTCAGGCCCTGGTCAGCAAGGCTTTCCGAGCAGGGTTCTTTTGGCCAACTGCCCGAACAGACGCCCAGACATTGGTCCAACATTGCGTTGGATGCCAGCTCTTTGCAAATCAGAGTCATATGCCCCCCACGGCCCTTCGGACGATCCCAATTACCTGGCCTTTCACGGTCTGGGGGCTGGATATGGTTGGACCACTTAAAGGGGGGACCAAGAAAAAGAAATATCTACTCGTCATGGTAGATAAATTCACTAAATGGATCGAGGCAAAGCCGGTCACTTCAGCCAAGTCTAAGCCGGTCATCGACTTTATATCCGGCGTCGTACACCGCTATGGTGTTCCCCACAGCATAATAATGGACAACAGATCCAACTTTTCCGCCCAGGAAGTCAAAGATTGGTGCGCTAATTTAGGCATTAAGCTCAACTACGCCTCGGTGTATCACCCACAGTCTAATGGACAGGTCGAGAGAGCGAACAGCCTGATCTTGAGCGGCATTAAGCCTCGTTTGGTCCGATCTTTGAAAGACTCCTGCTGCCATTGGGTTGAGGAGCTTGACTCCGTACTGTGGGGCCTACGCACCACTCCTAATCGATCCACGGGCTACACACCATTCTTCATGGTATATGGGGCAGAAGCCGTCCTCCCCTGCGACCTTATTCACGACGCCCCTCGGGTGCGTATGTACGAAGAAAAGGAGGCCGAGATGGATCGGCAAGATGACCTGGACGCCTTGGAAGGCGAGCGCGACATAGCTCAGGCTCGTTTTGCTTTTTATCAGCAGCAGGCCAGACGCTATCAGAGCAGGGAAGTACGGGCGAAGGCCTACAATGTTGGCGATTTAGTCTTGCGCCTCCCGGAGAAGCAGAAGCATAAGCTGGCGCCCAAATGGGAGGGGCTCTTCATAATCGACCAAGTACTCACGGGCGGGGCGTACCGCCTCCATGAGCCGACGGACGATCGCCTCGAACCCAACCCATGGAATGCAGCTCGGCTGCGACGTTTCTATGGCTAGTCCCGCAAACTTACCTTGTTCGATTAATCCTTTTCGGATCTTCATCTTTCTAGTCAATAGTCTCTCCCGGGTTGTGTTCGGAAATGCCGAATTACGTTAAATTCTTCTTCGGCAGACATCTTTGAATGTACCACACTTTGTTACCTGGGGGCTTCTTTTACGAAGCTCGTCAAATTTCATTTATGCAATCATCCGTTTTTTACATGTTTGCAACCTTCCTGTGTCGTTCTCAAGCCACTATATGCATCAACTTGACTTAAGATTTGGCCAAGCTGGGTTGCCTCGCTCCTGTGTTTACCCCCTACGTTCCCGATTGTTCGGCTAGGGAGTAAAGGGAGCACATCTGCGATTGTTACGTCCGGATTTCCCGGGTACGTACCTCAGATGAGTGAAGCCAAAAGCTAACGTCTTAAGACAACAAGTTGGTCGGCCACGGGGGGAAGTGAAAATAATTGATACCTATCACCAAGTTTCCGGGGTATTTTCCCGAAGTAACCATCCCCGTCTAAATTCGGGTACTCGGTTATCCATCCACGGATAACGTGGTCACCTGACGAAAGGAACCCATAGCGGAACTATTTTCGTTGGAAGATGTTTCTTACGTTAATCAGTGATATAACATAACTCCCCGAGCACGTTTTTGTCTGTTTGCACCAAATGGCCGGATTGCCTGGTTTTTCGAAGTATCTTTCCGATGTTCTCGGATTACATAGTAGGAAAACACTCCTTGGCTTCTGGTCGAGGAGGCGGAAGCCGATGGCCGGTTAAGACAACGTTTTTTATGCATGGTTTGGAGACTATCCGATGTAAAGTACATAGGTACATAGAATCGACCTATCAATCTTGATCTAGACCATCTATTATGGTCTCCAGAGCACAATCTGCTTGGGACAGCCGAGCTGCGGGCATAACCTGGTCATATACCAGATGCACGGGCACTTCCTGCCCATCTGGCCCTACCGGCCCAACTCTCGCTAAATGCTCTGGTTCCAGCTTGGTGAATCGGGTCTTGATCATCGCCCACGCTTCCCGTGCTCCTTCACGACAAGATGACATCTTCCATAACTCAAAGCGGCGCCGAGCTCCTTTGAAGCGACTCGCGAGTTCGGCCATCCCTTCCGGAGCCACTTCGCCAGGCCACAGTGCTTTGAACATGCTCTTCATGGCTCTCCGGGCCCGCTCATGTATAGCGGATAGCTCCTTCAGCAGGTCCCGCCCGAAGGAACCGGCTTCCTCTTCGGGATGCCCGGTCAGCAGAACTACAATAAGACGTGGCATTGTTCATCTAGCTACCGTATCTGTTCGGTTATTGAACGGGCGACTTAGATTGCACTTACCGAACATGCCTGTTTTCAGTCTTTGATTCTCCTCTTGGGTTACAGTCAGTTGAGCTTTTAAGCTTCTGATTTCTTGGACCTGTTGTTCGCCTTCTGCCATAAGCTTATCCCTCTGCTCATGATTTCGGGACAGCACCCGGTAGCCAGCCTCTTGCTGTGACTCCGCATACCTTTGGGCTTTCCTGGCCATATCCAGGTCCTTCTGTAACTGATTTATCATCTCGGCTGCTATGGAAACATTTTTCATTAGTGGAGATGTTACACCCCATTTTCTCTTTAATGAACTTTAAATTCGGCACTTACCATGTGCCTCTTTGGTGAATGTTTTCACCCCCTCTAGCTTGGTTTTCACAGACTTAAACTCTGTTTGAGCCAGCTTGAGGTCCTCGGACAGCTTTTTGTTCTGCTCCCAAACAGTCTGCACAAATAGCAGGGCAGCATGGATATCAGACCCTTAACTCGGCCGTCCCGCCCAAATTAAGGCTCGGGGGCTACTGGGTTAGGTACTAGTTGTCAAAACTATTACTATATCTGCATATTCGTAGACATGAGCCTCACTGCGCCTTCAAGTCCCGTTCGGGCGGCGCCGAGGTATGCATCTACCAAGCTAAGAGCATTGACCTCCTGATTAGACAACGCGGTTTGCCGAAGTGATGCCTTGCGCCGCTGATGATTCATCACACTTTCAACTTCGGAATTAGTAACCGAGACGTCTCCCGAGTCCTCGGGATTTTGGTCCTCGGCAGTGGCTCCCGGAGTAACTCCGGTTATAGCTGGCGACCTCGGATTTGAGTCACCCCTTGGCACCTTCTCAACATCCTCGGCCGCGTGTGGTTCCACACATCGTCTATCGAACACCATGGAACAAATTATTGGCATATGCGGTGGATGTTGACGATAGAGGCCATAACAGTACAGTGAATACATTACCTCTTCGGGCGGGGCGCCGATGATGTAGCTCCCGTTGGGGCCACACGTGGGGTCACCCCATGATTACTTGTCATCGGAGCCGCTGGTGCCGCCTTTGTGGCTGTTCGGCGCGTCGTGCGGCGGCCCTTGGGAGTAGGTGTCAGTGAGTTCGGGCCTGCAGCGGCTGAGCATTTCTTTCGAGAGGAAGCCCATTGGCCACTTACCACGGAGGAGGGAAGCGCCCCGGGATGATCGGCCAACAGGGCCACCTTGGGGCCATCAAGGCTCTCCTGGTAGAAGACCCCGTCCTCGAAATTAGTGGATGTTTCAGGGTCGTCATGGAACCCAGGATCGTCATCGCGAGAGTAATTCTCCGGTTGAGGAGCCGGGCAACTCACCGTTTCGATCCATCGCCTCCAACTCTATTCGGACAAGATGAAGATCCGATTATAAAAAGTCTGGGGTAATATCCGAACTAAAAAGAGTGGTCAAACTCACCAGTTCGATGGGATCATACATCAAGAAGCCTTTCTTGACCTTTAGTCGAGCGAACTCTTGCTCTTCCCCCTTGAACAAACCGGCTAGTATGGCGGCTATCGCCGCCTGATTGGCGGGCCCCTTCTTGGTGTACCGGGCAGCGTCGTCCTCCCCATTGTAGTTCCATAGCGAATGAATTCTCTGTTGGAGAGGCTGGACACATCGAGCGATGGCTATTGCCATCGCATCGACGATGGTTAGTCCGTTATGAGCTAACCACCTCACTTGAGCAGCCAGACGAGCTACTTCGGCACTTTCCTCTTGAGAAGGATTCTTCGGGCGCCAGTTGAACCGCTTCGTTGGAGAAGCCAATGAAAATTCCGGTAGACCCCTTCGAACTGGATCGAATAAAGGGACGTCTTCGGTATAAAACCATTCCGAAGTCCACTCTTCGGCATCCTTCTTCGGAGTCCCAATGGGGTATCCGGTCCCGACAATGCGCCATACTTTGGCTCCGCCGACCTCGTAGATGACCCCTTCCCGGGTGCGGGGGACTAGGTAGAAGAATTTCCTCCACAACTCAAAGTGCGCCTCGCAGCCCAGGAACATCTCGCATAAAGCGACGAAGCCCGAAATATGGAGGATCGATCCGGGGGTAAGGTGGTGGAGCTGAATCCCGTAGAACTCTAGTAAACCCCTCAAGAAGGGATGAATGGGAAAACCCAGGCCTCGCAGCACGAAGGGCACGAAGCAAACTCTCTCCTCCCCATGAGGGGAAGGGAAATTCTCCGCGAGGGCCTTTCCGTCTGCGGAAGTTAATCCGGGGCGGGTGGATGTGAGATCTGAGGCGGGCAGATACCCCTGCGCCTCAAGCCTACGTAGTCGCATACAAGATACGGAGCATCCTGCCCAGTCACCTTGACGGGGGCCATGAGGGCGTGAGGAAAAGCCTGGGGCGCTTGCCATTGTTTGTTGACTTTGGCTTTGTGAGGATGTGGAGAAGAATGACAGGGGGTGGGGTGCGTTAACCTCCACGCCCTTGGCCTATTAAAGGGACATTTTTGTAAGAACCCATCGGGCCACTCGCATTCAGTGGGAGCGCAGAAATCGAGGGTCGTCATTTAATTCTATCTCTGAAGATACCTCGGTAACGGACTTATTGGTGGCCGAATTATTGTTAATCCAAATATAGGTAACGGGAGGAACTCGCCATCCAAGCCGAAGACTTCTGAAGCATGAAGCTGCCGAAGACCGTAGACCTCGGCATTGAAGGCTAGTTCGGGGGCTACTGAGGGTGTCCCAGACTAGGGGGTACTCGGGCTGCCGGGCTATCTCTCATGGGCCGGACTGGTGGGCCGCTCTCTACACGTCGATGGAAGGCTGGATTGGGGACGGCCCCGTATGAAAGAAGGAAATCTCTGAAGTCTTGGCGTCTCCTCCAAGGAATAGATGGCGTAAGCGGCATGTTATCCCTGATGGTAACCGACCATATGTAACCCTAGGGCCCCCCTGGTGTCTATATAAACCAGGAGGTTTAGTCCGTAGGGGAGAGGCTCCTAATCTAGGGTTTAGCCCATCTGATCTCGAGGTAGATCAACTCTGTAACCTTCATACAATCACATCAATACAATCAAGCAGGACGTAGGGTTTTACCTCCTCGAGAGGGCCCGAACCTGGGTAAATCGTTGTCTCAACGCTCTCTGTTACCATCGACTCCTTGATCCATAGTTCGGACCCCCTCCCGAGATCTGCCGGTTTTGGTACCGACAGTCTCCTCTCACCTCGCTCATCCCCCGATCTCTCTGTTCCCAGGACGAACAGGAGCATAACATGGCCTCGGATCCGTGCCGCCGTCGCTGGAGAACGTCGTCCGCCACCGGTTCTTCGACCACAACTACCGGATCAAGTTGCCCCGCCTCCGATCTACCCGTCCCCGGCCACCCCAACCTCGCCTCGTCGTCGGGCGCGCAGAGAGACGGCCATGGCCGCCCGATTCCCGAGCGCCGCCGGCCAAGGTGGCCGCCCGATGCACGAGCGCCGCCGGCCAAGGACCCGCCAGCGTCCAGACCCCCTCCACGCCATCCCCATCTCACCGGAGACCTGCTCCAAGTCTGGCCGCCTGATGCCCGAGCGCCGCTGGCCAAGGACATGCCGGCGGCCTGCCCGCCGGCGGCGCCTCAACTGTGCGCCGCCCTCCAAACAGGTGCCTCTCCTCTCCCTTACCTCTCTCCTCTCCCTGCTTCGCTTCCTCCATTGTCGCCTCGCACTGTTGCTTCCCCGTCGGATGCAGCACAGGTCATGGGTGTACATCTGTACACCCAAAATTTTCTGCAAAAAATCCGTTTATATAGGTATATGACAAAAAATATTGCGTACATGCTTGAGTTTAGAGAGTACGCAGCGTGAGATTACTCAACTCAGCTTCAGTCCAGATAAACTAGGCAGCAGACCAGTACTGCATACACCCGTGGCCAACTCAGCTTTGTGCGACTGCGCTGACGGAGAACTCAGCAAGCCAAGAGTACACCAATCCCCTCCAAAGTTCCAATCTGAAATTGCATTCATTGACCTGTACATGTGTAGCTTCTGTTTGGATTTAGAGAGATGTAGCTTTGTACATAGCACTATCCTGATGTGATTGATTCCATTAGTAAAAAATAACAAATGAAAATTTTAAGGCTAACATAGGCTGAAACGGGAAAAAAAGTCGATGTTAAGGTGAAAAAGAAAATTTGAACACCCAAAGTTGAATTCTTGGATCCGCCATCCCCGACACCCAGGTCGCCGCTGCACCCCCACCTCGCCCAGCCTCTCATACGGCCCTGGCCTCCCGCTCTTCACTCATCTGCCCGGCGGCGGGAAGTTAGAAACGTTGGAGTCCCTTTTGGTCACTGGTGATTTAGACTTTGTCATCGGGACAGATGAAGCAAAGGTATGTCTTGTGTATGCTTGATTCCGTAGATTAATATCTCTTTCGATTGGCAAGAATGGATCAGACCTATTTTGTTTGAAGTTAAGATGCAGCAAATTATAGATTTCAATCTGCTGTGAAATTGTGGTAATAGATCGTGTTTGATCACTTTTGAGAAGCATCTAAATTTTGTATTTTTCATTACTTACATTATAGCAAACCCATCGTTTGCTTGTGTTGTATGCCTGCTGATTTCAGTGCTCGAGAGTCTAGACTTCAGAATATAAAAGAGTACTGAAACCTATCAGTTAACAGTGTTTTGGCTGATGGTGTGCATGAGTTTGAGCTATTTATTATTGTGTAGTTTTAACTTTAGAACCATGGAAGTTGTCCCTTTTTTATAAATAACTTCATGTGGAAAAGTAGTCTTTTCGAGGGAAACAAGGTCAAGATTTTGCATTAGTGGTTGGCAGCGATAATATAATAAGTTCGCATTTTATACTAGCTAGCAAGACTTCACAGAAATTTGTTAGGGGAATTGCAACACTTTTATCAAATATTATTTTTCTTATTCCTTTTTGGTTTTAGACAAGAAAAATAGAGAATCTCAATCCTTCTACTGTTGCAGTACCTGTAGTAGAGCAACCGCTGCCTCAAACTTCAGAGAAGATGGGCATGAATGACTGTTTTGGTTATTCCTGTGACAAGTACATGATTGGGGTTTATGATCTGAAAAGTGACACCTTTATTCTAGATGACCGTCGGCTATGGTCGAGGATCGATTATGGTAATTTTGACTCGAAGAAGGGCAGGAGAATCATATGGGGTTGGACTAACGAGACTGACAGTTCTTCAGACGATGTAGCAAAAGCTTGGGCTGGAATCCATGTAAGAAAATCTGCCTCTCATTGGCTATAACTGCTTCATATTGAAATATTGATTTAGCAATCACTGTAGCAACTTTAACATTTTTTGCTATTAATTTTAGGCAATTCCCAGGACAATTTGGTTAGATAGCCATGGCAAGCAGTTGCTTCACTGGCCAGTTGAAGAGGTCGAGTCCCTTCGAGGAAATGAAATCAACCATCATGGACTAGAGCTGAAGAAGGGAGGTCTATTTGAGATTAAGGGAGCTGACAGTTTTCAGGTACTTTCCTTTACACAAACAGGCTTGCCTTGGTCATTCAAACAAAAAATTTACCTCAAAAAGTTTCAGGCCAGTAAATGATGTAGGGTCTTCTGAAGTTAGTAATTATATAAAATTTTACATATTTGGTAACAAAAGGACTGGCATGCTTAGGTGTTCTATATATTTTTCAGAGCAACTGTGGCTAATCTGACACGTCGTTCTCTTGAAACAGGCTGATGTTGAGATAGATTTTGAACTGACATCAATCGACAGCGCCGATCCTTTCGATCCTTCCTGACTTTTGGATGTGGAGAAGCACTGCCGGGAAGCGGGTGCATCGGTTCATGGCGGCATAGGGCCATTTGGACTTATTGACCTAGCCTCTGAAAACATGGAGGAGCACACTGCTGTTCACTTCCGGGTGTACAAGTCAGAGCAGATGTACATGGTACTCATGTGCTCTGATCTAAGAAGGTTAATGCTTATGGTTTTTGCCTTAATGTTTTATTTATCTCTAAAAATGGCTGAAGAGTAAAAATAATTATTTTCTTTTCTTTGCACAGTTCTTCATTCAGACCAGGACTATACACACCAGCCTATGGAGGCTTCTTTGAATTTGATCTTGAAAAGGAAAAGAAGATATCTCGAGAACTCTGGTGAGTTTGGGAAGCTATTTCATTTCTCCTGTTGTTCACTTCACACACTTCGTGTCAGAACTGAACATGAATGATGTGTCATGCAGATTGATCCGTCAGCGGTGGAGAGCTTCGGCGGTGGCAGCAGGGTCTGCATCATGGCCATAGTTTATCCCGTAGTAGTTGTCGACAGCGGGGCCCACATGTATGCCTTCAACAACGGCAGTACCACGATCAGAGCACATAAACAGGGAAAATATAGCTGCTCATTTCCTTGACCTCTAGGATTCATATATTATAGTTTACTGTCAGCGTTAGTAGGGAACTGCCAGCGTTACCCCCCTGCCGAGTATTGCATATTTAGTACGTGCAAGTCTGCTAAGGGGCCTCGAGTTATGCTTACTTATGGTGCTAAGTCTCTTTTTCTCCCGTTGCAACGCACGGGCCTTTTTCCTAGTCCTTACTAGTGGAATCTCCAAACATTTCAAGACTACAGGTACTTCCGCTATTTCAACCGTGTTGTGATCATCTCTGGGTGTCATTTATGCCATGTTATTTATGTTGTATTAGTTGAAAGGGAAATATAGCACCATATGGATGTGAAAACACCATGTAAGGATCTGTGGCCTGGTCATAATGTTCCTAGATTTGGGATGGTCTCTGTGATGAAACTGGGATTAGAACTTAGCAACTTGGTACACTTAATTTAGGAGGACAAGATTGATAATGATGATGCAATGGTAGAGTTGTACCTAGACTGTTCTGCGATTAGCTGATGACAAATCCGGGGCTTGTTGCTGTAGTTAGGAAAGAAAATTTACTCAAAGTCTGATGAGTTGAACTATTACATGTGGTGCAGTGGTTGCTCTTCAAGAAAACAATTAAATTGTTATAGTTAAAGGTAAACACAATACCGCATCATTCAATTTCCTAAACAAGGAAGTTAAGTTTGTAATAAGATATTTCAGTATCTTATATCATTATATTTGCCATTGTTGTACAGAAATGCCTAATGGAGCTCGAGCTCCATGGAGCCCTGTATTTGAAAAATTCAAATTTCAAATTTTATGTCTTAAAAAATTCTGAAAAAATACGCATATACATATGGATGTATACTACTTGTATTTTCTATGCAAGCTACACAAAAATGACATAATCACGTATTTCTGGCACATGTATTTATTCACTATAAAATCACATGATTTTTTCGTACAGGCCACATAAAAACGTATTTCGAGTTGAAATTTCACACATATCTAGTATACATCTATAAATACTTGTGTATTTTTTAGATTTTTTTTAAACTGGAAACCTTGATTTTTTTTAATGTTTAAAAATACCCAAATGATAACCACCGCACATCCGGTGTGCTTCTCCCGGCCCGAACGCGTTGGATGCCATTGATTCTGGGCGCACGAATCTTGATGCACATAGCGAGACACCTCAGATTTTATTTTCGTTCGGTCAGACGGGTCGAACAGCGACCGCATCTTATCTTCTCCCGAATCTCCCGTCCCGTCACTAGGACCACCCGTCTCCACTCACTACGGCGTCTCCTGGCGGAGCCCTTCTCCCGCATCGACGACGATCGCGCGACGACGAGCTCCGCGGCTCCCGCGGCGGCCTCGCATGGAGGAGCGCGCAAGTCCTACGGCAGTCTCGCGACTCCGCCCGACGACGACCACATCCGTCACCCGCATCGGCAGTTGCCGCGCGACGAGGAGCCCCGCAGGTCTCGAGACGGCCTCGCAGGGAGGAGCACGACAGGTCATGGCGACGGCCTCGTGTCCGGGGGTGAAGCATCGGCACGGCAGCGACCTCGAGCGTACGGATCCGTAGGCGCACATCAAGCACCCGGACGAGATCCTCCTGGTGATTGCGGCGGCAATAGCGGGCGTCGGCGGCCCGGGAGCAGGATGGCGGGCGGAGGCTGCGGTGTTTGGCGCCGTCACCAGCGATGAATGCTGGGTGAGGCGGAGGCGTTGCAAATGCGCGCTAGGAGGGTGTACGGGCGCGACGGCGTGCTCGAGCGCTCGGGAGGCGCAGATGGTGATTCTGTTCGAGCGCTCTGTAGCGGACGAGGTCCTCCACCGGCTCGAGCACGGCGCCCGCCTCCACCTTCCTAGACGCCGACTACGTCCACGGCCAGGAGCACCTTTTTTACTGCGGCGACGATGACCCGATGAGGCTGTGGCAGAGGCCCGTGGCCCTGCTGGTCGGCGACAATGCGGGCGTGCGGTCCCGCCTCCTGGTCGACGTCAAGGTCCATTTCCTTTTCCTCGCCTTTGATCCTTGTCTGTGTTTTGTATACTTTAGTTGGTTCCTACGCCTTTTGCCTTTGGATTTTCTCTGTTGGGACTTGGTAGATGATTTTTTCGTATGATTGGATGAAATCATGGAATCTGTTTAACATCAGGATTGGTTAGTTCATAGAGGCCTCAGAATATGAACATTATTTTGTAGATTGTTGACATTTGATCAAGCCATGGCAATTTTAGCCTAAAATGTTTTTGAAATGCCCCCATGGCAGAAGCATTGACACTTAGGCATATGTCAAGTTCTAATTAAGCCCAATGTATTTTTTGTGGTAGATATTGAATTTAATCTTAGTCACATGGCAATTTCCAGGTAGTTCTGTTTTCGACATCTTTTCTACTTCACCATTGCAATTTCATTTTTAATATGTTGGCAAATCTAATACATATAACATGGCAATTTCTATCTTGTTCTTTTTCCGTATCATGGCAATTTTACTCCATGTGTTTTTTGCGCCTGGCAAACTCCACATTATGTGTGTAGTTAGTTTATAACCATATAAAGATGATATTTGGTGCCATCTAAGGACCAGGAGTAGTGAAATTGATGATTGGGAGTAGTTCTTGCTTACACCTTAGTGATGGCAATTTCTTATTTTCAATAACGGTGTCATCATTTTTTCATGGAAATGTTTTTACATAAGCATGGCAAATTTGATAAAATCCTTTTCGTCAAATTTGAATATGCATTTTGCCCTGGCAAATTCGAATATACATTTTGCCACGGCAAATTTGATCTTTTTTTTGTGTTATTTCACATACACAGCAAAATTAATCACACAAAATATGGCAAGTTTCGGTAAACTACCACGGCAAATTTGAACATGCTTTTGCCATGGCAACTATTGAACATTTTTGTATTATTTTCACATTCATGGCAAAAAAATTTATATTATCATGGCAAATTTGATAATAAAAAATCCACGGCAAATTATTATATGCGTTAGCCATGGCATTTTTTGTTCTTCTTTTCGTGTTGTTTCACATACATGGCAATTTTCATCTCTGTCCTCGTTCGTAAACAATGGCATTTTGCTCTATATGACGTTTTCATGTGATTTGCCATGGCACTTTTTGTCATGTTCAAAAACATGGCAAATTTATAGATATTCAGAACCATGGCAACTTAATATGTTCATCAACATGGCAAACTTGCCATGGCAACTTTACCATGTTCAAAAACATGGCAAAGTTGTAGATGTTCAAAAACATGGCAAAGTTGTAGATGTTCAAAAACATGGCAACTTAACATGTTCAAAAATTAGGCGGGGGCGGAGGCAGAGAAGATCAGGCTACGACGCACAGAGGGGGGCCGGTGACGCTCATCGTTTCTGTCGGCAAATGGATAGTGGGACGCTCGCGGCGGTGGCTGCACGCAGAGGAGGTCAGGATTCAAGGGACGGTTGGGGTTGGCTGTAGAGGGTTCGAGAGGATGGGTGCGAGGGCAGCGAACGGACGCGTGTGCCAAACCGACTAAAAACAACGATCAAACCCTTACAGGTGGGGCCATCAGCGCAAAGCACAGCCTCAAGGCACCATGAGCCTTCATTTCTTGGGAGCTTTGAGCATCTCCAATAGATGATGTAAATTTGAAGATGTAAAAATGGGTGTTGTATAATTTATATCACCAAAAGTGCTTTTTACATCTTCAAAAAAGTCTCCAACAGATGATATATATTTGGTGATGTAAAACTCTTAACTCCAACAGATGATGTAAAAACGGCTAACGGCTGCATGATGTAAAAATGGCTAACGGCCGCACGACAGCCGCTATACAGTAGCAGTTCAGCCGCATTCTAGCCGCGCAATTTGATATAAAAACATGCCTAAAACTTAAAATTTCATATGTCCACAATATCAAATTATTACACAATTCATCACATCCACAACATCAAATGCAATACAAATACAACAAAGTTTTTGCCCAATACAACAAACAAAGAATGAAACTAGGCGTTTCTTTCGCCATGCCATTTCTAGTACTCCTCCATCAAATCTTTCTGAAGTTCACCATGTGTAACGGAATCTCTAATTTCATTGTACACCTTCATGAAACGTCTGATTCGCTCTTTTTTTCTCATCGGCATAACGCGTATGCCCATGAGATCATAGAAGGTGTAATCCAAATCCTGTCCACGCTCATTCTCAATGACCATGTTATGCATGATCACGCAAGCAGTCGTGATGTATCAAAGGTTTTTTTGATCCCAGAATCTAGACGGTCCTCGCAAAATAGCAAATTGGGATTGCAAAATCCCAAATGCCCTCTCAACATCTTTCCTAGCCACCGCTTGAGCATTGTGAAGGTAGAGTTCTTTCTTACCTTTGGGGGGTTTTGATTGGCTTGACAAAATTACTCCACCTCGGGTAGATCCCATCCGCAAGGTAGACCTGGCCTATTCCCTCTCGAAACCTAGTTTCTCCCTCGAAGATGGTCCAGTTTGTAAGCAGTGTACATGAAAGCTTTTGCAAAATGTTCTCAATTATTTATCACAACCTTTATGGGTCATATCATGATTCATGATACCATGCCAAGTTTCATAATTTTTGGGCATCATTTAAATTTGTCTGAATTAAAATGCCAATAACCACCATGTTGGTGCCCCGATCTTGACCACCTGGTATATGAGACTGCTTATTTTCACTTACATGAGGTCTAATCATAGATTAAATACCACCAATAAAGATTTTCAACCCATTTTTGACGATTATTTTATGTACATGCAGTTCAAATTTGAATTATACCCATTAAATGTCTAGAAATGCATTTAATTGCTTGAGTATAGCAAATGAATCGTAAAAATGGAAAATTTTGACATGATACTTGCAATGGTGTGTATTTAGTATGGGAAAAAAAATTCAAGGTCAACTGACAAAGTAGCGCTTGATTCACATGCAAAGTTGACCCCGTTCCTTCTTGAAACCTAGTTTTTTCCGTGGAGACGGTCCGGTTTGTAACTAGTCTATGTGACAACTTCTGTGAAAAGTTCTCAATTTTTTACCACAAGATCCATGGGTCATATCATGACACCATGCCAAGTTTCATGATTTTCGGGCGTCATTTGAATTTTTCTGAATTAAAATGACAATAACCACCATGTTTGTGCCCCGATCTCGGCCACCTGTTGTATGAGACTCCTTGTTTTTCCTTACACAAGGACTAAAATTGATGGGGAACGAAGCATGAAAATCAAAAAATTTCCTACGAACACCCAAGATCTATCTAGGAGAAGCATAGCAATGAGAGATGAGAGTGTGTCTACGTACCCTCGTAGACCGAAAGCGGAAGCGTATATAACACGGTTGATGTAGTCGTACTCTTCGCGATCCGATCACGATCCAACCGATCTAGTGCCGAACGGACGACACCTTCGAGTTTAGCACACGTGCGGCCCGATGACGTCTCCTCCTCCTTGATCCAGCAAGAGAAGGCGGAGAAGTAGATGGGATCACAACCAGCACGACGGCGTGGTGGTGATGGTGGTGGTGGAGCTAGTTCAGCAGGGCTTCGCCAAGCGCTACTAGAACGAGGACGGAGGAGCTACGGAGTAACGGGAGAGAGAGGGGCGCCAAGGGCTTGGTGTGTCCTCTTGGGGCGCCCCCTCCTCTATATATATAGGTGGAGGGGCGTGAGGAACAGCCCCTCCAAGCCCTAGGGCGCAGCCAAGGGGGAGAGGACTTGGACTCCAAGTCCAATCCTATTCCTACTAGGACTCCCCCTTTTTTTCCCTTCCCTAGCCACATGGGCTTTTGAGGACTTGGTGCGCCTAGCCCAATAAGGCCAGGGCGCCTCCCCTTAACCCATGCCAGCCCTTGGGACGTGATGGACCCACTTGTGGACTTCCGGACCCCTCCGGAATCCTCCGGAACCTTCTGGAAGCTTCCCGGTACAATACCGAAAAAACTGCACCTTTTTTCGGAACCCAAAATATGACTTCCCATATATAAATCTTTACCTCTCGACCATTCCGAGACTCCTCGTGACGTCCGGGGTCTATTCCGGGACTCCGAACAACATTCGGTTACCAATCATCAAATATCCCAATACTACTCTAGCATCAACGAACGTTAAGCGTGCGACCCTGTGGGTTCGGGAATCATGTAGTCATGACCGAGACACCTCTCCGGTCAATAACCAATAGCGGGACCTGGATGCCCATATTGATTCCTACATATTCCACGAAGATCTTTTATCGGTTGAACCACGATGTCAAGGATTCGGTTAATCCCGTATGCAATTCCCTTTGTCCGGCGATATGTTACTTGCCCGAGATTCGATCGTCGGTATCTCCATACCTAGTTCAATCTCGTTACTGGCAAGTCTCTTTACTCGTTTCGTAATACAAGATCCCGTGACTAACCCATTAGCCACATTGCCTGCAAGCTCTTTACGATGTTGTATTACCGAGAGGACCCAGAGATATCTCTCCGTCATACGGAGTGACAAATCGCAGTCTCGATTCGTGCCAACCCAACAAACACCTTTGGAGATACCTGTAGAGCATCTTTATGATCACCCAGTTACAAAGTGATGTTTGGATACACACTAAGTATTCCTCCGGTGTCAGGGAGTTGCATGATCTCATGGTCTAAGGAACAAATACTTGACATGAAGAAAGTTGTAGCAAATAAACTAAACGATCTGGTGCTAAGCTTACGGTTGGGTCTTGTCCATCACATCATTCTCCTAATGATGTGATCCCGTTATCAAATGATAACTCATGTCTATGGTTTAGGAAACCTTAACCATCTTTGATCAACGAGCTAGTCTAGTAGAGGCTCACTAGGGACACGGTATTTGTTTATGTATCCACACATGTATTTAAGTTTCCGGTCAATATAATTCTAGCATGAATAATAAACCTTTATCATGAACAAGGAAATATGATAATAACCATTTTATTATTGCCTCTAGGGCATATTTCCAACAGTCTCCCACTTGCACCAGAGTCAATAATCTAGCTTACATTGTAATGAATCTAACACCCATGGAGTCCTGGTGCTGATCATGTTTTGCCCGTGGAAGAGGTTTGGTCAATGGGTCTGCTACATTCAGATCCGTATGTACTTTGCAAAGTTCTATGTCTCCATCCTTAACATAATTACCAACGGAGTTGAAACGGCGCTTGATGTGCTTGGTTCTCTTGTGAAACCTGGGCTCCTTGGCAATGGCAGTAGCTCCAGTGTTGTCACAAAAGATAGTCATTGGATCCGATGCACTAGGTATTACACCTAGATCGGATATGAACTCCTTCATCCAGACTCCTTGCGCTGCTTCCGAAGCAGCTATATACTCCGCTTCACATGTAGATCCTACCACGACGCTCTGCTTGGAACTGCACCAACTGACCGCTCCACCATTTAATATAAATACGTATCCGGTTTGAGACTTAGAGTCATCCGGATCTGTGTCGAAGCTAGCATCGACGTAACCCTTTACCACGAGATCTTCGTCACCTCCATAAACGAGAAACATGTCCTTAGTCCTTTTCAGGTACTTTAGGATATTCTTAACCGCTGTCTAGTGATCTACTCTTGGATCACTTTGGTACCTCCCTGCCAGACTAATGGCAAGGCACACATCAGGTCTGGTACACAGCATGGCATACATTATAGAGCCTATGGCTGAAGCATAGGGAATGACTTTCATCCTTTCTCTTTCTTCTACTGTGGTGGGGCTTTGAGTCTTACTCAACTTCACACCTTGCAATACAGGCAAGAACCCTTTCTTTGACTGATCCATTTTGAACTTTTTCAAAACTTTGTCAAGGTATGTGCTTTGTGAAAGTCCTATTAGGCGTCTTGATCTATCTCTATAGATTTTGATGCCCAATATATAAGCAGCTTCTCCGAGGTCTTTCATTGAAAAACTCTTATTCAAATATCCTTTTATGCTTTTCAGAAATTCTATATCATTTCCAATCAACAATATGTCATCCACATATAATATTAGAAATGCTACAGAGCTCCCACTCACTTTCTTGTAAATACAAGCTTCTCCGTAAGTTTGTATACAACCAAAAGCTTTGATCAGCTCATCAAAGCGTATATTCCAACTCCGAGATGCTTGCACCAGTCCGTAGATGGATCGCTGGAGCTTGCATACTTTGTTAGCATCCTTAGGATCGACAAAACCTTCTGGTTGCATCATATACAACTCTTCCTTAAGAAACCCATTAAGGAATGCCGTTTTGACATCCATTTACCAGATCTCATAATCATAAAATGCGGCAATAGCTAACATAATTCTAACAGACTTAAGCATCGCTACGGGTGAGAAAGTCTCATCGTAGTCAACTCCTTGAATTTGTCGAAAACCCTTTGCGACAAGTCGAGCTTTATAGATGGTGACATTACCATCAGCGTCTGTCTTTTTCTTAAAGATCCATTTGTTCTCAATGGCTTGCCGATCATCGGGCAAGTCTACCAAAGTCCATACTTTGTTCTCATACATGAATCCTATCTCGGATTTCATGGCCTCAAGCCATTTGTCAGAATCCGGGCTCATCATTGCTTCTTCATAGTTCGTAGGTTCGCCATTGTCTAACAACATGACTTCCAGGACAGGATTACCGTACCACTCTGGCGCGGAACGTACCCTGGTCGACCTACGAAGTTCAGTAGTAACTTGATCCGAAGTTTCATGATCATCATCATTAGCTTCCTCTTCGGTTGGTGTAGACATCACGGGAACTGTTTTCTGTGATGTGCTACCTTCCAATTCGAGAGAAGGTACGATTACCTCATCAAGTTCTACTTTCCTCCCACTCACTTCTTTCGAGAGAAACTCCTTCTCTAGAAAGGACCCATTCTTGGCAACAAAGATCTTGCCCTCGGATCTGTGGTAGAAGGTATACCCAATGGTCTCTTTAGGGTATCCTATGAAGACGCACTTCTCCGCTTTGGGTTCGAGCTTATCAGGCTGAAGCCTCTTGACATAAGCGTCGCATCCCCAAACTTTAAGAAACGACAGCTTAGGTTTCTTGCCAAACCACAACTCATACGGTGTTGTCTCAACGGATTTAGACGGTGCCCTATTTAAAGTGAATGTGGCTGTCTCTAATGCATAACCCCAAAACGATAGTGGCAAATCGGTAAGAGACATCATAGAATGCACCATATCCAATAGAGTACGATTACGACGTTCGGACACACCATTACGCTGTGGTGTTCCAGGTGGCGTGTGCTGTGAAACAATTCCACATTGTCTTAAATGCATACCAAACTCGTAACTCAAATATTCACCTCCACGATCAGATCGTAGAAACTTTATTTTCTTGTTACGATGATTTTCCACTTCACTCTGAAATTCCTTGAACTTTTCAAATGTTTCAGACTTGTGTTTCATTAAGTAAATATACCCATATCTACTCAAATCATCTGTGAAGGTAAGAAAATAACGATATCCATCGCGTGCTTCAACACTCATTGGACCGCATACATCAGTATGTATTATTTCCAATAAGTCACTAGCTCGCTCCATTGTTCCGGAGAATGGAGTTTTAGTCATCTTGCCCATGAGGCATGGTTCACATGTCTCAAATGATTCATAATCAAGAGATTCCAAAAGTCCATCGACATGGAGTTTTTTCATGCGTTTTACACCAATATGACCTAAGCGGCAGTGCCACAAATATGTGGTACCATCATTATTAACTTTGCATCTTTTGACATCAATATTATGAATATGTGTATCACTACGATCGAGATTCAACAAGAATAAACCATTCACAAGGGGTGCATGACCATAAAAGATATTACTCATATAAATAGAACAACCATTATTCTCTGACTTAAATGAATAACCGTCTCGCAATAAACAAGATCCAGATATAATGTTCATGCTCAACGCAGGCACCAAATAACAATTATTTAGGTTTAAAACTAATCCCGAAGGTAGATGTAGAGGTAGCGTGCCGACGGCGATCACATCAACCTTGGAACCATTTCCGACGCGCATCGTCACCTCGTCCTTAGCCAGTCTTCGTTTATTCCGCAGCTCCTATTTCAAGTTATAAATATTAGCAACCGAACCAGTATCAAATACCCAGGCGCTACTACGAGCACTAGTAAGGTACACATCAATAACATGTATATCAAATATACCTTTGTTGACGTTGCCAGCCTTCTTATCTGCCAAGTACTTGGGACAGTTCTGCTTCCAGTGACCATTCCCCTTGCAGTAGAAGCACTCAGTCTCAGGTTTGGGTCCAGCCTTGGGTTTCTTCATGGGAGCGGCAACTGCTTTACCGTTCTTCTTGAAGTTCCCTTTCTTTCCCTTGCCTTTCTTGAAACTAGTGGTCTTTTTAACCATCAACACTTGATGCTCCTTCTTGATTTCTACCTCCGCGGCCTTAAGCATCGCGAAGAGCTCGGGAAGTGTTTTCTCCATCCCTTGCATATTATAGTTCATCACAAAGCCCTTATAGCTTGGTGGCAGTGATTGGAGAATTCTGTCAATAACCGAGTCATCTGGAAGATTAACTCCCAACTGAGTCAAGCGGTTGTGCAACCCAGACATTCTGAGTATATGCTCACTAACAGAACTGTTCTCCTCCATTTTACAGCTAAAGAACTTGTCAGAGATGTCATACCTCTCGACCCGGGCATGAGCTTGAAATACCAATTTCAGCTCCTGGAACATCTCATATGCTCCGTGGTGCTCAAAACGTCTTTGGAGCCCCGGTTCTAAGCCGTAAAGCATGGCGCACTGAACTATCGAGTAGTCATCAGAACGTGCCTGCCGGATGTTCACAACATCCACAGACGACGCTGGAGGGGGTGCGTCACTTAGTGGTGCATCAAGGACATAAGCCTTATGTGCAGCAATGAGGATAATCCTCAAGTTACGGACCCAGTCCGCATAGTTGCTTCCATCATCTTTCAACTTAGCTTTCTCTAGGAACGCATTAAAATTCAGGGGAACTACAGCGCGTGCCATTGATCTACAACACAAATTTTTGCAAAGACAATTAAGACTAAGTTCATGATAATTTTAGTTCAGTTAATCAAATTACTAATGAACTCCCACTTAAATCAACATCCCTCAAGTTGTCTAAGTGACACATGATCCAAATCAACTAACCCATGTCCGATCATCGCGTGAGATGGGGTAGTCATCAATGGTGAACATCTCCATGTTGATCATATCTACTATATGACTCATGTTCGACCTTTCGGTCTCCTTTGTTCCGAGGCCATGTCTGTACATGCTAGGCTCGTCAAGTTTAACCCAAGTATTCTGCATGTGTAAAACTGGCTTACACCCATTGTATGCGAACGTAGAGTCTGTCACACCCGATCATCACGAGGTGCTTCGAAACGACGAACTTTTGCAACAATGCATACTTAGGGAGAACACAATTTCTTCAAATTAAGTGAAGGGATCATCTTATAATGCTACCGTCGTTCTAAGCAAAATAAGATGCATAAAAAGGATAAACATCACATGCAATCAATATGTGACATGATATGGCCATTATCATCTCGTGCCTTTGATCTCCATCTCCAAAGCACCGACATGATCTCCATCGTCACCGGCATGACACCATGATCTCCATCATCATGTCGTCACGTGGTCGTCTCTGCCAACTATTGCTTCTACAACTATTGCTAACGCATAGCGATAAAGTAAAGCAATTACATGGCGATTAATAAATTAAAGACAACCCTATGGCTCCTGCCGGTTGCCGTACTCATCGACATGCAAGTCGTGAACCTATTACAAAACATGATCATCTCATACATCAACATATATCACATCACGTTTTGGCCATACCACATCACAACATGCCTTGCAAAAACAAGTTAGACGTCCTCTACTTTGTTGTTGCAAATTTTACGTGGCTGCTATGGGCAACTAGCAAGAACCGTTCTTACCTACGCAAAGCCACAACGGTGATAAGCAAGTTGCCTTTTAACCTTCTATAAGGACTGCCTTTGTCAAATTAGATTCAACTAAAGTAGGAGAGACAGACACCCGCTAGCCACCTTATGCAAAACAAGTTGCATGTTAGTCGGTGGAACCGGTCTCATGTGCGAGAGGACATGTAAGGTTGGTCCGAGCCGCTTCATCCCACAATACCGTCGAATCCAAATAAGACAAGAGAGGTAAGCAATTTGAGCATCAACGCCCACAACTTTTGTGTTCTACTCGTGCATATACATCTACGCATAGACCTAGCTCATGATGCCACTGATGGGGAACGAAGCATGAAAATCAAAAAAATTCCTACGAACACCCAAGATCTATCTAGGAGGAGCATAGCAACGAGAGAGGAGAGTGTGTCTACGTACCCTCGTAGACCGAAAGCGGAAGCGTATATAACGCGGTTGATGTAGTCGTACTCTTCGTGATCCGATCACGATCCAACCGATCTAGTGCCGAACGGATGGCACCTCCGAGTTTAGCACACGTGCGGCTCGATGACGTCTCCTCCTCCTTGATCCAGCAAGAGAAGGCGGAGAAGTAGATGGGATCACAACCAGCACGACGGCGTGGTGGTGATGGTGGTGGTGGAGCTAGTTCAGCAGGGCTTCGCGAAGCGCTACTAGAACGAGGACGGAGGAGATACGGAGTAACGGGAGAGAGAGGGGCGCCAAGGGCTTGGTGTGTCCTCTTGGGGCGCCCCCTCCTCTATATATATAGGTGGAGGGGCGTGGGGAACAGCCCCTCCAAGCCCTAGGGCGCAACCAAGGGGGAGAGGACTTGGACTCCAAGTCCAATCCTATTCCTACTAGGACTCGCCTTTTTTTCCCCTTCCCTAGCCACATGGGCTTTTGAGGACTTGGTGCGCCTAGCCCAATAAGGCCAGGGCGCCTCCCCTTAGCCCATGCCAGCCCTTGGGACATGGTGGATCCACTTGTGGACTTCCGGACCCCTCCGGAATCCTCCGGAACCTTCTGGAAGCTTCTCGGTACAATACCTTAACCATCTTTGATCATCGAGCTAGTCTAGTAGAGGCTCACTAGGGACACGGTATTTGTTTATGTATCCACACATGTATTTAAGTTTCCGGTCAATACAATTCTAGCATGAATAATAAACCTTTATCATGAATAAGGAAATATGATAATAACCATTTTATTATTGCCTCTAGGGCATATTTCCAACAAAAATATACTAAAGGTCGCTAATAAGACTATTCAACCAATTTCTTGCTATTATTTAGTGTACATGTAGTTCAAATTCGGATTATATCCATTAAATGCCTAGAAATGGAGTTAATGACTTAAATATAGCAAACAGACCCAGGAAAATGCCTAACTTCGACATGATACATTTAATAATGTTTGTTGAGTGTGAAAAAAAATTCAAGCCCAAACGGTAAAGCAGCAATTGCTTTGCATGTAAACTTTGTTCGTTCCCTCTCGAAACCTAGTTTCTTCCTCGGAGATGGTCCGGTTTGTAAGCAGTTGCTACTTGTGATAGCGTTGGGATTTCCCTGAAGAGGAAGGGTGATGTAGTATAGTAGTATATAGTATTTTCCTCAGTTAAGAACCAAGGTTAATCGAACCAGTAGGAGACACCACACAAACAAGATAAGCGGTACCAGCACACACAAAGCAAATGCTTGCATCCAACAAAGGCAAGAGGGTTGTCACTCCCTTTGTTCTCGCCAATTGCAAGGATTAAATTTGATAGTGGTAGATATATAAAATAGAAATAAAAATAAAAAGGAAATAAAAACAGCGAGGAAATTTAGGGTTTTAGTTAATATGAAAGATGTATGGGGCATAGGTTCACTAGAGGCATCTCTCTCATGAGCACAGGAACGGTGGGTAGATAAATTACCGTTGGGCAATTGATAGAATAGCGCATAGTTATGATGATTCTTCATGGCATATTCATATATAGGCATTACATCCGTGACAAGTAGACCGTTAAATTTACTGACGTCTACTGCTATTACTCCACCACAAGACCGCTATCCAGCATGCATCTCAAAGTATTAAGTTCATGACAAACAGAGTAATGCTTTAAGCAAGATAACAAAATATAGAGAGAATAAGATCATGCAATATGTTCAAACCCCATTGTTTTACCCTTACTAGCAACAATACAAATACGTGTCTTGCAACTCCTCCTGTCACAGAGTAATGACACCGCAAGATTGAACCTACTACCAAGCACGTCTCCCACTGAAGATAAATCAATCTAATTGGCCAAAAGAGATAGATAGATCGGAGAGAAATACAAGGCTATGAAATTACACATAAATAAATCTCAGAAAAGACTCAAATACTTTCAAAAAATAATCTGATCATAAACCCACAATTCATCGGATCCCAACAAACACGCCATAAAAGTTAACATCGGATTGATCTTAGATGATATCATTGTATTGAAGAGAGAGAGAGAGAGAGAGAGAGAGAGAGAGAGAGAGAGAGAGAGAGAGAGAGAGAGAGAGAGAGAGATCTAGCTACTACTATGGGCCCGTAGGTCCTGTGGGAACTGCTGACACATCATTGTGGAGGCGGCAAGGTCGGTGAAGATTGCCTCCCCAATGGTTTCCCCTCCGGCAGAGTGCTGGAAAGCTCTATGTTTCACAAGGCACCATCATCTTGCAGCAAGAGAAGAGGATTAGAGCATCTTGCAGAAAAGGAAGGATAGGAGCGCATATGAGTATAAGTAAATAATACAACAATACCATACCTAGAGATCCTTCCTCGACTACCTGCGAGAAAGCGATACTCGGGCATTCCATGTTTATTGAGAGGGTGAAACTTATTTAGTAACCGGTTCAAGTTGTATAGACACATATAGTGGGTGTGTTTTATCAAGTATCCATTTCAAGTGGTATAAGATCAGGATACATCTCGAAGTCGTCTGTTACCGTGGAAGTGACTATCTAATAGTTTTCTCTTCCCTGCAGGGGTGCTCCACATAACCCGATACGCTCGAGTACCTTTAACCGGAAACACTTTTCTGGGTAATGCCCTGATACGTCTCCAACGTATCTGTTAGAACATGTGCTGCCCCCATGTTTGGTTTTGGTAATTGATGGCAATCTCTATGGACTAATGGTTGCCTTGAGTTATATTTGAAGGGTTTGTCCATAGGCTTGACTTGTAGACCATTTGTTGGTCTCAAGGTGATTTGAAGAAGAATATGTGATGACCAAGGTGCTATTCAAGGATTTATCCAAAGATTGGTCATGTTGATCAAGACTAAAATATGAAGAGTGATTCAAATTGATCAACACACAAAGCGTAGAAGATGTACCGAGCGAGATCAAGTGATCTCATGGTATGGTAAGCATTGTCCATTACGCTTTGTGTACTAACCCATATTCTATGCGAGAGTTCTATGTGGGGTTAGGTATGTTTTCATGGGCTTGCGTCAAGAGGAAGATCTCATTCAACCCATGGAGGATGACATCAAGTGGTGATCGTCATCAAGATGCGGTGTGCAAGTTCAAGTGATAATGGACTTGTGAAGATGTGCCGAAGAGCGGCTCACCCATAGTGGAGTATGGGGGAGCAATCAGCTAGTCTTCATCGAGCCGGCGCAATCAAGAAAGGTGGTCCAACTTGAGGAGGTCAAGATCGTCATCATCTAGCTCAAGTGGACTTTGCGCAAGGCAAAGGTTTGCCCTTGATAGGTTTTCTATTTTACCGGTCTCATGGTAGTAGTTGGGAGACCGGGTTATAGGATCGATAGCCGTACTATCAAGGGGGGCTCTCAAGTGAGTAGCTTTATCATATCTTCGTAGAGAGCTCAAACCATTGCATCCTTGCATCATATTTCTTGGTTTGTGTTTGGTGTTTCTCTTTGTGAGTCTTTGAGCTTTTGGTCATCTTCATGACAAGCTCGAGGTCATCGAAAACGGAGTTCATATATGCATCTTCTATGATGTTTTCGATGTTGGAGTTTATGCCGGTTCTTCATTCATAGAGGTTTCTCATCTCTATATCATTGGTATTTTCTCTACTGCCACTTCTTAATATAACCAGTCGCTGTTGGATAGTATTTGTCGTCCTCTATCCAACAAGCTTGAGTTTGCTCAATTCGGAGCTCATTTGCAGAAGTTATGGCAGTTCAGGGTTTATTGTTTGTCTGGGCAGTTTACCTGTCACCAAAGCGGTAGTACCGCTCGGGACCACGGTAGTACCGCTTGACACGGTACTACCGCCCCTACTACCGCTGCACTACCGTGTTTTCTTCTGGTGTTATTTTTCCCTAAGCGGTAGTGGGGCGGTAGTGGAGCGGTAGTACCGCTTGTTGCGGTACTGCCGTTCCAGTGCTACCCCACTTCCTCTGTTTCCTCTGTCCTGCGAAAGCTTAAGCGGTAGTACCGCTTAAGTTGAGCGGTAGTACCGCTTGGTGCGGCACTACCGCTCCAGTTCCTTGTTGATTGCCTGCTGTTTTTGAATTACTACCGCACGAGCGGTAGTACCGCTCGCAAGAGCGGTAGTACCGCTTGTGCGCGTCCTGCACGGGTAACGGTTGGATTTGGGGTGGCCCTATAAAAGGGGTCTTCTTCCCCAACGGTTTTCTTATCCTTTGAGCTCATTTCTCCCCCCATTGTTGACCTTCTTGAGCTTGCCTAACTCTCAATCCCTCCAATGATTCTTGCTAGTTCTTGAGGGAATAGAGAGAGGAGATCTAGATCCACATTTCCACCAATCACTTTCTCCTCTAAGTGAGGGGAACCCCTTGGATCTAGATCTTGGAGTTCTTGGTGTTCTCCTTGTTCTTCCTCTCATATTCATCCATAGCTTTTGTTGCTTTGGTGGGATTTGGGAGTGAGGGACTTGTCCACTTCGTGTGTTCTTGCCATTGCATTAGTTGCATCGGTTTGAGTTCTCCACGGTGATACGTGGAAGTTGTGAAGTTGAGTAGCTTATTACTCTTGGGTGTTTGGGCACCCTAGAGCTTGTTCCTCTTGGGTGCCTTGGCACCCTAGACGGCTTGGTGTCTTGGTGGTGCTCGGAGCTCAATCATTGTGGTGTAAAGCTCCGGGCAAGCGTCGGGGTCTCCAATTAGGTTGTGGAGATCGCCCCGAGCAATTTGACGGGTACCGGTGACCGCCCCCAAGGGTTGCCAAAGTGTACGGGTTCGGTGACCGCCCTCAAGGGTCCCATTTGTACGGGTTCGGTGACCGCCCTCAAGGGTCCCTTAGTGGAATCACGGCACCTTGCATTGTGCGAGGGCGTGAGGAGAATACGGTGGCCCTAGTGGCATTGTTGGGGAGCATTGTGCCTCCACACCGCTCTAACGGAGATTAGCATCCGCAAGGGTGTGAACTTCGGGATACATCGTCGTCTCCGCGTGCCTCGGTTATCTCTTACCCGAGCCCTTTACTTATGCACTTTACTTTGTGATAGCCATATTGTTTCTAGTTATATATCTTGCTATCACTTAGTTGTTTATCTTGCTTAGCATAAGTTGTTGGTGCACATAGGTGAGCCTAGTCGTTTTAGGTTTTGTGCTTGACAAATTAACCGCTAGGTTTATTCCGCATTTGTTCAAGCCTAAACCGTAATTATTTTAAAGCGCCTATTCACCCCCCCCCCTCTAGGCGACATCCACGATCTTTCAGTATCTATAATTTATGAAGTATTCATGCCATGTTTATAACAATTTTATATGGTTTTGGTATGATTTGGATAGAACTAACCCAGACTGACGCTGTTTTCAGCAGAACTACCTTGCTGTTATTTTTTGTGCAGAAATAAAAGTTCTTGAAATGGGCTGAAAATTTACAGTGATTTTTATGGACCAAAAGAGACCCCTGAAGCTTCGTGGAAGGACTAGAAGAGCCACGAGGACGCGACAAGCTTGGGGGGCGCGCCCTCCCCCAAGGGTGCGCCGGGCAGGCTTGTCGCTCCCTCGTGGGCCCCCCTGGCATGAATCCAACGCTGAAAAATCCAATAAATATAGAAAACCCCAAAAAGAAACTTATAACTTCCGCTCCGCCACCGCAAGCCTCTGTACCGAAGTGATCTCATCTGGAGCCCTGTTCCGGCACTCTGCCGGAGGGGGAAATCATCGTCGGAGGCCATCTTCATCATCCCGGCGGTCTCCATGACGAGGAGGGAGTAGTTCACCCTCGGGGCTGAGGGTATGTACCAGTAGCTATGTGTTTGATCTCTCTCTCTCTCTCTCTCTCTCTCTCGTGTTCTTGATTTGGCACGATCTTGATGTACCGCGAGCTTTGTTAATATAGTTGGATCATATGGTGTTTCTTCCCTCTCTATCTTGTGATGAATTGAGTCTTTCCCTTTGAAGTTTCGTTATTATCGGATTGAATATTTCAGATTTGAGAACACTTGATGTATGTCTTGCATGTGAATACCCGTGGTGACAATGGGGTATTCTATTGATTCACATGATGTATGTTTTGGTGATCAACTCGCGGATTCCCGTGACCTTGGGGTAATCTAGGCATAGGGGTTGATTGCACGTTTTCATCTTCTTTTCTCTGATAGAAACTTTGGGGTGCTCTTTGAAGTTCTTTGTGTGGATTGATTATTATGAATCTGAAGTTGTTTTGATGCATATCAAATAATTAACTCACGGATACTTGTGGTGACATTGGAGTATCTAGGTGACATTAGAGTTGGTTGATGCATATCATATGGTGTTATTTTAGTACGAACTCTAGGGCTGTTTGAGACACTTATAGGGATGGCTCAATAGATTGATCGGAAAGGATAACTTTGAGATAGTTTCGTACCCTACAACAATTTCTTCTTATGTTCTCCGCTAGATAAGAACTTTGGAGTGATTCTTTGTCACACATTGAGGGATTGTTATATGATTCAATTATGTTAGCACTGTTGAGAGATTGCACTAGTGAAAGTATGAACCCTAGGCCTTGTTTTCAAGCATTGCAATGTGACGCCCCGAGACCGATGCTCCAGATTCCTTCCATTTATTTTTCCGTCGTTGCCATGTGATTCGTTTGCTTGTTGCACCTTGCCATGTCATCGTGTGCTTTTCATCCGCATGTTTTCATAAAACTTGCATCCGTTTGTAGTTGTCTTTCTCCCCGTCCCTTTCGTCGACCATTCTGAGTCCCGACACACTCGCACGCGCCCGCGGAACCTCCGAATTAATATTTTATAAGTGGGAATAAAACGTTCTCGGAATGGGTTGAAAGTTGGCATGCGGTCTTGTTATTTTGTAGGTAGACCGCCTGCCAAATTTCGCTCCATTCGGAGGGCGTTTGATGCCCCAACGGATAACTATAGCGGCACTATAGCCGGTCGAAACGTCGAACATTTTCGGTGTTCCGAAAACCGTGCCGGGCTGCACCGCTTCCCTCTCTTCTTGGCCAAATCCCCTCCACACAGCCCACCTAAGCCGACCCTATCCTCCCTCCGACCGAAACCATCGGATCACGATCGGAGGGCTCCGAAACCCTCCTAAACCCCCCAAAACCCTAGACCCCTCCCTATAAAAGGAAGGCTTCCCTTCCATTTTGGGCAGCAGCCATCCCCCACTTGTCGCGCACCCACTCACAGCCTCGCCGCCACTTGTCGCGCACCCACTCACCGCGCCGCCACTTGTCGCGCACCCACTCACCGCGCCGCCACCCAGCCGCCGCTCTCCTCCTCTCAGCAGCCGCCAAGTGGCCTCCCCCGCGCCTCCAGTCGCCGCGGCCCGCCGAGCCCATCGCCGGCCCGCTTCGGGCCGCAACCGGGCCGAGTGCCCCGCGCCACCAGCACCTCACCGCGCCGCCGCATCCCTCGCGCTGCAGCACCTCGCCGCCACCGTACCTCGCCGCATCGCGCCTCCGCCTCCCCGCGCGCAGCTCGCCGCCCGCGCCCCGTGCTCCAGCCGCGTCGCCCCGCCACCGCATCGCGCTGCCGCCTCGCCACTGCTCGCTGCCGCGCCACACTAGCGCACCTCGCCGCCGTCCGCGCCGCCACCTAGGCCGGATCCAGGCCGCCGCCGCCCAGATCCGCCTCGCCCCGGCCTCCTCGCCCGTCCCCGACCTCGCCGATGCCTCTCCTCCTCGTCCCCGTCGCCGGAACCGCCATGGCCGCCCGACCTCCTCTGCTTCGCGCCGGGATGGCCCCGTCCTAGATCCGTGCCGTACCGCCAGCCAAACGGAGCCCCTGCACCGGCTCGTCCCGAACCGCTCCGTCCCATTTTTCCCGAGAGGGTAATTTCCACTCCCTGAATTTTAACATCATGCATGCATGTTTGGGTGCTTGTAACTTTGTGCACGTTTGCCCGATGATGATGATTTATATATGTAAAATGATCAACTCTTCATGCTCTACATGATGGTTGCTGTTGCATTCATGTTAGGATTCATCTTCATGTCATAATCTCTGTTGCAAAAGTGCTACATGATGTTACTGCAGAAACTGTTAACATGTGTCATTTTGTCATTTTTGTGTGATTTAATGCAAATGTCATATGAGCATCTTGTCAACATGTCTTTGGAGCATTTTCATCTCTTCTTACTGTTAGTATTCATTTCATGCCATGATATGCCATGTTGTGACTGGCATGAGCTTGTAAACATGCCTAGTCAATGTTGTTGTTTTAAGTCAACCGTCTGTGATAAAACTTGCCAACTTTGCTTGATGGTTGCCACTAATCTAGAGCTCATATGCATGTGATTCCTTCAGGTGTTTTGGCCTATGTAATGTGTACTTTGATGCCATGCCTTTGGTTGCCATGTAAAGTTCCTGTAGCATGTCTCTTTGTTGCTCTCAAGTTGCCATCATGTTAACTCTGTCAACCTGTCAACAGCATGTTCCATTTTGCAAAAATCATAGTAATTAATCTATTGCTCCTATGCTTATGCCCATGTTGAATGATTTGAGCTCCATGCTATGTATTACCATGCTATGCCATTTGATGCCATGCTCTAGCACTGTAGCATGTTGTTTTGATGCTTGCAAAGTGCTATGTTGCTGTTTTGGGTAGATTTTTATTATAACTTGTGTTGATTGTAATAGTTGAACCGTTGCTCCGTTTTGATCATGCCCTATATGAAACTTGCTTAGATTTGTGTGTAGATTCATATTGTCATGTTGCATCCTTGATTTGAGTGTTGTGATTGATGTTTGTATGCATTTTGCATCTCTTGCCATGTTAAACTTGTTTAGCTCATATCTTCTAGGCCGTAGCTCCGAATTAAATGTTCTACATATGTAACTTGGTTAGAAAAACATGTAGATCATCATGGTGCATGTTAACTTGCTGTTTAACAACTTTAACCTTGTGTTTAATTCAGATCAGTACCAATTTCGAAATTTGCATATGGGGACCTACCGGAATTGTTGTTTGTGTTTCCGGCCTCATTTAAACTTGCCTAGTTGTATGGATTGCTTATGCTTCATCTCTTGCCATGTTTAACAACATTTAATCTCATCATGCATCATATTTGGTTGTGCATCATGCCATGTTTATGCTTGTGTGTTTACCGTGTTGTTTGCTTCTTTCCGGTTGTGCTTCTTCTCGATAGTTCCGGTTTTGTTGCGATTGTGAGGATTTGTTCGACTAAGTTGGTTCGTCTTCTTCATGGACTCGTTCTTCTTTCGAGCAGGATTTCAGGCAAGATGATCATGACCTTGGATATCTCTACTATCTTTGCTTGCTAGTTGTCTCGATGCTATCGCTATGTCACGCTTCCTACCACATATATGTCAACCTCCCATATGCCATGATACAGCCTCTAACCACCCCTATCCAGCAAACCGTTGTTTGGCTATGTTACTGCTTTGCGCATCCCCTTTCTTATAGCGTTGCTAGTTGCAGGTGCAGTTGCAGGTTGTTCCATGTTGGGACATGGATATCTTGGGATATCACAATATCTATTATTTAATTAATGCATCTATATACTTGGTTTTGGGTGGAAGGCTCGGCCTTTTGCCTGGTGTTTTGTTCCACTCATGCTGCCCTAGTTTCCGTAATGCCGGTGTTATGATCCTTGATTAGCGTTCCTAACATGCTCAGGGGAATGGGACCCTCTTGACAGTTCGCTTTGAATAACCGCTTCCAGCAAGACCCAACTTTGGTTTTAACTTTTGCCAACATAATAATACTAAATTAAATAATTAATATGCATAGGGAGTTAGCGCTACCCGAGGATTCTTAATTCAACATAATACAGGTGGGCCAGTGCCGATGGTGTTGGTCCAAACCGGGCAGCCTGCGGGGCCACCACGAGGAAACTCAAGGATCTGGTTTTACTCGTAGCTTGTCCCATCCGGTCGTGGCCTAAGACGAGATACGCGCGGCTACTATCAGGGTGTCAGCACGCCGGGAGGTCTTGATGGACTTACGTTACAATTGTCGAAATGTCTTGTGCACCGGGATTCCGAGGATACTTCGGGCTGACTCGAGGTTGATCGGGTTTTCTTGAGGTTGAGGTCTTCCACCATAGCTTGTGTTGGTTTGTGATGGACCAGGTTGGAACACCCCTGCAGGGTTAAATCTTATGTGAATCCGTGCCCGCGGTTATGTGGCGACTTGGATATTTATAACCTCCGGTTGTAGAGAACTTGACACTAAATTCTAATTAAAAAACACCAACCGTGTGCGTAACCGTGATCGTCTCTTTCGAGGGAGTTCGGGAAGAGAACACGGTGGGGTTATGTTTGACTCGTAAGTAGGTGTTCAAGATCACTTCTTGATCATTATTAGTTTGCGACCGTTATGCGTAGTTTACTCTTCTTATTCTTGTACTCGTAAGTTAGCCACCATATAATGCTTAGTGCTTGCTGCAACCTCACCACTTTACCCTTCCATACCTGATACGTCTCCAACGTATCTATAATTTATGAAGTATTCATGCCATGTTTATTATAGTTTTGTATGATTTTGGTGCACTTTTATATGGCTTTTATATGATTTTCATGGACTAACATATTGACCTAGTGCCCAGTGCTAGTTGCTGTTTTCTGCCCTGTTTTTGTTTTACAGAAAATCAATACCAAACGAAGTTCAAATGCCATGAAACTTTTTGGAGATTTTTTATTGGTCAAGATAAACACTAGAAGCTTCGGGAGGAGGCCAGAAGACCCACAGGGGATCCACGAGCCACCAGGGCGCGCCACCCCCCCCCCAGGTGCGCCCTGGTGCCTCGTGGGCCCCCTGTGGCCCTTCTTCGCGTGATTCCAACGCCAAAAAATCATATATATTCATAAACCCCCGAAAGTTAACCTAGATGAGTTTTTACGCCGCCGCAAGCCTCTGTACCTCCATGATCTCATCTATAGCCCTTTTCTGACACCCTGTCGGAGGGGGGAAAGCATCACCGGAGGCCATCTTCATCATCCCGGTGGTCTCCCTGATGAGGAGGGAGTAGTTCACCCTCGGGGCTGAGGGTTTGTACCAGTAGTTATGTGTTTGATCTCTCTCTCTGTCGTGTTCTTGAGATGGCACGATCTTGATGTATCGCGAGCTTTGTTGATATAGATGAATCATATGGAGTTTTCCCCTCTCTATCTTCTTGTGATGAATTGAGTTTTCCCTTTGAAGTTTTCTTATCGGATTAAGTCTTTAAGGATTTGAGAACACTTGATGTATGTCTTGCATATGGATATCTGTGGTGACATTGTGATATTCACTTGAGTCACTTGATGTATGTTTTGGTGATCAACTTGCGGGTTCCGTGACCTTGGGGATTTATGCATAAGGTTTGGCACACGTTTTCGTCTTGACTTTTCGGTAGAAACTTTGGGGCACTCTTTGAAGTTCTTTGTGTTGGTTTGAATAGATGAATCTGAGATTGTGTGATGCATATCGTATAATCAAACCCGTGGGTACTCGTGGTGACATTGGAGTGCCTAGGTGACATTAGGGTTTTGGTTGATATGTATCTTAAGGTGTTATTCTAGTACGAACTCTAGGGCTGTTCGTGACAATTAATGGGGATGGCTCATAAGATTGATCGGGAAGGATAACTTTGAGGTGGTTTCGTACCCTACAACAATTTCTTTGTTTGTTCTCCGCTATTTGTGACTTTGGAGTGAACTCTTTGTCACACGTGAGGGATTTACATATGATTCAACTATGTCAACAATGTTGGGAGATCGCACTAGTGAAAGTATGAACCCTAGGCCTTGTTTCTAAGCATTGGAATACCATTTTTATGCCCGTTTACTTTTTGCTACCTTGCTGTTTTTATATTTTCAGATTACAAAAACCTATATCTACTCTCCATACTACACTTTTATCACCATCTCTTCGCCGAACTAGTGCACCTATACAATTTACCATTGTATTGGGTGTGTTGGGGATACAAGAGATTTCTTATATTTGGTTGCAGGGTTGCTTGAGAGATAACATCTTCAACCTACGCCTCCCACAGATTGATAAACCTTAGGTCATCCACTTGAGGGAAAATTGCTACTGTCCTACAAACCTCTGCGCTTGGAGGCCCAACACGAGTCTACAAGAACAAGTTGTGTAGTAGACATCAAGCTCTTTTTTGGCGCCGTTGCCGGGGAGGTGAGTGCTTGAAGGTATATCTTTCGATCTTGCAATCGAATCTTTTAGTTTCTTGTTTTATCACTAGTTTGGTTTATAAAAGAAAATTACAAAAAAATGGAATTAAGGTTGCCTCATATTATTCGTCTTTATCATGTCTTTCTTGAAAATGATGGATCGGAAAATCGTGCTCAATTGATAGAAAAAGAATTCAATAAAAAATTTGGCATAAAATATTTGAATGATGAGCATGATTGCAATGTTGCTAGTATGAATTCTTTGAATATCCATGATGCTAATGATATGCAAAGCCACAAGTTTGGGGATGCTATGTTTGATGAAGATAATATTTTTAGTCCCCCAAGTTTTGATGAGCAAATTTATTATGATGAAAGCATGCCTCCTATTTATGATGATTATATTGACAAAAGTGGATTTGGAGAGGTCATGACTTTATTTAATAATGAGTCCACTATTTTGGAAGAGGTTTCAATTGATTATGAAAACAAAGTTGCTATCTATGATGATTATTGTGATGACATGTATGCTATAAAGAATAATGATAACTATGAAACTTGTCATCATGATTTTAATTTCCAATTGGATTATGCCAATCAAGTATCTCATGATAGTTATTTTGTTGAGTTTGCTCCCACTATTATGAATGAGAACAAATTTGCTTATGTGGAGAGTAGTAAAAATTCTATGCTCGTAGATCATGAAAAGAATGCTATATGTGATAGCTATATTGTTGAATTCATTCATGATGCTACTGAAAATTATTATGAGAGAGGATCATATGCTTGTAGGTGTTGCAATAATATTAAGTTTCCTCTCTATGTGTTGAAAGTTTTGAAGTTGCACTTGTTTTGCCTTCCTATGCTAGTTGATTCTTGCTCCCATAAACTATTTGGTCACAAATTCCCTATGCATAGGAAGTGGGTTAGGCTTAAATGTGCTAGTCATATGCTTCATGATGCTCCCTTTACGTTTCAATTCTTTACTTTTATGCGAGCATCATTGAAATCATCATGCCTAGCTAAAAGGCTTTAAAGAAAAGCGCTTGTTGGGAGGCAACCCAATATGTATCCTTTCTGTTTTAGGGTGTTCACATTATTAAGCTACTGTATTAATATTGTTTTATATGTTTCCTTTCAATAAAGTGCCAAGTAAAACCTTTGGGATAGTCTGGATACTTGTTGATTCAATTCTGTGCAAAAATAGAAACTTTTGCCTCCAGTGTTTAATTTCCCAGATTTTACTGGAGTGTCAAAAAATTCTGAAATTTTTACACAGTATTTATATGAAAATTGTTAACGTTTTCCTAATTTTTCAGAATTTTTAGATTTCCATAAGTATGGTAGTTGCTCAGATCATTACAGACTGTTCTGTTTTTGACAGATTCTGTTTTCAATGCATAGTTTGCTTGTTTTAATGTTTCCATAGCTTATATTATGAGATATAAATTGTGAAAATGATAGAATACAGTAGGAATTATATGGGAACAATTGTGAATCTTGTCTTGGACAGTACCTAAGTGATGGTTTATCTTTATCATACTAACCGTTCTCACGAAGTTCCGTTAAGTTTTGTGTGATTTAAATTTTCAAGTTTTGGGTGAGATATCGATATGAGGAGAATAAGGAGTGGCAACACCCTAAGCTTGGGGATACCCAAGGCACCCCAAGGTAAAATTCAAGGAATACCCAAGCAACTAAGCTTGGGGATGCCCCGGAAGGCATCCCCTCTTTCGTCTTCAACACTATCGGTAACCTCACTCGGAGCTATATTTTTATTCATCACATAATATGAGTTTTGCTTGGAGCGTCATTTTATCCTGTTGATATTTTCTTTGTGTTATCAATAATCATGTTTTGTATCTTTTAGTTCAATAAAATGCCAATTATACCCTTTACCATGCTCAGTTTGCGAGTTTATGAGTTGCTGTTTCAAAACAGAAAGTTTGCTGCTATTGATTAAATTTCCCAGAAATGTCAGAATGTGATAAAATCTTGAAATTTTGACACAGTCAACTTTGATAAATTATTTCCAGTGTGGTAAATTTTCAGAATTTTTTTAGTTATCTAAGTATATATTCTTAATTATCCTTTACAGACTGTCCTGTTTAGGCAGATCGCTGTTATGTTTGCATTGTTTGCATATATTGGCTTGTTTAATGATTCTATTTGAGGATAGGAGTATTAAATATGCAAAAGCATTTAGTATTCAATGTTTAATTATAATTTTAGTGATTTGCTACAGTAGAGAATGTTGAGGTTTTGAGTGGGTTTATACTAACATATCTCACAAGTTCTTGTCAAGTTTTGTGTGGATGAAGTTTTTGAAACTTAGGGAAACTATTATATGAGAAGAATTAACGAGACACAAGAGTTCAAGCTTGGGGATGCCCAAGGCTCCCCAAGTTAATATTCCAAGAAGTATCAAGCATTCAAGCTTGGGGATGCCCCGGTAGGCATCCCATCACTTTTCTTCATCAACTATCGGTTAGTCTCGATTGAACCCAAGGTTTTACTTGTTCACATAATGTGTGCTATACTTGGTTGTGTCTTTGTTTTGCTTGCTATTTGAATAAAATATCAAGATCTGAAACTTTTTAAATGAGAGAGTGTCCTTACATAGCTACTTAATTGTTTCACTGCTCATTGATCTTCACTTATATATTTCGGAGTAGTTTGTCATTAATTCTCATGCTTCACTTATATCTTTTTGAGAGTTAATAATAGTAATGGTAATTTGCACTAGATATGAATTTGGTCCCAAGATGAATACTCGAGAGGGATATAATAAAAACTTTCATATAGATCATTGGATATGATAAGTGTGATTCCTTGCAATGAAAATAATGAAAGAGATCATATGTGACGCCCCCGGCCCGACCGTGCACTAATAATACACGCAAATGCACACGATCAAGCCCAGGGACTCACTGGAAGATATCACAACACAACTCTAGACACAAATAAAATAAAACAAGCTTCATATTACAAGCCAGGGGCCTCGAGGGCTCGAATACAAAAGCTCGAGAACAAGCGTTAGCGGAAGCAACAACAGTATCTGAGTACAGACACAAAGTTAAACAAAGATGCCTTAAGAAGGCGAAAACAAACAGCGGCTCTGATCGAAAGAGGCAAGGCCTCCTGCCTGGGAGCCTCCTAAACTACTCCTGGCCGTCGGTCTCCACATAGCAACAAGCTCCGCCAGTGTAGTAGTAGTCGTCGGCGGAAGCAGCTGGCTCCGGGGGCTCCATCATCTGATCGCAGCAATCGGGTATGGGGAAAAGAGGGAGCAAAGCAACCGTGAGTACTCATCCAAAGTACTCGCAAGACTTACATTAGATCTATGCTAACCATGCATCCATATCAAAGGGAAGGGCTGTATCTGTGGACTAGCCTGTGGAAATGCCAGAATAGAGAGAGGGCCGAGCCTATCAAAGACTAGCATCTTCAGCGTCTTGCAGCATTAGAAGAGTGCAGATTAGTAGCATAACATAAAGTAACAAGCATGTAGAAGCAAACCCTAGAGATCCTTCCTCGACTCCCTGTGAGAAAGCGATCCCGGAGCTTACAATTAAGTAACATGTATTCAGTTCAAGTTGTAGTAGATCGGGATACAACACTGAGCGTCCTGTTACCGTGGACACGGCTATTCGAATAGATAACTTCCCTGCAGGGGTGCACTACTGTTACCCAACACGCTCGATTAACTTTGGCCGGGCATACTTTTCTCGCTCATGCCCGACCTCGGCTGATCGACACGACGTAGTCCTACCTAGGCTCCGTAGAGAGGTCCCCGCCAGTCTACATCCTAAGCGCTTAGGGGTCTTGGGCCCATCGCCCTTTGCACTCTGGGTCATTGTGTCGCGGGTCGGAGTCCAAGCACCACCTCAGTCCTGGATGGCCTTGTCCCGACCGGCTCACAATGCTGAACTGGACGTCTGACAGAGCTTTCGGCTGATACATACGGCGCTGAGGGTCCCATAACCATTATCCCACGTGGTGGTAGTGCGTATATGGCCAGTGGCCAACCCAGATCAAATACCCAAATCCGTTAGTGAATTATTAGGAGCTCGCGTTGACGATCAGTACTCCTGTGGTCCCGTCTCGAGGAAGTGCAACAAGGGTCAGGCCCATCCCTCTCTAGGGCGGTCTCTGCCTGCCCGGCCGCGCCTCGTAATTATCTCGCGGGCACCCTCTAGGTCAACCCGACTCTCAAGAGACTGTCGGGAACTCAGGTCCACCTCTACCGGGGTGGTACCGACTGTCCCTTCAATCCCGCAGTAACAGTTAAAAGGGGCAACAGTTAAAGGTAACAGTGTGTTCTTGTCATCAAGGGGGAAGTCCGAGGAATCACCCTTGATGGATTCCCACTCGATGTATCCGTCAAGGTGAACTCGGAGGAATCACCCTCGATGGTTCACACTTGAGGGTTTGCACGATAGGGGCATCATCGGAGGTGGTGAAAGAGGAATCACCCTCGGTAACCCACAACCGATTAGCTACGCTACAGAGATATCATCAGGAGTGAGGTAGAAGGTATCACCCTCGGCACTCGATAGTAGCTCTGCAGAGTCGTACAATTAAGGGGGGTGTGCGGTGATGTGTCGGTCTCTGCACATCGATCACGTTGATCGTGGCATTGGTAGCAAAGCGGGGCAACATGGACATGGGTGAGGGGTCACTGATTGATCACTAACCAACCTATTCTAAGCAGTTTAGGATGATAGGTAAAGGAACAACAACAGGTTACAAAAATAGGCTATGCATCAGAATAGGAGCAATCAATTACAGTAGCAAATCCTAATGCAAGCACGGGGGAGAAGGAATAGGTGATATAGGAATGGTCAAGGGGGTTTGCTTGCCTGAAAGCTCTGCTGCAAAGGGGTTGGTCGTCAGGGACGTAGTCGTACACGGCCGCAACGTCGGTCTCGGAGTCTACCGGAGAGAAGAGGGGGAAGAAACAATAAATATAAAGCAAACAAATGCACACAGATGCTTGGCATGACAATAGGCTATGCTAGGGTGCCCTAATGTAGTGCTAGGTATTTTAAATGGAGCGGGAAAATATTCGGAAATATTTTCCCAGCTCCAAGCACTATTCATTTAGCGGTTTCGGTAGCAAATGTTCAATGTCTAGTATGTTAGAGGCATGTGACAGGTATGTGGAGGGCATATTCGGATTCTTCATATTTTTCTGATCATTTTTCATATATAAATTATTTTCATCCGAGTTACGGATTATTTTATATGATTTTTCAAAGTTTTAATCATTTTATGGATTTTATGGAATTAATTTAAATTCAAAAATTAAATAGTTAAATTGCTACGGGTACACAGAAGTGTACCCAGCAAAGTGCTAATTAGGCTGACAGGTGGGTCCCAGTTGACTGCCCAGTCAGCAGTCAACTGTGACCGTTGACTGGTCAACTGGGCCCAGGGGGCCCACCTATCATTGACTAGGGGCAATCCCTGTCAGCTTTGACTGGTCAAAAGGTGCAGTGGGGTCCACCTGTCAGCTGGCCACAGTCACTGACGACTGGGCCCGGTCAAAGCTAACTGGGCAGGGTCAAATCTGACACGTGGGGCCCACAGGGTTAATTTAATTCTAACCAGAAACTTAATCACGTTTTAATTAAATAGCGGCGCCCGCCTGTCATGCACACAGGGGGTAATTAGGCGCGTGATTAACCCTGATCTAATGACACCACGTCGGCCGCGCCGGCGTTTAGCCGACGGCGTCCACATGACGCAGCGGAGCCCCACCGGAATCGCGCTCCGGCAACCAAACGAGCGGCCGCGAGCGTCAAACGGATGAGCGCGAAGCGCCGCGTCGAGTTGTACCAATGGTTGGAGCTAGGAGGGGCCGAAACAACGCCGGGGATGACGGAGGGCGGCGACTACGGGCGGCGCTCGGCGGAAGCTGGCTACGGCGTACGGGAGAGGGCGAGGGGGAGTCCAGGAGGGGCGGAAGCTCATAGGGAACACGCTGGAGTTCTTGATGAAGCCGAAGGGGGTCGGGGTGGAGCGGATTGGGCGGCGGTGTCGCGGTGGCCGTGGCGGGGACGATCGATGCGGGCGGCGTCGACGTGGCTCCTCAGCCTCGATCCAGCGGCGAGAAGGAAGAAGTGGTCCACCGCGGACCTCCCAGACACCAACAGGCAGCGCGGGGAGGCCGGTGGCCACGTCGGTGAGGCGGCGCGGAGACGGCAGGGTTCGGGCACGAGCGGGGAAGAAGGAGTGAGCGAGAGGAGGGGTTTCTGGGGGGTCTAGGGTTTCAGGGAAGGAGAGAGAGGTCGAGGGGAGGTCCTTAACCACCGAGGGGACCGCGGGATGGCCGACAGCGAGGCGATCCGTACGCGGACGGCCATGGCGAGCTAGGCCTCCCGTATTCTGGTGCGAGGAGGGAGAAAGGCCGGCCAGATGGGCTGGGCCTGGAACAGTCAAAGTGATGGGCCAGGTGCACAGGAGATTTTCCCCATTTTCTTTTCTGGAAATTAACTAGCTACTGTTTTACATTTTACTTTTGCACCAAAAGACTTTTGTAAAATGTGAAAAGTGCCACATAAACACAAGGTAATATTGTGGGCTACTACAAAAAGTTTGGGGGCTATTTGAATTTATTCAAATTATGTTTACATTTAAATGGGGCTAAAATGTTGCTGTTTGGTACTGTTTTGGAGGCTAGGGTCAACTTGGGAATTTTAATAATGTTGATTTTATTTTTATTATAGCTTTGGGATTATTTGAAATATTATGAACATTTTTATTCAATTAATTGAAGAAGTAATAATTTGACTTCCATTTGAATTTGGAATTTGAATTCGTATTATTTCCTAAATGCAATTTAATTAAGATGACCATGATGACATGGCATGATTAAAGGATGATCATGGTGCTTAATAACAGGGGATGTTACATCATATGCTAATCTTATGGAAAGTAATGACATTACATAAAGAAAAGTATAAGTGGTAAAATTTATTGGAGGTTAACAAGCATAGCATTAGTCAATGATGCAATTCGTGAAAAAGTTAATAAGGGAAGAGAAGATTCGCATGCAAATATACTATCTTGGACATCTTTTATGATTGTGAGCCCCCATTAAGTATTTTATGTCAAAATGTTGACGTTGGACAAGGAAGACAACGTAATGAATTATGTTTGTTCATATTCACATAGAAGTTATATTGTTATAGATCCTCCAACATGTGGTGCTTGCCCAATATCTTTGCTAGCCAAAAATCCGCACCAAGTAGAGATACTACTTGTGCATCCAAAACCCTTAAACCCAGTTTCTTCTCATGAGTGTCCACCATATCTACCTATGGATTGAATAAGATCCTTCAAGTAAGTTGTCATCGGTGCAAAAAGCAATAAAAATTGCCTCTAAATATGTCTGAACTTTTATTGTAAGGGAAATAAGCATTGTACGAACTTGTGATGGTAAAGAAATAAAAGCGATGGACTGCATAATAAAGGTTGCTATCACAAGGGGCAATATAACGTGACGTTCCTTTGCATTAAGGGCTTGTGCATCCAAAAATAAAAAGCGCATGACAACCTCTGCTTCCCTCTGCGAAGGGCCTATCTTTTACTTTTATGCATTTACTTTTATGTATTTATTTTTTATGCAAGAGTCAATAGTGTTCTCTTCTACTTCTTTTTTTCTCTTTTGCAAGCATCATGTGGTGGGGAAAGATCTAGGCACATATATCCAGTTGGATATGAATGATCATGAGTTATTATTGTTGACATCACCCTTGAGGTGAATAAGTTGGGAGACGAAATCACAAGCCCCTATATTTCTATGTGTCTGGCTGAAACTTTTGCTCCATATATATGTCGTGAGTGTTAGCAATCATAGAAGACTAAATGATGGTTGAGTATGTGGACTTGCTAAAAAGCTCCTACATGAGACCCTTCCTGAAAATATGATGAATTGCAATTGCATTGTTGACTAGAATAGTTTGTTAGTTTCCAAGAAAGTTTATGCCTTATATTTCATTGTTGTGATGAATTGTTACTTGCTCATGAGAAGTTTTATGATAATAAATATTGTTGTTATAATAATGATCTTGCTTTGAATCATTCAAGTCCAATGTCCATGCTATAAAAGAAAAGAATATATGATGATTATGATAGGTAGCATTCCACATCAAAAATTTTGTTTTTAATTGCTACTTTATCATGTTGAGTTTTATGAGAAAAAGTTGTTGTTATGATGCTAGGAAAAGTGATCAAAATTATCATTGATCAAACTTATGCACTATGCTAGCATTCACAATTCATAAATTATTTCTTTTATCATTTACCTACTCGAGGGCGAGCAGGAATTAAGCTTGGGGATGCTGATACGTCTCCAACGTATCTATAATTTATGAAGTATTCATGCCATGTTTATTATAGTTTTGTATGATTTTGATGCACTTTTATATGGCTTTTATATGATTTTCATGGACTAACATATTGACCTAGTGCCCAGTGCCAGTTGCTGTTTTCTGCCCTATTTTTGTTTTATAGAAAATCAATACCAAACGAAGTCCAAATGCCACGAAACTTTTTGGAGATTTTTTATTGGCCAAGATAAACACTAGAAGCTTCGGGAGGAGGCCAGAAGACCCACAGAGGCTCCACGAGCCACCAGGGCGCGCCACCCCCCCAGGCGCGCCCTGGTGCCTCGTGGGCCCCCTGTGGCCCTTCTTCGCATGATTCCAACGCCAAAAATCATATATATTCAGAAACCCCCGAAAGTTAACCTAGATGAGTTTTTATGCCGCCGCAAGCCTCTGTACCTCCATGATCTCATCTACAGCCCTTTTTCGGCACCCTGCCGGAGGGGGGAAAGCATCACCGGAGGCCATCTTCGTCATCCCGACGGTCTCCATGATGAGGAGGGAGTAGTTCACCCTCGGGGCTGAGGGTTTGTACCAGTAGCTATGTGTTTGATCTCTCTCTCTCTCGTGTTCTTGAGATGGCACGATCTTGATGTATCATGAACTTTGTTGATATAGATGAATCATATGGAGTTTTCCCCTCTCTATCTTCTTGTGATGAATTGAGTTTTCCCTTTGAAGTTTTCTTATCGGATTGAGTGTTTAAGGATTTGAGAACATTTGATGTATGTCTTGCATATGGATATATGTGGTGACAATGGGATATTCACTTGAGTCACTTGATGTATGTTTTGGTGATCAACTTGCGGGTTCCGTGACCTTGGGAATTTGTGCATAAGGGTTGGCACACGTTTTCGTCTTGACTTTCCGGTAGAAACTTTGGGGCACTCTTTGAAGTTCTTTGTGTTGGTTTGAATAGATGAATCTGAGATTGTGTGATGCATATCGTATAATCAAACCCGTGGGTACTCGTGGTGACATTGGAGTGCCTAGGTGACATTAGGGTTTTGGTTGATGTGTATCTTAAGGTGTTATTCTAGTACGAACTCTAGGGCTGTTCATGACAATTAATGGGGATGGCTCATAAGATTGATCGGGAAGGATAACTTAGAGGTGGTTTCGTACCCTACAACAATTTCTTCGTTTGTTCTCCGCTATTTGTGACTTTGGAGTGAACTCTTAGTCGCACGTGAGCGATTTACATATGATTCAACTATGTCAACAATGTTGGGAGATCGCACCAGTGAAAGTATGAACCCTAGGCCTTGTTTCTAAGCATTGCAATACCGTTTTTATGCCCGTTTACTTTTTGCTACCTTGCTGTTTTTATATTTTCAGATTACAAAAACCTATATCTACTATCCATACTACACTTTTATCACCATCTCTTCGCCGAACTAGTGCACCTATACAATTTACCATTGTATTGGGTGTGTTGGGGACACAAGAGATTTCTTGTATTTGGTTGCAGGGTTGCTTGAGAGATACCATCTTCAACCTACGCCTCCCACGGATTGATAAACCTTAGGTCATCCACTTGAGGGAAAATTGCTACTGTCCAACAAACCTCTGCGCTTGGAGGCCCAACACGAGTCTACAAGAACAAGTTGTGTAGTAGACATCAATACCCATTTAAGCTTTGATAGTCTTGCTACCCATGGTTATGGGATTGCTGAGTCCTCGTGGCTCACAGATTACTACAACAACAGATGCAGGTACAGGTAATGCGATGATCTAACGCAAGAGCGATGCGCGTTTGCTTTTGGAGTTCTTCTTCTTCGTCGATCTTGGGATAGGTTTCAGGTCGGTAGCCTGGGCTAGCAGGGTGGATGTCCTTCGTGTTTTTTGTTTGTTTTCATCCGTAGTCGGATTCTGCTCTTCTGTATGGCGTTTGCTACGTATTGATGTATTCATGTGATGACTATATGTATTTGTATGTATCCCCATCTATTATGTACATGGTACAATGTAATGATATCCACCTTGCAAGTGTCTTCGATATGCGCTTCTATCCCTGGTGGGGCCTCCGAGTCCCTCGAGGATAGGATCGCATATTGGGCGTTACAAGTTGGTATCAGAGCCTCGACCGACCATAGGAGCGCCCATGATTGATCGAACCATTGGCGAGTATAGAAGAAAAACTATTTTGAGTCAAGTTATATATCGGAGAGTAGGAATTCTTTTTACTCCTTATCCCCTTCGTCGCTCTGGTGAGGAATTGTGACGTAGGTGTTTTGATTCTACTACTCTTCTGACTCAAAAAAATTTAGAGTCACGCGGGTATTTTGGAATCGTTATGATATCGTTGTGATAGGAATCTATCTTGGTGCCTCCTGGCCGTATGGATTGGACCCGGAGAGTTGAGCTCCAAGGGGTTCTTGTCACATTCGCTATCATTTCAGTTCCTGAATACCAGAGGACGCCGACATCGAAACGCTTCTATACTTTTTGTGGTGGCAAATAGTGCCATGACTTTTCCCCAGTACTGGAGGAGACAGCTCGGATGATCCACCGTGACTAGTATCGCTGTGTTTTCGAAGTTCTGAGGTTGACGAATTTGCGAAGTTTCTCGGTTGTGTGTTAAGGGTTGCGGATGCAGTTGCAGCTGATTAGGTTGTTGATTGCTGAGTAGGTTCCTGGACCCGCAACCTGATCGCATAACCAAGAAGTTTCAGGAGTTCTTAGGTGGGAATTCAAGTAGTTACCTAGGATATCTTTCTGACAGATGCATGATACGAGATTGGGGTTCGACGTCTAGTGGTCCACCTGTACACGGTCGTTTTTACAGTGGGTCTCATTTTGTCTTAAAGAGCCCTTGTAGCTTTTCTATGGTTCGGGGACGCTTCGTAAGTCATGTACACTGCCTTGTACGTGATGATCGTTGTACGATCGAGCCCGTGTGGGCCCCACCATGAAAATTTCAGATGAAATCTCTATCATATGTTTGTTCCGGCTTATTCTGCAAGCCCAATCCTTTGATTTGGTTTGGTTGTGGTATTCGAGTTGCTTCGAAGTCAAGTGCTGATTCCATACCTTTCCTAAGCGGTGTTCTCATATTTCTATGGGAGTGCTAATCCTTCTTGATCATCAAGATTGTCATGGAAAATTATTCTCAACCGGCGTACTTCTCTTCGAGTTAATTCAATCCTTTCAACATTTGCAAGATCAAGTCTCAGTTTTCTCAACGGTGTTCGTTTCAACCATCCCAAGTTGTCTTTATTTTCCCCACCATCCCACCCTTTTTCTTCACGGAGCCAGAGACCTCAATCAAGTATCCATTTTGTTCATGAGAAGTCTCTTCATTCCTTCCTTCAATGTTCTTAATCGGTGATTTCTCGTGAAGATGCTCAAAAGCTACAAGCCCATCATTCTTCGCTTTTGTTTTGTTCTCCGGTGTTCTAAATTCAATCTCTCGGTGTACATCATATCCTTTTCTTCGATCCTAATATTTTCCCATGTTGGAAGTTCTTATCCAAGAATCTCGTGGATATTCACCTCTCTCTATTTCTTCTCCGGAGTGCTGAAGATATCTCAGAAGGTTCATGTTTTCATTCAAGATCCATTCGTTCTATTTCGTGGTTGTTACCTCATTCAACCCATCCAAATCAACTAGTTCAATCTCTATTTCAAGCAATCATTTCCAATGGTGTTTCTTTTGAGTGGGCCCATAACCCACAGGTCTTTTCCCAGGATCTTACCTGACTCTTCTATTTTCCGGAGTTATTCTCAAATTCTTTCAAAGTTTGACGTAAGAATGAATTTTCATCAGTCAGATGCCTCTCCAAGATCGATTTCAAATTCTTTTCAAATTTGGCTCAACCTTTCTATTCGTCATTATTCCGGAGTATCTCATAAATTCTTCATGGTGGTTCTCGTCGTCATTCTCAGCATTGGAAGACCAAAGAAGAATTTCTCTCATCCGTTTTCTTGAAGATTTGTGGTTCTAGCTTCATGCCATCCTCACAATTGTTTTCGATTGTGAGAAATTCTTTTCATACCCATCCGGAGCATTTCATGAGTTCTTTCCATTTTCGATTCTCCGAAGGCCGTCACTTCAGAAGAATTCTACGTTTTCAACATTCTTTTCGCGTTCTCAAATTCTTCCGGTGCATTGTTCAAGTATTCTTCAATAAGCTTGTGACCGCTTCGTTCTCTTGTAATTAATTTCCCTCAAGTATCCCCGTTCATTTTCTAATTCTTCCCGGCGATTCGTTCTCTTTTCTTCGTTCATTTTCATTCCTTGAAGTGGTTTCATAAAACATTCCTCTTCCTTGTTATCGTATCAATTCATTTGTTCTTTCCAAAATCCTACCGGTGTTCCCTTGAAGACTTCGTCAAGTGGGCGCTATATCTCTCTTTAATCTTTTCAAGAAGAATAAGTAGTATGCAAATCCATTGCTTTTCATCAATATTTTGATGAAGGATAGACATATCATAATTCTTATTCTTGTTTCATGGAGGTGATTTAATTCCTTCTTCCGGAGTTTCTTCTTGATGAATAAATTCTCGATTCAAAGTTGCTCGTCTTTTTTTCCGGAGTTCAAAGTTTTTCTCATTATCTTGTCATGAAGCTCCATCTAAAATCATTGCAAGGCTTCATCATGTTCTTCAGCCTTCACTTCTTTTCTAGCATCCTTTCTATCTGGAGTTCTTCGAGAGTTTCTTCTTGGTGGCTCATTAAGTATTTAATCCGTTCTCGAAGTCTTCTTCAAGATTCTTGTTGGAGGAGCTCAAGTATTCTTCGCCTCGCATTTCGAAGTGCAAGTCATTCTCCCTTATCTTTGGAGATGGTGTTATACCATTCTTGATTCATGAGGAGTCTCAAAGAAAAAAATTGTCAAGAATGATATATTTAAAACCATCATTTCTTTCTCATAGCTATCTTGGTATAGATTTCACCTAAAGCCTTTCCGAAGGATTGTTGCTATTTGTGGTGATTATCCATGACCCAAATTCTCTATGTATCCTCTCGGTGAAAGAAGTTTCTTCCCTTTGTTAACCCCAAGCAAGCAAATTCTTTCTGTTAGTGGCAGGTTTTCACCTCAAATGTTGAGATGTTTTCCATAAGCCCACAACAAGCTTATTCTATTCGTTATTGATTTTCCAACAACTCCGTTCAATCCTTTTTTACGAGGATGCTTTTCAAATTCAATTATGGGGGAAGTTGTCTTTTGTTTCCCCTTTCTTTTCTTTCCAACGATCTAGCTTCTATTCTTTTGTTCCGGAGGCATTGTGATGTTGCTCTCTTCAACCCATTATCTCGTTTCGCCAAGATCATGTTCTTTCCTTGCTTATCCATTTTACCAGAGTGTTGTGTCCTCTTTTCAAGTTCTTTTCATCTTATCAAGTTTTGCTTCTCTTTTCAACTGGAGTGCTGTCAAAATTCTTTCTTCCTTGGTCCTTTGAGTTCTTCATTTCAACCGGAGTGGCTACATATTCTTCTTTGTCCCTTGAGCTCTTCATTCATGTCTTTGCTACCTACAAGTTTCTCATGGTGTTCCTTGTTCCTCTTTTCTACTGGAGTGCTCTCAACTTCATTCATCTCTGTTGTATTATTTCTTTCAAGTTTTTCAACCTTCGAAGGTTCTTTGCTTTCGCTCATTCGTACAAGAAGCAACTTTATTTTACCTCTTCCTCTTCAATCTTCCAGTTTCTTCCTAAGATCTCGGGTCGAGATCTTCTATTAGTGGGGGAGAGTTGGGACGCCCCGAGACCGATGCTCCAGATTCCTTCCATTTATTTTTCTGTCGTTGCCATGTAATTCGTTTGCTTGTTGCACCTTGCCATGTCATTGTGTGCTTTTCATCCGCATGTTTTCATAAAACTTGCATCCGTTCGTAGTTGTCTTTCTCCCCATCCCTTCCGTCGACCGTTCTGAGTCCCGACACACTCGCACGCGCCCGCGGCACCTCCGAATTAATATTTTATAAGTCGGAATAAAACGTTCTCGGAATGGGTTGAAAGTTGGCATGCGGTCTTGTTATTTTGTAGGTAGACCGCCTGCCAAATTTTGCTCCATTCGGAGGTCGTTTGATGCCCCAACGGATAACTATAGCGGCACTATAGCCGGTCGAAATGTCGGACATTTTTGGTGTTCCGAAAACCGTGCCGGGCTGCACCGCTTCCCTCTCTTCTTGGCCAAATCCCCTCCACACAGCCCACCTAAGCCTACCCTATCCCCCCTCCGACCAGAACCGTCAGATCACGATCGGAGGGCTCCGAAACCCTCCTAAACCCCCCAAAACCCTAGACCCCTACCTATAAAAGCAAGGCTTCCCTTCCATTTTGGGCAGCAGCCATCCCTCCTCAGATTCCGCGCCCAACCACAGCCCCGCCGCCACTTGTCGCACCCCCACTCACCGTGCCGCCACCCAGCCGCCGCTCCACTCCTCTCAGCAGCCGCCAAGTGGCCTCCCCCGCGCCTCCAGTCGCCGCGGCCCGCCGAGCCCATCGCCGGCGTGCTCCGGGCCGCAACCGGGCCGAGCGCCCCGCGCCACCCACACCTCGCCGCACCGCCTCCTTGCCGCCGCACGCCGCCGCATCCCTTGCGCCACAGCACCTCGCCGCCACCGCACCTTGCCGCATCGCGCCTCCGCCTCCCCGCGCGCAGCTCTCCGCCCGCGCCCCGCGCTCCAGCCGCATAGCCCCGCCGCCGCCTCGCCGCTGCTCGCCGCCGCACCACCGTAGTGCACCCCGCTGCCGTCCGCGCCACCACCTAGGCCGGATCCAGGCCGCCGCCGCCCAGATCCTCCTCGCCCGTCCCCGACCTCGCCGGCGCCTCTCCTCCTCGTCCCCGTCGCCGGAACCGCCATGGCCGCCTGACCTCCTCTGCCTCGCGTCGGGATGGCCCCGTCCCGGATCCGCGCTGTACCGCCAGCCAAACGGAGCCCCTGCACCGGCTCGTCCTGAACCGCTCCGTCCCATTTTTCCCGAGAGGGTAATTTCCACTCCCTGAATTTTAACATCATGCATACATGTTTGGGTGCTTGTAACTTTGTGCACGTTTGCCCGATGATGATGATTTATATATGTAAAATGATCTACTCTTCGTGCTCTACATGATGGTTGCTGTTGCATTCATGTTAGGATTCATCTTTATATCATAATCTCTATTGCAAAAGCATTACATGATGTTACTGCAGAAACTGTTAATATGTGTCATTTTGTCATTTTTGTGTGATTTATTGCAAATGTCATATGAGCATCTTGTAAACATGTCATTGGAGCATTTTCATGTCTTCTTGCTGTTAGTATTTATTTCATGCCATGATGTCACTGCCATGAGCTTGTAAACATGCCTAGTCAATGTTGCTGTTTTAAGTCAAAACTGTCTGTGATAAAACTTGCCAACTTTGCTTGATGGTTGCCACTAATCTAGAGCTCATATGCATGTGATTCCTTCAGGTGTTTTGGCCTATGTAATGTGTACTTTGATGCCATGCCTTTGGTTGTCATGTAAAGTTCCTGTAGCATGTCTCTTTGTTGCTCTCAAGTTGCCATCATGTTAACTCTGTCAACCTGTCAACAGCATGTTCCATTTTGCAAAAATCATAGTAATTAATCTATTGCTCCTATGCTTATGCCCATGTTGAATGATTTGAGCTCCATGCTATGTATTACCATGCTGTGCCATTTGATGCCATGCTCTAGCATTGTAGCATGTTGTTTTGATGCTTGCAAAGTACTATGTTGTTGTTTTGGGCAGATTTTTATTATAACTTGTGTTGATTGTAATAGTTGAACCGTTGCTCCGTTTTGATCATGCCCTATATGAAACTTTCTTAGATTTGTGTGTAGATTCATATTGTCATGTGCATCCTTGATTTGAGTGTTGTGATTGATGTTTGCATGCATTTTGCATCTCTTGCCATGTTAAACTTGTTTAGCTCATATCTTCTAGGCCGTAGCTCCGAATTAAATGTTCTACATATGTAACTTGATTAGAAAAACATGTAGATCATCATGGTGCATGTTAACTTGCTGTTTAACAACTTTAACATTGTGTTTAATTCAGATCAGTACCAATTTCGAAATTTGCATATGGGGACCTACCGGAATTGTTGTTTGTGTTTCCGGCCTCATTTAAACTTGCCTAGTTGTATGGATTGCTTATGCTTCATCTCTTGCCATGTTTAACAACATTTAATCTCGTCATGCATCATATTTGGTTGTGCATCATGCCATGTTTATGCTTGTGTGTTTACCGTGTTGTTTGCTTCTTTCCGGTTGTGCTTCTTCTCGATAGTTCCGGTTTCGTTGCGATTGTGAGGATTCGTTCGACTACGTTGGTTCGTCTTCTTCATGGACTCGTTCTTCTTTCGAGTGGGATTTCAGGCAAGATGATCATGACCTTGGATATCTCTACTATCTTTGCTTGCTAGTTGTCTCGACGCTATCGCTATGTCGCGCTTCCTACCACATATAAGTCAGCCTGCCATATGCCATGATACAGCCTCTATCCACCCCTACCCAGTAAACCGTTGTTTGGCTATGTTACCACTTTGCTCAGCCCCTTTCTTATAGCATTGCTAGTTGCAGGTGCAGTTGCAGGTTGTTCCATGTTGGGACATGGATATCTTGGGATATCACAATATCTATTATTTAATTAATGCATCTATATATTTGGTTTTGGGTGGAAGGCTCGGCCTTTTGCCTGGTGTTTTGTTCCACTCATGCCGCCCTAGTTTCCGTAATGCCGGTGTTATGATCCTTGATTAGCGTTCCTAACATGCTCAGGGGAATGGGACCCTCTTGACAGTTCGCTTTGAATAACCGCTTCCAGCAAGGCCCAACTTTGGTTTTAACTTTTGCCAACATAATAATACTGAATTAAATAATTAATATGCATAGGGAGTTAGCGCTACCCGAGGATTCTTAATTCAACATAATACAGGTGGGCCAGTGCAGATGGTGTTGGTCCGAACCGGGCAGCCTGCGGGGCCACCACGAGGAAACTCGAGGATCTGGATTTACTCGTAGCTTGTCCCATCCGGTCGTGGCCTGAGATGAGATACGCGCGCCTACTATCACGGTGTCGGCACGCCGGGAGGTCTTGCTAGACCTGCGTTACCATTGTCGAAATGTCTTGTGCACCGGGATTCCGAGGATACTTCGCGCTGACTCGAGGTTGATCGGGTCTTCTTGAGGTTGAGGTCTTCCACCGCAGCTTGTGTTGGTTTGTGATGGACCAGGTTGGAACACCCCTGCAGGGTTAAATCTTACGCGAAGCCATGCCCACGGTTATGTGGCGACTTGGATATTTATAACCTCCGGTTGTAGAGAACTTGGCACTAAATTCTAATTAAAAAACACCAACCGCGTGCGTAACCGTGATCATCTCTTTCGAGGGAGTTCGGGAAGAGAACACGGTGGGGTTATGTTTAACTCGTAAGTAGGTGTTCAGGATCACTTCTTGATCATTATTAGTTTGCAACCATTATGCGTAGTTTACTCTTCTTATTCTTGTACTCGTAAGTTAGCCACCATATAATGCTTAGTGCTTGCTGCAACCTCACCACTTTACCCTTCCATACCCATTTAAGCTTTGATAGTCTTGCTACCCATGGTTATGGGATTGTTGAGTCCTCGTGGCTCACAGATTACTACAACAACAGATGCAGGTACAGGTAATGCGATGATCTGAGGCGAGAGCGATGCGCGTTTGCTTTTGGAGTTCTTCTTCTTCGTCGATCTTGGGATAGGTTTCGGGTCGACAGCCTGGGCTAGCAGGGTGGATGTCAATCGTGTTTTTCGTTTGTTTTCATCCATAGTCGGATTCTGCTCTTCTGTATGGTGTTTGCTATGTATTGATGTATTCATGTGATGACTGTATGTATTTGTATGTATCCCAATCTATTATGTACATGGTATGATGTAATGATATCCACCTTGCAAGCGTCTTCGATATGCACTTCTATCCCTGGTGGGGCCTCCGAGTCCCTCGAGGATAGGATCGCATATTGGGCGTTACATGCAATACCGTTTATGCTCCGTTTTATCACTTGCTACCTTGCTGTTTTTATATTTTTAGATTACAAAAACCAATATCTACTATCCATACTACACTTGTATCACAATCTCTTCGCCGAACTAGTGCACCTATACAATTTACCATTGTATTGGGTGTGTTGAGGACACAAGAGATTTCTTGTATTTGATTGCAGGGTTTTTGAGAGAGACCATCTTCATCCTACGCCTCCCATGGATTGATAAACATTGGGTCATCCACTTCAGGGAAATTTGCTACTGTCCTATAAAACTCTGCACTTGGAGGCCCAACAACGTCTATAAGAATAAAAGTTGCGTAGTAGACATCAAGCTCTTTTCCGGAGCCGTTGCCGGGGAGGTGAGTGCTTGAAGGTATAGCTTTAGATCTTGCAATTGAATCTTTTAGTTTCTTGTTTTATCACTAGTTTGGTTTATAAAATAAAACTACAAAAAAATGGAATTGAGGTTGCCTCAAATGCTTCATTTTTATAATATTTTTCTTGAAAATGATGGATCGGAAAATTGTGCCAAGGTGTTAGAAGAAGAATTCAATAAAATGTTTGGCATAAAATCTTTGAATGATGAGCATGATTGCAATGTTGTTAGTATGAATTCTTTGAATATCCATGATGCTAATGATATGCAAAGCCATAATCTTGGGGATGCTATGTTTGATGAAGATGATATTTTTTGTCCCCCAACTTTTGATGAGCAAATTTATTATGATGAAAGCATGCCTCCTATTTATGATGATTATATTGATGAAAGTGGGTTTGGAAGAGTATCAACTTTAGGTAATGATTATCCCACTATTTTGGAGCGTGTTCAATCTTATAATAATGATAAAAGTGGATTTGGAGAGGTCATGAATTTATTTAATGATGATTCCACTATTTTGGAAGAGGTTTCAATTGATTATGATGATAACAAAGTTGCTATCTATGATGATTATTGTGATGACATGTATGCTATAAATAATAATGATAACTATGAAACTTGTCATCATGATTTTAATTTTCAATTGGATTATATCAATCAAGTATCATATGATAGTTATTTCATTGAATTTGCTCCCACTACTATTGATGAGAATAAAATTGCTTATGTGGAGAGTAGTAAAAATTCTATGCTTGTGGATCATGAAAGGAATGTTTTGTGTGATGGATATATTGTTGAATTTCTTCATGATGCTACTGAAAATTATTATGAGAGAGGATCATATGCTTGTAGGTGTTGCAATAATATCAAGTTTCCTCTCTATGTGTTGAAAGTTTTGAAGTTATACTTGTTTTGCCTTCCTATGCTTGTTGAATCTTGCTCCCATAAATTATTTGCTCACAAAATCCCTATGCATAGAAAGTGGGTTAGGCTTAAATGTGCTTTCCATATGTTTCATGATGCTCCCATTGTGTTTCAATTCTTTACTTTTATGTGACCATCATTGAAATCATCATCCCTAACTAAAAAGGCATTAAAGAAAAGCGCTTGTTGGGAGACAATCCAATAATTATACTTACTGTTTTTGTGTTTCCACATGATTAAGCTACTGTATTAATCATGTTTTATATGTTTTATTTCAATAATGTTCCAAGTAAAGCCTTTGGGATAGTGTGGATGCTTGTTGATTTGATTCTGTGCAAAAACAGAAACTTTTGTGTCCAGTGCTGGAATTTCTATTCTGTACTGGAGCGTGATAAAACTCTGAAATGTTTACACAGTATTGGGTTACAAATTTTTTACGTTGTACTAATTTTTCAGAATTTTTGGAGGTACATAAGTATGGTTTCTAATTCGATCACTATATGCTATTCTGTTTTTGACAGATTCTGTTTTCAATGCATAGTTTGCTTGTTTTAGTGTTTCCATAGCTCATATTGAGTAATATAAATTGCGGAAATGATGGACTACAGTAGGAATTATGTGATAACAATTATGAATCTTTTTTTGATAGTATCTAAGTGGATGATTTATTTTTATCATACTAACATATCTCACAAGTTCCGTTAAGTTTTGTGTGATTGAAGTTTTCATGTTTTGGGTGAGATAACGATATGAGGAGAATAAGGAGCGGAAAGACCCTAACCTTGGGGATGCCCAAGGCATCCCAAGGTAATACTCAAGGAATACTCAAGCGTCTAAGCTTGGGGATGCCCCGGAAGGCATCCCCTCTTCCGTCTTCAACACTATCGGTAACCTCACTTGGAGCTATATTTTTATTCGTCACATGATATGTGTTTTGCTTGGAGCGCCATTTTATTTTATTGCGATTTGTGATGTCTACTACACAACTTATTCTTGTAGACTCGTGTTGGGCCTCCAAGCGTAGAGTTTTGTAGGACAGTAGCAATTTTCCCTCAAGTGGATGACCTAAGGTTTATCAATCCGTGGGAGGCGTAGGTTGAAGATGGTATCTCTCAAACAACCCTGCAACCAAATACAAGAAATCTCTTTTGTCCCGAACACACCCAATACAATGGTAAATTGTATAGGTGCACTAGTTCAGCGAAGAGATGGTGATAAAAGTGTAGTATGGATAGTAGATATAGGTTTTTGTAGTGCGAACAATAAAAAACAGCAAGGTAGCAAGTACCAAAAGTGAGCATAAACAGTATTGCAATGCTAAAAAACAAGGCCTAGGGTTCATACTTTCACTAGTGCAATCTCTCAACAATGCTAACATAATTGGATCACATAACGATCCCTCAACGTGTGACAAAGAATCACTCCAAAGTTCCTATTAGCAGAGAACATAAAATACAAATTGTTGTAGGGTACGAAACCACCTCAAAGTTATTCTTTCCGATCAATCTATTGAGCCATCCCTATAAGTGTCACGAACAGCACTAGAGTTCGTCCTAAAATAACACCATATGAAACACATCAACCAACCCTAATGTCACCTAGATACTCCAATGTCACCACAAGTATCCATGAGTTGATTATTTGATATGCATCAAACAACTTCAGATCATAATATTCAATCCACACAAAGACCTTCAAGGAGCACCCCAAAGTTTCTATCGGAGAAAAGATAATGAAAACGTGCATCAAACCCTATGCATAGATTACCCCAATGTCAGCACGGGAATCCGCAAGTTGAGTGCCAAAACATATATCAAGTGAATCAATATAATACCCCATTGTCACCAAGGGTATTCATATGCAAGACATACATCAAGTGTTCTCAAATCTCAAATATTCAATCCAACAATAACGAAACCTCAAAGGGAAAATATTCGATTCATCACAACAAGGATAGAGAGGGAAGAAACACCATATGATCCAACTATATTAACAAATCTCGCGATACATCAAGATCGTGCCAAATGAAGAACACGAGAGAGAGAGAGAGAGAGAGAGAGAGAGAGAGAGAGATCAAACACATAGCTACTGGTACAAACCCTCAGCCCCGAGGGTGAACTACTCCCTCCTCGTCATGGAGACCGCCGGGATGATGAAGATGGCCTCCGGCGATGCTTTCCCCCCTCCGGCAGGTTGCCGGAAAAGGGCTATAGATGAGATCGTGGAGGTACAGAGGCTTGCGGCGGCGTAAAAACTCATCTAGGTTAACTTTCGGGGGTTTCCGAATATATATATATATATGATTTTTTTGGTGTTGGAATCATGCGAAGAAGGGCCACAAGGGGCCCACGAGGCACCAGGGCACGCCTGGGGGGTGGCATGCCCTGGTGGCTCGTGGGGTCCCTGTGGGTCTTCTGGCCTCCTCCCAAAGCTTCTAGCGTCTCTTATGTTCCAGAAAAAATCATCAAAAAGTTTCGCTGCATTTGGATTTCATTTGTTATAGATTTTCTGGAAAACCAAAAATAAGCAGAAAACAACAACTGGCACTGGGCACTAGGTCAATATGTTAGTCCATGAAAATCATATAAAAGTGCACCAAAATCATAGAAAACTATAATAAACATGGCATGAATACTTCATAAATTATAGATACGTTGGAGACGTATCAGCATCCCCAAGCTTAATTCATGCCCGTCCTCGAGTAGGTAAATGATAAAAGAAATAATTTATGAAGTGTGAATGCTAGCATAGTGCATAAGTTTGATCAATGATAATTTCAATCACTTTTTCTAGCATCAATATATATCATAATCAGTAGCTCATCTCATAAAACTTCTCATGATCAAGTAGCAAGCTATTCACATGTTTAAAGTATAGGCCATAAACTTTCTTGAAAACTAACAAACTATGTTCTCAGTCATCAAACAATTGCAATTTATCTTATTTTCAGGAAGGGTCTATGTAAGAGCTTTGATCTAGCAAATTCCACATACTCAACCATCATTTAGTCTTCCTTGATTGTTGACACTCAAAGCATATTTTTAGAACAAACCATTTCAGTCAAACACATAGGAAGATAGGGGCTTAATGTTTCGCCTCCCAACTTATTTATCTCAGGGATAATGTCAACAATAATAACTCATGATCACCTATATTCAACTGGATATATATGCCAGGATCATTCCCTACCACATCATAGAGAATAATTGAGGTTGAAATGAGAAGAAATAATATTGAATCTTGCATAAAAATAAATACATAAAAGTAAAAGATAGGCCCTTCGCAGAGGGAAGCAGAGATTGTCATGCACTTTTTATTTTTGGATGTCAAGCCCTTAATGCAAAGGAACGTCACGTTATATTGCCCCTTGTTATAGCAACCTTTATTATGCAGTCCGTCGCTTTTATTTCTTTACCATCACAAGTTCGTACAATGCTTATTTTCCCTTGCAATAAAAGATCATGCATATTTTAGGAGCGATTTTTATTGCTTTTTGCACCGATGACAACTTACTTGAAGGATCTTATTCAATCCATAGGTAGATATGGTGGACACTCATGGCAAGAAACTGGGTCTAAGGGTTTTTGGATGCACAAGTAGTATCTCTACTTAGTACAAATTTTTTTGCTAGCAAAAGATCCTAAGCAAGCACCACATATTAGAGGATCCATGAAAATATAACTTCTATGTGAATATAAACAAACATAACTCATTACATTGTCTTCCTTGTCCAACGTCAACTACTTGATCCAGCTTGAAAATAATTAATGGGGGCTCACAATCATAGAAGATGTCCAAGATAGTATATTTATATGTGAAATTTCTCTTCCTTCAAAATTCTTTCATGAATTGTTCAAGTGACCAATGCTATGTTTGTTAACTTTCAATAAATTTTACCACTTATACTTCTTGTATGTGAAGTCACTCCTCCCCATGGGACAAGCATATGAAGCATATAAATTTCAACTTTATGATATTCAATTCATTTCAACAATTTACTCATAGGATATGAGTGAAGAACAAGAGTAAATGACAAACTACTCCAAAAAGATATAAGTGAAGATCAAATGAGTAGTTAAGTAAATAGGTAGCTATGTGAGGACTCTCTCTCATTTAAAAATTTCAGATCTTAAGTATTTTATTAAAACAGCAAACAAAATGAAAATAAAAGGACACTCCAAGAATAGCACATATCATGTGAACAAATAAAAACTTACGCTAACCGATAGATGTTGATGAAGAAAGTTGGGATGCTGATGTCTACTACACAACTTATTCTTGTAGACTCGTGTTGGGCCTTCAAGCGCAAAGGTTTGTAGGACAATAGCAATTTTCCCTCAAGTGGATGACCTAAGGTTTATCAATCCGTGGGAGGCATAGGATGAAGATGGTCTCTCTCAAACAACCCTGCAACCAAATAACAAAGAGTCTCTTGTGTCCCCAACACACCCAATACAATGGTAAATTGTATAGGTGCACTAGTTCGGCGAAGAGATGGTGATACAAGTGTAGTATGGATAGTAGATATAGGTTTTTGTAGTGCGAACAATAAAAAACAGCAAGGTAGCAAGTAATAAAAGTGAGCATAAACGGTATTGCAATGCTTAGAAACAAGGCCTAGGGTTCATACTTTCGCTAGTGCAATCTCTCAACAATTCTAACATAATTGGATCATATAACCATCCCTCAACGTGCGATAAAGAATCACTCCCAAGTTCCTATTAGCGGAGAACATAAGATAGAAATTGTTTGTAGGGTACGAAACCATCTCAAAGTTATCCTTTCCGATCGAACTATTGAGCTATTCCTATAAGTGTCACAAACAGCCCTAGAGTTCATACTAAAATAACACCATATGACACACATCAACCAACTCTAATGTCACCTAGATACTCCAAGGTCACCACAAGTATCCGTGAGTTGATTATACGATATGCATCAATCAACTTCATAATCATAATATTCAATCCACACAAAGAACTCCAAGGAGCACCCCAAAGTTTCTATCGGAGAAAATATAATGAAAACGTGCATCAACCCCTATGCATAGATTACCCCAATGTCACCTCGGGAATCCGCAAGTTGAGTGCCAAAACATATATCAAGTGAATCAATATAATACCCCATTGTAACCATGGGTATTCATATGCAAGACATACATCAAGTGTTCTCAAATCTGAAATATTCAATCCGACAATAACGAAACCTCAAAGGGAAAAGATTCGACTCATCACAACAAAGATAGAGAGGAAAGAAACACCATGTGATCCAACTATATTAACAAAGGTCGCGATACATCAAGATCGTGCCATATCAAGAACACGAGAGAGAGAGATCAAACACATAGCTACTAGTACATACCCTCAGCCCCGAGGGTGAACTACTCCCACCTCATCATGGAGACCGCCAGGATGATGAAGATGGCCTTCGGTGATGATTCCCCCCTCCGGCAGGGTGCCGGAAAAGGGCTGTAGATTAGATCGTGGAGGTACAGAGGCTTGCGGCGGCGTAAAAACTCATCTAGGTTAACTTTCGGGGGTTTCTGAATATATATGATTTTTCAGCGTTGGAATCACGCGAAGAGGGGCCACAGGGGGCCCATGAGGCACCAGAGCGCGCCTGGGGGGTGGCGCGCCCTGGTGGCTCATGGGGCCCCTGTGGGTCTTCTGGCCTCCTCCCGAAGCTTCTACTATCTCATATGTTCCAGAAAAAATCGTCAAAAAGTTTCGCTGCATTTGGACTTCATTTGATATAGATTTTCTGGAAAACCAAAAACAAGCAGAAAACAACAACTGGCACTGGGCACTAGGTCAATATGTTAGTCCATGAAAATCATATAAAAGCCATATAAAAGCGCACCAAAATCATACAAAACTATAATAAACATGGCATGAATACTTCATAAATTATAGATATGTTGGAGACGTATCAGCATCCCCAAGCTTAATTCCTGCTCGTCCTCAAGTAGGTAAATGATAAAAGAAATAATTTATGAAGTGTGAATGCTAGCATAGTGCATAAGTTTGATTAATGACAATTTCAATCACTTTTCCTAGCATCAATATATATCATAATCAGTAGCTCATCTCATAAAACTTCTCATGATCAAGTAGCAAGCTATTCACATGTTCAAAGTATAGGCCATAAACTTTCTTGAAAACTAACAAACTATGTCCTCAGTCATCAAACAATTGCAATTCATCATATTTTCAGGAAGGGTCTATGTAAGAGCTTTGATCTAGCAAATTCCATATACTCAACTATCATTTAGTCTTCCATGATTGCTGACAGTCAAAGCATATTTTTAGAACAAACCGTTTCAGTCAAACACATAGGAAGATAGGGGCTTAATGTTTTGCCTCCCAACTTATTTATCTCCGGGATAATGTCAACAATAATAACTCATGATCACCTATATTCAACTGGATATATGTGCCTGGATCTTTCCCTACCACATAATGCTTGCCAACTAAAGAATTAATAGAGCGGAATAGGGATGAACATTAACGACTCTTGCATAAAAGTAAATACAAAAAAGTAAAAGATAGGCCCTTCGCAGAGGGAAGCAGAGGTTGTCATGCGCTTTTTGTTATTGGATGCACAAGCCCTTAATGGAAAGGAACGTCACGTTATATTGCCCCTTGTGATAGCAACCTTTATTATGCAGTCCGTCGCTTTTATTTCTTTACCATCACAAGTTCGTACAACGCTTATTTTCCCTTGCAATAAAAGATCATACATATTTTAGGAGCAATTTTTATTGCTTTTTGCACCGATGAAAACTTACTTGAAGGATCTTATTCAATCCATAGGTAGATATGGTGGACACTCATGGCAAGAAACTGGGTTTAAGGGTTTTTGGATGCACAAGTAGTATCTCTACTTAGTACTTTTTTTTTGCTAGCAAAAGATCCTAAGCAAGCACCACATGTTAGAGGATCCATGAAAATATAACTTCTATGTGAATATAAACAAACATAACTCATTACGTTGTCTTCCATGTCCAACGTCAACTACTTGATCAAGCTTGAAAATAATTAATGGGGGCTCACAATCATAGAAGATGTCCAAGATAGTATATTTATATGTGAAATTTCTCTTCCTTCAAAATTCTTTCATGAATTGTTCAAGTGACCGATGTTATGTTTGTTAACTTTCAATAAATTTTACCACTTATACTTCTTGTATGTGAAGTCACTACTCCCCATGGGACAAGCATATGAAGCATATAAATTTCAACTTTATGATATTCAATTCATTTCAATAATTTACTCATAGGATATAAGTGAAGAACAAGAGTAAGTGACAAACTACTCCAAAAAGATATAAGTGAAGACCAAATGAGTAGTTAAGTAAATAGGTAGCTATGTGAGGATTCTCTCTTATTTAAGATTTCAGATCTTGATAATTTTATTCAAACAACAAACAAAACTAAAATAAAAGGACACTCCAAGAATAGCACATAACATGTGAACAAGTAAAAACTTAGGCTAACCGATAGGTGTTGATGAAGAAAGGTGGGATGCCAACCGGGGCATCCCCAAGCTTAGTTGCTTGAGACTTCTTAGAATAAATACTTGGGATGCCGGGCATCCCCAAGCTTGAGCTATTGTGTCTCCTTAATTCCTCTCATATCATGGTTTCCCTAAATCTCAAGAACTTCATCCACACAAAACTCAACAAGAACTCGTGAGATAAGTTAGAATAAATCAACTCAAAACCTTGACATTCTCTACTGTAACAAATCACTAAAATTATAATTAAACATTGCATACTAAATGCCTCTACATATTTAATACTCCTATCCACAAATAGAAACATTAAACACGCAAACATATGCAAACAATGCAACTATAACAGCAATCTGCCAAAACAGAACAGTCTGTAAAGGGGAATAAGAATCCATACTTCCCTAACTCCAAAACTTCTGAAAAGTTACCACGTGACAGAGAACTCATGCATGCTTACTGTGTAAAAATTTCAGATTTTCATCATGTTCTGAATATTCAGGAATATTCTAGACATAACAGAAAACTTTCTGTTTTCAAATAGCAACACATGAACATGCAAACTGAGCATGGTAAAGGCTATAATTGGCATTTTATTGAACTAAAAGATACAAAACATGATTATTGATATCACAAAGCAATTATTAACAGAATAAAATGATGCTCCAAGCAAAACTCATATTATGTGATGAATAAAAATATAGCTCCAAGTGAGGTTACCGATAATGTTGAAGACGAAAGAGGGGATGCCTTCCGGGGCATCCCCAAGCTTAGTTGCTTGGGTCTTCCTTGAATATTACCTTGGGGTGCCTTGGGCATCCCCAAGCTTAGGGTCTTGTCACTCCTTATTCTCCTCATATTGATATCTCACCCAAAACTTGAAAACTTCAATCACATAAAACTTAACGGAACTTGTGAGATAGGTTTGTATGATAAAAATAAATCATCCACTTAGGTACTGTCAAGACAAGATTCATAATTGTTCTCACATAATCCCTACTGTATTTTATCATTTCCACAATTTATATTACTCAATATAAGCTATGGAAACACTAAAACAAGCAAACTATGCATCCAAAACAGAATCTGTCAAAAACAGAACAGCATGTAGTAAGCGATTTAAAAACCATAGTTATGTAACTCCAAAAATTCTAAAAAATTAGGAAAACGTAAAAAAAGATTAAACCAATACTGTGTAAAAATTTAAGAATTTTCTCACCCTCCAGTACAGAATAGAAATTCAAGCGCTGGATGCAAAAGTTTCTATTTTTGAACAGAATGAAATCAACAAGCATCCACACTATCCCAAAGGCTTTGCTTGGCACATTATTGAAAGAAAACATGTAAAACATGATTACTAAAGTAGATTAATCATGTGAACACACAAAAATAGTAGGTATTAATATTGGGTTGTCTCCCAACAAGCGATTTTCTTTAATGCCTTTTAGCTAGGCATGATGATTTCAATGATGCTCGCATAAAAGTAAAGAATTGAAACACAAAGAGAGCATCATGAAGCATATGACTAGCATATTTAAGCCTAACCCACTTCCTATGCATAGGAATTTTATGAGCAAACAATTTATGGGAGCAAGAATCAACTAGCATAGGAAGGCAAAACAAGCATAACTTCAAAACTTTCAATATAAAGAGAGGAAACTTGATATTATTGAGATATGTAGAACCATATATTCCTCTCTCAAAATAATTTTCAATAGAATCATGAATGAATTCAACAATATAACTTTCACATAAATCATTCTTTTCATGATCCACAAGCATAGAATTTTTATTATTCTCCACATAAGCAAATTTCTTCTCATCGATAATAGTGGGAGCAAATTCAATGAAATAACTATCATGTGATACTTGATTGGCATAATCCAATTGAAAATTCAAATCATGATGACAAGTTTCATAGTTATCATTATTTTTTATAGCATACATGTCATCACAATAATCATCATAGATAGCAACTTTGTTGTCATAATCAATTGAAACCTCATCCAAAATAGTGGAATCATAATTAAATAAAGTCATGGCCTCTCCAAATCTACTTTCATCAATATAATCATCATAAATAGGAGGTATGCTATCATCATAATAAATTTTCTCATCAAAACTTGGGGGACTAAAAATTTCATCTTCATCAAACATAGCATCCCCAAGCTTATGGCTTTGCATATCACTAGCATCATGGATATTCAAAGAATTCATACTAGCAACATTGCAATCATCCTCATCATTCATGGATTTTATGCCAAACATTTTGTTGAATTCTTCTTCTATCAATTGAGCACAATTTTCCGATCCATCATTTTCATGAAAGACATTATAAAGATGAATAACATGAGGCAACCTCAATTCCATTTTTTTTGTAGTTTTCTTTTATAAACCAAACTAGTGATAAAACAAGAAACTAAAAGATTCGATTGCAAGATCTAAAGATATACCTTCAAGCACTCACCTCCCCGGCAACGGCGCCAGAAAAGAGCTTGATGTCTACTACGCAACTTATTCTTGTAGACTCGTGTTGGGCCTCCAAGCGCAGAGTTTTGTAGGACAGTAGCAATTTTCCCTCAAGTGGATGACCTAAGGTTTATCAATCCGTGGGAGGCATAGGTTGAAGATGGTATCTCTCAAACAACCCTGCAACCAAATACAAGAAATCTCTTGTGTCCCCAACACACCCAATACAATGGTAAATTGTATAGGTGCACTAGTTCAGCGAAGAGATGGTGATAAAAGTCTAGTATGGATAGTAGATATAGGTTTTTGTAGTGCGGACAATAAAAAAACAGCAAGGTAGCAAGTAACAAAAATGAGCATAAACAGTATTGTGATATGTCTCCGTCGTATCTACTTTTCTAAACACTTTTGCTCTTGTTTTGGCCCCTAATTTGCATGATTTGAATGGAACTAACTCGGACTGACGCTGTTTTTAGTAGAATTGCCATGATGTTGTTTTTGTGCAGAAAATCAAAGTTCTTGGAATTGGATGAAACTTTTCGGAGATTTAATATAAAAAATATTGGCATCAAGAACTACTGGAGGGGGGCCACCCAGTGCCCACGAGGCACCAGGGCGCGCCACCCCCCCTGGCGCGCCCTGGTACTTCGTGGGGCCCACGTGGCTCCGTCTGACCTAATTCCAACGCTATAAATTCAGTTTTCCAGAGAAAAAAATAAGAGAGGAAGTTTTATTGCGTTTCACGATACGGAGCCGCCGCCACCTCCTGTTCTTCATCGGGAGGCCAGATCTGGAGTCCGTTCAGGGCTCCGAAGAGGGGGATCTTCCGGCATCGTCATCATCAACCATCCTTCTTCACCAATTTCATGATGCTCACCGCCGGGAGTGAGTAATTCCTTCGTAGGCTTGCTGGACAGTGATGAGTTGGATGAGATTTATCATGTAATCGAGTTAGTTTTGTTAGGGCTTGATCCCTAGTACCCACTATGTTCTGAGATTGATGTTGCTATGACTTTGCTATGCTTAATGCTTGTCACTAGGGCCCGAGTGCCATGATTCCATATCTGAACCCTTTATGTTTTCATCAATATATTTGTGTTCTTGATCCGATCTTGCAAGTTATACGCACCTGCTATGTGTTATGATCCGCATACCCCAAGGTGACAATAATTGGGATTCTTTCCGGTGATTGCCATAGTTTGAGGAGTTCATGTATTCACTAAGTGTTAATGCTTTGTTCCGGATCTCTATTAAAAGGAGGCCTTAATATCCCTTAGTTTCCTTATGGACCCCGCTGTCATGGGAGGGTAGGACAAAAGATGTCATGCAAGTTCTTACCGCAAGCACGTATGACTATATACGGAATACATGCCTACATTACATTGATGAATTGGAACTAGTTCTGTGTCGCCCGAGGTTATAACTGTTACATGATGAATGTTATCCAACGAATATCACCGATCCAATGCCTACGAGCTTTTCACATATTGATTCTTGCTAAGTTACTATTGCTACTACTGCTGTCACAATTGCTACAAACTACTGCTATTACCGTTACTACTACTGTTACTATTACTGCTACCGCTATCAAACTATCATACTACTGTGCTACTGATCACACTGCTGCAGATATTTAGTTTCCAGGTGTGGTTGAATTGACAACTCAACTGCTAATACTTGCAAATATTCTTTGGCTCCCCTTGTGTCGAATCAATAAATTTGGGTTGAATACTCTACCCTCGAAAACTGTTGCGATCCCCTATACTTGTGGGTTATCATATTGCAATGCTTAAAAACAAGGCCTAGGGTTCATACTTTCACTAGTGCAATCTCTCAACAATGCTAACATAATTGGATCATATAACAATCCCTCAGCGTGTGATAAAGAATCACTCCAAAGTTCCTATTAGCGGAGAACATAAAATAGAAATTGTTGTAGGGTACGAAACCACCTCAAAGTTATTCTTTCCGATCAATCTATTGAGCCATCCCTATAAGTGTCACAAACAGCCCTAGAGTTCGTACTAAAATAACACCATATGAAACACATCAACCAACCCTAATGTCACCTAGATACTCTAATGTCACCACAAGTATCCGTGAGTAGATTATTCGATATGCATCAAACAACTTCAGATCATAATATTCAATCCACACAAAGAACTTCAAGGAGCACCCCAAAGTTTCTATCGGAGAAAAGATAATGAAAACGTGCATCAACCCCTATGCATAGATTACCCCAATGTCACCACGGGAATCCATGAGTTGAGTGCCAAAACATATATCAAGTGAATCAATATAATACCCCATTGTCACCACGGGTATTCATATGCAAGACATACATCAAGTGTTCTCAAATCTAAAATATTCAATCCAACAATAACGAAACCTCAAAGGGAAAAGATTCGATTCATCACAACAAGGATAGAGAGGGAAGAAACACCATATGATCCAACTATATTAACAAAGCTCGCGATACATCAAGATCGTGCCAAATGAAGAACACGAGAAAGAGAGGGAGAGAGAGAGAGAGCAAACACATAGCTACTGGTACAAACCCTCAGCCCCGAGGGTGAACTACTCCCTCCTCGTCATGGAGACCGCCGGGATGATGAAGATGGCCTCCGGTGATGCTTTCCCCCCTCTGGCAGGGTGCCGGAAAAGGGTTGTAGATGAGATCGTGGAGGTACAGAGGCTTGCGGCGGCGTAAAAACTCATCTAGGTTAACTTTCGGGGGTTTCTGAATATATATGATTTTTTGGCATTGGAATCACGTGAAGAAGGAACACAGGGGGCCCACGAGGCACCAGGGCGCGCCTGGGGGGTGGCGCGCCCTGGTGGCTCGTGGGGCCCCTGTGGGTCTTCTGGCCTCCTCCCAAAGCTTCTAGTGTCTCTTATGTTCCAGAAAAAATCGTCAAAAAATTTCGCTGCATTTGGACTTCATTTGATATAGATTTTCAGGAAAACCAAAAACAAGCAGAAAACAGCAACGACACTGGGCACTAGGTCAATATGTTAGTCCATGAAAATCATATAAAAGCCATATAAAAGTGCACCAAAATCATAGAAAACTATAATAAACATGGCATGAATACTTCATAAATTATAGATACGTTGGAGATGTATCAATTTGTATCTTTTAGTTCAATTAAATGTCAATTATAGCCTTTACCATGCTCAGTTTGCAAGTTCATGTGTTGTTGTTTGAAAACAGAAAGTTTTCTGTTATGTCCAGAATATTCCTGAATAGTCAGAACATGATAAAAATCTCAAATTTTTACGCATTAAGCATGCATGAGTTCTATGTCACCTGGTAATTTTTCAGAATTTTTGTAGTTAGGGAAGTATGAATTTTAAATCCCCCTTGACAGACTGTTCTGTTTTGGCAGATTTCGGTTATGGTTGCATTGTTTGCATATGTATGCATGTTTAATGTTTCTATTTGTGGATAGGAGTATTAAATATGCAGAGGAATTTAGTATGCAATGTTTAATTATAATTTTAGTGATTTGTTACAGTAGATAATGTTAAGGTTTTGAGTTGATTTATACTAACTTATCTCACGAGTTCTTGTTGAGTTTTGTGTGGGTGAAGTTTTTAAGATTTAGGAGAAGCCACGATATGAGAGGAATTAAGGAGACACAAGAGCTCAAGCTTGGGGATGCCCAAGGCACCCCAAGATAACATTCCAAGAAGTCTCAAGCAACAAAGCTTGGGGATGCCCCCGTTGGCATCCCACCTTTCTTCATCAACACCTATCGGTTAGCCTAAGTTTTTACTTGTTCACATGATATGTGCTATTCTTGGAGTGTCCTTTTATTTTCATTTTGTTCACTGTTTGAATAAAATTATCAAGATCTGAAATCTTTATTTGGAGAGAGTCTTCACATAGCTACTTAATTGTTTAACTACTCATTGTTCTTCACTTATATCTTTTGGAGTACTTTGTCATTCATTCTTGTGCTTCACTTACATCCTTTGAGTAAATTGTTCAATGAATTGAATATCATAAATCTGAAATTATATATGTTTCATATGCTTAGTAATATTTCACATTGGGTTTAGAAAGTAAAGTCTATTGAAGTTTGACAATCACAATATTGATCATACGAGCAATTCATGAAAGATAGTATATGGAAGAGAACTTTCACATATAAATATATTATCTTGGACATCTTTTATGATTGTGAATACCCATTAATTATTTTCAACTCGAGCAAATTAGTTGAAGTTGGACAAGGAAGACAACGTAATGAGTTATGTTTGGGTATATTTGCATCGAAGTTATATTGTCATGGATCCTCCAACATGTGGTGCTTGTTTAGAATCTTTTGCTAGCCAAAATTTCTGTACTAAGCGGGAATACTGCTTGTGCATCCAAAATCCTTGAGCCAAGTTTCTTCCATGAGTGTCCACCATACCTACCTATATACGGTATTACTCTGCCGTTCCAAGTAAATTTGCATGTGCCACCTCTAATCATTCAAATAAGCATATGTTTTGTGTGCCCGTACCACTCATGAAGAGGCAGGGAGTGGTCAGTATCTTCCATGCTAAGCGGGTTATTCTCATGATGGGTGTTTATTCACTTGTCATTGCACGAGAGAGGCTGGTAATTGGGATGCCCAGTCCGGCAAAACAAAAACATATATAATGAAACAAACTTCCCCGGAAAGTTGATTGTATGGAGGGCACCCGAGGATTCGGCTAGCCATGGCTTGTGTTTGAATGGTTGAGGGGGGAGTAAACTTTACCTTTTCGCTTGGGAACCACCTATAATGTGTTTAGCATGGAAGATATTGAGAACTCTCGGTCGTGACGTTGATAGGAAAGGCATGCCTATCAAAATGTATTCATCTCTGTTTTAAGCTATGAGCTATGGCACCTCTGCAAATCCCTGCTTCCCTCTGCGAAGGGGCATTCTATTTACTTTTATGTTATTTACTTCCATGTTATTTATTTTTGTTGAGTCAACTTATTATTCCAACCTATTCTATAGTTGGAAAGCATCATGTGGTGGGAATAGATCCAGGCACATATGGCCATTCAAATAGATTTGATCATGAATTATTATTGTTGACAAATATCTCTATAATAAATAAGTTGGGAGGCAAAACATTAAGCCCCTATCTTTCTCTGTGTTCGATGGATGCCATTTGTTCTAAAAATATGCTTTGAGTACTAGCAATCATAGAAGACTATATGATAATTGAGTATGTGGAGCTCTTACTTAGACTCTGTTGAAGATAAGTTGAATTGTAATTGTTTGGTGACTAAGAACATAGGTTGTTAAGTTTCAAGAGAATGCATTGTTTGAACCATAACATGTGAATTGATTGCTACTTCATCATGATGAGTTTTATGAGAAAGAGTTGCTGTTATGATGCTAGGAAAAGTGATTGAAATTATCATTGATCAAACTTATGCACTATGCTAGCATTCACACTTCATAAATTATTTCTTTTATCATTTACCTACTCGAGGACGAGCAGGAATTAAGCTTGGGGATGCTGATACGTCTCCAATATATCTATAATTTATGAAGTATTCATGCCATGTTTATAACAACTTTATATGGTTTTGGTATGATTTGGATAGAACTAACCCGGACTGACGCTGTTTTCAGCAGAACTACCTTGGTGTTGTTTTTTGTGCAGAAATAAAAGTTCTCGGAATGGGCTGAAAATTTACAGTGATTTTTTATGGACCAAAAGAGACCCCCGAAGCTTCATGGAAGGACCAGAAGAGCCACGAGGACGCGACAAGCCTGGAGGGCGCGCCCTCCCCCCTCAGGGCGCGTCGGGCAGGCTTGTCGCTCCCTCGTGGGGCCCCCTGGCGTGAATCCAACACTGAAAAATGCTATAAATATAGAAAACCCCAAAAAGAAACCTAGAACTTCCGCTCCGCCGCCGCAAGCCTCTATACCGAAGCGATCTCATCCGGAGCCCTGTTCCGGCACTCTGCCGAAGGGGGAAATCATCGCCGGAGGCCATCTTCATCATCCCGACGGTCTCCATGACGAGGAGGGAGTACTTCACCCTCGGGGCTGAGTGTATGTACCGGTAGCTATGTATTTGATCTCTCTATCTCTCTCTCTCTCGTGTTCTTGATTTGGCACGATCTTGATGTATCGCGACCTTTCTTAATATAGTTGGATCATATGGTGTTTCTTCCCTCTTTATCTTCTTGTGATGAATTGAGTCTTCCCCTTTGAAGTTTCGTTATTATCGGATTGAATATTTCAGATTTGAGAACACTTGATGTATGTCTTGCATGTGGATACCCGTGGTGACAATGGGGTATTCTATTAATTCACTTGATGTATGTTTTGGTGATCAACTCGTGGATTCCCGTGGCCTTGGGGTAATCTAGGCATGGGGGTTGATTGCACGTTTTCATCTTCTTTTCTCCGATAGAAACTTTGGGGTGCTCTTTGAAGTTCTTTGTGTGGATTGAATATTATGAGTCTGAAGTTGTTTTGATGCATATCGAATAATCAACTCACGGATACTTGTGGTGACATTGGAGTATCTAGGTGACATTAGAGTTGGTTGATGCGCATCATATGGTGTTATTTTAGTACGAACTCTATGGTTGTTTGTGACACTTATAGGGATGGCTCAATAGATTGATCGGAAAGGATAACTTTGAGGTGCTTTCGTACCCTACAACAATTTCTTCTTATGTTCTCCGCTAGATAAGAACTTTGGAGTGATTCTTTGTCGCACGTTGAGGGATTGTTATATGATCCAATTATGTTAGCACTGTTGAGATATTGCACTAGTGAAAGTATGAACCCTAGGCCTTGTTTCTAAGCATTGCAATATCGTTTGTGCTCCGTTTTATCATTTGCTACCTTGCTGTTTTTATATTTTCAGATTACAAAAACCTATATCTACTATCCATACTACACTTGTATCACCATCTCTTCGCCGAACTAGTGCACCTATACAATTTATCATTGTATTGGGTGTGTTGGGGACACAAGAGATTTCTTGTATTTGATTGCAGGGTTGTTTGAGAGAGACCATCTTCATCCTACGCCTCCCACGGATTGATAAACCTTAGGTCATCCACTTGAGGGAAATTTGCTACTGTCCTACAAAACTATACACTTGGAGGCCCAACAACATCTACAAGAATAAAAGTTGCGTAGTAGACATCATGCCCGGCCTCGGATAATTCCCACGGGTGAGGCGTCCACTATGTTGCACGCATGCGGATCTGACGCTGCTACCGGTGACCGCGAGCTGCGAGCCTGCAGCCGGCATGGAGGAGGCGAGCCTAGGGAGTTGCAACCGGTGTCATGGGAAGCTGCTACTAATATCTAGGGAGTTGCGACCATGGCCGAGTGTGGTGATCGCGGGGCGGCGTGGACATGGCGGCGCTGCTACGGGCAACAACTGGAATCGCCGTTTTTTGCTACATGCTTCTACCGGCGTCGCAATTTACTACAACCGGTGTCGCATTTTGCTACATTGCACAAGCCGGCATCGGGAATTTTGCTACAATTTGTGTCACACCATGCTATAACCAGCGTTTCAAATTGCTACAACTGACGGCAGTGCAAGCTGCAACCGGCATCGCGGCTCAGCGGGGAAGACGATTTTTGCTGGAACCGTTGCTTGATTTTGCTGGGACGGACGCTCGTTTTTGCTGGAACCGGTGTCCAAGATGTTACGACAGTGAGATGTGACTGACGAGCTGTGGAATCAGGCGTGAGCTGCGACGAGCATGCTAGCGAGCTATGGCCATCGCCACCGGAGCTGCAATCGTCACCACCGGAGCTACAGCCACGGGTGCACGCTATTACATGCGTGGAGCCGACAAGAATCGCAGGCGGCCAAATTTAGCCTAAAATGTTTTTGAAATGCCCCTATGGCAGAAGCATTGGCACTTAGGCATATGCCAAGTTCTAATTAAGCCTAATGTATTTTTTGTGGTAGATATTGAATTTAATCTTAGTCACATGGCAATTTCCAGGTAGTTCTCTTTTCGACATCTTTTCTACTTCACCATGGCAATTTCATTTTTAATATGTTGGCAAATCTAATACATATAACATGGCAATTTCTATCCTGTTCTTTTTCCGTATCATGGCAATTTTACTCCATGTGTTTTTTGCGCCTGGCAAACTCCACATTATGTGTGTAGTTAATTTATAACCATATAAAGATGATGTTTGGTGCCATCTAAGGACCGGGAGTAGTGAAATTGATGATTGGGAGTAGTTCTTGCTTACACCTCAGTGATGGCAATTTCTTATTTTCAATAACTGTGTCATCATTTTTTTCATGGAAATGTTTTTACATAAGAATGACAAATTTGATAAAATCCTTTTCATCAAATTTGAATATGCATTTTGCCATGGCAAATTCGAATATACATTTTGCCACGGCAAATTTGATCATTTTTTTGTGTTATTTCACATACACGGCAAAATTAATCACACAAAATATGGCAAGTTTCGGTAAACTACCATGGCAAATTTGAACATGCTTTTGCCATGGCAACAATTGAACATTTTTGTATTATTTTCACATTCATGGCAATTTTTTTATATTATCATGGCAAATTTGATAAATAAAAATTCACGGCAAATTATTATATGCGTTAGCCATGGCATTTTTTGATCTTCTTTTCGTGCTGTTTCACATACATGGCAATTTTCATCTCTGTCCTCTTTCGTAAACAATGGCATTTTGCTCTATATGACTTTTTCATGTGATTTGCCATGGCACTTTTGTCATGTTCAAAAACATGGCAAATTTATAGATATTCAAAACCATGGCAACTTAATATGTTCATCAACATGGCAAACTTGCCATGGCAACTTTACCATGTTCAAAAACATGGAAAACTTGCCATGGCAAACTTAAGATGTTTTTGGCAAATGTATTAATGGGGTCCGAGGATGCCGAGGAGGAGCCTCCTCGACCCGCTCCCAAAAGACCGTGCAAGGCCAAGGTAGCCTTGTCCGGCGATAGCTCGGCTTCTGCCGAGGACTCTAAGGCCTCAGAAGAGGTTCCTCGGAAAATTCCCAGGGCCAAACCGCTGGCCCAAAGGTATGCGCTCTAGCGACTACCTGAGCGTCTTTAGCCGAACTGGGCTGATACTGATCAAGTTTCCATGTGCAACTTTGCAGTCCGCTGCGCGATCTCCCCGCCGACCGAGTTTCGGAGGGGGATTCTCCACCGGCGGCGCTAGCGGAGAGCGGCACTGGATCCCGCGCCTCGCCTTCCCCAATCGTGAAGGAAACCGAGGAGGTCATGTCGAGGAGGACTCTTCCCATGCCACACACAGGGGAAGGAGGCGATACTATCATGGCCGAGGTGAATGCCTCGGTCGCCGAAGACCAGGAGGGGAGGGCCCCTCTGATGAACGAGAGGGAGGAGCTCGGACGAACCGAGCTCTCTCGAGGATCACTCCAGAGACGTCAAGGCGTCCCGAGTCCGGTGCTCCGGACTTGGAGAAGGAAGGAGGCGGAGTACCACCGCCACCCCTGCCTGCCCAAGAGCAGGCATCGACCAGGTGGCCAAACGAGATGGAGGACGTTGTAACCAGCTCCTCCATCGCCGAAGAGCACCATGCACTTATGGGCGCGGTGCTACAGAGTATTCGGTCCGTGGATAACGGACTGAAGGAGGCTTTTAGTGGCCTTCTGACCGGCTTCAAGATGAGCGAAGTAATGATTTTTCCTTAGGAAAATTCATTTGTGCAAATATATAGCCTCATACATAGTAGCCCCCGAGACTCTGACCGGCTGAGCAAAGCCGGTCGGAGGATCAAAAATCGACATCTCGGATATTAACGGGTGCAGAATAATGCGCAGGCATCATCCTCGGCCGCAGCTGCCAACGCCGAAGAGTTGGCCGAGCTGAATCGGAAGCTAAAGAGCTCCGAGGACGATCTGAGCCTGGTGAACAAGAGGTTCGACGAGGCGCAAGGTAAGGCCGAGTTGTGATAGTGAATACAGCTGTACATTTGAAGCAGTGTTCGATGCATCCTAACGGAGATAACCGATTGAACTGCAGCTGCCGTCGCGGAGGTCGAAAGCCTCAAGGCCGCACTGAGGATAGCTCAGGCGGACGCGGCGACGCAAAAGTCGGCAGCGGAACAGGCAGCTGCCGAGCTGGCGGCGCTGAGAACCACAAGTGAAAAGCACGAGGCCAGGGTGTTGGAAGTGCAGCAAGAGCTCGGGGATGCCGTCACAAGATGTGAGGCCCTTGAGCAAAAGAATAAGGAGCAGGCCGCCGAGCTGACCTCGTTAGCAGCGGTGGCTAAGGAAGCGCGGACAGAGGCGCGCGGTTACCAAGAAGAGCTCCGCCAAGTCAGGCTGATCATGGACGGTAAGCCGTACTTGTTACAATGTGTCTTTGGAGGTAACAGGTTCGCGTTGCTCACGCGGGTATGGCGTTCCGCAGGCGCCTTTGCGGACCTCCCGAAGAGTGCGGCGGATGCGACGAGGTTCTTCGCCGGCCAGGAGGGTTGGGCCGAGCAGAGGCTTTTCTGGGTGCAATTTCAAGCGCCCGAACACCCTCCCCTCCTCAACAACCAGATGAAACAGCTAATGGAGCTGCATCGGATGGCGGAGCCGGTGATGAAGGACCTCTGCGTCAAACTATGGTCGTCGGAGCCGCTGCCGAGCAGCTAATTCGGTCTGGTGCAGAGGCTGGTCGGCGCTCCTGCTCAGGTCGATGCCTGGAAGCGCTCCACATGTATCAAGGGTGCTCGGATGGCCTTCGGCAAGACAATGGTACATTGGCCGAAGCTAAAACCCGCTGAGATAGCCACCGGACCTCCGCCGCCAGGGAAAGAGCATAGGCGTCCCGAGCAGTACTTTCCAGCCGTGATGGACGGTGCTCGGGCAGTAGATGCCCAATGCCCAAAAGATGTAATTTATGAGTAGATGTAGTTTCCTTGTAACCAAGGAGTTGAAACTTTTGCATTATTGTAGTGCAAGTGATCGGCTATGGATATAGTGCCGGATTAATTTTGACTCCTGTGCGGCCGATTTGAAACTGAAAGTTACCAGTCGTCGGCTTCAGCCCCCGGGCAGATACTGCATGGGGTGTTTTCTCGTAATACGTGAACCCTTAGCCGACGTCTCGGTGCCCGGGGGCGGTTGTCTGTACAGAAAACCAGGCAATCAGACTATGTGGTTTTAGTGCTTTCACTTAGCCAAAGGAGCTTGACGGTGGGGGCCGGTGACGAGCCCCCGATGTTTGTGATATTCGGACGAGCCGTGGTTGATACCATCATCACATGGTTTCTGTGACAGAGAACCCTTCGTATGACACGGACTAACCTCCAACGATTTTAGGCTAACGCCAGTCATCGGATCGCCGACCAGTTCTCGCTTATTGGGACAGTCAGTTTTCGGCTTTCTCCACTGAGGTACTTAACCAGGCGAGCTAGAAGTACAATCGCAGTGGTTCTCCCTTTACCCTCTTAGCCGAACAGTGCGGAACGTAAGAGGGTAAACACAGGAGCCGGGCAACCCAACTATTGACCAAAGACGCAATTCGGAACTGATTCATATAATGCAATATCCGTGACACCGAGCACATGAAAAGAGAAGTGCCGGCATAAAGTTTTAAGGCAAGATCTATGGTCGAGCCCCCGGTCTATTAGCCGGTTTAAAATAACTGTATCGTGATAGTGTACTTCGGCGGAAAAAGGCGAAAAGGAATATGCAACGTGAATGACTGCACGAGTATACCATAATAAAGTGGTCTTTACTTCCTTTGAATGTGTGACGTCCAACCGTACAATCTGTTGGGGATATAACCCCGTGGTAAGACCCGCCCAGGAGGGGCCGGGTCATACCTGGCGGCTCATAATCCAGACCCATAAGGTGGGCCAGAAGATGAAGACCAGGCCGCATGGCGGCTTACCAGGCGGGCCAGGACGAAGGTCCAGAGACAGAAGATGGTATGAGACCCGGGCGGTTAAGCCGCCCGAAGACGGCTTGCTCAAGGAGGCAAGGCGACTTAGAGACAGGATTGACTACGTTGTAAGACTCGGTTTAGGACCCATGTAACCCAGGGCCTCGACCTCCTATATAAAGGTGAGACCCTGGGGCGGCTTAGGCAGAAACCAAGTGATCGAGAGCTAGGTCAAGCGAATCCGCTCCCTTGTAATCGATACTCTAATCAATACAGTACAAGCAGGACGTAGGCTTTTACCTCTTCTTGAGGGGCCGAACCTGGGTAAACTCGTGTCCCTCGTCTCGACCAACCCCTTTGAGTCTACCGCCTTAGCGATGGCCTCGAACCTAAGTCTTCGGACATCTGCCGTGACAAAACCACGACACAATCCGTATTGCCGAAGTAGCTTAAATAGATACTTTAAAGGAATGTATATATTGAGAGTAAAGGTTTACACAGGGCTTCCATGAGTGGTTTGACGTCCCTACTACGCCCTGTTGCACGTCTGCGCCTTTGCTCGTCAAGAAGCTATCGTGGAAGCGAAGCTGTCCGCCGCGTATTCGGCGGAAGAAATAATCTTTGGCGGGCGAAGCCCTTGAAAAAGGGTTTTGAGAAGTCGCCGTGGTATATCAGCTGGACGCTGATCGGGCCCTAGATGGTGCCCATTGTTGATGTCGATTTGAAGACATTTGGTGGCCATTGGTCGGTCGAACCGAGCTCTGGACCTTTTGTTTGCTGTGTCCCCACAACTGCCCATGTAATTTTGAGCGCGAAATTGTGCACGCGAGGTACGTATTTCGCGACTAGGTGGGCCGTGCTGTGGGGCGCGTATCCCTATTTGGGTGGAGCATGGGAGCGCGCCAGGACCGAGGCTGCAGCTCGGGAGCGCTTGCATGTGTCCAGTGTCTTGACAGTGGACTGGGATTGCGACGCCTCTTCGGCGGCTTGGACTTCGGCGGCGAGAGCCGCAGTGTGTTCCTCTGTTCGGAGCGAGCGCTCGGTATTACCGTTAATGGTAATAACGCCCCTTGGTCTTCGCATCTTCAGCTTCAGGTACGCATAGTGCGGGACAGCGTTAAAGCGAGCAAAGGCGGTTCGTCCGAGGAGTGCGTGATAACCATTGCGGAAAGGAACGATATCGAAGATCAAGTCCTCGGCGCGGAAGTTGTCGGGAGAGCCGAAGACTACTTCCAAAGTCACGGATCCCGAGCAGCGTGCCTCGACGCCAGGTATTACACCTTTAAAGGTGGTGTTGCTGGGTTTGATCCTTGACGGGTCGATCCCCATCTTCCTCACTGTATCTGCGTAAAGCAGATTAAGACTGCTACCTCCGTCCATCAGGACTCTAGTGAGGTGAAATCCGTCCACGATGGGGTCGAGTACCAGAGCCGCCGTTCCTCCATGGCGTATACTGGTCGGATGATCCCGATGGTCGAAAGTGATCGGGCAAGCCGACCAAGGGTTGAATTTCGGGGCTACCGGCTCTAAGGCGTAAACATCCCGAAGCGCGCGTTTCCGCTCCTTCTTTGGTATATGCGTGACGTAGATCATGTTCACGGTTTTGACCTCCGGAGGGAACTGTTTTTGGCCTCCATTGTTCGGCCCACGAGGTTTGTCGTCGTCCTCACTGCGGGGGCCCTTGCCCTGTTCTTCAGCTGTGGCCTTGCCGGCCTGCTTGATTACCCAACAGTGACGGTTGGTGTGGTTAGCTGGCTTGTCGGGGGTGCCGTGAATCTGGCAGGGCCTATCCTGTATTATGTCCAGCGCAGACGGGCCATCTTGGTTCCCTTTAGAGGGTTTTCTCCGCTGTCCCGATTTCGAGCCGCTGAATCCGGCGTTCACCGCTGCGTCATCGGCTTCACCGCCGTTGTTTGAGTGTCGGCGCTTGTTGTTCCTATTGTGCCGGGGTTTGACATTCCCGTCCCGGGTCTCTGAAGTACCGGGGTCTTCGGGGTGGTTGCTTCGACAAGCTAACCAGCTATCCTCACCCGCGCAAAAGCGGGTCATGAGAGAAGTAAGGGCGACATTGTTCTTGGCTTGTCTTGGCCGAGCTGGCGAGCGAGCCACTCGTCCCTGATACTGTGTTTGAATGCCGCAATTGCTTCGGCATCCGGACAGTCGACGATCTGGTTCTTCTTGGTCAAGAACCGGTTCCAGAATTGCCGGGCTGACTCTCTGGGCTGTTGGATAACATGGCTCAGGTCATCGGCGTCCGGTGGTCGAACGTAGGTGCCCTGAAAGTTAGCTCGGAATGCATCTTCGAGTTCTTCCCAGCTCCCGATGGAGTTTCCAGGTAGGCTGTTCAGCCAATGCCTGGCCGGTCCCTTAAGTTTCAGTGGTAAGTACTTGATAGCATGGAGATCATCTCCTCGAGCCATATGAATGTGGAGAAGAAAATCCGCAATCCACACAGCTGGGTCAGTTGTCCCATCGTAGGATTCTATATTAACGGGTTTAAACCCCTCGGGGAACTGATGCTGCATCACCTCGTCAGTAAAACACATTGGGTGTGCGGCGCCCCTGGCCCGGGCCGCGGCGCGCCGAAGATCAGTTGTCATCCGGGCACGGTACTGATCCTGAGCCCTGTCGTTTCTATCGCGCCAGGCCTGGTATCCGTCCCGTCCAACGGGAGCGTATCATGTGGGTCCATAGATGGACCTCGACTGAATCGCTCGTGTGTTCAGGTCGTGGCGCAGATCGTATTGGTCATCCGGTTGAACCGGGTCTTTGCCTGCTCGGCGAGAAGGCACGAGTGGGTATTCGGCTTCCCTGGCCGTCCTATCCCGTCCTCGAGGGGGCACGGGTGGGAGTTTGGCTTCTCCAGCCGCTCTATTTCGTCCTCGAGGGGGCGCGGGTGGGTATTCAGCTTCTCCAGCCGTTCTATCTCGTCCTCGAGGGGGCGCGGGTGGGAGCTCGGCTTCCACAGCCGGCCTATCTCGTCCTCGAGGGGGCCGGTCGGGCTGGTCTGCGTAAGTTCGTCTGGGAGGTACGGGCTCGAAGGCCTCATCCTCGAAGTCTGGAAGGAGGCGCCGCCGCGGATAACTCCTATATTGGCCCTGACGTTGATCGTCGAGGCCTTCTTCGACGGCTAGGACCATCGTCCATCTATCGTTGAGTGTATCCTGCTCGGCCCTGAGCTGTTGTTGTTTCATCTTTAAGCTTCGGGCAGTGGCAATGAGTTGCCATTTGAATGTTTCTTGTGCCAGGGGATCCTCTGGGACGATAAAGTCCTCGGGTCCGAGGCTATCTTCCTCTTCGGATGGGGGGAGGTAATTACTGTCCTCGGAATCATCGAGGTCCTCGGGGTCACCCTGGTCCTCATGCCCTTCAGGGGAGTCAGGTCGTTGCTCGAGCGTGTTGTCGCCGAGCTCCCCCAAATTATCCGGAGTCTCGTTAGCTCCGGTGTCGTTTGTGTCTGTGTGATTTTCCTTGCCCTTGCCCCGCCCTCTGGCTCGCCGTCGTCGGCGTCTTGGCGGGTCTTCGATGGTGTCGTCGCCGCCTTTGTTGGTTGTGTCACCGTCCTTCACGGGGGTGTCAACCATGTAGACGTCATAAGTGGAGGTGGCGGTCCACTTTCCGGTATTTGTAGTGGCAAGGAAGGTGTCCGTGGAGGGCGGGACGTCCATGTCCTCGTCCATGTAGTCAGCCTCCTCGGAGGCGTAGTCCAGCATGTCGGTTAAATCTTCGACAGTGGCTACCAAGTGGGTGGTGGGTGGGACGCAAAATTCCCCGCGGCCGGCATCCTGTCCGACCTGCTCCTGGTCCGAGGACGGGCCGTCCGCGATATTTATCATATGGATCCGGTCCAGCATCTCGCTTAAAATCGAGGGATCCACCGGATCTATGTTCGGACGGTCCCTGGAGTTGAGCTCCGGCGCGTCGTTAGCGGGAGTGTGCTCGGCCAAGGGTGACCCCTGGTTCTCCGGCACCGGGGTTGGAGCCAAACTCAAGGTCAGGTCCGATCCGAGGCCCGCCCCGAGGACTAGGGCGGGGAAGGGATCCGAAGTCAAGGCCTCAGGGTTGGTGGGTTCCTCGGGTGAGGCCGAGAACCCAGTAAAGATCAAATCGCCTCGAGCGTCGGTGACGAACTGAAGGCCGCCGAACCTGATTTCCTGCTCGGGGGCGAAGTTGCCGACCTGGTCGAGGTGACCGGTCGGATCGGCGTATAACACGATGCTGCCGAACGCGAAGAGCTGGCCGGGGACGAAGATGTCCCTGCTACGAACTCCGTCGCTGAAGAGAAGAGCCGTCCGAGGACGATGATATCCCCGCTGCAGATTCCATTGCTGAAGAACTATCCGGGGACGGCGAGCCATTGATCCTTGGCGACCCACGACGGGACTCTCATCGAAAGCACCAATGTCGGTACCAAAACCGGCAGATCTCGGGTAGGGGGTCCGAACTATGGGTCAAGGAGTCGATGGTAACAGAGAGCGTAGAGACAGCGATTTACCCAGGTTCGGGCCCTCTCGAGGAGGTAAAACCCTACGTCCTACTTGATTGTATTGATGTGATTGTATGAAGGTTACAGAGTTGATCTACCTCGAGATCAGATGGGCTAAACCCTAGATTATGAGTCTTCTCCCTACGGACTAAACCTCCTGGTTTATATAGACACCAGGGGGGCCCTAGGGTTACATATGGTCGGTTATCATCAGGGATAAACATGCCGGTTACGCCATCTATTCCTTGGAAGAGACGCCAAGACTTCAGAGATTTCCTTCTATCATACGGGGTCGTCCACAATCCAGCCTTCCATCGACGTGTAAAGAGCGGCCCACCAGTCCGGCCCATGAGAGATAGGCCGGCAGCCCGAGTACCCCCTAGTCCGGGACACCCTCATACATCACGATTACAAACAAAAGGTACATCATGTGGTGATCATGCGGTGTTGTTGGCTCGATACGGGCATTCCCTACGTGAATGCCCAGGGCACCTGCAAACGCGGCATCGCCTTGGTTCTCCCAACTGTCTATGATCCATGTCATTGCGATGACGCCTAGACTGACGTCGTCCCTTGGCGGTTCTCATCAACGCGGCGTTCGGAACCCATGTGGGCCCATCTGGCCACACCAATTTGTAGTGCATATCAATGCCCCAGGCCCAGAACTCACCGTTCCAGGTGTTGAATAAATTATACATGTTGAAGTACGGCGATATGTATGGTTCGACATTGATTTTATGATCTGCAGCCGCCCGGAGGACATGACTGCAAGGGTACCCCAGAAGCTTGGGCTTGTTGCAAGTGCACTCACATGACGTTTGGCCGAGGGTGACAGCTTGCTTTTTTGATCCTTTGTGGTGACCCTTCACAAACTTAGCTCGCACGTTGACCTCCCACTTATTCCTAAGTGCGTCCACTTTTCTGCAACCATGGCTTTGAGACTTCTTTGCTTTCTCGTCCAGATGTCTTTGCATCTTCTCAGACCATGGCTTGTTCAATTCAACTTGTGCCTTGGCGACGTTGACTCTGTCTGCAAAGTATGACACAGTCCGGTTCCAAGTTTCATCGATTAGGGTTGTGATAGGCAGGGCTCGCATCCCTTTCAGAACACCATTGTACACCTCTGACATGTTGCTGGTCATTATGCCGTACCGAGCCCCATTGTCGTGAGACTGTGCCCACTTGTACAAATGAGGGCAATTCTCACTGATCCACTGGCTCAAATTTATTGCCGTCCTGCGACCCCTCCGGTCTTCTCTCTCTGGCAAGGCTGCACGCTGTATCTCACCATTGATACCTGCCCAGATCGTATTCATTTTGGCTGCAGTTTTCTGCATGCACATCCTCTTAAATAGCTTGAACCAATCCTTGTTTTTGAATTTGGGGTAGAAATTTGCTGCCAAATGCCTCATGCACCACCTTCCCTCTAGATCCGGCCACCCCCAGTCAGGATCGGACAACGCCTTAATTATGTCGAGCACGCTTAATAGGCCAGTGTTGCGATCAGAGATGATGCAAACGCCCTCGCGATTTTTCACGACACCTATCTTCAGGCAACTCAGGAACCACAACCAGCTATCTTTGTTCTCGCTCTCGACCAGTGCATATGCAATAGGAAGGAGCTGACTATTTGCATCTGCTGCAATCGCCACCAAGAGTGTGCCCTTGTACTTTCCTGTGAGAAAGGTACCATCAATTGATAACACCGGACGACAGTGGCTGAAGGGTTGTATAGTCTGGCCAAATGCCCAGAATAAACGGTCAAGTATTAGCTCGCCTTGCTTTATTGGGTTTGGACGATCTTCCCTGATAACTACAGTGCCCCTGTTAGCAGTTGCTATCTGATGAAGCATTCTGGGGGCATAGGAATAGGCCTCCTCATAGGTGCCATACAATCTCTGGAAAATCTTTTCCTTCGCACGCCTAGCCTTGCTGTAGCTGACAGGGAAGCCAATCTGATCTTCTGCAGTTTCCTGCAAAGCCCTAATACTAATGTTGAGACTATTTTCCACAGTCGTTTGCATCCTCTGTGACACATATTCTGCAGTCACATTGTGGTGATCTGAAAGAGTCCCAGTTTGCTCACAGCTATGGGGCACTATTTTTGTGATATGCCATGGCTGACATACCCCTGGCTTCAGGCGAGCGACAACTCTTCCAAGGCAACCCTTATCGGAATGGATGCAGATGACCTTCAACATTTTTTTATCAGACTGCTTCACTCTATGCTGGCGGTGAAGGGCGATTGCATAGTCATTCATTGCTTGGTAAGCAAATTTCTTGTCTGGGAAAATCTGCCCTTCCTGCAGACTACCCGCTTCTAGGCCAGAAACTGAGTGATATTCATTGGTGATGCTCATAACCTGTAAAAACTCAGGTTCCAGTGGTGCCGCTGCCGCCCTCTGAGGAGGAACAACTTCTTCTTCGCATGAGTCCGAAGAGGCAGAAGAATGACCGTCATCGTCATCATCTAGTGCCTCCGGCAATCCGTCCACATGTTCGCTAAAGTCAGCGATCGCAGACCAATATCATGTGTCATACACTTGCTGGCCGCCTCTCGGTTCCGATGGGCCGGCGCTATGGGCTGCAGTGATGGCCAACTCGACCTCACCACCGCCGCTACTGCACCCGACGCCATCAGTGACAGAAATGAACTCCACATAAACCATCGGCTGTCCAAACATAGAGTTATTGGGATTGCTTGCAAACCCCATGTACGACCCCCACGAATTATCACCTGTGACCGGCCGCAGACCCCAACGGGCAACTGTCCCATCATTATCTCCGTCAACGACAAAGGCCTCCATGGTCATTTTCTTTCCACGCATCTCAGGGCCAAACGCCGCTCGGATGCATCTTCTGACTGCCGCATAACCTACTTTGACCATGTCTCTCACTACCACTGTCGTCGACCGGCACATGGACACATCGACCCCGGAAGGACCGTCGCGTACGACGTCCCCATAGAAAACTAACGAATTTTCCATAGTACCTAACGAACATCCATATTTACATTTCAAATAATTAGTAACCGAATATTTTATTATCAGTCGATTTAAACTCTAAATATAATAATATGGTTATTAATAACTTTTACATATCATCCGCTAAAAATATTTTATATACAAATAAATTTTAATAACCATATTTCTAGAAATAATCGATTTTTTTAGTATCAGTCGGTTTTCGTTACAAATATTTGGTTTGTTTTTAGTATCATTTGCTTAGACTTTAAACATAATAGTACGGTAATAACATTTTAATATCATATGAGTTCAACATTTAATATCTTCCAATTTTAATAAAATTTTCATAGCATACGATAATAATAGTTTATTTACAAATAATAATACGACAAATATTCGCAGCAGCATTTACAAAAAAATATTCACAAATTTACACGTTGTCATTTATACCTCAGCTTCAATATGGATGTCGTTTCGAATACAATTAAGCGTCACAATAGTTCCAACAAATATCCGTCAGCATTAAGGTATCACCAGTAATATATCAACGGAGTCAACCTATTATCACATGAACATAAATATTACACACGGAATTTTTTTCTGCTATCAAAAGTATCAAAATAGCACTTGCATGTATGTGGTCATCACCTCAAAAGGGACTTCGAAGATCGAAACACAATTTCTTCAATCACGTCATTCCTCCTTGTTTGCTACTCGGATGATATTTTTTACCTAAGGATATTAGCATGTAATCTTAATATACAAAACTTACATTATTGCGACATAACAAAGTAGACCTACGATTTCCTAACTATAGAACTTATTAACAAACATACCACATGAAATAACGTACCACATGCAATGACAAATTACAGTACAAACTTTTTCTTAATTTGCATATTAAGAACTTCTTGCATGTCAAACTAAATTGATGCATTTGAAAGGCCTAACGCTGATCTACAATACCGTCAAATATTTGTTGTCCAAATTCCGGCTCTAACCGAACCTAATCGTTCAACAAAAATACTAATTACGACTTAATGACAAAAGTAACGACATCTTGCATGTCCAAAATATTAGTAGTAATGGACCCAGCTAACATTCATCTACAACATCTTAAACCTACTCTTCTGGAAAAAAATTACTATAAATGCAACATACCTCGTCTGAAAAAATTCCTAACTTCTAAGCAGTAAACATCTAAAACTCTAACTAATTACCACCATGCATGCACAAAAAAAATGTATTGCAAAGCTCATACCTCGGTCTTCAACTTTGTAGTTCACTTCGCACGGCAAATCCTACTCCTGAAGCTCCAAATGACTCAAAAAGTGATGAAATTATGCCTAAAACAACAGAGAATACATACTTAGGAACTAATCAAACCGACTAAAAACATCATGCATGCGAACGAAACCAACAAAAATGGATAGATCCTACCTTCATCTAACTTTTCTTCAACTCCAGCATCATCAAAATCCAACTCTAAATCGCCCTAAATCGCGAGAGAAAGTGGCTACTGAGTTTTTCTTTCTCTGTGTTACTTAGAGAGAGCAGGCTACTGAGTTTTTCTTTCTCTGTGTTACTTAGAGAGAGCAGAGGAACGAGGCACTGAAGGCAACCAGCGAGAGTGTGGTTGCGCACGGAGCAGCAGCATAGCATATAAAAAGAAGAGAACCACTGTACTGTCGGTACAACAGTTTAAACCTTACCTACCGCAGCTTCGGATTCCCGCCTGAGTGAGCTGGCTGAGTGCTGTCGCGTCCACGCATACGAATCAGTGTAATTTGCGTAGAAATCAATGCCACCCCCGGTCGGTTTCCCGCCTGAGTGAGCTGGCTGAGTGCCGTCGCGTCCGCGCATACGAATCAGTGCCAGCCCCGGTCGGATTCCCGCCTGAGAAGAAAAAGACGAGGACGAAAACGCGACGCGACGCCACTGCGAGGCTGTCGGCCCGCGTGCGGCAGGCACAATGGTGCCGCCTGGCCCGGTGGCGACAGGCACAGTGGTGCCGCCTGGCCCGGTGGCGGCATGGCCCACAGGCCTGGCTCCGTTCCGTCCGACGCCAGAAAATCCGTTGCGTGCGACTTGCCGCCTGGCAGCGTGGCGGCGGGGCCGGCCGCCTCACCCCGTGGCGGCAGGCGCCACGTGTCGCCTGGCGCGCTGCCGCCACGGCGAGGGGGGTCTCTTTTGTCATTTTTTTGTAGAGGTGGTCCTTTTTGTCATTTCAACCCGGCAGATGGTCTCTTTTGACGAAAAATCATGGAATCACTAGTAGATCCCCTATCCTAAAGTGTACGCCTGATGCCGTATTTAGACAAATCTAAGACAAGTTTTTTGGGACGGAGGGAGTATAATTTTACTCCCTGTCCTATTTCATTAAAAAAAATTGGAAAGTTATTGTTCCACAGATAGCAGATTCCTAAGCCACAATTAGTGTGCCCGTACGTGATGTGGTCAAACAGAGCAGACGCAAACACAGCGCAGCAGCTGCACTGCTGAGCTTACTACCCATCCCCAAGACCCCGACTTGATGGATAGCAGCAGACAGCAAATGGAGTAGGTGGCCGGCCAAGGAGCGGTTCAGCCTCGACGACGTGGACACCATGATGGTGTGGGCATCAGACTCGCAGGTGGCCGCCGTGTGCCGCTAGGAGTCCTATGAGTCCACGGATCCACTGCTCACCTTCATCCACGACACCGGCCATCTGCCTCGCCGTCGACAGCCGCCTCCTTGGCATGATCTCCATGTCGCCGAAGGATGACGCGTGCCGCGCGGAGCTCGGCTATGTGCTGGCGCGCGCACACTGGGGAAAGGTCGTGGTCACCTCAGCCTCTCATCCCCGCCTCTTATGGCCGCCGCCACAGACTACCTCCCCTGCCCCGACATGAAGACGGAGACGGGTCCACCGCCCCTTGACAAGCATTGTGGTATGACTTTGCTGCAAGTCCACGGTCAATGGAAGTAGAAGCAATTCGTGATGGGGTTAGAATGGCCACTGAGAGAGGATTTCACAAAGTTGTGGTGGAGACAGATGCTCAAGCTATTGTAAAATTGCGGGAGATAGATGATTTTGAGCGCACAGAGATAGTTGGGGTTCTTCTTGAGATCAGGGAGCTAAGTGCTCATTTTCAGAGTTTTAAGCTGAAATTCGTATGAAGAGAAGCTAATGAAGCAGCTCACTTATGTGCGAGGCAGGCCACAAGTGTTAGGAGGAGGTGTTTATGGCTGAATTACACTACAGTTTTTCTGATGCACACGTTGTATCGTGATTGTATGCCTGTTTAAGTAAGTATCTTTTACTTGGAAATAAAGGCTGCAGCTACAACGGGCGGTCGTCGTCTGAGCCCGAGGACTAGGCGGCGCCGGCGCTCGTTCCTGGCGCAGCTCCCGCTCCAGATTTGTCTCGCTAGCATCCTTCTTCGGCATCCTCTTTACCTCATAATCCATGCCGTATAATCCATGCCGTGATATTTGGTCACGACCATCAGGCGCACATCGTGCAGCATGTCGGGGAGAATTTTCTAAGCAACGTAATCCACGGACACACGTGCGGCATCGTGGCACCCATCAGCGCAGCGCAGGCAAAGTAATCCTACAATCATGCATATAACAGTTACTAGATAATTACCAAGCTTCGGATATGGATCAAAGGTACTTGCCCACAGTTTTGTCTGAATTTGCTCGGCTTTTGTTGCCAAACTGTTCACCCCGGGCAGTGTGCGCTCACGTGAATCCCAGTGACACCATACCATAAACTTTGACTAATCTAGGGAAGTGATTCTTTAGAGCATCTATAGCAGCAACTTGCTAATTTGGACCCTTATATGTCCACGGGCACACCGAGTTAGTGACCGGGCGTGTTCGCTTTGAACCCATATTTGCCCGTGTGCACAACCACAACCCCTCAAATTACCCTCCCTACCTTCAGTCATTTCAACAAACACGTCCTATGCGACACTACTAGAGCATACAGGGATAGCAAAAAACACACACAAGCACACAACGGAGTAGCAGCTGCAGCCGACAACCACACAACGGGCGCAAGGCTGGAGCATCCTCCTCATCCGGCAGCCACACATCGGAGCAACACGCGGCGACCACAACACATCCGGCATCCTCCTCCATGACCGAAAACTTACCATAAGATTGAAACAATACCCAGATATTCCATATAAAAGTAATGACACAAAATTATTCCAGTACCATTGTTTAAGTGGAACTTCTTGGTGCAAATAGGATAATGAAAACAAATTATGCAATTGCCCATTTGTTAACCGTCTAGCGACCATAGCTATAATCAAGTAGTCATAAGAATTTACATAACAAAACCATTTAACAGAATCCACTCAAAACGTTGTCATGGAATTCCAAAAGCTCACAAAGGTAACAACTCTACCATATTAGCAAATAGCATACCCAAAAATCAGAGTTGACCGGTATGAAACAATTACTATATAACTTGCTATTCACGTATGTGGATTTCCTCAAACATCTGCTCACAAATAAACCATGAATATAGGTAAATATCCAAGAACAAAGAGCTCTTACCCTTGGTGTTAGAACAATTTCATCAAGCATATCAGGGACGGTGCAGTCTGGGTCGAAAAACTGAATCTGGTTAGAGGAGGGGTGATTCCTGAATTAAGAAACCAAGTGACCTCACCTTGCCCTTAGACCCGATCTGCCCCAGTGAAGAAAGAAGTGGAGACGAGAGTCAACGCCTCCATCCTCCTCCACCAACACGGCACACAGGCCACATGGCCGTATCTCTCGCTCCATCCAGATCTAGCGGCGGTGCAGCACCCCAACAGAGGCGGGGCTCAACGGTCGGCATAGCGACCCACAGGAGCGGTGGCGGGAAGGAGGAAAGGTGGACGTGAAGGTGGGGCATCGCAGAGGAGGCGGGCGCGATGGCGGAGGCGGAGGCAGAGAAGATCGGGCTACGACGCACAGAGGGGGGCCGGGGACGCTCGTCGCTTCTGCCGGCAAATGGATAGTGGGACGCTCGCGGCGGCGGCTGCACACAGAGGAGGTCGGGATTCAAGGGAAGGTTGGGGTTGGCTGGATAGGGTTCGAGAGGATGGGTGCGAGGGCAGCGAACGGACGCGTGTGCCAAACCGACTAAAAACAAAGATCAACCCTTACAGGTGGGGCCATCAGCGCAAAGCACAGCGTCAAGGCACCATGAGCCTTCATTTCTTGGGAGCCTAGAGCATCGCCAATAGATGTAAATTTGAAGATGTAAAAGTGGGTGTTGTATAATTTATATCATCAAAAAGTGTTTTTTACGTCTTTAAAAAGTCTCAACTCCAACAAATGATGTATATTTGGTGATGTAAAACTCTAACTTCAACAGATGATGTAAAAACGGCTAACGACCGCATGATGTAAAAACGGCTAACGGCCGCACGACAACCGCTATACAGTAGCAGTTCAGCCGCATTTTAGCCGCGCAATTTGATATAAAAACATGCCGAATTAAAACTTAAAATTCATATGTCCACAATATCAAATAATTACACAATTCATCACATCCACAACATCAAATGCAATACAAATACAACAAAGTTTTTGGCGGCGAAAAAGTTATTTCGAGTGGTTCTCTGTTGGTTTCCCAATATTTGAAAATTTATAGAAGTGGAACTAGGTCAGACGGAGCCACGTGGGGCCCACAAGGCATCAGGGCGCGCCTACCCCCCCCCCCAGGGCGCGCCCTGTTGCCTTGCAGTCTCCTCGTTTGCCGTCTGGTCTCCTCCCGAAGCTTCTAGGGTCTCTTATATCCAGAAAGAAAATTATCAAAAAGTTTCGTAGCGTTTGGACTCCGTTTAATACTGATTTTCTGGAAAACCAAAAATAGGCAAAAAAAACAACAAGTGGCACTAGGCACTGGGTTAATAGGTTCGTTCTCAAAAATGATATAAAATTACATATTAAAGCATATAAATTATCCAAGATTGATAATATAATAGCATGAAACAATTCAAAATTATAGATACGTTGAAGACGTATCAAGGCCGGCATGCCGGCCAGCTCGCCCGAGGTCTCCGACGACGAGGATGAGACCACGATGGAGACGGGCTCAGACGACACCGCCCCGGCTCCCGCGCCTCCTGTGCACGCCGGCTTCACCATGGAGCATGCGCAGGTGCACTACAACACCGCCATGGCGAAGGTGCAGCCTGCGCCAACGCCTTTGTCGGCGTTCCAACAGGCGCATGAGGGACAGCGGTACAACATGTTCCTCCTGGAGCAGCACCGGCTGGCGGAGGGCCAGATCTATGGCGAGCGCGCAAGCGAGGAGGCCGTGGCGGCCATGGCCACGGTGAATCCTAATTTCGTCACGGAGCAGTGTGCCATCTACGATGTCGTCTGCGCTCAAGCCGCCGCTTGCCAGGAGCGTAGCTCCAGGCGATTGCGGAGGAGAATAATGCCAGTTGCGCCTCCTATGCATCGTCGACGAACTATCAGGCAGCCCGGTGGGACGACGACAATGCTGGCGCCACCATTTTCATCGTGGACTTCACGTCCACCGGCGACGGACAGGCCACGGACTCCTCCGAGGATGAGTAGGCCACGGGAGGCGGCATGGCCTGGTGTCCCATGTGGGCCGGTCCGTCTCCTGTGTTCTACTCTTTCTCGCCAGAGACCGCACCTTCACTTCACGGGTCTTATCGCCGGTGATCATGGAGACGGCGGATGGAGGACGACACAGGCTTGGACGCCGGGCGCCGCCGCCGTAGGATAGATTTAGGGGTGGGTCTTTTTTTTGTTCTAAATATTCGAAATGTAATGAAAATCCGCCGTGTTTGTATGAAATCTTTCATATACTACCCCTATAAAAGTATGAGAGGGGGCAGATCCAAACAATCGGACCCGTCCATATACAAGATCTAAAGGCTCTTAATCCTCCGGTGTTTAACGCTACAAGCCACGCTTAAACCACTAAGGCCTTGTACAATCCAAGGTGCTTAGAGAAATAAACTAGACTTTCCTTAAGCACCGGTGCTTATTTGTACTGGGTAGACGCTTAATTAGAGTCTCTCCTATAAAAATAGGCACTGATGCTTCAGAAAAACCGAATTTATTTTTTTAAGCACCTCTCTAAGCACTTAGCATTGTACAAGGCCTAATCCTCGATCGCTAACTCTACCCACCCTTTCGGAAAAAAAAACAACCGCTGCCCATGACGCCCACGCACGCACGGCCTCTCGCCCGCTCCTCCTCCCGCCTCCCGCGCTGCCCGCCTCCCCTCCCGCGCCGGCCGCCTCCCTCGCCGGCCACACGCCTCCCCTCCCTCGCCGGCCTGCCTCCCGCGCCGGCCGCCTCCCGCGCTGGTTCGACCGCCGCCGCCGCCGCCGGTCCTCTTCTGCTTCCCGGCGTACAAATGCGACCGTGAGCAGCCCCCCCCCCCCCCCCCCCCCCCCCCCCCCCCCCCCGCTGGTCCTCCCGGAGGGACGCCCGCCGCCGCTCAGCCCCGCGCCTCGGCCCCGCTGCATTCCTCCCCACCCGCCGATTCTCCACGGCGGAGGCTACACTCCGACCTGGGATTGAGCCGGCCGTATCTTCGCTTGAGGTTGAGCCAGCCGAACCTCGCCAATCACCTTATTCCGGCCGAACCTAATGGAGGCAGGGCGGCGTGGGAGCAACGGTGAAGGGAGGCAGGGCGGCGCGGCGTGGGACATGGTCGCGTAGCGTAGAGCTCTACGCCGCACCTGCCGCTCAGCCCCTTTACTGGCTGCTGCAGACGCAAGGTGAAGGTGTTCTCTCTTTTCATCTATATACAAAATTAAGTACAAACTTGTTTAAATATCTGCAGCTTAGAAACGTCAGTCTATCTGATCAGAATAATACTGGCATCTACAATTGTTCTGCACACTGCAATTAAGCACGATGCCTCTGAATTTTTCTGCGTGCTGAAATTAAGCACAATGCCTCTCAATTGTTCTGCATCTTCAATTGTTAGCTTTATACAATTCCTGGTTGGAGCAGTAGTGCTTTCTGAATAAATGTAGTTATCTACTTCACATCTTCCGAAGTTAGACCCGTTTGAGAGAGGTTACACCTGATCATGATAGGTGAAGAATGGGTAGTAGATGGATAATAAAAATGTTGTAAGCTTCTATTATTGGTGATAAAAAATGCAGCTCCAGAATTTGAACTGAACTAGATATTCATTTCAGTCAGTTGTTCCTGAAAGTTGGAATTACAAGAGTGATCAAGGGAGGTTGGCCCAACTATGATTCTTGGCACTGATCTTTAGCATTAATCTGACGGCCAGAATAAGTGGACGCATTCAAAAGCACCAACCAGCAGGATGAATCTCGGCTGCCCTTTCACCTCATCAAACCAAAGTTTTAATTATATCAACAACGCGCCATTTCCATGCACAGCATAGCTGCTACCTTTTTTTTTCCTAATTAACCAATGCTATTAAATGAATCGTCAAACAAAGCAATTGCCAATACAGAGGGAAATACATAGTAGTTCTGCTAATAGATACTGATTGAGTTTTGACATCATCAGCTACTCCACTGCTTCATAGCCATCATTTTGTGATTATATCAAGCAGTGATATGCTCATATCAGCATATTTTTTACAGACTGACTTTTGTATCCATTTACAAATTTTGATTAACAGATGGAGAATCGTAATCGGCTCGACATGAGGCATGAGGCAGCCAGAACAGTTTAAGTTGGGGAGATAGCAAATACCAACAGCAGTACCACGAAGGTCCTTCCTCCTTCCTCTGCCCATAGTTAATTCATTCAGTTCTAGCTGGGTTTCAGGAAAGTATTTGTATCGAGAATGCAAGAGGTGCAAGCTTTAAATAAGAACAAAGGGCACAAATCCTTCTCCAGATCAGTGAAACCCTCCTCTGATCCCTGGCATGCATGTTCTTTTATTCCCTCGCTTCAGTTTCACATACATAGGGCGCACCTGGGTCGGTCATGTGCGCCACCTCTGTATGATCAACCAATGATAGTCTCTGTTATGATGCAGCTTTTGAATTCTGATCATGTTTAATTTCCTTCCTTCAAACTGATGCAATGTGTTATACTGTCTTATTTTTTGCAGGTATACACTGAAGAGTGAAGAAAACCCTCCTTCAGTTTGTTTTAGTGTTGGAATCATCTACCAACCAGGCATCTGGTGAGGATTTGTCCTACCTCATCCTCGCCTCCCAAGGACCTCGGCAACCGGGGCCTGTTTAATTTGATCTCGCCTGCAACACCGTCGCCGCCGGGAAGTCGGCCGATGAGATCCGTGCGCATCAGGCCCGGCGGCGGCTCCGCTCCTCAGCCGGGCCCAAAGCTGGAGAAGGCGCTGCTGGCTGTCCACTTCGTCGGCTACTTCACCCGGGACGGCGTCGCAGGTGAGTCCCGCTACCCCCTGAATCCTTCATTCTCCATGTCCAACACCTGTACACCCGCGTGCAGCAACTCCTCAATGCTTCACATGTTCAGTTGCTCCTCTAATCACTCTCTCTCTCTCTCTCTCTCTCTCTCTCTCTGTGTGCTTTTCTTTGTATTGTCTACTAATTACAGTAGGTGTACTGTTCTATCTTTGTACTGTTTTCTTTAACTTTTTTTGTTGTATATACTTTATTAGTAAATGCTCGGTTTTTTGCAATTATCTCATCACAGCGATCTGGAAGTGGCTGGTTCGAAACCCTTCTAAACAGTCACGTAAATGTTTTCTCTAAGAGTGGTTTTTCTACACCCCAGCTCGGTGCACCCACGGTGCACCCACACAAAAAAACATAGCAAAACATTTCAAAAAATTCTGAAACTTTGCGGGAATGATCATCAACAAATGTTATGGGCACTTGCAAAGTTTGGTGGTCAAATAACATTCGAGGAGCTCTATACAAAAAAGACAAAATCACTGAAAATTAGTCCAAATGTAAGTGCACTGTTTGAGCAGATTTTGTAATTTTGTCTTTTTCGTACAGAGCTCCTCGAATGTTATTTGACCACCAAACTTTCCAAGCACCCGTAACATTTGTTGATGATCATTCCCGCAAAGTTTCAGAATTTTTTGAAATGTTTTGCTATGTTTTCTTGCGTGGGTGCACCGTGGGTGCACCGAACTGGGGTTCAGCTACTACTTTCCCTTTCTCTAATGGAGAAATCTTCTCAAATAAAGAAAGGAGGATTAACTTTTCATCTGTAATAAAGACAATGGATAAGGTGTATAACTTGGATTGGAATAGTAGTGCTTCCAAGAATGAGTGCACTGCTGCCGCTGCCTTCAGTTGGATGCTTAATCAGGTGATGATTTTGATCAGTTTTCTTTTTGCTTCATTCTTTTTATTTGTAGGCATCGTTGTCAAGTTGGTGTTAAAAGCAATATACACATGTTCTTATATCTGATTAGGGTCGTCGAGGAGAAGAACGGTGGCCCGGACTGCATACACATTATGGAACGCACCTTGCGGACGATGCGGTACCAGGCGTGGTGAAGAGATCCTGAGGTATGTAGAAGCCTTCTGAGCTTTTTAGTTGAGTGACAGCAGAACTGAACAATTTTTTGTGTGTACTCTTTTAAAGTTGATTCAGTTACAGCCTTATAATTCAAGAGCATGTGTGTACTGTTTTTGGATTGATGATGATGAGTTGTAAATTTGTGAGATTAGTTGCAACGAAATTCGGTTCAGCAATTCAGTGTTTAGACATACAAGATACTATACTAGAGCTCAGGATTAAAATGTTATATGTAGTTCTGCACTTCGCAAGTCCTACTGACTTTTCCTTGTGGTAGGAGGAGAGGATATTGGATCTGAGTACGTGAGGGAGAAGCAAAAGGATATTCAGATTTCTGTTGCTCCTGATGATTTAGCTAACTGATGTAAAGTGGATGTTATATGGACCGATGAAAGTGTTGTTTCACCTCATGAAGTAAGCAACTTTTGGCACATCCCTGTATCCAGACCTAATGTTTGTATTTTACTTACATGTGCTCTAGAAATTATACACAGTTTGTTGCACAGGTTAATAGTGTTGATGATATCAGTGGGTTAGTTTTCTTTATAGAAGCGAATAAGTATTGAATTCTTGAAAAGGAATTAGCTGAGGAATATATAAAGGAACCGATTGTTCTATAATATGAATTTCGAAAATCTACATGGCCATGACATTTCATTTGGCTCAGTCGTCAGTACTCCCTCTGTTCACTAATGTAAGACCTTTTAGCTATTTCAATATTGACTATATATATACAAAAATCCGTGAACATACGTATTAAAATGCGTCTAGATAAATACGAATTAAGAAAAGCTAGGTACTCCCTCCAATCCAAAATAAGTGTCATGGTTTTAGTACAAATTTGAACTAAAACCACGACACTTATTTTGATCGGAGGGAGTATTATATTAGTGAACGGAGGGTGTAGTACAAATTTAAAGAGTTGATAATTAACTAATCATAATGATTTATTTGTCATGTTTCTCCTAGGAGAAGGGAAATCCTATCATTAGTAATTATTTTGTTTGTCAAAGTTGCACTATGCCACCTATTTCTTATGTTTCTAATTTTCTATTGGGGTACCTTCTCATACTTGCAATAGGATGGTGTTGTTGTTAATTAACAACTTAACATGGGACGAATCTCGGAGATATGGATTATACAATCCGTCTTGATCTTGAATCGCGTCTTTTCAATTTCGACTGAAATTGTTGTACAGTGATAAAAATAGTTTTTAATCACAGCTGAGAGGTGAATTTGATCTACAGAAGGAAAGGAACAATAAAAATATTGATCGTGAGACCAACCGTGGATGATTAGCCCTTGCCTGTTGGTGGCATATTTTTATAGAACTCCTTAGTGAAATTCACTTCCGGTGGAGTCAAACTATGGTCGCTAGGCGTGTCACGATGACCCTAACGGCCTAACCATTGGGCTACTGCCCGTTCCCAGTCTGAAAAAAGATAGTCGCGGCAGGGAAAAGAGAGGGGGCATAGAATTATCAATGATGATATGAAGGGGAAAACGCTTATTGTTTACATGTTGCATTGTGATCTATAATGATCAATTAAGACGTGCGTTGCACGTGCAGCCTAACTAGTGTTTATATGAAATCCGGTCGTGTTTGCACAAATTTCATCCGGTTTGTTGAAAAAGAGTTTGAAATGTATGCGGCTACGGTTGGATGGCGGCCTCCCACATCCATGTCTGCGGACTGGTCCCCCTGTCCGTAAACAGATGCGGGAGGAAATTTGCGGGTTGCTGTTGGAGATGCCCTAAAGCCTAAATGTTTTATAGTGGCATTGAATATTAAATCGTGAACCTCTTTTCAAACACTACTCAAAGCACTCAAACCATTTTTCGAAAACCATGTCTCAATTTCACTGAAGGACATTTTTGCTTAACTATGCACAACAAGTGTTTTTTAGCAAGATGCATGAAAAAACACTCTTGTGGCTTTATTTTCTTACCATCTCTAGGCTTTGCATCTAGTTAAGGTGGGTCTTGTGAGTACATAAGGATGGGCTAATTCCTTGCTAAAAACACTGTTGTGGCCATGTTTATATTGTGTTCCTATTTGTGTACTGCCTGGTTCTTACCATCTCTAGGCTTTGCATCTGGCAGGTCCTCTCCGTGGCTACTTGGTTGTTCGGTGCCGCTGAGCAAGCGATTTTTTTTTTTGAGGGCAAAGCATAGCTTTATTACTTAACGGTGCCCGACTCGATTAGCCGAGACACATGCAGCCACTTGGGCTGGTACATCAGACTCAAACTCCACATAGTGGTTCACTGGATACACCCGACCAACACTGGCCAGTTCATGAGCGATTGAATTTGCACTACGGCGACAAACAACTATTACATGTTTAGAAAACCACATCTTCAATTGGAACTTCGTGTCCTCAATGATGGCAGCATACGCGACGAGTCGACCTTCCGGAAATCCAAAGCCTCCGCCAGTAGCTGCGAATCGGTTTCAAATTCAGCCCGAACGACTCCCAGATCAGCAGCTAGGGCGACTGCATGGGACATGGTGATGGCTTCAGCTGCAAAAGGGTCCATGACATGCTCCTGCCTTCCAGCCCGAGCAGCGACTACGTCTCCATTTGAAGTGCGAGCAACTACACCCCACCCCGCATGGTCTTCTCCAGGGACAAATGACCCGTCCAGGTTGATCTTTAGTTCTTTACCATTCCTTCACCTGGTGGTCTCCATTTGTCAATACAAGGTTTCTTGGGCTCTGGAAAATAGACTTGCATGTATTCCAGGACGGAGCTGCGGGTACGACGAGCTACTTCTCCAGGAGATAGGGGTAATTCTCCCTTTCATAATTTATTTCTGTTACTCCACCACATCCACCAGAAGGTGAGTACGTGCATGCGCTTTGTAACATTCAGGCCCCATAGATATTCTAGCATTGCATGCACGCCTGTGATATGTTCTAGGTCCATTCTCTCCTTTTGCATTGCTAGGTCTCTCCACACCTCCTTGGCCATACTACATTTCACGAGCAAGCGATCTTGATTCGACGGCTACACAGCCAGCGGAGTGGGGCCTGTCCGTGCACTCGGTTTCTCGTCGTGGTGTGTCGGAGATTTCGAGTGGAGCCTCTCACATTTGCTATTACGCGGGGCCCGATGGATGATGGAGTTAGTCCAGTGTTCCATGCCTAAGATGCCGCCCGGTGCGACGGTTCATTAGCTGCTGGCCTTTTGTGTTCGGGTGAGCCGACACGCCCATGCGTCCGGGCATGTAACGTGTACTCTATTTGGCTGGGCTTCCGGAGACAAATCCAGCATGAATGTTTTGCAGAAAACCCCCCAAATATTTCCGAAATGACACTTTGGTACACATCCCGTGATGCTGCCCATTCGATCTCAGATCGACGGCCGAGATCGCGCGGGAGCACCTAATGTGGATGTTAGCATCACATGAATTCCGAAAAATTCCGAATGTTTCAAGATGCATATTTAAATGTTTCAAAAAATTCCAAAATAAATTGTGGATGTTAGCATCACATGAATGTACAATCCCTAAAAAATTCAAATCAAAATTCGAAATACACATTGAGAAACAAAAAAGACAAATCTAGCATGAATGTTTTGCAAAAAAAACCCCGAACATTCCTGAAATGACACTTTGGTCCACATCCCGTGATGCTGCCCATTTGATCTCAGATCGACTGCCGAGGTCGCGCAGGAGCACCTAATCCGAGGTGCTCCCGTAGCACCAGATATTCTCGGAGGTGAATATCTGGTGCTACGGGAGCACCTCACATTAGGTGCTCCCAATTTTCAAAATGCATATTTAAATGTTTCAAAAAATTCCGAAAGAAATTGTGGATATTAGCATCACATGAATGTAACAATCCCTAAAAATTTCAAATCAAAATTCGAAATACACATTGAGAAACACAAAAAAAACAAATCCAGCATGAATGTTTTGCAGAACCCCCCCCCCCCCCCCCCCCCCCCGGCGCGAACATTCCCAAAATGACACTTTGGTCCACATCCCGTGATGTTGCCCATTCGATCTCGACGGCCGAGGTCGCGCGGGAGCACCTAATGTGAGGTGCTCCCGTAGCACCAGATATTCTCCCCCCGGCTTCAACCCATTTGCCCCGGGTTGGCAACGCGATTGCTGAAAGTGCAACGGGTCGTTTATCCTGGGCTCGCGACATTGGACCTGGTGCATTCCATGCGGTGTTGCTTGCCTTGCTCGTACGGCACTGGCATTTTCTTTTTTTTTTTTGGTCCCACGTATCGGTGGCCTTCTGGGTTGCCCGAGCTTGTTCTTGCCTGCCTCATTGTTCGGCGTCGCCAAGTAGACTGTCCACCCACGCCCTTCATGTGCTACATCGCCTGCTAGAGAAGCACTTGCCTGGGAAGGAAAGAATTTCTTGTCGTTTACTGCCAATGGGCCTTTTGGTGCCTGTTCCGGGGTGTGTACCTTTCTCTTCCTCCCGGGTCACGTTTACTACACATCTAGTTTGAAATTCTTTCTCTATCGTCGGCTCTTCCTCCCGGGTCGCACGTGTGTGCGGCTCCCCAAACCCTAGCCCCCAGGACCTCAGATCCCCTTCCCCCGGCCGCTGCCGGTGCTGGCGCCGGCGGTGGCGGCCGCGCCCGACCGACGAAGGCGGCGGGCGCTGGCTGCGCCCTCTCGACGGCTCCTCTTCGCGCGGAGCGGGACGTCCCTGAGGCGGCCATGGTGGTGGGGTGTGGTTCACGGCGGGGAATGCGGCAGTGCGGCGACGTGAGCGGATCCAGGGGCGCGGCAGGGTGGCAGATGTAGGTGGAGCGCCGGCTCTGTTGGTGGCGGTGGCATGAGCTCAGCCATGATGGCAGCGGCGCCGAGGAGGCCCTGCCAGGAAGGGATCTTGGCGGGTAGTGGGTGGCCGGCCGCCGCCGTGTGAGGAGCGCGCGGTGATGCCCCGGTGGAGTTGGCGCCGGAGTGTGGCTAGAGGTGCGGGGTAGCTCCATTCTTGTGGCAGTCCCCTGGTGCGGGTGAAGGCCGACAGTGGTGGATCTGCCCTTGCATGGCTTGGTGGGATGCTACTGTTCCTTGTCTGTGTTGTTGATGGTGGTGTGGGTCACGTTCTCTCGGCTGTGAAGGTCGGGGAGGACCACGGCTGCGCGGCCTCGATGGCATTTTGCTGCGGTGGCGGTGGTGCGAGGCATCATGGACGGTACTGCCCAATACCTCGGAGGAGTGGAGTTGCGCGGCATTACGGATGGAAATCATGTCCGGTTTTGGCCGGGCCGGCGGCGATGGCACCCGTGGGTGTCATTCCCCTCCCTGGAGGTGTCGCTGAGTGTGTCGCCAAGTCCCTTGCTTGCTTGGTTTTGGCAGTTGTCTCCGGGCGAAAGCCTTGATTCGGCGCTGGATCGGCACGATGGCGGCGTCCTCGACGTCGTCTCTCTGTTGGGAGCATCGTGTCGGGAGACTTGGAGTTCCTATGTTGCGCTCCTCCGGTGTTCGCTGTTGCCCTGATCGTTCTTCCCCGGCGCAATGTACGGTCGTCGCCGGTGATTCCAAGACGGTGCCTTTCTCAGGTCGGGTCGAGTCCTGCCATCCTCTTGCCACCTCCTTTTGTCTTTAAGGGGGATGGTGCGTTGACAAGGGAAGCTTGGCGGGAGCGGCTGTTCTTCGGAGGTGGCCGACGTCGGTCGAGACGCGACGAGGTTCTCGGTTTTGGGTGGGCTCTTTTGCGTCGTAGTTGTGTTGTCGTGGGTGGCTGTTCTTGGACTAGCCAGATGTGGAGTTGCGCTACGCTCGTTGTTCGCAGCTGTCCTTGGACTAGTAGGATGTGGAGTTGCGCTACGCTCGTTGTTCGCAGCGAGTGATAGTCGTCTTGTACTTGCTATTCTCTTCTTCTATAAAGCTATGATACGCAATTTGCGTACTCTCGGAAAAAAATGCCTTTCTCTTCCTTTTTTCTCTATCCGAAAAAGACAAAACAATTGTACAAGCCCAGCCCAAAAAGACAAATAAACAAACAAGCCCAGCCCAAAAATATATACAACCAAAACAAAAAGAAACAAATAAAGGCAACAAAAGCCCACACTTAAGCCCATAAGGGGAAAATACAAAACAAGCAAATAGCGACTGCAAACAGGCCGAATCAGCCACAACTGACGTCACGAACTGAGACTTGGTTAAGTCTTAGTAGACTGAGTCCTAGCCACACCCTTTTTAAAACTTGCCCTCGGTTAAAAAAACATGAGAGAAGCATGAACTATTTAAAAGTAACATGCTCTTGATTGTCCATGTTTCCTTACTATTTGCAGGAGAACTATTTCATCAAAATCTAGGATGTATTTTGCTTGTTTCATGGGTACAAGGGGTTTAGCATACATACTACGAATTTCATGTTGTATAAAAAAAAATACCTTTTACTAAACACGGGACACCCGTGATGGCCTCGTGTGGTGCTTGAACACCAAAGATGTAGTATATCTACACGTTACCATAGGATGGTATGTGTAAACACGGAACACAGCCCATGAAAACATCACACAACTAATAAATAGAGTACTAATTTTGAAAGCTTATTTTCAAAAACTAAAATAAATAGAGTACTAATTTTTTTTGAGACATAAATAGAGTACTATTGAAATCACATGTGATGCTTTTCATAGATTTGAAGTTGTACAGAGAATGCAAGCAATTCGAGAAAAGAGGGAATAGGAAAACTGAACCATTTATAGAGAGCAGCTAGCGTTATTATTATTTATAAATATCGGGACAGGGAAGCGCAAATAACAACGAAACATAGGTCTAGGCGCACCTAAATTGAAAGAGAAAAAAAGTAGTTAAATATTTTTGAAACTTTTTGGCAACATACATGATCTAGCATACTACTTACAGTAAAAGTTTCAGGACAAAATGACTTGGCAAAATACAACAGAATCAGTTTAGCTCCACTTTTGTTTTTCTTGCTCGGAATACGACTTAGCTCACTTTGTCCCAGAACTTTAAACGTGAGTATTATGGTAGACTATGTTTGTCGCAAAAAAGTTTCACATCCTTATTAATTTTTTACTTTTTTTAAAAAAAAAATTGCTTAATCAGGTGCGCCTACACCCATGTTCAAAAAATCCACACTGGACGGGGAAGCATGAATCTTAATTGTCTTATAATTTGTGCTTCCAGTCTCGGAGCATAATTCAAGTTTCGAATCAAGTAAAGGAAAAAAAATAGTTTATGAATAACCTTAACTCCATAGCTTCTAGAATTCATTATCAGTGCTATGGGAATAGCTCTAGAAAAAGTTCAGCAAATATGACTTAACCCTAATTAATAAAAGCGCACAAACCTGCCAATGATTTCTTTGATATCAAAAAAAGCACATACAATGTTGCCCTAGAACATAAGCACATTCCATCTAAACGTGTGTGTACACACACATGATACATTAACTGAAAATTCCTTTGTTCCTTGCTCCGACTCGACTCATGTGACCATTCTTCAACTTTGGCCGCACAAGTCAGACCAGAGCCCGAGCACTCATAAAACCAAAGCCCTTTTGAGCTCCTTGGTGTAGTATATCTACACGTTACCATAGGGTGGTGGTGTGTAAACATAATACTCCAGTAAGCATCAGGAGGACATTATGATAGTTCACAAGAACAGAAGTTAAATGAGATACGTAGGTTTACCCATGTCCTATCGCACAACTTGGGATACATAGGTTTATGTCCTATCACACAACTTGGCTTCTGAAGAATTTCTCCCATCAGAACACCGGAAGCAAGTCATTGCTAGAGTATGGAATTTGCTTCTTAGAAGCTTCAGATGTGTGTTCAGAAGCTCATGCAAAGAAGAGTTCAATAAGAACCTGAGGAAAAGAAGAGCAGTCAAATGAATTATTTATATAAGTGTCTCATTGGAATTGTTTCCTTTCCTTCCAGCCGCAGAAAACAACTCACTCTTAAATGTCCTACAAGAAATGAAGCTAGTTACCTATCAGTAACAATACTAAACTGGGAAGCCTTTGGTTTTTCTCCTTTTTTTGACTTTTTTTACTGCCTATACTGTTGAGGAATTACGTGGTGAACAGGTGTTTACTTTAACTCGCTCGGTTGCAGAGTCTTCGGGAAACCACGTCGTATGTCCCTCCCCTTCTCCCAAATTCCAGTTTCCCTCAAAATCAAAAGAAAAAAAAAACTTATGGCCTTCTTTCACCTCAGCCAAAATACAATCGCTCCTGCGCAGATGCCGCCGATGGCTGGCCTCCCATGCCGTCGCGGCGGCACACCCCCTCCCCCCCCCCCCCCCCCCCCCTCCGCCACCCTCCCTCCACTGCCCCTCCTCCGCTTTTTTCTACCCCTCTTCGACCTCCGCTCAGCCATGGGCCCCTGGCTGCAAACCCTAGGCTTCGTTCTTGACCTCGGCCTGGTTGGACGGAGTGGATGGGCCTTGGCGGGTCTATCGCGTCCAGCAGCCGATATGGATGTTGGTGCGCTCCTGTCAAGAGGACACGGCAGGGGCAGAGGTTCTGTAGCTCGGTGTTATTTTCTACCGGAGAACCGGCCGGCTGCTGGGAGTCGCCACGGTTAGTCTCTCATCTCTTGATGCTTCCCTGCTATCCCATCGCCAATTTATTTGGTTGGCAAAACCATTAATCAACCTATCTCTGTTTCTATCTAATCCCCACAAGGATTGCGTAAAGTTGAACTAATTAGGTGAGCTCAAAACCCGTCTTCAGCTCTATCTATGTTATGCATTGATGTTGATTAAATTTTCCAGGTGATTTCAGCTGCTTACACGGTTGCAAGGTTAATTTATTAATTAGTACTCCCAAATAGAGGAAATATACTGAAATTTTAGTGTCGCCGTTGTAGCAGGTACCAACACAACCTCTCTGTCGCCACACCATAATCAAATTGGAGACGGCAGTATGTATGATGTAATTAAAGAGTTAAGGCCCCAAGTTTCCAAAGTAGCAGTAAAATAAACTAATCCACTAAAGAGTTTAGGCCCTAATTTCATCCATTATGTATCAGTTTCACCATAAGGAACACCAATAAGTATTCATGTTATCTACATTTTCAGATCTTTATTATTTAATACATACAGTCAGTAGAAAGTTAGAAACCTTGATTGTTTATCGACTTGCTATCACTTTGTAACTTAGATACTTGGTTAAAGTTTACACTTTGCAGGATAGAAAAAAGAGAGGGGAGGACTGGATCTCTCAACTCCCTGGCGGTAGCTCACCGGCTGGTCACACACGCCCCTTCACATGTTTTTTTTCAGGAATCGCCCCTTCACATGTGACAGCAGCAACACAATGGTATGATGCCATTGCGCCTCAGCTCGAATGCTCGAGCGATGCCATCGATTTATATAGTTGTAGTTGAGTAGCCCATTTTAGTTTTCAATTGAAGAATTCAGTTTAGATGCTAAATGTGTATATCATAGATATTAGGATACAGAGGTGGGAAAGGGCTCTACCTGCATGCTCGATTAAGACAACACCGTTCAAGTGAATTACTTTTGAACACGTGATTCCATGATGTTTATTTTGTTTTGCAACACAGGGAAGTTGCCACCTGATCCGTGATGTTTCTGGGCATTAGAGTTCAAGATACTACTTAAATCTATGTGGATTTTTTGTAGGACATCAGGCTGCATTGGCAAGCAAGAGAGATCTGTTCATTCCACCCGTTACATGTTGCTTTCTTGATCTGTTCCACTTGCAAGTGAAACACCCTTTATATGATTTTAATGTGATCTCTTTCAAATTCTTGGATTGACAGTTCATTTTCAATTTGCGGCCATTAACATATGGAGCATTATCTTTCATTGACGAAAATAGTCATATGGACTGATATCTTTCATACAGGAAAATAATATTTGCAGATCCTTAATTTCCTTATATTAGTAAAATTAAAAAGAAGCATCAATATTTGGGAGTTGATCTTTCTGTGCCCTTCACACTATGGCTTTTGTAAACAATAGATTGATCAAGCTGAAGGATGTCCAATTGCCCAAGAGATTGTGTACTTTTGCTCTGTATCCAGAATTAAATATAATGTATTCATTGTATTCTTGCGTCCACTAATTTCTTATTTTGTGCAGGTTTGCCAGACTTCTGTGTCAATCCAACTGGAGGTGGGAAATCGGGTGATAAATTGCACGAGGAATCATGGTAAAATCTCAAGGTTTCATCCTTTTTACTCCTGCAGTCATATCCTTGATTCAGAACTCACCAGAAAATGTTACAGGAGTAAGAAAGTTCAAAGGGGACTGCTTATCTCTAGGGGTTCTCTTGGATCTATTGAAGTTTCGTTAAATTTTGTTATTCAACTTGTGTTGTCCTCTTTAGAGCACATGTATTTTCTTCCTGCCCAATATACTTCTCGAAACTTTTCGTATTTAAGTGTGATGCATTGCTACCACTTCCAAGTGAAAAGCACCAAACATGTAGCCAACCCTGAGCTACTGGCTCCCCTGCCATTACACAATCTTACACACCCAGGTTCAGCTGGACAGTCTTCCTCTTCTGCTGTAATACCATGTGATACGGCACAGGACAATTTGCTTGCAACATCACCACCAGCAGAATTTGCTTCGGAGGAGAATGAAAAACTTCTGCCAAAAGAACGTGAGGTATAAATAATTACATCATATTTTATAGCATAATCAACAAAGAATACAATCTTGATCTCACCTTCATTCAGTTTTGACAGGTTTCTCTCACTGAAGAAATCCCAGAGGGAAAAAAGGAAAGGCGTTGGTAGCTCACTATCCAGGGACAAAAAAAGGTCAACATAATTTCTTTCTGAAGAACTATAAAATGGAAATTAAGAGGTTACATGTACTAACTTTGGACAATTTTTTCTCATGATACAGTCGCGCCGCAAAGCAGCTATTTACTCCGTACAACTGTGAGAATGCTGGTGGCAAACAAGACACATCCGAGACTGAAGCTTTTAAATAGCCAACAACATCAACATCAGCCTCTCCACATGAAAGAAGACCCAGCCGAGTACCAGTGTGGCTGCTAAATAAGCAACTGAATCATCATCAACTTCCTGAAGTTTATAGCTCTTTGCCCTTTTCCGCTATTGTTTTATTGGTCGTAATAATGACAACTTAATGTATCCCTGTATGTACTGTGCACCTATAACCTGGGTAGCACTTTGTTCTCTCTGTGTACTTTTAGACTATTGTTGCTTCGTCAGTAATAATAGTATGACTGCCCTGTGCACTTCATCTGCTACACAAATTAACTTTCTTCATCCAGCCAATTTACCTGCTTAATACAAGAAGAATACAGACACTTGGGATTTTTTTTTCCATGTTATAATAAATACTGATACCAATATCATTTGTTCACACCATTTGTAAAGGCAATGTAATAGTAAAGACTAGAACTGCAAGAGTGGTGCCAGTAGAAAACTTATGACACACCAACTGAAAATAGTCTGGCTTGGCAAGCACATATTTTATGTTCTGGTAACCGTTTTTTGATTAATCATCCTGTCCAGAGGAAGTGCTATTTGTTGCAGTGTAGATTAGCCTGCATGCAATAAAAAGAAAAATAAAAGTACTTATCCAAATATAAATGAGTCCTGCCACGGGCGCGGCGTGCGCCGCACTTCTTCGGCGCTAGTTTCTAATATAACTTCAAGTAAGCTGCTAAGATGTCCTGTAAGAGAATAAAATGACATAACAGGCCGCCCTCATAACACATAATTCAGAGATTTTCTTCTTCCTCTTGAGAAGCAGCAGGAAAGAAATAAACACTATGAATTCTTCACGGAATAAATCATGTCAAAATTGACTAAGCTCGTTTCAGTTAGTGGGCATATGCAGAATATCTTTTGGTAAGAAATCTGTGTTTACAAAATCAATGGTAAAAGTAAGTCATTATACAGAAAAATAACATTCTCTTGATAACTCCCGAACTTCAAAAATTCATCAGGCAATTGAGATCATTCATACAGAATCAAATAAACTGATGATGAAAACACAAAAATGGAAAACGCAAGAAACGAATCAAATGTTTTCATGAGAAAAAAACCCTGGATAGATTGCAACACATGGAAAAAATCAGAGCAATTAAATTCTCAAAACAACTCTAGCCAGGATAATTGGGTAGCTTCAGTGAAAAGGAGAAAAAGAAACCAAGAAACTAACTCATCCACTGTGAAGTATTGAAGTGTACAGGAAGAGGCAAGAACATCTAATGGTACTGGATGGTTGTATGAGAAGCAGAGCACGCGTATCTCTAGTTTTAGAAGCAAAAGTGTGCTACTCAATGCTACTCTTGTTCACTGTGCATCAGCCTAAACTAAACACCGACTTGAAAAAGACATCAAACATGTCTACTTCATTTCCGAAATAGTCAGTCTTTAGTTTAAAATTAGTGAGGTATCACAGAAATATTGTCTTGTATTAGCATCAATTCCATTGCCAGTAATTAAGTGATGTAGGCTATGTGCTTGTATTTCATCTCAGAAAGGATTAAAAAAAAAGCTGTTTTGTGTCGCTTCAACAAACATGCTGAAGAGGAAGATTGTAGTTACATGTGCTGCCTTGTAGAGTTGTAGTACTTACAGATGTCCTCCATGTAGTCGACAACAGCGGGCGCATTGTGGCCATCGAGCTCATTGTTGCAATCGAGCTTGTCGATATCATCCACGTAGGTGTCCTGCCATTAACACGCAAGCAGACTTCAGATTTGTAATAAAGGTGTCCTTCCATGTCGCTGGTTTACAGGGGGGAAATACAACAGTCTCCCCCTCCATTTCCTAACAAAAAGAGCTAGCCAGATAAAAATTTCACAAACAGTATCCATAGGAAAAATAAAACTAATTTGTAATTTCACAGGAAATGATCCTTGTAGAATACATACAAACCATAATCAAGCCAACCATTTTATAATGATATGTTAAAAAACTTTAGTTGTGCTATTACTGACACATGTTTCGATTGGTGAATAAGAAACTTAATGACGACGCCTGTTGTTTGAGGATGAAAATGGTATCTCTCCATAGAACAATTGCTTCAATTCTTTCAAAATAGAACCATACAGCAAAAGGCTTCAGAACACGAGGGGTCAACATACTCTAAATCAGTTCATAAAATCTGAAATCTAAATCCATGCCATATACATTCAGCGTCTACTACCATGATGAAATTGCAGCTAGAAGCAAGAAAGTATTACACTTCAATGACTGAGAACTTGAACGAGGAATGGTGGAGAAAAGTAAAGAACTAACCTCCAGTTGGAAGGGCATGAAGATGCCAGCTCCTTCTCTGCTGTATCTTCCTTAATATCCATTCGACTGAACATGTATGTTCCAAAGCTGGAAAGAAAAGAAATTTACAAATATGCGCATTGGCACACATATCCATTCCACTGAACATATGCAACCCATATCTGCAAAAAATAGAAATTTAGTACATATTCACAAAGAATAAGAACAGCACATGGTCACTTTCTGGTCTCAATATCCAGAGTCTCATGTTGGATACATTTTATTAATTATGTTCAATTTCACAACTAAGCAAAACAAATTAATCCACAGAGATGTGATGGCTCTAAATAGGTAAAATGGCTCACAAATCTAACGAAACAAAAACTACGAGATTGTCTTGAAGGACCATTATGTATAGTTCTCCTGTGATACATCCTGGACCTCACAAATGCCTTGTGTTAAAATTAAAAGGTGAATGCTCTAAATAGGATCCTAGAGGAAAGGAAGAATAAGTAGATCCAGGATGCAGTGGAGTGAATGTGTGATGTATAGATAAAAACTCTAATAGTAAAGCCTCCTGAATCCTGATTCACTCAAGGTGCACAAGTTGTAGGGCTAACAATCGGCTCGTCTAAAAGGGACATTTCCCTATTTTTGTCCCCTTACATTGTTTTTATGCAAGTGTTTACAGAAGAATTTAAGAACAAACAAATTTTATGTAAGTGCTTTACAGAAGAATTTAAGAACACGCAAGTTAATTTCATTCTTGGAGAGGTGCGGACTGCAATAAAAGCTAAAGACCAGGGAACACTAACACTAACAGGCGTCGGTACCGTTAGTTTGATGGCCTGTCAGTATAACCAACTGGAGTTAATCATCAGTTTTATAGTAAAATCTTGGGCAAAAGTGTTATCTCCAATAGATCGAGGATGACACACATCAGAATCCTTACCGGACCGTACTTTGCAATTCGAGACGAAGACCCCCAGACCGAGAATCTTGCAGCCACTTATTCGAGCTTGGTGCCACAACGCAAGCGCTAACATGAGACGATGTGTCCGTGCAAGAAGTGGAGCAATGGAAGCGTCCAGGCCCAAGACCAGCAGGCAGTGGTGCGTGGGGAAGTGCGGCAGCGTGGCGTTTGCTGCCCTGAGCCGATGTGACGGCGCGATGCGTGCGCTCTTCCCTGAGCCGGGCGAAAGAAGTCCACATAACCCCCTGGGGTTGCACAAACCGGCCACTCCACCCCCTGAAGTCTAAAACCAGTTTCTTAATCCCCTAACCTTTTCAATACCATTTAAACAACCCCCTAAACCAGATTAGAGCGGTTTTAGCAGGCTGCTTTGCCCGCGTGACAGGAGGGGTGCCAGGTTAGCTAGGTGGATGCACGAATCCTTTGGAATAGGTGGGAACTGGCACTGGAAGTTTCTCCTGCTGCCCATTCTCCATCCACGAGCACCACTGCTGTCGTCGCACACCGGCAGAGCTCAAGCTCGTGGTGTCCTGCACTCAGGATATTGGTAATTGGCTTAGACAAATCTGATGGCTAAGCTACAACTAAGTGTCCAATCAAAACGTTGGAAAAGCAGCAACTTTCTATGTAGAAAGGCTATAATATAAAGATGAAATAAGAGGTAATTCAGTTGTGAGTTGATAATCTGTATTGCTGCATACATGTCATTAATGAGTGCTCCGACAAAGAGATCTGGCTAATGCAGAAAAAGCAGCAGCAAGATCCTCTACCGAAGCATGCCAATCCTGTCCTTCTTGGTTTTCACATAAAGAAAAAGGCCGAAGCACTTGACATGTCAGTTGCTGTTCTTCACTTGGAAAAGCAAAGTTCAGACTGAATGTACTCTGTTTCTAGACTGAATATACTATGTTTTCAAACTGAATGTACTCTATTTTCAGATTAAAAGTGGTCTGATAATTCAGCATCATTGTTTTCAAAACTTGGCAAAGATCAAACATGACAGAAATATATGACATACACATCAGAGGATAGAGTAAATGGCATAATGTCATGATCAGGACTTGGCAAAGATCAAACAGTTAACATGTCAAACATGACATATAAAGAGTAAATGCCATAATTGTCATGATCAGAACTTGGCATAGATTTCAAACCCTAGCTGGCTGGCCCCAAACGCCTATGTCCACTACCCTAACCCCAGCACCAAACAGCCGCAATCTTCCCAAAAATCAAAATGTTACCAACGCTGTAACATTGGGAGTGATCGGGATGGGTCCTAACCTGCTCGTCGTCGTGTGTACTCTTATCAGGCGGCGATCACCCCATCGACCCGCTGCTGCGTCGTCATAGACGGAGAAGCCGAAGCGGTGCAATCTGGGTCGAGGTGGGGTTCGAGGGGTCATTTGCTCGGCAACTAGCGACGCCCAGGCCACGATGGCAAAACACCCTGCTAAAACTCACTCTAATCCAGTTTAGGGGGTCGTTTAAATGGTATTAGAAAAGTTAGGGGATTAAGAAACTGGTTTTAGACTTCAGGGGGTGGAGTGGCCGGTTTGTGCAACCCCAGGGGGTTATGTGGACTTCTTTCGAGCTGAGCACGACGGCGTCCACCAGAGGCGGTGAAGGCAGCGGTCGGCAGCAGCCCATGGGTGCACGGAGAACTGCACAAGTTTGCAGAGAACGACGACCCAGTAGTGGCGCATCATGAGCGATGCGATCATGGCGGTGCCAAGGGGTTATAAGGGAGGGGGGGAGCGAACGGATGTATGGGGAGTGGAGCCATGTGTTGGGTTCGTGTGTTCCAACCAACTTGTATTTTCTCGGTTTTCTTTCTGTAATTTCATGGGTTCCAACCAGCTCGTATTTTCTAGGTTTTCTTTCTGTAATTTTCTTTGCGCTGCTGTGTGGATGGATTGTGGGTAGGAAAGGGGAGTGGAACCATTGCAACAACCGCAGACTCCCCTCTAATAGTAGAGATTTGCCCACTTTTAGCACCCGTCTTGAAAATCCAGCTCTAAGATACAACATTGCTGCACCAAATGGTGTTTCTATCCGATAATTTGCATAATCACTAATTTCACTATACATTATATGAACGTTCCAGCTTTTCAAACCATTCAGGCTTTTACCAGTTAAACCATATCATAATTTCATCAAGATTCTAGTCCATCTAATAAAATAAAAGCACCTAAGAAGCTATGTATACAGCAACGGCAGCAAATATAGTGATACAACATACTGAAAGGAAATGAGCACTACTACCCAAAAACTAACATAGCTGAAGTTGTAACTACTAAATACTGATGGAAAGGGGAAGACACACAGTTCCAATCCTCTAGGAAAGACCAGTTTATTTGCTCCCCTTTCACTAAGTTACCTTACAAGACACACTGGATGTCATCCATGATGAACTTGTAGAATTTGGACCTATGGTTGACCATAACGAGTCCAGACTTCTTGTGACGCACTACCTCCACACCAGACATCACAGCACCCGTGTCAGTCGGGTTGCCAGTGCGTTGGTCGAAACCAAACTCAAAGACTTTGGTGATGCAAAACCTCCCAGCTCCCAAGTACACAAAGCTGCAATCTAGCATCCTCCAGTCCTCAGGCAGATCAAGGTCTGGCCAACTATAAACCAAAGGCGGCCCACTGTCCGAGCGTAGAGGGGAGACATCCATTGCACAAAAGTTGTGTTCATCATTGTCAACGCCAAACAAGAGGTTGTCGAGCTCTGGCACATGCACGGCACGATTGTAGAATGGCAGTTTCCAGGGGCCGGCCTTGAACCACTTGCGACTGGCCGTGTTGAAGCAGTAGGTGTCGAGGCTTGGTTCTCCTCCAGAGGAGATGACAAGGATCGAGTCACCTTCAATGTGAAGCAGCGCATGGCAAATGATAGGGCGCTCGTCAACATATGCAGGTGGTGACGGTAGCCGGTGCCAATGCCAGCCTTTCAACCTCCCGCCATTGGAAGGGTCGCTGTACATGAGTGCCTCGAAGTTGCAGGGATTGCAGCTGACTGGGTACCTTCCCATAAGGTAGAAGACATCAGCACGCTCTGGGTCGGGCGCGTCCGGATTAGTGGTGGAGAAGCCGATGGGCCTGCTCCCCTTGGGACTGTTGAGGCAGGGAATTGGCTGGAGGGAGCCGTCGTCCATGTCGTATAGGACGGTGTGGCCCGCGGCGTCCACGCAGAGGATCTTGCTAGCACCACCGATGCTTGGTTCATAGAAGGGCAGGAAATCGAGTCTTTTGTCGTCTGAGATGGACAGTTGGAATCCGAGCCTGGGCGGAGGCATCCGCGAGATGCTCTCCATCCATGGTGGCGCCACGGCTGATGATGGCCACTCCATATTAAACTTAGATTTTGCTGCTGCCCGTGCTTCCGCGGTGGATCTGTAGAAGAGGTGCTCCTCGGGCTTGATGCGGCTCACCGCATACGAGCTGACACTGCCATACCTCTGCATCACAACATTCAGGAACTGTCGCGCCTTCATTTTATTTCTCCCCACTCCTCCTGCAAAACAGAGATCACGAATCAGATGATGAATGATACAAACAAGGAAATAAAAGACGAACGTCCGTCCAACGGGCAAGAGAAATAAGGAGTAATACCTGCAGCAGACAGATCGATGTGTCTTCCCCTTCAATTCCACCGAATCGAAGGTGGCGCTTGCGGCGGGGGCGGCAGCGGCGGCGGCGGCGGCGATAGGATGTGGCGGCGGCGGCGGCGGCGGCGGCGGGCCTATGAAGAGAGGTCTCGCACAAAAAGACCCTTATATACAAGTAGCGCACACGCCCACATCATTCTAACGGGCTAGCCCATATAAGAGTTCTACATTTTGTTTTTTCAGAAGCCCCTCCACTTATACCCCTCAAAAAGCAAAAAGCCCCCTCCGATTTTGGGAAGCTTCCCACCAGGTCTTTTTTTCATTTTCTTTTTTCCTTTTTACTTTTCTGTTTACATTTTCTTTTTTCGTCTTCATTTTTTATTTTTTCCGTTTCTTTTTTTCAAATGCATGAACTTTTTTTAAATTTGAAAACTTTTTGCAAAATCGTGGACCTTTTGCCCGCCCATGAAGCGCGGCGCGTGAGCGCTGGCTCCCTTACCTCGCGCATAAAGCGTTGTGGAGGATGTCCCCATCTTCTTGGCGCATGAGCTATATCTCGCTTATAGCGAGATGGTAGGTCCCCTCGTCTGAAGCGCCCATGCCTATGGGTCGGCCTAGTAGTGGGTTTTCTTGTGTGCGCGTTTGTTCACCCGATTGATCGATCGCTGCTGTGTTTATTCAGTTTTTTGTTTATTCTTTGGTTTTTTATTTCTTCACCGGTTTTCAATGGTTTTATTTTTTTCTGTCGTACGTTCATTTTTTTTGTTTTTTCATAGGTTTGCCCTTTTTATTTCTTCGTTATACTTTGATTTCTTTTTTCCTTCTCTGTTTTTTTTCTACGGTTTTCTTCGCTTTTCTTTATATTTCTTTGTCGGTTTTCATTAGTTTTCTTCAGTTTTCTTTGTTTATTGTTATTTTTTCTTTTTCGTTTCCTTTTTTTCAACACAAGTCTACATTTTTGTTACACGTAGTACATTTTTCATGTACGTTAAGAATATTTTTTAATACAAATTTAACATTTTCCAAATACCTCATTAACACTTTTTTTCAAATACATGTTTTGATGTCTATTGTTTTCATACACATTGTAAATTTTTTGGTATGCATTTGAAACATTTTTTACACACGTTTAATATTTTTCAAATACACTATTAACTTTAAAAAATATATGTTTTGATACACATTGTATATTTTAGTATACATCTAAAACACTTTTTATACAGGTTTAACTTTTTTCAATACAAGATTAACATATTTTTCAAATATATGTTTTGATGCTACTTTTTTCGTATGCATTGTACATTTTTCTTATACATCTGAAACATTTTTTATACACATTTAATATTTCTTTTTTGAACTAGGTAACTGTCTGTGCATTGCAACGGGGCATACATATTTTCGTGGCGACATTGTCAACTTACTTTTACTGTTAAGTCACTTCCCCTCTCACTCTCTGCAACCTCAAAATGCTACCGCCGCACTACACCCCATATACACGTATGTCCCACGCCCTCGCTCTAAGATCTACCAGCACAAGCTAACAATGCCTGATTTCTGCCGCACTCCGGAGCTGAATGACTTCCCCAAGTTATTGTTGTGTAAGATTCTTGCAGACAATAATGTCGTCGATGCCATCACCGCCTTGTGACCTCAGGCGTCCAGAAAAACGCATCCTTCAGCCACCGCCACACCACCACGTTATTCCACTGACATCCGCCCCCTCAATGGCTGCCTCCAGGCCTCTTCAGATGCTTCCTGCGTGCTCCTTGACCAGCCGCTTTGTGTTCTTATGTCATCGCCGCCCCATGTCGTTCCAAGAGAGAGATCGAGACGAGAGAGAGGACGGAGGCTTAGAAAACTATGTAGCGTTTAACATGTAAAATTTATCAGAAGCTAATGCGCAGCTGCAAAATCCTCTCAATCAATTTTCATTTAGTCATATGTGCTAAAGCAAACCTTACCGACCTTATTCGCCAAAAGGTTGGAAAGACAAATGTGCTAAAGAAAAAAAATTAATATCTTGCAAAGCAGGAGGAAATCATATAGGCACCAGCATCTGAAACTGGAATTATAGGAAGAATGGCAAACATACCATGTAAACTGGCCCTGTTTCCCACAATCCCACTTTCCAGTTCCCACAAAACATGGATCATACTCAGAAAACAAAGCACCAAGTTTACAGGGGCTGTGGCTATACTACATGTTCAACTTGACAGTAAAGAGCCATCACCCATCGGCCGTCCGGGCCATCATTTGGCATTTAATAATTAGTACACAAGCATATCTAAGCTTTACACGTTAATCACTAGGCCAGTACAGAACACACTTAGGACATCTCATTTGATCCTGATGTTTCTAAGAGAGTAGCTGTTTTCAATTTTGGTTATCAAAGTACCCCAGTGGCTTCATTGAAGAATCAACACTACTCGGAAAGAACTGAGCACAACCCATTGAATAAGAAGGTAGTACCAAACGAAGATATTTCATCTTCAATTCACTATAATGTGCAATCACTAAGCATAGGTGGGAGAGAGGATCAGACATGTACCCAGTCACTAAGCATGGGTGGGAGAGGATTAGACATGTACCTTCACCTCCTTTCTCGCCGGATTCTTATCCTCCTCATCTACCCACGCCAGATTCTTGTCCTCCTCCTCCTCCGCCGGCTTCTTCGAGCAGGGAGCAGGGGTGGTGCCTGGGGAGATAGAAAGGCAGCGCACACTGGGAAGAGCGGGGAGCAGGGGTGGCACCGGCAAAGATAGAACGCAGGGATGAGCAGGACGCCTGCCTGGCCGTGGCGAACAGTGGTGTGCCCTATCGGATGGCAACCGATTCGCTTCGTTGTGATTCCCTCCTGTTAACAGGCTAGGCAGGACAAGTCTGCAATGCCTGCTTCATTTTTGCGGCTCACCACAAGGCCGTTTAGTTGCTTTTTGCAGCGCAGACAAAGCATGCTCGCGGATGTCCACGTCCGCCTGCATCCTGATGCGTGGAACTGCATCTCTCCTAGAGAAAACAAAGAGACGCGAGAGAATGCCCTGATGGTCTGAGGAGTTAGTACGCAAGTAAAATTGGTAAAAGGGACAAGAGCCAAAAAAAAATGTTTTTCCTTGTCATATCTTCTTTTCTCTGACAAGCAGATTTAACATATCTTTGAATGCTTCTCAACAAATACTTCAACCAAGTTCTAGAGATAATAGAGGAATAATAATTCATTGGTTAAGAACGTTGCCTGCCAGGCCACTTTCCTAGTTTATAAACTTGAAGAGTAATACATATTGGAAGGAATGAGCGCAAGTTACATCCACATTGATCTGGCTGCTGCAAAGTAGAAAGGGGCAGGCTGCCAGCTTATTTTCTCCCTTAAATTTTAGAGCCTGTTCAGTTCAGTTTGATGGAGATTGCAAGAGGTTGAGCGGATTTCATTCCGCAAGCCAAAGCCCCCCTAAATCCGCTCCCATCGCCTTCGAGAGAGGATTAACCGAAGACTTGGTGACTTAAAGAACACACTGGATGCCGGCATAGCTGATAAAGGACTTGTGCTTGATCATTTCGAGTTCAGAAGATCCTCCGTGGACCACCTCCACACCGGTGAGCACAGCCGCTGTGTTACAGGGATTACCCTGAGCGTCTTGATCCCCGGTGTCAAATTTTTTGAAGATGCAAAACCTTCCAGCTCCAAGGTACAGTAAGCTACCCCTTATCTGCACCCATCCATCAGGCGTGTCGAGGACCTGCCAGTTATGCAGCAATTTGGGAGCCCTGCCAAGGTTGGAGAGGTCCAATGCGCACAAGTTGTAGTTCTTGTCTCCAGTCATACCAAACCAGAGGTTGCAAAGCTCAGGGACATGCTCAGCCCGTCCATGGAATGGCAGGGTCCAGCGGCCAGCCTTTTCCCAGGTGCAGCTAACCGTGTCGAAGCAGTAGGTGCCGATGAGCCCAGCGGAGGACACGCAGATGGTCGAGCCATCACCCAGCAGCATGTAGGACTGGATGGCTGTGCAGTTATAGGCTGGGTCGTTAACGTAGGGCGGCGGTGGGAGCCGGTGCCACTCCCAGCAATTCTTGCCGTAGACGAGAGCTTCGAAGTTGAATGGATTGCGGGCAGCGGGAAATCTATCCATGACGTACAAAGCTTGGTCGCCCCTGGTGTCCGCACGAGTGATAGACAAGGAGACGGGGCTGTCCCCCTTGGGTTCGTTAAAGCAGGGAACGGGCTTGACGGAGCCGCTGCTGGCGTCGCAGAGGATGGTGTTGCCCGCCGAGTCCACGGAGAGGATCTTACCATCGCCGCCGCCGCCGCCGCCGCCTCGACCATAGAAGGGCAAAAAATCGAGCCTTGGGCCATCTACGCGGTATGCTTGGAATCTGAGCCTGGGCGGTGGCATCTTCGGGGCAACGGCTGATGATGGCGGCGTCATATTTTCCTCCTTGGGTTGCGCTGCTGCTGCTGCCTGCGCTTCCGCCGTGGATGGGTAGAAGAGTTGTTCCCCGGGCTTGATGCGACTCACCGTGTACAAACTACCTCTGCCAGACCTCTGCATCACCACATTCACGAACTGCCGAGCCTTCATTTTAATTCTCCCCACTCCTCCTGCAAAACAGAGATCACGAATTAGATTACATATTAGTACACAAGATTCTTCCACAATATCTACAGAAACAATTTTAAATACCAAATGGAAAAGAGAAAGAAAGAGTAATACCTGCAACAGTACTTGTTCCTTGGGACTAATCGAAGCTGGCGCTGTTGGACGAACGGCGGCGGTGGCGGTGGCGGCGGCGGCGGCGAGATCGGGATGGGGATCTAGGTCTAGCCGTCATGCCCTTTCTTCTCTTCTTGTTATGTGGATGGATAACCCACGGGTCGGCTGGGCCATATTACCATGGATCGGCCCACAAAGTTTTTGCCCCAGTTTCTGTCCTAAATCGCCTACGTACTCACATTCCGATATGACGCTCTTTGCGGAACATTGCCGCTGAAACGCATCGGCAGCGAGCTAGTAGAGATGCCATATTACCATGGATCGGCCCCCAAAGTTTTTGCCCCAGTTTCTGTCCTCGACACCGCCAGAGCTATAAATCGCCTACGTACCCACATTCCGATATGACGCTCTTTGCGGCAAATTGCCGCTGAAACGCATCGCAGCGAGCTAGTAGAGATACCATATTGAGTAAACCCATATTGAGCCGACCCATTTTAGCGGTAGCAACGTACACACGGTTTTGGTTTTGGGAAGAATGTTCCTGACCAGTTTTTGGGAACATTCTAAAATGTTCCAGAACTGGCTTCTTCTCTTTTATCGTATCTTCACTGGTTTAATTTTTTATTTTTATTTTCTTTTATCGCTGTCCATTTTTCTTTTTTTCTTTCTCTTTACCATTCAAATATTTCAAAAATGTTTGTGATTTTATAAAAAATGTACTCAAATGATTAAACTATTCAAATCATGTTTTTGTTTTGAAATTTTGGCTGGAATTGTAAAACAAATTTCTGTTTTAAAATATTTTCACAAATTCAAAAATTGTTTGTGTTTAAAAAATATCATCTTTTCAAAAAAGTGTTCAGGATTTTCCAAAATTGTTCAGAAATATAAAAAATATGTATTTTCCCAAAAAAAAGATTCATGTTTTCAAATAAATGTTTGGGAATTTCAAAAAATATTCCCATTAACAAACTTTCTACACAAATTCAAAATTTGTTCTTGTTTTCAATAAAATGTTAATATTTTAAAAGCCTATTTGGGAAATTAAAAAAATGTTTGTGTTTTAAAATTTTGTTCAGTATTGTAAAAAATCACGTTTACAAAATTTTGTTAACAATTCAAAATATGTTCATATTTTCAAATTAGTTAAGTACTGTAAAAATTGTTCCCATTTTCAAAATTTTGTTCACAATTCAAAATGTGTTCACATTTTCAAAGAAATGTTTGGGAATTTTAAAAATATTCCCATTCTAAAACAATTCACAAATTCAAAATGTGTTTGCGTTTACAATAAAATTTTAATGTTTTTGCAAATTATTAGGGAACTTTCAAAATGTTTGTGTTTTTTTAAAAAATCAGTATTTTAAATAATGTTCATGTTTTCAAAATTTTGTTCACAATTCAAAGTATGTAAATGTTTTCAAAGAAATATTTGGGAATTTCAAAAAAATATTCTCATTCTCAAACTTATTACACAAATTAAAAATGTGTACGTCTTTTCAACAAAATTTGAATGTTTTTGAAAAACATAGGGAATTTAAAAAATGTTCGTGTTTTCAAATTTGTTAAGTATTTTAAAAATTGTTCACATTTAAAAAAACAATTATCAAACTTTTTTTACAAATTCAAAATGTGTTCGTGATTTCAATTAAATGTTAATGTTTTGAAAATATTTGGGAATTTTAAAAACATATTTGTGTTTTCAAATATGTTCAGTATTCTAAAAAATGCTGACGTTTTCAAAATTTTGTTCACAATTCAAAATATGTTCATGTTTTCAAAGAAGATTCATGTTTTCAAATAAATGTTTGGGAATATCAAAAAATATTTCCATTCTCAAACTTATTTCACAAATTCAAAATGTGTTCGTGTTTTCAATAAAACTTGGATGTTTTCGAATAATATTCAGGAATTTTAGAAAATGTTCATGTTTTAAAATTGTTCAGATTGTAAAGGATGTTCACGTTTTCGAAATTTTGCTCAAAATTCAAAATTTGTTCATGTTTTCAAATAAATGTTTGGGAATTCAAAAAAAGATTCCCACTCTCCAACTTATTTCACAAATTCAAAATATGTTCATGTTTTCAATACAATTTGAATGTTTTTGAAAAAAAAATTGTGAATTTTAAAAATGTTCGTGTTTTCAATTTTGTTCAATATTGTAAAAAAATGTTCGCATTTTCAAAATATAGTTCAACAATCCAAAATATGTTCGTGTTTTCAAAAAAATATTCACGTTTTCAAAAATTGTTACCAAATTAAAAAATTATCTACGATTAAAAAATGTTTTTATGTTATAAATAAAGGAGCGACAGAAAAAGTTGCTTCAGTAACTGCATCACTACAGTGTTTTTCCGCTGGCTACATTTTCTGTCCCAGTCGCTACAGTACGCTGTAATTAGGCAGCTCGTGCGAATGGCTGCCTATTGACACAGAATGCGTCACATAGGAGCTCCACCTATGCTGCAGGTGTCCTATTTTTCTTTTTTCTATTTTGTTTTTATGGACCGGTTTGTTTGGTTTTATTTGGTTTTCTCTTTTTATATATTTATTTCCTTTTCTTTTTCCTTTTTTCCTCAAATGCATGAACCTTTTTGAAATTTCGGTTTTTATTTGGTTTTTGGATGGTTCAATTCAAAAAGCCTGTTCAACCTCATATCACCTAGAACAGGTCAAGGGTTAATGAAAGAAAAATCAAATTCACAAACTTTTTTCAAATTCATGAACTTTTTCTCAATTCGTGACCTTTTTTCAAGGTTGTGAACTTTTTAGAAAACCCCATGATTTTTGTTCAAATCTATGAACTTTTTTTCCAATGCATGTTTTCATTTCAAATACACGGATTTGTTTCAAAATATGCGAACTTTTGTTTAAAATCCATGAACATTTTTCAAAATTGATGAAATTTGTTCAAATTCACTAACTTTTTCTAAATTTTCAAACTGTTTTCCACATTCGTGAACTTTTTGCAACCTGTGAACTTTTTTCAAATCCAAGTTTATTTTTACAAAATTTTCAGATCGATTTCTTTACAAAATTCAAACGGTGAACGATGAGATGTGCGACCTTGCACCCCGCGTATTTGGCCCAGGCAACTGGGGCATGGCAGCGCTGGTGGCGAGTTGCCGCACAAGGCGCCAGACAGGAACTCTCATCTTACTTACTATGACCTGTAACATGTAGTGTCGCCTCAAGGAATCTCTTTAGTGGGCCAGCCTAGTCGCACGGTTTTGTTCCGGTTTTCCTCCACTATTCTTTCGTTTTTCACTTTGTGTCTTTTGTTCATTTCATTGGTTTTCGTGCGTTTATTCACTGGTTTTCTTTGAATTTTATTTTCATTTTTTTCTAATTTTATTTTACCTTTTTTCAACACATGTCTACTTTTTTCAGTACACATTGTACATTTTTCAAGTACTAGTTGAACATTTACTTTGGTACACGTTACTCTCAAAAAGAAATTGATACGCTTTTAATGTTTGTCAAATACATAATGTATTTTTTCAAATACCTGTTTCAAGCATTGTATTTAAATATGTGTTAACTATTTTTCAAATACATCTTGAACATTTTTCCAATGGCACAAACCATTTAAAAGGGCACGCAGACATTTTTTTACATTTTATAAACATGTTTGAAAAATATCATGATTTTTTTAAGTGTGTGACCATTTTTTATATGTCACGTACATTGTTTTTATGGTACAAAGCATTTTATAAACTTGGCGAACCTTTTTTTACATTGTATAAACTTTTTTTAAATGTCACAAACATACCTTTGTAAGGCGTGAACATTTTGAAAAAAAATGTCATGTACGTTTTCTTGAACGCTGTTAAGATTTTTATTTAATTGTGCGGATATTTTTTATACACTGCACTAATATTTTTAAATGCGTTATCAGCTAGTTAAGTAAATTAATTTTTTCAATATATGTTATTTTTAAAATACTTTATAAATGTGAACAAAATTAGAAAAGGAAAAGAAAAAAACTAACCTAGCACTACTTGGGTTGGCCCATCGTATGCTCGCTTGAGGCGATGATATGATCCATATCGCTACAAGCGATATATAGGAGCGCCTCGTCGACACCCCGACTCAGCGTCAGCCGTCGGAAATTCCTATTGGACGCATTCTGCTTCAAAATGTCATGCCGCCGCACACGCGATCGACTAGATGGACCAAGACGGGCAGGCCCGTTTAGAAGATAGTCGCGCGCGTTCCACCGATCCTGGTTTTGGGAACCTTATGGAAGGTTCCAGTCGGTTTTTTCCAGTTTGGGAACCTTCTAGAAGGTTCCTGAACCGGTTTTTTTCTTCTTTTATTTTGCTTTTTACCTTTTTATTTTCTTTTTCTATTTTTTTCCTTTTCCTTTTTTTGTTTCTCTTTTTCTTTTTTTTCTTTTTCATTTTATTTTTCTTTTCGACAAATTTCCAGAAATGTTTGAAACGTTCGCGTTTTAAAATTTTGTTCACAAATTCTGACAATTTTGTGGAATTTAAAAATGTTCCTGTTTTCAAATTTTTGTTCACAAATTTTAAAAATGTTCATGTTTTGGAGATTTGCTTGCATATTAAAAGAATGTTCGGGAACTTCAGAAAATGTTCACAATTTATAATTTTGTTCACGATTTGAAAATTGTTCATGTTTCAAAATTTTGTTCTGAAATTCAAAAAAATTGTTTGCATTTTTATTTTTTGTTCAAAAATTTAAAATATGTTTGGGATTTTAAATAAAGTTCTAGCTTTACAAATTTGTTCAGAAATTCAAAAAATCTTCAGGTTTTCAAATTTTGTTCGCAAATTCATAAAATCTTCGAGTTTTGAAATAATTGTTCCCAATTTTGATAAATGTTTCTTCCTGTTTTTCAAAAAAAATTGTGTTTTTTACAAAATTGTTAGTAATTTTGAAAAATGTTCTCGTTTGCAATTTTGGGAATTTTGTAGCAAACTTAGTTTTATCGCTGTCGTTGTTATTTCTTCTAGTGTTGCGCTGCAAATTTAGCACAAGAGCTAGTTGGCCACTGCGGCTAGCATAGCGTGCACAAGACCGTGAAGTCACTGGTTCGAATCCCAGCGCTAGTATCGTATTGCTTTTTTCGCGTTTTGCCCGTGACATAGGAGCTCCCACAGCCGTCAACAAACAAGTCGTCGTGCGGATTGAGCCTAAGACAACCAACATGGCGAGCAGCCTCGGGTACTAGCACTACTTCCATCCGAACATGTTCTATTGGGTTACTCACAGCATACACAACACGTAAGTACATGCTAAGAATTTTATCGATCAACCTCAGTTCCTAAGAGCATAACACCATGCAAGTACGCGTGCTAAGAAATTTGGTGGGTAATCAGTCTTAATGAAAGGTTATGAGATTATGAGGTATTGTTAGGATTTTTTTTCCCGAATGATAAGTGCCACACGTGTGGCACAAAGTAACACCGCCCTGATATTTTTACAACTAAAATTACCATCCGAAAGAAAAAACAAAACCCTCAAAAAAACTAAAACTTGCCATCAAACAGAAAATCACCATACTTCACAACTAAACTTGCCATCCATGGGTAACTAAAGTTGCCATCAAAAAACATCAGTGCGGAATTGCTTCGTACCACACGTGTGACACTTATCAGGGTCCTTTTTTGTTTACTAAATGCCATAAAATTTGAATTTTATTTTCTATTTTGAGAATAATTGAATTGGCGCCGATTGGATGGTTTGCCCCGCTTGTGCGTAGCGTGACATAGGAGCTCCCACAGCCGTCGACAAACAAGTCGTCGTGTGGATTGAGCCTGAGACAACCAACGTGGCGAGCAGCCTCGGGTACTAGCACTACTTCCATCCGAACATGTTCTATTGGGTTACTCACAGCATACACAACACGTAAGTACATGTGTAGGAACGAAGTATGTCTACCAGAGGGGGGGTGAATGGGAGTTTTAAATTTTCTTCGGAAATATCAAAACTCTCGGAACCAGTAGCGGAACGAATGAAAACAGTGTACAGTGAGTGAATACAAACTACCGAATGGAAACTAAGAGCATGCATCGAGAAAAATCACATAATTGAAATATGTCATACATCACAGTTCGAATGTAAAGGGGAGTAGCAGAGGTGACCAGTGATGCTCGATGGTGACAAGAAATTTGGTAGACCAGTTCGCCCTTCTGCAAAAGGACTACATCTGGTTGGAGGGGTTGTGATTTAACACAGAAGATAAACTCTCTTCGCCCTATTCTCCTCGACAATTGGTTCGTCAACCAATGTCGATCACTCGTGGTAGATGCTTGAGGCGATCTCCAAACCTTTACAGACTTCTTCTTCGAGAACCACAATTACTCTTGGTCTCTGAAGAAATTGACAACTAACTGTCTAGAGAGTTCGCAGCTCTCAAGAGTAATAGGCGAAGCGTACTGGACTTAGATTCGAGTGATGCTGAATCACTATCTAATTTTTCGGCTCTGGGGTTTTCTCTCGGTGGATTTTAAACTCAAATCTCTCGAAGAGGGGGTTGCTCAACAATCTTCTCAGAATCAAACGGAGCAGCCACCAGACAACGTCGGTGCGGGGTGGCTATTTATAGCCGCAGCCTTCCCTGGTGGGAAATGACCATTTTGGACACGCGGTTCAGCCAATGGCCAACCGACACATTCTCAACGGTCGGATTTTAAGAGCAACGGTAACATTACTTGGGGAGCAAGTAATGCTAACTCCTCGGTGAGAGACAAATCTCTCGCAGCGAAGAAGATCACAGTCTCTTACTGGCAAGTATTTGCTCGGAACACAAAGAGATTTCTCTCGCAACTTTCATAGGATTTGGGTTTAGCATCAGAGAATCAAAGCTTCGAACGATACACCCCTCTTAGTAGTACGGTGGTCCTATGACTCAATAAAGAGAAGAGAAACAACGAAATAAATGCTACGTCTTCATTTCGTCTTCATTCTTCTTGGCTGCAGTCATTTCCTTCGGACGAGCACCGAATCAATTGATTTGCATCAGCAATTGTTGAGGGGTCACTCTTGTCATCATAATCTTCGGTGATAACCTTCACTGCCACGCAGGGGATTTTCTTCAGAGTTTGAACCAAACTCCTCTTGACTCCAGGGACCTGTTACTCTGTGTGCACTAGCAAACACATCAGTCCCTTACTGTTTATGTCAACAATCTCCAAAACATAAGGAGGCAAATTATTGCACCAACAATCTCCCCCTTTTTGGACGATTGTTGACAAAACAGATAATCATCGAAGTGAAGATAGATAAGTGAAAAGTAATTCCAACAAGAGTGAACAAGTGTTACTTTGCTCGATGATGAAATAGACTCCCCCTAAATGTATGCAGGGAAAAAGATATGAGATAAATTCTCCTGCAAGTATTGAAGTATACGGTGGAAATTTCAATCATTCGAGACAGTGATTTGCACTGATGAGATATAATCCATCGAGATCGTAGTGCAATCATTCATAACTTCTGATAATAATTCCACCTGCAAAACAAATGCTTTGAGAGAAATAGTGCAGCAGGAGGGGTTATTAACATTACAGCACATAAGTTATCGAGTTTTACAACTTAGTACAGATAACCTTAAACCAGAAGTTGCAAACTCGCACGAAACCAAAACCAACGAAACACAGAAAGCAAATCTATCGAGACTCGATGTAATTCTCCCCCTTTTTGTCAACGAGTGTCAAAAAGGTGACGAATAACATGAGTGCAAAAACGCAGAACTTGGTTCAATCAGTGGCATCTCCAGAAGAACTGTCCGAGGTGACTTCATCTTCGGAAGTGACAGGATTGTCTTCGGCTTCAGCAGCATCAGATTTTCCTTCAGGAATAATAACTTGGGGCTGAGCAGACGAGGGTACATGAGGAGGAACCACAGGGGGAACACGGGAGAGCACATTGCCTTCGGTAGGTTTCTCGGTCGGTGAGGTGGCTTCAGACTCGTCAAGCAATTTGCGAAGCTTGAGATGAAGAAGATCAGTGGTTGGCTCACTAACAGGAAGAGGAGGGGTACTCCGATCTTGAAAATCTTCAACAGTGAAGCCTTTGTCAATATAATCATAGAGCTCTTGGAGATTGACATTCAGGAGTTGTTTCTCGGTGAAGAACTTGCGAAGCAATTTCCAGAGTCTCTTCTTGTTTTCATCAGCTATCAGATGCATGATTCTGGTGCGATTGTTGAGAGCATTTAGCTCGGAGGAAAGATGTTCTTTTTCGCGTCGATCCTCAGCAATATGCTGCAGCAGCAGTTGTTGTGTGCGCAAACTGACTTCGAGTTGCGATGGAGGTTGAGGCGAAATCTTTCGGTCGTGCTGAGGAAGACGTGGCCCATCGAATTGCTTGTGATAGTCTTGGGGGCTTGATGCGGGCGATTTACCCGAAGTGATATCTTCCATGACTTGCAAGGTATCGCGAACAGGAGGAATGAAGCTTTTGTGGTTTTCCTTCACAAGATACACTGTGCGCATTGCATGATCAATAACTTTCTGGATCCAGGGCACGAACACTTTGATGCAGAAGGGATATTGAGCAGAATCCTTCAGAATACGCAGAAATATGTCTTCCACGTCAAAAATATATCGCTCAGAGATTGCATATATAGCATTTCGAAGAACATCTGAGATGGATTTGTCCAGATTCATACCCGCCAGAGGGAAAATTGTGTAGGAGAGCATGTGAAATAGCGTCTGATTCTTGAAAGTTAAGTGCTGAGGACAAGGAGGACCAGTGTAGTCATGAATTTTTTTCTTGATCCATTGTGCACCGAAAAGTTTCATCTGATATGACATCAATGTTGTGAACCCGAATTTCAGTGTTACCATGCTCAAAGTGAGGGAAATGGAAGTGCGAGACAAAATCTATTGAAGTGCATTTGATGTGTTTTCCTTCGGTCATCCACTCCATAATCCATTTTGAGCTATCAGATTCATCTCCAGAGATATACAGTGTAGCATAAAACTGAAGAATAAGCTCTCTGTTCCAAGGATGCTCGAATTCAAATACCTTGGTAAGCAGAAATCATCCAGATCCTGAAGCAATTGATTGAAACAGCCAATATTGCGCATGGCAGGAATGTTCAGATATTCGTGAGGAAATATCTTTCTACTCTCATAGAGGACCCGAGAGTAATATATTGTAACACCCCGATTTTTGGCCCTTTCTTTTTCTTTTGGATTTCTTCGAATTTTTTATTTGGAGTTCTTTTTCCGTGGCTATGTGGTCTTGAAACCTAGGAAAATCTTCTCTCCTGTCACTTCCTAGTGGCTTGTCATTCTCAAATCTATCCTAAGGCCATGCCATTTTCATCTTAGCCCAACCCCAATATTTATTTCTTGGGAATATTCCTTTTTCTATTAAAGGAATAACCATGTTTACCCTAGGTTGTGAAGCAACCTATATTTCTGCCATTCCAAAAATTCCCATAAAATTCTCATAAATTCTTTGGATCATATCTTCCACCAATATGTCAAAAACCATCCTTGCCTAGTTCAAAAATACTTCTGGAATATTCAGTTTCCATTCTGTCCAGAATGGCACTTTGTGAAGGAAGTGCTATTTGTATTTTCTTGATTACCCTCAAAAATTTTGGGCACTCTCTATTATCCAAATCATTGTCACATACCAAAATTCAGCTTCATTTGCCTAGTAAATCTTCCTCAGCAAATTTCCAAAGTTTCTGTCCAGGGAGAAGCTTTGTGAAGGAAGTACTAGCTAGGATAATCCAAATGAGTTGAAATTTTGGGAGATCATTTATATGATCAAATCATTGCTCTCAACCAAATTTCATCTCCCTCCAACCATCTATGTGAGCACACCATCCAATCTTGGTTTCTGGTCACAATTTCAGTTTGTGAAGCAACTATATTTTATATTGCTTCAAAAATTATGAAATTAATCCAGGACCTAAATATCCCTAAATAATGTGAGAATGCCAAAAATCCAGGACCTATATTTTATATTGCTTCAAAAATTATGAAATTAATCCAGGACCTAAATATCCCTAAATAATTTGGGTCCTGGATTAATTTCATCTCCCTCCTCCTTCGCCCACGTAGCTCGCTGGACCCCTCTCCCCCTCCTGCATCGCCTGCCGCCGGCCCCAGCAGCCTCCGCATGCGAGCACGCCGTCCGCCCGAGTGGCCGACCGCCCCTGTGCGCGTCTCTAGCACAGCGTGCGCCGCCCCTCTGCCTCTCCCGTCGCCTCATCTGACCGAGCGTGCACCGCCCCTCGTCAGAGCACGCGTGCACACCCGGGGGACGGCCATCTGGGGACGGCTCCATCGCTCGGCTATTTAAGCAGCTCCCGGGCTCTCCTCTCCTCACCAGCAGCTCCACCCCTCTCCTCTAACCCCTCCTAGCCTCTTCCCCGAGCTCGGGAGGCTCTCCATCTCGAGCATTGCCGCCATGGCCGCCGCTCGGGTCGGCCTAAATTCTGGCGAACCCGAGCCCTCCTCTTCCCCCTACCACCACCAGAGCACTCCACGTCCACCCTAGACCCTCTCCCGTAGCTCTCCGCCTTCTCTCGGTGGCCAGGGCGCTGTGCCCGAAACCGCCCGAGCCGCCGTCCGCCGTGATCCAAGCCACCGCCGCTGCAGTCCTTCCCGGTAGGAGCACTGCACCTGGGTGGATGCGGCTCCCCCTCCCAAGCATTTCGGTGGCCGGAGCTCCGCCGGAGGTGGCCGGAGTTGCCGGGCCAGCGCCGGTGTCGCGCGCCATTCCTCTACCTCGCGGGCAAGCGAGGGGAGGAAGGAGACGATCCAGCCAGCGATCCCCACCCCCCCACGGGTCCCACACGTCAGCCCCTAGGCGTTGACCTAGTGGCCGGGCCCGCCACTTAAGTGGAGGCGCTTTTCTGGAAAGACGTTTCCCCCTTCTGAAAACGTATTTCTGTTCTGCTTCAGAAGAAAATGCGCTTTCCTACTCAGAAAACGTATTCTCCGTAATACGCTTTCAGCCCAGCCCAGCCGGCCGAAACTGCTATATTGCGGACGTTCACTCTTTAAGCGCAGAAATAAATAAGTTTTATTTAATTTCTGCCTAACGAACGAACGTCCGTATCTCGGCAACCATAACTCCGATTCAGGTGATTCCAAAGCCCACGGTCTCAGTTCGTCAAACCCGTTCCGATGGTATCATTTTCATAAGGTTGTCACACTGTGAAAATGACCATTTTGCCCTTGCCCTTAAAACAGCTCCGCCGAGAGGGAAACTTTTTCGGCGATTCTTTCCGCGAGTTCATCGCACCTCTCCCCGGTGAATCCAGCAACCCCAGGCAAGACACAACAGCCACTTGCATGATGGCATTGTAGTAGCCATGGTTTCCACTTGAATATTTAATAACTGTTTGCGCATTTAATTCTTTTGTGAATGCTTCGAATATGTTTGTGAATCCATGCTCATTGCTTATGCCATGTTCATTTTCATCTAGTAAGTGATATGATTAATTGCTAAGGATATTCTTTTCATGTTTTATTCTTGCAGTTATTTCCGATGCTAGTAATAGTGTTATGCTCACATGAGTAGTTACGGTTTGATATGAAAATACTTGTGATAGTCATTATGCCATGATCATTTGCATCCCGTAGCATAAATGATTTATCTTTGTTGATACTATGTTGTTAAAAGGTTATGTTTCCCATCCATGGTTGCACTGATATCCTGCTCATATGCATTGTCATATTATTTTACTATGACTCAGCTCATCACCATTCAAGTTGAACCTGACATTAATTGAAGTTGAACAAATCTGTTGGCTGAGTCATGGTGCCACCGAATCGAGCTAACCAGTGCAGCCACACTTGCCTTATGGGAGGCCCTAATGCGGTCTATTGTTATGCCTCTCGCCGGTGCCTCCAACTAGGGAAGGTTATGTGCGCGCGCTACCCTGATCAGGTAGGCGGCCATAAGCCTTGTGCCCGAGTTGTTTGCGCGCGGTTGTCCCCGTTTGGGACGAGTTTGTTTGTTGGGCCACGACGGTGGCAGCCACAGAGGTGGCGGATGTCACGAGTTGACATCGGGGCGACCCAGGACATAGCCCAAAGGGGAGTTTGTCGGGAGTGGCCGAGAGAGTGTCATGCAATAGATTGGTTTTGTCGGAACGTCGTTGGTCCACCCGAATGGGAGCACGAGGCCATGAGTTCCATAGTGTGGGTACAGTGTACTAACCTCTGCAGAGTGTATAATCTATCGATAGCCGCGTCCTCGGTCATGGACACAGTTCGTAGTAGGTCACACTATGGGCTAACAGAAATAATAACCTGAATAATTAACAACCCTGGTCCGATGAGAAAAGAAGTTGGTTGATCTTTATGTGGTCATGCGATGATCACAGGTAGAGATCAAGCTCCGTGTGGTCATGTGATGATCACGATGGTAAGTTGGTGGTTACGAGATAACCTCCGAGCAGAGTAAGTTGGTCCATGAGACCTTAAACGTCGACCCCCTTGCATGCTAGTGCTAGTATTATCCTGTTCATATCCTGAATTATATGTACATGCCATGCTCATGTTGTTGCCATGCTCATGTTGCTGCCATGCTCATGTTGTTACCATGCTCATGTTGTTCTAGTAGTATCGTGTTCATCTTTGTTGATTAACCTGTAAATGCCATGCTGTTGTATGTCTTGATTGCTTTGGTTGCTGTGAGCTTGCGAGTACATTCAAAGTACTCACCTGGCGTGTCATGCCAGATTGCAGGTGATGCCGTGTTTGCTTGTCGAGGATCTCGAGGTTGCGCTCTAGGATACGTCCCAGCCAGAGTCCCTGCGGAGTGGTGTTCATCACCGTCGTCGTTGTTCCGCTGCTAGAAGTTATTCCGCTACGAGTTGTTCCGCTGCTAGCATAGAGCTATCTGAGTAGGCGAAGTGTCGCCGTGCCCCTGTAACCTTCGTGCCTTCAGAACCTTTGTACCCGTTATATTTGTAATAAAGAGCTGATTTGTTCTATGCCAAGCAGTGTCGTATTCCAGAAGACTTGATCTCTGGGCTGGAATACGGGGTGTTCCGGTCTCTTTGAGCCGGGGTGCCACATATATGGCCTGTTCCTTAGTCCAGAAGCGAGGCGATTCCGAAGTGCGCGGCCCATCATACGGACTTTCTTGAAAGAATTTGGGGTGCGCATTCTGATTGAAAAGAGGACCTTTCGCGCCTGCTTCTGACGAGAACAAAGGCAGTTCTTCATGAGGGTATGGGTATTTGAGTTCTTCTTCTTCGAGAGAGAAATTCATCGCCATATACAACTAAGTCAGTATGGCGAGCAGAGATAGATTTTCGTTCGGAAGGACCAACATCTGGGATTCGTGTCGCTGTGTCGATACTTAACTTGAGTGGAGATGAAGCAGGTGTTGCAACAGAGGGTGCTGCAGAGGCAGTAGGCAGCAGGGCAGGTTCATCCACTTTAGGCACTGAGGCCGAGGTGGTTGAGGTTGTTCCACTGGAGGTTGTTGTTGCTCGATGATAGGAGAAGCCGAGACTTTTGGAGCTTCATGAGCCGGAGAAGCTTGGGGCTCGGAGCGAGGAATTTCACCTTCCTCAAAAACAGATCTTTGCAAGGGAATATCAGCTCGAGCAGGGGATGCCACGGGCACTGATTCAGTTGGCCTTGGCGCGGGAGGGGCATTCGAGTCTTTTACTGGGGGGTTCGAAGGAATAGCTGGCTCAGGAGATTTTTCTTTCTGAGACCGATCAACTGGGCGAGCAGGCGAGTTTTCCTTCAGAGCAGGAGGTACATTTTTCTTTGCAATTCTCTTTCGTTGCTTTTTGTTTTGCTGAGCAACTTGATCAATGTGGCCTTTGACCAGATCATTGTAGCCAGTGACTTTTGCTTGATGTTCGTCACAGATCTTGCGAACAATTTCGTCTAGATCCATGTGAAAGCGTAACTTCTGTGACGCAGGAGAGTCATGGCATGGTTGACATCCTTGTAAGAGTCTTCGAGCGCCTTAATGACAAATCTTGAAGAAGCAGTTTTCATTCGACCATCAAGGTCAATTAGCTCGGTAGAGAGAGAGAGTTGATCTCAACTGCATCTTCTCTCAGTTCTTGAACTACGAAAGTGGCCTATGTAATAACTTCAGCAGGAATAGGCAGAGATGCCACTTCACCATCAAATGGATTGTCCACAAATTTATCAAGTTGTTCCATGATGAATATGTGATCATAGTAGTGAGGAGCATCAGACTTGGCAATAGGAGCAGTCTGCACAGGAACTTGCTCGAAAGGAGGTTTAGAAGCCAGCGGCTGAGTCAAGGTAGGCGCAAACTTAGCAGCCTTCTCCGTCGGAGCAGTAGCTTGGGGAGCATCTTTCTCGGTAGGCGCGTTGATTTTCTTCAAGTCAGGCTTGGGAATACTTTCGCCTGGCTTTGCAGAACTCACAGGAGTGTCAACTACCAAATCTTTCAGATTGATAGCATCTGGATGAGGAGTTGTGTTCACACGCTGTTTCATCGTGACAGTGGTAGCAGGAGTTTTTCTAGCAGTGATCTTCTTCGGTGGTGCTTCTGGAACCATACTAACCCGAAGATCAGGCAGCACAGTTGAAGTGGTAATATTCACTTCCTCGCTGAGAGTTGCAGTAACTTCTTCCTTGGTGAGCGGAGGGTCATCATCATTATCCAAAGAATCATTCATTTGAAATTCATCAGCTGGTTCAGCCTTTCTCTTCTTTGATGCACTCTTTCTTTTTGATGCAGCAGCGCTGGGATCATGCTTGCGTTTAGAGCGGCCTTCAGATTTTCCTTCGGCCTTTTTCTTCTCGACATCATCTTTGAGAAGGCGAAGGTTTTCCTCTTCTCGAGCCTTTTGCTTTTCAGCCCTCTGAGCTCGCTTGATGGCATTTCGCTGACGCTTAGCAAGCTCATCAAGATAAGATTCGGGTGTGCGAAGGGAGGACTCATGAGCATTTGGTGGAGGAGGTGGTCTCTCTTTCGGACCATTTGGTTTGATGAGAGAAATTTCCCGGCAGTCACCCCATGGTGGATGAAATGGAAAGTTTTGAGCAAACCAAGGATGAACAAATTCATAGTTGAACCATTTGCACACCCAATGACGTCGAATCCATTATTGACGGTTATCTCTCTGCTGTTTGGTTTCTCCTGGAACGGTATCGTAACGATCATGAGAGATATACTCAGCAGTGTTTGTGTATGCCTGTCTGCCACCCTTCTTCTTCTTCGGAGCATTCTCTTCTTGCTCATTAGCAATTTGCTCGGTTATTTTTCGCTTGCTGGTTGATGGGCCTACCGTTGGGCCCGTGGCATTCGGAGCTTTGGATTCGTCAGCTGTACCCAGAACAACATCATCCCTGTCAGCCCGGCTCGCTGGTTGAGCCGAATCCTCAACTGACTGCATTTTCCTGTGAATAAAGATAGATGCGAGGGAAAATGGGGACAGGGTTACGAATGCACACAGCGAAGATTTTGAAAAAGAAATCGTTTTGATGAAGAAGTAGATGCAGACTTTGAGTAATGTTTCGGATGAAAGAAATGTGTAGAATGAACTAGTAGGTTTGAAGAATATACTAGTTAACATGCTAGGCATTCCGTTCGTACGAGACACAACACGAACCCTAGATCTGAAATTTTTCGGATGCGAGGGACAACTACAAACCACATCCGCACAAGTTACCTATCAGTAAAGATCTGGGAGATGCGGTAAAAATTTGACAATTACTACCGTGGACGAACTCGAACAAGATGAATGGAAGAACGAGTTCGCACTACACATACCCTAACTCGGTGATGTGCAGCGACTACGGCAGCGCGGGGATGGAGATGATCCGCGGTGGCGAGGAATGACTCCGGCGACCTCTTTTCGGCAGCAAAGCGGTGAAGATGATCGACGTCGTCGAGCTCGAGGTGGAGCAGTGCGGTAGGGCTTCGGAAGGTGACGGTGGCGGAGAGATGCGAAGTGAATCGAGGGAGGGTGGCGGCACAGCATATATATGCGAGGAGGAAATAACCGCACCCGGTGAATCTGATCGGACGGCCACAGTCAGAGGACTATTGCGATTCAATGGACCAGATAAACTGGCAGTTGATGAAGAGCACGTGGCGACCATCATCAAAGAACGTGGTCCTGACTTGGGTGGGAAACCCCAAATTTTGGACGGCTTTCGCCAAAACAGATTAAGTTCGGACTGAACCTTTAACGTGGTCAAGGACACCAGATAAAGTTTCGTTTCCAGATGAATTTTGTGCATTCATAACGGAACATCATAGACTGGAAGAGATAGAATAGAGAGAAAACAGGGTCCTAGGTATTTCACTCAGACGAAAAGAAACACAAACACTCGAGAGAGAAGCTATGAGTGAAAAACATTCGGACTAACACAGAAACCTTCAACCGAAAGACAACTCAGCGAAGAGAAATTGTGGTGGCGTTACCCACCGTATAAGAACTGTATGACCCTGAGCATCACACAATTATCGTGGCACCCGGTTAGTCTAGTTCTTCATTAATGTATTCACTCTCAGAAAGAAAATTTCACTTTGTCGAAATTTTCAAACTCTTCAAGTGTTGTGCACCCATTCCTTCTAAGATGTGGAAGTGATGGTACGGGTGTCGAGTCCAGCTTACTGCACGTTTGCGGAATCTAGGATATTTAGCTCACACCGTAACGCACAGAATCTTTTCTCATCGAGAGGCTTGGTGAAGATATCGGCGAGATTTTCTTCGGTATTGACGTGACTGATAACAATATCCTCTCGAGCAACATGATCGCGTAGGAAATGATGTCTGATCTCAATATGCTTGGTTCGAGAGTGCTGCACTGGATTGTGTGCAATTTTGATCGCACTCTCATTATCGCACAATAGAGGGATTTTCTTGACCTTGATGCCATAATCCTTCAGGGTCTGCTTCATCCATAATAACTGATTGCAACAAGCGCCAGCAGCAATATATTCGGCCTCAGCCGTAGAGAGCGAGACACAATTTTGCTTCCTTGACGACCAACATACCAAAGATCTACCAAGGAAATGACATGTCCCCGAAGTAGATTTCCTGTCAACCCGGTCACCTGCATAATCTGAGTCTGAATATCCAACGAGGTCAAACTGTGCTCCCTTAGGATACCATAAACCTATGGTGGGGGTGTGAGCCAAATATCTCAGAATATGCTTGACCGCTTGGTGATGCGATTCTTTCGGTGCAGCTTGAAAACGAGCACACATACAAACACGCAACATAATATCAGGTCTAGATGCACATAAGTAGAGCAAAGAATCAATTATCGAACGATAAGCTTTCTGATCGTAATCTTTACCGTACACATCTGCGTCCAGCTGTCCATTTGTGGGCATGGGAGTTTTGTAACCCTTCTGTTTGCAATCTTGCATTTTAAACTTCTTCAGACAGTCTCTGAGATATGAAAATTCCATTGTCCTGTTGACGGATTTGCAGTCCGAGAAAGAACTTGAGTTCACCCATCATAGACATTTGATATTTCTCGGACATCATTCGCCCGAATTCCATGCTGCATGCATTGTTAGTACAGCCGAAAATAATATCATCCACACAAATTTGACACATGAATAGATTACCATCAATAGCACGAGTGAAAAGAGTGGAATCAGTGGATCCTGGCTTGAACCCTTTGTCGAGCAGAAACCTCTTTAGCGTGTCATACCAAGCTCGAGGGGCTTGCTTCAGCCCATACAAAGCCTTTTTCAACCTGAAAACTTTGTTAGGAAACTGAGAGTTTTCAAAGCCAGGTGGCTGCCTAACATATACTTCCTCATCAATTTCACCATTGAGGAAAGCACTTTTCACATCCATTTGATAAAGCAGAATATCATTGTAGTTTGCATAAGCGAGAAGAATACGAATTGCCTCAAGGCAAGCAACAGGAGCATATGTTTCACCGAAATCAATACCTTCTACCTGTGTATACCCTTGAGCGACAAGACGCACTTTGTTTCTCACAACAATGCCATTTTCATCTTGCTTGTTTCGGATGATCCATTTTGTGCCGATGATATTGTGCTTCTTAGGATTTGGTTTGTCAACCAATTCCCACACATCATTTAATTCGAATTGCACCAACTCTTCTTGCATGGCATTCATCCAATCGGGACCATTCATGGCTTCCTCATACTTGGTGGGTTCTGTCAATGAGACAAAAGAGAAACTGCCACAGTAGTTAGCCAAACGGGTGCGAGAACGAGTTGTGGGTTGGTAACCTGGATTCTCGAGATCTTCGAGGATTAAAGCAGGGTGAACTCGATTTGCCACTCGTGGGAGAGGATTTCCTTCTTGATGATCATTTTCATTTTCCTCAGTATCAGCATCAGGATGGGTATTAGTATCGCCATTATCATCGGGATTGCCATTTTTATTTGCACTTGCATTTGGATTGCCATTTGTGTTCGGTGTGGCATTTTCTTCGGCAGTAGATTGGCGTGTTCTTCGAGCTATGGGGGCATCTTCATCGGAAGAGTCGGGTGTATTTCCTTCGACTGGCCTGACGTCCCCAATGGCCATTTGCCGAATAGCATCCGAGATCGGAGGTTCATCTATCACATTAGGCAGGTGCTCCTTTTGAGAGCCGTTAGATTCATCAAACCGCACATTTACCGTTTCCATAACTTTCCCGTGGTGAGAGTTATAGACACGATAAGTATGTGAGTTCGAGCCATAACCAAGAAGAAAACCTTCATGTGCCTTAGGTGCAAACTTGGAATTATGATTCATGTCACGAATATAGCAAGGTGCACCGAAAACACGTAAATAAGAAACATTCGGTTTCTTGCCAGTGATAAGCTCATATGAAGTTTTCTTAAGGAATTTGTGAAGATAAACATGATTCACAACATGACAAGCAGTGTTAATAGCATCAGCCCAGAAACGAATGGGAGTTTTATACTCACTGAGCATTGTTCTCGCCATTTCGATGAGAGTTCTATTCTTTCGCTCAACTACTCCATTCTGTTGGGGAGTGTATGCGGCAGAGAACTCATGTGTTATACCATGTTCGTCGAGAAAATCTTCAATATGAGTATTTTTGAACTCAGTACCATTGTCGCTTCTGACATGCTTAATTCGCACATCATATTCATTTTGAGCCTTCTTGGCAAATCTTTTGAAGATGTCTTGAGTGCAGGTTTTGTCTTCGAGAAAGAATACCCAAGTGTATCGAGATAAATCATCAACAATAACCAGACCATAATGACTACCTCCGAAACTTGCATAGTTTTGAGGTCCGAATAAATCCATATGAAGAATTTCCAGTGGTCTTGTTGTGGTCATGATAGTTTTTGACGAATGGTGCTTCTTGGCCAATTTACTGGCTTCACACGCACCACAGAGACGATCCTTGTCGAATTTCACATCAGGAATGCCACGAAGATGATTTTTCTTCACGAGAGTGTGCAAATTTCTCATACCTGCATGACCAAGTCTTCGGTGCCACAGCCATCCTTTGGTTGCTTTTGCAAGCAAAAAAGTTTGGACTGAGGGACCCTTAGAGAAATCCACAATATATAAATCACCCTTTCTATTTCCCTCGAAGATGAAGGAATTGTTAGAGGCCATAAAGACGATGCATTTGGATGATGAAAATAGAACTAGCATGCCTAGATCACAAAGCTTGCCAACTGACATGAGATTGAATCCAAGAGACTGAACAAGTAAAACATCATCAATGTTCTTGTCCTTGGATATAGCAATTTTACCTAACCCAATTACCTTTCCTTTGTTGTTGTCGCCGAAAGTAATATACTTCTGAGATGAAGCAGTTAAGTCGGGGTCGACAAACAACGACTTGTCTCTGGTCATATGACTAGTGCATCCACTAGATCCATTCGGTACACCCGGAGACATAGTCCTGCAGAGAAATCAGGCTTTCTTAACCACCCACATCTTTGTAGGTGGCTTCGAAACATATGAGCGAGCAGGATATGATTTCTTTTGATAGTCATAAGAATTATGATTTGAGTGAGTACGAGCATAATCGAAAGAGTATGCATTGAAATTCTTCCCAGACGAATGAGTATAGTTGGTTAGATGAGGTATGCATGTACTCATTCTGTCGAACCTTTTCCAGGAAGTATCGAGCATTTTCAGCCTGCATGGTTAGTAACGTAGTAATGGGCAATGCTTCGATAGTTTTCCTAGGCACCCAGATAGCTTTCTTTGGGGGGCCATTCCTGCAGTTTGGTCCAACATAGCGAGCAACAGCCTCACCACGTTGATTTTTGAACAACTTATAGTTGTCCAGGGAATCATCATATGAGTATTCAGGGATAGGAGAGTCATATCCCGAAAGTAAAGCTGGATCGAGCGTTTTGCTCTTGGCTGGCACCCACACAGTGCGGGGATATTGATCAGGTTCCCAGTAGGAGCCATTTTTATTCAGTTTCCTTTCGAAACCGATACCTTCTTTCCTGGAATTTTTGTGAAGAATGGATTTCTTCAGAACATCACACAGGGTTTGATGCCCTTTGAGAGACTTGAACATTCATGTCCGAAGAAGATCCTTCAACCTAGCATTTTCATCAGATATAGAACCATTTTCCTCGGCAGAGGGGTTAGCATTCACAGAAGATTCATCATTTGATTCAGCGTTACTGCGTTTAAGGCATTTTAAGCAGGGAGGTATAAACACCTCAGGTTTCTCTTTGAGTTGTTGGGTGAGAAGAGAATTTTCTCTGATCAAGTCATCATGAGCCTCTCTCAGCGACTCGAGTTCCTGCTTCCTTTTCAGGTGATCATAAGTTAATCTCTCATGGTCGGCCGAGAGAAAATCATGATGACTTGATAGTTCTTCCATTCGAGACTCGAGAGTGGAATGCTCTTCTATCAATGACTGATTTTTCTCCATCTCCTCAACCAACAACCCTTCAGATTTCCTGAGGGTTTTCTCAATTTTCTCGAGAGAGTTTTGTTACATATTAGCAATTTTGATCAGTTTAGCATGATCATCCTCATCCGAAGAGTATTGATCACTGGAGTGAACCTTGTGATGTTTGGAGGATACCTTTTCTTTCGAAGCTTTGGCCATGAAGCAGTAGGCAGGAGATTCGTTGTCGCTCGAATGATTCTCGAAGAAGTTTGATGCATGAGTGGAGGCACATGCTATGCCAGCCATGCCGGAATTAGAATCCTCATCGGATTCATCAACTTCTTCGGAGTCAGATGACTCTTCTTCATCGGAATCCATCTCCTTGCCGATGTACGCCTTGGCCTTGCGAGAGGTATTCTTGCGGTTAGATGAGGACTTGGAAGGATTCCTTGAGGAAGATCTTGACAAGGACTTGGAGGAGGAGCTGTCCTTCTTCTTGAAGAACTTCTTCGTTTTCTTCTCATCATCGGAGTCGTAGCTCTTGCTCTTGCCTTTGCCATGGTTTTTTCCTGAATCATATCTTCCACTGGCATGGATTTCAGCTTCCCAGAGCGGGCAGTCCGAAATGAAATGTCCTGGCTTTTTGCACTTGAAGCAGGTGTAATCTCCAGTAGGTTTTGATGAAGATTTGGAGCCGCCAGAGTTGCTGGATCCTTTCTTTTGAAACTGATTTTTCCTTTGAAGGCGCTGGAATCTTTTCGTGATTAATGCGAGATCCTTGCTGATCCTTTCTGGGTCATCAGAATCTTCTTCGGCATTTCCTTCTGAGGAAGATTCAGCCACAGCCTTGAGAGCATGACTCTTTCGGTGACTTGAGCCATAGAGATCTCTCTTTTCTTCTTCTTGTTCCTCATGGGTGTTTAGCCTTTCCATGATATCAGTGGAGTCGAGAACTTTGAAATCAGCTCGCTCCCGAATCATCAGAACTAGTGTGTCAAACGAACTGTCAAGGGATCGGAGCAGCTTCTTCACAACTTCATGATCAGTGATGTCTTTGGTGCCGAGACCTTGCAGCTCATTTGCAATGTCACTTAGACGATCGAAAGTTTGCTGACAGCTTTCATTTCCGATTCGCTTGAACCGATTGAACTTCGCCCGAAGAGTATAAATGTGAGCTTCTTTCTGAGTTGAAACACCCTCATTTATCTTTTCGAGAATGTCCCACAATTCCTTTGCAATTTCACACTGACGATAGCAAAGAAACTGAGCACGAGAGAGATGGCCACCAATTTCATCTTTAGCTTGAGCATCCATCTGAATAAGTTTCTTCTCATGGTCAGTGGGGACCTGGGGCACTTCAACCATGAATCCATTCTGCACCACGTTCCACATATCATCATCAATAGGTCAGAGACGGATCTTCATCTTCTCCTTCCAGAAGGGATAGTCCGTCCCGTCGAAGATGGGAATCTTGAGGTGCAACTTGTAGCTCACTGAAGACATACTTAAACTCCAAGGTGGTTAGACCAAAATGAGCAGAGTCAAGGAGTACCTTGCTTTGATACCAATTGTAGGAACGAAGTATGTCTACCAGAGGGGGGTGAATGGGAGTTTTAAATTTTCTTCGGAAATATCAAAACTCTCGGAACCCAGCAGCGGAGCGAATGAAAACAGTGTACAGTGAGTGAATACAAACTACCAAATGGAAACTAAGAGCATGCATCGAGAAAAATCACATAATTGAAATATGTCATACATCACAGTTTGAATGTAAAGGGGAGTAGCAGAGGTGACCAGTGATGCTCGATGGCGACAAGAAATTTGGTAGACCAGTTCGCCCTTTTGCAAAAGGACTACGTCTGGTTGGAGGGGTTGTGATTTAACACAGAAGATAAACTCTCTTCGCCCTATTCTCCTCGACAATTGGTTCATCAACCAATGCCGATCACTCGGGGTAGATGCTTGAGGTGATCTCCAAACCTTTACAGACTTCTTCTTCGAGAACCACAATTACTCTTGGTCTCTCAAGAAATTGACACCTAACCGTCTAGAGAGTTCGCAGCTCTCAAGAATAATAGGCGGAGCATACTGGACTTAGATTCGAGTGATGCTGAACCACTATCTAATTTTTCGGCTCTGGTGTTTTCTCTCGGTGGATTTTAAACTCAAATCTCTCGGAGAGGGGGTTGCTCAACAATCTTCTCAGAATCAAACGGAGCAGCCATCAGACAATGCCGGTGCGGGGTGGCTATTTGTAGACGCAGCCTTCCCTGGTGGGAAATGACCATTTTGGACACGCGGTCCAGCCAATGGCCAACCGACACGTTCTCAACGGTCGGATTTTAAGAGCAACGGTAATATTACTTGGGGAGCAAGTAATGCTAACTCCTCGGTCAGAGACAAATCTCTCACAGTGAAGAAGATCACAGTCTCTTGCTGGCAAGTATTTGCTCGGAACACAAAGAGATTTCTCTCACAACTTTCATAGGATTTGGGTTTAGCATCAGAGAATCAAAGCTTCGAACACTACACCCCTCTTAGTAGTACGGTGGTCCTATGACTCAATAAAGAGAAGAGAAACAATGAAATAAATGCTACGTCTTCATTTCGTCTTCATTCTTCTCGGCTGCAGTCATTTCCTTTGGACGAGCACCGAATCAATTGCTTTGCATCAGCAATTTTTGAGGGGTCACTCTTGTCATTATAATCTTCGGTGATAACCTTCACTGCCACGCAGGAGATTTTCTTCAGAGTTTGAACCAAACTCCTCTTGACTCCAGGGACCTGTTACTCGGTGTGCACTAGCAAACACATCAGTCCCTTACTATTTATGTCAACAATCTCCAAAACATAAGGAGGCAAATTATTGCACCAACAACATGCTAAGAATTTTATCGATCAACCTCAGTTCCTAAGAGCATAACACCATGCAAGTACGCGTGCTAAGAAATTTGGTGGGTAATCAGTCTTAATGAAAGGTTATGAGATTATGAGGTATTGTTAGGATTTTTTTTCCCGAATGATAAGTGCCACACGTGTGGCACAAAGTAACACCTCCCTAATGTTTTTACAACTAAAATTGCCTTCCAAAATAAAAAACAAAACCCTCAAAAAAACTAAAACTTGCCATCAAACGGAAAGTTACCATACTTCACAACTAAACTTGCCATCCACGGGTAACTCAAGTTGCTATCAAAAAATGTCAGGGCGGAACTGCTTCGTACCACACGTGTGGCACTTATCAGGGTCCTTTTTTTGTTTACTAAATGCCATAAAATTTGAATTTTATTTTCTATCTTGAGAATAATTGAATTGGCGCCGATTGGATGGTTTGCCCGGCTTGTGCGTAGCATGACATAGGAGCTCCCACAGCCGTCGACAAACAAGTCATCGTGCAGATTGAGCCTGAGACAACCAACTTGGCGAGCAGCCTCGGGTACTAGCACTACTTCCATCCAAACATGTTCTATTGGGTTACTCACAACATACACAACACGTAAGTACATGCTAAGAATTTTATCGATCAACCTCAGTTCCTAAGAGCATAACACCATGCAAGTACGCGTGCTAAGAAATTTTGTGGGTAATCAGTCTTAATGAAAGGTTATGAGATTATGAGGTATTGTTAGGATTTTATTTCCCGAATGATAAGTGCCACACGTGTGGCACAAAGTAACACCGTCCTGACGTTTTTACAACTAAAATTGCCATCCGAAAGAAAAAACAAAACCCTAAAAAAAACTAAAACTTGCCATCAAACAGAAAGTTACCATACTTCACAACTAAACTTGCCATCCACGGGTAACTAAATGTGGCGCCCCGCCTGAATACCACTGTAGCCAGACGGTCGCCGCACATGCCAGCCCAGGAGATCACTCTGGCATGCGCTTTTACAACAAGTATCATGAACACAAGCTTTTCTATTAATGAATATATCAGTCTTACATGATATATTTGTTGGAAATATGCCCTAGAGGCAATAATAAATTGGTTATTATTATATTTCCTTGTTAATGATAATCGTTTATTATCCATGCTATAATTGTATTGATTGGAAACTCAAATACATGTGTGGGTACATAGACAACACTGTGTCCCTAGTAAGCCTCTAGTTGACTAGCTCGTTGATCAAAGATGGTTAAGGTTTCCTAGCCATTGACATGAGATGTCATTTGATAACGGGATCACATCATTAGGAGAATGATGTGATGGACAAGACCCAAACTGTAAACGTAGCATTTGATCGTGTCAGTTTATTGCTATTGTTTTCTGCATGTCAAGTATCTGTTCCTTTGACCATGAGATCATGCAACTCACTAACACCGGAGGAATACCTTGTGTGTATCAAACGTCGCAACGTAACTGGGTGACTATAAAGGTGCTCTACAGGTATCTCCGAGGGTGTCTGTTGGGTTGGCATGAATCAAGACTGGGATTTGTTACTCCGTATGACGGAGAGGTATCTCAGGGCCCACTCGGTAATACAACATCACAATGAGCCTTGCAAGCAATGTGACTAAAGTGTTAGCCACGAGATCTTGTATTACGGAACGAGTAAAGAGACTTGCCGGTAACGAGATTGAACTAGGTATAGTGATACCGACGATCGAATCTCGGGCAAGTAACATACCGAAGAACAAAGGGAACAGCATACGGGATTAACTGAATCCTTGACATAGAGGTTCGACCGATAAAGATCTTCGTAGAATATGTAGGAGCCAATATGGGCATCCAGGTCCCGCTATTGGTTATTGGCCGTAGAGGTGTCTCGGTCATGTCTACATAGTTCTCGAACCCGCAGGGTCTACACACTTAACGTTTGGTGACGATTAGTATAATTGAGTTATTATGTTGGTGACCGAAAGTTGTTCGGAGTCCCGGATAAGATCCCGGACATGACGAGGATCTCCGGAATAGTCCGGAGGTAAAGATTGATATATGTGATAATAGTGTTTTGATCTCTGGAAGGGTTCCGGAGTTCACCGGAAGGGGTTCCGGATGTTTACCGAAGTGTTCGGGTGCAGCAACACTTTATATGAGCCAAAGGGATAAAGCCCACAAGGTATTGGAAAGTGCAAAAAGTAGTTTTGCTGCCGCGTAAGCGGTACTACCGCTTGGTGAAGCGGTACTACCGCCGGAGCGGTACTACCGCTTGTGTGAAGCGGTACTACCGCCCAAGCGGTACTACCGCTTGTGTGAAGCGGTACTACCGCTTGTGCGCGGCTGTGCACGGTTCGGCAGGGATCCGAGTTGGACTCTTTCCCTGCGGGCCAAACCGACCTTGTGCGGGCAAAACCGACCCGGAGGAGGCTTTTACTCCAAGTTTAGACCCCAAGGCTCAACATATAAATAGAGGGGCAGGGCTAGCACACGGGACACATCAAGATTTCCCCAAGCCGTGTGCGGCAACCCTAACCCTCTAGTTCCTCCGTCATAATCTCCGTAGCGCTTGGCGAAGCCCTGCAGAGATCGTTCCTCACCACCATCACCACGCCGTCGTGCTGCTGGAACTCAACCACTACTTCACCATCGCTCGCTGGATCGAGGAGGTGAAGGCGTCATCAAGCCGTACGTGTGTTGAACGCGGAGGTGCCGTCCGTTCGGCACTAGATCGGAAGGATCGTGATTGGATCGCGGGACGCTCGGCGATTTGGATCGCGAAGACGTTCGACTACATCAACCGCGTTTATTAACGCTTCCGCTTAGCGATCTACAAGGGTATGTAGATCCACTCTCCCTCTCGTAGATGCTCATCACCATGGATAGATCTTATGTGTGCGTAGGAAAATTTTTGTTTCCCATGCAACGTTTCCCAACAGTGGCATCATGAGCTAGGTCTATGCGTAGATGAGATCTCGAGTAGAACACAAACGAGTTGTGGGCGTGGGTGTATACATATTGCTTGCCGTTACTAGTTGATATTTGATTCGGCGGTACTGTGAGATGAAGCGGCCCGGACCGACATTACGCGTACACTTACGCGAGACAGGTTCCTTCAACTAACATGTAACTTCGTTGCATAAAGATGGCTAGCGGGTGTCTGTCTCTCTCACTTTAGTTGAATCGATTTCAATGAAGAGGGTTCTTTTAGAAGATCAAAAAGCAATCACTACACCACGTTGTGGTTTTGCGTAGGTAAGAACGGTTCTTGCAAACCCATAGCAGCCACGTAAAATTTGCAACAACAATTAGAGGACGTCTAACTTGTTTTTGCAGGGTATGTTGTGATGTGATATGGCCAATTACATGATGAGATATATGTGATGTATGAGATGATCATGTGATGTATAGAATATCACGACTTGCATGTCGATGAGTACGGCAACTGGCAGGAGCCATAGAGTTGTCTTTAATTATTGTATGACCTGCGTGTCAATCATTAAGCGCTATGTAATGCTTTACTTTATCGCTAAACGTTAGCAATAGTCATGGAAGCAACAGTCGGCGCGACAACCTTATGGCGACACGTTGATGGAGATCAAGATGATGGAGATCATGGTGTCATGCCGGTGACGATGGAGATCATGCCGGTGCTTTGGAGATGGAGATCAAAAGCACAAGTTCATGGCCATATCATGTCACTTATGATTTGCATGTGATGTTAATCCTTTTATGCATCTTATTTTGCTTAGGACGACGGTAGCATTATAAGGTGATCCCTCACTTAAATTTCAAGATAAATTGTGTTCTCCCCAAGTGTGCACCGTTGCGAAAGTTCGTCGTTTCGAGACACGCCGTGATGATCGGGTGTGATAGACTCTACGTTCGCATACAACGGGTGCAAGCCATGTTGCACGTGCGGAACACTCGGGTTAAACTTGACGAGCCTAGCATGTACAGACATGGCCTCGGAACACAAGAGACCGAAAGGTCGAACATGAGTCATATAGTAGATATGATCAACATGAAGATGTTCACCATTGAAACCACCTCAACTCACGTGATGATCGGACTTGAGTTGGTGGATTTGGATCATGTTACACTCGAATGATCGGAGGGATGTCAATTTGAGTGGGAGTTTTTTAAATATGATTAACTAAACTCATTATCTAAGAACAATAGTCTAAGTTGTCTTTGCTATATTTATGTTGTAGATCATGGCTCGCGCAGTAGCACCCCTGAATTTTAATGCGTTCCTAGAGAAAGCTAAGTTGAAAGATGATGGAAGTAACTTTGTGGACTGGGCCCGTAATCTAAGGATTATCCTTACGGCTTCCCAGAAGGCTTATGTCCTTGATGCACCGCTTGGTGATCCACCCGCTCCAGTTGAGTCTCTAGACGTTGTGAACGCCTGGCAGGCTCGTTCTGATGATTACTCAATAGTTCAATGTGCAATGTTGTATGGCTTAGAACCGGGACTTCAAAGACGTTTTGAACGTCATGGAGCATATGAGATGTTCCAGGAATTGAAGTTTATCTTTCAGAAGAATGCCCGGATCGAGAGATATGAGATCTCCGATAAGTTCTATGCTTGCAAGATGGAGGAGAACGGGTCTATCAGTGATCACGTGCTCAGAATGTCTGGGTACTCTACCCGTCTGGCTGAGTTAGGGATGCCCCTTCCGCCAGAGGCTATCACTGACAGAGTTCTTCAATCATTGCCACCTAGCTACAAGAGCTTCGTGTTGAACTATAACATGCACGGGATGAACAAGTCAGTCGCCGAGCTGTTTGCGATGCTGAAAGCCGCTGAGTCTGAAATTCAGAAGGAGCATCAAGTGTTGATGGTCAATAAAACCACTAGTTTCAAGAAAAATGGCAAGGGTAAGAAGGGTAACTCCAAGAAGAGTGGCAAAGCAGTTGCTCCTCTCGTGAAGAAACCCAAGGCTGGACCCAAACCAGAAACTGTGTGTTTTCATTGCAAGGGAACTGGACACTGGAAGCGGAATTGCCCCAAGTATTTGGCTGACAAGAAGGCGGCCAACAACAAACAAGGTATATATGATATACATGTTATTGATGTGTACCTTACCAACTCTCGTTGTAGTGCCTGGGTATTTGATACCGGTGCGGTTGCTCATATTTGCAACTCAAAACAGGAACTGCGGAATAGACGGAGGCTGGCAAAGGACGAAGTGACAATGCGCGTGGGAAATGGTTCCAAGGTTGATGTGATCGCCGTCGGCACGCTCGCTCTTCGATTACCGTCGGGATTAGTGATGAACCTAAATAAGTGTTATTTGGTGCCTGCGTTAAGCATGAACATTATATCTGGATCTTGTTTATTGCGAGACGGTTACTCATTTAAATCAGAGAATAATGGTTGTTCTATTTATATGAGTAATATCTTTTATGGTCATGCACCCGATGTTAGGGGTTTATTCTTATTGAATCTCGATAGTAATGATACACATGTTCATAACATTGATGCCAAAAGATGTAGAATTGATAATGATAATACCACTTTCTTGTGGCACTGCCGTTTAGGTCATATTGGCGTAAAACGCATGAGGAAGCTCCATGCTGATGGACTTTTGGAGTCACTTGATTTTGAATCACTTGACACATGTGAGCCATGCCTCATGGGCAAGATGACTAAAACTCCGTTCTCTGGAACAATGGAACGGGCAAGTGACTTATTGGAAATCATACATACTGATGTGTGCGGTCCGATGAGCATTGAGGCGCGCGGTGGTTATCGTTACTTTCTCACCTTCACTAATGACTTAAGTAGATATGGGTATATTTACTTAATGAAACACAAGTCTGAAACATTTGAAAAGTTCAAACAATTTCAGAGTGAAGTTGAGAATCATCGTAACAAGAAGATTAAATTCCTACGATCTGATCGAGGAGGAGAATATCTGAGTTATGAGTTTGGCAGTCACTTAAGACAGTGTGGAATTGTTTCACAATTAACACCGCCTGGAACACCACAGCGTAATGGTGTGTCCGAACGTCGTAATCGAACCTTATTGGATATGGTGCGATCTATGATGTCTCTTGCCGATTTGCCACTATCGTTTTGGGGTTATGCATTAGAGACAGCTGCATTCACTTTAAATAGGGCACCATCGAAATCCGTTGAGACGACGCCATATGAACTTTGGTTTGGCAAGAAGCCAAAGCTGTCGTTTCTTAAAGTTTGGGGATGTGATGCTTATGTCAAAAAGCTTCAGCCTGAAAAGCTGGAACCCAAAGCGGAGAAATGCGTCTTCATAGGATACCCAAAAGAGACAGTTGGGTATACCTTCTATCTCAGATCCGAAGGCAAAGTGTTTGTCGCTAAAAACGGAACATTTCTTGAGAAAGAGTTTCTCTCGAAAGAATTGAGTGGGAGGAAGATAGAACTTGATGAGGTTGTTGAACCTTTACTTCAACCTGAGAGTAGCGCAGCGCAGAAAGTTGTTTCTGTGGAGCCTACATTAGCTGAAGAGGAAGTTAATGATGATGATCATGAAGCTTTGGATCAAGTTGCTATCGAACCTCGTAGGTCGACAAGGACGCGTACTGCTCCTGAGTGGTACGGCAACCCTGTCTTAGAGGTCATGTTGTTAGACAACGATGAACCTACGAGCTATGGAGAAGCGATGATGGGCCCGGATTCCGAGAAGTGGTTAGAGGCCATGAAATCCGAGATGGGATCCATGTATGAAAACAAAGTATGGACTTTGGAAGTATTACCTGAAGGGCGTAAGGCCATTCAGAACAAATGGATCTTTAAGAGGAAGACGGACGCGGACGGTAATGTCACCGTCTATAAAGCTCGACTTGTGGCAAAGGGTTTTTCACAAGTTCAAGGAGTTGACTACGATGAGACCTTCTCACCCGTAGCGATGCTTAAGTCCGTCAGAATCATGTTAGCAATAGCTGCCTTTTTCGATTATGAAATTTGGCAGATGGATGTCAAAACAGCGTTCCTTAACGGTTTCCTTAAGGAAGAGTTGTATATGATGCAACCAGAAGGTTTTGTCGATCCAGAGAATGCTGACAAAGTTTGCAAACTCCAGCGATCCATTTATGGACTGGTGCAAGCATCTCGGAGTTGGAATCTTCGTTTTGATGAGGTGATCAAAGCGTTCGAGTTTATACAAGTTTACGGAGAAGCTTGTATTTACAAGAAAGTGAGTGGGAGCTCTATAGCGTTTCTAATATTATATGTGGATGACATATTGCTGATTGGAAACAATATAGAAATGCTGGAAAGCGTAAAGGAATATTTGAACAAGAGTTTTTCAATGAAGGACCTAGGAGAAGCTGCTTTCATATTAGGCATCAAGATCTATAGAGATAGATCGAGACGCTTAATAGGACTTTCACAAAGCACATACCTTGATAAGATTTTGAAGAAGTTCAAAATGGATCAGTCCAAGAAGGGGTTCTTGCCTGTTTTGCAAGGTGTGAAGTTGAGTAAGACTCAATGCCCAGTGACTGCAGAAGATAGAGAAAAGATGAGTGTCATCCCCTATGCTTCAGCCATAGGGTCTATCATGTATGCAATGCTGTGCACAAGACCCGATGTCAGCCTTGCCATAAGTATGGTCGGAAGGTTTCAAGGTGATCCAGGAATGGAACACTGGACGGCGGTCAAGAATATCCTGAAGTACCTGAAAAGGACTAAGGACATGTTTCTCGTTTATGGAGGTGATCAAGAGCTCGTCGTAAAGGGTTACGTCGATGCAAGCTTTGACACTGATCCGGATGACTCTAAGTCGCAAACCGGATACGTATTTATTCTTAATGGGGGTGCGGTTAGCTGGTGCAGTTCCAAGCAAAGCGTGGTAGCAGATTCTACATGCGAAGCGGAGTACATCGCTGCCTCGGAGGCGGCGAAGGAAGGTGTCTGGATGAAGGAGTTCATGACAGATCTTGGAGTAGTGCCTAGTGCACTTAACCCAATGACTCTGTTTTGTGATAATACTGGTGCCATTGCTCTAGCCAAGGAACCAAGATTTCACAAGAGGACCAGACACATAAAGCGACGTTTCAATTCCATCCGCGATTACATCAAGGAGGACGACATAAATATTTGCAAAGTACACACGGATCTAAATGTTGCAGATCCGATGACTAAACCTCTTCCAAGGGCTAAACATGAACAACACCAGAACTGCATGGGTGTTCGATTCATTACAATGTAAATCACATAGTGATGTGAACTAGATTATTGACTCTAGTGCAAGTGGGAGACTGTTGGAAATATGCCCTAGAGGCAATAATAAATTGGTTATTATTATATTTCCTTGTTAATGATAATCGTTTATTATCCATGCTATAATTGTATTGATTGGAAACTCAAATACATGTGTGGGTACATAGACAACACTGTGTCCCTAGTAAGCCTCTAGTTGACTAGCTCGTTGATCAAAGATGGTTAAGGTTTCCTAGCCATTGACATGAGATGTCATTTGATAACGGGATCACATCATTAGGAGAATGATGTGATGGACAAGACCCAAACTGTAAACGTAGCATTTGATCGTGTCAGTTTATTGCTATTGTTTTCTGCATGTCAAGTATCTGTTCCTTTGACCATGAGATCATGCAACTCACTAACACCGGAGGAATACCTTGTGTGTATCAAACGTCGCAACGTAACTGGGTGACTATAAAGGTGCTCTACAGGTATCTCCGAGGGTGTCTGTTGGGTTGGCATGAATCAAGACTGGGATTTGTTACTCCGTATGACGGAGAGGTATCTCAGGGCCCACTCGGTAATACAACATCACAATGAGCCTTGCAAGCAATGTGACTAAAGTGTTAGCCACGAGATCTTGTATTACGGAACGAGTAAAGAGACTTGCCGGTAACGAGATTGAACTAGGTATAGTGATACCGACGATCGAATCTCGGGCAAGTAACATACCGAAGAACAAAGGGAACAGCATACGGGATTAACTGAATCCTTGACATAGAGGTTCGACCGATAAAGATCTTCGTAGAATATGTAGGAGCCAATATGGGCATCCAGGTCCCGCTATTGGTTATTGGCCGTAGAGGTGTCTCGGTCATGTCTACATAGTTCTCGAACCCGCAGGGTCTACACACTTAACGTTTGGTGACGATTAGTATAATTGAGTTATTATGTTGGTGACCGAAAGTTGTTCGGAGTCCCGGATAAGATCCCGGACATGACGAGGATCTCCGGAATAGTCCGGAGGTAAAGATTGATATATGTGATAATAGTGTTTTGATCTCTGGAAGGGTTCCGGAGTTCACCGGAAGGGGTTCCGGATGTTTACCGAAGTGTTCGGGTGCAGCAACACTTTATATGAGCCAAAGGGATAAAGCCCACAAGGTATTGGAAAGTGCAAAAAGTAGTTTTGCTGCCGCGTAAGCGGTACTACCGCTTGGTGAAGCGGTACTACCGCCGGAGCGGTACTACCGCTTGTGTGAAGCGGTACTACCGCCCAAGCGGTACTACCGCTTGTGTGAAGCGGTACTACCGCTTGTGCGCGGCTGTGCACGGTTCGGCAGGGATCCGAGTTGGACTCTTTCCCTGCGGGCCAAACCGACCTTGTGCGGGCAAAACCGACCCGGAGGAGGCTTTTACTCCAAGTTTAGACCCCAAGGCTCAACATATAAATAGAGGGGCAGGGCTAGCACACGGGACACATCAAGATTTCCCCAAGCCGTGTGCGGCAACCCTAACCCTCTAGTTCCTCCGTCATAATCTCCGTAGCGCTTGGCGAAGCCCTGCAGAGATCGTTCCTCACCACCATCACCACGCCGTCGTGCTGCTGGAACTCAACCACTACTTCACCATCGCTCGCTGGATCGAGGAGGTGAAGGCGTCATCAAGCCGTACGTGTGTTGAACGCGGAGGTGCCGTCCGTTCGGCACTAGATCGGAAGGATCGTGATTGGATCGCGGGACGCTCGGCGATTTGGATCGCGAAGACGTTCGACTACATCAACCGCGTTTATTAACGCTTCCGCTTAGCGATCTACAAGGGTATGTAGATCCACTCTCCCTCTCGTAGATGCTCATCACCATGGATAGATCTTATGTGTGCGTAGGAAAATTTTTGTTTCCCATGCAACGTTTCCCAACAATATTACAAGGGTGATGGCAGCGGAAAGGCTCTATCTAAGGCAGCATGGTCCTGATGCGGCTCCAATCCACAGGGATCTGACTGGGTTACTCCTCTAGCCCGCGAATACTCCGGCTCCTCGCTAGCGAACGTCGGATCCTTAGGTGAACCTGGCCACATTGAAGGCCGCTGAGTACTTTTGAATGTACTCGCAAGCAAACCAAACCAACATATACACCAAGCAAAGCAATCCATGGCATTCAAGCATGCGTTTGCTATTAATACTATCATGTTATGACAGGATTATCTAGCAAGATTAAACATCTAGCAACATTAATCATCATGTTATAGCAAGATTATCTAGCATGATAATTATTGGAGTAAATACAGTAAGGTAAAGCATATCAAGTAAATACTTCATACTCCGAGTATTCTCACGATCCAAGTTCGATCCAAACTTTACGGTCATCCATCCGCTCAGCTCATAGCCATCACATGGCTAGCAATCATACCTCTGACATCATCTGATGTCCATGCAATTGTACTGCAAGTCTGACAAACCTTAATATTCTCTAGTTCAGTCTTAGCAATATCATTATATAGTTTGTTCCTCCGGACTCGATACAGACCAAATAGGGGCCGAGAACGAACTATCCATGACTGAGGACGCGACTATTCAAATAGATTTACACTTTGCAGAGGTTGCGCACTTTACCCACACCATGGAGCGCCTGGCCTCGTACTTTAGTACATGTTCCCATTCGGGTGGACCAGTGCTGCTCCAACAAAACCCTGTCTATTGCCCGGCACTCTTACGGTCCCACCGACAATCATACCCTCCCAGGGTCATGTCCTGGGTGGCCCCTGTGTCACCCCGTGACACCTGCCACCGTCGTGGCCAAACAAAACTGTCCCAAACGGGGACATGCGCACATAACCATAAACTGGGCTCACAAGGTTATCGCCGCCTACCGGGCCAGGGTAGCGCGCACGCATAACCTTCCCTATTTGGTGGTACCGACAAGAGGCAAGACAATAGACCAAGCTAGGGTCGTCCCATATCGGCAAATGTGGTTGCACTTGATGAGCTCGATTCGGTGACACTATGACTCGATCCAGTCGACGGAGGAGGTTGTTATCATTAAGTCACATTTCATAATGTTGCAATAACAGTAACCATGCATGATGTAACAATTATGAAAACATAACAACCTATCTCCATACAATATCACAACGAGTCATTAGTGAAACAATATTTAAATGGCAAGTTATCACTTTACAAGTTCTAGCTGTAAGTGACGACCATCTGAACCCTTGTATGAAACTGGCAAATAAACCAGTAGCCACCAGAACGGTCTTTACAACTCAGATCTGGGACGTGACTGGAATAACTCAACACCGGCTCAAGACAGCTGAAAAGCAGCTCACAGCATGAGACAGTGTTGATAAAAAGAGAGTAGCGGTTCCCTAAGACGGCAGAAAAACAGCTCAGAGCATAGGGTCACCGCTACAGAAAGAAATTCAACAGCTGTCCGAGATGGCCGAAAAACAGCTCAGAACATGGCCAGTTGCTGAAAAGAGAACATAAAGTTGGCATCCAGCCCGGACGGCCGGAAGCAGCTCAGAACACAGGCGTGGTGCCGTCACCAGAGAAAGGCAGACAAGGGTTCACTAGCGTCACATACAGCTCACCACTACGCATACAAGCATAATAATTTAAACACGCAAGAATAACACAGAGCAATGCTTTAGGGCATATATCAGATGGTCGGCTTGCCTGGGGGTGAAGGAATACTCTGGGAGAAGTGCGATCAGCTCACGGAACGATTCGCCGGAAAAAGTTCTCTCTCGAAGGAGGCTGAATAAGGGCAGGGGCAAAATGGTCATTTTCACAGTGTGGAAACATTATGAAAATGATGCCATCGGAACGGGCTTGATGAACTGAAGAAGTAGGCGTTGGATTCACCTGATTTGGAGTCACGGATGATAAGATATAGCAGATTGACTGTTTAGGGACCTTTCTGTAAAACTTTTATTCACATCTGGGTCCCTGGATAGTTTTTCTGCGAAAAAGAAAAAGAGCACTGTGCTCTTGGGCTGGCTCGGGCTGGATTTGGTCGCCGCCTGGGCCACCACGAGGCAGTCGCCGCTGCCGCTGTCGCTGGGCCGGCCCATCCACGCCGCCGCGCGTTTAAAAAAACGGACGGAGGGGCAGAGCCGCTGACAGGCCGGGCCCGCTGGCAGGGTCGCGTCCTTCCTCGCGCGCGCTGACCAGAGGAATAGAGGCGGCGTTGACCGGTGATTCCCGGCGCTATAGGCCATCCCCCGAGGAGCTCCGATCACCGGCGTGCTCAGAATGGAGCGCCGCATCCATCCCTGGGCGTCACGGCCGCCGGGGAGCACTGGTGCGGGCAGGGCGTTGGTCGCGGCGGACGTCAGTGATGGCGAGGCGAGAGCGCACGGCTCGGCCACAACGGGGAAATGTTGAGGATACGGGGAGGCTTGGGGTGGACAAAGGAGCACCGTGGAGTGGGTAAGAGGGAGAGAGGGGGCGCGGTTCACTCGAATTCGAGCAGAGGAGTGCGGCGGCCATGGCGGCCGTGGGGGAGCGGGAGAGCTTCTCGAGCTCGGGGGAGACGTGGCACGGGTGCTAGGAAAGAGGGAGGGCCGATGGTGAGCTCTAGGGGTCCGGGGAACGGCTATATATAGCCGGGTGAGGAGAGGTGATAAGCTCAGCCGCGGTGATGCGCTGGCCGGGGCTGCAGTGCTCGAACTCAGGGCGGTGGCGGCTAGCTTGGCGTCGCGGTGCGGCCGACCTGACGAGCGCCAGAGGGAGGGGACGGCTCAAGGAGGAAGGAGCCAACAGAGGAGGGAAAACGACGGCGGCTCACGAGGCAAGAGTACCGCGGCGGCGGCCGCCGTGGCGTGAGATAAAGAATGGGGAGGGGGAGAAGGGTCCAGAAGGGGCAAGTGGACGCCGCGAAGCCACTAGACATGCCGGGACACGCCGGAGCTGGCCGGAGCTGGCCTGCCGACGAAAACAGTGCGCTGACCACCGTTTTGGCATGTCCCAAGCGTGGTCACCACGGGTGCCACATGCCCTGGAGTTTTCTCGGATGCAACATCATGTCAACGGGGTGTATCACTGCTCAAATAGATAGGAGAAGGGGCTGGAACCAGCTAGGTGGCTCTGAGGTGAGTGATACTTGCAGAAGAAGATTGCAACAGCAAACTTGGGTGGACATTTCTGGAGAAATGGATGAGGGAGAGGAGCTGGATCCTTGTCATAGTGAGATAGGGTAGGTAGGAATAGATGCTGGTAAGCTTTTAGCCCATTTGGACAAGTTTTGCATACACTTCCTTTGAAATGCCAAATCTGGCCCAAAAACTGAATCTTGATGTTGTGCTCAATTGGCTTGGTGAAATGAGCTGAATTTTGGTGGAGAGTGATGATTTGGAGATATGAAGGTACTGGGAAAATTTCAGCTCAATTGGAAATGCTAAAGTGGTACTTCCTTCATAGAACTAGAATCTGGACAGAAACTAGATGGAATTTTTTGGGAGGAATTGGCTAGATGAAATGATGTGAATTTTTGCATAATCACATCATATAGGGAATATGAGATCCTGGATTAATTTGAGAATTTTTTAAGCAATATAAAATATAGTTGCTTCACAACCTCAAAATAGGTCCAGAAACAAGAACATGATGATGCACTCAAAATTTGATCTGTGGAACTTGGGATCTTGATGGAAATGGTGAAGATATGGATAGGAGAAGCTCCATAAATTATTTGGGATTTTTCCTGGCTATCAAAATGGTAGCTCCTTTGGAAAGTGCCCAAAATGCAATATTGGATTTAAATAGGAAAAGGCAATTTTCCTTATTTAATTATGGCCAATATTTTTATGGGAGCTCAATATGATCACAAATAATATCTCCACAAGTTTTCATGAACTTTGGAGATGGATAGATATTTTCCTGGATTTAATTCCTTTAACTGGCAGAAAAAGGAATTAATTTTAAATGAAAAATATTGCAAATGACATTGCAATATTTTTGCATATCCAGGGTTTAAAAAGATAGGATGATCACTGGGAGAAATTTGGGAGGCAAAAGATCAAAGGAAATTGGGGTTCCTTTGTAACGGAAGGAATTAGGGTTTCCCTTCCGGTAGACCGGAGAGTAGGGTTTCGGCGGCAGAATCCTGAGAATAAATCTCGGGTGGCAAGGTTGAATCAGAGAGAATCTCTGGTTGGATAGGAAAGGCAAGGCTAAATGACCATCTTCATATACCCAAGAGCAAGAGAAAATCCGAGAACACCGAAAAAAAGACGGGAGTCAAATCCCGCAAAGGAAAAAAAATCAAGGAGCGAAAACCAGGGTGTCACAAACCTACCCCCCTTAAGAAAATCTTGTCCTCGAGATTTTCGGGCTTACCTCCCGGTGAAGGGGACTTACCTGCGTGCGACTTGGATCCATCTTGTCTTCATTTGTTTGCTGACCTTTTAACTGCTTCTTCTGCTGGCTCATGTGCTATCTCTTTCAGACGGCTGCATTGAATCCTTCTCTTTCCTGCCAGGCAAACCCTTTGTGCTGGTAGTTTGTTGGCTGGGGTTGGTACGTAGCCCCGAGTATCGACAAATAATCTGGTTCCCATGGCCTGGGACTAGCTGCTTCGGGTTTTATTGCGATACTTCATACACTGCCTGCCAAGGGCAAGTCATCTTTTCTTGATACATGGCTCCTGTGCTCGTATGGCCTCGAGTGACTGGGGATGGCTTTCTTTCAGTCTGACTGTGGTTTCCGTACAAGGTGTTCCCTTCTATCTCTTGCATTCTGACTTCGTCCTCAGGTGATTTCCAACTGAAATGTCGGGCCTGATCACAAAGTAATCATAGACGGTAATCTCTGAGGTGGCTCTGCCATATATAGCCTCTGTGGTCCTTGCTATGACCACCGAGCTGACATAGTATGGCTATCATCTGGTGTATCTTTCGGAGCATAGCCTCTTATCTTGGTTGATGGCCCGTATTCACGATGACATGCTGGCTACTTTGTTGTGGCCGTATATGCAAGAGTCTGGCAAGGATTGACAATATCACCTTGTCTGTGGAGCTTTACCTCATTGACCGTCGTGGAGATTGTTTATTCAAGACTTCCTTGTTCTTGGGGGTTCCTTTTGGGGAACTTGTCATGACCTACCATCATGGCTCCTTGGTCATATCCCAGCTTGTTGGGCTTGTATTCACAATTTACTCTTGCATATCTCGTAGGGATTGATGTGTTCACATCCTTTTTTGAAGTGTGGAGCCAATGTTTCTCTGAACATAGTCATTCCCGTGTACGAGTGGCTCGCATGCTCACAACATATGCAGGGGTAGGATAAATCCTCTTATAACCAGTGAGTTCTGAGGCAGACGGGTGTCTGGACTAGTTCGTGCTTCTGACAAGATTGTTGGGGCCATGATGGCGTGCTGAAGAAAACTGAATACCTTATGCTCAAAGCTTTTGCCAGGGTAGCGTGCCGAAGAAGGCTGGGTGTCGTGCCTCGGAAGCTTTCCCTCATGTGGCTTACTATGGAAGGTCAGGTACCTTATGCTGGAAGCTTTCCGCGACAGCTTGCTGAGGAAGATTGGGAGTGCCGTACCTCAGAAGATTTTTCTCGTAGTGGCGTCACAAGGAAGATTGGGAGTCTTGCGTTAGAAGCTCCTTCTGGTAGCTTGCGGAGGAAGGTTGGGTTCCTTGTACCAGAAGCCTTGCACTGTGATATGCAGTCGGACCTATGGCCGATTCTGGCTTCCTTCCGACGTATTCAAACTTTACCCATAGCGGAGCCAAAACTTGGTATAGGCCATATCTTGTCTGAAGATATTCCATTGGTCATACCCACCGCTTGTCCTTCTGCTGATCTGATCATTGTTGCCAGAGAGGTTGCATGACTGATGCAGACTTTATGTTGACAATTAATTCAAAATACCCTTTGTGTTCAAACCAAGTGTTGCCTGTAGTGAGCAGTTGGTGGCTAATTCCATTCGATTCAACTAAGCTTCCAGGCATGTGAAATCCTCACTGATTCTGGGTAACCGTGAACTTATCCATATTCATCGCAAACCTTGTTCACAGGGCCCGGAAAATTTTGTATATGCACCAAGGAATTCCAAAATATGCTTTGAAATTTGTATCAACATACCAGAATTTTGTGGTGGCTTTCGGCACATTCACATTCTTGAAATATGTCTTCTGTGGGCGGTAAATGATTCTTGAATCCATTGAGAAAAGACTCAAGGTTCACCTCACTGGCAGAAATAATCCTTGTGTCGAGGATGGAATATTTTGCTCTTACTGGTGTCCATTCTTGGTAGCTCATCTCACTTGTTCTTTAGGTAGGATTTGTTCCGAGGCAAACCTACTCAGGTATATTCTGGCCTTGTCTGTTACACGCAGAGTCTGCTTCTGACCCATTCTTCATTCTTGACAGATCCGGTGATACTGTTCTGAATATCGGGCAGTTGGCTTGACTTGACTCTTACTGAATTTGGATTATTGGGTATTATCCAAGTTGTATGCTGGTCTTCTTTGGCAGTGCTTGCAGATGGATCCAGTCGGAGCCAGAGAACAGAATCGGCAAAAGAAGCAAAACCGCGAAAAACCAAAAAGCAAATAAAACTCAAATTTTGTGGACCTTACACATGTGGCCGAAGATTCACTAGTATAACTAATATAGCGCACTCGATGTACCTCTAAGGACTTAGAAGCAAAACCTCACAATGCCCCTGGTAGCAATTGGGGTCAAGCTCCTGCTACTTCCTTAGGGAACATCAAAGTCGACGCACGACCATAGCCAAAGTGGCTTAGTCAGCGATCCTAGGGTTATCGGGGAAAGATGGAATTTATAAGCGTTTCCCAAAGGAAACTGGATTTGGGAAGAGAAAGGCCATGGCTAGCAAGCAAGGTGGGGATATCTGGTTTACCTAAGGGTTCAGGGCTCACGGGTCGTTGCCTGGTGCGGACATTTCCCACCAGAGGCAAAGGCCACGAGAGTTGGGGTCTGATGGAGCCAAAAACCTATGGGGTTACCTTATGATCAATAGTAGCCGTGCCGGTTCGGCGAAGATGGCTGAAATCCATCGGGGCCTTCTACTGATCAAGAGGCAATGAAATCTGGCTAGGGTAACCTACAGTCAGCCTGGCTCTGATACCATCCATTGTGGCGCCCCGCCTGAATACCACTGTAGCCAGACGGTCGCCGCACGTGCCAGCCCAGGAGATCACTCTGGCATGCGCTTTTACAACAAGTATCATGAACACAAGCTTTTCTATTAATGAATATATCAGTCTTACATGATATATTACAAGGGTGATGGCAGCGGAAAGGCTCTATCTAAGGCAGCATGGTCCTGATGCGGCTCCAATCCACAGGGATCTGACTGGGTTACTCCTCTAGCCCGCGAATACTCCGGCTCCTCGCTAGCGAATGTCGGATCCTTAGGTGAACCTGGCCACATTGAAGGCCGCTGAGTACTTTTGAATGTACTCGCAAGCAAACCAAACCAACATATACACCAAGCAAAGCAATCCATGGCATTCAAGCATGCGTTTGCTATTAATACTATCATGTTATGACAGGATTATCTAGCAAGATTAAACATCTAGCAACATTAATCATCATGTTATAGCAAGATTATCTAGCATGATAATTATTGGAGTAAATACAGTAAGGTAAAGCATATCAAGTAAATACTTCATACTCCGAGTATTCTCACGATCCAAGTCCGATCCAAACTTTACGGTCATCCATCCGCTCAGCTCATAGCCATCACATGGCTAGCAATCATACCTCTGACATCATCTGATGTCCATGCATTTGTACTGCAAGTCTGACAAACCTTAATATTCTCTAGTTCAGTCTTAGCAATATCATTATATAGTTTGTTCCTCCGGACTCGATACAGACCAAATAGGGGCCGAGAACGAACTGTCCATGACCGAGGATGCGGCTATTCGAATAGATTTACACTTTGCAGAGGTTGCGCACTTTACCCACACCATGGAGCGCCTGGCCTCGTACTTTAGTACATGTTCCCATTCGGGTGGACCAGTGCTGCTCCAACAAAACCTTGTCTATTGCCCGGCACTCTTACGGTCCCACCGACAATCATACCCTCCCAGGGTCATGTCCTGGGTGGCCCATGTGTCACCCCGTGACACCTGCCACCGTCGTGGCCAAACAAAACTGTCCCAAACGGGGACGTGCGCACATAACCATAAACTGGGCTCACAAGGTTATCGCCGCCTACCGGGCCAGGGTAGCGCGCACGCATAACCTTCCCTATTTGGTGGTACCGACAAGAGGCAAGACAATAGACCAAGCTAGGGCCGTCCCATACCGGCAAATGTAGTTGCACTTGATGAGCTCGGTTCGGTGACACTATGACTCGATCCAGTCGACGGAGGAGGTTGTTATCATTAAGTCACATTTCATAATGTTGCAATAATAGTAACCATGCATGATGTAACAATTATGAAAACATAACAACCTATCTCCATACAATATCACAACGAGTCATTAGTGAAACAATATTTAAATGGCAAGTTATCACTTTACAAGTTCTAGCTGTAAGTGACGACCATCTGAACCCTTGTATGAAACTGGCAAATAAACCAGTAGCCACCAGAACGGTCTTTACAACTCAGATTTGGGACGTGACTGGAATAACTCAACCCCGGCTCAAGACGGCTGAAAAGCAGCTCAGAGCATGAGACGGTGTTGATAAAAAGAGTGTAGCGGTTCCCTAAGACGGCCGAAAAACAGCTTAGAGCATAGGGTCACCGCTACAGAAAGAAATTCAACAGCTGTCCGAGACGGCCGAAAAGCAGCTCAGAACACGGCCAGTTGTTGAAAAGAGAACATAAAGTCGGCATCCACCCCGGACGGCCGGAAGCAGCTCGGAACACAGGCGTGGTGCCGTCACCAGAGAAAGGCAGACAAGGGTTCACTAGCGTCACATACAGCTCACCACTACGCATACAAGCATAATAATTTAAACACGCAAGAATAACACAAAGCAATGCTTTAGGGCATATATCAGATGGTCGGCTTGCCTGGGGGTGAAGGAATACTCCGGGAGAAGTGCGATCAGCTCGCAGAACGATTCGCCGGAAAAAGTTCTCTCCCGAAGGAGGCTGAATAAGGGCAGGGGCAAAATGGTCATTTTCACAGTGTGGAAACATTATGAAAATGATGCCATCGGAACGGGCTCGATGAACTGAAGAAGTGGGCGTTGGATTCACCTGATTTGGAGTCACGGATGAAAAGATATAGCAGATTGACTGTTTAGGGACCTTTCTGTAAAACTTTTATTCACATCTGGGTCCCTGGACAGTTTTTCTGCGAAAAAGAAAAAGAGCACTGTGCTCTTGGGCTGGCTCGGGCTGGATTTGGTCGCCGCCTGGGCCACCACGAGGCAGTCGCCGCTGCTGCTGTCGCTGGGCCGGCCCATCCACGCCGCCGCGCGTTTAAAAAAAACGGACGGAGGGGCAGAGCCGCTGACAGGCCGGGCCCGCTGGCAGGGTCGCCTCCTTCCTCGCGCGCGCTGACCAGAGGAACAGAGGCGGCGTTGACCGGTGATTCCCGGCGCTATAGGCCATCCCCCGAGGAGCTCCGATCACCGGCGTGCTCAGAATGGAGCGCCGCATCCATCCCTGGGCGTCACGGCCGCCGGGGAGCACTGGTGCGGGCAGGGCGTTGGTCGCGGTGGACGTCAGTGACGGCGAGGTGAGAGCGCATGGCTCGGCCACAGCAGGGAAATGTTGAGGATACGGGGAGGCTTGGGGTGGCCAGAGGAGCACCGTGGAGTGGGTAAGAGGGAGAGAGGGGGCGCAGTTCGCTCGAATTCGAGCAGAGGAGTGCGGCGGCCATGGCGGCCGTGGGAGAGCGGGAGAGCTTCTCGAGCTCGGGGGAGATGTGGCGCGGGTGCTAGGAAAGAGGGAGGGCCGATGGTGAGCTCTAGGGGTCCGGGGAACGGCTATATATAGCCGGGCGAGGAGAGGTGATAAGCTCAGCCGCGGTGATGCGCTGGTCGGGGCTGCAGTGCTCGAACTCAGGGCGGTGGCGGCTAGCTTGGCGTCGCGGTGCGGCCGACCCGACGAGCGCCAGAGGGAGGGGACGGCTCAAGGAGGAAGGAGCCAACAGAGGAGGGAAAACGACGGCGGCTCACGAGGCAACAGTACCATGGTGGGGGCCGCCGTGGCGTGAGGAGAAAGAATGGGGAGGGGGGAAGGGTCCAGAAGGGCAGGTGGACGCCGTGAAGCCACTAGACATGCCGGGACACGCCGGAGCTGGCTGGAGCTGGCCTGCCGACGAAAACAGTGCGCTGACCACCATTTTGGCATGTCCCAAGCATGGTCACCACGGGTGCCACGTGCCCTGGAGTTTTCCCGGATGCAACATCATGTCAACGGGGAGTATCACTGCTCAAATAGATAGGAGAAGGGGCTGGAACCAGCTAGGTGGCTCTGAGGTGAGTGATACTTGCAGAAGAAGATTGCAACAGCAAACTTGGGTGGACATTTCTGAAGAAATGGATGAGGGAGAGGAGCTGGATCCTTGTCACAGTGAGATAGGGTAGGAAGGAATAGATGCTGGTAAACTTTTAGCCCATTTGGACAAGTTTTGCATACACTTCCTTTGAAATGCCAAATCTGGCCCAGAAACTGAATCTTGATGTTGTGCTCAATTGGCTTGGTGAAATGAGCTGAATTTTGGTGGAGAGTGATGATTTGGAGATATGAAGGTACTGGGAAAATTTCAGCTCAATTGGAAATGCCAAAGTGGTACTTCCTTCACAGAGCTAGAATCTGGACAGAAACTAGATGGAATTTTTTGGGGGGAATTGGCTTGATGAAATGATGTGAATTTTTGCATAATCACATCATATGGGGAATATGAGGTCCTGGATTAATTTGAGAATTTTTGAAGCAATATAAAATATAGTTGCTTCACAACCTCAAAATAGGTCCAGAAACAAGAACAGGATGATGCACTCAAAATTTGATCTGTGGAACTTGGGATCTTGATGGAAATGGTGAAGATATGGATAGGAGAAGCTCCATAAATTATTTGGGATTTTCCCTGGCTATCAAACCGGTAGCTCCTTTGGAAAGTGCCCAAAATGCAATATTGGATTTAAATAGGAAAAGGTAATTTTCCTTATTTAATTATGGCCAATATTTTTATGGGATCTCAATATGATCACAAATAATATCTCCACAAGTTTTCATGAACTTTGGAGATGGATAGATATTTTCCTGGATTTAATTCCTTTAACTGGCAGAAAAAGGAATTAATTTTAAATGAAAAATATTGCAAATGACATGGCAATATTTTTGCATATCTAGGGTTTAAAAATATAGGATGATCACTGGGAGAAATTTGGGAGGCAAAAGATCAAAGGAAATTGGGGTTCCTTTGTAATGGAAGGAATTAGGGTTTCCCTTCCGGTAGACCGGAGAGTAGGGTTTCGGCGGCAGAATCCTGAGAATAAATCTCGGGTGGCAAGGTTGAATCGAAGAGAATCTCTGGTTGGATAGGAAAGGCAAGGCTAAATGACCATCTTCATATACCCAAGAGCGAGAGAAAATCCGAGAACACTGAAAAAAAGACGGGAGTCAAATCCCGCAAAGGAAAAAAATCAAGGAGCGAAAACCAGGGTGTCACACTAAAGCTGCCATCAAAAAACGTCAGGGCGGAATTGCTTCATGCCACACGTGTGGCACTTATCAAGGTCCTTTTTTTTGTTTACTAAATGCCATAAAATTTGAATTTTATTTTCTATCTTGAGAATAATTGAATTGGCGTTGATTGGATGCAATTGCAAGAAGGATCGACAACTTGTAAATTAAGCTAATCCATCGCACGGTCGTGAATGATACGTCTCAAACACATCTATAATTTTTGATTGTTTCATGCTATTATATTATCAGTTTTATATACTTTTATATAATTTTATATTATTTCTAGACTAACTTATTAACTTAGTGCCCAGTATCAGTTCATCTTTTTTGCCTATTTTTTGTTTCGCAGAAAATCAATATTTAGGAAGGTCCCAATACGATGCCATTGAAGATTTTTTTTCTGGAGCAAGGAGGACCCTAGAAGCTTCGGGAGATATCAAGATGAGCCACGAGGGCCCCACATGGACAGGTGATACGTCTCCAACGTATCTATAATTTTTTATTGTTTCATGCTATTATAGTATCAATCTTGGATGTTTTTATATGCAATTATATATCACTTTTTGGGACTAACCTATTAACCTAGTGCCCAGTGCCAGTTGCTGTTTTCTGCTTGTTTTTGGCTTTTCAGAGAAACAGTACCAAATGAAGTCCAAATGCCACGAAACTTTTTGGAGATTTTTTCTGGACAAAAGAAACCTTGGAAGCTTCGGGAGGAGGCCAGAAGCCTCATAGAAGCTTCACAAGGCAACAGGGCGCGCCCCGAGGGGGGGAGGGTGCGCCGTGTTGCCTTGTGGGGCCCACGTGACTCCGTTTGACCTAATTCCACTTCTATAAATTCACAAATATTGGGAAACCAACAGAGAGCCAGAAGAGAAAACCTTTCCGCCGCCGCAAGCCTCTGTTCTTCCGCGATCCCATCTGGAGGCCTTTTCTGGTACTCTGCCGGAGGGGGAATCGATCACGGAGGGCTTCTATCAACCTTGCTGCCCTTCCGATGATGTGTGAGTAGTTTACCATAGACCTACGGGTCCATAGCTAGTAGCTAGATGGCTTCTTCTCACTCTTTGATCTTCAATACAATGTTCTCCTTGATGTTCTTGGAGTTCTATCCGATGTACTCTTCTTTTGCGGTGTGTTTGTTGGGATCCGATGAATTGTGAGTTTATGATCAGATTATTCATGAGAAATATTTGAGTCTTCTCTGAACTCTTTTATGCATGATTGTTATAGCTTTGTATTTCTCTCCGATCTATCGGTTTAGTTTGGCCTACTAGATTGATTTATTTTGCAATGGGAGAGGTGCTTTGTGATGGGTTCAATCTTGCGGTGCTCAATCCCAGTGACAGAAGGGGACATGACACGTATTTGTATTGTTGCCATTAAGGATAAAAAGGTGGGGTTTATTCATATTTCTTGAATTTGCTTCTCTACATCATGTCATCTTGCTTAAGGCATTACTCTGTTTTTATTAACTTAATACTCTAGATGCATGCTGGATAGCGGTCGATGAGTGGAGTAATAGTAGTAGATGCAGGCAGGAGTCGGTCTACTTGTCTCGGACATGATGCCTATATACATGATCATTGCCATGAATCCGTCATAATTATTTGCTATTCTGTCAATTGCCCAACAGTAATTTGTTTACCCACCGTATGTTTCTATGCTCAAGAGAGAAGCCTCTAGTGAAAACTATGGCCCCCGGGTCTATCTTTATCATATAAAAAAACCTAAAAAAACATTGCAGCAATTTATTTACTTTTATTTTAATTAGTATTTTAGTTTATCTATTTATCTCTATAAGATTTAATCCTTGCAAATAACCGCTAAGAGGATTGACAACCCTCTTATTTGCGTTGGGTGCAAGTGTTTACTCTTGTGTGTGCAGGTGCACTTAACGTAATTTTGCTTGGTTCTCCTACTGGATTGATAACCTTGGTTCTTAACTAAGGGAAATACTTATCTCTACTATACTGCATCATCCTCTCCTCTTTGGGGAAATACCAACGCAGACTACAAGTAGCAGGAAGAATTTCTGGCGCCGTTGCCGGGGAGACATCATCAAAATTACCAAGTACCTTCGCACAAATTATCATTCACTTGCATTTGCTTTATTTACCTTTTATTTGCATTTGCCTCTCGTTTTCATCTCCCCCACTTCTAATTTTTTTTACAAAAACACAAAAATATTTTATTTGCTTGTTTGCTAGTTCTGTCACTATGTCATTAGAAGAATTTCGTGATAGTTTTTATAGCAGAAGATTGTCTGAAATTGAAAATGTTACTAAGAGTTTTATGACCTCGCAATTTGAGCAAAATAAATTCTTTTCCGACGGGCTTAAGGAACACTCTAGCTTGTTTGATGCCATTAATAAACAACTTGAAGATGTTAATTTAGAAGTATCAAACCTTCAGGCTCAAACTTGCTAATACTGAAAATTTACTAGATTTTTTTTTGGATAAACAAACAACTCTAGTAAATTGGATGGCTGCCAAACCGGAATCACTACCTAGTAACGATGAAGATATTAAAATTATTGGTGTCACTCCTATTGTATCATTATTTAGTAACATAAAACTTGATGAAAAAGGGACTGGAGAAGAGTCAACTCTAGATAGAAGGAGTCCCGCTTGCTTAGAGGGTGATAATCTTGATCATGAAAATGAAAAAAGTGGGTTTGGAGAGGTCAAAACTTTAAATAGTAATGCACCCATTACTTTGGATTACAAGGACTTTAATTATTATAGTTGTTCTTTAATTGAGTGTATTTCCTTGTTGCAATCCATGATTAATTCACCAAATGCATATAAACAAAATAAGGCTTTCACTAAACACATTGTAGAAGCCATGATGAAAGCACATGAAGAAAAACTTGAGTTGGAAGTATCAAGTCCTAGAAAATTACAAGATGAATGGGAACCTACTATTAAAATAAAAATTAAAGATTGTGAATGTAATGCTCTTTGTGATCTTGGTGCTAGCGTTTCCACTGTACCAAAGTCTTTGTGTGATGTGCTAGGTCTCACCGACATGGATCCTTGTTCCCTTAATTTGCATCTTGCGGATTCCACTATTAAAAAGCCATTGGGTAGAATAAATGATGTTCTTATTCTTGAAAATAGAAATTATGTGCTCGTGGACTTTATTGTTCTTGACATTGAAGGCAATCCTTCTTGCCCCATAATACTTGGTAGGCCTTTTCTTCGAACTATTGGTGCTATTATTGATATGAAAGAAGGTAATATAAGATTTCAATTTCCACTAAAGAAAGGGATGGAACACTTCCCTAGAAAAATAATTAAAGCACCTTATGAATCCATTATGAGGGCCACTTATGGAATTAACTTGAAGGATGACAACACTTGAAACTATGCATCATGCCTAGCTAGGGGCATAAAACAATAGCGCTTGTTGGGAAGCAACCCAATGAATAAAATAAAATTTTGCTTTTACCTACTGTTTTTGTGTGTTTGCACAATTATAGCTTCTGTTATGATTGTGGTTTTATGTTTTAATTAGTGTTTGTGCCAAGTAATGCCTATGGGATGATGTTGATGATAGTATAATTGATGCTGTTTGGAAAACAAAAAGTTTTGCGTCCAGTGCTAGAATTTTTAATTCTGTACTGGAGTGTCAAAAAATCTGAATTTTTTACACAGTATTGGTATGTGAATTGTTACATTGTCCTAATTTTTCAGAATTTCTGGAGTTAAAGAAGTATGGCTTTTAAATAGATCTTTACAGACTGTTCTGTTTTAGACAGTTTCTGTTTTTGTTGCATAGTTTGCTTATTTTTATGAATCTATGGATCGTATCGGGGGGTATGAGTCATGGAGAAGTTGGAGTACAGTAGCATTATGCCAATATTAAATAGGAATCAATTTACAACAGTACCTAAAGTTTAAGATTTGTTTGTTATACTAACGGATCTCACGAGGTTTATGTTGAGTTTTGTGTGCTGAAGTTTTCAAGTTTTGGGTGAGACTACGATGGATAAAGGAATAAGGAACGACAAGAGCCTAAGCTTGGGGATGCCCATGGTACCCCCAAGGTAATATTCAAGGAAGACTCAAGCGTCTAAGCTTGGGGATGCCCCGGAAGGCATCCACTCTTTTGTCTACAATCTATCGGTAACTCACTTGGAGCTATATTTTTATTCATCACATGTATGTGTTTTACTTGGAGCGTCTTGTGATATAGTTTGTTTGCTTTTTAGTTTTTCACAATCATCTTTGCTGAACACACCTTTTTGAGAGGGACACACATTATTCGTGATTTGTTAGAATACTCTATGTGCTTCACTTATATCTTTTGAGCTAGGCAGTTGCTCTAGTGCTTCACTTATACCTTTTAGAGCACGGCGGTGGTTATATTTTAAAGAAATAGTTGCACTCTCATGCTTCACTTATATCTTTTTGAGAGTCTCATGATAGCAATGGTAATATGCATGGGTTATGAATTTGGTCCTGATATGATAGGTATTCAAGAGGGATATAATAAAAACTTTCATGTAGATCACTGAATATGATAAATTTGATTCCTTGCAATAGTTTTGCAATATTAAGATGGTAATATGTGGGAGGTATTAGTAGATAATTGTGGTTTAGTATGAATAAATGTGTTAAGGTTTGTGATTCCCGAAGCATGCATGTATGATCTGTCGTTATGCTAAGAAGTTGGAGCATGATTTATTATTGATTGTCTACCTTATGAGTGGCGGTCGGGGACGAGCGATGGACCTTGTCCTACCAATCTATCCCTCTAGGGGCATGCATAGTAGTACTTTGCTTCGAGGGCTAATAAAATTTCGCAATAAGTATGTGAGTCCTTTATGACTAATGTGAGTCCATGGATTATACGCACTCTCACCCTTCCGCAATTTGCTAGCCTCTTAGGTACCGTGCATTGCCCTTTCTCACATCGAGAGTTGGTGCAAACTTCGCCGGTGCATCCAAACCCCGTGATATGATACGCTCTATCACACATAAGCCTCCTTATATCTTCCTCAAAACAGCCACCATACCTACCTATCATGGCATTTTCATAGCCATTTCGGGATATATTGCCATGCAACTTCCACCGTTCCGTTTTTATGACATACATCATCATTGTCATATTGCTTTGCATGATCATATAGCTGACATAGTATTTGTGGCTCAACCACCGTTCATCGTTGTTATACATGTTATGCTAGCATCATTGCACATCCTGGTACACTGCCAGAGGCATTCACATAGAGTCATATTTTTATTCTAGTATCGAGTTGTAATGTTGAGTTGTAAGTAAATAGAGGTGTGATGATCATCATTATTAGAGCATTGTCCCAGTGAGGTAAGAATGGTGGAGACTAATGAGTCCTCGAAAAAGTGGGGATGAGGTTCATGAGACCGTTCTAAAAAAATGAGCTGAAAAAGAACAGGTGGCGCGGCCAGGGGGTGCAATGAACTTTGTAAAACAAGTAATAACAAAAACTATGCATTGGAGACATGAAGAAGTGCTAGATGGATATGATATGAGGGATTTTGGCACTAGAATATACTCTAAAAAGTATGCATAAAATCCACTCATCAAGCAGCCAAGTAAACCATGGCATTCAGAGGAATATGATGAAGCCGCGCCCCAAAGTAACTCAGAAATCCACGGAAAAGGGGTGCGGCAGCATGGAAAAACCTCGATTTATGTGAGAAACAAGAAGTACCCGCTCATCTAGATTCGGTGCAGGTTCGAGCTCGTCATTACCGGGCACTCTCCATCCATGCTCAGGCACGAGGCCGTCGGCGACCAACTCGCGCACCTCCTTCTCCTTCACTCTTGACGGCAACCAGTCCCCTGCATCCAGCCGGACGGCGACCCAAAGGAAGTAGATGAGCCTTTTTGAGAGCCCGTCTTCTTCTCTTCCTTCTCAAGAGTTAGCATCTTGTCTCTTCTCATGGCGGGCGGTGGCGACGGCATAGAGAAAAATTAGGGAAGAAGGTGGCGACGATTTCGGAGGCGGGGTGAAAGGGGAATGGATGATTTCGCAATTTACCCCTCACCTCTCCTATTTATAGCCATGGGAGAATTTACGGGAACATGCCACAACCGTCGATCTCCAGATCCAATGGCGCCCATCAGCTCTGCACCGTAGTAACCGGCATGACAGGTGGCATGAGTGGCCTGGGAATCGATGCGCCCATGACGCTGTCGCAACAACCGCTATAGTAAAAGCGAGATCGTGTGTGGGGTTCTCGCCATAGGCTAAACACGCAAAGATCCGTTGATTCCGTCATGGGCTATTTTCAAAACACAAAATGTGTAACACCCCCAGTGTCATGCTACAGTGATCTCATGCTAATGATGCCTTGTCATCATGTTTTACTAAGCCAAAATGCCACTTGATAAAATCAAAGTCAAATTCAAATTTAAATTGCAAGTCAAATATTTACATCTTCAAACATGCAAGAAAAATAGTTCATAATATTGCTAATATTCCCTAAGTATTTATGTTAAGGAAAACAATATCACCTAAAATTCCCAAAATGCCCCTGGGAATTATTAAGTGGACCAGCAGCATATTACTTGACCTTTTCAATTTCTAAAATTGTTCAAGCATTTCCAAATAGCCCCAAACTTTGTGTGTTGTTTCAAAACAATGCCTTGTATTTATGTGCCAAGTATCATCTATAACAAAAATCGTTTGCTCACTCAAATAAATGCAAAACAGTAGAAAAATACATAACAAAAAATAAAAAGAGAAAATCTAATATGCACTTGAGCCTATTACTACAGTGTAGCCCAGCCCACCTAGTGTTTCCTTCCTCACGTACTGGAGACAGAAAGCTCACCGTGTCGGCCATCCACGTTGCCATGGCCATGGATGCTCAATGTCTGGCAGCTACATGAGTCCTGGGAGAGGATAAGACCATCCCCAACCCCTGGGACAAACCCTAGCTCCATTCCCCTCGCTCCCTCGCTCACCATCGTCGATTTGGACGCGCCCGAGTGCGCAGCCGCCATGGCCGTCGTCGTAGCCCTGTCCAACGTGCTCCCCGCTGCCTGAGTAGATGTCCAGGAGCCTCACCGTCGTCGTCTCCCTCATCTGCGCCTGCTGGATAGGACCGGGAGGGCCGCAGCACGTCGCCATCGCCGATCCCTTCGCCTACGGTCACCGGCGTCCGTCGCCAGATCCCGCTATTCTGGTCATCCCCAACCCCCCTCGAGCTCGCCTGCGGCCTCCTCGGTGAGCCCTCCTTCGATTCCCCTTGTTTCCCGCTCCGTTCCGCCGCCGTAAGCCGCCCCCCTCTGTGCTCGGCCGCCGCCGCCAGAGCCCGCGCTCACCGCACCCGCGGCCATGTCCTGCTTGGGCCGCCCCTGCGTGCCCCGCGTCGGCAGCGCCCTCGCGTGCGCCCGCCCGTGTGTGGACGCGCCCCCGCTCGCCCATGCGAGCTGCTGCTACGCGCTGCCTGCTGCTGCTGCTTCCTGTTGCTGCCGCTCCTTGCTGTTGCCTACTGCGCTGCCGCTGCACTGCTGGTCCCTGTTGCTGCTGTTGTTGCTCTCTGCTACTGCTGCTCCTTGCCACTGTGCGCCGCTGCTGCCGTGGCCACGGCCATGGCCAAGGTGTGTTGCGTGGTGTGTGTGTGTGTGTGTTCTGTGTGTGTGGCCGGCCCTGTGCCAATTAGCTTATGAGCTAATTGCTAGTTAGGATAGTTACTACCCTATGACATGTGGCCCCCTTTAATTAGGTTTGTTTTATTTATCTGATTAGGTAAATAGTCTATGACATGTGGGCCACACCTGCCCTTTTGACTAGTCAAATTGACTTGGTCAATTCGGATTAAACTAAATACAAAAATGCAGAAAATGTTTAAAACTTTGAAAAAATCATATAAAATAATTCGTAACTCGGATGAAAATAATTTATATATGAAAAATGATCAGAAAAATATAACAAATCTGAATATGCCATCGACATACCAGTCACACACATCTAACATAACAAACGTTGAACATTTGCTACCGGAACCGTTAAATGAATAGTGTTTGGAGTCGGGAAAATATTCCCGAATATTTTCCCTCTTCTTTTAAAATGTTTAGTGATGCATTAGAGCATGTCACCCACACATCTTGCCGTGCCATTGCATTTGTGTTGCATTTGTTTGCTGTGCTATTTATTGTTTCCCCCTCCGTTACTTCCTTTCCGGTAGACTCCGAGACCGCTGATGATCCGGTGATCGTCTACTTCGTTGAAGATCCGTTTCTGTTTGCAGAGCAACCAGGCAAGCAAAACCCCCTTGATCATTCCTATATCGTCCATTCCTTCTCCCTCATGCTTGCATTAGAATTTGCTACTGTATTTGATTGCTCCTATGCTGATGCATAGCCTGATTTTGTAACTTGTTGATGATACCTTACCTGTTGTCCTATATGCTTAGTATAGGTTGGTTAGTGAACCATCAGTGGCCCCACACCCTTGTCCTTGTTGCCATGCTTTACCACCGGTGATTCGATCACTGTGATCGCTGTACAGAGATCGACACAACACCGCACACCCCCCTAAGTTGTATGACTCTGCAGAGCTACCATCGAGTGCCGAGGGTGATACCTCCTACCTCACTCCTGATGATATCTCTGTAGCGTAGCTAGTCGGTTGAGGGTTACCGAGGGTGATTCCTCTTTCACCACCTCCGATGATGCCTCTGTTGTGCAGCCCATCAAGTGTGAACCCATCGAGGGTGATTCCTCTAGTTTACCTTGACAGATACATCGAGTGGGAGTCCATCAAGGGTGATTCCTCGGACTTTCCCCCTTGATGTTAAAAACACACTGTTACCTTTAACTGTTGCCCCTTTTAACTATTAATGTGGGACTAAAGGGACAGGCGGTACCACCCCGGTAGAGGTGGACCTGAGTTCCCGACAGTCTCTGGTGAAGTCGGATTGACCTGGAGGGTACCCGTGAGATAAATACGAGGCACGACCGGGCAGGCAGACCGCCCAGGAGAGGGATGGGCCTGGCCCTTGCCGTAAGTCCTCGAGACGGGGCGACAGGAGCACTGATCTGTAGGGTAACGCAGTAGAAAACAAAAAATTTCCGACCTACGTACCAGCCCAGGATCACTATGGAGACTGCATACAAGGTTTGATCTGTTTCGTTACCGACTCGTAGCGCAGCGGAAGTAGAGTCGATGACGATCGGCGGTGCAGATCCCCGCAGCTAGGATTTTACAACCTCCCAACCGCGAGGATGTACTCCCTCGTCAGCTCACCGGACGGATCTCCGGGCAGCCCTTCGAGAGGCCTCGGGACAGTCCCTCGGATAGTCCCACCGGACGGATCCTCGGACAGCCCTCCGGGAGGCCTCTGGACAGTCTTTCGGATAGTCCCACCGGACGGATCCTCGGACAGCCCTCCGGGAGGCCTCACGGACAGCCCTTCGGGAGGACCCCCGAAACTCGGACAGAAACTCGGACAGCCCTTCGGGAGGACCCTCGAACAGCCCCTCGGGCAAAAAGATCGAACCTACGACCTCTCTAAGGGGTTGCACACATACGGTGTCATCTATCCGGCAGGGCTTCGCCGTCCAGAACTAGTCCCCACCGGAACCCAGACAGCCTTTCGGCTCTACGAAACTATTTCGCTGGGAGGGAGAGAGAAGCCAGAAATGTCATGGCACTTGTATGTGAGAAGGAGTGAGTGTGGAGGCAGCCCCTCCACCTCTATTTATAGGAAATCCAAGGGGTAGGGTTTCTTGGCCCCCAAGCCTTCTAGAAACCTTTTGGGAAAATATCCCAAAAGGTGACTTTTCCATAAATATCCCAAAAAGCACTTTCACTATTCATGACGACATTTTTCAGCGTCTGATCGAACTGAAAATATTAATGTGGGCTTAGAACATTTCCAGTACCCACCAAAATAATTTTCAACGCGAGCCGGAACAATTCCGGTTTAGTGATTTTCATCTGCGAAAAGCATCTGAAGCGGTTCCGGCAGCTCCGGAACATTTCCGGTTTTCATCCCAGAAAATTCCAGAAAGTTTCCAGAACGATTCTGGCACCCTCCAAGAATTATCAGGCATGTGCCGAAACCATTTTGACTTTATGGTGTACTCCGAAACAACTTTTCGGTTTCACCGGAACTATTCCGATATCCTCTCCGGAACGTTTCCGTTTCGTCCGAAACTTTTTCGGTGATTTTCTCTCAGACTCCCCGTCTAGTATTCAGCAGATAGATGACCCTTAAGCGTGTGACCCTATAGGTTCGGTGAAGCATAGACATGACCCGGAACCCCTTCCGATCAATGATCAACATCGGAGCCGTGGACACCCATATTGACCCCTATACCCACACGAATGAATATTCGAGTGAACCTCCAGTTGCCGTGTGCTATTCCTGTTGCTTCGCGATATGTTACAAATACCCGAGGTGAGAAACATCGGCATCCTCGTGGATCAACACTTGTCCACAATGCCAGTTACCTCGTTGCCGGTTTTTGTTCTCTTTTCTCGTTTCTGTGTTCCGGTATCCCTGTGATCAAATCATACTTGTGTCTGGCCAGACGATGATGGATACCGTAACACCGAGAGGGCCCAGAGATATCTCTCCATCGTCGGAGGAGCAAATCCCAATCTTGAGCTATCAAGTTACTTAACATACTTTTCCATGAACCCGTAAGCCGCCGTAATAGCCACCCATTTACGGATGACGTTTAACAAACCCCAAAGTTCATGAAGCAAGCATGAAGAAACTCGACACTCTCATGGTCTAAGGAATTATGCAAACATTAACTTCTCTGTGTTATTAACCATTAACTTATGACGAATGAATCTCATAGCATAACATCAATCGGGTCGATTCAACACAAGTGTTCTACTAACATTGTGCCCTCAAAGTTGCCGGCATAGACATGCCCATGATCAGGAAAACAGAACCATCATGCAACACTTGAGCTAGTCTTAGAGGCCAGACTAGGAATACATTTAACCGTTTATTATTCCACACGTGCATATGAGTCTTCCTCTGAGACTCGTGGTTATTGCAGACTCGAGAACCATAGCAGTTATAGCATGGAACATAAACCTAATTATGAACAGGGAGATAATCAATAACATTTATTATTGCCTCTAGGGCATATCTCCTACATGATCGTCACCGCGAGCTCCCAACACACTAACGGTTTGGATATATGATCTGAGTAGGCCTCTGGCCTTTTATGCACTAACCACCACGCGGGAATAAGTATGGGCACTCGGCGTCGTACGATTCTCCCGAAAGCTTTGTCAGACATCCAGTTCAGCATTGTGGCACGGTCGGATCGCACCATCCAGGACAGAGGTGGCGCTGGTATCCACCCTGCACACAACGACCCGGAGTGCAAAGGGCGATGGGCCCAAGACCCCTGAGCACTTAGGATGTAGACCGGCGGGGACCCCTCTGCGGAGCCTAGGTAGGACTACGTCGTGTCGATCAGCCGAGGCCGGGCATGACCCGGGAAAAGTGTGTCTGGCCAGAGTTAATCGAGCGTGTTGGGTAAGTTGGTGCACCCCTACAGGGAAGTTATCTATTCAAATAGCCGTGTCCACGGTAACAGGACGCTCAGAGTTGTATCCCAATCTACTACAACTAGAAATGGATACTTGTGATACTAAACTGCTAATATGGCTCCGGGATTGCTTTCTCGCAGAGAGTCGAGGAAGGATCTCTGGGCATTGCTACTATTACTTAATACTTTATGCTATGCTGCTAATCTGCACTCTTCTAATGCTGCAAGATGGTGAAGATGCTAGTCTTCAATAGGCTAGGCCTTCCCCTCTATTCTGGCATTTCTGCAGTATAGTCCACAGATACAACCTTTCCCTTTGATACCGATGCATACTTAGCATAGATCTGATGTAAGTCTTGCGAGTACTTTGGATGAGTACTCATGGTTGCTTTGCTACCCTTTTTCCCCATACCCGGTTGCTGCGATCAGATGACGGACCCCCAGAGCCAGCTGATCCCGTCGATGACTACTACTACACCGACGGAGCCTACTATTATGTGGAGACCGACGACTAGGAGTAGTTTAGAAGGCTCCCAGGCAGGAGGCATGCGCCTTTTTGATCTAGATGTCATTGTTTTGCTCAGCCTTCTTAAGGCAACCTTGTCTAATTATGTTTGTACTCAGATACTGTAGCACCCTGGATTTTGCCTTTTTCTTTTATTTGGATTTATTGAATATTTTATTTGCATTTGAAGTTTTCTGTCATTTCTTTTGGACTTACCACTTGGATTTATTTTTGATTTTCTTCCAAGTGGGTTCTATCATCCATAAACCCTCCCTAGACCTCATCCCGCTCATAATAATGCCATTGGGTATTTTTATTTAATGACATTATACTCTTTTTCTCTTTGAAAATGCTCCTTTTCTCTCAGAGCTATGAAGCAACCCCTATTTTTATTGCTCTAAAATTTCCAAGAAAATTCCCAAATATTCTTTGGATCATGCCTCACCTTCCTATGCAAAAATATCCCATGGTTATTTGGAAAAATTCAGCCAGGGAAAATGTTTTTGCTTCTGGTCAGAAAGAGCACATTGTGAAGCAACTATATTTTTCTTTGATCCTTTTTAGCTGAAATTTTTACCACTTGATCACCCTCCTAAGTGATGCTTAAACGCCTAAAATCAGCCTAAGAATCCGAGCCATTTGTCCCCAGTGCTTGGAGCAAGTTTCTGTCCAGAAACTTTGCAGCTCCCTCTTGTCACATCCAGTGAGCCATTTGGCAAGCCCAGCGCATTCCTTGGCAAAGCGTTGAAGGGACATCACCTAGGACACGGTTTGGCACCGCCGAAAGCACCCCGTGTGCCAGTGCACGCGGTGACCGCGTGCGGACAGGGTGCAATGCACGCGCTCTGTGCGCTCTGCCCGTCCGGTCCGATCGGCCGCCGTCCAACCGCCCTCCCCGCGACACCTCTCAGTGTCTCAGCGCCGCAGCCAATCCCCGTGAGCCACCCAATCCTCTCCCTGCTCCTCCCCGACGAGGGAATGCAGCTCACCGGAAGAGGCCGAGAGCTAGCGGTGGGAACAGTGAGCTCGCGTGCCCGTTTTTCGCGCGTAGTGCGCGCCACTGTGGCCGCACGCGTGCACCGCGTCGCCCTGTGCTCCTCTGCTTCACCCCACGCCGCTGCCCGAGTCCTCACCGCCCCTAGTTCGCCCTGCCACTCTACTCCGGCGGAGCCCGAGCACTGCCTCGCCTCCTCCTATAAATAGAGCCCCTCCCCGATCGTTCTAGCCATCCCAAACCTCACCACTGACCTCAAATCGAGCCCTAGTAGCTGCTGGCAACGCCGGGAAGGCCTCTGGCCTTCAAACCTCACCGGCGATGGCCGCGGATCCCTCTCCTTCGTGCACTCATTCTAGGCCACCTCAGCTCCAACCACTGCCACCCCTGAGACCGTAGCAACCTCCTGAGCACGACGGTACCAAGAGCTCGCCGGATTGCCGCCGGAAACGCCGATCCTGATCAGCTTCGCCGCCGCCGTCTCTGGAGAGGATCGCCGCGACGCCGTCCGACCTCCTCAGCTCGAGCTTCAGGTACGTGCGTGACTGTCTCGTCGAGCTGGTCCCATTCCTCCTCTCTCTGGTGATCGCCGATGTCTTCTCGCCGGAGAAACGCCGGCGACAGAGCCGCCAGGCCCTGTTCTCTCTCTCTCTCTTGTTTAAAATAGAACCCGAGCCCCACCCGTCATTCTCTCTCTCTCGCTCCCAAAGCGGTATGAGGGAAGGCGTAATCGCCGAATACGCCTTCGACGTGGCCACTTCTGGATTTCCGGTTTAAATCATTTAAATAGAAATTTTGACCAGATTCAATCCATCTTTGACCAGCCATAACTTTTTATCCATAAGTCCAAATGAGATGATTCTTTTTGCTACTGGTTTATAAAATTCCAAAGTTTCTGTATGCCAAATTTCAGAATTTTTCTTGCTGTTGAGAATTTCTGGTGCAATAAACAGTGTTATGTGACATTTTCTTTTTGCATTTAAAATATTTTTAGAGGAACCTAGTTGTGTTGGAGAAGGCCAGGAGTATTGTGACACTCCTCTAAACCAAGGCAAGCCACAACATTCATATACAAGGATGGCATAGCAATGACTTTGGTTTAATGGAATTAAATTCATAATATACTCAATATTTAAAATAACTTGCTATAGAACTTTTATTGCATAGACTTTGTTCTGTCATTTTGATATTATACAGTAGGTTACATGCTTACTTGTTAATGTAGGCAGTAGGAATCATGTCATATGCACATATGGTAGTATGATGCATTCATCATTCATAATCGTGACCCGTGCATCCATTCACACACTATGGCTCGAATCATTTTATTTTCAAGTTAAACTTGATAACAATCCAACTTGAACATGCTGTTGATCGAGTCATGGTGCCACCGAATCGAGCTCACCAGTGCAACCACACTTGCCTGGATGGGGAGGCCCTAATGCGGTCTATTGTCATGCCTCTCGCCGGTGCCTCCTACGAGGGAAGGTTGTGCTCTAGTGCTACCCTGGCCCAGTAGGCAGTCATAACCTTGAGGACCCGAGTTTTGATGGTACCGAGGTCGCCGTTTGGGACAATGTTGATGTTTGGCCACGACGGTGGCAGCCACAGAGGTGGCAGATGTCACATGTTGACATCAGGGTCACCCAGGACATAGCCCAAAGGGGAGTTTGTCGGAGTGGCCGAGAGAGTGTCATGCAATAGATTGGTTTTGTCGGAATGTCATTGGTCCACCCGAATGGGAGCACGAGGCCATGAGTTCCGTGGTGTGGGTACAGTGTACTAACCTCTGCAGAGTGTATAATCTATCGATAGCCGCGTCCTCGGATATGGACACAGTTCGTAGTAGGTCACACCGTGGGTCAACAGATATAATTAACTTGCACACTAAGATTCACAAGATGGCACACGCAGAAATGGTGATCGAGGATCACTATGAAAGGTGTGAAAGTGATCAAGTGAGGATCCCGTTGGTAAGTTACGAACGGCAGTTACGCGGTAACCCCGAGATGGTAAGTTGGTCCCGTGGACCATGGCAATATTTCACGCACATCTCATGTCGAGTAGTATCATGTTCATGCATTAAATCTGTTAAATGCCTTGTTGTTGTTTGTCGCACGTGTTTTGTTTGCTGTGAGCTTGCGAGTACATTCAAAGTACTCACCTGGCTTATCATGCCAGATGCAGGAGAAGCCGTGCAAGGAGTTGATGTCGAGCAGTATGTCGCGCTCTAGGCCATGTCCCAGCAGTGTCCCTGTGGAATGGAGTTCCATTACCCCGTCATTCCGCTGCCGCGTAGTAGTTCCCTTATCATCGAGGCCCCTGCTATGTCTACTAAATAATGTACATAAGTGTAGCCGCACCGTGTGTGCCGCTTGGCCTCGCTCATCATGTAAAATGTAAACCTATGCTCCCACTAAGAGATCAATAAAGCAGTTGTTTTCTGTACCAAGTTGTTGTGTATTGCCAGAAGACTTGATCTCTGGGCTGGCAATGCAAGGTAAACCGGTTGCTTTGAGCCGGGGTGCCACAACGCTTGGTATCAGAGCCGCGCTGACTGTAGGACGCCCTAGACCCCCGATGCGTTAGAAAATGATAGTTTTAGCCTTTGAAGTGGTTTGAGGTTAGACTCTGCACTTGGGTGTTGCATGGCATGCATATAGCTTAGTATTAATACTGATCCGCTAATATTGTGAGTGTAGATGGCACCAGTCCCTTATCCGTACCAGCCCAAGCCGGCTCCTTCCACCTTTCCGCATCTGCTTAGCAATGTGTGGCGCCGACTCTACCCCGATGGCGATGACCCCATATACCAGGTGTACCGAGAGCAGCTTGCTGATGGTGTTTACACTACTAGGGAAAACCCTAGCAGTAGCGCGGGGTTTTGTAATATCAGTAGCGTGGGTGGGCGCGCTACTGCTACGGCGCTACAGCTAACTATTAGCAGTAGCGCTGTTACACCCGCGCTACTGCTAACAGAGTTTAGCAGTAGCGCGTTTAGGTGAATCTCGCTACTGATAAAAACTGCAGCGCACCTATTTAACACGCGCTACTGATACACATACCCCGCGCTACTGTTACTATTGTCTGTAATTTTTTTTGCAACGTTTTTTCTCTATTTTTTAATAGGTTTATACAATAGCCTGTCATATCACACACAATAGTCTCATCATATCATACACATGCAAATATTCTCATCAAATCATGCCATCATCATCCAACAAAAATGATGTCTATCATCATCATCGATCTCAAAATAGCGATACAAGTTATGATATGTCTCGAATACATGCAACTACATCGTCATCCCATACACATGTTTCATCATCCATCTAAAATGATGATATAGAAGAGAAGAGCTATCACTATGAGTAAGAGCGGAATTATGCAGTACATGAGGCGCCGGTTGTGATTCCTCTCTCGCGCTAGCATGAACCTCAAGTAACTAGCTTCTGCTTCTTGTCTGCTATCAAACCCTTTATGGCTGCCGCCCGAGAACCGTGACACTTGGGCCTGACACTCGGCCACTCATCGTACACTCCCGGAACCCTCCCTATGTACACGGCATAGCACTTCTTCGCCATCAAGGACCTATGTACCTATTAGAGATGCATGTTCATCAAGCGAATTCAACAATAATATGCAACATAATATATTTGAGCAAAACGAAAAGAAAGAGTTAGCTAAGAGATGCAACATATAGTAAACATAATTAATCAACGCAGGTTCACCGTACCCAAACTAATTAACTAGATGTACGCAGGTCATCGTACCCAAACTAACAAACTAGCGTTACGCAAGTTCAGCAGGACCGTTGACATCACAAAGTTTCATCGCTACAGAAACTACAAGTTCAACCGACACATCATCATTGGCATCATCAATCACTGGAAGTTCCACCTATCCATATCCGGGAGGATGCACCCTAGCTTCGTGAACGGCGTCAGGTCTTGACGTTGCATGCCTATGCGAGTTCTGACGTCAGCTCGTGATATAGGGCTGTGGTGGAACATCCCCTTCTCTTCGACAACTTCTTTCATGATGATCGTTGCAATGTCCTTCTAGATGTGAAAGAAGTCATCTCTGATTCTATAATCCAGTTTGTGTCTTAAGGATTCTGCCCATTTGTGGATATGTTCATCGTTTCTTGTTGTCATGCGAAGATGTTGGTGATCCCTTCTGTACTCCATCATGAGATGGAGGAGGTAGAATCCGTCGTTCTTGCTTGCTGTCGGTTGATGGATTGAGCAGAAGGTAGTTTTATGCGAGAAACCCGGCTTGTTCTTCCTTTGTTTCCTGATCAGCATGTTGCCACCCCTCATGCTGAAGCCGTGGAGAGCATCATCCAGAATATCCATTATGTGGGTGTAGTCTTTCTTCTCGAAGTTTCTGGACGAGTCGAAATACATGGCGTGGGAGACTCGCGGGAAAAGAACGATAAGGACGGCGCGCCCGTTGCTGCGGAAAACCACGACACCTCAAATTAGTCTCCATATGAGCGAAGGAATGATTGAAACGTACGAAAGGGTTGTCCGGCAATGACTTACATTGGATGATAAGGCAGGAGAATCGTTTCCTTGTCCTTATTCATTACCATGAAGTATTCGATGTAGTCCCTAGCAGCTTTACCTTCAAACTCGCCGAGACTCAAGAAGGACTCATGCATGTAGTATGGATCCGCCACCGCGATTTCCGAGATTTGTTCTCTCCTGATGACAAAGTTCATATGTAGCGCAAAAAGGCGGACGATCGTAAAATCGAGCCGGCTCATGAGAAACATCTCAAAGATGTGATCAAACCGCAGGAAGAACACCTCCGCGGGCAGTGTGTTGACATAGCACTTGGCCCGAGGCACACGAACCGCGTAAAGCGGATATCCTGGATCCTCCGAGGCGAGAAGGCTTTTCTCAGTCGATAGCACATGGTCGTGCAGTCTCCTGAGATCCCCTAATATGGCCTCTAGCGGTTTCGGCGGTAGGATCGGCTCGCCCGCGACATGGTACATCACCGCACCTTTGACCGGTACACGGTCTGCAAAATCGGTCGGCTGGCTGCTAGAAGCTTTGGCAGCTTTGGCGGCAGCAGTGCCTCTCTTCGGCGGTCTCTTCCTCTCCTTTTTCTTGGGTTCACCGTCCATACCCTTCCTTAACCCCACCACCAGTGTCGTCGGGCTAAGCACTTTACGACCCTCGGCTAGATGACCCTGCGTTGAGGCGGCATCTGGAGGCGTGTCCTGTGCGGATTGCATGAAGAGAGACTTCTTGCAATCAACTCTAGGACGTTCCTGCCTGGGCACATCATCCATCTCCTCATCCGCATGCTCATAGCCCGAGTCATATGGCTGACTCATCATTTATCCGTCGTCATAGGCGGCACCCGTATTGAGGAACCGGAGAGGGTCCTCCTCCTCCATCTCATCATCCATTCCTTGTTCCACGGGGCCGACTACATCATCCACTATTGGACCCCCTTCCTCGCGTCGTCCGTCGCTCTCACCCAGCACGAGAGGCGCTGGTAATTGCGTAGGCGGGGTGGTGGTGTTCATACCTTGCTGGTTCTCCAATCCTTGCATTGGTGAGCTCTTGGCCGCCTCCAGACGAAGAAGATTCTTCGGCCACAACAGCATCCAACCCTTGCATTCTCCAAGCCGCATCGGGGTCTCATCCTCCTCTCCCCCGAGCTGTACTGGAGGAGTCAAATCCTCGTGGCCCGCTTTCACACTCGACAAGGTAACCCTGAAGGTGCCAACGGGGATCGACTGGCCGTGGAACGTGAGTTCCAAGGGCTTCGTTATCATCCCACGTCCACCTTCCGGCCATTGATCATGTAGAGTATGGTGCACGGGGTTTTGTCGGCCTGCGAAGACATGTCTGTGGCGTAAGACATTCGAAAGGCAACGAAAAACAGAAGATTATATATATGTTGGTGCGACGTGTAATTACCGTCAGGGCGTCGAGGTCAGCCAAAGACAAAGGCCCGCCTAGCACGCCAGAGACAGAGGACGGGCTACTATGAGCGGGTGCGGGAGCATGACCTTGTGCGGTAGCGGCAGCAGGTGGTGGTGGTGCAATGTTCACCGAGTTGCTCCCGACGAAGCTGGGCATGGGAAAATCCTGTGCCATCTTGTCTGGATTTTGCTTCGTCCAGTCGATAATAGCCGGAATCAAGTTAGTAGCGAAATCATTTCTGCAGGCAGCTACAGCTGCATTGACTGCCTGCTGGACCAGCTCATTTTTGTTCGCTTTTGCGGCCTCAGCTGCTTTTTTCTTGGCCTCAGCTGCATTTTTCTCGACCGCAAGCTTCACCTTCTCGTCGATGTTCAACTGACTGAACTTCTTTTTCTGCCTTTTGGCCTCCGGGCCCTCGTTGTAGTAGTACTTCCATATGGCGTCGTCTCCAACGCCGTGCACACGTCCATATTGTAGCCGCTGGTCCAAAGGGAGTCCCTTCAGTTGGTTCAAGGCCCGGTTGAGAGGGGTGTCCCACTTGGGCCTCATCGACGACTGAGACGACGAGTCGCTTTGGGCCGCAAGCCTGTGTTGCTCCTTCTGCAAAAGGAATGTGAACCGTTTATGAATGTTACTACAACGTGTAGTCCACTTGATCAGAAGCTAAATGTAAGGTGGTAAAAGAATAATTACCAGTAATCTAATCAATTTCCTCGTGATCGGGTCCGTGTACCAAACCTTCTTTTCCTTGTCCCACTTGTCCCAGGCCCTGATGAAGTCACGCTCCTGCGGGTCGGTGAACTCCGCGTAGGGGTCTGGGATCCCCGCGGCTTCACGTTCCGCATCCTCCTTATCCCATATGGGCCTCTTGCCAATGTAGCCACGGCTTCCGAGGCATTGGTTCCCCGTGTTCCTTTGCTGCATTGACTTGTATTTCTCAGACTTAATCTTGGCTGCCTCGGTAGCGGAAGTGTCCTTGAACTTTTCGAACTCCTCTGCCGTCAGTGTCGGATTGTCCGCCAAAATCTTGGACAGGGGTTCGTTAGCAGCAATCGCTCGTTTCACCCTCCCTTTCCAGGCGGCCAAATCGTTGCTGAACATGCCCATGGCGTGGTTATTGATACCTTTCATGGCAGCATCATCCCACGGGTTTTCTATGCGGTCATCCCGGCCAGGGAACTGGAATCTCTTGTGCAGCTTCGTTAGGAGCAAGTGCTCCAGATGTGGTTTCTTCCTTAAGTCATTGTCGTTGATGCTCGCGGTTTCCCGTAGGATGCATCCGACTTGGTTGCCGTAGCACTTGCGAGCTTCATCCGGCGCTATTGGCTCGAATTTGCCGGGGTGCATCTCTGTGACCAGGATTCTTCCGATGCCGAGTTTGTTAGGGCATCGTGTCATCTGCTTCTTCTGCTTCTTTTCGTTACCGCCTTCGGCGCCGGTACCTTCGGCGCCGCCATCGGTGCCATCGGCGCCGCCATCGGTGCCATCGGTGCCGGTGCCTTCGGTGCCGGTGCCATCGGTGTCGATGTCGGCGGCAGTACCATCGTCCGCTATGACCAGGTCGCCCTGCAAACCTTCTGGCATTTGCGAGGACGGGCTCCGGCGACGGCGCGAGGAGGCAAGGGCGACGAGGGCTTCGGCGACGGCATGGAGGAGGGCAAGGGGATGGAATGGGGGGAATGGGGGGAATTGGGGAAGAAAGGCCCGCGTGGTGCGGTTAACTCAAACAAAGCAGTAGCGCGTTTATGGACCCGCGCTATAGCTAACTTAGCTATAGCGCGGGATACCTAAACCGGTGCTACAGCTAACTTAGCTATAGCGCGGGTGTGGACACACGCTACTGCTATAGCTAACTTATCTGTAGCGCTTGTTTGGGTAGCCCGCGCTACAGCTAAGTTAGCTATAGCGCGGGTCCATAAACGCGCTACTGCTATTCCTTTGATTTTTCTTTTCATTTTCTCCTTTTGCTTTTTCTTTTCATTTTATTTTTCTTATTTCCTTTCTCCTTTTTCTTTTTTCTTTTCATTTCCTTTTGTAATCCTTTCATTTTCTTCTTTCTTTTCTCATTTTTCTATTTGTTTTCATTTTATTTTATTTTCCGAAAGACGACCGAGCCGGGAAGAAGGGGATCGGATACAATGTATATAACTCAGGCGACGATATATATTACATATCATTTGACCGATAATGATTAAGTGCGTACACAAAATAAATACATATATATAAATGATGGTTTCTCAGCGTCGACGTTTTTATTTCTGAGTGAGCTTCTTTCCCTTCTTGTTCACTGTCGAATAATTGAGCCCCTCGTTGTGACTTTTCCTTTTCCATGGAGTATGATCTTTCTTAGGTAATGTAGTATTGATTCTTCTTTTGACGTATGCTTCATCGTCATCGTCATCTTCCCTCATCGGGTTGCCGTACTGGTCGTAGTCTTCCTCGTTGGCGACTCCATCCATTCCGATGATGTTCCTTTTGCCTCTCCTCACGACAACACGGCTGGGATTGCTTGGGTCGGTTATGAAGAAGCATTGTGTCACGTGCTTAGCGTGTACCCATGGCTCGTTTTTTGTGATGGCGTTCACGGTAGCGCTCTTGGCATCGGGTATAGACATGGTAGTGAAATACCGGTTTTATCTTTCGACGTTCTTAGCCCATCTGACACGGAACATCGTCGCATCGTGCAATCCTGAGTAGTCAAGCTCCCAGATCTCTTCGACCCTTCCGTAGAATCTTTGAGTTGCGGCGTTGTCGCCGGTCATGCATTCCATCGTCACCCCTGAGTTCTGAAAATCACTGTTTATATCTTTGGCCTCCGTGTAGAACGTGTATCCATTGATATTGTATGCCTGATAGGTCGCGACTCGCGAGGTTGGCCGCGGGGCCATGTGCTAAGGCGTATATGAGCAATCCGTCCATAGAGCCCTCTTCCGGGGGATTAGCAAGAACATGCTCTTTGAACCAAGGCAGGAAAGTGGAGTTGTGCTCTCTAATAACTTCGGCGTTCGTCTTGCATAGCCCCCGGTCACGGTACTTCTTTGCGATGGTTTCTTTGTGCAGTGTCGCGAAAGGATCTACCACGTCTAGGTGCTGTAGCACTACTAAGTTTGCTCTGTCAAAGTCATTGCGTCGACCCGAGTGTTCCACATGCAGTTCCCTCCGGCCGTTGGTGTGACCTTCTCCTTCGAGCCTCCCAAGGTGCTTGTTAACAAGCAAACCAACAACAGGGTCTCCGCCATATAGATAATTCTCGCAGAAAGAGGTGCACTCTTGGGTCAGATAGCCCTGGATGATGCTTCCATAAGGACGGGACATGTTATGAACGAATCCTTTGATGACCCCACTCATCCTCTCGAACGGCATCATGTTGTGCAGGAATGTCGGCCCGAGGTCTATGATGTCGTCCACAATGTGGACACACAGATGCACCATGACGTCAAAGAACGCGGGCGGGAAGTACATCTCAAGCTCATTTAGTATCACAACGATCTCTTCCTGTAGCCTTCGGAGCTGCTTCACACTGATCGACTTTCGAGAGATAACGTCGAAAAAGTTGCAGAGACTAATAAGCGTGTCACGGACGTGCTTGTCCATTATCCCTCTAAGGGCAACAGGAAGTATCTGCGTCATCATCACATGACAGTCATGAGACTTCATCCCGCTGAACCTTTTCTTCTTGGTGTCTAGAAATCTGCTTATCTTCCCACAGTAACCGGAACTAACTTTGATTCCGGTAAGGCAGTTGAAGAATTGATCGATCTCCTTCGGACTTAAGGTAAAGCAAGAAGGGGGGCAATAATTCTCTTCCTTCTTGTTGACTTTTTTGCCCTGGTCCCGTGCCTCCGTCTCCGTCTCCGTCTCCTTCGACTTTTTACGGGGCGGCATGTGGAGATCTGCCCTGATGTTCAAATCTTCCAAGTCTCTTCTTGCCTTCGGCCCATCCTTGGTCTTATCCGGCATGTTCATCAGTGTTGCAAGCAAGCTCTCAAGGACATTCTTCGTGATATGCATTTGATCAAGGCAATGAGGCGTGTCGAGTTTGGGCCAGTACTCCAAGTCCCAAAAAATAGACCGCGTTTTCCATACCTTCAGCAGCGGCTCTGACACCTTTTTCATCTTTCCCGGCGCGGGGCACTGTTCCCAGTTTTTCAACAGCTCATCGATTTTGGCGCCGCTCCTCTTACGTGGGGGTCCTCGATGCTCAGCCTCACCATTGAATAGATCTCCACGGTTTCTCCACGGGTCGTCCTTCGCGAGCCATCTTCGATGCCCCATGTACACGATTTTCCCAGACCCGCCATCTTTCGTTAGCTGCTGAGACGTTGTATCATCCATGCACCGCGTGCATCCGCAATATCCGTGGCACACCTGGCCTGCGACATATCCGTAACCGAGATAGTCGTGCACCATCGTCATCAGCGCGGCTCTCATATAGAAATACTCGCCTTTGCTGGCGTCCCATGTCTTGGCCGGTGTTTTCCATAACGTGTCTAACTCCTCTTGAAGTAGCCCCAGATACAGATTAATATTATTTCCCGGTTGTTTCGGCCCTTGAATCAGCATGCTCATGTGTATGTACTTTGTCTTCATGCACTTCCAGGGGGGAAGGTTGTACATCCATACAAACACGGGCCATGTGCTATGGTTGGTGTTCTGATTGCCAAACGGATTCATGCCATCGGTACTCGCGCCAAGCACGATGTTCCTTGGATCACCTGCGAAAAATCAATATTCGGCGTTGAACGCTCTCCACTGGCTTGCATCCGCGAGGTGTCTCAGCTTCGGATCATCTCCATCGTCGGGCTTCACCCTCTCCGCGTGCCAGCGCATGAGCTTTGCTTCCTTAGGATCTACGAGATAACGCTGCAGACGGGGAGTGATCGGTAGGTACCATACAACTTTCTGGGGAGATTTCTTTCCAGCCTTCTTGTATCGAGAAGCATTGCACACCGGACAGTTGTTTTTTTCCGCGTGCTCCTTCCGATAAATGATGCAATTGTTGATGCATGCATGGTATCTAATGTGCGGCAGATCAAGAGGGCACACGATCTTCTTGGCCTCATCGACGCTAGTAGGACACAGGTTCCCTACGGGAAGAACCTTCTTTAGATACTTGAGAAGCTCATCGAGGCTTCTATCGGTCCATTTGTTTTTAGCCTTTGTCTTTAGAAGTTCGAGCGTGAAACTCAAGCGGGTCACCTCGGGATTGCAACCATCATACAATGGAGTATGAGAGTCTACTTCCAGTTGCTCTAGCTTGGCCTCCTCTCTACAAGCAGCTCTGTCATTAGTCGTCTTCTTGCAAAGCAGGTCTCGAACATGAGGGTCCCGCATGACTGAACTTAGTAGCGACGAATGCTCCGGCGTGTCCGCGTCTTCTCTGTCATGTCCGGCCACTTCTCCGCCCCCATGTCCGGCCTCTTCTCCGCCCCCATGTCCGGCCTCTACTCCGCCCCCATGTCCGGCCTCTTCTCCGCCCCCATGTCCGGCCTCTTCTCCGCCGCCATGTCCGGCCTCTTCTCCGCCACCATTATCGGTCATCTCTTCGTCTGGTCCAATGTCATCATTGGCTGCCCCATCGACGTCATCATCTTCACTTATCCACCGAGTATAGCCATCCATGAAACCAGTCATGAGCAGGTGCGCTTTCAAACGGCCTTCCTTAAAGGGGTCGAGCAAGACTCCTCCTTTGCATCTTCGACACGGATAGAAAATCTCCTTCCGGTTATTTTCATACATGTCGTGCACCGCGGATCGCAACCATCTTTCCACCATCGTTCCACTGACCTTCATGATCGCCTGCGTGGTATAATTAATAAGCAAAAGGATTATAAACGCATCCATGCATGCATGCATCAAAGTCATACAAAAATTCGGCATGACCTTCCCTAAAAATAGGACATATAGAGTTTGCCCGAAATTCACCGAAACGGAAATAAATCGACATTTCGGCAAAACATAAGCAACTCATGTCACGCACGATCCGACAAATACACATAGGCGGCAACTCATGCCACACGCACATTCTCACCATCATAGCGCAAACACAAATATTTTCATTCTTGCAAAGCACAACTTTTTACTCACCTATCGTCCCGAGAGAGGGATCGAGCACACAAGTACGGTAGATGGCCGTTGCCGCTATCTAGCTAGCTAGGGATCGAAAGTAGTGGAAGGAGGGAGGGAAAGCTAGCTAGCTAGCATGGTAGATCTAGTTGGAAGGAGATGCTCTACCTAACTAGTGGAGAGGGAGGGAAAGCTAGCTAGTGAGACAAAGGCAAGAGTGGGGAAAGATAGAAAGGAGGGAGAGACAAATAAATTCAAGTGAGGAAGAAGAGAAGCCATTAATGGAGGAGATGGTGGATGGGGGCATTAATGGGGAGAGAAGAGATAGGAGAAGGAAGAAGTAAGTGAGGAAGGTAGAGGAGGGAGAGGGGGAGGAGGGGAGGGTGGCAGAAAAAGGTGGCTGCTACGTGTAGCAGTAGCGCTGGTACCTCACCGGCGCTACTGCTCAGATTCGTAGCAGTATCGCGTGTCTGTGGCCCAGCGCTACTGCTAATCTGGGTCCACCTTCTAGCCCCGTGCACAGATAGCGGTAGCGGTGGGCCACCGACAAGCGCTACTGCTATGGATCTTAGTAGTAGCGCTGGTTTCGGGCCACCGCTACTACTAAGGGTAGCCCCGGCCGGTGGCGGTGGGACGACTTAGCAGTAGCGCTGTCCGGCCACCCCACGCTACTGCTACTTTGGTACCTGTAGCGCTTGTTGGCACCCAGCGCTACTACTAAGTAGCAGTAGCGCTGGCCCCATAACCAGCGCTACTACTAAAATTCTATCTATAAGCTTTCTCCTAGTAGTGTTACGAGTATCACGCGGAGGTCATCATGCACAACAGTACCGTGGTGGGCACGTACACTCGCTCCACCAAGGGAGGGACTGCTTCTACACCCGACCAGGCAGTCCAGTTTGCAGCATTTGAGGCTCTCATTGACTTGCGCTATAACGAGGTTCAGATGCAGACTCACCCGGGTTTCTACTTCTATCCGTCCCTGTACGAGTCAGGACAGATCCGCTTCCCTTACATTAATCCGGAGTGTGACCGGTCAGCCAGTCACCTGTCTCGCTACATAACGGCGGGATATTTTCTGATCACTAGCCTAGCCCAGGAGCTGAACCACGTTCAAAACGAGCTAGCTGCCACTCGATCTACCTTCGCTCCACCTCTGCTTATCCACACATCACTTGTTCCTCCAGTTACCTTACCTCCACCCACCCCAGTGACCCCCACGCCTTCTCAGAGTAACTCAGGCACTTCGGTAGTGACTCCTCATGAGTCCCCAGCCCAGTGGGCTATGCTTCTCGCTACCCCAGCCGCTCCGATGCTGCGGAGTCACCCTGCTCCAGACCCTGAGGGAGAGTCTTCCTGTCAGCGTCGTCGCGTTTCCTTTGCTCCGGATGTATTCGTTATCAGTTCCGATTCAGAGTCCGACAACGAGGAGACACCAGCAGGACCGTCAGTGTGCCAGTGTGATCCCCGTCGTCGCATGTAGGCGAGGATGATGTGGTGTTTGGTTGTATGCATGTAGTAGTACTATCCATGTTGTTGCTCTGCTATGTATGCTGGGTGATGTATTGTATAATTATGTTGCTTTCTGTTATTCGCTTTGGCTTTTCTCGATTTCTCTTCCGGGTTTGTAGCTTCACCTCCCTATTTTTCTTGTTTTCCCCTAATGGATGTTGCTCATCTCGATGCTTCGTATTGGGAAACATATATAGGATGACAAGGTGTGGCAGTAACTGTCATGGTGGCGACGATACTCCAGTTCATCGATCAGCCAGGCAAGCAGGACATTCTCCAGAACCATATCAGCCACCACCTCCTCCACCTCAAGCACCCACGATAGAGCAGATTATGCGGATGTTTGAGGAGAAGAGAAACCAAGACCTGATGGAATTCCTGAGAAGCATGCAGACTGTGGTTGGTCAGAATAATCACAATGGTAATCACTCCAAGTTGTCAGACTTTCAGAGGACCAAACCGCCAAGTTTTAGTCAAGCAGTGGACCCGATGGAAGCCGATGATTGGTTGAGGACCATTGAGAAGATGCTGGAAATTGCTCGCACTGAAGATGCTGACAAAGTGCCCTTCGCCACTCATTATCTAGAAGGACCAGCTGCTATATGGTGGGACAATGCCAAAGTGATGTGGCCGGCTGAAGACGAGATTACTTGGGATAAATTCAAAGATAAATTCCGCAAGTACCATATTCTTGCCGGCATCATGAAGGTCAAGCGGCGAGAATTTCTCACTCTTACACAAGGTACCTCGACTGTAAGTGAATATTTAAACAAGTTCAATCATTTGGCCCGTTACTCCACACATGATGTGGCCACTGAACAACGGAAAATAGATCGATTCCTCGGAGGACTCAACCTTACCCTCCGATGTGCACTCAGCATGCTGGATTTCCCCGATTTTCAAACTTTGGTGAACAAGGCGCTCACTGTCGAAAGGGAACACAAACTGGTTAATGACCATAAGACTGCCTATGAACACCGCAAACGCAAGTTTGAACCCAAGAAGGAAGGGCAAGTTTTTCAGAAAGTTCGTACTTGGCAGCAACCTCAGTTTGAGTTCAAACCAACCTGGCAGCAGGGGAACATCAAGAATGAAAGTCAGATCAAGACTATGGTCACCAAACTAAACAAGGAAGACTGTGGCACCCCGGCTCAGAGAAACCGGAACACCCCGTATTCCAGCCCAGAGATCAAGTCTTCTGGAATACGGCACTGCTTGGCATAGAACAAATCAGCTCTTATTACAAATAATCGGGGTACAAGGGTTCGACATTACAAAGATTACAGGGGGCATGGCGACACTTCGCCTGCTAAGGTAGTTCTATGCTAGCAGCGGAACATCTCGTAGCGGAATCAATTCTAGCAGCAGAACCACGACGACGGTGATGAACTCCACTCCGCAGGGACTCTGGCTGGGACGTATCCTAGAGCGCAACCTCGGGATCCTCGACACACAAGCAATCACAGCATGACCTGCAATCTGGCATGACACGCGAGGTGAGTACTTTGAATGTACTCGCAAGCTCACAGCAACCAAAGCAATCAAGACATACAACAGCATGGCATTTACAGGTTAATTATCCATGATGAACATGATACTACTAGAGCAACATGAGCATGGCAACAACATGAGCATGACTTGTACATATAATTCATGATATGAACAAGATGATACTAGCACTAGCATGCACGGGGGTCGACATTTAAGGTCTCATGGACCAACTTACTCTGCTCGGAGGTTATTTCGTAACCACAAACTTACCATCGTGATCATCACTCGATCACCTCAGGATCAACCAAGCTCGGTATCAACTATACCATCGTGATCATCACATGACCACACGGAGCTTGATCTCTACCTGTGATCATCGCATGACCACATCAAGATCAACCAACTTCTTTTCTCATCGAACCGGGGTTGTTATTATTCAGATTATTATTTCTGTTGACCCATAGTGTGACCTACTACGAACTGTGTCCATGACCGAGGACGCGGCTATCGATAGATTATACACTCTGCAGAGGTTAGTACACTGTACCCACACCACGGAACTCATGGCCTCGTGCTCCCATTCGGGTGGACCAACGACGTTCCGACAAAACCAGTCTATTGCATGACACTCTCCCGGCCACTCCGACATACTCCCCTTTGGGCTATGTCCTGGGTGACCCTGATGTCAACATGTGACATCCGCCACCTCTGTGGCTGCCACCGTCGTGGCCAAACCAAAACTGTCCCAAACGGGGACCTGAGCTCAATACCAAAACCGGGTACACAAGGCTTATGGCCGCCTACCTGATCAGGGTAGCGCGCGCACATAACCTTCCCTAGTATGAGGCACCGGCGAGAGGCATGACAATAGACCGCATTAGGGCCTCCCCATCCAGGCAAGTGTGGCTGCACTGGTGAGCTCGATTTGGTGGCACCATGACTCAGCCAACAGATTTGTTCAAGTTCGATTAATGTCAGGTTCAACTTGAATGGTGATGAGCTGAGTCATAATAACATAACAATGCAGATGAGCATGATATCAGTGTAACCATGGATGGGCAACACAACCATTTAACAACATAACATCGACAATAATAAATCATTTAATCTACTAGATGCAAATGAGCATGGCATAACGATGATCATGAATATCACAAGTACTTTCATATCAAACCGTAACTACTCATGTGAGCTTAACATTATTACTAGCATCAGAAATGATTACAAGAATAAATCATGATAAGAATATCCTTAGCAATTAATCATATCACTCACTAGATGAAAATGAACATGGCATAAACAATGAGCATGAATTCACAAGCATATATATAGCATTCACAAAATAATTAAATGAGCAAACAATTATTAAATATTCAAGTGGAAACCATGGTTATTGCAATGCCATCATGCAAATGGCTGTTGTGGCTTGCCTGGGGATGGAGGAACCACCGGGGAGAGGTGCGATGAACTCGCGGAAAGAATCGCCGGAAAAGTTTCCCTCCCGGCGGAGCTGTTTTAAGGTCAAGGGAAAAATGGTCATTTTCACAATGTGACAACCTCATGAAAATGATGCCATCGGAACGGGATCGACGAACTGAGATCGTGGGCTTTGGAATCACCTGAATCGGAGTTACGGTTGCCGAGATACGGTCGTTCGTTCGTTAGGCAGAAAAAGAATTAAAAACTGTGCTTTTCTGCCACTAACGGACGAACGTCCGCAAATTAAGGGTTTCGGCACCGGCTGCTGAGAAGCTGAAAGCGTATTTTTGAAAATACGCTTTCACCTCTGGAAAACGTATTCTCGGCCGAAACTGCAGCCTTTTACGCTTTGCTTAGTGGAAAGCGTATTCCGTGGAATACGTTTCCACTTACTCCACGTCAGCGGTCCGGCTATGTCGCTGCTGCACGGGGCCCACCTGCAGGTCTGGATCGTCGTCTTCCTCGGCTCGCCCACGCTTGGCTGAAGAACAGGGGTGCTCGACCGGCGATAGCCGGAGCTACCGGCCACCATTCGCCGTGCTCCGACCACCGGCGTGCTCGTCTCGTCGAGGCGCACCCGTTCAGGGGCAGCATGGACCCCGGAGAAGGCAGAGGCGAGCGTACCACCGGCGGCAGCGGGCGGCGGCGTCGGGCACCAGTGAGCTCGCGGCCACAGGCCACGGGAGGAGGGGCTGGGGATAGGGGAAGCTTTGGAAAGGCTAGGGAAGAACTCGGGTGGGTTCAGGAGGAGGAATGGGGCTCGGGCACGCCGAATTTAAGACGGAGATGGCGGCGGCCGAGGCGGCAATGGTGGGCGGGGAGAGCTTCCCGAGCTCAGGCGAGTGGTCGGGGCGACTGCTAGGGGAGAGGAGGGAAGCTTGGTGAGGTCGAGAGGGTTCGGGGGCGGCTTAAATAGCCACGGCGATGATGCCGTCCGCGAATGGTGACGGGAGCGCGCGGTTGATGCTTCTGGCACGATCGCGTGCACGAGCGCACGCGCGGAGGGGGAGAGCGGTCCAAGGGAGGTTCATTCGGTGCAGAGATACCGCGGGGAAGCAAGAGGACAAGGGCAAAGCGACGACGGCCGCGGGCATCCCGGACGGCGTGGCTCGTCGGAGAGGAAAGAGGAGAGGGGAAGGGGTCCAGAGGGGACACGCGGACGCAGGGGAGCGAGATCAACACAGAGGACATGGTGCGGTGGCGAGAGCTCGGCGTTTGGGCGGCGGCAGAGGGACCCGAAGTACAGAGCACACTTTCGGCGTGCCAGGCCGCGTGGTCACCGCATGCACAGGCGCACGCGGTGCACTCTGGTCATCCAAAGGATGTCTAGCGTCTTGTCCTTCCTAAGTGGGTCCTACTTGAGGTGATAGTTCAAAGAAAGCCACTGTCGGTTGATGGGAGGGGTCGACTGAAGTTTGCTGCTGAAAACTTAGGCATGAAACTGTGATCAAATGGGGTGAGATAAGAGATAACCAGAATGTCAAAGAGGCTTAGGGTAGGAATAACTACCATCCTGTGGATTTTGAAGGGATTTGGACCAAAATTTAGCATAGTTGCTTTACAACTGCCAAATCTGGTCCAGAAGCTAGATCAGGAAGTAGCACTCACATGGTTGCTTGGGTGGGGCTGAAAATTGGGGGAGGATGATTATTTTGGCATATGAAGATACCATAAAAATTTCATCCCATTTGGATAAGTAAAAATGGTACTTCCTTCACAATGCTACCCACTGGACAGAAACTTGGGGGAATTTTGCAGAGAAAATTGCTTGGCAAAATAATATGATTTTTCGCATGCTTACATTATTTAGGTATATTTAGGTCCTGGATTAATTTCAGATTTTTTGAAGAAATAAAAATTATAGTTGCTTCACAAACTGAAATTGTGACCAGAAACCAAGATTGGATGTTGTGCTCACATAGATTGTTGGATGGATATGAAATTTGGTGGAGAGTCATGATTTGATCACATGAAGGATCTACCAAAATTTCAACTCATTTGGATAAGCATAGATAGTACTTCCTTCACAAAGCTTCTCTCTGGACAGAAAATTTGGAAATTTGCTGAGGAAGATTTACTAGGCAAATGAAGTTGAATTTTGGCATGTGAGAATTATTTGGGTATGAGAGAGTGCCCAAAATTTTTTAGGGCAATCAAGAAAATATAAATAGCACTTCCTTCACAAAGTGCCAATCTGTACAGAATAGGAAATGAATATTCCTGAATTATTTTTGAACTAGGCAAGGATGGATTTTGGCATATTTGTGGAAGATATGATCCAAAGAATTTATGATAATTTTTTTGGGAATTTTGTGGAAGGCAGAAATATAGGTTGCTTCACAACCTAGGGCAAATAGGGTTATTTCTTTAATAGAAAAAGGAATATTCCCTATAAATAAATATTGGGATTGGGCTAAGATGGAAATGACATGGCCTTGGGATAGATTTGAGAGTGACAAGCCACTAGGAAGTGGCAGGAGAGAAGATTTTCCAAGGTTTCAAGACCACATAGCCACGGAAAAAGAACTCCAAATAAAAATTCGAAGAAATCCAAGAAAAAAAGAAAGGGCCAAAAATCGGGGTGTTACAAACCTACCCCCCTTACGATAAATCTCGTCCTCGATATTTGGTTGCTCAGGGAACAAGTATGAATATACTGACTTAAGGAAACCGTTTCCAACTCGGGTATCCTTTTTCCTTCATATGATGTTCCCACTGAATTTCATCTAACTGACTGCCTTGCTCTGGGGTGGTTTGCTTCACCGTATCCATATTCTGACAGGCCTTCCTTCATATGTTCATCCTTGCTCTGACTTCAATTCTTTTATGTCTGCTGCCTTGTCTAATATTATCATGACCGGGATTTCCATAAGTCCAGGAGTGAGGTCCCTATTGACGTGACATTCTTATATCCAGCACTGATAGTATAAATGGAGTCGGGAACAAATTTTCTCAGTGGACATGAAACATTTATTCCTTGCATCGGGTTACTAGAGTAGATGCATGTCCTCCGGGTTCAAAACAATGCTGAGAATCATATCCGTTCTCTTGGCGGGATCTGACTGCTAGAAGGTAGTTCTGAATTACCTTGGCTGGCTCCACTGTCTCGAATCCGTATCGATGCTTCGACTGTCACCTTGATATGAGGTCCTTACAAACAGAGTAGACCCCTTGGGTGTGTGTTCATGGTGATCAATACAGAATCAGACTATCTTGGGTATCCGTACCATGTTGTTCATGCAACTATTATCATACTTGTATTGCCAGGCTTGCTCCTTCATTATTGTTCTCTTTTTCTGAATCTTTTGCTGAAAGAGCTTGGCCATAAATATCTTTAATTCTTCATGTGACCATAGGTATTGTCAGGTGCAACATTCCAGCAATCATACCTTATCCTTATCCTCAGGCAGTGCAGCAATGTTTAACCGGCAAGTTTATCATCTCTCGAGCTTTAACTGTAGGGCAATGATCATCTGAACCTTTGCCAGAAATTGACAAATAAATCAGTAGCCACCAGAACGGTCTTTACAACTCAGATCTGGGACATTACTGAAATAACTCAACCATGGCTCATGACGGCTGAAAAGTAGCTCAGAGCATGAGGCAGGGTTGATAAGAAGAATGTAGCAGTTCCCTAAGACAGCCGAAGAACAGCTCAGAGCATAGGGTCGCTGCTACAAAAAGAAACTTAACAGTTGCCCGAGACGGCCGAAAATCAGCTCAGAACACGGCCAGTTGTTGAAAAGAGAAATATAAAGGCGACATCCACCCTGGACGGCCGAAAACAGCTCAGAACACAGGCGTGGTGCCGTTACCAGAAAAGGTAAGCAAGGGTTCATCAGGATCATATGCCAGGTTCACAGTTACTTGGACAGAGTTCACTGCTGTGGGCAATCATACATGACAGTGACAGGGGTTAATGATATCACTTTGTCGGTTGGTAGGAAACTGGCCTTGATATCCACTGTCAGGATTGTTGTCCCAACACTGTCTTGCTTCATAGCTTGTCAGACATTGCATCACACTGAGGTGTATAACTGGCTTTTCTTCCTCTTGCATAACTCATGGGTTTGTTGGATTCTCATCGTGCTGGCATCATCGTACGAGTGACTTGTATGACCTTGGCAGCATGTTCACCATATATATGGAAGCATGTGTAACTGAACATCTGATTCCTGAGGCAGACACTCGTGTCTTGACTGATTCTTGCTTCTGACAAACTATTGTGGATCTGATTCTTGGGATGCACTGTCATATGCTGCCAACTCACTCTGTAATATCTTGTACCAATGCCAATGACTGTATGTAGTGCCGTACTGACGAAAACTGGATAGCTTGTGTTGGAAGCTATCTGAGAGTAGCGTGCTGAGGAAGGCTGGATAGCTTATGCTCGAAGCTTTTGTCGATGGTAGCATGCTGAAGAAGACTGGGTACCGTACCTCAGAAGCTTCTCCTCTGGTTGCTTGCTGAGGAAGATTCAGTGCCTTATGCCAGAAGCTTTCTGTGGTGGCTTACCGGAGAAGACAGAGTATCTTACACTGGAAGTTATTCACATGTCGTACTGAGGAAGACTGCGGAACCTTGCGTCGTAAGCTTCTCTGGTAGCGTGCGGAGAAAGACTAGGTTACTTACACCAGAAGCTTCTCTCTGTGATATGCGGACTGAATGCCATATATATATATATATATATATATACCCTTGATATTCCTTTGACTGTTGTCTTGCACACAAATTGTCTTCCAGCTGGTTCATTACGATTGTGATGGTTGCACACTGATGTAAAGTTGATGCTGATAGTCATTCCAGGATATCATTTGTATTCAAACCAGATATTCCCCCATATAATGCCGTCCATGGATAATTCCATACTATTTAGCTGAGCTTCCAAATATTTGAAATCCTCACTGATTCTTCAAGTCCGGTGTCGGTTGATGAGCAACTTTCATAAGGGGAAAATAAGGTAACACTGAAGGCCCAAAGAAAGAAACAAAAGAAACGACTGAACAAAAGCACACACAGCATTAAGATTACATACAAGCAACATCACATTTTACAGCTATTCACCTCACTATGTATGCCTACTTAAGCACACAATTCTCGAGGAAACTCCGGTACTACGATCTAATATGCTGTGGCGGTGTGCACGAAAGTGGATCAGTGTGTGGAGCAGTTGGTGTAAACAGAGTTACACCAAGCGCTGGCTCAGCACCGGTTGCATCTGGACGTGCTCAGCGGTGAGGACGGACTTGGTGATCATGTAGCGAGACACGGATGTCACAGCCATATCATCATCAAGCATACGGAAGGGAACCGTACTCGTCCAGAGAATGGGTGATAGAGAAGGATAGCGGTGGAAAGAAAAGCCTGCTGGCATTGCCCTTTTCTGGTAACAAAGACCAGTGAGGGTTGCCAACACGGCGAGTTGGATGGCAAGATCCGGGATAGAAACATGTCTATCACCGAAACAATAGGTGGCTGGCGGAAAGATATTGGTGCGATACCTGTGCATCAATCCTGCAAGAGATCGACACCACAAGGTACCTTGGCGTCACTCCGCTGGGACAGAGCTGACACCAAACACCAACGAGCAAGTATGCAAAGTGGGAGGGTGTAGGTAGTGGATCAAAAACCGATGCCACCTACACTCACAAGATCAATCGTTAGCGACAAGATAATAAGTCTATATGCATGCGATGCAGCAAACAAATGCAACAACCAAATGCAACAAGCAAGCTAGACTCTGAACTACCGGTTTCTAACGATCGCGCGGGCTAGGGCGTCCTACAGCCAAACCTGGCTCTGATACCAAGCCTTGTGGCACCCCGGCTCAGAGAAACCGGAACACCCCATATTCCAGCCCAGAGATCAAGTCTTCTGGAATACGGCACTGCTTGGCATAGAACAAATCAGCTCTTATTACAAATAATCGGGGTACAAGGGTTCGACATTACAAAGATTACAGGGAGCACGGCGACACTTCGCCTGCTAAGGTAGTTCTATGCTAGCAGCGGAACATCTCGTAGCGGAATCAATTCTAGCAGCAGAACAACGACGACGGTGATGAACTCCACTTCGCAGGGACTCTGGCTGGGACGTATCCTAGAGCGCAACCTCGGGATCCTCGACACACAAGCAATCACAGCATGACCTGCAATCTGGCATGACACGCCAGGTGAGTACTTTGAATGTACTCGCAAGCTCACAGCAACCAAAGCAATCAAGACATACAACAGCATGGCATTTACAGGTTAATTATCCATGATGAACATGATACTACTAGAGCAACATGAGCATGGCAACAACATGAGCATGACTTGTACATATAATTCATGATATGAACAAGATGATACTAGCACTAGCATGCACGGGGGTCGACATTTAAGGTCTCATGGACCAACTTACTCTGCTCGGAGGTTATTTCGTAACCACAAACTTACCATCGTGATCATCACTCGATCACCTCAGGATCAACCAAGCTCGGTATCAACTATACCATCGTGATCATCACATGACCACACGGAGCTTGATCTCTACCTGTGATCATCGCATGACCACATCAAGATCAACCAACTTCTTTTCTCATCGAACCGGGGTTGTTATTATTCAGATTATTATTTCTGTTGACCCATAGTGTGACCTACTACGAACTGTGTCCATGACCGAGGACGCGGCTATCGATAGATTATACACTCTGCAGAGGTTAGTACACTGTACCCACACCACGGAACTCATGGCCTCGTGCTCCCATTCGGGTGGACCAACGACGTTCCGACAAAACCAGTCTATTGCATGACACTCTCCCGGCCACTCCGACATACTCCCCTTTGGGCTATGTCCTGGGTGACCCTAATGTCAACATGTGACATCCGCCACCTCTGTGGCTGCCACCGTCGTGGCCAAACCAAAACTGTCCCAAACGGGGACCTGAGCTCAATACCAAAACCGGGTACACAAGGCTTATGGCCGCCTACCTGATCAGGGTAGCGCGCGCACATAACCTTCCCTAGTATGAGGCACCGGCGAGAGGCATGACAATAGACCGCATTAGGGCCTCCCCATCCAGGCAAGTGTGGCTGCACTGGTGAGCTCGATTCGGTGGCACCATGACTCAGCCAACAGATTTGTTCAAGTTCGATTAATGTCAGGTTCAACTTGAATGGTGATGAGCTGAGTCATAATAACATAACAATGCAGATGAGCATGATATCAGTGTAACCATGGATGGGCAACACAACCATTTAACAACATAACATCGACAATAATAAATCATTTAATCTACTAGATGCAAATGAGCATGGCATAACGATGATCATGAATATCACAAGTACTTTCATATCAAACCGTAACTACTCATGTGAGCTTAACATTATTACTAGCATCAGAAATGATTACAAGAATAAATCATGATAAGAATATCCTTAGCAACTAATCATATCACTCACTAGATGAAAATGAACATGGCATAAACAATGAGCATGAATTCACAAGCATATATATAGCATTCACAAAATAATTAAATGAGCAAACAATTATTAAATATTCAAGTGGAAACCATGGCTATTGCAATGCCATCATGCAAATGGCTGTTGTGGCTTGCCTGGGGATGGAGGAACCACCGGGGAGAGGTGCGATGAACTCGCGGAAAGAATCGCCGGAAAAGTTTCCCTCTCGGCGGAGCTGTTTTAAGGGCAAGGGCAAAATGGTCATTTTCACAATGTGACAACCTCATGAAAATGATGCCATCGGAACGGGATCGACGAACTGAGATCGTGGGCTTTGGAATCACCTGAATCGGAGTTACGGTTGCCGAGATACGGTCGTTCGTTCGTTAGGCAGAAAAAGAATTAAAAACTGTGCTTTTCTGCCACTAACGGACGAACGTCCGCAAATTAAGGGTTTCGGCACCGGCTGCTGAGAAGCTGAAAGCGTATTTTTGAAAATGCGCTTTCACCTCTGGAAAACGTATTCTCGGCCGAAACTGCAGCCTTTTACGCTTTGCTTAGTGGAAAGCGTATTCCGTGGAATACGTTTCCACTTACTCCACGTCAGCGGTCCGGCTGTGTCGCTGCCGCACGGGGCCCACCTGCAGGTCTGGATCGTCGTCTTCCTCGGCTCGCCCACGCTTGGCTGAAGAACAGGGGCGCTCGACCGGCGATAGCCGGAGCTACCGGCCACCATTCGCCGTGCTCCGACCACCGGCGTGCTCGTCTCGTCGAGGCGCACCCGTTCAGGGGCAGCATGGACCCCGGAGAAGGCAGAGGCGAGCGTACCACCGGCGGCAGCGGGCGGCGGCGTCGGGCACCAGTGAGCTCGCGGCCACGGGCCACGGGAGGAGGGGCTGGGGATAGGGGAAGCTTTGGAAAGGCTAGGGAAGAACTCGGGTGGGTTCAGGAGGAGGAATGGGGCTCGGGCACGCCGAATTTAAGACGGAGATGGCGGCGGCCGAGGCGGCAATGGTGGGCGGGGAGAGCTTCCCGAGCTCAGGCGAGTGGTCGGGGCGACTGCTAGGGGAGAGGAGGGAAGCTTGGTGAGGTCGAGAGGGTTCGGGGGCGGCTTAAATAGCCACGACGATGATGCCGTCCGCGAATGGTGACGGGAGCGCGCGGTTGATGCTTCTGGCACGATCGCATGCACGAGCGCACGCGCGGAGGGGGAGAGCGGTCCAAGGGAGGTTCATTCGGTGCAGAGATACCGCGGGGAAGCAAGAGGACAAGGGCAAAGCGACGACGGCCGCGGGCATCCCGGACGGCGTGGCTCGTCGGAGAGGAAAGAGGAGAGGGGAAGGGGTCCAGAGGGGACACGCGGACGCAGGAGAGCGAGATCAACACAGAGGACATGGTGCGGTGGCGAGAGCTCGGCGTTTGGGCGGCGGCAGAGGGACCCGAAGTACAGAGCACACTTTCGGCGTGCCAGGCCGCGTGGTCACCGCATGCACAGGCGCACGCGGTGCACTCTGGTCATCCAAAGGATGTCTAGCGTCTTGTCCTTCCTAAGTGGGTCCTACTTGAGGTGATAGTTCAAAGAAAGCCACTGTCGGTTGATGGGAGGGGTCGACTGAAGTTTGCTGCTAAAAACTTAGGCATGAAACTGTGATCAAATGGGGTGAGATAAGAGATAACCAGAATGTCAAAGAGGCTTAGGGTAGGAATAACTACCATCCTGTGGATTTTGAAGGGATTTGGACCAAAATTTAGCATAGTTGCTTTACAACTGCCAAATCTGGTCCAGAAGCTAGATCAGGAAGTAGCACTCACATGGTTGCTTGGGTGGGGCTGAAAATTGGGGGAGGATGATTATTTTGGCATATGAAGATACCATAAAAATTTCATCCCATTTGGATAAGTAAAAATGGTACTTCCTTCACAATGCTACCCACTGGACAGAAACTTGGGGGAATTTTGCAGAGAAAATTGCTTGGCAAAATAATGTGAGTTTTGTCATGCTTACATTATTTAGGTATATTTAGGTCCTGGATTAATTTCAGATTTTTTGAAGCAATAAAAATTATAGTTGCTTCACAAACTGAAATTGTGACCAGAAACCAAGATTGGATGTTGTGCTCACATAGATTGTTGGATGGATATGAAATTTTGTGGAGAGTCATGATTTGATCACATGAATGATCTCCCAAAATTTCAACTCATTTGGATAAGCATAGATAGTACTTCCTTCACAAAGCTTCTCTCTGGACAGAAAATTTGGAAATTTGCTGAGGAAGATTTACTAGGCAAATGAAGTTGAATTTTGGCATGTGAGAATTATTTGGGTATGAGAGAGTGCCCAAAATTTTTGAGGGCAATCAAGAAAATATAAATAGCACTTCCTTCACAAAGTGCCAATCTGGACAGAATAGGAAATGAATATTCCTGAATTATTTTTGAACTAGGCAAGGATGGATTTTGGCATATTTGTGGAATATATGATCCAAAGAATTTATGATAATTTTTTTGGGAATTTTGTGGAAGGCAGAAATATAGGTTGCTTCACAACCTAGGGCAAATAGGGTTATTTCTTTAATAGAAAAAGGAATATTCCCTATAAATAAATATTGGGATTGGGCTAAGATGGAAATGACATGGCCTTGGGATAGATTTGAGAGTGACAAGCCACTAGGAAGTGGCAGGAGAGAAGATTTTCCAAGGTTTCAAGACCACATAGCCACGGAAAAAGAACTCCAAATAAAAATTCGAAGAAATCCAAGAAAAAAAGAAAGGGCCAAAAATCGGGGTGTTACAAACCTACCCCCCTTACGATAAATCTCGTCCTCGATATTTGGTTGCTCAGGGAACAAGTATGAATATACTGACTTAAGGAAACCGTTTCCAACTCGGGTATCCTTTTTCCTTCATATGATGTTCCCACTGAATTTCATCTAACTGACTGCCTTGCTCTGGGGTGGTTTGCTTCACCGTATCCATATTCTGACAGGCCTTCCTTCATATGTTCATCCTTGCTCTGACTTCAATTCTTTTATGTCTGCTGCCTTGTCTAATATTATCATGACCGGGATTTCCATAAGTCCAGGAGTGAGGTCCCTATTGACGTGACATTCTTATATCCAGCACTGATAGTATAAATGGAGTCGGGAACAAATTTTCTCAGTGGACATGAAACATTTATTCCTTGCATCGGGTTACTAGAGTAGATGCATGTCCTCCGGGTTCAAAACAATGCTGAGAATCATAGCCGTTCTCTTGGCGGGATCTGACTGCTAGAAGGTAGTTCTGAATTACCTTGGCTGGCTCCACTGTCTCGAATCCGTATCGATGCTTCGACTGTCACCTTGATATGAGGTCCTTACAAACAGAGTAGACCCCTTGGGTGTGTGTTCATGGTGATCAATACAGAATCAGACTATCTTGGGTATCCGTACCATGTTGTTCATGCAACTATTATCATACTTGTATTGCCAGGCTTGCTCCTTCATTATTGTTCTCTTTTTCTGAATCTTTTGCTGAAAGAGCTTGGCCATAAATATCTTTAATTCTTCATGTGACCATAGGTATTGTCAGGTGCAACATTCCAGCAATCATACCTTATCCTTATCCTCAGGCAGTGCAGCAATGTTTAACCGGCAAGTTTATCATCTCTCGAGCTTTAACTGTAGGGCAATGATCATCTGAACCTTTGCCAGAAATTGACAAATAAATCAGTAGCCACCAGAACGGTCTTTACAACTCAGATCTGGGACATTACTGAAATAACTCAACCATGGCTCATGACGGCTGAAAAGTAGCTCAGAGCATGAGGCAGGGTTGATAAGAAGAATGTAGCAGTTCCCTAAGACAGCCGAAGAACAGCTCAGAGCATAGGGTCGCTGCTACAAAAAGAAACTTAACAGCTGCCCGAGACGGCCGAAAATCAGCTCAGAACACGGCCAGTTGTTGAAAAGAGAAATATAAAGGCGACATCCACCCTGGACGGCCGAAAACAGCTCAGAACACAGGCGTGGTGCCGTTACCAGAAAAGGTAAGCAAGGGTTCATCAGGATCATATGCCAGGTTCACAGTTACTTGGACAGAGTTCACTGTTGTGGGCAATCATACATGACAGTGACAGGGGTTAATGATATCACTTTGTCGGTTGGTAGGAAATTGGCCTTGATATCCACTGTCAGGATTGTTGTCCCAACACTGTCTTGCTTCATAGCTTGTCAGACATTGCATCACACTGAGGTGTATAACTGGCTTTTCTTCCTCTTGCATAACTCATGGGTTTGTTGGATTCTCATCGTGCTGGCATCATCGTACGAGTGACTTGTATGACCTTGGCAGCATGTTCACCATATATATGGAAGCATGTGTAACTGAACATCTGATTCCTGAGGCAGACACTCGTGTCTTGACTGATTCTTGCTTCTGACAAACTATTGCGGATCTGATTCTTGGGATGCACTGTCATATGCTGCCAACTCACTCTGTAATATCTTGTACCAATGCCAATGACTGTATGTAGTGCCGTACTGACGAAAACTGGATAGCTTGTGTTGGAAGCTATCTGAGAGTAGCGTGCTGAGGAAGGCTGGATAGCTTATGCTCGAAGCTTTTGTCGATGGTAGCATGCTGAAGAAGACTGGGTACCGTACCTCAGAAGCTTCTCCTCTGGTTGCTTGCTGAGGAAGATTCAGTGCCTTATGCCAGAAGCTTTCTGTGGTGGCTTACCGGAGAAGACAGAGTATCTTACACTGGAAGTTATTCACATGTCGTACTGAGGAAGACTACGGAACCTTGCGTCGTAAGCTTCTCTGGTAGCGTGCGGAGAAAGACTAGGTTACTTACACCAGAAGCTTCTCTCTGTGATATGCGGACTGAATGCCATATATATATATATATATACCCTTGATATTCCTTTGACTGTTGTCTTGCACACAAATTGTCTTCCAGCTGGTTCATTACGATTGTGATGGTTGCACACTGATGTAAAGTTGATGCTGATAGTCATTCCAGAATATCATTTGTATTCAAACCAGATATTCCCCCATATAATGCCGTCCATGGATAATTCCATACTATTTAGCTGAGCTTCCAAATATTTGAAATCCTCATTGATTCTTCGAGTCCGGTGTCGGTTGATGAGCAACTTTCATAAGGGGAAAATAAGGTAACACTGAAGGCCCAAAGAAAGAAACAAAAGAAACGACTGAACAAAAGCACACACAGCATTAAGATTACATACAAGCAACATCACATTTTACAGTTATTCACCTCACTATGCATGCCTACTTAAGCACACAATTCTCGAGGAAACTCCGGTACTACGATCTAATATGCTGTGGTGGTGTGCACGAAAGTGGATCAGTGTGTGGAGCAGTTGGTGTAAACAGAGTTACACCAAGCGCTGGCTCAGCACCGGTTGCATCTGGACGTGCTCAGCGGTGAGGACGGACTTGGTGATCATGTAGCGAGACACGGATGTCACAGCCATATCATCATCAAGCATACGGAAGGGAACCGTACTCGTCCAGAGAATGGGTGATAGAGAAGGATAGCGGTGGAAAGAAAAGCCTGCTGGCATTGCCCTTTTCTGGTAACAAAGACCAGTGAGGGTTGCCAACACGGCGAGTTGGATGGCAAGATCCGGGATAGAAACATGTCTATCACCGAAACAATAGGTGGTTGGCGGAAAGATATTGGTGCGATACCTGTGCATCAATCCTGCAAGAGATCGACACCACAAGGTACCTTGGCATCACTCCGCTGGGACAGAGCTGACACCAAACACCAACGAGCAAGTATGCAAAGTGGGAGGGTGTAGGTAGTGGATCAAAAACCGATGCCACCTACACTCACAAGATCAATCGTTAGCGACAAGATAATAAGTCTATATGCATGCGATGCAGCAAACAAATGCAACAACCAAATGCAACAAGCAAGCTAGACTCTGAACTACCGGTTTCTAACGATCGCGCGGGCTAGGGCGTCCTACAGCCAAACCTGGCTCTGATACCAAGCCTTGTGGCACCCCGGCTCAGAGAAACCGGAACACCCCATATTCCAGCCCAGAGATCAAGTCTTCGGGAATACGGCACTGCTTGGCATAGAACAAATCAGCAATTATTACAAATAATCAGGGTACAAGGGTTCGACATTACAAAGATTACAGGGGGCACGGCGACACTTCGCCTGCTAAGGTAGTTCTATGCTAGCAGCGGAACATCTCGTAGCGGAATCAATTCTAGCAGCAGAACAACGACGACGGTGATGAACTCCACTTCGCAGGGACTCTGGCTGGGACGTATCCTAGAGCACAACCTCGGGATCCTCGACACACAAGCAATCACAGCATGACCTGCAATCTGGCATGACACGCCAGGTGAGTACTTTGAATGTACTCGCAAGCTCACAGCAACCAAAGCAATCAAGACATACAACAGCATGGCATTTACAGGTTAATTATCCATGATGAACATGATACTACTAGAGCAACATGAGCATGGCAACAACATGAGCATGACTTGTACATATAATTCATGATATGAACAAGATGATACTAGCACTAGCATGCACGGGGGTCGACATTTAAGGTCTCATGGACCAACTTACTCTGCTCGGAGGTTATTTCGTAACCACAAACTTACCATCGTGATCATCACTCGATCACCTCAGGATCAACCAAGCTCGGTATCAACTATACCATCGTGATCATCACATGACCACACGGAGCTTGATCTCTACCTGTGATCATCGCATGACCACATCAAGATCAACCAACTTCTTTTCTCATCGAACCGGGGTTGTTATTATTCAGATTATTATTTCTGTTGACCCATAGTGTGACCTACTACGAACTGTGTCCATGACCGAGGACGCGGCTATCGATAGATTATACACTCTGCAGAGGTTAGTACACTGTACCCACACCACGGAACTCATGGCCTCGTGCTCCCATTCGGGTGGACCAACGACGTTCCGACAAAACCAGTCTATTGCATGACACTCTCCCGGCCACTCCGACATACTCCCCTTTGGGCTATGTCCTGGGTGACCCTGATGTCAACATGTGACATCCGCCACCTCTGTGGCTGCCACCGTCGTGGCCAAACCAAAACTGTCCCAAACGGGGACCTGAGCTCAATACCAAAACCGGGTACACAAGGCTTATGGCCGCCTACCTGATCAGGGTAGCGCGCGCACATAACCTTCCCTAGTATGAGGCACCGGCGAGAGGCATGACAATAGACCGCATTAGGGCCTCCCCATCCAGGCAAGTGTGGCTGCACTGGTGAGCTCGATTCGGTGGCACCATGACTCAGCCAACAGATTTGTTCAAGTTCGATTAATGTCAGGTTCAACTTGAATGGTGATGAGCTGAGTCATAATAACATAACAATGCAGATGAGCATGATATCAGTGTAACCATGGATGGGCAACATAACCATTTAACAACATAACATCGACAATAATAAATCATTTAATCTACTAGATGCAAATGAGCATGGCATAACGATGATCATGAATATCACAAGTACTTTCATATCAAACCGTAACTACTCATGTGAGCTTAACATTATTACTAGCATCAGAAATGATTACAAGAATAAATCATGATAAGAATATCCTTAGCAATTAATCATATCACTCACTAGATGAAAATGAACATGGCATAAACAATGAGCATGGATTCACAAGCATATATATAGCATTCACAAAATAATTAAAAGAGCAAACAATTATTAAATATTCAAGTGGAAACCATGGCTATTGCAATGCCATCATGCAAATGGCTGTTGTGGCTTTCCTGGGGATGGAGGAACCACCGGGGAGAGGTGCGATGAACTCGCGGAAAGAATCGCCGGAAAAGTTTCCCTCTCGGCGGAGCTGTTTTAAGGGCAAGGGCAAAATGGTCATTTTCACAATGTGACAACCTCATGAAAATGATGCCATCGGAACGGGATCGACGAACTGAGATCGTGGGCTTTGGAATCACCTGAATCGGAGTTACGGTTGCCGAGATACGGTCGTTCGTTCGTTAGGCAGAAAAAGAATTAAAAACTGTGCTTTTCTGCCACTAACGGACGAATGTCCGCAAATTAAGGGTTTCGGCACCGGCTGCTGAGAAGCTGAAAGCGTATTTTTGAAAATACGCTTTCACCTCTGGAAAACGTATTCTCGGCCGAAACTGCAGCCTTTTACGCTTTGCTTAGTGGAAAGCGTATTCCGTGGAATACGTTTCCACTTACTCCACGTCAGCGGTCCGGCTGTGTCGCTACCGCACGGGGCCCACCTGCAGGTCTGGATCGTCGTCTTCCTCGGCTCGCCCACGCTTGGCTGAAGAACAGGGGCGCTCGACCGGCGATAGCCGGAGCTACCGGCCACCATTCGCCGTGCTCCGACCACCGGCGTGCTCGTCTCGTCGAGGCGCACCCGTTCAGGGGCAGCATGGACCCCGGAGAAGGCAGAGGCGAGCGTACCACCGGCGGCAGCGGGCGGCGGCGTCGGGCACCAGTGAGCTCGCGGCCACGGGCCACGGGAGGAGGGGCTGGGGATAGGGGAAGCTTTGGAAAGGCTAGGGAAGAACTTGGGTGGGTTCAGGAGGAGGAATGGGGCTCGGGCACGCCGAATTTAAGACGGAGATGGCGGCGGCCGAGGCGGCAATGGTGGGCGGGGAGAGCTTCCCGAGTTCAGGCGAGTGGTTGGGGCGACTGCTAGGGGAGAGGAGGGAAGCTTGGTGAGGTCGAGAGGGTTCGGGGGCGGCTTAAATAGCCACGGCGATGATGCCGTCCGCGAATGGTGACGGGAGCGCGCGGTTGATGCTTCTGGCACGATCGCGTGCACGAGCGCACACGCGGAGGGGGAGAGCGGTCCAAGGGAGGTTCATTCGGTGCAGAGATACCGCGGGGAAGCAAGAGGACAAGGGCAAAGCGACGACGGCCGCGGGCATCCCGGACGGCGTGGCTCGTCGGAGAGGAAAGAGGAGAGGGGAAGGGGTCCAGAGGGGACACGCGGACGCAGGAGAGCGAGATCAACACAGAGGACATGGTGCGGTGGCGAGAGCTCGGCGTTTGGGCGGCGGCAGAGGGACCCGAAGTACAGAGCACACTTTCGGCGTGCCAGGCCGCGTGGTCACCGCATGCACAGGCGCACGCGGTGCACTCTGGTCATCCAAAGGATGTCTAGCGTCTTGTCCTTCCTAAGTGGGTCCTACTTCAGGTGATAGTTCAAAGAAAGCCACTGTCGGTTGATGGGAGGGGTCGACTGAAGTTTGCTGCTGAAAACTTAGGCATGAAACTGTGATCAAATGGGGTGAGATAAGAGATAACCAGAATGTCAAAGAGGCTTAGGGTAGGAATAACTACCATCCTGTGGATTTTGAAGGGATTTGGACCAAAATTTAGCATAGTTGCTTTACAACTGCCAAATCTGGTCCAGAAGCTAGATCAGGAAGTAGCACTCACATGGTTGATTTGGTGGGGCTGAAAATTGGGGGAGGATGATTATTTTGGCATATGAAGATACCATAAAAATTTCATCCCATTTGGATAAGTAAAAATGGTACTTCCTTCACAATGCTACCCACTGGACAGAAACTTGGGGGAATTTTGCAGAGAAAATTGCTTGGCAAAATAATGTGAGTTTTGGCATGCTTACATTATTTAGGTATATTTAGGTCCTGGATTAATTTCAGATTTTTTGAAGCAATAAAAATTATAGTTGCTTCACAAACTGAAATTGTGACCAGAAACCAAGATTGGATGTTGTGCTCACATAGATTGTTGGATGGATATGAAATTTTGTGGAGAGTCATGATTTGATCACATGAATGATCTCCCAAAATTTCAACTCATTTGGATAAGCATAGATAGTACTTCCTTCACAAAGCTTCTCTCTGGACAGAAAATTTGGAAATTTGCTGAGGAAGATTTACTAGGCAAATGAAGTTGAATTTTGGCATGTGACAATTATTTGGGTATGAGAGAGTGCCCAAAATTTTTGAGGGCAATCAAGAAAATATAAATAGCACTTCCTTCACAAAGTGCCAATCTGGACAGAATAGGAAATGAATATTCCTGAATTATTTTTGAACTAGGCAAGGATGGATTTTGGCATATTTGTGGAAGATATGATCCAAAGAATTTATGATAATTTTTTTGGGAATTTTGTGGAAGGCAGAAATATAGGTTGCTTCACAACCTAGGGCAAATAGGGTTATTTCTTTAATAGAAAAAGGAATATTCCCTATAAATAAATATTGGGATTGGGCTAAGATGGAAATGACATGGCCTTGGGATAGATTTGAGAGTGACAAGCCACTAGGAAGTGGCAGGAGAGAAGATTTTCCAAGGTTTCAAGACCACATAGCCACGGAAAAAGAACTCCAAATAAAAATTCGAAGAAATCCAAGAAAAAAAGAAAGGGCCAAAAATCGGGGTGTTACAAAGACTGTCAGCGTAACAATGCCTGTTTCACATGTGGACAGACTGGGCATTACGCTAGGCAGTGCCCCAAGAACGGCAAGCCAACAGCCAACCTGAAGCCTCAAGTCAACTATGTGGGGCAATTCCCCAAACAGAGGTATATTCAAGGGCAAGTTCATCACATCTCCGCCGAAGAAGCCTCTGAAGTTCCCGATGTGGTCATTGGTATGTTTCTTGTTAATGACATACCTGCAACCATTTTATTTGATTTCGGGGCTTCCCATTCTTTTATTTCGCGGAGTTTTGTTGCCCAACATCGCCTTTCCTATACTCTTTTGGACAAAGCTATGGTGGTACAATCCCCCGGATCCAGGCTCAAGACAAATATTGTATGCCGAGGATTGAAAATATCAATCAATGGAGTCGTCTTCCCCGCATCACTGGCATCCATTGAGTCTCCCACCTTGGATATTATTTTGGGGATGGATTGGCTGACAAGACATTAGGTCTGCATCAACTGCGCAACAAGAGAAGTCACGCTAATGAATCCCTCAGGCCAGTCTGCTTGATTCTATGCTGGTCGAGCCATACCAAAGAAAGGGATGGTTTATGTTGCCATTGCTACAGAGATGAATCTAGTCCCAGTGGTCTGTGAATTCCCAGATGTGTTTCCAGATGAATTGCCAGGCATGCCACCTGACCGAGAGCTTGAATTTTCCATTGAGCTTGTGCCCGGAACAGTACCAATTTACAAGAAATATTATCGAATGCCTTCGTCTGAACTAGTGGAGATGAAGAAGCAATTGGATGAGATGCTCCAAAAAGGATATATTCGCCCCAGCTCATCCCCTTGGGGTGCACCTGCAATATTCGTGGGCAAGAAAGACGGCAGTCTTCGGATGTGTGTTGACTACCGTGCTCTCAATGATGTCACAATCAAGAATAAATACCCGCTGCCCAGGATTGATGATTTGTTTGATCAACTCAGCGGAGCTCAAGTGTTCTCCAAGATTGACTTGCGCACCGGGTATCACCAGCTAAAAATCAGAAAAGAAGATATTCCCAAGACGGCATTCACTACACGGTACGGGCTGTACGAGTATACGGTCAAGTCATTTGGACTGACCAACGCTCCTGCATTCTTCATGCACATGATGAACAAGGTGTTCATGGACTTCTTGGACAAGTTTGTAGTGGTGTTCATTGATGACATCCTCATATATTCCAAAATTGAAGGGGAGCACAAGCAACACCTCCGAGCTGTGTTGGAACGATTACGCGCTCATCAACTCTACGCCAAGTTCAGCAAATGCGAATTTTGGCTTAAGGAAGTGGGATTCCTCGGGCATACTCTTTCCGCTCAAGGAGTGGCAGTGGATCAAAGCAAAGTCACGGAAGTCCTGAAATGGAGGACACTTGTTTCAGTAACAGAAATCAGGAGTTTCTTGGGTCTAGCAGGCTATTACCGTCGCTTCATTGAAGGCTTCTCAAAGATTGCCAAGCCAATGACTGAATTACTCAAGAAGAATCATAAGTTTATATGGACGGAAGCATGTGAGAACAGTTTCAATGAGCTCAAGACCCGGTTAACCACCGCTCCAGTATTGACTCTACCAGATATCTACCGGAGCTTCAACATCTATTGCGACGCATCCAGGCGTGGCATTGGGTGTGTTCTTATGCAAGATGGAAAGGTCGTGGCCTATGCATCAAGACAGCTCCGACCCCATGAGGAAAATTATCCTACCCATGACTTAGAGATGGCAGCTGTGGTTCACGCCTTAAAGATTTGGAGGCATTACATCATCGGAAAGCGATGCCAAATCTACACCGACCACAAGAGTCTCAAGTATATATTCACGCAACCGGACTTGAATCTCCGACAAAGAAGATGGCTTGAGTTGGTCAAAGACTATGACCTGGGTATCAACTACCACCCAGGAAAAGCAAATGTGGTCGCCGATGCTCTCAGTCGCAAACCAGTTACCGCAAATACATTAATCGAGCGTCTGCACCCAGCACTTCAAGAAGAGATAGCTCAGCTCAATATGATCTTGTGTGATGCAATTTGCTCGGTTACCTTGGAAGTAACCCCTACCCCGGAAGACGAAATTCGAAAGGCTCAACCTGGTGACCCTATGTTACTAAAGATAATGGTTCAAGTACGAGAAGGAAAGGCACCAGATTTCAACATTGATGACAAAGGTACACTCCGATTTCGGGATCGAGTCTGTGTACCGGACCTCAGGGAATTAAAGCAGCAAATTCTGAAGGAAGCCCACGAGTCCGCATGCTCTATCCATCCAGGAGGCACTAAAATGTATCATGACTTAAAGCAAACATTCTGGTGGGAAGGCATGAAGAAAGATATCGCCTATTACATTGCCTGTTGTGATATATGCAACAAGGTGAAGGCTGAACACCAGAAACCAGCCGGTCTACTTCAACCCTTACTCGTTCCACAATGGAAATGGGACGATATATGCATGGACTTTATCGTGGGATTACCAAGGACACCACGAGGCAACAATGCCATATGGGTCGTGGTCGACATGCTCACCAAGGTGGCCCACTTTATTCCAATAAGGACAACTTACCATGTAGATCAACTCGCTCAACTCTACGTATCCAGGATTGTCAGTCTGCATGGGGTACCAAGGACTATCACTTCAGACCGAGGATCTTTGTTTACCTCGGCATTCTGGCTACGTCTACACCAAGCCTTGGGAACCGCTTTAAAGCATAGCACCGCTTATCACCCGCAGACAGACGGATAGACAGAGCGGGTAAATCAAATCTTGGAAGATATGCTTCGGGCATGCGCTCTTGCTCATGGACCCAAATGGGAAGACAGCCTGTCGTACGCTGAGTTCTCTTACAACAACGGCTACCAGACTAGCCTCAAGATGTCACCTTTTGAGGCTCTATATGGACGTAAGTGCCGTACCCCGCTGAACTGGTCTCAGCCAGGAGACAACCAAATCTTCGGGACTGATTTTATGATGGAAGCAGAAAAGCAAGTCAAAGAAATTCGAGACAGACTGCAAGTAGCAAAATCTCACCAGAAGAGTTACTATGACTCAAAGCACAGGCAAATCAGCTTCGAACCAGGTGAATATGCATATCTCCGGGTTACCCCCATGAAAGGAGTTAAACGGTTTCATACTCGAGGAAAACTTGCACCAAGATACATCGGTCCATTTCCAGTTATGACCCGAGTTGGCAAAGTGGCTTACCAGTTAGAATTGCCTCCCGAGCTATCCGAGGTGCATGATGTGTTTCACGTGTCTCAGCTACGAAAATGCATCGCACCACCCGCAAAATGGACAGATATGGCAGAACTAGAGCTTGCCAAGGATTTAACCTACGAGGAGAAACCCTTGAGAATCTTGGAAGAAATGGACAGAGTCACCCGCAGCAAAACTATAAAGTTTTACAAAGTCCAATGGGAACACCACACTGAGGACGAGGCCACCTCGGAAAGAGCCGATTACTTAAGGACTGCATACCCATATTTGTTTCCTGAGCAACTGAATCTCGAGGACGAGATTCATCCTAAGGGGGGAGGTTTGTAACACCCTGGATTTTGCCTTTTTCTTTTATTTGGATTTATTGAATATTTTATTTGCATTTGAAGTTTTCTGTCATTTCTTTTGGACTTACCACTTGGATTTATTTTTGATTTTCTTCCAAGTGGGTTCTATCATCCATAAACCCTCCCTAGACCTCATCCCTCTCATAATAATGCCATTGGGTATTTTTATTTAATGACATTATACTCTTTTTCTCTCTGAAAATGCTCCTTTTCTCTCAGAGCTATGAAGCAACCCCTATTTTTATTGCTCTAAAAATTCCAAGAAAATTCCCAAATATTCTTTGGATCATGCCTCACCTTCCTATGCAAAAATATCCCATGGTCATTTGAAAAAATTCAGCCAGGGAAAATGTTTTTGCTTCTGGTCAGAAAGAGCACATTGTGAAGCAACTATATTTTTCCTTGATCCTTTTTAGCTGAAATTTTTACCACTTGATCACCCTCCTAAGTGATGCTTAAACGCCTAAAAGCAGCCCAAGAATCCCAGCCATTTGTCCCCAGTGCTTGGAGCAAGTTTCTGTCCAGAAACTTTGCAGCTCCCTCTTGTCACATCCAGTGAGCCATTTGGCAAGCCCAGCGCATTCCTTGGCAAAGCGTTGAAGGGACAGCACCTAGGACACGGTTTGGCAGCGCCGAAAGCACCCCACGTGCCAGTGCACGCGGTGACCGCGTGCGGGCAGGGTGCAATGCACGCGCTCTGTGCGCTCTGCCCGTCGGGTCCGATCGGCCGCCGTCCAACCGCCCTCCCCGCGACACCTCTTCGTGTCTCAGCGCCATAGCCAATCCCCATGCGCCACCCAATCCTCTCCCTGCTCCTCCCCGACGCCGGAATGCAGCTCGCCGGAAGAGGCCGAGAGTTAGCGGCGGGAACAGTGAGCTCGCGTGCCCGTTTTTCGCGCATAGTGCACGCCACTGTGGCCGCACGCGTGCACCGCGTCGCCCTGTGCTCCTCTGCTTCACCCCACGCCGCTGCCCGAGTCCTCACCGCCCCCAGTTCGCCCTGCCACTCTACTCCGGCGGAGCCCGAGCACTGCCTCTCCTCCTCCTATAAATAGAGCCCCTCCCCGATCGTTCTAGCCATCCCAAACCTCACCACTGACCTCAAATCGAGCCCTAGTAGCTGCTGGCAACGCCGGGAAGGCCTCTGGCCTTCAAACCTCGCCGGCGACGGCCGCGGATCCCTCTCCTTCGTGCACTCATTCTAGGCCACCTCAGCTCCAACCACTGCCACCCCTGAGACCGTAGCAACCTCCTGAGCACGACGATACCAAGAGCTCGCCGGATTGCCGCCGGAAACGCCGATCCCGATCAGCTTTGCCGCCGTCGTCTCTGGAGAGGATCGCCGCGACGCCGTCCGACCTCCTCGGCTCGAGCTTCGGGTACGTGCGTGACCGTCTCGTCGAGTTGGTCCCATTCCCCCTCTCTCCGGTGATCGCCAACATCTCCTCGCCGGAGAAACGCCAGTGACAGAGCCGCCAGGCCCTGTTCTCTCTCTCTCTCTCTTGTTTAAAATAGAACCCGAGCCCCACCTGTCATTCTCTCTCTCTCGCTCCCAAAGCGGTATGAGGGAAGGCGTAATCGCCGAATACGCCTTCGACGTGGCCACTTCTGGATTTTCGGTTTAAATCATTTAAATAGAAATTTTGACCAGATTCAATCCATCTTTGACTAGCCATAACTTTTTATCCATAAGTCCAAATGAGATGATTCTTTTTGCTACTGGTTTATAAAATTCCAAAGTTTCTGTATGCCAAATTTCAGAATTTTTCTTGCTGTTGAGAATTTCTGGTGCAATAAACAGTGTTATGTGACATTTTCTTTTTGCATTTAAAATATTTTCAGAGGAACCTAGTTGTGTTGGAGAAGGCCAGGAGTATTGTGACACTCCTCTGAACCAAGGCAAGCCACAACATTCATATACAAGGATGGCATAGCAATGACTTTGGTTTAATGGAATTAAATTCATAATATACTCAATATTTAAAATAACTTGCTATATAACTTTTATTGCATAGACTTTGTTCTGTCATTTTGATATTATACAGTAGGTTACATGCTTACTTGTTAATGTAGGCAGTAGGAATCATGTCATATGCACATATGGTAGTATGATGCATTCATCATTCATAATCGTGACCCGTGCATCCATTCACACACTATGGCTCGAATCATTTTCTTTTCAAGTTAAACTTGATAATAATCCAACTTGAACATGCTGTTGATCGAGTCATGGTGCCACCAAATCGAGCTCACCAGTGCAACCACACTTGCCTGGATGGGGAGGCCCTAATGCGGTCTATTGTCATGCCTCTCGCCGGTGCCTCCTACGAGGGAAGGTTGTGCTCTGGCGCTACCCTGGCCCGGTAGGTAGTCATAACCTTGAGGACCCGAGTTTTGATGGTACCGAGGTCCCCGTTTGGGACAATGTTGATGTTTGGCTACGACGGTGGCAGCCACAGAGGTGGCAGATGTCACATGTTGACATCAGGGTCACCCAGGACATAGCCCAAAGGGGAGTTTGTCGGAGTGGCCGAGAGAGTGTCATGCAATAGATTGGTTTTGTCGGAATGTCGTTGGTCCACCCGAATGGGAGCACGAGGCCATGAGTTCCGTGGTGTGGGTACAGTGTACTAACCTCTGCAGAGTGTATAATCTATCGATGGCCGCGTCCTCGGATATGGACACAGTTCGTAGTAGGTCACACCGTGGGTCAACAGATATAATTAACTTGCACACTAAGATTCACAAGATGGCACACGCAGAAATGGTGATCGAGGATCACTATGAAAGGTGTGAAAGTGATCAAGTGAGGATCCCGTTGGTAAGTTACGAACGGCGGTTACGCGGTAACCCCGAGATGGTAAGTTGGTCCTGAGGACCATGGCAATATTTCACGCACATCTCATGTCGAGTAGTATCATGCTCATGCATTAAATCTGTTAAATTCCTTGTTGTTGTTTGTCGCACTTGTTTTGTTTGCTGTGAGCTTGCGAGTACATTCAAAGTACTCACCTGGCTTATCATGCCAGATGCAGGAGAAGCCGTGCAAGGAGTTGATGTCGAGCAGTATGTCACGCTCTAGGCCGTGTCCCAGCAGTGTCCCTGTGGAATGGAGTTCCATTACCCCGTCGTTCCGCTGCCGCGTAGTAGTTCCCTTATCATCGAGGCCCCTGCTATGTCTACTAAATAATGTACATAAGTGCAGCCGCACCGTGTGTGCCGCTTGGCCTCGCTCATCATGTAAAATGTAAACCTATGCTCCCGCTAAGAGATCAATAAAGCGGTTGTTTTCTGTACCAAGTTGTTGTGTATTACCAGAAGACTTGATCTCTGGGCTGGCAATGCAAGGTAAACCGGTTGCTCTGAGCCGGGGTGCCATAGATACTGATGCTTCTGCTGACTCTTGTGTAACTCGAGCTTATGTATTCGAGCCCTCGAGGCCCCTGGCTTGTAATATAAAGCTTGTATTATTTTATTTTGTGTCTAGAGTTGTGTTGTGATATCTTCCCGTGAGTCCCTGGGCTTAATCGTGTGCATTTGCATGTATGATTAGTGCACGATCGAGTTGGGGGCGTCACAAAATGGCAATCGATCATTGGTGCGCAGAGCGGAGGATGCATTACTCGGACAATTCTCTGACACCCAAATATGAATCACTCGAACAAATCGCCCTAGGGTGAGTTTAGCGCTCCTCCATGGACCTGTTTGGACCTTCTTCTAGGATCCAAAGCATAAAACTCATAAGTTTGGATCTAGAGTTAACTCGCATTGTCGTTCCTCGGGGATAAGAATGGCATCTCTTCGAGAGAATCAGACCATGCGTCAATCTTGTTACTTGGATTTAATGGTACATCCATACTCTGATCACTCAACCTCTCCCAGGAGATGAACGAGTACCACCAAACTTCTCCTCGTGATCGACTCTACCCTCGAGCAATCGGGAGGAGCTAGTTCCAAGAATCCGTTAAGATTTTGATCAGGGCTTGTTCGTTCAAAGGCTTGATGACGGTTTGCGAGTATTTCAGTAATAACTCCGACCAAATCACGACCTTAAACAAACTTACCCTACAAATTCTAACTGATTCGGGGGCTAATGATGGGGATACCCATAGCAGGTAGGCCCACGAAGGGTCAATATATCGTAAAGTGTGGGGTCCACACGACAGGTGGGCCCAGCCCAAATCTCAAACAAACTCACAAGTTACTCGGACGACATCTGAGCCACCACTACTTGGACAAAAGCAGTAGTTACTCAGACGGACGAGAATCATGCAACTACACGAAGTACTCGGGTATACGAAGTGGAACAGTCGGAGAGGCATATGGAACGCCAAGAGGGTGCACAACTTCGTACGTTACTGGTGTTTACTTCGTCAGTTACCACCGTAGTGGATCTAATCAATTTAACCTATCACTCTCCCTTGTAACGACAACAGCTAGGGGTTGAGCGCACTCTATATAAGCTACCCCTCAGCTCGTAGTCAAGGGTTCGCAATCCATTGTATTCAGTCAGACACAGAGAAGAAAGACAGCACCAGAGCTTGAGAAATAGGGTTGTTACCTCCACCGCGAGGGGCCCGAACTCGTAAAACCTTTGTGTCACATCTGTGCCTAGCTAGATCTAGCCTCATTCCTACCCTCTCTCTCTATTGTCGGAGTTATCCCCACGACATAGCCCGGTTCAAAAAAATCATGTAAAAAAACTTTTTTTTAGTTACAACTACAACATCACATCTTGGAGATTCCATTCAGATAGAATTATCTATCACTATTTTATAATTTATTAAGTGCACTATCACAACAAATGCAAGTTAGCAATTCAATTTGTTTTTCATATCGCTATAACAAAGGCACTTGAATACAATATTTCTATCTAAAATTAGAGAAAAAATTGGTACATGGCCAGATGCGAAAGCACATATATATTACAAGTCATTTTTAATAGGTATATAGGGACTCGAAGGCCTTGAAAGCTAGTGTTCATATCAAAATTAATACAACACCTCATAGAGGACCTAGAAAGAAACAAAAAAAATAGAACATGGTCCTCCCTTTTTGCACTATCGCTATTTTATAATTTAAGTCCACTATCACAACAAAGCAAGTTAGCAATTCAATTTGTTTTTCATATCGCTATAAGAAAGGCACTTGAATACAATATTTCTATCCAAAATTAGAGAAAAATTTGGTGCATGGCCATATGCGAAAGCACATATATTACAAGTCATTTTTAATACGTATATAGGGACTCGAAGGTCTTGAAAGTTGGTGTTCATATGAAAATTAATACAACACCGCATAGAGGACCTAGAAAGAAACAAAAAATTAGAACATGGTCCTCCTTTTTTGTAGATAGGACCCCAAACCATACAAGAGCAACCTCGTCAGACACTCCATGGCAACCGTCTCCGGCATAAACCTTACCAACGATGGGCAAAGGAGAAGCATCTCGTGTGGAGGTTGAAGATCGGTAGCAATTCCTTTGTTGATCTTCCAAGCCGAGATCTATGCAGTGGGATGAAGAAAGCGTTGAATCCACAAGCCAGCTTGCACACCCGAAAGAGATCGGCGAAGGCAAAAATCGGATCCACCTCTTCATCTCTGGTTGAACCAAACCGATGAAGAAGAAGAAGAAAAAGTTGCTCCAGATTTGACTAACCATTCTCCTGAGCTTATTGAAGAAGCTTTTGTCAAATCTACTACTCGTCGTTGTAGTCCACCATGAAAGTCGTGTTGGGAATTAGCACACAAACACACTTGTGGAGAACTAAAAAATGCAGCAGAAACAAAGTAATCTCAGCACCACATCATGTACTAACTCAAGGATCGTTGCTTAGCACGGGAGGAAACATATGCATCAAACATATATGAGGATACTAGGTTCAGACTAAACCTAGATGACACGAAAGCTGGATCAGATCGCCCTCCTCGACCTACTCCGCCTTGCGACAACTACAGAGATCCACAACACGACCCTCCTCATCGAGCAAAACCAACAGCCGAGCGGGCCTTCACCATAGAAGGACTCCAGGCTGATATACAAGGATGCTCACCACTCAGAGGACATAGACGAACACAGACCGGCGTGCGTCGCATGTTTCTTCCATCTTTCGCAACAACTCTATATCTTTTCCTAGCACAAGTTCATGTGAGTTGGGAAACGCTATGAGCTTCTCTATTGCAGTGCTCAAAGATAGCTTACGAGAACTCACATGTTCATTACCTCAATGATAGATCAATTATGCCGGTGAATTGATAATGCAATTAGGTTTTTTTAATAAGGCATCAATTCATAGATCAATCTTGCAATTTCCGCCTTTGATGAACATTTTTTTGAGGGGAAGACCATCATGGCTAGCTTTATTAACTTCAAACCACACTTACATCGTCTGCAAGAAATGTAACAATAAACTTCGGAGGTGACTGAAACCACTCCGCAGGTTGGTTTTCACGTCCCCACTCTGCTAGCACATGCGCAACTACGTTTGACTCCCTATTACACAGCTCGATACAAGCCTTCCAGAAACTCCAAAACTCACAATGACAAGCATATATAACAGGTGTTGCAACCATCGAATAGCCTTTGTCTTCGTTCAAAGCTTGGACCACTGTGACATTGTCCATCCGCACCAAAATGTTATCATACCCGAGCCTTGATGCAAGTTTTAAACCTTCAAGTAAGGCGGCTACTTCAGCCGAGATGACGTCAGGTACATGTTCGAGCACTGCCGTTGCCGTCGCAAGAAAGTGCCCTGTGAAGTCTTAGACCACAGCGCCGCATGATCCTGTGAAATCATTATCAGAAAACGAGGCATCGACATTGATTATAGTCTACCCAGAAAGGGCCCTTCTCCATTGATTTAGTCTTGGTACTGAAGATGGTATCCCGGCCACGCGAACATAATTGAGTGTCAAGGCCTGAATCGCCGGACCAGTTCATATAGGGGACAACACCTCTTCCTGCCGTACAATACACCTTCTCTGGCACCATAAATATCAACAGGTTGTAGCCACAATTTCATAAAACTGGACAAGCTCCATATAAGAGTTTTGGCTAGATTAATCACACAACAAAAATTCGATAATCGTTGCCCCCTATCGGTCCACCAGAACTGCTTTTTCAATGTTGCTCTTCAAGCCGAGAGCTTCCCACACCAGCTTAGCTCTTTGACATTTAAACAATGCATGACTTATGTCCTCTGCACTTTGATTGCATATGGGACACTGAGAGTTGTTTCCTATATGACGATTGGAAAGAACACACAAGCAAGGCATCGCATTATGGAGGCAACGCCATATGAAGATCTTCACCTTACTAGGAAGTTCCAGGCTCCACAACTTTTTCCATACCGGATGTGGTGTTGATCCTCCTTGGCCGAAAGTATTCATGTTCTCATTTGCATAAGTGTCCTCCCATTGCTTATAGTAAGCCGATCTCACACTGAAGATGCCATTTTTTGTCAAATGCCATGCAACAAAGTCCTCAGTTTGCTGGTGATAAATAAGAATCTGGAGAATTCTATCCACATCTATTGGCCAGAAATTGTCCCTTATGAGTTGTTCATCCTACTCTCCCGTGGATGGGTCAATGAGTTCACTCACCATTGTTAGCACTCTATTCCTCCGGACAGTGATAACTTTCCTGCTAGAGCTATTAGGGATCCAACAATCATTCCAAATGTGGATTTTTACTCCATCTCCCACCCTCCAGATACATCCTTTCTGGAACGTTTGTACATCAGCCCATATGCTCTGCCAAATGTAAGATGAACCCTTTTTCAATTCACAGTTAATAAGGTCCCCAAATGGATAATACTTTGATCTAAAGACTCTGGCACATAAGGAACCGTAGTTCTAAATGAGCCTCCAACACTGTTTTGCCAACATGGCCAAGTTAAAACTATGAATGTCATGAAAACCCATGCCTCCTCTTTCCTTAGGGACACACATCTTCCACCATGCGAACCAATGCAATTTACGTTGGTTTTCACCATCACCCCACCAATAGTGCGATATTGCGCCAGTGATCCCCTTACAATTTTTTTTTTGGAAATTTAAACACACTCATCGCATATGTTGGGATGGCTTAAGCCACCACTTTTATCAATGCTTCCTTACCACCATATGATAATGTCCTTTCCTACCATCCATTTACTAGTTTAATGATCCTCTCAATCAAGTGTTTGAAGCAGTCAACCTGGTCTACCACAATCATGGATGGCAGCTCCAAATATTTATCCGAGATGGTCTCGGTCATTATGTTCAACACTTGACAAACTTTTGCTGATTTCCACCTTTGTGTTAGGACTGAAATAAACAGAGCACTTTGCTTCACTCGCCAGTTGTCCCGAGGCAGCACAATAATATCTAGAATCCTTCTCAAAGTAGTGGCGTTTGTTGCATCTGCCCTCATGAGCACTAAAGAGTCGTCAGCAAATAATAAGTGAGATATAGTGGGGGAATCACGACACACCTGAACACCATGCAAATTCCCTTCCTTCTCTTCATGAGATATAAGAGCAGAGAGGCCATCCGCACACAAGAGAAACAGATATGGAGATAACGGGTCTCCCTCGCGAAGGCCCTTGTCGGCCTGAATGAGGAGGTCTCATTAGAATTAAACCGCACCTTATACTCAACAGATGAAACGCAGGCCATGATGAGATGAATCCACTTTTCATCAACGCCTAGCTTGCCAAGTATAGCCTTAAGAAAAACCCCATTCGACTCTGGCATAAGCTTTGTGCATATCAGGCTTTACCGCAGGAGTACCCACTTTCCCCTTCTTCTTCTTCTTCATTGAGTGTATCCAGAAAGATACATATCAGCTGAATCTCTCCTCTCTAGTTTAGCGATTCTGGACCGTCCGATCGATTTGCTTGATGCGTTTTGGACCGTCGGATCGAGCCGCCGGACGATCTGGGCCGCCGGATCAAAAAAATGGCGCTGTAGCAATAAATAGTTACTCTTCCCCCGCGATCTCGCTCACTCTGTGATTTCGGGCGTGACTCGCTGATGTGTGGGGCCTCTCGCTGGTGGGTCCAGCCTGTCATTTGCTGTGGTGGGTGCGCTTCCTGTGCGGCCTGTCGGCGCTCTCCAGAGGCAAAAGATCTCATGCCACCGCCTGTTAATTTCGTGCCCCGCCGAGGGTATTCTCGGGTTTTCGCGTGTTGACCCTTTCGTGGCCTGCTGTGGGTGGCTACGGGACGGATAGTGCCGATTGGGTGAGAACCCCAGACGCTGCTCGCCCACTCCCCTCCCACGCGCCTCCTCTCCTCCCACCCACATCGCCGCCGCCGCCGCCACCCACAGCCTCGAACCACGCCGTCCGCATCCATCCACTGCTCCGGCGGCGCCAGATCCGCCGCAACAGAGCCCCCCCACCCAGCCCTCCCTATCTCTCCCGCGTTTGCTCCACGTACGCCGCCTGATTCCGGCGAGCCCCGGCGTCTCCGCCACCGCGCAGCACAGCGCCGGGCTCGCCTCACTCCGCTGCGTCCTCTCCTCCTGCCGGATTCGCCGCTCGCGGCCGCCACCGCTCACCCGCGACCCTGCCCCGTGGCTAGGGTTTCGGGCGTCGGCTCCAACACCGGCGGCTATGTCCGGTGATTTCATCCCCTCCCCCTCCTTCCTCCTCCCCATCTCTCTCTCCCTCTCTTTAATTTCTTCTTTTGTAGCAGTAGAGGATGAATTGAGTGGGGAAGCACCAACACCATGGACGAGTTGGGTGAGGGGATGATCATGGTGGCGGCCAGATCCGCCATGGCTGCAGCAACTTGCACCTCCTCGCTTGCGCCGGGACCCCGACACCATGAGCTGCTCGTCAAGGGCCGCATCTCCTTCATCCTCATGTCCCAGGATAAGCAGCAGAAGAGGAGAGTTCATCCCCTCCTGGCCCGACACCGGCGGCCATGGGGCTGCGCCTCCTCTTCGCCTCTGGTCAGTTCATCTCCTGCCCCTCCTTCCTCCTCCTCCTCCTCCTCTTCCTTTCTATCTCTTTCTAATCTCTCTCTTCTTTTGTAGCAGCAGAGGAGAGGAGCGGGGACGAGCCTGCAGCTCCTGATGTGCTTCAATTCGATTTGGAGTAGAGCAATTGATGTACTCCTACTGCTGCTGTAGAGGCTAGGATGGACGATAGCACATCACACGATTCGATTCTACTGTGAGTTGTCCCTTACTTGCTCCTTCTCTTCACTTCTGCTACTTGGTTGTACGGTTCCTAATAAGGAAATCCTGAAGAAAAATCTACAATGCTTGTTCAGTTTGGAGTGATTTGCCACCGTTGTTTCATGTAGGCTGCAACTATAGGATTTGCTTAAGCGACAAGGCGCCCTTGCAGCGCCTTAGATATTTGCCCGCTTTAGGCGCTTAAGCGCCCGCTTTAGCGTTAGAGCGGGTGGTGCTCGCTTTAGGTCGCTTTACCGCTTTATAAACCATGGTGTGGTTCATGGAACTGACAAGAAGAATTGTTAGTTGTTCTGTGCACTTGATCCAAAGGTATCATTAAAATTTATGTTCCTGGAGCAATGCAATGCATTTGGTTTTGAGAATTTTGAGATTTATAATGAGTTCTTCTCCCTTGGTGGTCAGCAGACGACGAGGAGGCTAGCACAGAATCGAGAGGCTGCAAGAAAAGGCGGGCTGCGAAAGAAGGTGGACCATTCTTTCTAATCTGAACTGAATTGGTGTTCTCAGCAATGGATTTGCTAAGTTATTGACTTTTGCATCTGCATTATCCATCATGTGTAGGCTTACATTCAGCAGCTTGAGAGTGGCAAGCTGAAGCTTGCTCAACTGGAACAGGATCTCCAGCGGGCTCGTTCTTAGGTGCTTCTCATTTCTGCAGCTAATTCACCATGTGCACCTGTGCATATATGATCACAAAAATCACTTGAGTTAGAAAAATATCATTCAAGTTCCTTCTATGCCAAAGTATCGAGCTAGGTTTTCATATTGTAAAGTGTGATATGAACCTGTGAGCTTTGTGTAGGGACTCTTGGTTGGAGGAGGTCCAGGTGGAAACTCCAGCCCTGGTGTGTAAAATCAACCCCACTATCAGCTCTCGTGCGCATTCACTAATTAGAATGTGTGGTGGGAATTTGGTTAAGATTTGGCATTTGGCATTGTGATATCTATTTTCCAGGTGCTGCTATGTTCGATGTCGAGTACAACAGGTGGCTGGACGACGACAGCAGGCGCATGATTGAGCTCCGGGGAGGCCTCCACGCGCACTTGCCGGATGGTGACCTCAGGGCCATCATCGACGACACCTTGACCCACTACGATGAGCTCTTTCGCCTCAAGAGTGCCGCTGCTAGGGCGGACGTCTTCCATATCATCACTGGGATGTGGGCGACCCCAGCCGAGCGCTGCTTCCTTTTGATGGGCGGCTTCCGGCCCTCTGATCTGCTCAGGCATGTGCCTCTAACTACACTGAACATTAGCAATGTTATTCCTAAAAAAATAGAAACGAAATCAACTGTCGTTTTCATTTCATAGTTTCTTGCAAAAAAGGTTCATTTGATAGTTCAAGAACCGAATTGCCAAACAAACTCTCGAAGTAAACTAATGATATCCTAATGAAAGCACATACTTCCCACTGTTGCTGCAGACACTGGCACCTCAGCTTGATCCCTTGACTGAACAGCAAATGGTTGGCATCTGCAGCCTTGAGCAGTCATGGTGGCAGGCAGGTCTCTTAGCGACCATGCCAACATGGGGAGTTTCATGGGCGACATGGCCGTTGCTCTCGGCAAGCTGGCCAACCTTAAAGGCTTTGTCATACAGGTAACCCAAGATGTGTCACTACTCTTCAAACTTGACCATTATGTCAGTGTATGCTAGACTATTCGCTCATCTTATTCAAATTTGTAGATGAGCAATGAAGCCGCCTGGTAAAACTTGTAGGGAAATGTAGCAACAATCTGCATTCAGGGGAAATTTATTGCTCTGGCCACACCTAAACCATTTTAGCATCAGTTCTGCTACTAACTGTGCCAAGAATAAGTAAACATTTTAAACCTCATAAGTACTTCCACTAATAGTGCCAAAAATAAGTAATGTGTCAATTTAAAAGGTCAATCTATCCTGTTGCTGGTTTGATCGTTTTGTTTCCCTATTGCTGTTTCTTTTAGTTGGCTCATTTCGATAATTGGCCCTGATGATATTGTGTGTGTAGATATTGGGTTCACTGAAGAGTTGCTGAGTGATTGGGCGGGATTTTCTAACGAGGTTGTTGAGCGTCTCAAAGGTACCAGTAGAACCAAATGACCTTTCACTTTGAAAAGACGGTAGTTTCCTGTACAACTGTGTTATGTTATGACAATAAATATGAGCCAGAGTCACACCTTATCTTTTGGTGGAATATACCTGAAAAAATCATATGTTTACCATGGACAGTTGTATGTTCCTGTGTCCCGAGTCACGTCTAGAAAATCCCTGAAATTACTTATCGATGATAAAAATGGGAAATGTACATCTGAGGCTACACCGTCCTCTCTGAGGTTTATGCCTCGGTTGGTTACTTCTGAACTTTGTCACCATAACCCTATAATAGTTAGAGCAGTTGTAGCCTCACTTCTGCTTGTGTCGACTCCAGAGATATATACTTGGGTGAACGATTTTCCTATTTCTTTTTTGACCGACTAATGAGTCTTATCACTGCTGTACTGCATATATACGTGTTATCATCTGTCGTTTATTTTTTGACCGACTAATGAAGCTCCATTATGATGCTTTCTTCTGCATTTTGGGAGATGTCTATTGTGCAATAAATATTTCCAGTTTGGATGGTGCAGTCTCTGCTTTCATTGTCATATTGTTTATGCAGAATTTGTATTATGTTTATGCAGAATAAATATTTCCGCTGGTTTGGTGAATGTGAAAGTCTGAAAGATAACACTATGGAAAAGTAACACCTGAACTGAACTTTATGCGACTAAAGTCAATTCAGTATATCCGTCTAGCATAATCATGCGCATCCATTGTTCAAGAAAAAAGATCTTATTTGTAATTTTGTATTTTACTTACTATAATGATGATCAATGTTATAAGAAGCTTACTGTTCCACTTAATTCAGATTTCAGTATATAACAGAGTATACACATGTGTTCTTGTATGATGTAAAATATTAAATTTCAAATAACTTTACTACTTTACTGTTATTTCGATAAAATCGGAAACCATTAGATGGTTCCACAAGCCGAAGCAAATGTATATGGTTATACCCTTACAATTATAGAAATGGTCTAAATGTCCGAATAGCAATGACTACACAAAGTATTTAATGTACAGGGGACAAAACCAGAAAAAAAATGATAGATGATTCTTGCCTATGGTATTGTTTCACTGGTACATGGCATTAGTTGATGATCCTTCTTCATTAGATGTATCAGTATGTTATGCAACTGAAACTAAGTGTATGTATATAATACAGCTGATACATGGAGTTGAGTGTTCTTGAAAAAACAAATTGAGTTGAGATGGTAGGGGTGTATAATATATCCGAGATCAGCCGTCGGTGTAGCTATTTCATATTAACATCGCAATGTTGTTCAAAGTGGACGAAACCTTCAAGTTATCAGCTTCATGTTGGAGACTGTACTGTACATCTTTTTAGATCCTACATGTTCAGTTTTATTAGCCTGTAGTTTTCAAAAAGATTATTATAGTGTACTTTTGTTCATCACGTAGTCCTATTACTATAGAACGTATTCTTCTATTGGCAAACCGATCATGCCCCTTGGGAAATTCATCATGTAGTCCTATTACTATAGAACGTATTCTTCAATTGGCAAACCGATCATGCCCCTTGGGAAATTTATGGATGATATGCATGTCCCTGTTGGTTGAGAGAAAATTTGAGGCTAATTTTCAAGCTAAGTTTTCAGCAATGTTCTTAATATTTATACACATGGCAAGCAAGCCATGTGTATAAATATTAAGAACTGGAAAATTAGCCTGAACATTCCTGAAAAATTAGCCTGAAAATAAGATACTTTGCATCAGTGATTTGTACTGAAAATTGATGATTCCTACTTCAGTCAACCCAAGAAAAGATGCAATAGAGATTGGAGAAGATGAGACAGTCGTCGTCATCGACCATGCCGGAGGCTGGGATGGAGTAGCAGCATGGAGGCGGTGGAACAGAAACAGCTGCAGGTTGTCGTCTTGAGGCTCGATGCTGTAGCAGATCAGGGGACCTTGTGTTGAGGGCTTGGAGTGGTCGATGGATGGTGCTGGTGGCGCTCCGCCATGCTGGCCCGGGACACTTTTCAATATTGGAAAGTTGATTTGAGTTTCTTGAATATATTAACTTCCCAAATTTTGTGCCTGGGACACAGTTCAATAAAGTTGGATTGCTTATAAATATATGCTCCATTTCTCAGTTGTAATTTCCTCACAAGCAACTTATTTGACTTGGGTGCAGGTTATGTCTATAAGGCGATAGACGCTCTTCCTGTAACTGCTCATCCAATGACACAATTACGACTTGATTTATAGCATTCCAAGTAAGCCCTTTGTATTTTGCATTGTTCAGTATTGTTGTTTATCACCTTTCTGAAATTTACGTTATGCAAACAGAACTTTTAAAATGTTACATTAAAAGACTGAGATTACTAAGCTTTGTTTTTTTATCTGAGCATAGATAATGTCGATAGTACGTTATGCTTTTAGTCCGTAATTTTTCTTTTGTGTGTTGAAGCAGTTATGGTGTCCTTTATGAGATAATTTTTTGTACTGACATATTCGTTTATCAAATTGATATTTGTTTCATCGTGTTGGCAGACCATTCTCTTGGGATATCATTTTTTGTTTTGTTTTGGTGACCATTCTCTTTGATAACCACTTTTAGGTATCTGATGATTTAATTGAGGGCGATGGCAGATTACGCTGCCTATCCAAATCTCTTTCCAAGATGTACTACGTATTTTATTTTGTCTGGTACATCATACAAGGATGACTTGCAGTTCTCTATCCAAGATGTGATGTTTACTATTTTGCCCAATATGCTATGTAAAAATAGCTTATATGAGTCGTTATTTGAATGAATGAGCTGTTGTATCGGTGATGTAAAGTCGCCTCGTGTGTGCCTAACCTCTTCGTGTGCACATATAAGCTTTGATGTATTGTACTCCCTTTGTTCATTTTTATAAGGTGTGGATGGAAGAGCGACAATAACTACAGGTTGGTCAAAGATTGAAAGAAATTGCTTATGTGTCTTCGGCTTCGACACTGCGCATAGGAAGCCGTCGCTGATAATCCAAACTTTGAAAAGGTTAGTTCAAGGTTCATAACTATGTTGTCAATGGAGAAAATGTTGTCTGTTTCAAGTGACTGAACAAACTCATAGCAGGTTCATGTGTGGTGGTGTATGAAAGGTTGATCGTCAAGACGATCAGGTGGATCTATCCAAAAAATATGCTTTTGTGGAACTACATAGGTTCTTTGTCTCGCGTTGCTGCTGTGGCTTGATTTTGCTGTATGAAAATTACATTGTCTATCAAACTTGATGTGGATTGATGACCGGTCTCGCTTTTGGAAAATATATATTTACATTCCTCATGAACTTCCCTCATGGTTGCTTTGCATTTGGGTACATGTGATTGCCTTGCCTTCTGCCATGACTTTGACAAATGATTTTATACCAAGTAGCAACAATATTGCTGTTTGTTTAAACGCTGGGATAAAACGTTCAGCCAGGCAGGCGCGTTTCCGATCTAGTAAACATTCATACGCTACACAAGTACCGCCGCTACGCAAGTACCGCCTTTGGTGAACTTTGCTCACAGTGATGATGCAAACGTGCATTGATGCTTTGCACCCGAAACCCTTCCCCCCCAAAAAACGAATTATAAAGCACGCAAGCAAAACAAAAAATAAATTATAAAGCGCACGCAAACAAAACAAGGGTGGTGTCGCCCCCGCACCGCCTCGCCCCTCCTCGCCCCCGCACCGCCTCGCCCTCCTCGTCCCCCGCCCCTCCTCGCCCCCGCACCGCCTCGCCCTCCTCGTCCCCCGCCCCTCCTCGCCCCCGCACCGCCTCGCCCTCCTCGTCCCCCGCCCCTCCTCGCCCCCGCACCGCCTCGCCCTCCTCGTCCCCCGCCCCTCCTCGCCCCCGCACCGCCTCGCCCTCCTCGTCCCCCGCACCGCCTCGCCAGAACTTGGAGGGGGCAAATCGCCGCGGCGTGGGGGGCGGGAGTCGTCGTCGCACGCGCGGGAACGGAAGGGGCGCCGGAGTCGAACCCTGGGAGTAAGCGCACCCCAAGGGTGGAGGTCGACCCCAAGTACTTCGATCGGCGCGGCGCGGGGGCGGGCGGGCGTCGTCGTCGTCGCCGCCGCCGTACGTGCGCACGGGAACGGGAGCCGGAGTCGAAGCCCAGAGGCATCCCAAGATCGAGCCCTTCAAGCACCGCGTGGAGGTCGACCCCAAGTACTTCGATCGCGGCGGCGCGGGGGCGGTCGTCGTCGTCGTCGTCGTCGTCGTCGCACGCGCGCACGGGAACGGGAGCCGGAGCCGAACGCCATAGGCATCCCAAGATCCAGCCCTTCAAGCATCGGGTGGAGGTCGAGCCCAAGTTCTTCCACAAACAGAAGATCGACGATCCCATTGGTGAGATTTGATCTTACAGTTTGGTGACTCTAATCTACACTGCTTAATTTTCCGTGTTGAATTTTGGTGCACGTGGAATCGGGGAGACCGACTATAGATGTGTTGGTTGGCACGGATCGAGACTAGTCGCTAGATTCTCGGATCTCGCATAGTTTCTGTCCTTCTCGAGGGTGTGTTTCTGTTTCTTACGTTCTGTTGGATGATCGATATGAAGGAAATTACTAAGGCTTTGATTGATCGGGAGGTTATCTATTATAGAATATCCTATGTATGCAGGTTTGTAGTGTTTTGTTCGGACATTGGGATGTCCTGACCTGCTGATAGTTGAATTTCGGTTGAAATGAGTTGCACGAGCTTTGGCATTTGTTGTTTGGAATTTTAGATGTATTGAGACTTGAGAGGTTGTGGATTTATTACTTTGGTAGAAATGAGTTGCGTGGGTTTTGCCGTGCTTCTGTGGTTTTGACTTGCGCAATTTGTAGTTGTTCAGAAATAGGGATGTGCTTGCTCCGACAGTGAAGTAGTGCTTAATTTTGGTCCAAATTAATTGCATGAGGTTTTGCTGCGCTGGCATGGCTGTGCGAGCAAATTGTATTTGCTGCTCGGAAATTGAGATGTGTAATGTGTTGCTCTGTTCGTAGTTTTGGAGTCGTGGATGTAGTGATTAACTTTTGTAGATTTGCATGGGTTTTACCACGCTGGCGTGGCAGTGAGTTACTCGGGTTTGCGATTGTCATCAGAAATTTCTATGTCTTGCCCTGGTGTTGTTTTGGAAAATTGGATTTAGCGCATGGTTAATTAGTTGTGCATGTATTGACCTGCCAGTGTGGCTGCAGTGCCGTGTGACCATAATATTACGCTATAATTAATTTATCCATACATAATTACAAGGAATGTTACCTTTAAGTTGCTCTATTTTTGTCCTGTTAATGTGTGGTGTGATTGAAAGGCTGGATGAAGATGTTTTACATGCTGGTGTTGTTGGGTTTTGAGGTGCATCTAGTTGTTACCAAAAAAGGGTTGGTGTTGAAAGCATTACTATAGTGTGTCATAATGTATCCAAAGGTTGGTGTTGAATTCACTTGTTACTGTAACCTTTCAACTCAATAGTTGTACACTCAACATCCAAGACTATCACAGCAACATTTGTGTTAGGGTTTCTGCAACCAGAACCATAGAAACCCGTGCTTTCTGAAATTGACTCTTTTGCCTTTTAGAAGCGAAGGATTTTACCATGTGATTGATGCGTCCTACTTATTGCTTAGGTGTTTTCATATGGTCATACCTATTTTATATTAGTTGGTTATCACAAAATAGCCTTGTACAATTGTACATTACTTTTGCAGCCTTTACTTTGACTATGTTACGGCGAATCATTGTTTGTCCTTTGTATTGCAAGTTATGCTTTAACTAGTATGAAGTAGAGAGATACATGGTAGGAAATTGAAGAGCAATTATTTGATAACACTGGATAGTTCGGAATGTAAATCATATTACTTGTCTGCTTTTTTTTTAGTTCACTGAAGAACCATTACACTTTTCTACATAATAAACTGTATGAATGATTATTTTGTAATTTCAGATCATGAGGATTGCTCGGCTGGCGCTCCAGATCCGATCATTGCTTACGTCCAGTTCAAGTCCTCGAAAGCCTTTCCTGTCTCGGCATGTCTCAAGCTTTCCTGAATGGGACTGCACTCCAGCAAGCAGTAGAAGGTAAGTGTTGGTCCACTTAACTGTTTGAGGCACGCCACAGTACCATAATTTTGGCTACCAACCATCTTGTAGGTTCATATGGGGCCTTTTGCCTACTTCATTGGAAATACTAGCATATTAGATCTTTGTTTAGACGAGTAATAGTGAAGGTCTTGTTTGGGACGCATGATCCTGGGTCAGTTATGTCTGTTTGCATTTAGATTTGCTAATTAATAGTTGTTTCATTTATGAAATTAATCAGTGTCTATTTTCCCCCTATGTTGCGGCACTAGCTCTTTTAAACATGTATTGCTCATGTGCAAGTTTTTTTTTTTTTTTTTTGTATAGCTGGCACTCAAGGGAAATAGATGCCAAAGATCTCGAAGATCCAATCAAATTTTACCAGAGAAACCCAATCTTTGATAATATTCTGACGAACCAACTTATTGGGAGACCAACAAGCAAGAAAGATAAGACTAAGATCAATGGGTTTCGTGCCAAAATATGTCAGATGGATCAAGAGATGCTTTCAGAAATGGCTGCTTTTGGGATCAGGTCTTTAGCAACAGGGGTTCTGAAGCATCACGTGGCAGGTATCCAGTTAGGTGATGCTGTGAACCTGTCCAACTTGAGGATATGTAAATCTTCTGGGGAGTGGATCTTGCTAAACATATTGCGAAAGGAACCCATGGAAAGTCTCACTTGGAGGCACAGATCTGAGGATTGGATTGCGATACGGAAGCTTGTCAAGGATGTTGTAGAGGCTGTCTGTGGATCTCAGATTGTCTATCCAGTAGACTTTCAGCATTGGTTGGATCAACTGGCAAAACCAAATCCAAGGATTTTCATGATATTATATCATACTGTTTTCCTGAGGTTGAATCCGAGGTTTTACTATCACATCCAGATGGATCAGTTTCTAAGGAAGGAACCAAACTACATTAAAAATAATCTCATCAATGAAGCTGAGCTGATCGAAATGCTACGCAGTATTGGTGATCTGAGGGGTTTGCTCAGTTTCGCTGAAATGCATGAATTGCTGAAGTCATGTATGGAACACCATGATCGAGCTGAGCCAACTGCTGCAAATGGATCAAAGAGCAAAACTGGAGCTGTACCAGGAACTGCAACCCCAACAACTGCCTGTAAGAGAAGAGGGAACAAAGGCAAAACAGTAAAACTCAACACGACAAGCAAAGCAACTAATGCTGCATGCCAAGTTCTGTCTCAGCCTGCACAGAATCAGTCTCCTGTTGCTCTTCGGAAAGGCCAGAGACATTTCAAGGGTGGTAAAACTGCAACAAAGAGAACCAATACAACTAATTCTGCAGGCAAGATTCAAGCTTCAATAGCATCAGGCCAGTCTGTTAATGATCAAGAAAGACTCAATGGCGGGCGGAACTTGGTCGCGGTTCACCGCAACAGTCCAATCCATGGCTGTCAACAGTCTTTCAAGTGCTTCGAATTTACAGATAGATCGATGCTGAATAGGCAGGCCATTATCCAATTGCTCTACTTTGTATTTCTTCCGTTCGACCATACCGCTCTGGAGCTATTTTACAAGAAGAATATTCACCCAGCTCTTGACATGGAAGGTCTTTTTGGAGAGACCCCTGCCACGTGGAGAGCAGCGATCAAGCAGCAGGAGGATGATGACATACTCCTAGAGCAAGCAATCTAAGATCTGAAACAAGTCTGTTCTTGTTGGGAGATGATTTGTAACAAGCCCTTACCGGTGACATGAAGGAGCGGCAGCAAGGATGAACAACTGTCCTGTTGGAGCCGTTTTCTTGTCCTAAAATTCATGCACTGATACTGTTTCATTGATCTTGTCTTGAAACTGATTTGATGATGATGTCTGTACAGCGATGTAATGATGTTAAAACGATCACGTACGCTTGTTGAGCACGGCAAATTTTTCTGTTGTTTTGTGATGTTTTGAGGTAGAAATGTTAAACGGGATGATGTTTCGTTGATCTTGTCTTGAAACTGATTCGATGCTATCTGCCCACCGATGTAACGATGTTAAAACTATTATGTACGCTTGTTGAGCATGACAAATGTTTTGTTAAATGTATCCGCTTGTTGAGCTGAAAGTACAAATGTTTTGTTGTGTCCAGTTTATTGTGATTTTTTGGCAGCAGTACACCAGTCAGTCGATGACCAAGTCGCCACTGACTGGATTGCGTCTCAGCTTTAGTAACGATGCAGCCAAGAGTGTAGATTATACTGATGGAGACAACCCTACTATTTCTTTTGTGCAAATGTAGTTCAAAATTTTGTCACCATTTTCCATGCAAGTCTCTGCGTTAAATGCGAAAATGATCAAAAGGATATTTGCCTCTTACAAATCCTTTGGAACTTTTCCAGGGTTATTATATACCATCGATCACCATCATATCAGAAGATCAGCCCCAGGGGAATTCATCTTGACCAGTAACAAAGATAAACCAAAAATCAATGCCAGTTGATGTGAACAAGTTTCACTATTGCAAAGTAACTTCCCTGCCAAACTTCTCTTGACTCATCTTCTTTTTGACTGAAGAGACACGCACATAGCAAATTTGACAAAGTTTGGCAGCACAGAATGAGCACACGGAGCTCTTAATGCCACTTCCTGTAGCTCCATGCGGTGACTGCGTCGATGGCAAGCCAAAACGCTGGTCACCCCCACTGTGCCGCCGGTCCCCTACCACCGGCACCGCGCCGTCTGCGCGCAGTGACCTCCCCTGGCGTGTCCCCCTGTCCCTCTGTTCTCGCCAAAGTCCTTCGTTGCTCCTGCCCTGTCTCCAGGAGCTCGCCGGACCCCGGCAGAGAGCCCGCCCCGACCGCCCATGTGCGGCACTGCTCGGCCGACCACCAGCTACCGCCGTCGCTTCGCCGCTGCTTATGAACAGATCCCGCATCACCGCTTACGCCATCCCCCTCTCTGTGCCCTCTCCATTGTCGCCGGCAATCACGCACCCCAGGCGCAATCATGGCGTCCCCTCGGCCCCGGCTATTTAAGCCACCCCTGCGCTCGCATGCATGCAAGATCCCCTTCCTATCCAAACTAGAAACCTCCCCGTGCAGGAATAGACCCATGTCCCCTTCCTTCTTCCTCTCCGGCGAGATCACCGCCGTCAGCCCCCTCCGCCATGGCGAGCTTGAAGCGCTTCCCCTCGCCAGTTACTTTAGAACGCGTGATCCACTAGTGAAGTAGTAGCTCCCCATAGACTCATTTACTCCGAGGGATGACCGGGAGCTCGACATCGACCTCCGCCGATGAGCTCCTCCGCGGGAACCGATGCCGCCGTCGCCTAGGTCCTCCCCTGCGTCCGTGAAGTATTGCGTCTGATGCACCTCGACTTTATGAGAGTACTGATGCCTGTCGCGCCGTGGGAGATGGTCAGAGTCGCCGGGAATCGTCGTCGGCGTCGTCGCTGACGTCACGCACGCGAGGTAGACGACGGCCTCGTTGAACCCGACAAGTGGGACCGCATGGGCCCAGCCCGTCAGCCTCTGTACCGGCTTTCCCCGTGGCGCCTTCTCCTTTTTTTTGAGGGGTGGTGGCGCCCTCTCTGGTCGCGGCTTTCCCCGCAGGCCGGCGTATTTTCTATACAACACCATCCAGTTTCGGCCCAGTTCGGGCCATCTCCGGAGAATTGCACCCGTGCCAGCAGTAGTGCAACAGTGCACTTTCTGATTTATTCGCAGAAGAAATCGGACCCAAATGTGAATATTTATTTTACAGATTGGCCCTGGCATTCAAACTGCAATATCTTTCAAAGCCCACGTTCATACTTTTCTGAGGCCGGTGCAATGCAATCCATTTCATTCATGTTGCAAGTCTCTAAATTCGCACATGTGCACATATTCTTTATTCAGTCATTCTTCGAATTATATTTTCAGATATTATCAATTCCTCCGGCGATCATCTATCTTTCTAAATGATCTTCACCCGAGGTAATCAAATCAACTAGCCTATGCCCCGTAGCATTGCTCAATTTTTTTTTGCATGATCTTTGTCTTGATCTACATGCTAGAAGTGTGTATATTGTTTATGGATTATATGGTTATGCTTTATGTGCTTGCATGGTATATACTAGAAGGGTTGGGCGCGCTTTGCTGCACCGTTGGTGTTGTTGGGTTTCTTCAAAAAATAATCACTCTATTTCAAAATGTAAGATGTATTACTTTTTTGAAAACTCAAACCTTTAAAGTTTGATCAAATTTGTAGAGAAATATATCAAAATCCATAATATCAAATCGGTATTTTTTTAATTCATCATGAAATGAATTCCATACTTTTTTGTTTAATATTGTGGATGTCGATATTTTTGCTCTATACTTGGTCAAACCTAAAGAAATTTGACTTTCTACAAAACTAATACCCATTATATTTTGGAACTGATGGTATATGTAGTTTGGCCGGTGGGGGAGGTAGAGCGTGTTTTACTTTTATTTATAATGCGGTTATTTGGTGGGCCTTTCGTGGTGTGATTTTTGTGTTATCCGCTAACCAGCCTATATTTATGAGGAAATTTCTGTGTCGGTGGTCGCATCTACTATTATATCGGTGCTACAATATCAATATCACATGGTGGCGCTTCTTTTTTCCAGGTTGTGGGAGTGTGCGCGGGATTGATATGTTTTATAGGCCAGTTGCTGCTGATTGATTTGAAAAATCGTTGGCCCGGTCAAAATCATAAATCAAATCCAAAATTGAATACCTTAATTGAATGAAAGAGTTTCAAAATTAGGGAACATAATGAATTGAAAGAATTGAATGGGAGAGCTTGAGAAAGTGTTGACCCGGTCAAACTCGGTTGGCTCAATTCCAAATTTAATACCTCAATTAATTGTGAGACCTTAAAAATTAGGAAGCATAGTGTGTAGTATATAAGAATTGAATGAGAGAGCTTTGAGAAATTGTTGACCCGGTCAAAATCGGGTGACCCAATTCTAATTGGAGACCTCAATTGAATGTGGGCTCTTTAAAATTAGGGAGCTTAGTGTTATAGAGTATTCATATCCTTATATGCTTTGATTTCTAGATGAGTACTAGAGATGATATGTGTGTATGAGTATGGAATCTGATGATTTACTCTAGTCAAATGACTAAACTTGTTGAAAGTACATAGATGCCAACTTAAAAATAATGGTGCACGAGACCTTAACTGAACACTTACTTTATTTGCACCTGTTGAGCCCCCATGCCTGTAGGGGAATGCGGCAGAAAACAAAAATTTTCCGACCTAGCGAGCACGCCCAAGATCACTATGGAGATGCATATAAGGTTTTTGATCTGATCGTTACCGACTCGTAGCGCAGCGGAAGTAGAGTCGATGTAGATCGTCGGTGCAGATCCCCGCAGCTAGGATTTACAACCTCCCAACCGCGAGGATGTACTCCCTCATCTGCCCCTTGGACAGTCCCTCGGACAGCCCTCCGGGAGGCGGTCGGATAGTCCCCCGGACGGTGTCACGGACAGCCCTTCGGGAGGCACTCTCGAACTCGGACGGTAACTTGGACAGCCCTTCGGGAGGACACTCGAACAGCCCCCGGGCAAAAAAAGGATCGAACCTATGACCTCTCTACGGGGTTGCACACATACGGTGTCATCTATCCGGCAGGGCTTCGCCGTCCAGAACTAGTTCCCACCGGAACCCAGACAGCCTTTCGGCTCTACGAAACTATTTTGCGGGGAGGGAGAGAGAAAGCCAGATAATTGCATGGCAGTGTATGAGAACTCATGTGAGAACTTGGATGAAAATGAAGAGCACCCTCCACCCCTATTTATAGGGTGAGAAGAGATGGTAAAATACCAAAATGCCCCCAGATATTTTCACACTATTCATAATAGTTTTCCACTGTTCATGAGATATTTTCTCCCAATAGTGTTTCCACTATTCATAATAGTGTTTTCACTATTCATGAGATATTTTCTCCCAATAGTGTTTCTGCTATTCATAACACTATTCATGAAATATTTTCATCGGCAGTTTAATCCGAAAAAATTCCTGAAGGCCCAGAACATTTCTGGCACCCCCTAAAATAATTTTGGACGCGTTCCGAAACATTTCCGGATCAATGATTTTCATCAGCGAAAAGCAACCAAAGCATTTTCGGCTGCTCCGGAACATTTCCGGTTTTTTCTCCGGAAAAATCCCAGAAGTTTCCAGAACTATTCTGATACCCTCCAAGAATTTCCAGGCGTGTGCCGAAACTAATTTGACTTAATGGTATACCCTGAAACAACTTTTCAGTTTTACCGAAACTCTTCCGGTGTTCTCTCCTCGAAACTCTTACGTTGTCTCCGAAACTTTTCCGGTGACTTTCTCTCAGACTTCCTGTGTAGTATTCAGCAGATAGATGACCCTTAAGCATGTGACCCTATAGGTTTGGTGAAGCATATACATGACCGGAACACTTTCCGATCAATGATCAACATCGGAGCCGTGGACACCCATATTGACCCCTATACCCACACGAATAAATATTCGAGTGAACCTCCAGTTGCCGTGTGCTATTCCTGTTGCTTTGCGATATGTTACAAACACCCGAGGTGAGATTTATCGGCATCCCCGTGGATCAACACTTGTCCACAATGCCAGTTACCTCGTTACCGGGTTTGTTCTCTTTTCTCGTTCCCGTCTTCCGGCATCCCTGTGATCAAATCACGTTGTGTCTGGCCAGATGATGATGGATACCGTAACACTGAGAGGGCCCAGAGATATCTCTCCATCATCGGAGGAGCAAATCCCAATCTTGAGCTATCAAGTTACTTGACAAACTTTCCCATGAACCCGTAAGCCGCCGTAATAGCCACCCAGTTACGGATGACGTTTAACAAACCCCAAAGTTCATGAATCAAGCATGAAGAAACTCGATACTCTCATGGTCTAAGGAATTATGCAAATGTAAACTTTCTCTGTATTATTTAACCATTAACTTGTGACGAATGTATCTCATAGCATAACATCAATTCGGGTCGATTCAACACAAGTGTTCTTCTAACAATGTGCCCTCAAAGTTGCCAGCATAGTCATGCCCATGACCAGGAAAACAGAACCATCATGCAACACTTGAGCTAGTCTTAGAGGCCAGACTAGGAATACTTTTTACCGTTCATTATTCCACACGTGCATATGAGTCTTCCTCCGAGCCTCGTGGTTATTGCAGACTCAAGAACTATAGCAGTTATAGCACGGAATATAAACTTAATTACGAACATGGAGATAAATAATAACATTTATTATTGCCCCTAGGGCATATCTCCTACAGACTCCCACTTGCACTAGAGTCAATAATCTAGTCAATGCTAATGCACTTTACGCCTATGGCATACCGGTGTAAAATATGCTTCGCCATGTGGTATAGTCTACGTCTAACGGACCTGACATCTTCAGTTCCGTGTGTATCTTTGCACATCCTCGCGTTTTCACGCTTTCACAAAATACATATTTTGTGTGGACTTGGCTTTGTATATATGTGAATCACTGGTCGAACCTTGATTCCTCAGACTGAGCTATGGAGCAACTATCTACAATAGTGTCCCATTGACCAAAGCCTTCTTGGAACCATACTAAGTTCATGAATGAACTATATGATTCAACATCTTCTTTGTCGCTTCTAAAGCGTCAACATACTTAGCCTTTGTTATAGAATTCACCACAGTAACCTGTTTGGAACAATTTCCAACTACCATGCCACCATATCGTGTATTACACAAAAACCCTTAACTTAAATCGAAAATCGCATGGAGCATTGATGAAGACTGTATCGATGTAATTACTTACAATGAGCACTTCATAATCTCTGCTTGCGAGAAAACATGTCATCAGTGCTACTTTAGTACTCAATGACATTTTTCACTGTTGTCCCATGATCAGTACTTTGATCACTTTGGTATCTATACTCGCAACAGCTTGGGAGTATCGGACATATCTGGTTGTTTTACATACCATGGAATACATGATTAATCCAAACACAAGAGTGTGTGGAATCTCCATCATGTATTTTGCTCATCAGTGTTTTGGGACACCGAGTCTTGCAAAAACTCTCTCCATGTGACTTCGGCAAGAATCACTCCTTGGCGTTTTAATGCTAAACTATTTTAGCATCTTGTCAATATGTATTTTGGCTTAGCCCTATTAGGCAATTCTATCTCACAGATAATTATGCCTAATATCAAGGCTACCCAGCCCAAGCACTTCATCAAAAAATTATTTTCAATGAAGTCCTAATTCATGTCAAGAAATTTATATTATTTCCAATCAACAATGTGTCAAGCACACAAGGTTTTTAGAAATATTATTATGCTCCCACTTACTTTTTTGTAATCACAAGCATCTTTGTTATCCATTGATGAAATCAAACTCTTTTGACTATTTCATCAAAAACGAAGATTCCAACTCCATTTTGCTCTCTTCTGTCCATTGCTGGAACTCTGAAGTTTGCATAGTCACTAGCATCCTCTGGACTGACAAAACACCTTGGACTGTATCACATGCAAGTCCTAGGTAGCATTTCCATTTTATGGAAACCCTTTTGGCATCCATGTTACATATCTCATGATTGAAATATGTATCAATTGCTAGTTTAACCTGAACTGACTTTAAGCATCGCTACAGAGAGACAGTCCCGCCATAGTCAATTCCTTGAATTTGTTATAAGCAACAAGTCGAGCTTTATGGATAAAACATTTTTATCCGTATCAGTTTATAGTTCCATAAATATTCGTTAAACTCTAAGTCTTCCAAAAGGTGTATCAAGATTTTAATCTCGAATCATTTATATGGATACTATCTCGGATTGTATTGGCATTTAGCCAATTCCGGAGTCAGGGCCCATCAACGCTTCCTTGTGTATCGTAGGTATACTGTTATCTAACAACAATATCTCATTTGCGCACCTGAGAGGTTTGCACGAGTTTTGCCTACGTGGTTTAGCTGCAAGTTTGACCGAAGTCCATACATCTCATGTAGATGCTTCCGTATCAGTCGCGGTAGGAAACTCTGGAATCACTTCCAAGGTTTCTTTCCTTTGATCTGATGACAAAGATACTATTATCTCGTCGAGTTGCACTGTCCTCCCACTCACCTTTTTGCAAGAAACATTTTCTTCAAAATCATACCGCTTTTTGTGGCAAACCTTTTTGCCTCAGTATAGTGATGGAGGAATACCCAATAACTTGGGATAACCTACAAAGTAGCACTTGTCTGATTTGGAATAGGTTTGTAATTTTTTTACACAAGCCCCATATTCCAAATGTTAAGAAAAGACATAACATGGTTGGGTGTACCATACCATGACATCATTTCAACAGATTTGATGGCGCTCTTTTCAGTGTAAAAGCCGCAGTCTCTAAAGCATTACTTTAAAAGGGATAATGGCAAATTGATTTATGTCATCTTTGATCTTACCATGTCATAAATGGTTTGATTACATCTTCACGGACATTCCACTCACAGTGGTGTTCCGGGAGGTGTAAGTTATGAAACTCTTTTCACAACTCATCAGACATTTGCTAAACTTGTAACTCAAACATTCCTTTCTGCAATCTAGTTTGCAGAAACATATTTTTTTTCTTGTTACAATAATTTCTACTTCATTTTGAAAACCTTTCGAATGATTTCAAAAGATCCAGACTTATGTCTCATCAAGTAAATATCCATATATCTACTTGAGTCATTTCTGAAGATAGACAAATCCACTACTAGCAACAACATTTATCGGACTACACACATAAAAAAATGTATGATCACCAATAAGTTTGTTACTCATTCCTTATGGCCTGTGAACGGTATTTTAGTCACTTCACTTTTCGGACGAAAGTTGCAAATGTCAGATGATTCATAATCAAATGACTTCAAAATCCATCATAATGGAATTTCTCCATGCGGGTTTCTCCAATGTGACCAAATGCAGTGCCACACATATGTGGCATTCTTTTAGTCTTGCGACATTTAGCGTCAGTGTTATGGATGTATCATATTACCATCAATATTCATAACATACGTCCCATCCATGATGGAAGTATGGCCTTTATGTTATTCATAATACTGAACAACAATTGTTCTTTTATGAGCAACACTCTTGCAACAAACATTATGCAAATGGGTTAGAGTGTATAAAACTCTAAAATGAATTATGAAAGTAAATACAGAGGTAATGTATTATTATCAATATTCATAACATACATCTCATTCACAATGAAAGTATGGCCCTTATGTTATTCATAACACCGAACATCAAAAGTTCTCTTATGAACAACCTTCTTGCAAGATACCTTATGCAATGGGCTAGAGTGTATGAAACTCTAAAAATGAATTATGAAACCCAGCGCGTATCTAAACCTCACTCCGGCAAGTCTTTTAGGCCGTAGTAGTTCTTGCATCGAGTCACAACAGAATGCAATCGAGCGGGTATCTTTGTGATCAACTCACAATACCCAAGAATTACAGACTAACAGTTTAATCACAATTCCCAAGAACTATTTCTTTGACCAGCCTTCCAAACATCAATAACTTGTATGACTTTCATACATGAGCTGGACATTCCAGTCTTCTCTCTTTTTGCCTTTATACTTCTAACAGTTTAACTTTCAGTATTTCTCCTACTCTCAGAAGAAGCACCCAACTTAAGAGTGGCGTTTAGCCCCGGATTTCCTAGGCGTGAAAGTCATACTAACACCCTTTGGACATTTCCTTTAAGTTGTTGTTTTATTCACCTTCATCATATGACAGGCGTTCTTCTGGATCCCTCTCGTATTAGTCTAATGCATAGTGAACACTTTTACTAATAGTTTGCAAACAAACAATGCTTTGGATATCTCATATCTTTTAGCCTTTGTTTGTATCTGAAACTAATTTTCAGTTCCATGAATATCACATAGCTATCCCAAACTTTTGAAGTTCGGGTCTCATGGAAGCAAACATATTGCACTTGACCGTAATGGAATTCTAGCTTTTGGATCCAAGGATGAGAGTCACATCATCCATAGCATTAGCGGGAGAATACCAAAAGCATGCGATAGGACAAAGTCCTTCTCGGCACTCTTGAGGACAATCCTCACATTACGTTACCAACCGTAAAGTTTTAACCAGATAAATAACAGCTTATTCAATTTTAATAGGGAAGGTAGAAACGCGAGCCATTATTCTACAACTATTATGCAAATTTCACTTAGACAAGGTCCATAATTAATTGCACTAAGAATTAAAAGAATTAATTCTAATGTGTGCTCCCACTCAAATCAATATCTCTCATAATTGATTGTGAGTGATACAAGATCCATATTCTCAATTCATCGCCATAGAATCATCATCTCATGACGGGATTTTTAATCGGTAGGCCAACTTGCCGATCACATCTCTATGTGACTCTTGTTCATCTTTCAATGCGTGTGTTCCGAGCTCAGGACGACCCTGCCATGAACGTCAAGACAACCAAGTGATCTTGCTGCGAGGTCTGACCTCACCCGCCTTACACCCATACAATCGTTCGTACCCATGCATCCATGGCGCACCCCGAAAGGAAAGATGTTATGACGGTGCTACACTTGGGAGAACACTAACTACTTGATATTTTTGTGAGAGATCACCCTAATAAAAGCGACTACCGCGCAATCAAAAAGGGTGCATGATAAGGGATAAACATCTCAGGCAATTCATAATAGCATGATATGGTATAGCCCTTTCTAACGGAGAAGTCTTGTATTTCTTCGTCTTCGGCATTCGCGTTGGTGTTTCACCTTCGCGAAGTTTGCCACCACCTTGTCGATGCACCAGATAATATTGCTATCTCTATAGCTAATAAAATAAGTGCATTACTTAAGGTTGACATGCAGGTCATTAAAGTGACAATCATATGGCTCCAGCCATCATGCCGAATCATGACACGCAGGTCATGTTAATTTTACATCATATAGTCATCTCATACATAATCAAATTTATATGAGCACTGCTATACCACATCACATGCACATCCTGCAAAACCAAGTTAGACGCCTCTAATCGGTTTATGCAAAATTTTATTTTTACGTGGCTTCTAAGGTTTCGAAACAAACCGAAGCTACCAACGTCCATCATCAAGTATGATTATTCAAGTCGCTAGATTAACTTTGCGGGGTGTATGAAACACGAGATAATAAAATCTCGAGCCCATACTGAACTTCATCATACGCATGACCCCCGTGCAGATCATATCTGCATTGCCCTTTCGTCTGCGAAATTTCATCTTTCTTTTAACTATGGTGGAATTCAATGAACTGTTTGCACTTCGTTGATCAATCAGGATCGCAGATTGCCAGAACTTTGAAAATCCACCATGCCGTTATCAAGATCAGAAATACGCAAATTTCAGGGAAGCAACAAGAACATCGGGTAACAGATTTCAACTGCTACCCGCACAAATATTTTTCAGCAATAGATCTCATCTACTCCAAAATTATATTATGCAACACCCATACATCTCATGTATTCTAGATCGTAACCTGCATCTACGCATAGCACGGCTCATGATGCCACTGTAGGGGAACGCAGCAGAAAACAAAATTTTTCCAACCTAGCGAGCACGCCCAGGATCACTATGGAGATGCATACAAGGTTTTTGATCTGATCGTTACCGACTCGTAGCGCAGCGAAAGTAGAGTCGATGTAGATCGTCGGTGTAGATCCCCGCAGCTAGGATTTACAACCTCCCAACCGTGAGGATGTACTCCCTCATTTGCCTCTTGGACAGTCCCTCGGACAGCCCTCCGGGAGGCGGTCGGACAGTCCCCGGACGGTGTCACGGACAGCCCTTCGGGAGGCACTCTCGAACTCGGACGGTAACTCGGACAGCCCTTCGGGAGGACACTCGAACAGCCCCCGGGCAAAAAAAAGATTGAACCTACGACCTCTCTACGGGGTTGCACACATACGGTGTCATCTATCCGGCAGGGCTTCGCCGTCCAGAACTAGTTCCCACCGGAACCCAGACAGCCTTTCGGCTCTACGAAACTATTTCGCGGGGAGGGAGAGAGAAAGCCAGATAATTGCATGGCAGTGTATGAGAACTCATGTGAGAACTTGGATGAAAATGAAGAGCACCCTCCACCCCTATTTATAGGGTGAGAAGAGATGGTAAAATACCAAAATGCCCGCAGATATTTTCACACTATTCATAATAGTGTTTCCACTATTCATGAGATATTTTCTCCCAATAATGTTTCCACTATTCATAATAGTGTTTCCACTATTTGTGAGATATTTTCTCCCAATAGTGTTTCCGCTATTCATAACACTATTCATGAAATATTTTCATCGGCAGTTTAATCCGAAAAAATTCCTGAAGGCCCAGAACATTTCCGGCACCCCCTAAAATAATTTTGGATGCGTTCTGAAACATTTCTGGATCAATGATTTTCATCAGCGAAAAGCAACCAAAGCATTTCCGGCTGCTCCGGAACATTTTCGGTTTTTTTCTCCAGAAAAATCCTAGAAGTTTCCAGAACAATTCTGGCACCCTCCAAGAATTTCCAGGCGTGTGCCGAAACCAATTTGAAATACGAACCTATAACATGCATAAAAGAGATCAGAGAAGACTCAAATAATATTCATGGATAATCTGATCATAAACTCACAATTCATCGGATCCCAACAAACACACCGCAAAAAGTGATTACATCGGATAGAACTCCAAGAACATCAAGGAGAACATTGCATTGAAGATCCAAAAGAGAGAAGAAGCCATCTAGCTACTAACTATGGACCCGAAGGTCTGTGGTAAACTACTCACGCATCATCGGAAGGGCAGCAAGGTTGATGTAGAGCCCCTCCGTGATCGATTCCCCCTCCGGCGGAGTACCGGAGAAGGCCTCCAGATGGGATCTCTCGAGAACAGAAACTTGCGGCGGCGGAAAAAGTATTTCGTGGACTCTCTTGAGGGTTTCTTATTTTTTGGGAATTTATAGTGGTGGAATTAGGTCAAACGGAGCTCTGTGGGCCCCACGAGGCACCAGGGCACGCCTGCGGGGGGCAGGCGTGCCCTGGTGCCTCGTGGGCACCCCCTAGGGCTTCTGGCCTCCTCCCTAAGCTTCTAGTGTTTATCTTGTCAAGAAAAAATCTCCAAAAAGTTTCGTGGCATTTGGACTTCGTTTGGTATTGATTTTCTGTAAAACAAAAACAGGGCAGAAAACAGCAACTGGCACTGGGCACTAAGTTAATAGGTTAGTCCCAAAAAATGATATATAATTGCTGTAAATGCATATAAAAACATCTAAGATTGATAATATAATAGCATGGAACAATAAAAAATTATAGATACGTTGGAGACGTATCAGCAGCTGATACGTCTCCGTCGTATCTATAATTTTTGATTTTTTCATGCTAATATTCTACAACTTTCATATATTTTGGCAACATTTTATATTATTTTTGGGACTAACATATTGATCCAGTGCCCAGTGCCAGTTCCTGTTTTCTGCTTGTTTTTTTTGTTTGACAGAAAATCCATATCAAACGAAGTCCAAATGCAATAAAATTTTACGGAGAATTATTTTGGAATATATGTGATTTTTGGGAGGTGGAATCAATGCAAGGCGGTGCCTTGTGGGCCCCACGAGGCACCAGGGCACGCCAGGGGGCCCGGCACGCCGTGGTGCCTCGTGAGGCCCTCGTAGGTTGGTTGGTGCTATTCTTCGGGCGCAAGGAAGCTAATATCCGGGAAAAAAATCGTGTTAAAATTTCAGCACAATTGGAGTTACGGATCTTCGGGAATTTAAAGAAACGGTGAAAGGCCAGAAACCAGGAACGCAAAACAGAAGAGAACAGAGGGAGAGATCCAATCTCGGAGGGGCTCCTGCCCCTCTGCCGCCATGGCGGCCATGGACCAGAAGGGGAACTCTCCTCCCATCTAGGGGGGAGGCCAAGGAAGAAGAAGAAGGAGGGGGGCTCTCTCCCCCTCTCTCCCGGTGGCGCCGGAGTGCCGCCGGGGCAAGGATCGTGACGGCGATCTACATCAACAACCTCGCTACCGTCAACACCAACTCTCCCCCCCTCTATCCAGCGGTGTAACACCTCTTCTCCTCGCTGTAATCTCTACTTAAACATGGTGCTTAATGCTACATATTAGTATCCAATGATTTGTGGCCATCCTATGATGTTTGAGTAGATTCGCTTTGTCCTATGGGTTGATTGATGATTGTGATTGGTTTGAGTTGTATGTTTTATTTTGGTGCTATCCTATGGTGCCCTCCGTGTCGCGCAAGTGTGAGGGATTCCTGCTGTAGGGTTTGCAATACGTTCATAATTCTCTTATAGTGGGTGGCGTGAGTGACTGAAACACATACCCGAGTAAGGGGGTTGTTGCGTATGGGAGTAAAGAGGACTTGATACTTAATGCTATGGTTGGGTTGTACCTTAATGATCTTTGGTAGTTGCGGATGCTTGCTAGAGTTCCAATCATAAGTGCATATGATCCAAGTACGGAAAGTATGTTAGCTCATGCCTCTCCCACATATAAAATTGCAATAATGATTACCGGTCTAGTTATCGATTGCCTATGGACAAATCTTTCTCTTGTGTTACAAAAGCTTTCTGCTAAACAACTAACTTTTATTATCTTGCAAATTACTCATTGTTTTATTCTCGCAAAGTACTTCTAGTTTTATTCTTGCAAACCTATCCTATCACCTACAAAATAGTTTTATACTTGTTCTAGGTAAAGCGAACGTTAAGTGCGCGTAGAGTTGTATCGGTGGTCGATAGAACTTGAAGGGAATATTAATTCTACCTTTAGCTCCTCGTTGGGTTCGACACTCTTATTTATCGAAAAAGCTACAATTGATCCCCTATACTTGTGGGTTATCAAGACCTTTTTCTGGCGCCGTTGCCGGGGAGCAATAGCGTGGGGTTGATATTCTCGTGTGTGCTTGTTTGCTTTATCACTGAGTAGATTTTATTTTGTGCTCTTGTTTTCTATCTTTAGTTATGGGTAGGAAACACAAAATACCAAAAAAATTAGTTGTACCTGCTAAACCAATGGTTGAAGAACCACCCAAAATCTATCATACTGATGAAGCTTTCTACTTTGATCATCTTCGATCCCTATGTGCTCGTGCTAAAAACCCAACTAGCTTAGTTGAGGAAAAATCATTAAATGAGCATGCTTATTTTGTGCGACACCACTTGTCTCAAAAAGGGAAACTCTTATGGCATCATATTAATACTTTGAATTGCTATGCTTGGAATTTATGCGAAATACATGATTTTACTTGTTGTTCTGAAGACCCTAAGAAACACCTTCCCTACCAATGTGAGTTTAGTGATAATGGAATCGTATCTTCTTATGCTAAAGGTGTTTATAGTTGCTATGATATTGAACAAATTGAAGAATTTGTTGCTTTTAAGGGTGCTTATGAAATTGATTCTTTGATTGAAAAGTATGATGCTACTCTTTACAAATCTGAATTTTTTTCCATACTTAAATATTGCCATGAAAACTATGCTCCTAATGCTTATGTTAAAGAATATATTGAGGACTCCTCCGCTGTCCAAGAAGAGACTAATATTTTGCAGGAACCTATGGAAGAAATTGATGAAACTGTGAGCTCATTAGATGAAAAAGATGATGAGGAGAGCGAAGAACAAAATGAGGAAGAGTGGATTGATCACCCGTGCCCACCTTCTGATGAGAGTAACTCTTTATCCCATACGTTGTTTAATTTCCCTTCGTGCTTACCGAAGGATGAATGCTATGATAATTGCTATGACCCCGTTGATTCGTTTGAAATATCCATTTTTGATGAAATTGATGCTTGCTATGCTTGTGGCCATGATGCCAATATGAATTATGCTTATGGAGATGAACTTGCTACAGTTCCTTATGTTAAACATGAAATTGTTGCTATTGCACCCACACATGATAGTCCTATTATCTTTTTGAATTCTCCCAACTACACTATATCGGAGAAGTTTGTGCTTATTAAGGATTATATTGATGGGTTGCGTTTTACCGTTACACATGATGATTTTGATGAATATAATATGCATGTGCTTGCTGCTCCTACTTGTAATTATTATGAGAGAGGAACTACATCTCCACCTCTCTATGTTTCCAATACGATAAAATTGCAAGAAACTGCTTATGCTATGCATTGGCCTTTACTTGATGTGCATGAATTGTTCTTTTATGACATGCCGATGCATTGGAAGAGAGTTAGACTTCGTCATTGCATGATATATGTTGCTTTGTGCTCACTACTAAATTACAAATCATTGTTAATTAAAATTGGCTTTGATATACCTTGGGATCCGGGTGGATCAATTACTTGAGCACTTTATGCCTAGCTTAATGGCTTTAAAGAAAGCGCTGCTAGGGAGAGAGTCATTTATTTCTGTTGTGTGCTTTTAAAAAGTTTAAAAACAAAAAATATAGAGGGGAACCTAAAACTTTTCAAAAAGGAAAGTGAAAGTAAGAAAGACGAGCACCGTTGAAGTGGGGGAGCTCCTTGAACTTTGTTCATGCCCATGGAAACTTTGCAAATCTTGAATTACAGAAACTTTTCAACAAAAATAATTATCCCCTTGTACAAATCCATTGTATTATAAAAATAATGTGCCAAGATTTACCGTTAGGATGTTTAAATTGCTTGTTTGGTGTGTGCGGTGCAAAAACAGAAACTTTTGCTGTAGTGTGTGAATTTACATTTTTTACTGGAAGGTGAAAAAATTCTGAAATTTTTACACAGTACTTATATGCAAAATTTTTATTTTTTCTTAATTTTTCAGAATTTTTGGAGTTACAGAAGTATGGTCAATGTTCAGATTACTACAGACTGTTCTGTTTTTGACAGATTCTGTTTTTGATGCATTGTTTTGCTTGTTTGGATGAAACTATGGATTGTATCAGAAGGTATAAGCCATGGAGAAGTTAGAATACAGTAGGTATAATGCAAAAATAAAATATGAATGGATTTGCAACAGTACTTAAAGTAGTGATATGCTGTATTATACTAACGGATCTCACGAAGGTTTTGTTAAGTTTTGTGTGGATGAAGTGTTCAAAGATCGAGGAGGTATTGATATGAGAAGAATGAGGAGAGGCAAGAGCTCAAGCTTGGGGATGCCCAAGGCACCCCAAGTAAATATTCAAGGAGACTCAAGCGTCTAAGCTTGGGGATGCCCCGGAAGGCATCCCATCTTTATTCAACAATTATCGGTATGCTCGGTTTTTGTTTTGTTCACATGATATGCGTAAATTCTTGGAGCATCTTTTGTGTTTATTTTTCCCTTTTATTTTATGCACCATGCTGGTATGAGATAGTCCTTGGTTGATTTATAGAATGCTTCATGCACTTCACTTATATCTTTTGAGTATGGCTTTATAGAATGCTTCATGTGCTTCACTTATATCATTTGAAGTTTGGATGCCTGTTTCTCTTCATATAGAAAACCGTTATTTGTAGAATGCTCTTTTGCTTCACTTATATTTATTAGATCATGGTATTTTGTAGAAAGAATTAAACTCTCTTGCTTCACTTATATCTATTTAGAGAGTCAACATGAATTGGTCATTCACATGGTTAGTCAGAAAATCCTACATAAACCTTGTAGATCACTGAATATGATATGTTTGATTCCTTGCAATAGTTTTGCGATATGGAGATGATAATATGTGAGTTATGCTAGTGAGTAATTGTGATTTAGTAAGAATATTTGTGTTAAGGTTTGTGATTCCCTATGCATGCACGTAAAGTCAATTGTTATGCAACGAAGTTATATCCTACTTATGGTGCATTATTCAGTGTTAGTTATTCTCAATGCATGCTTATGACCGTTTTTGTTTTCTGGTTGGTTGCTTCTCAATCTATTTGCTAGCCTCCATTTGTACTAAGTGGGATTACTGCTTGTGTATCCAAACTCCTTAAACCCAAGTTGTGCCAAATGAGTCCGCCATACCTACCTATATGCGGTATTTCCATGCCGTTCCAAGTAAATTTGCATGTGCCAACTCTAATTTTTTCAAAATAATTTTCCATTTTGTGTGCCCGTACCGCTCATGAAGCGGCAGGGGGTGGCCAATATTTTCCATGCTAGGTGTGTTATTCTTACGATGAGTGTTTATTCACTTGTCATTGCATGAGAGAGTGGCTGGTAATAGGGATGCCCAGTCCCACAATGAATCAAAAATTAATAACAACAAAATTCCTTGGAAAGTGTTTGTATGGAGGGCACCCGTGGATACGGCTAGCCATGGATTGTGAAAGAATGGTGGAAAGGAAACAAACTTTATTTTCTGTTTGGGAACCGCCTATGATGTGTCTAGCATGGAAGATATTTGGAACTCTCGGTCGTTTTCGTTGACAGGAAAGGCATGCCTCTTAAAATAATTTTATCTCTCTAATTTAAGCTTTGAGCTCTGGCACCTCTGCTTCCCTCTGCGAAGGGCCTATCTATTTTACATTTATGCATTTTTATTTTTATTTTGAGTCTCCATCTTCTCTTATAAAGCACCAACTGGAGAGCACTATTGTCATACTTGTGCATTGGGTGTAGTTAATGTTGAGTGTGTTTCATGAATGGATCAATGACTGAGCATAATGGGCTAGGGATAACTTTCTTTAGCGTTGATATTTTGAAAGACATGGTTGTTTGTTAGTATGCTTGAGTATTGATGTCTTTATATCAAATTATAGACTATTGCTTTGAATCACTCATGTCTTAATATTCATGCCATGATTAAATTATATGATCAAGATTATGCTAGGTAGCATTCCACATCAAAAATTATCTTTTTATCATTTACCTACTCGAGGACGAGCAGGAATTAAGCTTGGGGATGCTGATACGTCTCCGTCGTATCTATAATTTTTGATTGTTTCATGCCAATATTCTAAAACTTTCATATATTTTTGGCAACATTTTATATTATTTTTGGGACTAACATATTGATCCAGTGCCCAGTGCCAGTTCCTGTTTTCTTCTTGTTTTTTTGTTTCACAGAAAATCCATATCAAATGAAGTCCAAATGCAATAAAATTTTACGGAGAATTATTTTGGAATATATGTGATTTTGGGAGGTGGAATCAACGCAAGGAGGTGCTCGTGGGCCCCACGAGGCACCAGGGCGCGCCGGGGGGCCCGGCGCGCCGTGGTGCCTCGTGAGGCCCTCGTAGGTCGGTTGGTGCTATTCTTTGGGCGCAAAGAAGCTAATATCTAGAAAAAAAAGCGTGTTAAAAGTTCAGTGCAATCGGAGTTACGGATCTCCGGGAATTTAAGAAACGGTGAAAGGCCAGAAACCAGGAACGCGAAACAGAAGAGAACAGAGAGAGAGATCCAATCTCGGAGGGGCTCCTGCCCCTTCGCCGCCATGGCGGCTATGGACCAGAAGGGGAACTCTCCTCCCATCTAGGGGGGAGGCCAAGGAAGAAGAAGAAGGAGGGGGATCTCTTCCCCTCTCTCCCGGTGGCGCCGGAGTGCCACCGGGGCAAGGATCGTGACAACGATCTACATCAACAACCTCGCTACCGTCAACACCAACTCTCTTCCCCTCTATGCAGCGGTGTAACACCTCTTCTCCCCACTATAATCTCTACTTAAACATGGTGCTTAATGCTACATATTATTATCCAACGATTTGTGGCCATCCTATGATGTTTGAGTAGATTCATTTTGTCCTATGGGTTGATTGATGATTGTGATTGGTTTGAGTTGTATGTTTTATTTTGGTGATGTCCTATGGTGCCCTCCGTGTCGCGCAAGCATGAGGGATTCCCGCTGTAGGGTTTGCAATACGTTCATAATTCTCTTATAGTGGGTGGCGTGAGTGACTGAAACACATACCCGAGTAAGGGGTTGTTGCGTATGGGAGTAAAGAGGACTTGATACTTAATGCCATGGTTGGGTTTTATCTTAATGATCTTTGGTAGTTGCGGATGCTTGCTAGAGTTCCAATCAAAAGTGCATATGATCCAAGTATGGAAAGTATGTTAGCTCATGCCTCTCCCTCATATAAAATTGCAATAATGATTACCGGTCTAGTTATCGATTGCCTATGGCCAAATCTTTCTCTTGTGTTACAAAAGCTTTCTACTAAACAACTAACTTTTATTATCTTGCAAATTACTCGTAGTTTTATTCTCGCAAAGTACTTCTAGTTTTATTCTTGCAAACCTATCCTATCACCTACAAAATAGTTTTATACTTGTTCTAGGTAAAGCGAATGTTAAGTGCGCGTAGAGTTGTATCAGTGGTCGATAGAACTTGAAGGGAATATTAATTCTACCTTTAGCTCCTCGTTGGGTTCGACACTCTTATTTATCGAAAAAGCTACAATTGATCCCCTATACTTGATACGTCTCCAACGTATCTATAATTTTTGATTATTCCATGCTATTATATTATCAATCTTGGATGTTTTTATATGCATATACTGCAATTATATATCATTTTTTGGGACTAACCTATTAACTTAGTGCCCAGTGCCAGTTGCTGTTTTCTGTCCTGTTTTTGTTTTACAGAAAATCAATACCAAACGAAGTCCAAATGCCACGAAACTTTTTGGAGATTTATTTCTAGACAAGATAAACACTAGAAGCTTCGGGAGGAGGCCAGAAGCCCCAGAGGGTGCCCACGAGGCACCAGGGCACGCCTGGGGGGGGGGGGGGGGCAGGCGCGCCCTGGTACCTCGTGGGGCCCACAGAGCTCCGTTTGACCTAATTCCACCACTATAAATTCCCAAAAAAAATCATAAACCCCCAAGAGAGTCCACGAAATACTTTTTCTGCTGCCGCAAGTTTCTGTTCTCGAGAGATCCCATCTGGAGGCCTTCTCCGGTACTCCGCCAGAGGGGGAATCGATCATGAAGGGGCTCTACATCAACCTTGCTGCCATTCCGATGATGCGTGAGTAGTTTACCACAGACCTTCGGGTCCATAGTTAGTAGCGAGATGGCTTGTTCTCTCTTTTTGATCTTCAATACAATGTTCTCATCGATGTTCTTGGAGTTCTATCCGATGTAATCACTTTTTGCGGTGTGTTTGTTGGGATCCGATGAATTGTGAGTTTATGATCAGATTATCCATGAATATTATTTGAGTCTTCTCTGATCTCTTTTATGCATGATTATTATAGCTTCGTATTTATTCTCCGATCTATTGATTTGGTTTTGCCAACTAGATTGATTTATCTTGCCATGGGAAGAGGTGCTTTGTAATGGGTTCGATCTTGCGGTGCTCAATCCCAGTGACAGAAAGGGACATGACACGTATGTATCATTGCTATTAAGGATAAAAAGATGGGGTTTATTCATACAAGAGTTTATCTTGTCTACATCATGTCATCGTTCTTAAGGCGTTACTCCGTTCTTTATGAACTTAATACACTAGATGCATGCTGGATAGCGGTCGATGTGTGGAGTAATAGTAGTAGATGCAGGCAGGAGTCGGTCTACTTGTCTCGGACGTGATGCCTATATACATGATCATTGCCTTGGATATCATCATGATTATTTGCTTTTCTATCAATTGCCCAACAGTAATTTGTCTACCCACCGTATGCTATTTTCTCGAGAGAAGCCTGTAGTGAAAACTATGGCCCCCGGGTCTATCTAAATCATATTACTAAAACCCTAAAAATATTGCTGCACTTTTTCTTTATTTATTTTATTTTGTATTTTTGTTTCAATCTATCTATCTATCACATACAGTTTAATCTTGCAGTTAACCGCCGAGGGATTGACAACCCCTCATTTGTGTTGGGTGCAAGGATTTGTTGTTTGTGTGCAAGTACTGCTAACGAGGTGTTGCGTGGTTCTCCTACTGGATTGATAACCTTGGTTTCATAACTGAGGGAAATACTTACCTCTGCTGTGCTGCATCATCCCTTCCTCTTCGGGGATAATACCAACGCAAGCTACAAGTAGCAGGAAGAATTTCTGGCGCCGTTGCCGGGGAGACATCATCAACATCTATCAAGTACCTTTGCATAAACTCTCATCTCCTTGCATTTACTTTATTTGCCTCTCGTTTTCATCTCCCCCACTTCTAAAAAGTTTTTACAAAAATACAAAAATATTTTTCGTTTGCCTTTTTCTTGTTTGCTTGTTTGCTTAATCATGATGCCCCGAGAAAATTATCATGATACTTCTTATTATAAAATTTTGTTCAAAATTGAGAAAAATACTAAAGATTACATGACTACGCAGTTTGAGCACAACAAAAAATTTACCGAGGAACTTAAAGAACACTCTACTTTATTGGATGCTATTGCAAAAGAACTTGATGATGTGAGTAAAGAAGTTGCTAGTCTTCAATCTCAATTTGCTCTTACTGAAAATTTTCTAGGAAAAATTTCTGATGCGCAAGCGACGCTAGTAAATCAAATGGCAGCTAAGCCAAAATCATTAGAACATAATAATGATGAGGATATTAAAATGATTGGTATTTCATCTATTGATTCTTTGTTTAGCAATATAAAACTTGATGAGAAGGGGACTGAAGAAGAGTCAACTTTAGCTAGTAGGTGTTCCCATAATTCGGAGGGTGAAAATCTTAATGAAAAAATGGCTAAAAGTGGGTTTGGAGAGGTAAAAACTTTAAATAGCGATGTGCCCACTCTCTTGGATTACAAAGATTTTAATTATGATAATTGTTCTTTGATTGAGTGCATTTCTTTGTAACAATCCATGTTAAATTCACCCAATGCTTATGAGCAAAACAAGGCTTTTACTAAACACATCGTAGAAGCAATGATGAAAGCGTTAGAAGAAAAGCTAGAACTAGAAATTTCAATTCCTAGAAAATTATATGATGAATGGGAACCCACCATTAAAGTTAAAATTAAAAATTATGAGTGCAATGCTTTATGTGATTTGGGTGCTAGCATTTCCACAATTCCAAAATCTCTATGTGATGTGCTAGGTTTCACCAATATAGATGAATGTTCTCTTAATTTGCATCATGCAGATTCTACTATTAAAAAGCCAATGGGTAGAATTAATGATGTGCTTATTCTTGCAAATAGAAATTATGTGCCCGTTGATTTTATTGTACTTGACATTGAATGCAATTCTTCTTGCCCCATAATACTTGGTAGACCGTTCCTACGAACCATAGGTGCCGTTATTGATATGAAAGAAGGAAATATAAAATTTCAGTTTCCATTAAAGAAGGGTATGGAGCATTTCCCTAGAAAAAAGAATTAAAGCACCATATGAATCAATTATGTGGGCCACTTATGGAATCAACTTGAAAGATGACAACACTTAAAACTACGTATTATGCCTATCTATAATTTTTGATTGTTCCATGCTGTTATATTATCAATCTTGGAAGTTTTTATATGCATTTACAGCAATTATATATCATTTTTTGGGACTAACCTATTAACTTAGTGCCCAGTGTCAGTTGATGTTTTCTGCCCTGTTTTTGTTTTACAGAAAATCAATACCAAACGAAGTCCAAATGCTACAAAACTTTTTGGAGATTTTTTTCTGGACAAGATAAACACTAGAAGCTTCGGGAGGAGGCCAGAAGCCCCAGGGGGTGCCCATGAGGCACCAGGGCGCGCCTGGGGGGGGGGGGGGGGGGCAGGCGCACCCTGGTACCTCGTGGGGCCCACAGAGCTCCATTTGACCTAATTCCACCACTATAAATTCCCAAAAAATCAGAAACCCTAAAGGGAGTCCATGAAATACTTTTTTCGCCACCGCATGTTTCTGTTCTCGAGAGATCCCATCTGGAGGCCTTCTCCGGTACTCCGCCAGAGGGGGAATCGATAACGGAGGGGCTCTACATCAACCTTACTGCCCTTCCGATGATGCGTGAGTAGTTTACCACAGACCTTCGGGTCCATAGTTAATAGCTAGATAACTTCTTCTCTCTTTTTGATCTTCAATACAATGTTCTCCTCGATGTTCTTGGAGTTCTATCCGATGTAATCACTTTTTGCGGTGTATTTTTTGGGATCCAATGAATTGTGAGTTTATGATCAGATTATCCATGAATATTATTTGAGTCTTCTCTGATCTCTTTTATGCATGATTATTATAGCTTCGTATTTCTTCTCCGATCAATTGATTAGGTTTGGCCAACTAGATTGATTTATCTTGCCATGGGAAGAGGTGCTTTGTAATGGGTTCGATCTTGCGGTGCTCAATCCCAGTGACAGAAAGGGACATGACACGTATGTATCGTTGCTATTAAGGGTAAAAAGATGGGGTTTATTCATATGTGAGTTTATCTTGTCTACATCATGTCATCATTCTTAAGGCGTTACTCCGTTCTTTATGAACTTAATACACTAGATGCATGCTGGATAGCGGTCGATGTGTGGAGTAATAGTAGTAGATGCAGGCAGGAGTCGGTCTACTTGTATCGGACATGATGCCTATATACATGATCATTGCCTTGGATATCGTCATGATTATTTGCTTTTCTATCAATTGCCCAACAACAATTTGTCTACCCACCGTATGCTATTTTCTCGAGAGAAGTCTCTAGTGAAAACTATGGCCCCCGGGTCTATCTAAATCATATTACTAGAACCCTAAAAATATTGCTGCACTTTTTTTGTATTTTTGTTTCTATCTATCTATCTATCACATACAATTTAATCTTGCAATTAACCATCGAGGGATTGACAACCCCTCGTTTGCGTTGGGTGCAAGGATTTGTTGTTTGTGTGCAGGTACTGCTAACGAGGTGTTGCGTGGTTCTCCTACTGGATTGATAACCTTGGTTTCATAACTGAGGGAAATACTTACCTCTGCTGTGCTGCATCATCCCTTCCTCTTTGGGGATAATACCAACGCAAGCTACAAGTATAGGGGATCGCAACCGTTTTTGAGAGTAGAGTATTCAACCCAAATTTATTGATTCGACACAAGGGGAGCCAAAGAATAATTGCAAGTATTAGTAGTTGAGTAGTCAATTCAACCACACATAGAGACTAAATATCAGTAGCAAAGTGATCAGTAGCACAGTAGTATGATAGCTTGATAGCAGTAGCAATAATAGTAACAGTAGCAGTAATGGTAGCAGCAGTAGTTTTGTAGCAATTGTAACAGTAGTAGCAACGGTAGTAACTTAGCAATAGCAATATGTGAAAAACTCGTAGGCATTGGATCGGTGATTATATTGGATAACATTCATCATGTAACAGTCATAACCTAGGGTGAAACAGAACTAGCTCCAATTCATCAATGTAATGTAGGCATGTATTCCGTATATAGTCATACGTGCTTGCGATAAGAACTTGCATGACATCTTTTGTCCTACCCTCCCGTGGCAGCGGGGTCCATAAGGAAACTAAGGGATATTAATGCCTCCTTTTAATAGAGAACCGAAATAAAGCATTAACACATAGTGAATACATGAACTCCTCAAACTATGGCAATCACCGGAAAGAATCCCAATTATTGTCACCTTGGGGTATGCGGATCATAACACATAGCAGGTGCATATAACTTGCAAGATCGGATCAAGAACACAAATATATTCATGAAAACATAAAGGGTTCAGATCTGGAATCATGGCACTCGGGCCCTAGTGACAAGCATTAAGCATAGCAAAGTCATAGCAACATCAATCTCAGAACATAGTGGATACTAGGGATCAAGCCCTAACAAAACTAACTCGATTACATTATAAATCTCATCCAACTCATCACCGTCCAGCAAGCCTACAAAGGAATTACTCACTTCCGGCGGTGAGCATCATGAAATTGGTGATGAAGGATGGTTGATGATGACGATGCCGGAAGATCCCCCTCTCCGGAGCCCCAAACGGACTCTAGATCTGGCCTCCCGATGAAGAACATGAGGTGGTGGCGGCTCCGTATCGTGAAACGCAATAAAACTTCCTCTCCTATTTTTTCTCTGGAATTGTGAATTTATAGCGTTGGAATTAGGTCAGACGGAGCCATGTGGGCCCCATGAGGTACCAGGGCGCGCCTGGGGGGTGGCACGCCCTGGTGCCTCGTGGGCACTGGGTGGCCCCCCTCCAGTGGGTCTTGGTTCCAGTATTTTTATTTATTCCATAAAAAATCTCCAAAAAGTTTCATCCAATTCCAAGAACTTTTATTTCTGCACAAAAAACAACACCATGGCAATTCTGCTGAAAACAGCGTCAGTCCGGGTTAGTTCCATTCAAATCATGCAAATTAGGGGCCAAAACAAGAGCAAATGTGTTTGGAAAAGTAGATACGACGGAGATGTATCAACTCCCCCAAGCTTAACTCATTGCTTGTCCTCAAGCAATTCAGTTGACAAACTGAAAGTGATAAAGAAAAACTTTTACAAACTCTTTTGTTCTTGTATCTATATATATGCTTAAATAGTACCCAAGTTTTCAGCATAGATTATAACTAACCATGCAAATGATAACTCTTAGAAATTATATTCACTCATATCAATGGCATAATCAACTAGCGAGCAATAATAAGATATCTCAAATGCCAACACTTTGTCAAAATGATCATGATATAATATGACAACATGGTATCTCGCTAGCCCTTTTTGAGACCAAAAAACATAAATGCAGAGCACCTCCAAAGTTCAAGCAGCGACTAAACATTGTAATTCATGGTAGTAGAGATCGAGTCATGATGCACACAACATTAACTATTAACAATGCATGAGAATGACAATAGTGCTCTCAGGACTGGTGCTTATTTGAGAAGGTGATGACTCAACAATAAAAGTAAAATAACATAAAGTAAATAGATAGGCCCTTCGCAGAGGGAAGCATGGATTTGCAGAGGTGCCAGAGCTCGAAGCTTAAATCAGAGATAAATATAATTTTGGGAGGTATGCCTTTCCTGTCAACGTTACAACAGAGAGTTTTCAATATCTTCCATGCTAAACACATTAGTGGCGATTCCCAAGCGGTAAAGTAAAGTTTACTCCCCCTCCATCAGCAATCACAAGACATGGCTAGCCGAATCCTCGGGTGCCCTCCATACCAACAACTTTCCGGGGGAGTTTCTTTTATTATTTTACAATTTTAATAATGGGACTGTGTCGGTGTAGTGAACAGGGGGTGTTCATTACCCCTGGACACGCACCGGCAAGTCGCAGCCTCCAGGCGGGAAGGACATGGCAGAGAAGAAATCCACTTATGGGACATATCCAGGACCCAGGTTTCCGGCAAGGATTACTTGCCGGGAACAGGTCCCTGCATCACCGGCAAGCTCAAGGCCAGCCAGATCAAGATCAGAATTTCCGGGAAGCAAGCCTTCCTGGGAGGAGACCTCCAAGCAGGTCACCGAGAAGACCCGATGTTGGACTCCCAGCAAGATGCTTGCCGGAGGACGACTGGGAACAAGCACAAGTTTATCAAGAGGCGCTCAAGACGATGATCAGAGGACAGGAGACCGAAGGCTGGCTTCCCTGCAAGATCTTGCCGGGAAGGCTCGCGAAGGCCCGGCAAGATCTCGCGCCCGGCAAGTTATCGCGCCCAGCACAGTGCCGCCGCTCCAGCGCAGCGCCCGATCTGTCATTTAGGGCTTGTCTGCCTGGTTGCGTCGCGTGATGCTGGCCACAGAAAGGGAATAAGCGGCGCCGATGGGACGTGTCCTTCTTCTGCCCCCACCCCGTCCCCGAATCAGAGCATTAAATGCGTTTGTCCTAAGACGTTTGTCCTAAGACGTCAGTAGTAATCGTGAGATACTAGTAATCATGAGATACTGGTAATCATGGAATACTGTAGTAACTTTACACCTCTTGTACTTCGCCATTGTTGGAGACCCCTTGAGGCTATAAAAGGAGGCCCAAGGCGTAGCTACAGGGAAAAAAAAGGAGGACTCTCTTTCGGCCCATTCTGCATGCGTAGCTGCTCACCTACAGCGCTCCGTGTACTTTGAGCCAAGAACATCCACAGTAATAAACCAAAGCAGGAGTAGGGTTTTACACTTCTCAGCGGCCCGAACCTGGGTAAAGATCCTTGCGTTGATCGTTGGTTCCGCTCTTTGTGCAAGCCCTTTCCCCTCGCTGAATCATAAAGGGATCCCCTCGATCCCATAGGTGTTGTACGCCGACATCTTTGGCGCGCCAGGTAGGGGGAGAGGTTGCGCGAACCCGATCTAGCGGTCAGCGCGCCAGTTCTTGATCATCTTCCATCGCCATGGCTCCCAAGAAGAAGGGTGCTACGGCGGTTGATCCATCTGTATCCAGCCTCCCCGTACCCGCACAGACGGGTGACGGCGTGGGCACTGGCGGAGGAGGCGGCGGGAGAAGCGGGGATGGCTGAAATTCTTTGCCATACCCGATGCCCTCTTCGTCAACATCATGCTTCACAGAAAGCTAAGTACTAAAACTTTAATTACTTTCTGCTGTTTAGTCTTATCCTCGATGATATTTTTGTACATAACCTGTGCGCGAAGGAGCGCTCTTGAAACATTCTGTGCTCCTGGTTGCTTTGGGTCCGCCCAACAATACATATGCAGTTGCGATTGTTTCTAAAGAGTTAAGCTCCCGAAGAGGCGGCGTTCTCAATAGGCTGCTAGACAGGACCCGATCCTAAGCGCCATTGACCAGGGCATGCGCATTCGGGGAGCATTTCGGCAAACGTAGGGACTCATTGTACAAAAATGCAATCATCTAAGGAAAGGGCTTAGCAAGTTTTATCCTAAGGTTTCTGCGTAAACCCGTATGCTGAGGAGCCTTCCCGGGGCTAGTTGCGCTCCTTGTCGCCTCGAGTCCGCTCGGCGATGTGAGCAGCTGCACTAAAGCTGGGAAGGAAAAACCTTTTTTGGGAGGCGGCGTTCCCGGCAAGCCGCTAAGGACCAGCTCCTCAAAGCGCTGCTGGCTGGATCGTGCGCACCGGAAAGTGTTCCGGCAAGCAAGGGAATATTCAGCGGAAGTCAAAATTACAACAAATTAGTCATAAAGCCAGAAGCTAATTAATTTGTTGTGTTAAAACGCTGTCGTGGCATTACATGTCCGAATCAGTGTTGCAGGAATATGCATGGAAGGCGAGCTCGGGGGCTGGCAGCGCCCCAGAGGATAACCTTCTTGAGAGCTGCCGGCCGTCACCACGAGCGCGGCCTTGCTATGCGAGATGACCAGCAAGAAAAGCTAAGTTACAAAGATTTGTGACAATTACATTTCTTTTGCTATCTTCATTTGCTCCTTACACCAACACGCGAAGGAGCCTTCCCAGGGCCAATAGCGCCCCAAGTTGCCTTGAGTCCGCTCGGCAACTTTGGCGGCTGCACAAGCATCGGGGAGGTAAACCTTTCCGGGAGGCGGCGTTCCCGGCAAGCTGCTAAGGACCCGTTCCTCAAAGCGCTGCTGGCTAGATAGTGCGCATCGGAAAGTTTTCCGGCAAGCGTGAGTCGTCTTGATTGATTTTTCATCCTTGTACCTCAATCTGCACGCAAAAGGATCTTGTCATGGTTAGCTCGCGCTCTAGTTTCGCCTCGAGTCCGCTCGGCAAACTTAGCAGCTGCATTCTGGCCCGGCAAGTCGCCTTGCCGGTGGCGGCATTTCCAGCAGGCTGCTAAAGTCCCGCACCTAGCGCTCGCGGCAAGTGTGTGCGCCGGCAAGGGCTTCCAATCAGCGTAGGATATAAGATATGTGCAAGGACAAAATTAATCAAGAAGGAAGCAAACATTCATTTAGCATAAAGTAACATATGTCGCATACATAAAGATTGGTCTAACTAAGATAAATTGTTTCTTTGGCAGCCGAGAAAGCCAAGGGCGCCGTGCTCCAGGCCGGCAAGACGGCAGTGAGGCATTCGCAGCAGACGGCAGCGACAGCAGGAATGACTGTATGAATCGAGCACCGCACCCGCAGTACCCTTTATGGGGAAGGCTCGGGGGCTGGCTCTTCATTGCATGGCGTGGCACTCCCTTTCATGCACATGACTCTTGCTACCATCCTGCCCTATTTGCCCATGTTGCCAGCAAGCCCGAGGCCCGGCAAACCGCAAGATTTCATGCGCCATCGTCAGCGCGCAGTTAAAAGTCGAGAGTGACGGTTACTTCTTGCCGTGCGTGTACCGGTGCGTGTTCTTGGGCCTATCCCGGACAACACTGTGCACGTTTGTCCGGCCCAGGCCCAGGGGCTCCTGTCGGTGTAGTGAACAGGGGGTGTTCATTACCCCTGGACTCGCACCGGCAAGTCGCAGCCTCCAGGCGGGAAGGACATGGCAGAGAAGAAATCCACTTATGGGACATATCCAGGACCCAGGTTTCCGGTAAGGATTACTTGCCGGGAACAGGTCCCTGCATCACCGGCAAGCTCAAGGCCGGCCAGATCACGATCAGAATTTCCGGGAAGCAAGCCTTCCTGGGAGGAGACCTCCAAGCAGGTCACCGAGAAGACCCGATGTTGGACTCCCGACAAGATGCTTGCCGGAGGACAACTGGGAACAAGCACAAGTTTATCAAGAGGCGCTCAAGCCGATGATCAGAGGATAGGAGACCGAAGGCTGGCTTCCCGGCAAGATCTTGCCGGGAAGGCTCATGAAGGCCCGGCAAGATCTCGCGCCCAGCAAGTTATCACGCCCAGCACAGTGCCGCCGCTCCAGCGCAGCGCCCGATCTGTCGTTTCGGGCTTGTCTGCCTGGTTGCGTGGCATGACGCTGGCCGCAGAAAGGGAATAAGCGGCGCCGATGGGACGAGTCCTTCTTCTGCCCCTGCGCCGCCCCCGAATCAGAGCATTAAATGCGTTTGTCCTAAGACGTTTGTCCTAAGACGTCAGTAGTAATCGTGAGATACTAGTAATCATGAGATACTGGTAATCATGGAATACTGTAGTAACTTTACACGTCTTGTACTTCGCCATTGTTGGTGACCCCTTGAGCATATAAAAGGAGGCCCAAGGCGTAGCTACAGGGGGGAAAAAGGAGGACTCTCTTTCGGCCCATTCTGCATGCGTAGCTGCTCACCTACAGCGCTCCGTGTACTTTGAGCCAAGAACATCCACAGTAATAAACCAAAGCAGGAGTAGGGTTTTACGCTTCTCAGCGGCCCGAACCTGGGTAAAGATCCTCACGTTGATCGTTGGTTCCGCTCTTTGTGCAAGCCCTTTCCCCTCGCCGAACCATAAAGGGATCCCCTCGATCCCATAGGTGTCGTACGCCGACAGACTAGGCATCCCAATTACCAGCCCCTCTCGTGCAAGGACAAGTGAATAAACACTCATCATGAGAACCCGCTTAGCATGGAAGATACTGACCACCCCCTGTTGCTCCATGAGTGGTACGGGCACACAAAACAGATGTTCATTTGAATATTTAGAGGTGGCACATGCAAATTTACTTAGAACAGCAGAGTAATACCGCATATAGGTAGACATAGTGGACTCATCTGGAATAACTTTAGGTTTAAGGGTTTTGATGCACAAGCAGCATTCCCGCTTAGTACAGGCGAAGGCTAGCAAATAGGTTGAGAAGCGACCAGCTAGAGAGCGAAAACGGTCATAAGCATGCATTGTGAATAATCAAAATTGAATACTAGCATGAGTAGGATATAAGCACCATGAACATAAATATCGTGAAGGCTATGTTGGTTTTGAATCAACTACATGCGTGAACATGTGCCAAGTCAAGCCACTTGAAACATTCAGAGGAGGATACCATATCATCATACTACATCACAATCATTTTAATGCATGTTGACACTCAAGATAAATCATTATCCACTCCTAGCTACTTAAGCATGGCATGAGCAACTATAATCTCTAATTGTCATCATAAACATGTTTAATCATAACATGCTGAATCATGGATACTGAGTTAAACATATTTACAAAAACAAAAACAAAGAACAAGTTGAGTTCATACCCGCTTTTCCTTGCCACAGTCACTTCATCAAATCATCGTCATTATTGCCTTTCACTTGCATGACCGAATGATATGAAAATAATAATAGTGCAAGAGTGCCGTGGACTAAGCTAGAATCTGCAAGCATTTTATTCAAAGGAGAAGACAAGGTAATATGGGCTCTTTGTTAGATCAACAACAATGCATGGGAGAGCCACTCAACATTTTCATCGTGGTCTTCTCCTTACAATGACTCAACAGAAGAAAAGAATTTCAGAGAAACACACTGAAATATTTTTGGAGTTTTTGGTTTTTTTCTAAAGAAAACGAAATAAAGAAGAAAACAAAAAACGAGAAAAACTATTTACACGGGAAAGCTCCCAACAAGTAAAAGAAGAAACGGGAAATCTTTTTGGGTTTTCTTTTACTACTACGAAGCTACAACTAATTAAACTAGAAAGAAAAAACCGAAAAGAAGCGGGAAATGTTTTTGGATTTTCTCAAGTTTTTCGAACACACTAAAAGAAAGCGAGAAAATAAAACTAGCATGGATTATACAATGAAAAAGTATTAACACCGACAACTAGAATGAAATGTGTGAGCATGAATGTAATGTCGGTGAGAGATACGTACTCCCCCAAGCTTAGGCTTTTGCCTAGCTTGGTCTACGGCCATGGCTGTCCTGGATAATAATCGAAATGGTAGCTCGTAGAGGCATTCTGAGCCGCCTCCTCAGCCAAACAAGCAGCCTAGACAGCCGCATTATACTCGTGCACCTCACTCTCATGAAGAAAATATCTCTGTTTGTTCTGAAAATCAAAGAGGGCAGGAGCAGGCAAAGCAACATGCATAGAGTGATATTTATTAAAAACTAAGTTATATTCATAACCCTGTGCGTTGCGTTTTAAAAACCTATGTTCTCGCATTGTTTCAAAATTCAAATATTTATAAGGCAAGAGGGGATCATTGAACTTGGGCGACACCCCTAACTTTGCAGCTAAGCGGGAGGCATAAATTCCTCCATACAAATCACCATTACCCACATTACGCTGTAGCCTACGTGCAACAATAGCCCCAAGATTATAAAGCTTGCTACCAGTCAAAGCTGTATGAATAAGACTCAGATCAGGGGCACAAAGTGCACTACAGTCTTGCTTACCAACAACACATTTACCATTAAAAAGCAAAATACCGAATAGCGGGAAAATGAATGCTAATTATTCTAGCCTACGTGATTCCCCTATCCTCACCATTGCAAAGGCTATTAAGAAATAACTCATAATCAGATCTTGGTGGTTCATCTAACAGACCCCAATATGGAATTTTGCATGCATCGCAGAATTCTTCTAGAGACATATTATAAGATTTGTCATAGAGGTGAAATAAAACTCTAGAAGTGTGTGGGTGATAATCAAAGTTTTGAGTGAGGGAATGAGTGAGGTTGTAATGTTGTGGTGGCTTATCTGCGATAAAGGCGGAGAGCTCGCCATTGTGAATGTATTGGTCAAATTCTTCCTTAATGCCTGCACAAAGCATGAACTCGTCGCACGGCCATCGACATGATTTTGCTTCGGCACCTCGCATCGAACTGGCCCTTTGTTCCTCATATGATTGGCGTGCCGAGCTTTCACTTGGTGACGCTTCCGAGGGCCTCCTCCTCGAAGAGCTTCTTCGGAAGATATTCATTTTCCTATGAACAATTTTCTGAAAATTTTTGGGCCACAAAATGATATCAATAAAACTTCACAAGATTGATAGCAACTACTCATATGGATGTCTAGAGGCTATATCAAGCATTCAAACTACTTGGAACTCAAAGAATTCAACATGCAAGCTCATTTTCAGTAGCACCAAGAGCAGCTAATTATGCAAAATATAATCCACTAGAGCAAAAACTAATTGTAGCAATGGAGGAGTTACATACCAAGGAGCAATCTCCCAAAACAGTTTCGGAAACGGAGCTCCGAGCAAAGAGATCGAAAATTTCTGGTTTGTGAGCAAGAACACGAGAGAGAGAGCTACTAGGAATTTTTGCTAGAGGTAAGAGACGAAGTGGGCTGAAGGGATAAGTGAGGGGGTCCCTGTGGGGCTTACGAGCCACCTGGGCGCGCCAGGGGGGTGGTGCGCCCTGGTGCCTCATGGGCACCTGGGGCACCCCCCTGGTATGTTTCCAGTGCCAAAAATTCTTAAATATTTCATAAAAATTCATATCAAAATTTTATTGCATTCTGAGCACTTTTATTTCTGAGCACTTTTTTATTGCATGGATAATTCAGAAAACAGGATAATCATGGCATTTTATTTCATTTAACTAAAAATAACAGAAAACAAAAAGTAGGTACAGAAGGTTGTGCTTACTAAATTCATCGACCACATGCCCCTCAAAAAGAATCCATTAATAAGGTTGATCAAGTCTTATTAACAAACCATTTCCGAGTAACATGAAACTAAAGAATCTTCGTAAAACACTAGGTTACCTCAACGGGGATATGCATCTCCCCGATAATAAGAGTTTCATATTTCTTTTTAACAGTAGGAAGAGGGAGTTGAAAGCTTCCAATAGTAATTGTCGGAGTCTTTTCAATAATATGAATACCATTTACTTGAAATTGCTTCTTCGGAAAGTGCACCGTATGTTCATTACCATTGATATGAAAAGTGACCTTGCTTTTGTTGCAATCAATAACAGCCCCTGCAGTATTCAAAAAGGGTCTACCAAGGATAATCGACATGTTGTCGTCCTCGGGCATATCAAGTATAACAAAGTCTGTTAGAATGGTAACGTTTGCAACTACAACTGGCACATCCTCGCAAACACCGATAGGTATGGCAGTTGATTTGTCAGCCATTTGCAATGATATTTCAGTGGGAGTGAGTTTATTCAAATCAAGTCTTTTATATAAAGAGAAAGGCATAACACTAACACCGGCTCCTAAATCACACAAAGCAGTTTTGACATAATTTCTTTTAATGGAGCATGGTATAGTTGGTATTCCTGGATCTCCTAGTTTCTTAGGTACTCCATCCTTAAAAGAATAATTTGCAAGCATGGTGGAAATTTCAGCTTCAGGTATCTTTCTTTTATTTGTGACAATGTCTTTCATGTATTTAGCATAGGGAGGCATCTTTATAATATCAGTCAAACGAGTACGCAAAAAGACTGGCCTAAGCATTTCAGCAAAGCATTCAAATTCTTCCTCATCCTTTTTCTTAGATGGTTTAGGAGGAAAGGGCATGGGTTTTTGAACCCATGGTTCTCTTTCTTTACCATGTTTTCTAGCAACGAAGTCTCTTTTATCATAACGTTTATTTTTAGACGGTGGGTTATCAAGATCAACATCAGGTTCTATTTCAACATCATTATCAAGTTCTTTATCATTATCTGGTTGGATATCCATATGAGCATCATCATTATTATTATCATCAGGTGGTTGTTCATTACCAGATTGTGTTTTAGCATCAGAAATAGAAACATCGTTACTATCCTCCAGGGGTTTTTCTACCTCGGGTTCACTAGAAGTATGCAAAGTCCCATCATTTTTCTTTTTCTTTTTCCTTTTAGATGGACTAGGTGCATCAATATTAATTCTTAGAGAGTCTTGTTCAATTCTTTTTGGGTGACCTTCGGGAGAAAGTGGCTCCTGAGTCATCCTACCTCCTCTAGTCATTACTCTAACAGCATGATCATTCATATTGTTATTCATTTCATTGAGCAATTCACTTTGAGATTTAGCAACTTGTTCTAATTGAGTTTGAACCATACATGCATGTTTACTCACACCTTTAACATCATTAGCAATTCTAAATAACAAGTCACTCAAGCGATCAATCATGTAGGCATTTCGTTTCAATTGTTTCATAACATTTGCATTGAAATGATCTTGCTTAATAATATAATTGTCAAATTCATACAAGCATTGACTAGGAGGTTTGTTATAAGGAATATCACCTTCATCAAATTTTATAAGAGAATTTACCTCTGCTACCTGTGGCGGTGCGTCAAGACCATGTATTTCTTCAATAGGTGGTAGATTCTTAACATCTTCAGCTTTAATACCTTTTTCCTTCATACATTTCTTTGCTTCTTGCATATCTTCAGGACTGAGATATAAAATACCCCTCTTCTTCAGAGTGGGTTTGGGCGGTGGTTCAGGAAGTGTCCAATCATTATCATTCTTCAATATATTATTCAATAATTCCTCAGCTTGTTCAATAGTCCGTTCCCTGAAAACACAACTCGCACAACTATCTAGGTAGTCCCTAGAAGCATCGGTTAGTCCATTATAGAAGATATCAAGTATTTCATTTTTCTTAAGAGGATGATCAGGCAAAGCATTAAGTAATTGGAGAAGCCTCCCCCAAGCTTGAGGGAGATTCTCTTCTTCAATTTGCACAAAGTTAAAATATTTCCTGTAAAGCAGCTTGTTTCTTATGAGCAGGAAAATATTTTTCAGAGAAGTAATAAATCATATCCTGGGGACTACGCACACATCCAGGAGCAAGAGTATTATACCATTCCTTAGCATCACCCTTTAATGAGAAAGGAAACAACTTAAGAATGTAGTAATAGCGATTTTTTTCCTCATGAGCAAATAGGGTGGCTATATCATTTAATTTAGTAAGATGTGCCACAACGGTTTTAGTTTCATAACCATGGAAAGGATCAGATTCAACCAAAGTAATTAACTCCAGATCGACAGAGAATTCATAATCCTTATCAGTAACAAATATGGGAGAGATAGCAAACTTAGGATCATATTTCATTCTCTCCCTCATAGATTTTTCTTTCATATCAGCAAGCAACTTTATAACTTCATGTCTATCATTACAAGCAAGGATGGCTCTAGCCGTCTCCCTATCAAAGCAATGTTCATCAGGTGTTTCAACTCTAGTAGGAGATCTAGGCATAATAGGTGAATCATAATTCTCAAGAGTTTCAACATTTTCAATTTCTTTAGCTTTAGCAATTTGTTCAGCAAGAAATTCACCAAGTGGCACAGCATTATCAAGCATAGTACTAGCATCATCATGAGTATCATTCATAGCAGAAGTGGTATCATCAATAACTTGCGACATATCAGAATTAATAGCATGTGGTGGTGTTGCAAGTTTACTCAAAATAGAAGGTGAATCAAGTGCAGAGCTAGATGGCAGTTCCTTACCTCCCCTCGTCTTAGAGGGAACGATCTTGGTCCTAGCGTCTTTCAGATTCTTCATAGTGATCAACAGATATAAATCCCAAGTGACTTAGCAAATAAAGCTATGCTCCCCAGAAACGGCGCCAGAAAAAGGTCTTGATAACCCACAAGTATAGGGGATCGCAACAGTTTTCGAGGGTAGAGTATTCAACCCAAATTTATTGATTCGAGACAAGGGGAGCCAAAGAATATTTGCAAGTATTAGCAGTTGAGTTGTCAATTCAACCACACCTGGAGACTAAATATCTATAGCAGAGTGATCAGTAGCACAGTAGTATGATAGTTTGATAGCAGTAGCAATAATAGTAACAGTAGCAGTAATGGTAGCAGCAGTAGTTTTGTAGCAATTGTAACAGTAGTAGCAACGGTAGTAACTTAGAAAGAGCAATATGTGAAAAACTCGTAGGCATTGGATCGGTGATTATATTGGATAACATTCATCATGTAACAGTCATAACCTAGGGCGACACAGAACTAGCTCCAATTCATCAATGTAATGTAGGCATGTATTCCGTATATAGTCATACGTGTTTGCGATAAGAACTTGCATGACATCTTTTGTCCTACCCTCCCGTGGCAGCGGGGTCCATAAGGAAACTATGGGATATTAAGGCCTCCTTTTAATAGAGAACCGAAACAAAGCATTAACACATAGTGAATACATGAACTCCTCAAACTATGGCAATCACCGAAAAGAATCCCAATTATTGTCACCTTGGGGTATGCGGATCATAACACATAGCAGGTGCATATAACTTGCAAGATCGGATCAAGAACACAAATATATTCATGAAAACATAAAGGGTTCAGATCTGGAATCATGGCACTCGGGCCCTAGTGACAAGCATTAAGCATAGCAAAGTCATAGCAACATCAATCTCAGAACATAGTGGATACTAGGGATCAATCCCTAACAAAACTAACTCGATTACATGATAAATCTCATCCAACTCATCACCGTCCAGCAAGCCTACGAAGGAATTACTCACTCCCGGTGGTGAGCATCTTGAAATTGGTGATGAAGGATGGTTGATGATGACGATGCCGGAAGATCCCCCTCTCCGGAGCCCCAAACGGACTCCAGATCTGGCCTCCCGATGAAGAACAGGAGGTGGCGGCGGCTCCGTATCGTGAAACGCAATAAAACTTCCTCTCCTATTTTTTCTCTAGAATTGTGAATTTATAGCATTGGAATTAGGTCAAACGGAGCCACGTGGGCCCCACGAGGTACCAGGGCGTGCTTGGGGGGGTGGCGCGCCCTGGTGCCTCGTGGGCACTCGGTGGCCCCCCTCGAGTGGGTCTTGGTTCCATTATTTTTTATTTATTCCATAAAAATCTCCAAAAAGTTTCATCCAATTCCAAGAACTTTTATTTCTGCACAAAAAACAACACCATGGTGATTCTGCTGAAAACAGTGTCAGTCCGGGTTAGTTGTAACACCCCAAAAATCGGGTTATCGATTTTTGTGCTGTTATTCCTTCCTAGCTTTTCTCTCCCAAATTTTTTCTCTGGAATCTGGTGAGTGACCAGGTGAATCCAGACAATCCTCAGCCTCTCCATGCATTTTCCATGCTCATGTGCCAGCCAAGCTCCCGTCAGTAAACCCCGAACCTCATTCAAACCCTAGTTTCAAAATATTGGAACTGGAAATCCTACCTTTGTGTTTACAAAGGAGCTATCATTTTCCTTGCTTTGTTAATCCTCCAAAAATTCCCAGAGATCCTCCTTCACTCATAAACCCTAGATGTGCAAAAATATTGCCAAGTCATATGCAATATTTTTCATCTAGAATTAATTCCTTTTTCTGCCTTTCGGAGGAATTAAATCCTGGAAAATATTTTCTCATCTCCAAAGTTCATGAAAACTTGTGGAGATATTCTTTGTGATCATATTGAGCTCTCACAAAAATATTGGCCATAATTAAATAAGGGAAATTGCATTTTCCTATTTAAAGCCAATATTTCAATTTGGGGCCTTTCCAAAGGAACTACCATTTTGGTAGCTAGGAGAAATCCCAAATAATTAGTGGAGCTTGTCCTACCCATGTATTCACCATTTCCATCAAAATATCCAGTTCCACAATTCAAAATTTGAGCACAACATCCATTTGCAAATTCTATCCAGATTTCCAGTTTGCAAAGGAAGTGCTTGAACCCTTGATCCTTTTGGGCTGAAATTTTTCAGGGTGATTAACATTGATAAATCACCCATGGATACCAAAAACCAGCCCATTTCATCTAGCCAATATTCCCCAGTAAATTATCTAAGTTTCTATCCAGATTGCATCTCTGTGAAGGAAGTACCTTCATAGATGATTGAATTGAGCTGAAATTTTTCCAGCTAGCTCTCATGATTATATCATCACCCTACACCAAAATTCAGATAATTCTATCTAGCCATTTGACCCCAACATCCTCATTTCCATTTCTAGTCAGTGAGCAAGGTTACAAAGGAAGTACCAGATAACCTTGCCCATTTGTGCTGAATTCTTGCCAAGATAATCACCTTAGTGAGTGGTCAACCTTAGCCAAGGGTCATGCCAAGAGGAGCAAGGATCTGTCCATGTCATCAATCAAACACCTTGCTGTTCATCAGCAGTTGACCATCGTGCAGTCACATCAGAGCTCCCTGTTCCTGTTTGTTGGATCAAATCATATACCTGAGGGGGTTGAACCTCCCGGACATGGTTTGATAGCCAGGCACGCGTGGCAAGGCCATGGCCGCGTGGTGACCACGACAATTGCAGGCACAGCCGAAGCTCTGCACTGCGTCATCGCGTCCCTCCCCTGTTCCTCTCGCCATCACCTTCTGCCGACGTCTGCGACGACGTACGGCACCCCATCCACCTCCCAGCTACTCCTGGAGCCTAGCTCGTGGCCGTTCTTGCCGACATCGGGGCACTGTTGGGACGCGGCCGCGGCACCGTGTGTCCCGAGCCTTCTGGTTGCCGGCCACAGCTCGTCCGGGAGCGCCGACGACCTCCCCGCCGCACACGTACCTCGCCTGGACCCCTCCTGCCTTGTCTCCTAGCCGTTGGCCGGCCGTGCTGACAGCGGGTGCTCCACCGGAGCACCGCCACCTCGCCGAGCTCCCAAAGCCTCGGCCGTCGTCGCGTAGCCCTCCCCGAGCCTATTTAAGGCATGCCCTCGAGCCCTTCTCGTCACCAGCGAGCCCCAACCTCTCCCAGCCGAGCTCTAAGAGCTCCTGTCCTCCCCATGGCCGAGCTCTGCCACCGTTTCCCCTCGAGCCCAACCCCGCACCCTGGCCCTTTCCCTCCTCTCCATCCTCGCCCTCGGCCTTCCCTAAGTGCCTGCAGACCGCCGCCGTCCTCCATTCTTCCCGGGGAGCCTTGCCGGCGTGGCCCCCTTGAAGCTCCTCCGCCGCCGTGCCTCGGCCCCAAGGCGCCACCGCTCTGGTCTGTCTCAGGCAACCCCACGGGTACCCACGGGCGCGCCATGGGAAGGCGGAGACCTAGCGCTCGTCGGTCGGCCCTCCCGCGTCGCTGTGCGATGGCAGCACCGGTGGCCGCAGCCTCCCCTGCTTTTGTCGGAGGTTGAAGGCGATCCAGGAGGAAGGAGAGAGAGAGGATAAGGCGGGGCCCGCCCGTCAGCCAGAGGTAAAAAGTCAACCCAGGCCCAGCGGCTGTAAGTGGAAGTGCACTCAGTGCGTTGCGCTTTCTGTTCACTGGAAATGCGCTTTCATTTTTTTTCAGCCGGCGGCCGAAACATCTACTTTGCGAACGTTCATTCGTTAAGGGCCGAAATGCACAGTTTTCTGTCCGTTTCTCTGCTTAACGAACGAACGGGCGTTTCTTCGCGACCGTAACTCCGATTGAGGTAAATCCAACGCCCACGTCTTCAGTTCGTCAAGTCCATTCCGATGGCATTGTTTTCATAATGTTTTCACACTGTGAAAATGACCATTTTGCCCTTGCCCTCAATCAGCCCCTTCGAGAGGGAAACTTTTCCGGCAAATCTTTCCGCGAGCCCATTGCACTTCTTCCCGGTGACTCCGTCAACCCCAAGGCAAGACAACCTCTTATCATGAGCTCCGAACTTGTGTGATGACTTTGCTTGCACCCTGTGTGTGTTGCAATATATTTTAGATCATCTATTAATCTGCATTGACATAGCCCTGTTATTTCATCTGTGCCAGATGCTAGTGTTATTTACCGTGTGATATTATGAATTGCTTTCATGTCATATTCTCCCATGTTAGTAACAATACTTTTAATACCATTATCATGTTAGTACTATGATTTGATCTCATGCCATGATTTGTCATTACCGTTATGATTTTGCTATGCTGTTGTTAAGTGATTGTTCCTGTTTATGAATGTTGATGTGATGGTACGATGATGGAGATGTTAAATTGAACTTATAAATTAAACCTCCTCCGTCATCGATGGGATCGAGTCATAGTGCCACCGAACCGAGCTTACCCGTGCAGCCACATTTGCCGTTATGGGACGGCCTTGACTTGGTCTAGCTTTGTGCTCTTTTATCGGTACCACCAAATAGGGAGGGTTATGCGCGCGTGCTACCCTGATCAGGTAGGCGGCGATAACCTTGTGAGCCCAGTTGTTTGTTTAGCCCGGGAGTCCCGTTTGGGACAGTTTAGTTTGGCCACGACGGTGGCCGGTATCAAGAGTGACACAGGGGCCACCCAGGGCATGACTCCAGGGGAGGATGATTGTCGGTGGTACGGTGGATGTCGGGGGGGATGACCCCCGGGTAGGCAACGGAGCCCGGATCCCTTTCGGAAAAATCATCAGAGCAAGACAAGTCCCTCAGGCCGGCTTGCCAAGCACGCCGACTCCCCAGCGTGAGCCGGCTCGGCACGGCAACCCGGCCAGGCCGGCTGGCCCATGCCGGCTGACCGCGAGGCGACGAAGCCTTAGCGACGAAGCAAGCGTTGCTACAGCGCTCCTCCCTTTACGCTGACAGAGCAGGCGAGGCTGCAGCTTTCCTTGCACCCCCGCCCGAGGCGGGCGGTGTTAGGGAGGCGCGGTCCTATAGAAACGGCGGCGCCGACCTCCCTCTGACGAAGGAAAAGACGCGCCACAGTGCCTCGAACCCAGACTGACGAGAGACAAGACCCTCCACAGTGTCCGGCGTCAGGCAGGTGCGGCGCACTTGGCGACCCGGCAGCCTGGCGACCCGGCGACCCGGTGACCCGGCCACCGGATCCTGGTCAATGACACCAGGGGCCCGTGCTTCTGGTACGTTACCGTTGTAACCCTGGGGGCCGGCCTATAAGACCCCCAGGGAGGCCTCCTTGCAGAGGGGTCGGTTAGTTGGATTGAGTTGGGAGGTTGATCAGTAGTTGAGTTCGATTTAGATCGCACGCTTACTCCGGAGAGGCAGAAAGGTGGTCTAGCCCATTCTCCCTCCTCCGTCCAAACAGCTCCAGGAGCAACTCTGTAACCTCTGTGCATATCATCTCACACGGCAGGATTAGGGGTGTTACCTCTCCAGAGGGCCCCGAACCTGGGTATGTCTCGTGTCTCACACTTGCTCGTGCCAACCTCGCCTCCGGAGCCCACCGGCATCCTCTCGCGCCCTCACCTCAAGCCATCTCATGGCATTTGTCGTGAATCATGCACCCCCTGCGAAATTACCACGACAGTTGGCGCCCACCGTGGGGCGGCTCGCGGCGCCGGCCGGAGTCAAGTTCCGGACGAGGCCCTTCACCAGCTCCGGCAAGCGCATCGTGCACGGTTTGGTCCGTGCGCCTCGCACGTCCAAACCGGCCGGCTGCAGCGCTGCGCTGGGCGCGGACGTCGCCTGCCCCGCAGGCTGCTTCATCGTTCCCTTCGGCGCGCTGCGCGTCTTCGTCGCGCTCATCCCCGACGTGTTTCCCGGCGAAGTGCACAACTGCACCGACTCGCCTGTCCCTGTTAGCTGCGCCGTCTCCGATGACATCGCTGCTCTCTGCGTTCACGTGGAGGTGCTAACCATCGGCACCAGTTCCGGCTCCCCGCGTGCCAAGGAGAAGGCTGCCGCGGCCGCCGCCTCGGCTACGGCTCCGCCTCGCCGGACCGACCCGCTCCACGATACGATCCGAAGTCTGCAAGCCCCCATCACGCCTGATGCCGACACGGCTGCTGCAGCGGCCCAGCTCAACGAGGGCCACCAGCATCTGCTGCTCGAGGCCACGGAGCTTGCGGCAACCCGGCGCCGGCTGGAGTCCGCCCAGCGAGAATTCGATAACGCGCATGACCTCACTTCGCCCGCCGTCGAGCCCAGCCGGGTCGCGGAGGTGCGGATCCGTGGGGACGCGCTCGGCCGCGCGCTAGGCGCAGGCCGACCCATCTACGACACCTCCATCAAGAACATGCGCGCGGCGTAGGCCGCGATTGCTGATCTCGAGTTCCTGGAGGGCGAGGAGCTGCTGCAGCAGCAGCAGCGCATCCGCGACCTCATCACCACAGCGAACGAGCAGCAGCAACGCTTCTACCCGGCCCAGCCATCCGGCTCCGCCTCAAGAAGAACCGGGGACCCGGAGAGGGATCTTCGGGACACGCGGCAGACGTCTTCGCACGCCACTAGCGCAAGCCGCTCTGGCCGGCACCGATCCGGCCGGAGCCGGCACAACCGCGCCACCACCGCTGGAGACGGCAACGCTGGCGAGACGGCCGGCGACGGCCGGGTTCAGCAGCCGGAGCCCCCGTGCGGCCGGCTCGGCAGCCCGAGCCGGCCCCGGAAGCTCCTGCTCCCCGCGGCCCCATGGCCGACTGAATCGGCCTCCGTGTTCCCGTGGCTGACCGGCTCAGCCCCCGCGAGCCCTACGACGAAGGCGACGCCCGTCACCGCATCGACCGGCTGGCGCGCTCCACGGCCCTGGAGGAGGAAAGCTCTGTTGGCCCGGCGTGCTTCGGCCCCCGCATCCGCGACGAACCCTTCCCCAAAAGCTTCTAGATGCCCCGCGACTCGCCAAAGTACACCGGCGCCACCAAGCCGGAGGACTGGCTAACCGACTACACCACAGCTGTCGGCATAGCCGGCGGCAACCGGCGTGTGGCTGTCCGTTACGTCCCCCTCATGCTGCTCGGTTCGGCCCGGACGTGGCTTAACAGCCTCCGAGCCGGCAGTGTGAACTCCTGGCTGGATTTTGAAGAAGCGTTCATCCGCAACTTCACCAGCACCTACACGCGACCTGGCAAGCCTCGCCAGCTCTCCATGTGCGTCCAGAAGCCGGGCGAGCCCCTGCGCGACTTCCTCACACGGTGGACGGAGCTTCGCAACTCCTGCGAAGGGGTCCACGAGGTCCAGGCCATCCAGTACTTCATCGACGGATGCCTAGACGGCACTCTGGTCAGGCACCGGCTGGTGTTCGACGAGCCGACTCTGCGATGAATGTGAAGATCACAATCGACGCAGACGGCAAGCTTCTCCCGGCCCAGCCGGCTCCCACCAAGCCGGCTGGCGACAACAGCCAGCGCCGGCAAGACGGCAACAACAACGGCAAGCGCCGGAACGACCAGCCGGCGCCTCGCTACGACAACCGGCAAGTCGCCGCCGTGGAGAGGGAGCAGCCGGCCGAGCAAGGCGCCAGCCAGCGCCCGTGCACTGGCAAAGCCGTCTGGCAGCCCAAGCTGACCTTCGAGCAGATGCTTGATGCCCCCCTGCAAAAACCACAGCAGCGCGAAGCCATCGACGCACACGCTCCGGCAGTGCAACTTCACGCAGCGCTTCTTGAAGGGCAACCTTCCGCCCCCGCCGCCTGGAGCCGGCCCGCAGCAGCCGTCGCTCCCGCCGCCTCCACTGCCACCCGGCGCCCTCGCCGACAACCCTTTCCCGTTCCCGGACGCATCCTACATCGTCTTCACTAGTGAGGGGGATGACAAGCACGCCAAGCACAAGCACGCGGCCGAGGTGAACGCCGTCATCCCTTCGGTTCCCCAGTACATGCACTGGTCCGACCGACCGGTGAGCTGGACCCGGGAGGATCACCCGGCCGTCATGCCAACGCCGGGTGGCTACGCCCTCGTGCTCGACCCCACCCTCGTCTCCGAGAAGCGCACCTGCCGCTTTTCGCGGGTGCTGATCGATGGTGGCAGCAGCATCAACATCCTGTACCGCGACATGATGACCAAGCTCGGCATCGAGGCGCGACAGCTGGAGCCGACCCAGACGGTGTTCCACGGCATTGTGCCGGGACTCTCCTGCTCCCCGATCGGCCGGATCCGGCTCGATGTCCTGTTCGGCTCCAGCAGCCATTTCCGCCGCGAGCCGATCTGGTTCGAGGTGGTCGACCTGGCTAGCCCCTACCACGCGCTGCTGGGCCGGCCCGCGATGGCCAAATTTATGGCAGTCCCCCACTACGCCTACCTGAAGTTGAAGATGCCGGGTCCCAGGGGCCTCATCACCGTCGTCGGCGACTACAAGAAGTCCCTCGAGTGCGCCAAAGCCGGCTCCCAGCTGGCTGAGTCGCTGGTCATCGCCGAGGAGAGGTGCCAGCTCGACAGGATCGTGGCGCTGGCTAATGCGCAGTCGGCTGTGCCGGCTCCGCCCAAGCCGACCGACGAAGCCTCCTTCAAGCCGGCCAAGGACATGAAGCGGGTCCCGCTCGACCCGGCTGACCCCAGCTCTAGCAAGTATGTCGTCGTGGGTGCCGGCCTCGACAGCAAATAGGAAGGCGAGCTCGTCGATTTCCTCCGTGAGAATCTGGATATCTTTGCATGGTCTCCCAAAGACATGCCGGGTGTCCCGAGGGAATTCGCCGAGCACAAACTTCACGTCCGCAAGGACGCCAAGCCTGTCCGGCAGCCGCTACGCCGTTTCTCCGAGGAGAAGCGAAGAACCATTGGCGAGGAGATCGCCCGGCTGCTCAAAGCCGGGTTCATCATGGAAGTATTCCACCCCGAGTGGCTGGCCAACCCGGTCCTCGTCCTAAAGAAAAACGACACTTGGCGCATGTGTATCGACTACACCAGCCTGAACAAGGCATGCCCCAAGGACCCGTTCGCTCTGGCCCGGATCGACCAAGTGATCGACTCCACAGCCGGCTGCGAGCTCCTGTCCTTCCTGGACGCCTACTCCGGCTACCACCAGATCAAGCTGGACCCGGCCGACGCCCTCAAGATGTCCTTCATCACGCCCTTTGGGGCGTATTGCTACATCACCATGTCGTTCGGGCTGAAGAACGCCGGCGCCACCTTCCAGCGCTGCATGCAGAAATGCCTGCTGCCCCAGCTCGGCAGAAATGTGCACGTCTACGTCGACGACATCGTGGTGAAGACCAAGCAGCACTTCACGCTCCTGGCCGACCTCAAGGAAACCTTCGCCAATCTGTGCCGGTTCCGGATCAAGCTCAACCCGGAGAAATGCGTCTTCGGCGTGCCGGCTGGGCAGCTCCTCGGCTTCCTCGTCTCGGCACGCGGCATCGAGGCCAACCCAGAGAAGATCAAGGCAATCGAGCGCATGCACAAGCCGACCCGGCTGCGCGACGTCCAGAAGTTCACCGGCTGCTTGGCCTCTCTCAGCCGGTTCGTTAGCCGGCTGGGAGAGAGGGCCCTGCCCTTGTATCAACTGATGAAGAAGACGACGGCGTTCGAGTGGAGCGACCAGGCGGACGAAGCCTTCCGCGACCTCAAGCGCTTGCTGTCAACCGCGCCCGTCCTGGCCGCGCCGGCTGAGAAGGAGCCACTCCTGTTATACATCGCCGCCACCTCTCGCGCGGTCAGCACGGTGCTGGTCGTTGAGCGCCCTGAGGAGGGCAAGGTGCAGCCGGTCCGTCGTCCGGTGTACTACCTGAGCGAGGTACTCTCCGCCTCCAAGCAGAATTACCCCCACTACCAGAAGATGTGCTACGGCGTGTACTTTGCCGCCAAGAAGCTGAGGCAGTACTTCCAAGAGCACGCCATTACCGTGGTGAGCACGGCCCCCATCGGCGAGATCATGGGCTGCCGGGATGCCTCTGGCCGGGTGGCCAAGTGGGCCATCGAGCTAGCCGGCCACACGATCTTCTACGAGCCACGCACCACCATCAAGTCCCAAGCGCTGGCCGACTTCCTCGTCGACTGGACCAAGACACAATACCTGCCACCGGCGCCGGAGTCGACTCACTGGCGCATGCACTTTGACGGTTCCAAGATGCGCAACGGCTTGGGAGCCGGCATCGTTCTGTCCTCCCCCAAGAACGACCTGCTGCGGTACGTGCTCTAGATCCATTTTGCCGCCTCCAACAATGTCGCCGAGTACGAAGCTCTCGTGCACGGCCTCCGGCTGGCCAGGGAGATCAGCATCCGGCGCATCCTCTGCTACGGCGATTCGGACCTGGTGGTGCAGCAAGTTTCCGGCGATTGGGACGCCAAAGACGCCAACATGGCCAGCTATCGCTTCCTGGTCCAGCAACTCACCGGCGGGTTCGATGGTTGTGAGTTCCTCCACGTCCCACGCGCCGACAATGAAGCAGCCGACGCCCTGGCCAAAGTAGGCTCCACCCGGCAAGCCATCCCGTCCGGCGTCTCCCTCGAGCACCTGCGGAAGCCGTCCATCAAGCCGTCGGCCGAGTCGGAGTCCATCTTCGTCCTGGACGACCCCAGCACGCCCCCACCCGACCCTGGGATTCCCGGCCCAAGCTCGGGGACTGCCAGCTCCAGCCCGGGGACTGCCGTCTCCAGCCCGGGGGCTGCCGTCTCTGGCTCGGGGGCTGCCGGCTCCAGCCCGGGGACTGCTGGCTCCGGCGCGGGGGCTGCCGACCCAAGCTCAGGGACTGCCGGCTCCGGCTCGGGGGCCGCCGTCCCGGATCCCATCCCGGCGGCCGTCCTCACGGTGGTGGCGGCGCCGTCCTGGGCTCAGCCACTCCTTGCCTTCTTGGAAGACGGCGAACTTCCCATCGGCGAAACTGAAGCCCGGCAAGTGCAGCGACGCACGTCCGCCTACAGCATCATCAACCATGAGCTCGTCAAACGCAGCACAACGGGCGTGTTCTAGCGTTGCGTCGAGCAGAGCAAAGGGATCAAGATCCTCCTCGACATCCACCAGGGCGAGTGCGGGCACCACGCCGCCTCGAGATCCCTGGTGGCCAAAGCATTCCGGCACGGTTTCTACTGGCCCACGGCCCTGCAAGACGCCGAGGAACTGGTCCTCAAGTGCGAGGGCTGCCAACGCTTCAGCAAGCGCAGCCGCCAGCCGGCTTCGGCCCTCCAAACCATCCCGATCACATGGCCCTTTGCCGTCTGGGGACTCGACATGGTGGGGCCCTTCAAGACCGCCCGAGGCGGCATGACGCATCTCCTCGTTGCCATCGACAAATTCACCAAGTGGATCGAGGCCAGGCCGATCAAGAAGCTCGACGGGCCCACGGCCGTCCGATTCATCAAGGATATCGCGGTTCGCTACGGCGTGCCGCACAGCATCATCACCGACAACGGCACCAACTTCGCCAAGGGCGCGTTGGCCCACTACTGCTCTGCATCCGGCTCGAGTTGCCCTCCGTCGCACATCCCCAGTCGAACGGCCAGGTCGAGCGGGCAAATGGCCTCATCCTAGCCGGCATCAAGCCGCGACTCGTCGAGCCGCTCGTGCGCTCACCCGACAGCTGGCTCGACGAGCTGCCGGCCGTCCTCTGGAGCCTCCGGATGACGCCGAACCGCTCTACCGGGTTCACCCCATTCTTCCTCGTCTACAGAGCCGAAGCAATCATTCGAACCGACGTCGAGTTTGACTCGCCCCGGGTGACGATGTACACCGAAGCCGAAGCAAAAGAAGCACGCGAAGACGGCGTCGATCTGCTCGAGGAGGCGCGCCTCCTGGCCCTCAGCCGGTCCACCATCTACCAACAAGGCCTGCACCACTACCACAGCAAGAAGATCAAGCCCCTCGCGTTCCGCGAAGGCGACCTCGTACTCCGGCTCGTCCAACGAACAACCGGCCAGCACAAGCTGGCCTCCACCTGGGAGGGCCCCTTCATCGTCAGCAAGGCTCTCTGCGACCGGAACGCGTACTACCTCATCGACGCGCAGAAGCCGAACAAGCGCAAGCGAGATGCAGCCGGCAAGGAGTCCATCCAGCCCTGGAACGCGGAGCTCCTTCGTCCGTTTTACAGTTAAACTCACGTATGTATGTATCACCGACTTTTGGACTTAATCAAAGCAGGCAGCTCCCCCGTTTTTATTTCTCCCGCCGAGTCGGCTCAGCCGGCTTGGGGGCGCGGGGGCTCCCTTTTTTCCGCTTTATTCTGTGTCTACACACAGCCATGTTTTTTCTAATTCCCCCACCGAGTCGGCATAGCCGGCTCGGGGGCTCGGGGGCTAGCCGACTAGACCACGCCCCGCCTTTTTTTTCCTTAGTCCGTCTCAAAGCGTACGAGCCGCCAAAGCCCTCTCTTTGCCAGCCACAGCCGGCTCCCGGCTGCCCGGCCGGCAAGAGCCAAAGGCCGGAAGCATCGTTACGCAAGAACGACTAAGGGAGACAGCCCGGCACGGCCAACCCGGCTTAACCCGTTTTCTCTCGCTTGTTCGCCGCACGACCGGCTGCGCGCCAGGCGGCCTCGCCACCTGCCGCTAGCCGGCCCAGTGGGTGTTTCACTCGTGCTCAACGTCCGAAAAAGCCTAAGTATTGTGCGTTCGCTCTCAAAGCCGAGTTCCCGTCCTAGCCACAGTCCGCAACCCGGCTGTCCGGCTAGCGGGAAGGAAGCCCAGAGAAACGACAAATAGGAAAAGGCCCAAGGCCGAACAGCAGAAAGTGAAATCACCACGACAGTTGGCAAAATCGCATGCAAAATTTATACACAGCATGGGCCTTCGGCCACAAGTTCATTACATTGAACTACACCCCCAGTGGGTGGACCTGCTACCTAACAAAGTTCGAGTACAGGAAGGATAAAACGGAAAAAAGCAAAGGCCCTAAGCGGCACCCACGTCGTCTCCGGCCGGCGTCGGCTCAGCCGAGGTGGACGCGGCCGCTGGGTTGGGTTCAGCGCTCTCCGCCATCCTCTCGGCCGTGGCGTCGTCGTCCGCGTCGGTCTTGTCGTCGGCGTAGGCGCCCGTCTCGGCCGAGCTGCCGTCCGGGTCGTCGAGCAGCAGGCCGAGCGTGTTGGCATGGAGCTCCTCGCCGTCTTCCGTCTGCTCGATGACAAACTCGTCGTGCGGGGCGAACGTCGCCAAGTAGCTGGCCCGCCTGGCGATCCGCAGCGCCCGCACCACCAAGTCCTCCTTCGCGCCGGCCCGCTGCGCCGCCAGACGGTCGAGGTCCACGCCTGGATAGCACGACACGACGAAGCGCAGCGCCGTCTCCACGCCAGCCCGGGCCGCGGAAGCCCTCCACGCGCCGAGTCGCTCCACCCCGGCCTCCAGTCATCGCGCCAGCCGGGTGACGCTGTTCGGCACCACTGCGCTTGGCCAGAGGCCGCTCGCCATGCTCAAGCCGGCCTCAAACAAGAGGTGCATCTGCCCCTCCACGGCTCGAAGACGGGCCTCGCCGGCAAGAACGAGCTCCGAGAAGGACCAGGCGGCGTAAGCGTCGATCTCCGCCCCCAGCTCGCGCTGCTCGGCCCGGTGGGCGTACACGGCCGCATCGGCCGCCTCCTGCGTCTCCGGGAAGACTCTTGGCAAAGGAAAGAAACAAATCTGTCAAAGAAAGCAACTTGCCGGCTACGCCAGCCGGCCCAAATGAAGAAATGATACTCACGGGCGAAGGTCTCATCAAGGTGCTGCGCCTCGCCCAGCATCCCGTTCTCCCAGATCGCCGACGCGCGAGCCTTGGCCTCGAGATCCTTCTCGAGACGGGCGATCTTCCTGCTGGCGTCCGCTAGCTCCTCGGCCACCTTGCCGCGCTCCTCCGCCAACTGGCCCAGCTCCGCCTGGTGGGCCTCCTCCGCCCTGGCCTTCTCGGCCACCAACCGGTCCACCTCGGCCTGGAGCCGGTCGCGGTCGCCGCCGGCGAGGTCGCGCCGCTGGCCGGCTTCCGCAAGCCGGCCTCGAAGGCCTGGCACCTCGGCCGCATCAGCTGCGCGACGAGATTCCCGGTCAGATGCCGGAAGCAAGGATTAGAAGAAATGTCAAGGCTCTAAGATTCGACCCAGCTGCTCCGCAGTCCGGCCCGAATCTCGGGGGCTACACCCAGTGGGTGCGCTGGCGCGCACCCACTGAAGGCACGCAAACGTACCTTGGACCCAAAGCAGCTCCTCCTCCTTGGCGGCGAGCTGGGTTCTAGCCTCGCGGTACCGATCCCGGAGCCGGTTGAACGCGCTGGCCCGCAGGTCGTACAGATGCTGCGCAAAGACAGAAGATTAAAAGGAAGCAAAAGACAACCATAAGATTCGACCCGGCTGCTTCGCAGCCCGGCCGAACCTCGGGGGCTACACCCAGTGGGTGCGCTGGCGCGCCCCCACTGATTCAACAATCAAGACATGCACAGAAGAAAAAGCTCACCGCGATCGGCTGCTCCAGCTGCCGCGCCCGGTCCTGCTCCTCCCGGACAAAGGCCTGCAGGCACTCGCCCCGACCGCGAAGTTGCGAGCGCAAGGCATCTGCCGCATCGTCCTCCCGGGTTCGCGGCCCCACCACGGCCTCGCTGGAGCTCGCCCACGGCTGCTGGAGTGCGGTCCCGGCGCCAGATCCACTTCCACCCGGCCGCTCGGGGTTCGTGGCGGCTTGGGGCGGCACGACCACCAGGGTGCCGGTGCCTCCTGTCGCGGCCCCCGCGGCCGGCATCGGCTGCGCTTGGCCGGATGGCGTGGAGTCCACCTCGCGCCTCTCCCCGCCGTCCTCGCCTTCCTCCGCCGGGTTGGCCCGGGGCGGCGTGTCCACGACGATCTCCTCATCAACGTCCGACCCGCCACTGGTCGGCTCTGCCCTCCTCTCCGGCTCGCCCGCTCCCTCCGGCTGCGGCTCAATGACCGTCTCCGTCGGCGCCAAGCCTGTGGCACCCCGGCTCAGAGCAACCGGTTTACCTTGCATTGCCTGCCCAGAGATCAAGTCTTCTGGCAATACACAACAACTTGGTACAGAAAACAACCGCTTTATTGATCTCTTAGTGGAAACATAGGTTTACATCTTACATGATGAGCGAGGCCAAGTGGCACACACGGTGCGGCTGCACTTATGTACATTATTTAGTAGACATGGCAAGGGCCTCGATGATAAGGGAACTACTACGCGGCAGCGGAACGACAGGGTAGCGGAACTCCATTCCACAGGGACACTGCTGGGACGCGGCCTAGATCGTGACAAACTGCTCAACGTCAACTCCTTGCATGGCTTCTCCTGCATCTGGCATGATAAGCCAGGTGAGTACTTTGAATGTACTCGCAAGCTCACAACAAACAAAACAAGTGCGACAAACAATAACAAGGCATTTAACATATTTAATGCATGAACATGAGGCTACTCAATATGAGATGTGCGTGAAGTATTGCCATGGTCCTCGAGACCAACTTACCATTTCGGGGTTACCGCGTAACCACCGTTCACAACTTACCAACGTGATCCTCACTTGATCACATTCATACCTTGCATAGTGATCCTCGATCACCATTCCTGCATGTGCCATCTTGTGAATCTTAGTGTGCAAGTTAATTATTTCTGTTGACCCACGGTGTGACCTACTACGAACTGTGTCCATATCCGAGGACGCGGCTATCGATAGATTATACACTCTGCAGAGGTTAGTACACTGTACCCACACTACGGAATTCATGGCCTCGTGCTCCCATTCGGGTGGACCAACGACATTCCGACAAAACCTGTCTATTGCATGACACTCTCCCGGCCACTCCGACACAATCCCCTTCGGGCTATGTCCTGGGTGACCCTGATGTCAACATGTGACATCTGCCACCTCAGTGGCTGCCACCGTCGTGGCTAAACATCAAACTGTCCCAAACGGGGACCTCGATACCATCAAAACTTGGGTCCTCAAGGTTATGACTGCCTACCGGGCCAGGGTAGCGCCAGAGCACAACCTTCCCTCGTAGGAGGCACCGGCGAGAGGCATGACAATAGACCGCATTAGGGCCTTCCCATCCAGGCAAGTGTGGTTGCACTGGTGAGCTCGATTCGGTGGCACCATGACTCGATCAACAGCATGTTCAAGTTGGATTATTATCATGTTTAACTTGAAAAGAAAATGATTCGAGCCATAGTGAATGAATGGGTGCACGGGTCACGGTCATGAATAACAAATGCATCATGATGTCATATGAGTATATGCCATGATACCTACTGCACACTAGCAAGAAAGCATGTATCCTACTGCATAAATTTTCAACATGACAGAACAAAGTTTATGCAATAAGATTATATAGCAAATTATTTTAAATAGTGAATATATGATGAATTTAATTTAATTAAACCAAGTCATTGCAATGCCATCCTTGCATATGAATGTTGTGGCTTGCCTTGGTTCAGAGGAGTGTCACAGTACTCCTGGTCTTCTCCAACACAATTAGAAGTTTCTGAAAATAATTTAAATGCAAAAAGAAAATGTCACATAACACTGTTTATTGCACCAGAAATTCTCAACAGAAAGAAAAATTCTGAAATTTGGCATACAGAAAGTTTGGAATTTTACAAACCAGTAGCAAAAAGAATCAAATCATTTGGACTTATAGATTAAAAGATATGGCTGGTCAAAGTTGGATTAGTTTCTGGTCAAAATTGATTTAAAAAGAAAATCCCAGAACGGGCCACGTCGAAGGCGTATTCTGGGAGTACGTTTCCACTTACGTACCGATTCGCGCGCGCGAGAGAGAATGACAGGTGGGCCCCGGTTCGATTTAAACAGAGAGAGAGAGAGGCAGAGCTCGGCGGCTCTGTCGCCGGTGTTACTCCGGCGAGGAGACGTCGGCGACCACCGGAGAGAGGGGGAATGGGACGAGCTCGACGAGACGGTCACGTACGTACCCGAAACGCAGGCTGGGGTGGTCGGACGGCGTCGTGGCGGACCTCTCCAGAGACGGCGGGCGGTGGAGCTCGCCGGAGTTGAGGAATACGGCCTCAATCCGATGAACCCTTGGTACCGTCGTGCTCAGGAGGCTTCTACGGTCTCAATGGTGGCAGTGGTTCGAGCTGAGGTGGGCTAGGATGAGCGCTAGGAGCAGGGGGATCCACGGCGGCCGCCGGTGAGGTTTGAAGGCCAGAGGCCTTCCCAGCGTTGCCTACAGCTTCTGGAGGTCGATTAGAGAGAGGTGAGGTGGGTTGGGATGGCTAGAACGGTCGGGGAGGGGCTGCATTTATAGGAGAGGTGAGGCAGGGTTCGGGCTTCCGCCGGGGCTGTGCGGGAGGTCGATCTGGGGGCGGCTGGAGCTCAGGCGAGCTAGGGGACGATGCGGGCGAGGCCAAGCATAGTGCACGCATGCGCACGCGGGCGCAGGTGCACTAGGGATGCACAGGACGCGCGTGCAACGCACTGTACCGGAAGCTAGCGCCGTGGCCGCTTCCGGCATGCGTGCTACCGGCGATGGGGCGGTCAGGGAAGGGCTAGGGGAGATGGATGGGTGTGCGGTGAGTTGATTGGACAGGGTGCGGTGGCGCGAGGAGGTTGGATGGACGGCGGCCGAGAAGACCCGTCGTGCAGAGCGCGGCGACTGACCCGTCGAACCCTTGCGCACGCGCGGTCACCGCGTGCACTGGCACGGGGGTGGCTTTTGGCGCTGCCACACCATGTCTACGGTGTAGTCCTTTCAATGCTTTCCCTAGAAACACTCTGGGCTTGCCATCTGGAGCAATGGAGGTGACAGGAGCTAGCTCAAAAGTTTCTGGATAGAAACTTGCTCCAAATGCTGGGGACAAACGGCTGGGTGGTTTGGGCTGATTTTAGGCGTTTTAGCATCTCTTAGGAAGGTCATTAAGTGGTAAAAATTTCAGATTAAAAAGATCAAGGAATAATATAGTTGCTTCACAAAGTGCTCTTTCTGGCCAGAAGCAAAAATATTTTCCTGAGCAGAAATTTTCCAAATGACCATGGGATGTTTTTGCATAGGAAGGTGATGCATGACCCAAATAATATTTGGGAATTTTCTTGGGATTTTTAGGGTAATAAAAATAGGGGTTGCTTCAAATGACAGAAAACCTCAAATGAAAATCCAAATATTCAATAAATCCAAATAAATTCAAATAAAAGAAAAAGGCCAAAATCCAGGGTGTTACAGAGCCCCTCTCCATCTCCGGCCAGGCCGGATCCGCGGTAGGCCTGGCCCGCTTCGCGGAGGCCCTCTCCCAAGCCTGGGCCGAGGCCTCCTGCATCGCCTTCTTGGCCTCAGCCCGGTCCTGCCAGGCGGCACGCGTCGCCGCGTCAAGATCCTGGCCGGACTGGCGGGCCTCGAGCTCTTCCTCCGTGGACTGACTCGGCGGAGGGTCGACGGCGCTGCTCCTGGTCTTCCTCCAGGTGACCTCGCCCGCCGCGGCCTTCGTCGCCGCCACCGCCAAGTCAAGAGCCGACCTGTACATGGCAGATTCGTCACGGCGAAGGCATAAGGATGAAAAAAGATAAACCACAAGATGACAGTTGGCACCCCACAAGTTCAGCAAGCAGGGATCAGGAATAAGGCAAGAGATACTTACCCGATGACCGTCGGGGGCTCCCGCCTCGGCCCCACGGACGGGGCGAGCTGGCGCTTCTTCTTCACGACGGCCCTCTCGCGAGCCGGCCCCGTCGTCGGGCGTTTCGCGGCCGATCTCGCCTCGACTGCCTCCTTTCCGTGCGGCCGGCTGGCGGTCGCCGCCGCGCGAGCCGGCCCGGCGCTAGCCGCCTTCCGCAGCCGTCTTGGGGGGTCAACGCTGGCGTCCTCCCCAGCCGAGGGCGCTGCACCGTGGGCATCGGTCAGGCTCTCCTCGTCGTCATCCGGCCAGTCCCGCAGTAGATCTGGAGGCGGAGACTTACCTGCAACCCACGACCCGCCGGCTGCGGCGTCGGCCAGGCGCGCCTCGACCGCCCCCTCCTCCGCCTCGGCGCCGGTCTCCTCCACATCCGAGTCGGGTAGGTCGGCCAGCAGGATCTGGGCGTTTGGCCCGTCATGATTCTGCTGGCTGGCGAATAGCTGCGGCCATCCCGCGGCGTCAGGACGCAAGAATAACGTCGAAGCGGCGAAATATAGAGACCAGGGACTCACCGCAGGCGCTGGGTTCTCCCGATGGTAAGGCTCCTTCCTGAAGCTCGACTCCCCCTCCTTCAGTGCGGCCTTGGAGATATAGTTGACCCGCTGGACGATCCCAGCCGGCGCCAGCTCCTTGGTTGACATACGGGTCGGGTCATGCCGGCCGCTCATGTCGCAGATCCGGTGTGCCCGGCGCTGCAGCGGCAGAACCCGGCGGGCGATGAAGGCCGCGATGAGATCAGCCGGCTTCAGCCCCTCGCTCTTCGTCAGCTCCTCGACCCGGCCGCAGATGATCACCATCTCTTTCGACGGTTTCTTGGGGCAGTAGCCCCAATTCGGCTTCTCGAGCGGCGGTGCATCAACAAACGGTGGAAGGTTGATGACGTCGACAGCCGGGTCGGCGTTCCGGATGTAGAAAAACGTCGTCTGCCACTTCTTGGCCGAGTCCTCCAGCGGTAGCTTGGGAAAGGGCCCGTTCACCCGGCCGGTAACCACCGCCGCGCCACAGTCGGACCAGGCGCCGGCTGACGCTCCCTGCTGCTTGAGGAAGAACATCTTCGCCCACAGCTCCACGGTCGGTAGCATCCCGAGATAGCCCTCGCAGAGTGTGGCGAAGCCGGCAACCTGCAGCACGGCGTTGGCGCCGAGGTGATGCAGCTGCAGCCCGAAGAAATCGAGCCACGCGCGGAAGAAGAGACTCGCGGGAAGGCCGAGCCCGCGCTCGAAGTGCGAGAAGAAGACCACATGCTCATCCTCCTGCGGCTCCGGCACCCTCTCCGGGCCCGGCGCGCGCGCGAGCAGCACCTCCGCCGGCGGCAGCCGCTTCGTGCAGCGGAGGTACCAGATGTTCTGCTCCGTCGTGATGGAGCCCTCCCAAGAACCTTTCGGCAGCGCCATTGGGGAGGGTTTTCCGCGGGCGTCGAGATTCGGCGATGAGAAGGAGGAGAGGAGGAGAGCGGCGCGCTGCGGGCTTCGGATCGCGGCGCGCAGCAGGTGCGGGTGAGGCGTACGGAGGCGGCAGCTTCGCTCGGGCGCGGCGGAGAAGAAGAGGAGGCAGAGGAGGAGCAAGGGGCAGGGGTGCGAGCACGAGCATCTCCATCGCACTCCCCCCTCCTCATTTTATAACCGCGCAAAATCGTGGGGGAGTGGGATCATCTGCGCCCGCAATCCCCACTCCCCCGCACTGTGCGCGCACGTTCCCCACGCACATTAACTACGCGGGGAAGCGCAATCGCCAACGGTCGCCGCAGTTAATCCCACGCGCGCGGGCCGAGGGCGTGTAGTGGTGGGCCCGAGCCACGGTCACGTCCCGTCGCGTGCTTGGGCTGGCAGGCCTCGCCCGCCGCAAGGCTGCACGTGGCAGCCCGACGAGCTGCGGCGGGCGCGAATCGGCATACGAAGCAAGACTTATCTGGCGGGCGTTTCCACTTCTCGCCCAGGCCGGGGTGCCGCGACCCGGCCCCCGGAAGCCGGCCCCCAGCGGTGTTCCCGGCGTCCGCTGCCGCGGAGCCGGCGAGCTGCCAGGCGAAGCCACCTGGCCGGACTCCGGCGCTTCATCAACGAACCGGCTCTTCCGGGTGGTAAGCTGCAAAGGCCCCCCTGCCTGAAGCCGGCGAACCTTCATAGCTTCGGGGACTACTGTCGGGGGGATGACCCCCGGGTAGGCAACGGAGCCCGGATCCCTTTCGGAAAAATCATCAGAGCAAGACAAGTCCCTCAGGCCGGCTTGCCAAGCACGCCGACTCCCCAATGCGAGCCGGCTTGGCACGGCAACCCGGCCTGGCCGGCTGGCCCATGCCGGCTGACCGCGAGGCGACGAAGCCTTAGCGACGAAGCAAGCGTTGCTACAGCGCTCCTCCCTTTACGCTGACAGAGCAGGCGAGGCTGCAGCTTTCCTTGCACCCCCGCCCGAGGCGGGCAGTGTCAAGGAGGCGCGGTCCTGTAGAAATGGCGGCGCCGACCTCCCTCTGACGATGGACAAGATGCGCCACAGTGCCTCGAACCCAGACTGACGAGAGACAAGACCCGCCACAGTGTCCGGCATCAGGCAGGTGCGGCACACCTGGCGACCCGGCAGCCCGGCGACCTGGCGACCCGGCGACCCGGCCACCGGATCCCGGTCAATGACACCAGGGGCCCGCGCTTCTGGTACGTTACCGTTGTAACCCTGGGGACCGGCCTATAAGACCCCCAGGGAGGCCTCCTTGCAGAGGGGTCGGTTAGTTGGATTGAGTTGGGAGGTTGATCAGTAGTTGAGTTCGATTTAGATCGCACGCTTACTCCGGAGAGGCAGAACGGTGGTCTAGCCCCTTCTCCCTCCTCCGTCCAAACAGCTCCAGGAGCAACTCTGTAACCTCTATGCATATCATCTCACATGGCAGGATTAGGGGTGTTACCTCTCCAGAGGGCCCCAAACCTGGGTACGTCTCGTGTCTCGCACTTGCTCGTGCCAACCTCGCCTCCGGAGCCCACCGGCGTCCTCTCGAGCCCTCACCTCAAGCCATCTCATGGCATCTGCCGTGAATCACGCACCCCCTACGAAATTACCATGACAGTGGAGGAGTCACGGGTTAGGCAAGTTTCATTGGAGCAGCACCGGTCCACCCGAAGAGGGAAGTGTACCGAGGTACGGGACAAGGAGCTCCATAGTGTGGGTAAAGTGCGCAACTGTTGACACCTGATTTTGGCACGGTACAAAATACAGTAAAGGTGGACTCAAGCAGACAGGTCTTCTATACGAGGAAGTTCATATTGCCGACATGAAAGGCTTGCTAGTGAAATCTTGCCGCCCGAGCGAAGAGCTTGCCGGCATAAAAAGGCTTGCTGATTTCAGTGAAGACCCAAACAGAGGTTGGAGACGATCCGGCAGGAAATGATCCGGCGGGAGACGGCTGGCAAAGAGATGATCTAGCAAGGAGATGACCCGGCGGGGGATGATCCAGCAAGGCGACCCGGCAAGATACCCTGATGGTAGTCCCGGGAATGTGACAGCTCAAGAGATAACTTGGAGGACAGCATACCCAGATGGAGATGAGTGCTTGCCGAGAAAGTTTTGCTTGCCGAGAAAGAGAGCTTGCCGGCGTGGACAGCTTGCCGGCATGGAGGCTTGCAGGTTAAGTGAAAAGCTTGTCGGCATGGAAAGCTTGCCGGTGTGGGCTTGCCAGAGTGAGAGCTTACCGGCGTGGAAATCTTACCGGCGGACAGAAGATGAAGACAGGCTCGAAGGATTATCTAGCTGACCTCGGATGGAAAAGCGATCAACAGAAGAGTTGTTCGTCTTGTCGGAGCATACCAATTTGGTATTGTGATTATCTCAATTGGAGGTCATATGCACGGCCCACGCAAGGAGCAAGACAGAAGATTGGGCCAGATTCGGGCTGAATCCGAGTGGGACTAGAACTAGGACTCTAGGACGTGAATTGATGTAATTTCTTGTAAGGAAAGCCTAGATGAATCCTTCACTTGTACGGGAAGTCCAGCCGCCTCTTATATATGTTGGGGTGACGGCCGATTGAACAACACACAATCGATCTATATCCAATACAATCTACTTTTTACGTACTGTTTTTACCTTTTGTTTTCTAACTTTCTCGCCGAGTTCTAGCAACCCTAGGGCTCGGTTCATCTTTGCTGCTTTGCGCCAAAAAGCAGTCGTCCCTCCTCTCCAAAATTGAGGAACCCTCTTTGTTGCTTTGCTCGAAAAGCATCCGTCCCTCGCCACAAAATTGCGAGGATTATCTTGTGTTGCGCGGTGCAATTTTCTGCGCCAACACAAATTGGCGACTCCGCTGGGGACGAAGAACGCCGAGTACTTCCAATCTACTCGGCGACAAGAAGAACAAGGGCAATATCCACTCGAACAAGATGACCACCGATGCCAATAACAACAGCGACATCAGCACAGACAACATCATCCTTGCCGCAATGGAAGATCTCTCGGAGGAAGACCGGCTGGAGATTGAACGTGTACTTGGAGAGCAGAGGAAGATGATGCTGGTGGGATTCCAGAAAACTCAGAATGGTGTCATCAAGAAAGTGGCTACGCCAAGTGCTATGCCGAGTATTTCAAATCTACTCGGCACTGAGGTAAAACAATCAAACGAAGAACTTGCTCATCTAATTGATGCATCCGTAGCTAGCAAATTCGGGTCCAACATGACAGATACGATGCACACACCTTCCAAATCCATGGCTGATAAATTTGAAGAGCTTAAAGAGCAATTTAGCAAAGATTTAGGGATTGGTTTATCTCATCATGCTCAATCATTAGTGCAACATGTGGAACGTGAGAATTATGATAAAAGACCGATGCATATGGAACATAACCGAGTAGTTAACATGTCTAGTAATGTTCATATGCCAGGTGCATCGGCTAACGTAGATCAAACTCATGTTGCTCTAATTAATGATCAAAGTGGCCGGAACCATGTTAGTAGTTCGGCCCATAATTTTATTCCTAACACTGCTCCTCCTATGGGTTCTACTTCGGTTGCACAAAATTACAACAGCAACAACCGAAGTAGGGTTTTGAATTCAAATCTGCAGCAGCCCTACTATCAAACAGTAGCGTATACCGCACCACCGAGTTACAATCAACTCGAAGCAAACTCACCACCGAGTTACAACCAACTCGGTGTAAACCCACTGGGTTACAATCAACTCGGTATGAACCCTCACCGAATTGCTAATAACTCGGAGACTATGCTGCCGGCTGCCAGTACCGGGATTCCATATGGGCCGGTACTTGATTCACATGTTAATGGTCCTCCGTTGCAAACTTCATATGCTCAAACATGTATGCCGGAGTATCCAATACATGCTGCTGTTCCACAAACACATGCTCCATCATCTAATGATAGTTGGAAAAATCAGTTGGTTGACATACTTAGAGAGTATGGTTTAGCACCGAAAGGTGCAACACGGGCCTATCAGAAACCCTACCCCGAATACTTTGACTCCACTCCTTATCCCCGTGGTGTTAGGATCCTTGACTTTGTTAAATTTACCGGGGAAGGTGGTAGATCTACTGTTGAACATGTGGGACAGTTCTTAGCACAATGCAGTGAGTTTGGTAACTCGGATATTTATAGAGTTAGGTTATTTCCTTCGTCTCTATCCGGCACTGCATTCACTTGGTTTTCATCCCTTGCTCCTAACTCTATTTCTTCATGGGTACAATTAGAGCAGTGATTTCATGAGTACTTCTATAGCGGTGAAACTGAGCTTCGGCTTTCCGACCTAACTATGGTTAGGCAGAAGTATAATGAGCCGGTGCATGATTACATTAGAAGGTTTAGGGATGTAAAGAACCGCTGCTACAGCTTAACTATAGCTAAAAAGGACTTGGCTGATCTAGCCTTTTCAGGTTTGCTTGCTCACATTAAAGATAAGCTAGAAGGGCAGGAATTTTTAGATGTCAACCAAGTGTTACAGAAGGCCTTGGCACAGGAAAACCGAGCTAGGGAAGTTAAGCAGTCTAATCGGTTTAGAGATAACAAAAATAGAGATAAGGTTACTCCTATTGTTAACACTTTGGAGTGTGAAGGTGACTCGGCTAGTGATGATGAGGCAGACGTATGTGTAGCCGAATGGATTCAAACGCCAAAGTCCAAACCTTTTGCGTGTCCTGCTTTAAAACCTACACCTGCTAAGAAAGAGGAGACTAAATATACTTTTGATGTTAGCAAGTGTGATAGGATCTTTGACATGCTATTGCAAGGGAAACAAATAATATTGAGAGGAGGTCATGTGGTCCCATCTTCGGAAGAATTGGGACGAAGAGCTTACTGTAAGTGGCATGATTCTTTTTCACATGCTACTGATGACTGTAATATTTTTTGTCGACAAGTGCAATCGGCCATCAACGAGGGACGATTGACATTCACATAGGATGCCAAGATGAAACTCGATAGTGATCCTTTCCCTATTAATATGATCGAGTTTGAAGGCAAGAAGATGCTAATTCGGTCGGATCAGACCGAGTCAGCCAAGAAAAAAAATGCTGTTGATGAGAATGCTCTACCAAGAATGATTAAACCCAAGAATCCAGAGGTTGGAGTATGGAAGATCAATGGAAGGAAAAAGCAAGGTCCAAGACCAAAGCCGACTGTTAACATGCTATTGGAAAAATACACTTCACGTAGAAACAGCAGTGTGTTCAATCGGCTTGGAGGAGTTAAGCGTCCGAGATCTCCTTCTGGGTTTGGTCAGGGTCTTGACCCGACAAGAGACAATCTGGCAGGTCACAACCCGGCAGGAAACGGCCCGGCAAGATACGACCCGGCAAGACAATCCGGCAAGATGACCTGCAAGACGACCCGGCAAGGCGAGCAACCGCCATGTTTCCCAATGGAACCGGCTTATTGGGGATGCCCACCTCCTATGCATCCATATTTTCCTCCGTGTCCTCCGTGGGGGTTTAATCCTTGGGCACCATACTTTATGGGGCCACCGGGTTATTTTCAACCAGAATGGAATCAGCCAAGTGCTATGTGCAGGGGACCAGTGCATCAGAAAAGAGCTCGGTTCACTGAAGACACGATTCGAGGGAATCGGTCGCCGGTGTGCCAGGTGGGTGGCAGAAGTAGTACTGGTCGCGGGCTCACTTGGGTGCGCAAGCCCGTAAAGGAACTTGGAGAAGGTCAACCGGCTAGAGTTGCCGAAAACAATTCAGGAAGAGAGGACGTTGTCGGGTTGAAAGATGATTCTATTCAGAAAGGGGATGCCAATGCACATACTGTGTCCTCCAGTGTAACTCGGAAAGCTGGATCGGTTGGCGTGATTATCGATCCACTCATCAAAGAAAACAGTTCACGTGCATTCCCTAGTCAGTCTCCAGTTACTTTTGGCTCATTCAATCAAGATGGTAACCCGAATTCCAGTGGGAGCCAGAAGTTTGCAATAGGGGGTGTATCTCATCATTGGAAAGACATTCCTGTTACTCAGTGCAGGCCGGGATACTCGGGGGGCAGCAAGTCTGTCGGCAAACTCTTTGCCCGGCAAGCTTTTCATCCGGCAAGCTCTTTGACGAGATACTCAGGAGGCAGTCAGTACAGGCCGAGTAACTCGGGGGGCAGCAAATCTGTCGCTCTAGGGACTAAACCGGAACCTCAATGGTGTCCGACAGGACTGAATCACACTCAGAAACGCCGAGTGCAGCGACTGCAAGCATTGGAGATCAGTGAGGAGATAGCCGAGAGGAAGCGGGACGAGCTATTCAATAAGGAGAGACCAATAATTCCCCGACTGGCATGGAAAGAAAAACAAAAGGTACGACACGTGCCTATCAGAAACCATACCCCGGCAAGCCCGGCAGGTCCGGCAAACCCGTCTCCGGCAAGTCTGAACCCGGCAAGCCCGGCAAGCCCGATGTGATGGGAAAAGCTCGTATCGGAAGAGGAAAATGCAGTTGCCGATAACTCAATTGATGCTCCCGCAGGCTTGGTTGATGCAGTCACCAGTTATTCGGAAGATACTGCCCATGACTCAGAAGATGGTGACAAGTATTCAGATGATGACATGGCAGATGACAAGGCTGACGGCGTCAACTCGAAGGGTGGCAACAATACATTCACTGATATGGATATTAACATGGTTTTTGCATTGCCCGCTGAGTTCCGTGCGCCTGAGTCTGAGGTTGCCGAGTTGGATCTTGGGCCAAGTAAGGCTATGTTTGAGAAACTAGAGAAGCCCGACAAGCACTTGAAGCCGTTATTCATTAGGGGACATATTGATGGCAAGCCCATTGGGCGCATGCTTGTTGATGGCGGCGCAGGTGTTAATATCATGCCTCTTTCGGTGTTTTCCAAGCTGGACCGAAAGGAGAGCGAGCTAATGAGAACCAACATGGGACTCAGTGGGTTCTCAGGAGAGCTATCTGAAGCCAAGGGCGTTATATCTATGGAGCTTACAGTCGAAAGCAAGACATTGCCGACTGCTTTCTTTGTGGTAGATGTCAAAGGCCGATATAATGTTCTGTTGGGGTGTGACTGGATCCATGCGAATTGTTGCATCCCATCTACTTTGCATCAGTGCTTAATTCAATGGGTAAATGATGATGTGGAGGTGATTGGGGCAGACAACTCAACTTGCATAGCCTTGACAGAAGCGCCGGTTGATTGGCAACTCGGTGATATGCAATGCCTGACCGGTAGAGATCTATCAGACTATGATTACGTTAGTATAGGTAGAGATGGTTTTATACCAATAAATGTACAGCCAGCTGATGTAGCTCGGCTTAATGATCTATCTATGTAGATGATGAATAAAGAAGGTAGCATTAAATGGTTACAAAAACGTACAGAAGAGTATCGTTCCGGAAAGAACGATATGCATGAAACTATTGAGGAATTTGAAGACATGGACAAGCTTGGGCATGGGTTCTCATCAGCTGATCCACTTGAAGAAATAGACATTGGTGATGGAAGCACTCCAAGACCTACATTCATCAATGCTAATTTAAAGGCCGATCAGAAAAACAAGGGAAGATTGAATCGTTTGCTCCAATACTTTGGTTAAAGAATGAAGCCGAATTCACTTAGGGGGCAGAACAACAGGAGGCTTTTAATACCATAAAGAGATATTTGTTGAATCCTCCGGTATTGCGTGCACCCAAATCTGGTGCGCCATTCAAATTATACATCGCTGCACAAGATAGAGTGATTGGCGCGGTGTTGGCACAAGAAGATGGCGGGAAGGAGTACATCATAGCATACTTAAGTCGCCGTTTGATTGATGCCAAAACTCGGTATGTGTTTATTGAAAAGTTATACTTATCCTTATATTATGCATGTGCCAAGTTTCGACCTTATTTGCTATCCAGTACTTGTGTAGTAACTTGTCAAGCCGACGTAGTTAAATACATGTTGCAAAAACTGATTCTTAGTGGTAGGATTGGTAAATGGGCTTATGCACTAATAGAGTATGATTTGACATATGAATCGTTGCGTGCTATGAAGGGTCAAATTATCGCCGACTTCATTGTTGATCATAGAGTTAAAGATGAGGAAGATATTAATTATGTTAGCATATGCCCATGGAAACTTTATTTTGATGGATCGGTTTGTAGAGAGGGACAAGGCATCGGCAATGTTCTGATTTCTCCTAATAATGTTATATATGAGACATCGGTTTGCTTAGAATATCCTTGCACAAATAACCAAGCTGAGTATGAAGCTCTTTTGTTTGGGTTACAAAATTTACTGGATATGGGTGTTAAGGATGTAGATGCTTTTGGTGATTCGCTTCTGGTAGTGCAACAAATTAAAGGCGAATTTTAGTGTTTTGACGGGTTATTAAATAGTTATTTGGACCGATGTTTAGAGATAATTAAGTCTCTAGATACGTTCACAATCCATCATATACCTAGAGAAGAAAATTCTAGGGCTAATTCTTTGGCACAGCAAGCATCCGGTTATAATATCAGTAGAGGAAAGTTCTTCATCTTAGAAAAACCAATGTTGATTGCTGCAAAGGGAGAGACCGAGTTACAAATGACCGAATTAGTTAATAATTCGGAGGCTGTAGATTGGAGGGTTCCTTTGATTAATCATTTAAAAGATCCAAGTCAAACGAGAGATAGGAAAATTCGGCGACAAGCTTTGAAGTATACTCTGTTTAACGACGAGTTACATCGCTGAACTATAGATGGGCTACTGTTAAAATGCTTGGATTCTGACCAATCTAAATTAGCCATCGGTGAAGTGCATGAAGGCATATGTGGGACACACCAGTCGGCTCATAAGATGCGGTGGTTGATAAAGAGAGCAGATTTTTATTGGCCGACTTTGTTAGAAGATTGCTTCCGTTATTATAAGGGCTGTGAGGCTTGTCAAAAATTTGGCAATATACAATTAGCACCCGCAGCTATGTTAAATCCCATAATTAAACCATGGCCGTTTAGAGGATGGGGCTTAGATTTTATTGGTGAGATACATCCTTCGTCTTCTAAACAACATCGCTTCGTCCTAGTAGCCACTGATTATTTCACCAAGTGGACAGAAGCGATTCCTTTGAGAAATATGACTCATAGAGAAGTGATTAATTTTGTTTTGGAGCATATTATTCATAGATTCGGTATTCCTCAGACTTTGACTACTGATCAAGGTGCTTCTTTTATGTCCCATCAATTTTGTGAATTTGCCGAATCTTATGGGATTAAGTTGTTGAATTCGTCACCTTATTATGCTCAAGCTAATGGACATGCCGAATCTAGCAATAAAACTTCGATCAAACTTATAAAGAAGAAGATTGAAGAGCATCCAAGAAGATGGCACGAGGTGCTTTCGGAAGCTTTATGGGCTCATAGAATATCTAAGCATGGAGCTACTCAAGTATCACCTTTTGAGCTAGTGTATGGCCAGGAGGCGGTGTTACCCGTGGAAGTTAAGTTGCAAGCTCTTAGGGTAGCCAGACAAAATGATTTGTCGGCTGTGAAGAAAGGCTAAAAGCTTTGCGAGAGATTGAGAAAGAAAAATTAAGAGTAGCCAAGGCTTATAATAAAAGGGTGAAAGAAAAATCGTTTCAAATAGGAGATCTAGTATGGAAAACGATTTTACCCATTGGAACTAAAGATAGAAAATTCGGCAAGTGGTCGCCAAGTTGGGAAGGTCCATATAAAGTTGTAGAGATTGTTCCTGGCAATTCATATTTTTTACAATCTTTGCAAGGAGAGAAGTTGTCTAAAGCTCTCAATGGAAAATATCTGAAGAAGTACCACCCAAGTGTGTGGCAAGAAGCCTAATTAGGCAATGGCCGATATATGATTATCGCCCTTAGCATAAACATGGCCGATACATAATTATCGCCCTGAGAAATATAGATGGCCGATGGAGTGTTGACATCGTCCTTAGAACAAACATGGTGCAAATTATTTTTCGGCATGCAAGCTTTGCCGAAAAACAGGGGGGCATGTGTTGACACCTGATTTTGGCACGGTACAAAATACAGTAAAGGTGGACTCAAGCGGACAGGTCTTCTATACGAGGAAGTTCATATTGCCAGCATGAAAGGCTTGCCAGTGAAATCTTGCCACCCGAGCGAAGAGCTTGCCGGCGTAAAAAGGCTTGCTGATTTCAGTGAAGACCCAAACAGAGGTTGGAGACGATCCGGCAGGAAATGATCCGGCGGGAGACGGCCGGAAAAAAGATGATCCGGCAAGGAGATGACCCGGCGGGGGATGATCCAGCAAGGCGACCCGGCAAGATACCCTGATGGTAGTCCCGGGAATGTGACAGCTCGAGAGATAACTTGGAGGACAGCATACCCAGATGGAGATGAGTGCTTGCCGGGAAAGTTTTGCTTGCCGAGAATGAGAGCCTGCTGGTGTGGACAGCTTGCCGGCATGGAGGCTTGCAGGTCAAGTGAAAAGCTTGTAGGCAAGGAAAGCTTGCCGGTGTGGGCTTGCCAGAGTGAGAGCTTGCCGGCGTGGAAATCTTACCGGCGGACAGAAGATGAAGACAGGCTCGAAGGATTATCTAGCTGACCTCAGATGGAAAAGCGATCAACAGAAGAGTTGTTCGTCTTGTCGGAGCATACCAATTTGGTATTGTGATTATCTCAATTGGAGGTCATATGCACGGCCCACGCAAGGAGCAAGACAGAAGATTGGGCCAGATTCGGGCTGAATCCGAGTGGGACTAGAACTAGGACTCTAGGACGTGAATTGATGTAATTTCTTGTAAGGAAAGCCTAGATGAATCCTTTGCTTGTACAGGAAGTCCAGCCGCCTCTTATATATGTTAGGGTGACGGCCGATTGAATAACACACAATCGATCTATATCCAATACAATCTACTTTTTACGTACTGTTTTTACCTTTTGTTTTCTACCTTTCTCGCTGAGTTCTAGCAACCCTAGGGCTCGGTTCATCTTTGCTGCTTTGCGCCGAAAAGCAGTCGTCCCTCCTCTCCGAAATTGAGGAACCCTCTTTGTTGCTTTGCTCGAAAAGCATCCGTCCCTCGCCACGAAAGTGCGAGGATTATCTTGTGTTGCGCGGTGCAATTTTCTGCGCCAACAGCAACCTCTGCAGAGTGTAAGAATCTATTCGAATAGCCGCATCCACGGTACTGGACACAGTTCGCACTAGGTCACACTATTTGGTCTTTGTCGATCTGGAGGATGAACCTGTAATAAACTTGCTCAAGAATGTGCTACTAAGTAAATGTGGTAACTTAAACTATGGGATGATTGTGAGTAGACACCATGTTATTCTGACATGATCACGGGATGAGATCTCGGTGAGTCATGAGTTAGCCCAGAAGGGCAGTAAAACTGAATGATGTCACACATATTACTTTAATGCTTCATAGGAGGTAAGAGTAGTGTAGGTTTCAATTTAATTTTGGATGCCATGTCTCGTAGAAATAGCCATGCCATGCCATGATATGTAAATTGATATGTCTGATCCATGTTATGCCATGCTTGATCCATGTTCTCCTGTTGATTCCATGCCATGTTTAGAACAGATTCTTACATGAGCATAGGGCTTGCTTTGTCATCTGCTTGTTTGGATGCTATGTATTTGGTTGTCTTGTGAGTACATTCAAAGTACTCACCTGGCCTTGCACGTGGCCAGTTGCAGGAGAAGATCCGTCATGCTAGATCGTAACCCAGCCAGTCCTATGAGTTGTGGAGCCCATCCAGAGACGTCGTTACCGCTGAACCAAGACCTCCGCTGCCATTTAGTTAGCCTTGGAGCTATGTAATATTGTTGTAAGCAACAGTATTGTAATACTCCATTTCATATAATAAAGCCATTTTTGTGCCTGGAATGGCTGTATCATGTCTCAGATGTGCGCCAGGTCTTATCCTGGGACTGGCGTGCGTCGGCCCTCTATCGGGGCGCCACAGAGTGTGGTATCAGAGCCAGGCTAGCTGTAGGTTACCCTAGCCTCGAACCACCCCTAATTTTTGACCGGTAGTGAGCCCAATAGATTTGACCAATCACTGGCATCCGACATGGCCACTGTTGATCAACAGGCGGCGCAGTCGAGAAGTGACGTGTCCCTACCCAGCTGTTCGCCCACCCAGCCATACCTGGATTGGACCGCGACCCTACCCAGTTGTCGGCCGTGCCGGCGTATCCTATACCCGGTACGAGAAGGATCCACGCCATGCTGGTATGTCCCAGCCCGGCTGCCTATTTAAAACCCCTCCCACCTGCGAGATGCAGCCCTCTCCATTCAGTATGCCAGATCCCCGCAAGAGAAACCAGGCCGGAATCCTCAAACCAACAGCCATGGCCAGTTCTTCTAGGGTACCCACTTTTCATAGCCGAACTTTGGCTAATGGTTATGCCGGCTTCCCGCCCATCCTTTCGAGTATGCTCACCCAAGCCCTTGGCTGTAGTACTAGCCTGGTGTATCTGGTGTTCCAATCGGAACCCGTCCCTCACCTTTGCCGATTCTATGCGAATGCGCATATCTGCCCAGGTCCAGCAGAGGATGGGAAGCCCTTGATTTTTCAGGGCAAACCCATGCCCACCCCCGCGTTGGCTGTCCAGACAGCTACTGCGGAAGCCATCGCACGTCTTCGTTTCCATTTTTCACAAGTAGCGAAGATGCGGGAGTTCCGCTACTTTCCCTCTGCGTCCAGCGAAGGCTGTGAGTTCTCTAGCACAGTCGAAGATGCCGACCCGGCAATGGCTCACCTGGTTTAGTTCATTGCTGCCCAGGGACTGCTACCCTCCGGCATTCTTGGAGAGTTTAAAGCCATTGACCGTGACACCATTCGGGTTGTTACAGATGCATACCGTGAGGCCCGTCAAGCTGCATCCCAAGCCACCAGTTCCTTGATGCCAAACCCAGTGCCACCTTCGCAGCTAGTGCCACCCTCGCAACCCGTGAACCCATATCAACCAGGCATCATTTCCCCAAGTTCCTTCTCCCGAGCTATTCGGCGTCTTCGCCGTCGGGATGTGTTCCATCAAGTTCCCGCTGTAGCTCTAGCAGTTGAGCCCAAACCTATAGAGGTGTCCGACGATGAAGACGGAAGTTGGCTCAGCCTACGTCCCCCAAGAGAGCCCCAATAAGGGTAGAACCCTGTAGCCGGGAGTGAGTTGTCGCTGTTAGGTGCCTAGTGAGGTTGCGTGTTGTTGTATGCTTGTATTGCTTGTAACTTGTGTGCTGTTGTAATGTTATGTATGTTTGGTTGCTCTGTGTGTTTGGTTCATCTGCCTCTCCATTAAGCAGAAATGCTTAACAGAGCTGGCAATGGTTTCTTAACAAGATTTTAGTCAGTAGAGCACTTACACCTAATAACAATGGACTCGCCCGGAGTCCCTAATGAAATGCGAGCTGGTGTAGGTATATGTATACCAGGAGTACATACACCCACTAGCATTAAAACACCTTAGTGTAATCTGTTGGATGTGTTCTTTTCCTTTGCATGTATGTTGCTCCTATATGCATTTGCCTGCATATTGGTTTGAGTAGATTGCGCGTGTATTGTGTGAGCAATGTCTGCACACCAAGTTCATTCTCCTAAGTACATTCGCAGCAGTACTCGGGTAGAATGCAAGCCGCATACCCGCACCCATTCATGCTTTCTCCGTTTGCCAGCTTTCCGAACCCAGCGACCCGTACCCATGGAGAAGATCCCGCGATATCCGTATCTCGATCTGGGTGTACCAATTTTTGGTACTCTTAACTCGCTTGTTCTCAACCACAGGGTTGAGAACCCAACCCAGAGGTTTTTCTAAGAGGAGTACTTTTTGTTTTGAGCTAACCCTAGGAATCTCAAAGACGAGATTCTCTTAAGGGGGGAAGGTTTGTAACACCCCAAAAATCGGGTTATCGATTTTTGTGCTATTATTCCTTCCTAGCTTTTCTCTCCCAAATTTTTCCTCTGGAATCTGGTGAGTGACCAGGTGAATCCAGACAATCCTCAGCCTCTCCATGCATTTTCCATGCTCATGTGCCAGCCAAGCTCCCGTCAGTAAACCCCAAACCTCATTCAAACCCTAGTTTCAAAATATTGGAACTGGAAATCCTACCTTTGTGTTTACAAAGGAGCTATCATTTTCCTTGCTCTGTTAATCCTCCAAAAATTCCCAGAGATCCTCCTTCACTCATAAACCCTAGATGTGCAAAAATATTGCCAAGTCATATGCAATATTTTTCATCTAGAATTAGTTCCTTTTTCTGCCTTTCGAAGGAATTAAATCCAGGAAAATATTTTCCCATCTCCAAAGTTCATGAAAACTTGTGGAGATATTCTTTGTGATCATATTGAGCTCTCACAAAAATATTGGCCACAATTAAATAAGGGAAATTGCAATTTCCTATTTAAAGCCAATATTTCAATTTGGGGCATTTCCAAAGGAACTGCCATTTTGGTAGCTAGGAGAAATCCCAAATAATTTGTGGAGCTTGTCCTACCCATATATTCACCATTGGCATCAAAATCTCCAGTTCCACAATTCAAATTTTGAGCACAACATCCATTTGCAAATTCTGTCCAGATTTCTAGTTTGCAAAGGAAGTGCTTGAACCCTTGATCCTTTTAGGCTGAAATTTTTCAGGGTGATTAACATTGATAAATCACCCATGGATACCAAAAACCAGCCCATTTCATCTAGCTAATATTCCCCAGTAAATTATCTAAGTTTCTGTCCAGATTGCATCTCTGTGAAGGAAGTACCTTCATAGATGATCAAATTGAGCTGAAATTTTTCCAGCTAGCTCTCATGATTATATCATCACCTACACCAAAATTCAGATAATTCTATCTAGCCATTTGATCCCAACATCCTCATTTCCATTTCTGGTCAGTGAGCAAGGTTACAAAGGAAGTACTAGATAACTTTGCCTATTTGTGCTGAATTCTTGCCAAGATAATCACCTTAGTGAGTGGTCAACCTTAGCCAAGGATCATGCCAAGAGGAGCAAGGATCTGTCCATGTCATCAATCAAACACCTTGCTATTCATCAGCAGTTGACCATCGTGCAGTCACATCAGAGTTCCCTGTTCCTGTTTGTTGGATCAAATCATCTACCTGAGGGGTTGAACCTCCCAGACATGGTTTGATAGCCAAGCACGCGTGGCAAGGCCATGGCCACGTGGTGAGCACGACAATTGCAGGCACAGCCGAAGCTCTGCACTGCGTCGTCGTGTCCCTCCCCTGTTCCTCTCGCCGTCGCCTTCTTGCGATGTCTGCGATGACGTACGGCACCCCATCCACCTCCCAGCTACTCCTGGAGCCTAGCTCGTGGCCGTTCTTGCCGATATCGGGGCACTATTGGGACGCGGCCGCGGCATCGCGTGTCCCGAGCCTTCTGGTTGCCGGCCACAGCTCGTCTGGGAGCACCAACGACCTCCCCGCCGCACACGTACCTCGCCTGGACCCCTCCTGCCTCGTCTCCTAGCCGTTGGCCAGCCGTGCCGACATCGGGTGCTCCACCGAAGCACTGCCACCTCGCCGAGCTCCCGAAGCCTCGGCCATCGTCGCGTAGCCCTCCCCGAGCCTATTTAAGGCGTGCCCTCGAGCCCTTCTCGTCACCAGCGAGCCCCAACCTCTCCCAGCCGAGCTCTAAGAGCTCCTGTCCTCCCCATGGCCGAGCTCTGCCACCGTTTCCCCTCGAGCCCAACCCCGCACCCCGGCCCTTTCCCTCCTCTCCATCCTCGCCCTCGGCCTTCCCTAAATGCCTGCATACCGCCGCCGCCCTCCATTCTTCCCGGGGAGCCTTGCCGGCACGGCCCCCTTGAAGCTCCTCTGCCGCCGTGCCTCGGCCCCAAGGCGCCACCGCTCTGGTCCGTCTCAGGCAACCCCACGGGTACCCACGGGCGCGCCATGGGGCGGCGGAGCCCCAGCTCTCGTTGGCCGGCCCTCTCGCGTCGCTGTGCGACGGCAGCACCGGCAGCCGCAGCCTCCCCTGCTTCTGTCGGAGGTTGAAGGCGATCCAGGAGGAAGGAGAGAGAGGATAAGGCGGGGGCCGCCCGTCAGCCAGAGGTAAAAAGTCAACCCGGGCCCAGCGGTTGTAAGTGGAAGCACACTCAGTGCGTTGCGCTTTCTGTTCACTGAAAGCGCATTTCCAGAAATGCACTTTCGTTTTTTCCAGCCGGCGGCCGAAACAGCTACTTTGCGAACGTTCATTCGTTAAGGGCCGAAATGCACAGTTTTCTGTCCGTTTCTCTGCTTAACGAACGAACGGGCATTTCTTCGCGACCGTAACTCCGATTGAGGTAAATCCAACGCCCACGTCTTCAGTTCGTCGAGTCTGTTCCGATGGCATCATTTTCATAATTTTTTCACACTATGAAAATGACCATTCCACCCTTGCCCTTAATCAGCCCCTTCGAGAGGGAAACTTTTCTGGCAAATCTTTCCGCGAGCCCATCGCACTTCTTCCCGGTGACTTTGTCAACCCCAAGGCAAGCCAACCTCTTATCATGAGCTCCGAACTTGCGTGATGACTTTGCTTGCACCTTGTGTGTGTGTGTTGCAATATATTTCAGATCATCTGTTAATCTGCACTGACATAGCCCTGTTATTTCATCTGTGCCAGATGCTAGTGTTATTTACCATGTGATATTTTGAATTGCTTTCATGTCATATTCTCCCATGTTAGTAACAATACTTTTAATACTCCCTCCATTCCCTTATACAAGGCCACAAACCCAGATTACAGGTATCAAGGTAAAATTTAATGAGTGCTTTGCAAGCCAATTTTTCTTTTCGTTAACCGGGATCATTAATATACCACATGCATGCAAGGAAGGAATGAGAAGAAAGTAGCTCAGTTTCATTATGACTACATGCATGCAACTATTAAACAAGTTGCTAGTACGAGAAAACATCATTAATTTTTGCCTCGATTACTGTTGGTGGCCTTATATAGATGCAAAATGTATTTTTGATAGTGGCCTTGTATAAGGGAATGGAGGGAGTACCATTATCATGTTAGTACTATGATTTGATCTCATGCCATGATTGTCATTACCGTTATGATTTTGCTATGCTATTGTTAAGTGATTGTTCCTGTTTATGAATGTTGATGTGATGGTACGATGATGGAGATGTTAAATTGAACTTATAAATTAAACCTCCTCCGTCATCGATGGGATCGAGTCATAGTGCCACCGAACCGAGCTTACCCGTGCAGCCACATTTGCCGTTATGGGACGGCCTTGACTTGGTCTAGCTTTGTGCTCTTTTATCGGTACCACCAAAGAGGGAGGGTTATGCGCGCGTGCTACCCTGATCAGGTAGGCGGCGATAACCTTGTGAGCCCAGTTGTTTGTTGAGCCTGGGAGTCCCTGTTTGGGACAGTTTAGTTTGGCCACGATGGTGGCAGGTGTCAAGAGTGACACAGGGGCCACCCAGGGCATGACTTTGGGGGAGGATGATTGTCGGTGGTACGGTGGAGGAGTCACGGGTTAGGCAAGTTTCGTTGGAGCAGCACCGGTCCACCCGAAGAGGGAAGTGTATCGAGGTACGAGACAAGGAGCTCCATAGTGTGGGTAAAGTGCGCAACCTCTGCAGAGTGTAAGAATCTATTCAAATAGCCGCGTCCACGATACTGGACACAGTTCGTACTAGGTCACACTATTTGGTCTTTGTCGATCTGGAGGACGAACCTGTAGTAAACTTGCTCAAGAATGTGCTACTAAGTAAATGTGGTAACTTAGACTATGGGATGATTGCGAGTAGACACCATGTTGTTCTGACATGATCACGGGATGAGATCTCGGTGAGTCATGAGTTAGCCCAGAAGGGCAGTAAAACTGAATGATGTCACACATATTACTTTAATGCTTCACAGGAGCTAAGAGTAGTGTAGGTTTCAGTTTAATTTTGGATGCCATGTCTCGTAGAAATAGCCATGCCATGCCATGATATGTAAATTGATATGTCTGATCCATGTTATGCCATGCTTGATCCATGTTCTCCTGTTGATTCCATGCCATGTTTAGAATAGATTCTTACATGAGCATAGGGCTTGCTTTGTCATCTGCTTGTTTGGATGCTATGTATTTGGTTGTCTTGCGAGTACATTCAAAGTACTCACCTGGCCTTGCACGTGGCCAGTTGTAGGAGAAGATCCGTCATGCTAGATCGTAACCCAGCCAGTCCTGTGAGTTGTGGAGCCCAGCCAGAGACGTCGTTGCCGCTGAACCAAGACCTCCGCTGCCAATTAGTTAGCCTTGGAGCTATGTAATATTTTTGTAAGCAACAGTATTGTAATACTCCATTTCATATAATAAAGCCATTTTTGTGCCTGGAATTGCTGTATCATGTCTCGGATGTGCGCCAGGTCTTATCCTGGGACTGGCGTGCGTCGGCCCTCTATCGGGTGCCACATTAGTTCCATTCAAATCATGCAAATTAGGGGCCAAAACAAGAGCAAAAGTGTTTGGAAAAGTAGATATGATGCAGCACAGCAGAGGTAAGTATTTCCCTCAGTTATGAAACCAAGGTTATCAATCCAGTAGGAGAACCACGCAACACCTCGTTAGCAGTACCTGCACACAAACAACAAATCCTTGCACCCAACGCAAACGAGGGGTTGTCAATCCCTCGGCGGTTAATTGCAAGATTAAATTGTATGTGATAGATAGATATATTGAAACAAAAATACAAAATAAAATAAATAAAGAAAAAGTGCAGCAATATTTTTAGGGTTTTAGTAATATGATTTAGATAGACCCGCGGGCCATAGTTTTCACTAGAGGCTTCTCTCAAGAAAATAGCATACGGTGGGTAGACAAATTACTGTTGGGCAATTGATAGAAAAGCAAATAATCATGACGATATCCAAGGCAATGATCATGTATATAGGCATCATGTTCGAGACAAGTAGACCGACTCCCACCTGCATCTACTACTATTACTCCACACATCGACCGCTATCCAGCATGCATCTAGTGTATTAAGTCCATAAAGAACGGAGTAACGCCTTAAGAACGATGACATGATGTAGACAAGATAAACTCACGTATGAATAAACCCCATCTTTTTACCCTTAATAGCAACAATACATACGTGTCATGTCCCTTTCTGTCACTGGGATTGAGCACCGCAAGATCGAACCCATTACAAAGCACCTCTTCCCATGGCAAGATAAATCAATCTAGTTGGCCAAACCAAATCAATAGATCAGAGAAGAAATACAAAGCTATAATAATCATGCATAAAAGAGATCAGAGACTCAAATAATATTCATGGATAATCTGATCATAAACTCACAATTCTTCGGATCCCAACAAACACACCGCAAAAAGTGATTACATCGGATAGAACTCCAAGAACATCAAGGAGAACATTGTATTGAAGATCAAAAAGAGAGAAGAAGCCATCTAGCTACTAACTATGGACCCGAAGGTCTGTGGTAAACTACTCACGCATCATCTGAAGGGCAGCAAGGTTGATGTAGAGCCCCTCCATGATCGATTCCCCCTCCGGCGGAGTACCGGAGAAGGCCTCCAGATGGGATCTCTCGAGAACAGAAACTTGCGGCGGCAGAAAAAGTATTTCGTGGACTCCCTTTAGGGTTTCTGATTTTTTGGGAATTGATAGTGGTGGAATTAGGTCAAACGGAGCTCTATGGTCCCCACGAGATACCAGGGCACGCCTGCCCCCTAGGCGCGCCCTGGTGCCTCGTGGGCACCCCCTGGGGCTTCTGGCCTCCTCCCGAAGCTTCTAGTGTTTATCTTGTCCAGAAAAAATCTCCAAAAAGTTTTGTGGCATTTGGACTTCGTTTGATATTGATTTTCTGTAAAACAAAAATAGGGCAGAAAACAGCAACTGGCACTGGGCACTAATTTAATAGGTTAGTCCCAAAAAATGATATATAATTGCTGTAAATGCATATAAAAACATCCAAGATTGATAATATAACAGCATGGAACAACAAAAAATTATAGATACGTTGGAGACGTATCAGCATCCCCAAGCTTAATTCCTGCTCGTCCTCGAGTAGGTAAATGATAAAAACAGAATTTTTGATGTGGACTGCTGCCTATCATACTCATCACATATTCTTTTCTTTTATAGCATGGACATTGGACTTGAATGATTCAAAGCAATAGTCTATAGTTTGACATGAAGATATAAATACTCAAGCATGCTAACAAGCAACCATGTCTTTCAAAATATCAATGCTAAAGAAAGTTATCCCTGGCCCATAATGCTCAATCATTGATCCATTCATGAAACACACTCAAATATTAGCTACACACAATGCACAAGTATGATAATAGTGCTCTCTAGTTGGTGCTTTTGTAAGAGAAGATGGAGACTCAAATAAAAATAAAATTTGCATGAAAGTAAATAGATAGGCCCTTCGCAGAGGGAAGCAGAGATTTGTCAAATGTGCCAGAGCTCAAAGCTGAAATTAAAGAGATAAAATTATTTTGAGAGGCATGCTTTTCCTGTTAACAAAAATGACCGAGAATTCCCAATATTTTCCATGCTAGACACATCATAGGCGGTTCCCAAACAGAAAGTAAAGTTTATTTCCTTTCCACCATTTCTTTCACAATCCATGGCTAGCCGTATCTACGGGTGTCCTCCATACCAACACTTTCCAAGGAATTTTGTTGTTATTATTTTTGATTTCATTGTGGGACTGGCATCCCTTTTACCAGCCACTCTCTCGTGCAATGACAAGTGAATAAACACTCATCGTGAGAATAACACACCTAGCATGGAAAATAATGGCCACCCCCTGCAGCTTCATGAGTGATACGGGCGCACAAAATGGAAAAATTATTTTGAAAATTAGAGTTGGCACACGCAAATTTACTTGGGATGGCATTGAAATACCGCATATAGGTAGATATAGTGGACTCATTTGGCACAACTTGGGTTTAAAGAGTTTCGATGCACAAGCAGTATTTTCGCTTAGTACAAATGAAGGCTAGCAAATAGATTGAGAAGCAACCAACAAAAAAACGAAAACGGTCATAAACATGCATTGAACATAACTAACACCGAATAATGCACCATAAGTAGGATATAATTTCATTGCATAACTATGGACTTAACATGCATGCATAGGGAATCACAAACCTTAACACTAATATTCTTACTAAATCACAATTACTCACTAACATGACTCACATATTATCATTTCCATATCCCAAAACTATTGCAAGGAATCACACTTATCATATCCAACGATCTATATGAAAGTTTTTATTATATCCCTCTTGAATATTCATCACTTTGGGACCAAATTCATATCTTGTGCAAATTACCATTACTATTGTCAACTCTCAAAAAGATTTAAGTGAAGCATGAGAGTGCAAGTATTTCTTCAAAATTTTAATCTTATCAATTCTCAAAATAATATAAGTGAAGCATTAGAATTCATTTCTTCAAAATTTCAATCTTATCAACTCTCAAAATAATATAAGTGAAGCATGAGAGTTTATTTCTTCAAAATATAGCCACCACCGTGCTCAAAAAGATTTAAGTGAAGCACTAGAGCAACTGCCTAGCTCCAAAAAATTTAAGTGAAACACATAGAGTATTCTAACAAATGATGATAAACGTGTGGCTCTCTCAAAATAGGTGTGTTCAGAAAGAATGATTGTGACAAACTAAAAAGCAAACAAAGCAAAGACTCATATAATACAAGACGCTCCAAGTAAAACACATATCATGTGACGAATAAAAATATAGCTCCAAGTAAAATTACCGATGGTTGGTAGAAGAAAGAGGGGATGCCTTCCGGGGCATCCCCAAGCTTAGATGCTTGAGTCTTCCTTGAATATTACCTTGGGGTGCCTCGGGCATCCCCAAGCTTAGGCTCTTGCTACTCCTTATTCCTTCATCCATCGTGATCTCACCCAAAACTTGAAACCTTCAATCACACAAAACTCAACAAAACCTTTGTGAGATCCGTTAGTATAACAAAATAAATCACTACTTTAAGTACTGTTGCAAACCCATTCATATTTTATTTTTGCATTATACCTACTGTACTCTAACTTCACCATGGCTTATACCCCCCGATACAATCCATAGATTTATCAAAACAAGCAATTAGTGCATCAAAAACAGAATCTGTCAAAAATAGAACAGTCTGTAGCAATCTATTTTAAAGCCATATGATCTATAACTCCAAAAATTCTGAAAAATTAGGACAACGTGGGCAATTCATATACCAATACTGTGTAAAAATTTCAGATTTTTTTGACGCTCCAGTACAGAAACAAAATTCTGGCACTGGATGCAAAACTTTCTGTTTTCCAAACAGCATCAATTATACTATCTTCCAAATCATCCTAAAGGCTTTACTTGGCACAAACACTAATTAAAAACACAAAAACACACTCATACCAGTAGCATAATTGTGAAAACACACAATAACAGAAACAATAATTAAAAATTTATTTTATTCATTGGGTTGCCTCCCAACAAGCGCTATTGTTTTATGCCCCTAGCTAGGCATAATGCATAGTTTTAAGTGTTGTCATCTTTGGTTTTAATAATCTTTATAGGAGTTTTCTCAAACCCGGGAGGTTCTTTATGATGGGGAACGAACCATGAAAATCAAAAAAATTCCTACGAACACCCAAGATCTATCTAGGTGAAGCATAGCAACGAGAGGGGAGAGTGTGTCTACGTACCCTCGTAGACCGAAAGCGGAAGCATATATAACACGGTTGATGTAGTCGTACTCTTCACGATCCGATCACGATCCAACCGATCTAGTGCCGAATGGACGGCACGTCCGAGTTTCGCACACGTGCGGCTCGATGACGTCTCCTCCTCCTTGATCCAGCAAGAGAAGGCGGAGAAGTAGATGGGATCACAACCAGCACGACGGCGTGGTGGTGATGGTGGTGGTGGAGCACCGACAGCGCTTCGCTAAGCATCGTCGGGATGAGGCGGTGGTGTAACGGGAGAGAGAGGGGCGCCCAAGGGCTGATGTGTTCTTTGGGGTGCCCCCTCTCCTCTATTTATATATGTGGAGGGGCTTGGAGTCCAGCCCTTCTCCTATTAGGGCTGGCGCCTAGAGGGAGAGGACTTGGACTCCAAGTCCAATCCTATTCCTACTAGGACTCTCCTTTTTTCCCTTCCCTAGCCACATGGGATTTTGAGGACTTGGTGCGCCTAGCCCAATAAGGCCAGGGTGCCTCCCCTCAGCCCATGCCAGCCCTTGGGACGTGGTGGACCCACTTGTGGACTTCCGGACCCCTCTGGAATCCTCCGGAACCTTCTGGAAGCTTCCCGGTACAATACCGAAAAAACTGCACCTTTTTCGGAACCCAAAATATGACTTCCCATATATAAATCTTTACCTCTCGACTATTCCGAGACTCCTCGTGACGTCCGAGATCTCATCCGGGACTCTGAACAACATTCGGTTACCAATCATCAAATATCCCAATACTACTCTAGCGTCAACGAACGTTAAGCGTGCGACCCTGCGGGTTCGGGAATCATGTAGTCATGACCGAGACACCTCTCTGGTCAATAACCAATAGCGGGACCTGGATGCCCATATTGATTCCTACATATTCCACGAAGATCTTTTATCGGTTGAACCACGATGTCAAGGATTCGGTTAATCCCGTATGCAATTCCCTTTGTCCGGCGATATGTTACTTACCCAAGATTCGATCATTGGTATCTCCATACCTAGTTCAATCTCGTTACCGGCAAGTCTCTTTACTCATTCCGTAATACAAGATCCCGTGACTAACTCATTAGCCACATTGCTTGCATGCTCTTTACGATGTTGTATTACCGAGAGGGCCCAGAGATATCTCTCCGTCATACGGAGTGACAAATCCCAGTCTCGATCCATGCCAACCCAACAGACACCTTCGAAGATACCTGTAGAGCATCTTTATGATCACCCAGTTACGAAGTGATGTTTGATAGCACACAAAGTATTCCTCTGGTATCTGGGAGTTGCATGATCTCATGGTCTTAGGAATAGATACTTGACATGAAGAAAGCTATAGCAATAAACTCAGTGATACGATCAAATGCTAAGCTTACGGTTGGGTCTTGTCCATCACATCATTCTCCTAATGATGTGATCCCGTTATCAAATGACAACTCATGTCTATGGTTAGGAAACCTTAACCATCTTTGATCAACGAGCTAGTCTAGTAGAGGCTCACTAGGGACATGGTGTTGTCTATGTATTCACACATGTATTTAAGTTTCCGGTCAATACAATTCTAGCATGAATAATAGACCTTTATCATGAACAAGGAAATATGATAATAACCAATTTATTATTGCCTCTAGGGCATATTTCCAACAGTCTCCCACTTGCACTAGAGTCAATAATTTAGTTCACATAGTTATGAATCTAACCCCCAACGAGTTCTAGGGCTGATCATGTTTTGCTCATGGGAGAGGTTTTTAGTCAACGGGTCTGCAACATTCAGATCCGTATGTACTTTGCAAATCTCAATGTCTCCGTCCTTGATCCAATCATGGATGGAGTTGAAAGGGTGTTAAATATGCGCTTCACATGTAAATCCCGCCTCAACGCTCAGTTTGGAACTACTCCAAATGACTGCTCCACTTTACGTATCCGGTTCGAGACTCAGGGTCATCCAGATCGGAGTCAAAGCTTGCATTGACGTAAACCTTTACGACGAACTCTTTGTTACCTCCATAAACGAGAAACATTTCCTTAAGTAACTTAAGGATAATTTTTGACCGCTGTCCAGTGATCCACTCTTGGATCACTCTAGTACCCCCTTGCCAGACTCATGGCAAGGCACACAACAGGTATGGTACAAGTATGGCATACATTATAGAGCCCATGGCTGAGGCATAGGGGACGACCTTCGCCCTTTCTCTTTCTTCTGCCGCGGTCGAGCTTTGAGTCTCACTCAACTTCACACCTTGCAACACATGCAAGAACTTCTTCTTTGACTGGTCCATTTTGAACTCCTTCAAAAACTTGTAAGGTACGTGCTCTATGAAAGTTATATCAGGCGTCTTGATCTATCTCCATAGATCTTGATGCCCAATACGTAAGCTGCTTTACCCAGGTCTTCCTTTGAAAAATTACTTTCAAACAACCCTTTTATGCTTTCCAAAAATTCTACATCATTTCCAGTCAACAATATGTCATCCACATATACTATTAGAAATGTTACAGAGCTCCCACTCACTTTCTTGTAAATACAAGCTTCTCCGTAAGTTTGTATAAAACCAAAAGCTTTGATCACCTCATCAAAGCGAATATTCCAACTCCGAGATGCTTGCACCAGTCCATAGATGGATCGCTAGAGCTTGCATACTTTGTCAGCATCCTTAGGATCGACAAAACCATCTGGTTGCATCATATACAACTCTTGCTTAAGAAACCTGTTAAGGAATGCTGTTTTGACGTCCATCTGCCAAATTTCATAAAATGTGGCAATCGCTAACATAATTCTAACAGACTTAAGCATCGCTACGGGTGAGAATATCTCATCGTAGTCAACCCCTTGAACTTGTCAGAAACCTTTTGCGACAAGTCGAGCTTTATAGACGGTGATATTACCATCAGCGTCTGTCTTCTTCTTAAAGATCCATTTATTCTCAATGGCTTGCCGATCATCGGGCAAGTCCACCAAAGTCCATACTTTGTTCTCATACATGGATCCTATCTCGGATTTCATGGCCTCAAGCCATTTGTCAGAATCCGGGCTCATCATAGCTTCTTCATAGTTCGAGGTTCACCGTTGTCTAACAACATGACTTCCAGGACTGGATTACCATACCACTCTGGTGCGGAACATACCCTGGTCGACCTATGAAGTTTAGTAATAACTTGATCCAAAGTTTCATGATCATCATCATTAGCTTCCTCTCCGGTTGGTGTAGGCATCACGGGAACTGCTTTCTGTGATGTGCTACTTTCCAATTCGAGAGAAGGTACGATTACCTCATCAAGTTCTACTTTCCTCCCACTCACTTCTTTCGAGAGAAACTCCTTCTCTAGAAAGGACCCATTCTTGGCAACAAAGATCTTGCCCTCGGATCTGTGGTAGAAGGTATACCCAATGGTCTCTTTAGGGTATCCTATGAAGATGCACTTCTCCGCTTTGGGTTCGAGCTTATCAGGCTGAAGCCTCTTGACATAAGTGTCGTATCCCCAAACTTTAAGAAACGACAGCTTAGGTTTCTTGCCAAACCACAACTCATACAGTGTCGTCTCAATGGATTTTGACGGTGCCCTATTTAAAGTGAATGTGGCTGTCTCTAATGCATAACCCCAAAACGATAGTGGCAAATCGGCAAGAGACATCATAGAACGCACCATATCCAATAGGGTACGATTACGACGTTCGGACACACCATTACGCTGTGGTGTTCCAGCTGGCGTGAGCTGTGAAACAATTTTACATTGTCTTAAATGCATACGAAACTCGTAACTCAAATATTCACCTCCACGATCAGATCGTAGAAACTTTATTTTCTGGTTACGATGATTTTCCACTTCACTCTGAAATTCCTTGAACTTTTCAAATGTTTCAGACTTGTGTTTCATTAAGTAAATATACCCATATCTACTCAAATCATCTGTGAAGGTAAGAAAATAACGATATCCATCGCGTGCTTCAACACTCATTGGACCGCATACATCAGTATGTATTATTTCCAATAAGTCACTAGCTCGCTCCATTGTTCCGGAGAACGGAGTTTTAGTCATCTTGCCCATGAGGCATGGTTCATAGGTCTCAAATGATTCATAATCAAGAGATTCCAAAAGTCCATCGGCATGGAGTTTCTTCATGCGTTTTACACCAATATGACCTAAGCGGCAGTGCCACAAATATGTGGTACCATCATTATTAACTTTGCATCTTTTGGCATTAATATTATGAACATGTGTATCACTACGATCGAGATTCAGTAAACCATTCAAAATGGGTGCATGATCATGAAAGATATTACTCATATAATCAGAATAACCATTATTCTCTGACTTAAATGAATAACCGTTTTGCAATAAACAATATCCAGATATAATGTTTTATGCTCAATGCAAGCACCAAATAACCATTATTTAGGTTTAATACTAACCCCGAAGGTATTACGAGCGTGCCGATGGTGATCATATCAACCTTGGAGACATTTCCAACACTCATCGTCACCTCGCCCTCAGCTAGTTTCCGTTACTCCGCAGCTCCTGCTTTGAGTTACTAATATTAGCAACTGAATCGGTATCAAATACCCAGATGCTACTACAAGCACTAGTGAGGTACACATCAATATCATGTATATCAAATATACCTACGTTGACGTTGCAGTTCTGCTTCGAGTGACCGTTCCCCTTATAAAAGTAGCACTCAGTCTCGGGTTTGGGTCAAGCATTGGGTTTCTCCATTGGAGTGGCAACTGGCTTGCCATTCTTGAAGTTTCCCTTCTTTCCCTTGCCCTTCTTGAAACTAGTGGTCTTATTAACCATCAACACTTGGTGCTCCTTCTTGATTTCTACTTTCATGGCCTCAAGTACCGTGAATATCTCGGGGATTGTTTACTCCATCCCTTGCATATTATAGTTCATCACAAAGCCCTTATAGCTTGGTGGCAGTGACTGGAAAACTCTGTCAACCACTGTCTTATCTGGAAGATTAACTCCCACTTGATTCAAGCGATTGTAGAACCCAGACACTCTGAGCACATGCTCACTCACTGAGTTGTTATCCTCCATCTTGCAGGCAAAGAACTTGTCAGAGGTCTTATACCTCTCAACACGGGCATGAGCCTGAAATACCAATTTCAGCTCTTGGAACATCTCATGTGCTCCGTGGCATTCAAAATGTCTTTGGGGCCCTGATTTCTAAGTCGTAAAGCATGGCGCACTGAACTCTCGAGTAGTCATCAGAACGTGCCTGCCAGACATTCACAACATCCACAGACGACGCTAGAGGGGTTGGCACACCGAGCGGTGCATCAAGGACATAAGCCTTCTGTGCAGCAGTGAGGACAATCCTCAGTCTACGGACCTAGTCTGCATAATTGCTTACAATATCTTTCAACTTAGTCTTTCTCTAGGAACGTATTAAAAACAGGGAGCTACAGCGCGAGCTTTTGATCTACAACACAAATTTTGCAAAGACAATTAAGACTAAGTTCATGCTAATTTAGTTCAGTTAATCAAATTACTAATGAACTCCCACTTAAAACAACATCCCTCAAGTTGTCTAAGTGACACATGATCCAAATCAACTAACCCATGTCCGATCATCACGTGAGATGGAGTAGTCATCAATGGTGAACATCTCCATGTTGATCATATCTACTATATGACTCATGTTCGACCTTTCGGTCTCCCATGTTCCGAGGCCATGTCTGTACATGCTAGGCTCGTCAAGTTTAACCCAAGTATTCTACATGTGTAAAACTGGCTTACACCCATTGTATGCGAACGTAGAGTCTATCACACCCGATCATCACGAGGTGCTTCAAAACAACGAACTTTTGTAACGGTGCATACATAGTGTTGGTGTAAAAACTGGCAGACCTCGGGGTAGGGGGTCCCAAGCTGTGGATCTCGGATCGGTGGTAACAGAGACGAGGGAGACGATGTTTACCCAGGTTCGGGCCCTCTTGATGGAGGTAAAACCCTACGTCCTGCTTCTGTTTATATTGATGGAGATGTATCGAGTACAGAGTTGATCTACCTCGAGATCGTAATATTTGTCTAACTTCTAGGGCTAGGTGAGCAATATTGCGTTGTCTCCCTCTACGGGCTTAACCCTATGGCTTATATACACACCAGGGAGGGTACCAAGGGTTACAAGGTCGGTATCCAGGAGTAAGGCGGCTGGACAAATCTTGAAGTGTACTACAAGTCTTCGGTAGAGACAGCCTCGATCACGTCTCCCATGTGTGGCCTCCGGAGTCCATCTTGATCACGTGCGGGGGCATATCGACCCAACCGAGGAGACGGGCCGGCTAGGTTAGTACCCCCTAATCCAGGACACCGTCAGTAGGCCCCGAACTGGTCTTCTATGCCGAGGACGACTCTCAACAAACATCATTTCGGATCCGGAGTCCTCGGCTTGACAGACGAGTTCCACTTTGCATGTCGGATTCTCTTAATGGAGCATCAACATCCGTGGTCCAACCGAGCTTGTACCCTGCCCGAAGTGGGTAGATATCTTAGCCTCGAAGGCTTGCTGTTCAGGTATTGAAAGGATCAATATGGTTGACTAGAGGGGGGGTGAATAGGCAACTACCAATTTTTAGCTTTTCTTAACAAATTAGGGTTAGCAACAAAATAGGTTGTCTAGATGTGCAACTAGGTGAGCAACCTATATGATGCTAACAATCACAACACAAGCAAGCAAGCACAAGATACAACACAAGTAAAGCTTGCACAAAGTAAAGGTAAGAAGTAACCACAAGTGGAGCCGGTGAAGACGAGGATGTGTTTCCGAAGTTCCTTCCCTTTGAGAGGAAGTACGTCTCTGTTGGAGCGGTGTGGAGGCACAATGCTCCCCAAGAAGCCACTAGGGCCACCGTATTCTCCTCACGCCCTCACACAATGCGAGGTGCCGTGATTCCACTAGTGGTGCCCTTGAAGGCGGCGACCGAACCTTTACAAACAAGGTTGGGGCAATCTCCACAACTTAATTGGAGGCTCCCAACACCACCACGGAGCTTCACCACAATGGAATGTGGCTCCGAGGTGACCTCAACCGTCTAGGGTGCTCAAACACCCAAGAGTAACAAGATCCGCATGGGATTAGTGGGGGGAATCAAATTTCTCTTGGTGGAAGTGTAGATCGGGGCCTTCTCAACCAATCCCTAAAGAATCAACAAGTTTGATTGGCTAGGGAGAGAGATCAGGCGAGAATGAGCTTTTGGAGCAACAATGGAGCTTGGGAGGGAGAGGTCAACCTTAGGAAGAAGAAGACCCCCTCCTTATATAGAGAGACAAAAAATCCAACCGTTTTCTGCCCAGTGCCCGCAGCCAAGCGGTACTACCGCTCCTAGGAGTGGTACTACAGCTTAGGCGGTACTACCCCACACAAGTCTAAACTACACTGAGTGTACAACGGTAGTGCCGCCGGAGCGGTACTACCGCTGCCCCTGGCGGTACTACCGCTTAGGGGGTTTTAGACCAGGAGAGGCAGCAGTAGTAGAGGCAGCCAGGGCGGCAGTACCATGCGAAGTGGTACTACCGTCTTAGTGCCGCACTACTACCGCAAAGGGGAAAATGGAAACAGAAGCGCGCACGGAGGAAACCCCGCAAGCGGTAGTGGCGGCAGTAGTACGGGCGGTAGTACCGCCTGAGCGGTACTACCGTGCTACTACCGTGAATTGCAGACCGGTAACAGAGAGTTGCACGCACGGGGAAACCCCAAGCGGCAGTGCCACAGAAGTACCTAGCGGTACTACTGCATAAGCGGTACTACCGTGGGCACCAGCGGTACTACCGCTTGCATGCCACTGAAAATCCACAGAAAACATAGGAAAGACTCCAGAGAAGGGAAAGGAAGCTGTGGGTGCATATGGGGCTGTGTACGTGTTGATTCCACCCATACCTTTCCAACGCGGACCCCCTCTTTATAGTACGGATTTCCTACGACTCAAATCCACCAAAAAGAAATCGTCGGAAAATAACCATCTTCACTCTTTACCATCGAGGGGAGATGAACCGTCTCGTGCCTATCAATATAATCTCTGAAAAGGTCAATGCACACGATTAGTCCGCAAAACGCATTGTCATCAATCATCAAAAATATGCCCTAACAATCTCCCCCTTTTCGGTGGATTGATGACAACACGGGATTTGCACAAAGGAAATAAGAGATAAGTATGCAAACCAACTACCTACAAAATATAGACAGGCTCCCCCTAGATGTGTGCACTACTTGAGTATGCCTTTGGAATGCAAAGTGCACACACTAGGATCAACACTCCCCCTATATTTTATAGATAGGGCAAAACTTGCAACAACATAATATACAACGCTAAGCATGATTGCAATACGAACAATAAGCATAAACTCACACACAACGAGACATAATTAAGATAACTAGGGTAGCATATGTCTTACACCATATGATAGAGTCTCACACCAAACCAAAGCAAACGAAGATAAAGAGTTCACAAGCAGAAACTCGAAGCAAATAAAACCAAGCTTGTGACTCGACAACACCCTGCAGAAAGCAAATGCAAACCCCGGTCCTAGACTCTCTCCCCCTTTGGCATCGAGACACCAAAAGGGCAAAGAGTGACACTACGCGCCAACAGGTGGTAGCACAAGTATCCTCCCATGGACTCGTCGGAGTCCTCAGCATCGGACTCCTCGTCGGACATCTCCTCCGAATCTTCGGGATCCTCAGACTCCTCCTCGTGCTCCTGCTCCGGAGCGGGTGCCGATGCGCCGATGATGGAATCATCCAAGTCAGTCCAGCGGGAGTAAGATGAAGTCCACTTGTCTTCAGGAGTAATAACTTCCTCAGAACCGCTCTCAACAGCAATATCAAGTTTCCTCATGATGGCCTTCCTCTGCTGACGTGCCTTCTTGGCATCCACTTGCGCCAAGTACATCTTGTGCTGAACATCCATCTGAAGGCAAAACAGCTTCTTCACCTTGCTCTTGAGCTTGGCAGCCCAACCAGACGAACCAGACGAGTGCTCAGGGTTGGGCACAAAGTCAGAATCCTCCACATCCTCCTCAGTAGCAGGTGGCACGTCCGCAGCCCGACGGGTGGGAGCCCAGAGCTCCTTCTGGCGCAAATTGATCGACTCATGAGTAATCAGAGGCCCGGTCTCAAGATGCTCCCCAGAGAACATGGCAGTCCAAGTGTTCACAATGAGTCTGAAGATGAAGGGAGCATAGATTGGCACGTGATCACCATAGGTTGCATTCAGAAGCTCCTTCCACATGACATGAGAGACGTCCAAAACAGCTCCCATGCCCTTCTCAGAGTGGCACAACGACAACATATCCACCAGGTGTCCGTGCACCATGTCCAGGTTGCCAACTCGAGGAAAGAGAGTGTGCCGAAAAATGCGATGCATAATATCAAAAAAAGGTTTCAGCTCCTTCTTGGGTCCCTTATCTGTCTGAGTGATGGTCATGTGGGGAAGCAGATTGTCCTTGTGAGTAGGTCCACCCTCATGGTGAGGGCGCAGACCAAGGGACTTCTTCAGCCCCTCATCGGGATAGCCCAGAAGTGCCATGAACTCACCCCAAGTTGCACGAAGCTGTCTACCATGAGTCATCCAAATCATAGTCCTTTCCTCACCTGTCCCAAACCACACGGTTGCAAATAACTGAGCAACCAACTCTGCATCAAAGTCATAGTTGAAGGTCATGATGGGCACAATGTTGAACTGCATACAAAGGTCAAGAGCTTCTCCAAAGTATGCATGGTCCTTCTCCATATGCTCAATGTTGATGGACTTGGTCCTGACAAACAGATTTTTCTTGGCCTTGATCCTGTCAAAATACACCAATGATTGATCCTTGGTCCAGAAGGGACGGCTCACAAGAGATGCATCTTGAGGACGACAATAGGGGTTCCTCTTGCGGTACTGCCAATACTCATTTTGCTTCATTTCAGATGCAGTCTTGACAGGAGACTTCTTTTTGCGAGCAACAGACTTGACACTAGACTTGCCCTTGTTCCTGGCTGACTGACGATGAGCAGGAGGAGGGGTCGGGGCAGCCTCTTCTTCTTCCTCTCCCTCAGAATAGACAGGCCTGGCGTAATGGGTGCGCCCACGCTTGGATGGAGGATTCGCATTCTTGCGACGAACCTTGGAGCTACTACCACCTGAAGAGACACAAAACAGCGAGGGAGAACAGATGAACACACAAAGCATAAGCCAAAAAGGAATCGAATGTAAGAATGGAAGCAGTAGGCAGATTCTGGAAGTTAGGGTCCCAAGCGGTAGTACCGCTCCTGAGGAACGGTAGTACCGTTTAAGCGGTAGTACCGCTCGAAAGAGAGCGGTAGTACCGCCTGGTAATCCAGGCGCACAACCGTGCACAGATCCGGAAGTACCGGAGACCCCAAATTCAAAAATGGCACCCTAAAACTTTGATTCTTCTATCTAGCAGTCATTCCACATCCTACTCAAGCCGGGATTTAGCCAAAAATCACGAAGAACACATGCATTGCCCTAGAAACCTAGATTCAAAGAATAGAACCATAGGAGAGACGAACAGGGGCAATACCGGGTTCCATTGCGAGAGGAGATGGTGGGGAACGATCCCACCGGACGGAAACGTGGAAGACGGCACGGAATCGGCCAGCCGGAGGGGCGGCCGGGGCTGTTCTTCGTCGCCTGTGAGAGAGAGAGGCGTGGGGAGTGTCGGTTCTAAATCCGGCATATCTCGTAGTAGGGGTCCTAATCTAGGCGTCTTGGCATGATGGTAACAGGATGAACGAGGGACACAAAGGTTTTACCCAGGTTTGGGCTCTCTTGAAGAGATAATACCCTACGTCCTGCTTTTGATTGTATTCATATGAGGTGTAGTACAGAGTACATGTATCTACCACAAGATTGTTCTAATGAATCTGATATGATCTATTGACTAGCCTGGCCTCGGTTTATATATGCACCGGAGGCCTAGGGTTTAGAAGAGTCCTCGGCTTGGGCGCCAAGTCTTGTGGAATCTTCCTTGTATTCGTCATGGACTGACCGAAGTGGCCCAAGAGCGAACCGCCATGGGGGTCCTCGGCCCGATCCACTGGTCGGGAGACGACGTGGTGTGTACCCCCTAGTCCAGGACACCATCAGGGAGGAAGAGTGAAAGGGTACGGGGGAGTTAGAACCCCCCTGCCCGACACTTAACCCCATAGCGTCCCACTAAGCGGTAGTACCGCTAGGAGTAGTGGTAGTACCGCCCCGGTACTACTGCCGGGCAGGAGGCCCAGTAGTACCGCTCGAGCGGTAGTACCACTGGCTGGAGAGCGGTAGTACCGCTTGAAGCGGTAGTACTGCTCCCGCACAGCGGTAGTACCGCAGGCAGGGAGACAGAACAGCCCAGAAACAAAATGATGGCTTATGCAAAAGCTAGGGTTTGAGAGCAGAAAGGGCCTAGGTTGGAGACATGAAAACACCAGCAAATGGGAAGAGACACTCCAAGTTCAAAAGAGAGAAAGAAGAGGAGCAAACTTGGAGTGACTCAAAACACAAACGAAGTCCTAACGACAAAAACTCTCAAAGAGAGGGCGGTGGCCGAAGCCACCTATGTTTGAGTCAATCGGTATGGCACCGCGACGATTTTAACCTTGGGCCCATGACCAAAACTCATCTTTGAAGCACATGAACCATCAAAAATGGCTAAAGTGAAAGACTTGATCAATTTATGCATAATGGGGGAGGGAGAGTTCATTGAGAGAACAACACTCCCCCTATGTCCATGCCTACATCTAGAACAAGATAATCATGATGAATGTGGTGGGGTGTGACGAGATTCAAGACACGTTGCTCAAATCAATGATATTTAGCTCATGCCTTAACTCGCGAAATCTTGCTTCATCTAATGGCTTCGTGAAAATATCCGCTAGTTGCTCTTGAGTGCCAACATGAATAATATCAATCTCTCCACGCTTGACATGATCTCGGATGAAATGATGACGAATCTCAATGTGCTTCGTCTTGCTATGTTGCACCGGATTGTAGGAGACCTTGATTGCACTTTCATTGTCACAGAAAAGAGGCACTTTGTCACAAGTGACACCGTAATCCTTTAAAGTTTGCCTCATCCATAGCAATTGTGCACAACAACTTGCGGCGGCTACATACTCGGCCTCGATGGTGGAGAGAGAGACACAATTTTGCTTTTTCGAAGACCAACTCACCAAAGAGCGACCAAGGAATTGGTACCCTCCAGAAGTTGACTTCCTATCCACACGGTCTCCCGCCCAATCTGAGTCCGAATATCCCATGAGATCAAAGCTTGCTCCTTTGGGATACCATACGCCAAAGTTTGGGGTATGAGCCAAATATCGAAAGATTCGCTTGACCGCCACAAAGTGACTTTCCTTAGGCGCGGCTTGAAACCGTGCACACATTCCCACACTCAACATGATATCCGGCCTAGATACACAAAGGTAAAGCAAGGAACCAATCATAGAACGGTATACCTTTTGATCCGCCGCTTTACCATTGGGATCGATGTCCAGTTGGCACTTGGTAGGCATTGGAGTCTTGGCCGGCTTGACATCTTCTAGCTTGAATCTCTTGAGCATGTCTTGGGTATATTTGGCTTGGTTGATGAAGGTTCCTTCTCTTCTTTGATTGACTTCGAACCCAAGAAAGAACTTCAACTCTCCCATCATAGACATCTCAAACTTCTCGGTCATGAGTGCGGCAAACTCATCATTGAAAGCTTTATTAGGAGAACCAAAGATAATATCATCAACATATAGTTGGCATATGAACAAATTCCCTTTAACCCTCTTAGTAAAAAGAGTGGGATCGATTTTCCCAATTTCAAACCCACGGTCTTGCAACAACTCGGTAAGGTGCTCATACCATGCATGTGGGGCTTGTTTAAGGCCATAGAGTGCCTTATCAAGCTTGTATACATGATTGGGGAACTTGGGATCCTCAAACCCCGGGGGTTGTTTGACATATACCAACTCATTAAGGGGACCATTAAGAAATGCACTCTTCACATCCATTTGATGCAACTTAAAATCATGATGAGATGCATATGCAAGCAACATATGAATAGATTCAAGACGAGCAACGGGAGCGAAGGTTTCACCGTAGTCGATACCCTTGACCTAGGAGTAGCCTTGTTGTGGGATCGAGGAGATAGGTCTAGAGGGGGGTGAATAGACCCTTAACCAGCCAAAATTAGCAGTTTTTAATTTCTCTTGGAACTTAGGCAGATTTTGGCACAAGTTAGGATCACTCCAATACTTTCTACACATGCATATCTAGAGATTGAGCAGCGGAAATTATAAAGCATGCAAGAGTATGGAAAGTAAAGGGGTAGAGTATGGAAGATCAAACACAATGAAGACACGGTGGTTTTTGGTGTGGTTCTGATAGGTGGTGCTATCGTACGTCCACGTTGATGGGGACTTCAACCCATGAAGGGTAACGGCTGCGCGAGTCCATGGAGGACTCCACCCACGAAGGGTCCACGAAGAAGCAACCTTGTCTATTCCACCATGGCTTACGTCCACGAAGGACTAGCCTCACTCGGGGTAGATCTTCACGAAGTAGTCAATCTCCTTGCCCTTACAAACTGCTTGGTTCAACTCCACATCATGTTGGAGGCTCCCAAGTGACACCTAACCAATCTAGGAGACACCACTCTCCAAAAGGTAATAGACAGTGTGTTGTTGATGAACTCCTTGCTCTTGTGCTTCAAATGATAGTCTTCCCAGCACTCAAACAACTCCTCACGGATTTGGCTATGGTGGAAGAAGGATTTGAGTGGAAAGCAACTTGGGATAGGCTAGAGATCAAGGTTCAAATGGTAGGAATGGAATATCTTGATCTCAACACATGAGTAGGTGGTTCTCTCTCAGAAAATGTATGGTGGAAGTGTAGGCACGTTCTGATGGCTCTCATTCTGAGAAGGAGGTGGTGGAGGGGTATATATAGCCTCCACACAAAATACAACCGTTACACACTTTTGACTCAACTCGATGGCACCGAAACGATCATCTCGGTAGCACTGAACTGTGTAAAAGATATGAACTTTAGGAATCTCGGTGGGACCGATACGAACAACTCGGATGGACCGAAGTGCAATGGCTAGGGCAATCCTCATCTCTGTGGCACCGATTGCATCAACTCGGTAGGGCCGAAGTGAAGCAATAAGGCAACAGAGAGTTGGCAAGCCATCTCGGAGAGACCGATTTGCAAAACTCGGTGAGACCGAAGTAAGTGCAAACGATTACAGAGAGTTGGCAAGGCCATCTCGGTGGGACTGAGATCCATTTTGGTGGATCCGATTTGTTAGGGTTTTAGCAGTGGCTAAGTCTTGGATGAACTCGGTGGGGCCGAATAGAGAATTTCGGTGGGGCCGAGTTGGAATGTAGGTTTTGGACATATTTGGGTAGAGAGAGTGGTTGAGGGTTTAGGAGTACTGTCACTAAGTACTTGAGCAAAAAGATCATTGAGCAACACCTCATCCCCTTTTAATAGTATTGGCTTTCCTATGGACTCAATGTGATCTTGGATCACTAAACCAAAAATGTAGAGTCTTGAGCTTTTGCCAATCTTTGTCCTTAGCATTTTGAAGGGGTTCCACGTCCTCCTGTCCATGCCACGCCATTGTTGAACTTGTCTGAAATTCACTAGATAAAAGCATTAGCACAACAACATGTATGTTGGCATGAATTACCAAAACCACCAAGGGAGCAAATGTGCTTTCACTTGTGCCACCAATCTTGCCTTGTTTCGAGTGACAACACCATTTGTATCTTGCTTGTTCTTGAAGATCCATTTTGTTCCAATGACATTATGATTCTCCGTTGGCCTTGGCACCAATGTCCACACTTTGTTGCGCTTGAAGTTGTTGAGTTCATCATGCATGGCTTCAAGCCAATCCGTGTCCTCGAGCGCCTCATGTACCTTTTAGGGTTCAACACAAGAAACAAACGTGTGATGCTCACAAAAGTTTGTTAATTGTCTATGAGTGGTTACCCCCTTCTTTAAGCTTCCATAGACATTCTCCAAGACATGTTGTTGATGCTTGAGTTTGGAAGCAATCTTGGCAGCACGACGCTCCAATAGTTCCTCCGAGGTCACTTGAGGAGGATCATCTTGAGCATCTTGAGCGTCATCTTGAGCTTGCTCTTGATCTTGAGCTTGTACTTGATCTTGAGCTTGCTCGGTGTCGTGATCTTGATCTTGGGCATCATTTGGTACATCACCATCATCTTGAGGTTGATCTTCCCCTTGATCTTGATCACTTGGTTGAGGGCCTTCGGTTTGTTCTTCGAAAAGGTGTGGGTCAATGGTTGGTGATGGCTCCACTTGCGTAGAGCATTGTCCTTCTCCTTCGGCCACAAGGGGTTCCTCAATGGGGAGTATTTGACCAATCCCCATTCTTCTTATGGCTTGGGGAGGAATTTCATCACCTACATCACAAAGACCACTTTGCTCCACTTGGGAACCATTATTTTCATCAAACTCTACGTTACACGTCTCCTCAATAAGTCCGTTGGACCTGTTGAGGACACGGTAAGCATGAGAGTTTGTAGCATAACCAACAAATATTCCCTCTTGAGCTCTAGATTCGAATTTAGACAAACGTGTACCTTTCTTGAGAATGAAACACTTACATCCGAATACCCAGAAGTACTTGAGGTTGGGCTTGTTACCGGTAAGTATCTCATATGGAGTCTTGTTCAAGCCTTTGCGGAGGTAGAGCCGATTGGATGCATGACATGCGGTGTTGATGGCTTCAGCCCAAAAGTTGTACGAAGACTTGAATTCCGCCATCATGGTTCTTGCCACGTCCATCAATGTCCGGTTCTTCCTCTCCGCTACACCATTTTGTTGAGGGGTATATGGTGCGGAGTATTGATGCTTGATCCCCTCATCACTAAGAAACTCATCCAAGGTGTAGTTCTTGAACTCGGTACCGTTGTCACTTCTAATCATCAAAATCTTTGCCTCATGTTGACGTTGAGCTTCATTGGCAAAGTCGATGATGATTTGTTGGGTCTCTCTCTTCCTCTTGAAGAAATATACCCAAGTGTATCTTGAATAGTCATCCACAATCACCAAGCAATACTTTCTTCCCCCAAGACTATCAAAGGATGGAGGTCCAAAGAGATCCATGTGAAGGAGCTCCAAGGGCCTCTTTGAGTAGATGATAATCGTGGGTCGGTGAGCCGTCTCATGTAGCTTTCCTTCGATACAAGCACTGCAAGCACGATCTTTGGCAAAACTCTCATTTGTTAGTCCACGAACGTGATCCCCCTTGAGGAGACTTTGCAAAGATCTCATATTGACATGGGCTAGTCGGCGATGCCAAAGCCACCCCACATCAACTTTAGCCATTAGGCAAGTCGCGGTCTTAGTGGGTCGCTCTGAGAAGTTAACCACATAGAAACCGTTCTCGACATGCCCAACAAAAGCTACTTTAAGAGTCTTGCTCCACCAAAGGGCCACGGTATCAAGGTCAAAGAATGTGGCAAAGCCCATATGTGCAAGTTGACGAACGGAAAGTAAATTGTATGCAAGGGTCTCAACAAGCATGACTTTCTCAATTGATAAATCATGAGAAATCACAACCTTGCCAAGACCCCAATACCTTAGATGTTGAGGCATCACTTAATTGAACAAGGGTCTTAGGAACCCAAATAGACCATTCTATGTTCTCATAAAAAGAACCAACAAATTTGGCAAAAACATGCCCATCACTAGCACGACACAAAACATAAGAAGGGTTAAAGTCGCCGGCTTTGTTCGATGGAGTGGTTTTGTCCTTCTTGTCATTTCCACCCACCACCTTGTTCTTCTTCTCCTTATGAGCACCCTCTCCCTTCTTGACAAATACCTCTTTGAGAGGGAGAGGTTTCTTGATCTTGTTGTTCTTATTCTTCTTTGACTTGGGCACAAACCCAAGTCCCTCCTTTGCCACAACTTCCTTTTGATTGCTCAAAAGTTCGTTGAGGTTCTTCTTGCCTTGTATGCAAGTCACAAGGCCTTTCTCAATTTGCTCTTTCAACTTGGCATTCTCCTCCACAAGATGCTCATGCTCACAACAAGGGTTAGTAGCAATGGCATTATCAATTAAAACGAACGGAGGACAAGTGGGTATTTCCGTTGTTAGCTTCACTTGGAGTTGATCATGAGACTCTTTGAGAGAGCCATGAGCACTCTTCAAAACCTTGTGGGCTTTGTCAAGTAGCTCAAACTCCTCCTTGAGTCTAGCATGGCCAACTCCAAGGTCAACCTTGTCGGATTTGAGCACACGAGTAAGAACTTGAGCATGTTCAAGATCTTTCTTTAGTTGAGCAAGGTCAACATTGTGTGACTCCTAAAGAGCCAAACGAAGACCTCGCTCTTCCTCAAGAGCAATGGAAAGATCCGCAATCTCATCGGCATAATCATGACTATGGCCTTGCAAGTTAGTGATAGTCTCTTCGTGAGACTCAATGATATCATTGACCTCACCAAGTTGTTCCAAGAGAGCAACAAAGTGCTTCTTGGTCTCACCTTTGAGCTTACTCAAGAACTTATCACACTCGTTCTCATCAACCTTTACCATCTCACTATCATCCACACAATCCAACAATGAAGGTGTAGTAGTGGTAGTGGTTTTGATGTTGGAGGTTACCTTGTTGATACCTTTGGCCATGAGGCACTTGGCAATGATGTTTTCATTGGGGGCGCCGAAGAGAGACACCTTGGTTGGGGAAGAGGTGGCAATGGCCACGGTTGCCGTTGCCATTCCTTCACCACTTGTATCTTCATCATCATCATCAGTGATGTACTCTTCTTGTGCCACCAAGCCCTTTTGAGGTATCTTCTTGGTGAAGTTGTTCTTGTTTGAGAAGGACTTGGCCTTGTCTTTGCGGATGAGCTTGCCACCATTGTCCTCCCTCTTCTCATATGAACAATCTGCCACAAAGTGACTCACATTGCTGCAATTGTAGCAAGTCCTTACACGTTGCTTGCCCTTTGAGTTGTTCTTGGAGGAGTTGGGCCTTGTGTTTCTCTTGTTGCCCCAAAATTGCCTTGATGCAAGAGCCATGTGCTCGTGGTAAGCATATTTGGTGTCTTCGGGGCAACTCTCGTCTTCTTCCTCTTCTTCTTCTTCTTCCGGAATACCCTTGGCCTTCAAAGCAAGGTTGGGTGAGGCTTTATTTGACCGTTGTACACGAGCTAGAGCATTGTCGGCGGTCTTGTTCATGATGTTCATGGCAATAAACTCATCCAACACTTCACTTGAAGACAAGGTGTGGAAGTCCGGTCTTTGACGGATCACGGAGGACATGGCCTTGTTGAATGGCATGATGGCCTTGAAAAACTTGCGCTTGATCCAATTATCATCCGTATCCTTGCTCCCACGATCTTGAAGAGCGACCACAAGAGTTGTCAATCTTCGGTAGAGATCCCGAGGATCCTCATCTTCATTCATTACAAACTCATCGGCCTCATCAAGCACCACTTCAAAGTTGGACCGTTGAATGCTTGAGCTCCCCTTGTACAAAGATATAATGTGTTCCCAACAATCCTTTGCACGGGAGAAGGGGCGCAAGTGAGCTAGATCTTCGGGAGGCACTGCGGATTGGAGGATGAACAATGCGGAGTGATTGTATTGATTGTCCGCCTCTTCTCTTGGAATGAGGTTGCTTGGGTCATGTGCGTAGAAGCCTTGCTCGATGATTCTCCAAAGATTTGTTGAGCTGTGATTCAAATGAGACTTGATACAAAAAACCCAATTAGCAAAATCACCCTTCACAAGCTTAGGAGGAGGACCAAGGATGTTAATATGCGGTGTAGGGACCGGTCCTCCATAGACAGGGGGAGGGGGAACTGAGGCATAGGTTCCCGTCCCATTCTTACCATGAGGGGAAGAGGTTTGAGTGCCTTTAGCCGCTTCCTTGCCAGAATTGGCCTCCGACACCGATGCGGTGGGATTAACCACAAGCAAAGGATCGGGAGTAGACTTCAACCCCTCAAGGAGTTCTTTAAGCATGGACTTGACCTCGGCCGTCATAGACATCTTAAGTGAAGCCATAGCTTCATTTAAGTCATCTCGGGTGACCGAGTTCAACTCCACGGCCTCGGGCACTTCCTCATCCCGATCCGCATCGTCAACCATACTCTTCGGGTGGTGAAACCCTTAATAAAGAGATGAGGCTCTGATACCAATTGAAAGGATCAATATGGTTGACTAGAGGGGGTGAATAGGCAACTACCAATTTTTAGCTTTTCTTAACAAATTAGGGTTAGCAACAAAATAGGTTGTCTAGATGTGCAACTAGGTGAGCAACCTATATGATGCTAACAATCACAACACAAGCAAGCAAGCACAAGATACAACACAAGTAAAGCTTGCACAAAGTAAAGGTAAGAAGTAACCACAAGTGGAGCCGGTGAAGACGAGGATGTGTTTCCGAAGTTCCTTCCCTTTGAGAGGAAGTACGTCTCCGTTGGAGCGGTGTGGAGGCACAATGCTCCCCAAGAAGCCACTAGGGCCATCGTATTCTCCTCACGCCCTCACACAATGCGAGGTGCCGTGATTCCACTAGTGGTGCCCTTGAAGGCGGCGACCGAACCTTTACAAACAAGGTTGGGGCAATCTCCACAACTTAATTGGAGGCTCCCAACACCACCACGGAGCTTCACCACAATGGAATGTGGCTCCGAGGTGACCTCAACCGTCTAGGGTGCTCAAACACCCAAGAGTAACAAGATCCGCAAGGGATTAGTGGGGGGAATCAAATTTCTCTTGGTGGAAGTGTAGATCGGGGCCTTCTCAACCAATCCCTAAAGAATCAACAAGTTTGATTGGCTAGGGAGAGAGATCGGGCGAGAATGAGCTTTTGGAGCAACAATGGAGCTTGGGAGGGAGAGGTCAACCTTACGAAGAAGAAGACCCCCTCCTTATATAGAGAGACAAAAAATCCAACCGTTTTCTGCCCTGTGCCCGCAGCCAAGCGGTACTACCGCTCCTAGGAGCGGTACTACCGCTTAGGCGGTACTACCCCACAAAAGTCTGAACTACACTGAGAGTACAACGGTAGTGCCACCGGAGCGGTACTACCGCTGCCCCTGGCGGTACTACCGCTTAGGGGGCTTTAGACCAGGAGAGGCAGCAGTAGTAGAGGCAGCCAGGGCAGCAGTACCGTGCGAAGCGGTACTACCGTCTTAGTGCCGCACTACTACCGCAAAGGGGAAAATGGAAACAGAAGCGCGCACGGAGGAAACCCCGCAAGCGGTAGTGGAGGCGGTAGTACCGCCTTAGCGGTACTACCGTGCTACTACCGCACTACTACTGTGAATTGCAGACCGGCAACAGAGAGTTGCACGCATGGGGAAACCCCAAGCGGCAGTGCCACGGAAGTACCCAGCGGTACTACCGCATAAGCGGTACTACCGTGGGCACCAGCGGTACTACTGCTTGCATGCCACTGAAAATCCACAAAAAACATAGGAAAGGCTCCAGAGAAGGGAAAGGAAGTTGTGGGTGCATATGGGGCTGTGTACGTGTTGATTCCACCCATACCTTTCCAACACGGACCCCCTCTTTATAGTACGGATTTCCTACGACTCAAATCCACCAAAAAGAAATCGTCGGAAAATAACCATCTTCACTCTTTACCATCGAGGGGAGGTAAACCGTCTCGTGCCTATCAATATAATCTCTGAAAAGGTCATGCACACGATTAGTCTGCAAAACGCATTGTCATCAATCATCGAAACCACTAGGGTAAAATATGCCCTAACAGGTATGAACGATCCAATCCGGCCTGACAACTTTATCGGAGAGGCTTGCCCCACGACAGGTCAAGCAGTTACTACTTCCTCCTCAAATCATGATTCGAGGCAGCCTTTTTACTGGCATGTCCCTTCGAGGCAGAGATCATGCCCGCTTTCTTAGGGATATCATTAAGATTTTGTTTCCCCCCATATGCTTCAACGACATTTTTGATAACAACCGTGAATTTATCGGCGCCACTGGCGGGACTCTTGGCCTTTCATAGGCCTATAAGAGCAAAGGGGAGAACAGCGCGATAGCCTACGCTCCCATTCTTCCCCCACTGTTGCTTTGTCTAGCTCCAGCGCCTAGATCCAACCAGCGCGCCTTTCCCTTTTGCGAGCCCAACTCCTCGACCAGCCATGGCCGACACCCTCAAGGGACACTGGGATGGCTCCATCGTGACGGCTGCAACCATCGCAGAGCTGCGCGACGCGGGGTATCTGGCCCCCGCCATCGCCGCCCGCGCTCCAGCAGCCGGCCAGCTAGTGCCCGCTCCCAACGCCGGGGAGCGGGTGGTCTTCGTCCCCCACCTCATCTGAGGCCTGGGGTTCCCGCTGCACCCCTTCGTGCGTGGGGTAATGTACTATTATGGGTTAGATTTCCACCACCTGGCCCTAACTCCGTTCTCCACCTCACCGCCTTCATCACGGTCTATGAGGCCTTCCTCCGCTGTGAGCCGCATTTCAGCTTGTGGCTGAAACTCTTCGGGATCAAACCGAAGTCGAGTGGCTCGGATCTCGCGGAGTGCGGAGGGGCCATGATCAGCAAGAACCAGGGGGCCACCTGGTTCAAGGGCACCTTCATCGAAACGGTGAAGGAGTGGCAAAGAGAGTGGTTCTACATCATCGAGCCACTCGCCCCCGGTCAAACCGAGGTCCCGGCCTTCTCGGCCGGGCCTCCCAAGAAACTCAAGTCCTGGAAGGAGAAGGGCGTCGCTTGGGGGAAGCCAGAAGAGGTGGAGACCCTGATCGACAGGATCTAGTGGTGGTCCACAAAGGGGAAGGTTGAGCTGGCCGACGTCATCAATGTCATGCTCAATCGCCGTATACTCCCTCTCCAACTTCGGGCTACCCCGATGTGGGCACAAAAGCCCGAGGACATGGACACCATCAACACCTTCTTCCGCTCCACCTTGGCCGCCATGTGGTCAAAGCTCATGAAGCTAGCCAAGGACAAAATCCCCAAGGCGGGGGAGGACCGCGGCCTCAAGCACGGCTATGAGGCCTCCCCGGTGAGTGGTTTCGCCCTTCAATCTTTGTTTTTTTCTCATTGCGCCGAGGAGCAAAGTTTTTACTTGAACCGTCGTGTCTTGACATCTTGCAGAAGTGGTTGGCCTGGGTATAAGAGGTACGATGCCCGGCCCCACTACCAGAGCAGCCCCCAACTCCCCTGCTCTCAGCGCTTCTGACCGAGGAGCCGCATGTGGTGGCCTCCAAAGGGACGAAGTCCCAGACGGGGAGGTCAAGTGCTCGGACCCGGGGGACTTCGGTCACCCGGTCCGAAGAGACCCACAACTCCACCGCTCAAGACGGCAGCGCCGAGGAAGGTGAGGAGGAGGAGGTTCCTCCTCCAAAGGGGAAGATGTCGGCGTTAGAAGACACCGATGCGGATATGCCGCCGAAGGGCCCAAAGAGGCCAAGGAAGGCCTCATCCGAGGCCGCCAACAAGTCATCGGTGAGGGCCGAGCTCTCCGGTGACTCAGAGGAAGACCTCCTCGCCGTGGGGAGGAAGAAGCCGGCACCGCGAGGGAAAGCCCATGTCCTTATCTTCTTTCCTTGAGTCACTTTTTCAGCAAGGGAAGTCTTACAGAAGCAATTTTTCACACGCAGCCCACCGAGGGTAATTCCCAGCGGTTCTTCGAGCGGGCTGCCGTCCGCTAGCGGGACTCCAGAGCCCACTGCTTCTCCCCCGAAGCATGACAAACTAGGGGAGGCAACATCCACCCTGATCCCCGACGTCAACTTGACGGGGACCGACGAGGTGGCAATCATGGCCGAGGTCAATACTCGGCCCAACAAGACCCGGGGACGGAGCACCCCGAGGTCATCGAAGAAGGGCTGGGCCAGTCATTGGCCCAGCCGGCGTCTACCTCGGCTCCGCCATCCCAGGCGGAGGCTGCTCGGGTGGATGCACCCAAGGTCATCCCTCCACCCCAAACCATTGCCCCGGGGCGGGCCGGCGCGGGGTGGACCGAGGAGATGGAGGACGCCCTAAAGGGTTCTTCCATCAAGGAGGAGCACCGTGCCTTGATAGGCACGGTGCTACAAGGCTACCGTTCTGCAGGGGCCGGCCTGCATGAGGTTTTCAAGAACCTCGTAGCAAGTTTCGAGGTAAGCCTTCTGCGCATTCAATTTGTTTATTTAAGCTGTTTGTTTTATGAATTTTGTCCGAGGACATAAAAGTACAGCCTGCTAAACGGCTTAGTGAGCGAGTAGCCCCCGAGCCCGAAGTCGGTTTCAAGAAACCGGCATCGGGGTCGCTTGATTAGGTAGGAGCCACTTGAGTAGCCCCCAGGACGCTGCCCGAGGCAGCCGTCCTGGAGCCTGTTAATGATCTTAACTATTCCCTTTGTGATAAGGATCTGTTTTGTTCCAGGTTTCGACCTCGGTTCCGGACTCCGTCTCCGAAGAGATGGCGGAGATGAACCGGAAACTTGAGCAATCTCAAGGTAAGCAAGTTTAAACTTGCCTTGTATTTTGGATGAAGAGGTATAATGTATGTTAAAGAAAACAACTAAGGCCGAACTATGTTGACAGTGGAGCTGGAGACGCTCAAGGCCGAGCTCGAAAGGGCTCGGAAGGAGGTGCGGCAGCAGGAGGCTGCTGTCGCCGCGTGTGGCACCCCGGCTCAGAGAGACCGGAACACCCCGTATTCCAGCCCAGAGATCAAGTCTTCTGGAATACGGCACTGCTTGGCATAGAACAAATCAGCTCTTTATTATGAATAAATGGGGTACAAGGGTTCAATATTACAAAGGCACGGCGACACTTCGCCTGCTAAGGTGGTTCTATGCTAGTAGCGGAACATCTCGAAGCGGAATAAACTCTAGCAGTGGAACAATGACGACGGTGATGAACTCCACTCCGCAGGGACTCTGGCTGGGACGTATCCTAGAGTGCAACCTCGGGATCCTCGACAAACAAGCAATCACGGCCGGGCCTGCAATCTGGCATGACACGCCAGGTGAGTACTTTGAATGTACTCGCAAGCTCACAGCAACCAAAGGAATCAAGACATACAACAGCATGGCATTTACAGGTTAATTATCAATGATGAATACGATACTACTAGAACAACATGAGCATGGCAACAACATGAACATGGCAACAACATGAACATGACAACAACATGAGCATGGCATGTACATATAATTCATGGGATGATACTAGCACTATCATGCAAGGGGTCGACGTTTAAGGTCTCATGGACCAACTTACTCTGCTCGGAGGTTATCTCGTAACCACCAACTTACCATCGTGATCATCACACGATCACCTCAGGATCAACCAAGCTCGGTATCAACTATACCATCGTGATCAGTACATGACCACACGGAGCTTGATCTCTACCTGTGATCATCGCATGACCACATAAAGATCAACCAACTTCTTTTCTCATCGAACCGGGGTTGTTATTATTCAGATTATTATTTCTGTTGACCCATAGTGTGACCTACTACGAACTATGTCCATGACCGAGGACGCGGCTATCGATAGATTATACACTCTGCAGAGGTTAGTACACTGTACCCACACCACGGAACTCATGGCCTCGTGCTCCCATTCGGGTGGACCAACGACGTTCCGACAAAACCAATCTATTGCATGACACTCTCCCGGCCACTCCCGACAAACTCCCCTTTGGGCTATGTCTTGGGTTGCCTCTGATGTCAACTCATGACATCCGCCACCTTTGTGGCTGCCACCGTCGTGGCCAAAACAAACTCGTCCCAAACGGGGACACCCGGGTACAACACAACTTGGGCACTCAAGGCTTATGGCCGCCTACCTGATCAGGGTAGCGCGCGCACATAACCTTCCCTCATTGGAGGCACCGGTGAGAGGCATGACAATAGACCGCATTAGGGCCTCCCCATCCAGGCAAGTGTGGTTGCACTGGTGAGCTCGATTTGGTGGCACCATGACTCAGCCAACAGATTTGTTCAAGTTCGATTAATGTCAGGTTCAACTTGAATGATGATGAGCTGAGTCATGACAGTAACATGATGAAATAATAATGCATATGAGCATGATAACAGTGCAACCATGGATGGGCAACATAACCATATGACAACAATAAATCATTTATTCTACGGGATGCAAATGAACATGGCATAACGGTGATCATGAATATCACGAGTAGTTTCATATCAGACTGTAACAATTCATATGAGCATAACCTTATCACTAGCATCGGAAATAATTACAAGAATAAAACATGATAAGAATATCCTTAGCAATTAATCATATCACTTACTAGATGAAAAAGAACATGGCATAAGTATAGACATGGATTCACAAGCATATTCGAAGCATTCACAAAATAATTAAATGAGCAAACAAATATTAAATATTCAAGTGGAAAACCATGGCTATTGCAATTCCATCATGCAAGTGGCTGTTGTGGCTTGCCTGGGGATGGAGGATACACCGGGGAGAAGTGCGGAGACACTCGCGGAAAAATCGCCGGAAAAGTTTCCCTCTCGGAGGGGGCTGAATAAGGGCAGGGGCAAAATGGTCATTTTTACAGTGTGACAACCTCATGAAAATGATACCATCGGAACGGGCTCGACGAACTGAGAACGTGGGCTTTGGAATCACCTGAATCGGAGTTACGGTTGCCGAGATACGGCCGTTCGTTCGTTAGGCAGAAAAAGAATAAAAATCTGTTCTTTTCTGGCCTTAACGGACGAACGTCCGCTAAATAACTGTTTCGGCCGGCTGGTTTAAACAGAAAACGCACTTCTGGGAAATATGCTTTCTGTATACTGAAAGCGCATTTCTGGCTGCAGCAGCAGCAAAATACGCTTTCCCAAAAGAGAAAACGGCTTACAGAGAGTGCGCTTCCACTTATAAACCATGCGGGCCCGGAGTCAATGCGGCTGTGCCGCTTACAAGTGGGGCCGAGGGGAGGCAGGGTCCACCGGGCTGGGTCAACTCCTTCCTCCTCGCGCGCGCCCGACGACCAGAGGAGACCGCGTGCTTCGGCGACGAGCCCCAGCGTTACAGGGCGTCTCCGGCGATGCTCCGGCCACCGGCGAGCTCGGCACGCCACGGTGCATCCACGTAGGTAGGAGACAGAGCTCGGGGAGGGCAGGAGCGCGTGCTCCCTCAGCCACGGCGGACGGCGGCTACGGCCGGAGTTCGGGTAGCTCGGGACAGTCGCGGAGAAGCGGCTGGATGGAGTAGAGAAGCTCCTAGGTGGTGGTGGGGTCCTCTGATGGAGAAAGGAGGAGGGGAGGAGGCCAGCACTGGGCGAATTTGAGAGGGGGAAAGCAGCGGCCCTGGCGGCCATTGGAGGGCAGAGAAGCTCTTCGAGCTCCGTTGGGTGGTCGGGGTGGGTGCTGGGAGAGAGGGAGAGAGGTTGGTGAAGAGAGGAGGGCTCGGGCACGCCCTATATAGCCGGGCCAGAGGTCATGCCGTCCCCGGGTGTTGCACGGCCGAGTGCGCCGTGCTCTGACGATGGGCGGTGCACGCGCGGGCAGAGGGGTGGCTGCTAGCAGGGCGGCGCGGCGTTGCCGACCTGACGAGGCTCAGAGCGAAGCGACAGCTCGAGGAGAGGAGACAGAGGCAAAACGACGATGGCCGCAGGTGCACAGTGCACGCATGCCCGTCGATTTGGCTCGGTCCGGCGAGCTATTAGCGAGGGAGGGCAAACCAGAGAGTCGAGGGCGAGCTGGGGAAGGACTGCGGCAAGGCAAGCTGGCGCACGGAGGAGGTTTGGGCGGCGGCAGAGCGGGTCCTGGCGCCAGAGCACGCTTTTGGCCTGCAGAGCACACGCTCTGCGCCTGGTCACCGTGTGCAATGGCAATAGGAGGGCTCCAGAGCCTGGCTAATGGTGTCTAGCGCGTTGTCCTTCCTAGATGGGCCCTACCAGAAGTAATAGCTCGACTAAAGGCACTTTGTGTTGATGGGACACTTCGATGAAAGTTTGTTGTATCAATCTTAGGCACGAAATAGTGATCAACTGAGATGAGATAAGAGCTAACCATGATGTCTCTGGGGTTTAGGCTAGGAAGGACTACCATCCTGTGGATTTTGAGGTCATTTGGGCAAGGTTTGAGTGCAGTTGCTTTACAACTGCAAAAATTAACCAGAATCTAGATCAGGAAGTAGCACTCACATGAATACTTGGCTTGGGCTGAAAATTGGTTCAGGATGATTATTTGATCATATGAAAGTTTCATACCATTTGGATAAGTAAAAAGGGTACTTCCTTCACAATGCTCCTCACTGGACAGAAACTTGGGGGAATTTTGTGAAGAAATTGGCTTGGCAAAATAATGTGAGTTTTGGCATGCTCACATTATTTAGAGATATTTAGGTCCTGGATTAATTTCATAATTTTTGAAGCAATATAAAATATAGTTGCTTCATAAACTGAAATTGTGATCAGAAACCAAGATTTGAAGGGGTGCTCACATAGATCATTGGATGGGACTGAAATTTGGTGGAGAGTCATGATTTGATCATATAGATGATCTCCCAAAATTTCAACTCGTTTGGATAATCCTAGCTAGTACTTCCTTCACAAAGCTTCTCTCTGGACAGAAACTTTGGAAATTTGCTGAGGGAGATTTACTAGGCAAATGAAGCTGAATTTTGGCATGTGGCAATAATTTGGATATGAGAGAGTGCCCAAAAATTTTGAGGGCAATCAAGAAAATATAAATAGCACTTCCTTCACAAAGTGCCCTGCTGGACAGAATAGGAAATGAATATTCCTGAATTATTTTTAACTAGGCAAGGATGGGTTTTGACATATTGGTGGGAGATATGATCCAAAGAATTTATGAGAATTTTGTGGCAATTTTTGGAAAGACAGAAATATAGGTTGCTTCACAACCTAGGGCAAACAGGGTTATTCCTTTAATAGAAAAAGGAATATTCCCAATAAATAAATATTGGAGTTGGGCTAAGATGGAAATGACATGGCCTTGGGATAGATTTGAGAATGACAAGCCACTAGGAAGTGGCAAGAGAGAAGATTTTCCCAGGTTTCAAGACCACATAGCCACGGAAAAAGGAACTCCAAATAAAAATTTGAAGAAATTCAAAAGAAAAAGAAAGGGCCAAAAATCGGGGTGTTACACCGCGGCCGAGAAGGCTCGGGCCGTCGAGAAGGCAGCTGAGGAGAAGCACCAGGCACGGGTGCTAGAGGTCGAGGAGACCCTGAAGGGCTTGTTCGAAGCACGTAACAAACTTCAAGAGGAGGGGCAACGAATGAAGGAGGAGCTCGAGAAGCTTCAGCGTGCCCATTCCGATCTCAAGACCTCGGCCCGAGCTGACCGCGAGGTGCTCCAGCAAGTGGAACAAATCGCCTCGGGTAAGATATTTTTGCTGCAATGTTCGTTTGGCAGCAAAGGGTGTGTCGAGCTCACCCAGTTATGGCGTTCCGCAGAGGTCTTTGAGGATCTCCCGCAGAGCGCGGTGGATGCGGTGGCATACTTCGGCCAGCTGGCGGGCCATGAGGCGGAGAAGGCCTTCTGGGGGCAGTTTCCCTGGTCGCCGTCAGCGCAGCTGCTGAATCATCGAGTGAAGCAGCTGGTGGAACTCTTTCACATGACGAGACTGGCGCTCCAGGACCTCTGCGTCGCTCTGTGGCCTGCCGAAGCCATGCCGAAGAGCCTCTTCGGCCTTTCGGCCTATCTTCGAGATGTCGTGCCCTGCGTGGATCGCTGGAAAAGGTCCGCGTGCTTCGAAGGGGCGCGGAGGGCGTATGCTTGCGTGAAGACTCACTTCCGCAAGGTTGATGTGGAGACATGTGCCGCGGGCCCTCCTGCCGACAAGCCGCGGACCGCCGAGGTGGAGGCGGGAGCTTGGACCACAGAGGCCCTGTGTCCCAAAGACACTCTGTATTTCTAGATGATACTTCGGAATGCAGGAGTGTACGATGTAAAAACTTTATCTTTTGTTAAATGAAAATGGCTTGAAATTCCATGTTTGTTATGCATTTATTCCCCTGATATGACTGTTTAAAATGAGAGTGGCCAGTCGTCGGCTTCAGCCCCAGTGTAGGTCATACAAAGGGTGTTCCTTAAGGCATCCTAGACCCTTAGCCGACGTCTCGGTACCCGGAGGCGGTCGATAACTTATAGGAACTAGGCAATCACACTATAGTGGCTTGATATCTTTCACTTAGTCATAGGAGTTTGACTGTGGGGGCTGATGACCAGCCCCTGGTGTGGGAAGTGTTCGGCCAAGTTGGCCGAGGTCTAGGCCATAGCACACTTCGGCTAGAAATAAAAGCCCTTCATTTAACACGGGTGATCTCTATCGTCACATCGCTTGACGCGGTCTCCGGATGGCAGACCAGTTTACGCTTACCTAGATAGTCAGTTTTCGGCTTTCTCCACTGAGGCACCATGCCAATTGACCTAGTGGCGCAATTGTAGTGGTTGTCCCATTACACCCTTAGCCGAATTCTTTGAAAACGTAAGGGGTACACATAGGAGCCGGGCAACCCAACTATTGACCAAAATCTAGGCTCGAAACTGATGCATATAAGGCCAGAATCTGAGACGCCGAATACATCGGAATTTGTTATACAATTGCATCTTTTTAGAGAACTTCCTCGTCCCAGAGCTACACTGATAAAGAAATGCAATAGAGACCTTGAAAGGGCATAGTTTCTTTATTTCATAATATCAATCGTGTACATGCCCGGCTGAGACAAGAGTAATTGAAAGAGTACAATGTAAATGGTAAAGAAGGAAAAGGAAGAAACAGGTCGAATAATTGCTAACGGATTTTAAAGGATCCGGGCTGTGACCTGCTGCACGTCTGCATTTCCGAACTGTTGACCAGATCTTCACCATTGATGGTGAGGAATTTGCGAGGGTCGATGCCCTTCCGGCCCTTTAGACACTTTAAGTGTTTGATTGGCCGAGTTCCTTGAAGGGAGATGTTGCCGAAGTCACTCTGTGGTTAAAACCACGTAGTCATGTTTGGCTGTTTCTTTTACAGATACTTGCCTGTGCAGGGGCTCTAAGCCTCGTCTTCATGTGGTTAATCCGCACCTGACGTTTGGGTAATTGTTCTGGCTCCTCGACGTCCCAGGGAATCTTGAGTGCGAAATTATGCACTCTAGGGACGTAGTGCCCACTCCAGAGAGGGCACACGAGGAGCCCGCATCCCTATTTTGGGTGCGGGGGTACCTGGCCGAGGTCGATTCGTGCAGCCCGGGCGCGCTTCAAAGAGCGGGCGGCGCGTTTATCGCTGCGGGCTGCCTCCTCGGACGCTTGAACCTCGACTGAGAGCCACGGTCTATTCCTCTGTCCGGAGTTAACGTTCTGTGTTACCATTGACTGTGATGACGCCATTGGGTCCTGGCATTTTGAGCTTGAGGTAGGCATAATGCGGGACTGCGTTGAAGCGTGCAAAGGCTGTGCGCCCTAAGAGCGCATGGTATCCACTCCGAAAGGGTACGATATCAAAGATTAACTCCTCGCTTCTGAAGTTCTCGGGTGAACCGAAGACTACCTCTAGGGTGATTGTTCCGGTACAACAGGCTTTGACGCCTGGAATGACAACTTTAAAGGTGGTAGAGCTTGGCTTAATCCGAGATGAGTCGATGCCCATCTTCCAAACTGTGTCCTCGTAGATGAGGTTAAGGCTGCTTCCCCCGTCCATTAGGACGCGTGTTAAATGATAACCATCAACAATAGGGTCCAGGACAAGCGCCGCCGATCCGCCGTGCCTGATGCTGGTCGGATGATCGTGCTTGTCGAAAGTGATCGGGTAGGCCGACCATAGGTTATACTTCAGGGCGACTGGCTCTAGCGCATATACGTCCCGAAGTACGTGCTTCCTCTCCCTTTTAGGGATGTGGGTGACATAGATCATGTTGACCTCTGTTACCTCGTTAGGAAATTTCTTTTGGCCTCCAGTATTGGGCTGCCGAGGTTCATCCTCGTCATCGCTACGGTGTTGGGTTTTACTCTGACCCTCTGCCGCTATCTTGCCGGCTTGTATAAAGACCCAGCAATTCCTATTACTGTGGGTTGTTGGTTTTTCCTGAGTACCGTGAAACCCACATGGGCGGTTGAAAGCACATTTGCTCCCTTGGTGGTTTTGGTAATTCATAACAACATATATCTCATTGAACTAATATCCATTCAAGATTAAGATTTCAGGGTGTTCAATGATTGGCATGGCATGGACTAGAGATGTGGACCCCTCAAAATGCTAAGGACAAGAATTGGCAAAGGATCAAGACTCTACATTTTTGGTTTAGTGATCCAAGATCACATTGAGTCCATAGGAAAGCCAATACTATTAAAAGGGGATGAGGTGTTGCTTAATGGTCTTTTTGCTCAAGTGCTTAGTGACAGTATTCCTAAACCCTCAACCACTATCTCTACCCAAATATGTCCTAAACCTAAAGTCCAACTCGGCCCTACCGAAATTTCCAATCCGGCCCCACCGAGTTCATCCAAGACTTAGCCACTGCCAAACCCTAACAAATCGGATCCACCGAAATGGATCTCGGTCCCACCGAGATGGCCTTGCCAACTCTCTGTAATCGGTTGCATTAACTTCGGTCTCACCGAGTTTGCAAATCGGTCTCACCGAGATGGCTTGCCAACTCTCTGTTGCCTTATTGCTTCACTTCGGTCCTACCGAGTTGATGCAATCGGTGCCACCGAGATGAGGATTGCCCTAGCCATTGCACTTCGGTCCATCCGAGTTGTTCGTATCGGTCCCACCGAGATTCCTAAAGTTCATATCTTTTACACAGTTCGGTGCTACCGAGATGATCGTTTCGGTGCCACCGAGTTGGGTCAAAAGTGTGTAACGGTTGGATTTTGTGTGGAGGCTATATATACCCCTCCACCCCATCCTTCTCAGTAAGGAGAGCCATCAGAACGTGCCTACACTTCCACCATACATTTTCTGAGAGAGAACCACCTACTCATGTGTTGAGATCAAGATATTCCATTCCTACCATTTGAACCTTGATCTCAGGCCTTTCCCAAGTTGCTTTCCACTCAAATCCTTCTTCCACCATAGCCAAATCTGTGAGGAGTGATTGAGTGCTGGGAAGACTATCATTTGAAGCACAAGAGCAAGGAGTTCATCAACAACACACCGTCTATTACCTTTTGGAGAGTGGTGTCTCCTAGATTGGTTAGGTGTCACTTGGGAGCCTCCAACCAGATGTGGAGTTGAACCAAGGAGTTTGTAAGGGCAAGGAGATCGCCTACTTCGTGAAGATCTACCCCGAGTGAGGCTAGTCCTTCGTGGACGTAAGCCATGGTGGAATAGGCAAGGTTGCTTCTTCGTGGACCCTTCGTGGGTGGAGCCCTCCATGGACTCACGCAGCCGTTACCCTTCGTGGGTTGAAGCCTCCATCAACGTGGACGTACGATAGCACCACCTATCGGAACCACGCCAAAAACCGCCGTGTCTTCATTGCGTTTGAAATCTCCTATCCCCTCTCTACATACATATGCAATTGCTTTCTTTCCGCTGCTATACTCTTAGAATTGCATGTGTAGGGTGATGCTTGATATGTACTATTGCTAAAACCTGCCTACAACTAAAATCTGGGAAAAGGTTAAGTTTTATTTGGTCAAGTAGTCTAATCACCCCCCCTCTAGACATACTTTCGATCCTACAATTGGTATCAGAGCTTTGGTCTCCGTAAGCCTTGATTCACAAAGCTTTGGTGATCATAGCCTTGGTTTCACAACCTAGGAGAGTATGGCGTCTAGTGAGGGTAACTATCACCATAGAGGTCCATATTTTGATGGTACAAACTTTGCTAGTTGGAAACATAAGATGAAAATGCATATTCTTGGTCATAACCCTGCCGTTTGGGCTGTTGTTCGTGTTGGCTTGCAAGGTGACTTCTTTGAGGATGGCAAAGAACCGGATCATGAGGCAACCCCAGAAGAATTGAAGATGTTGCAATACAATGCTCAAGCTTGTGACATTCTATTCAACGGTCTATGTCCCGAAGAATTCAACAAAATCAGCCGCCTCGAGAATGCAAAGGAAATTTGGGATACTTTGGTTGATATGCATGAGGGTACCGAGTCCGTCAAGGAATCTAAGTTGGATGTGCTCCAAAGTCAACTTGATAAGTTCAAGATGAAGGATGGTGAAGGAGTTGCAGATATGTACTCTAGGCTTGCTCTCATCACAAATGAGATTGCCGGCTTAGGAAGTGAAGAGATGACCAACAAATTCATCATTAAGAAGATACTTAGAGCTATGATACCGTCTGCACATTGATCCAAATGATGCCAAATTACAAAGATCTCAAGCCCACGGAAGTCATTGGAAGGATTGTCGCTCATGAAATGTCACTCAAGGACAAAGAGGAGCTGCACAACAAGTCAAGTGGTGCTTACAAAGCCTCAACCGATGCTCCAACAACTTCAAGTGACCAGCTAGTATCCAATGAAGAGATAAGCCTAATGGTGAAAAGGTTCAACAAGTTCTACAAGAACAAAGGAAAAGAAAGAAGCTCTAGCTCAAGACACTATGAGAGAAGATCATCAAGTCGTGACCGTAATTGCTACAATTGTGGGAAGCCCGGACACTACTCTAATGAGTGTACGGCTCCCTACAAGAAAAGAGACGAATCACCAAGAGGAAGACATAGAAGAGATGAATCACCTCGTAAAGAGAGAAGGAGTAGAGATGATTATTATGAACGAAGACACTCTCGAAGAAGCCAGGATTCGAAGAGGAAGGACAAGTCATCAAGGAGCTACACAAGAAGAAGACATCAAGCTCATGTTGGTGAATGGGTTTCCGGCTCCGACTCCGACAACCACTCCGAGAGAAGTTATCACTCCAACTCCGACTATAGCCAAGATGAAGGTGTTGCAGGACTTGCACTTGTGTCATCCAACTCGTACGATCTATTTGACTCACCAAATGAAGGAATTGGAAGATGCTTCATGGCAAAAGGCCCTAAGGTATCACACCCCGAGTATCTTGATTTTAATAGTGATGAAGATGATTTGCTTGGTGATGATGATTTACTTATTGATAGAGCTAGTGATGTGAGCTATAATGAAAATGCTAGTAATCATGATAGTCAAGAGGAAACGAGTGACAATGCTACGAAGGAGATTGAGCGTCTAACTAAAGAACTAAATGCTCTTAAGTTAGCTCATGAAACAACTCAAGAGGATCATAGAGAACTTCTAAGAACTCATGAGAAGCTACGCTTCAAGAAGCTAAATTTAGAGCAAGAGCATGAGTTTCTTAAAGCTATCAATGATGATCTTCGAAAGAAGAGTTCTTCATATCTTGCCAAGCGTTTACTCTTGTCTACCTTTATGCCACAAGTTAAACCTAAGCAAACTAGCAACAAGGGTAAAAATGGTTCTACCTCTAGTAGTAACAATAACAATGCTAAATCCAATATTGTTGCTTCTAGTAGTTCTATTGATTCCACTAACGATTCTCTTAGCCAAGTTACACTTGAGCAAGAAAATATGCTATTGAAAGGAATTATAAAAAAAGGTGTCTACAAAAGCCTTGCCGGGAGTAAACACCGGGAGTAAACAATTTGAGGAAATTGTACGCAAGCAAGGAAGGCATCGGAAGAACCAAGGTGTTGGTTTTGAACGAAAGTTCAATGCCGATGGAGTTGAGTGGGAAGAAGGTCAATACCCCAAGATGAAGTTTGTTCCTTACAAGAGAAGTATGATCCTACTTCCTTCAAGGGAACACACGCTCAAGAAGACCTTCCACCACAAGACCACAAGCTAAAAGGCAAGGACAAGCTTCAAGAAGAGATTGATTCATTTGAAGAAGCTCCTCAAGCCATGGTCAAGTGGGTTCCCAAGACTTCATCAAGTTCTACTTCATCAAGTGCTACTACAACTCCAAGGATTCCCATCAAGTTGATGTGGGTCCAAAAGAAGAAGAACTAGAGAGTTCTTGAGGGTGACTCCGCCAACAAACTTCACTCATATTCTTCATGGCAAGGACTTGTGCAACCAACTTTCACATTTTGCACTAGTTCATGGAGTCACAAACCCTCTTATTGGTAAGGCAAGGGACAAGGTAATCAATGCATTCATGGACATCATCATATGTGTATTTCACTCTATGTCTATGGATATCCTTATATGTTCCTTGTGTGGGACTAACCCATGTAGGTATTGAAAGCACAAAACTCCAAAGGATTACTCCCAACTCTTGATGGTCTACATCAACATTGAGCATCCACATCTTCAGCATCTACATGAAGTCATCATCGACAAAACCCAAGGTTAGTTCAACCCTCTTAGGGGGGATATCACATCTAGGGGGAGCTTTGCTCTAAACAATTGAGCTAAAGCAACTCTAATGGTGTGAACACATTAATGCTTTATGTAAAAGTGGTAACCCCACTTGTGCTTAAATGATGAGTATGACCTATGATCAAATGTTCTCATTTGGCTCCTAAGTCAATATACTCATATATAGATGACCTAGTCATCGCCATTGCTTGATAGATGCTAGAATTGGTTGTGCATGTTTGACACATATTTCATTTGCAATCTTATTGTATGAGCATGTTGGTTTGCATGATTTCATCATTCGAGGACATCCATTTGTTGTTTTGATTGTCTTGGTTTTTCTGGCCAAGTGGATGTACAAGAATGCCTAAGAACCTTCTCTAGCTATCTATGCTTTCTTGTCTCAAATTCTATTCTTGCTGCATCACAAAAATTGAACAAGTCATTTTCGGACCCTCCGGGTGAGGAGCACTCGGAGCCACCGATCTGAAAGGGCTGAACCTCCAAAACCTTCTAAATGATTTTGGCCGAACCAATTCACTCAAACTCGGTCCAACCGAAATCACTTAGATTGATCTGGTTTTCCATCTCGGTGCTACCGAATTGAACCATCTCGGAGCCACCGATGTGCTATACTGCGTGCAGTTACACATATCGGTGCCACCGAGTTGTTCAACTCAGCGCCACCGACAGTGCACGGGTATATATATCGCGCGGACCGAACGGTTGAAATTTCTCGACCTCTCTCGTTCCCGCTCCCCGTCGCTACCATCGCCCTTCGTCTTCGGACTTCGCCGTCGTCTCCAGCAAGCTCTCGCCGCCGGATTCCATCGCCGTCAACGGGAATCTCCTCCGTCGTTGCCGCCGTAGAGAATCTCAACCAAGTTAGGGTGAGATTCGATTCATTTCATGCTTCCAACTTCTGATTCAATGCGCGTTAGGAATGCCATGATTCTTGCCACGATTGCAATGCTAAATCCACCAGATTAGTTCGTTTGAACGAGATTCGAGCAAAAAATTTAGGGTTAGGTTTCCGCCGAATGCATCTCGGATCGACCGAATAGGGATTTTTGGTCTCACCGATTTGGCCCTGGCCATAGCACAAGTATGACTCGGTGCCACCGAGTTGTGCGAATCGGTACGACCGAAAGTAATGTCTCAGTGAAACCCTAGCATCTCGGAGCCACCGAAACCCGTCTCGGTCAGACCAAAATGGCATGCCATGTCTCTGTAGCGTGCTTAGGTGTCACCGAGATTACCAACTCGGTCCATCCGAACTGCATTCTGTGAAAACCTAGAACTAAAGTTTGAACTCACTTTTATGAAAAACAATCTGCTTTTTGTGATGACTCATCTACTCTACCCATACCCATCTATTCACAGGGTCAGCAGAAGCTCCCAATGCTGCAATTGTAAATCTCAGAACACCGAAAGATCAAATGCAGTATCTGCTTGAAGCCACTCTGAGGATTGAGCGAAGTCTGGCCAACCTCACCCCGACCCAGGCTAGCTTTGAGCGGATCATCGAAACCAAATTTCAAAATTTGGATGTCAAGGTGACAGAGATACAGACAACAGTGGAACAGCTGCAAGGAGACGTGGATGCTGTCAAACTTGCCAGATCTGACGACAGTGGAGATGATGAACAGGCCACAGAGAGATTCCAATCAGTGCCTAGAGCAGCCCGGTCAGCTGCAGTTCCAGATGTGGATCCATGGACCACAGTGTCTGCACCAGCCGCTACTGCTACAGTGCCACCGCGGGTTTCAACACCTCCAGTTCAGCAATCATCGGCAGAAGCATTCGCTGATGCTCTCCTCTCCACACCATCTACGCACACCGGAGCCGCCAGCAGAAGATCCCCTTCAGGAGCTTCGGAGGACCGTGCTTAGAGAGCCATATTAGTGCTATACTTATTTGAACTTTTTGGTACTTGTTGCCAAAGGGGGAGAATTTTATAGATCATAGGCTTCGAGAGAGAGAGAGAGTTCTCGTTTTTGTTTTGCTTCGTTTTCTTTTGCTACAATTTATTTGGTGCTACTTTGTGTTATGTGTGTGCTTGCTACAATGTGATATTCTGTCTTTTATACTTGTGAGATATGATGTCAATTGATCATATTATGCTTATTGTGATGATTAATGTTTATCCCTATCATTATCTTGTATGATCAATTGCTTATGTTGGTGATGCGTGCTTTATATTTCGATCATATCATTTTGCGCGCTCCACCAAGATGTATGTGACATGGAAGAGTAACCCATGAGCCTAATAGATTGTGCATTTGCATTCAAACGCAAATTTTTAATAATGCACAAATTTAGGGGGAGCTCTCGCTTATCACATACTTCTCAAAGCGATGATGTAATTCATTTACTTAATCATTTGTCGAAGCTTTGATCTATATGTTGTCATCAATTACCAAAAAGGGGGAGATTGAAAGCACATTTGCTCCCTTGGTGGTTTTGGTAATTCATACCAACATATATCTCATTGAACTAATATCCATTCAAGATTAAGATTTCAGGATGTTCAATGATTGGCATGGCATGGACTAGAGATGTGGACCCCTCAAAATGCTAAGGACAAGAATTGGCAAAGGATCAAGACTCTACATTTTTGGTTTAGTGATCCAAGATCACATTGAGTCCATAGGAAAGCCAATACTATTAAAAGGGGATGAGGTGTTGCTTAATGGTCTTTTTGCTCAAGTGCTTAGTGACAGTATTCCTAAACCCTCAACCACTATCTCTACCCAAATATGTCCTAAACCTAAAGTCCAACTCGGAACCACCGAAATTTCCAATCCGGCCCCACCGAGTTCATCCAAGACTTAGCCACTGCCAAACCCTAACAAATCGGATCCACCGAAATGGATCTCGGTCCCACCGAGATGGCCTTGCCAACTCTCTGTAATCGGTTGCATTAACTTCGGTCTCACCGAGTTTGCAAATCGGTCTCACCGAGATGGCTTGCCAACTCTCTGTTGCCTTATTGCTTCACTTCGGTCCTACCGAGTTGATGCAATCGGTGCCACCGAGATGAGGATTGCCCTAGCCATTGAACTTCGGTCCATCCGAGTTGTTCGTATCGGTCCCACCAAGATTCCTAAAGTTCATATCTTTTACACAGTTCGGTGCTACCGAGATGATCGTTTCGGAGCCACGGAGTTGGGTCAAAAGTGTGTAACGGTTGGATTTTGTGTGGAGGCTATATATACCCCTCCACCCCATCCTTCTTAGTAAGGAGAGCCATCAGAACGTGCCTACACTTCCACCATACATTTTCTGAGACAGAACCACCTACTCATGTGTTGAGATCAAGATATTCCATTCCTACCATTTGAACCTTGATCTCTAGCCTTTCCCAAGTTGTTTTCCACTCAAATCCTTCTTCCACCATAGCCAAATCTGTGAGGAGTGATTGAGTGCTGGGAAGACTATCATTTGAAGCACAAGAGCAAGGAGTTCATCAACAACACACCGTCTATTACCTTTTGGAGAGTGGTGTCTCCTAGATTGGTTAGGTGTCACTTGGGAGCCTCCAACCAGATGTGGAGTTGAACCAAGGAGTTTGTAAGGGCAAGGAGATCGCCTACTTCATGAAGATCTACCCCGAGTGAGGCTAGTCCTTCGTGGACGCAAGCCATGGTGGAATAGGCAAGGTTGCTTCTTCGTGGACCCTTCGTGGGTGTAGCCCTCCGTGGACTCGTGCAGCCGTTACCCTTCGTGGGTTGAAGCCTCCATCAACGTGGACGTACGATAGCACCACCTATCGGAACCACACCAAAAACCGCCGTGTCTTCATTGCGTTTGAAATCTCCTATCCCCTCTCTACATACATATGCAATTGCTTTCTTTCCGCTGCTATACTCTTAGAATTGCATGTGTAGGGTGATGCTTGATATGTACTATTGCTAAAACCTGCCTACAACTAAAATCTGGGAAAAGGTTAAGTTTTATTTGGTCAAGTAGTCTAATCACCCCCCTCTAGACATACTTTCGATCATACAGCGGTCCATGAGCCTATCAAGCTGGCTAGGTCTGTCTTTGTTCCCTTTAAAGGGTTTTCTTTTCTGCCCGGATTTAGGTCCGGTGAATCCTGCGTTAACCGCAGCGTCTTCAGTGTCGCTTCCGCCATTTTTATACCTGTGCTTATTTTTGTTGCGCTTTGGTTTTCCATTGGTGTGGCGAGTTTCCGAGGTGCCTGCCTCACCATTATGAGTACTTCGGGCGAGCCAGCTATCTTCTCCCACACAAAAGTGGGTCATTAGTGAGGTCAGGGCAGCCATAGTTCTCGGCTTATCCTGGCCGAGTTGTCGAGCCAACCATTCATCTTGAATATTGTTTTTAAATGCGGCGATGGCCTTGGCTTAGGAGCAGTCTATCATCTGGTTCTTCTTGGTGAGGAACCTGTTCCAGAATTTCTGAGCTGATTCGCCTGGCTGCTGGGTGACATGGCTGAGGTCATCAGCATCCGGAGGTCGGACATATGTGCCCTGGAAGTTTGTTCAAAAAGCGTCTTCTAGGGCCTCCCAGCTGCCAATAGAGTGAGGAGGGAGGCTGTTAAGCCAGTGCCTCGCCGGCCCCTTTAGCTTGAGCGGCAGATATTTAATGGCATGGAGATCATCTCCATTAGCCATGTGTATATGCAGGAGGAAATCTTCGATCCAAACTGCAAGCACATTTGCTCCCTTGGTGGTTTTGGTAATTCATAACAACACATATCTCATTGAACTAATGTCCATTCAAGTTAAAGATTTCAGGATGTTCAATGATTGGCATGGCATGGACTAGAGATGTGGACCCCTCAAAATGCTAAGGACAAGGATTGGCAAAAGCTCAAGACTCTACATTTTTTGTTTAGTGATCCAAGATCACATTGAGTCCATAGTAAAGTCAATACTATTAAAAGGGGATGAGGTGTTGCTTAATGATCTTTTTGCTCAAGTACTTAGTGACAGTACTCCTAAACCCTCAACCACTCTCTCTACCTAAAATATGTCCAAAACCTACATTCCAACTCGGCCCCACCAAAATTCTCTATCCGGCCCCACCTAGTTCATCCAAGACTTAGCCACTGCCAAAACCCTAACAAATCGGATCCACTGAAATGGATCTCGGTCCCACCGAGATGGCCTTGCCAACTCTCTGTAATCGTTTGCACTTACTTCGGTCTCACCGAGTTTTGCAAATCGGTCTCACCGAGATGGCTTGCCAACTCTCTGTTGCCTTATTCCTTCACTTCGGTCCAACCGAGTTGATGCAATCGGTGCCACCGAGATGAGGATTGCCCTAGCCATTGCACTTCGGTCCATCTGAGTTGTTCGTATTGGTCCCACCGAGATTCCTAAAGTTCATATCTTTTACACAGTTCGGTGCTACCGAGATGATCGTTTCGGTGCCACCGAGTTGAGTCAAAAGTGTGTAACGGTTGGATTTTGTGTGGAGGCTATATATACCCCTCCACCACCTCCTTCTCAGATAGGAGAGCCATCAGAACGTGCCTACACTTCCACCATACATTTTCTGAGAGAGAACCACCTACTCATGTGTTGAGATCAAGATATTCCATTCCTACCATTTGAACCTTGATCTCTAGCCTATCCCAAGTTGCTTTCCACTCAAATCCTTCTTCCACCATAGCCAAATCTGTGAGGAGTTGTTTGAGTGCTAGGAAGACTATCATTTGAAGCACAAGAGCAAGGAGTTCATCAACAACACATCGTCTATTACCTTTTGGAGAGTGGTGTCTCCTAGATTGGTTAGGTGTCACTTGGGAGCCTCCAACATGATGTGGAGTTGAACCAAGGAGTTTGTAAGGGCAAGGAGATCGCCTACTTCGTGAAGATCTACCCCGGGTGAGGCTAGTCCTTCGTGGACGTAAGCCATGGTGGAATAGACAAGGTTGCTTCTTCGTGGACCCTTCGTGGGTGGAGCCCTCCATGGACTCGCGCAGCCATTACCCTTCGTGGGTTGAAGTATCCATCAACGTGGACGTACGATAGCACCACCTATCAGAACCACGCCAAAAAACACCGTCTCTTCATTGCGTTTGAAATCTCCGATCCCCTCCTTTACTTACATATGCAATTATCTACTTTCCACTACTATACTCTTAGAATTGCATGTGTAGGGTGATGCTTGACATGTACTATTGCTAAAATCTGCCCACAATTAAAATTTGGGAAAAGGTTAGGTTTTATTTGGTCAAGTAGTCTAATCACCCCCCCTCTAGACATACTTTCGATCCTACGTGGGTATGATTTCGGCGCACTACGGCATCGGTTTTCTGTGTCTTGTTTGGCGGAGAGCACTTCGACCCACTTTTCATTTAGCGTGTCGGTATTGGCATGCAGCTGCTGCTGCTTGCGCTTTAAGCTCCGGGCCGTCACAACGAGGCGTCGCCGGAAGCGTTCTTGTTCAAAGGGGTCTTTGGGGATGATGTAGTCCTCGGATCCGAGGCTTTCGTCCTCCTCGGATTCCGGCATGTAGTTGTCGTCGGCCCCTTCGAAGAGGTCATCGGGATCAGAGTCCACAAGAGGTCGGTCTGGTGTGTCGTTCCTTACTGGGAAGGCTTGAATGTCCTCCTCATGGTTATCGGCGTCGCTGTCCTCCGCGACGCCGTTATTGGCTGTCGCGTCATTGCCACTGGGTTTCCCATTATTCCCCCTTCGGTGCCTTCGCCGGCGTCTTGGAGGGGATTTGGGGGTGTCCACCATGTAAACATCATAGGTGGATGTGGCGGTCCACCTGCCCGCGTTTACCGGGGGTAAGGTGTTCTCGATGGGGCCATCAGTGTCTTCCTCCATGTCTGAGGGTTCGCCGTAGTCCAACACGTCGGTTAAATCGTCGATCGTGGCGACTAGGTGGGTGGTGGGTGGGATGTAAATTTCCCTATCGTCGGCTTTAAGTCCGATCTGATTGTAAACCGAAGTCTTGCCGTCCGAGATGGACATGCTCCGGATGCGGTCGAGCATCTCATCAAGGTGAGATAACTCTTCGGGATTCATGGATGCGCCATAGGCAGGGCTGATACGAAGCACACCTGGCGTCTAACCAGATGCATCTTCGGAGTGACGGGAGTCTGAACGTGATTCCGGGTTCTGCACCGAAATCAATTCTGGCGCCGGCGCAATTTCGGGAGTGGGAGCCGGATCTATCTCCGGACTGGTGATCGGGGAGAGACTGGTCGGAGTGGCGGCGTCAGGGGTCTCAAGAGGCGCCATGACGGAGTTCGGTTCCGGAGTTGAGCCTCCAGAACCGGCCGAGCTCTCGATCCGGCCGGGAGTCCATCCCGATAAGATGAGTTCGCCACGGGAATCCGCAGTGTACTCAAGGCCACCGAAAGTCACGATCCGACCTGGGGCATAGTTCTCGATAGAGGTCAGGTGACCCGTCGAGTCGGTGCAAAATACCATGCTGCCAAAGACGAAAAGCTGGCCGACGGCATAAACGTCCCCGTGGCCGTTGGCGCAGTTGATCTGCAGGTGAGCCATCAATCCTTCTGGTGATCGCGCAGCGAAACTCTCAATGAAAGCACCAGTGTCAGTGTAAAAACCGGCAGACCTCGGGGTAGGGGGTCCCGAGCTGTGGATCTCGGATCGGTGGTAACAGAGACGAGGGAGACGATGTTTACCCAGGTTCGGGCCCTCTTGATGGAGGTAAAACCCTACGTCCTGCTTCTGTTTATATTGATGGAGATGTATCAAGTACAGAGTTGATCTACCTCGAGATCGTAATATGTGTCTAACTTCTAGGGCTAGGTGAGCAATATTGCGTTATCTCCCTCTACGGGCTAAACCCTATGGCTTATATACACGCCAGGGAGGGTACCTAGGGTTACAAGGTCGGTATCCAGGAGTAAGGCGGCTGGACAAATATTGAAGTGTACTACAAGTCTTCGGTAGAGACAGCCTCGATCACGTCTCCCGTGTGTGGCCTCCGGAGTCCATCTTGATCACGTGCGGGGGCATATCGGCCCAACCGAGGAGACGGGACGGCTAGGTTAGTACCCCCTAATCCAGGACACCGTCACTTAGGGAGAACACAATTTCTTGAAATTAAGTGAAGGGATCATCTTATAATGCTACCGTCGTTCTAAGCAAAATAAGATGCATAAAAAGATAAACATCACATGCAATCAATATGTGACATGATATGGCCATCATCATCTTGTGCTTTTGATCTCCATCTCTAAAGCACCGGCATGATCTCCATCATCACCGGCATGACACCATGATCTCCATCATCATGTCGTCACATGGTTGTCTCCCCAACTATTGCTTCTACAACTATTGCTAACGCACAGCGATAAAGTAAAGCAATTACATGGCGTTTAATGATTGACACGCAGGTCATACAATAAATTAAAGACAACCATATGGCTCCTGCCAGTTGCCATACTCATCGACATGCAAGTCGTGAACTTATTACAAAACATGATCATCTCATACATCAACATATATCACATCACGTTTTGGCCATACCACATCACAACATGCCCTGCAAAAACAAGTTAGACGTCCTCTACTTTGTTGTTGCAATTTTTACATGGCTGCTATGGGCAACTAGCAAGAACCATTCTTACCTATGCAAAGCCACAACGGTGATAATCAAGTTGCCTTTTAACCTTCTATAAGGACCGCCTTCGTCAAATTAGATTCAACTAAAGTAGGAGAGACAGACACCCGCTAGCCACCTTATGCAAAACAAGTTGCATGTTAGTCGGTGGAACCAGTCTCCTGTGTGAGGACATGTAAGGTTGGTCCGAGCCGCTTCATCCCACAATACCATCGAATCCAAATAAGACAAGAGAGGTAAGCAATTTGAGCATCAAAGCCCACAACTTTTGTGTTCTACTCGTGCATATACATCTACGCATAGACCTAGCTCATGATGCCACTGATGGGGAACGAAGCATGAAAATCAAAAAAATTCCTACGAACACCCAAGATCTATCTAGGAGAAGCATAGCAACGAGAGGGGAGAGTGTGTCTATGTACCCTCATAGACCGAAAGCGGAAGCGTATATAACGCGGTTGATGTAGTCGTACTCTTCGCGATCGGATCATAATCCAACGGATCTAGTGCCGAACGGACGGCACCTCCGAGTTTAGCACACGTGCGGCTCGATGACGTCTCCTCCTCCTTGATCCAGCAAGATAAGGTAGAGAAGTAGATGGGATCACAACCAGCATGACGGCGTGGTGGTGATGGTGGTGGTGGAGCACCGACAGCGCTTCGCTAAGCGTCGTCGGGACGAGGCGGTGGTGTAACGGGAGAGAGAGGGGCGCCCAGGGGCTGGTGTGTTCTTTGGGGCACCCCCTCTCCTCTATTTATATATGTGGAGGGGCTTGGAGTCCAGCCTTTCTCCTATTAGGGCTGGCGCCTGGAGGGAGAGGACTTGGACTCCAAGTCCAATCCTATTCCTACTAGGACTCTCCTTTTTTTTCCTTCCCTAGCCACATGGGCTTTTGAGGACTTGGTGCGCCTAGCCCAATAAGGCCAGGGCGCCTCCCCTCAGCCCATGCCAGCCCTTGGGACATGGTGGACCCACTTGTGGACTTTCGGACCCCTCCGGAATCCTCCAGAACCTTCTGGAAGCTTCCCAGTACAATACCGAAAAAACTGCACCTTTTTCCGGAACCCAAAATATGACTTCCCATATATAAATCTTTACCTCTCGACCATTCCGAGACTCCTCGTGATGTCCGGGATCTCATCCGGGACTCCGAACAACATTCAGTTACCAATCATCAAATATCCCAATACTACTCTAGCGTCAACGAACGTTAAGTGTGCGACCCTGCGGGTTCGGGAATCATGTAGTCATGACCGAGACACCTCTCTGGTCAATAACCAATAGCGGGACCTGGATGCCCATATTGATTCCTACATATTCCACAAAGATCTTTTATCGGTTGAACCACGATGTCAAGGATTCGGTTAATCCCGTATACAATTCCCTTTGTCCGGCGATATGTTACTTACCCGAGATTCGATCGTTGGTATCTCCATACCTAGTTCAATCTCGTTACCAGCAAGTCTCTTTACTCGTTCTGTAATACAAGATCCCGTGACTAACTCATTAGCCACATTGCTTGGAAGCTCTTTACGATGTTGTATTACCGAGAGGGCCCAGAGATATCTCTCCGTCATACAGAGTGACAAATCCCAGTCTCGATCCATGCCAACCCAATAGACACCTTCGGAGATACCTGTAGAGCATCTTTATGATCACCCAGTTACGAAGTGATGTTTGATAGCACACAAAGTATTCCTCTGGTATCCGGGAGTTGCATGATCTCATGGTCTTAGGAATAGATACTTGACATGAAGAAAGCTATAGCAATAAACTCAGTGATACGATCAAATGCTAAGCTTACGGTTGGGTCTTGTCCATCACATCATTCTCCTAATGATGTGATCCCGTTATCAAATGACAACTCATGTCTATGGTTAGGAAACCTTAACCATCTTTGATCAACGATCTAGTCTAGTAGAGGCTCACTAGGGACACGGTGTTGTCTATGTATTCACACATGTATTTAAGTTTCCGGTCAATACAATTCTAGCATGAATAATAGACCTTTATCATGAACAAGGAAATATGATAATAACCAATTTATTATTGCCTCTAGGGCATATTTCCAACAATTTACGCTTCCCATTATTCTCAGAAAAAGAGGCAATTTTAAGATCTAAAATATCCAATCGCTTATCGCATAAAGAAATCAAAGTGTCCGTGCGATTGAGATTTCCACTAATATTTTTAAGAGGCTCGTTAGACTTTTGCAACTCAACCAAATTTTTCTGCATATCACCCAATTTGTCTAATATTTGAGCCCCCTCTTGAGTAAAAGCAAAACCCTTTTGTGGCGGTGGAATCCCCAATATGCCTTCTATTATTTCATAGGCAGTATTAGCCTCACTCTCAATAAAAGTCCCCTTTGCGGCAAAATCCAAAATTTATCTATGATGCATGGTTAAACCTATATAGAAATTGTGAAGCAAAATTTTTAAATCCCCTTTTATAGAGCAAACACGGTAGGATTCCATTAACCTATACCAAGCATCTTTAAGATTTTCTCCTTGTTTCTGTTTGAAGTAAAGCACTTCAAAATCCGGTGACAAAGGAGGGATAGTTACGCTAGTCATGATGACAAGATGAGCAAATCAAAGAGGCAAACAAGAAAAAGGCAAACGGAAAATATTTTTGTATTTTTGTAAAAAATGTTTTAGAAGTGGGGGAGATGAAAACGAGAGGCAAATAAAGTAAATGCATGGAGATGAGAGTTTATGCAAAGGTACTTGATAGATGTTGATGATGTCTCCCCGACAATGGTGCCAGAAATTCTTCCTGTTACTTGTAGCTTGCGTTGGTATTATCCCCGAAGAGGAAGGGATGATGCAGCACAACAGAGGTAAGTATTTCCCTCAGTTATGAAACCAAGGTTATCAATCCAGTAGGAGAACCACGCAACACCTCGTTAGCAGTACCTGCACACAAACAGCAAATCCTTGCACCCAACGCAAACGAGGGGTTGTCAATCCCTCGGCGGTTAATTGCAAGATTAAATTGTATGTGATAGATAGATAGATAGAAACAAAAATACAAAATAAAATAAATAAAGAAAAGTGCAGCAATATTTTTAGGGTTTTAGTAATATGATTTAGATAGACCCGGGGGCCATAGTTTTCACTAGAGGCTTCTCTCAAGAAAATAGCATACGGTGGGTAGACAAATTACTGTTGGGTAATTGATAGAAAAGCAAATAATCATGACGATATCCAAGGCAATGATCATATATATAGGCATCATATCTGAGACAAGTAGACCGACTCCTGCCTCCATCTACTACTATTACTCCACACATCGACCGCTATCCAGCATGCATCTAGTGTATTAAGTCCATAAAGAACGGAGTAACACCTTAAGAACGATGACATGATGTAGACAAGATAAACTCACATATGAATAAACCCCATCTTTTTACCCTTAATAGCAACGATACATACGTGTCATGTCCCTTTCTGTCACTGGGATTGAGCACCGCAAGATCGAACCCATTACAAAGCACCTCTTCCCATGGCAAGATAAATCAATCTAGTTGGCCAAACCAAATCAATAGATCGGAGAAGAAATATGAAGCTATAATAATCATGAATAAAAGAGATCAAAGAAGACTCAAATAATATTCATGGATAATCTGATCATAAACTCACAATTCATCGGATCCCAACAAACACACCGCAAAAAGTGATTACATCAGATAGAACTCCAAGAACATCGAGCAGAACATTGTATTGAAGATCAAAAAGAGAGAAGAAGCCATCTAGCTACTAAATATGGACCCGAAGGTCTGTGGTAAACTACTCACGCATCATCGGAAGGGCAGTAAGGTTGATGTAGAGCCCCTCTGTGATCGATTCCCCCTCCGGCGGAGTACCGGAGAAGGCCTCCAGATGGGATCTCTCGAGAACAAAAACTTGCGGCGGCGAAAAAAGTATTTTGTGGACTCCCTTTAGGGTTTTTGATTTTTTGGGAATTTATAGTGGTGGAATTAGGTCAAACAGAGCTCTGTGAGCCCCACGAGGTACCAGGGCGCGCCTGCCCCCCCCCCCCCCAGGCGCGCCCTGGTGCCTCGTGGGCACCCCCTGGGATTCTGGCCTCCTCCCGAAGCTTCTAGTGCTTATCTTGTCCAGAAAAAAATCTCCAAAAAGTTTCATGGCATTTGGACTTCGTTTGGTATTGATTTTCTGTAAAACAAAAACAGGACAGAAAACAGCAACTGGCACTGGGCACTAAGTTAATAGGTTAGTCCCAAAAATGATATATAATTACTGTAAATGCATATAAAAACATCCAAGATTGATAATATAACAGCATGGAACAATCAAAAATTATAGATACGTTGGAGACGTATCAATACCCTGAAACAACTTTTCGGTTTTACTGAAACTCTTTCGGTGTTCTCTCCCCGGAACTCTTCCGTTCTCTCCGAAACTTTTCCGATGACTTTCTCTCAGACTCCCTGTCTAGTATTCAGCAGATAGATGACCCTTAAGCATGTGACCCTATAGGTTCGGTGAAGCATAGACATGACCGGAACACTTTCCGATCAATGATCAACATCGGAGCCGTGGACACACATATTGACCCCTATACCCACACGAATAAATATTCGAGTGAACCTCCAGTTGCCATGTGCTATTCCTGTTGCTTCGCGATATGTTACAAACACCCGAGGTGAGATTTATCGGCATCCCTGTGGATCAACACTTGTCCACAATGCCAGTTACCTCGTTACCGGGTCTGTTCTCTTTTCTCGTTCCCGTGTTCCAGCATCCCTGTGATCAAATCACATTGTGTCTGGCCAGACGACGATGGACACCGTAACACCGAGAGGGCCCAGAGATATCTCTCCATCATCGGAGGAGCAAATCCCAATCTTGAGCTATCAAGTTACTTGACATACTTTCCCATGAACCCGTAAGCCGCCGTAATAGCCACCCAGTTACGGATGACGTTTAACAAACCCCAAAGTTCATGAATCAAGCATGAAGAAACTCGATACTCGGAATTATGCAAACGTAAACTTTCTCTGTGTAATTTAACCATTAACTTGTGACGAATGTATCTCATAGCATAACATCAATTCGGGTCGATTCAACACAAGTGTTCTTCTAACAATGTGCCCTCAAAGTTGCCAGCATAGTCATGCCCATGATCAGGAAAATAGAACCATCATGCAACACTTGAGCTAGTCTTAGAGGCCAGACTAGGAATACTTTTTACCGTTCATTATTCCACACGTGCATATGAGTCTTCCTCCGAGCCTCGTGGTTATTGCAGACTCAAGAACCATAGCAGTTATAGCATGGAATATAAACTTAATTACGAACATGGAGATAAATAATTACATTTATTATTGCCTCTAGGGCATATCTCCTACAATGCCTATCTTAGGTATGCACTACTGGAATCTGGCATTTTGCCATCTGTCCCCTCTTTGCCGTCTGCCAACTGACGGCAAAGAGGGTCTTTGCCATCAGCTGTCTCTTTGCCATCTGCCAGCTGACGGCAAAGATGCCAATGGCAGACGGCAAAGATGCCAATGGCAGACGGCAAAGAGCCTGGTGGGCCTCCCGTGGCACGGCGTTGGCTAGGGCACCTTCTTTGCTGTCTGCCACCTCTTTGCCGTCTGCTAGCAGACGGCAAAGAAGGGCTAGGCAGACGGCAAAGAGGTGAGGGTGGGGCCCACAGGGTCACGGCGCTGGTTAGCTAACGGCAAAGAGTTCTTTGCCGTCTGCCAGCAAACGGCAAAGAGGGGGTTACTTAACGGCTGTGCACCCCGCCCGAATTAAACCCCCACTCCCGCGCGCCTCTCTCTCTTTCTCATCCGCCGCCACCGCCCCGTCGCTGTTGGGAGACGTAGTAGTAAATCAAAAAATTTCCTACGTGTTCACCAAGATCTATCTATGGAGAAACCAGCAACGAGTAAGGGGAGAGTGCATCTTCATACCTTTGAAGATCGCTAAGCGGAAGCGTTACAAGAACGCGGTTGGTGGAGTCGTACTCGCAGCGATTCAGATCGCGGTCGATTCCGATCTAAGCGCCGAACAACGGCGCCTCCGCGTTCAACACACGTGCAGCCCGGTGACGTCTCCTACGCCTTGATCCAGCAAGGAGGAAGGAGAGGTTGAGGGAGAGCTCCGGCAGCACGACGGCGTGGTGGCGGTGGAGCTGCGTGGTACTCCGGCAGGGCTTCGCCAAGCACTACGGAGAACGAGGAGAGGGAGAGGTAGGGCTGCACCGAGAGAGAGGGAAAACTCTTGTGTTGGCAGCCCCAAAACTCACCACTATATATAGGAGGAGGGGAGGGGAGGGGCTGCGCCCTAGGGTTCCCCTTAGGGGGCCGGCGGCAGCCCCAGATCCAATCTGGGCGGCGGCCAGGGGGGGTAACTTGGCCCCCAAGCCAAGTGGGAAGCCCCCCCACCCTTAGGGTTTCAGCCCCCATGCGCCTTGGGCCCTTAGGGGTGGCGCACCAGCCCACCAGGGGCTGGTTCCCACGCACCTACAGCCCATGTGGCTATCCGGGGAAGGTGGCCCCTCCCGGTGGACCCCCGGAACCCTTCCGGTGGTCCCGGTACACTACCGGTGTCGCCCGAAACAATTCTGGTGACCAAAACCTCACTTCCTATATATGAATCTTTACCTCCGGACCATTCCGGAACTCCTCGTGACGTCCAGGATCTCATCCGGGACTCCGAACAACCTTCGGTAACCACGTACACTATTTCCCTATAACCCTAGCGTCATCGAACCTTAAGTGTGTAGACCCTACGGGTTCGGGAGGCACGTAGACATGACCGAGACACCTCTCCGGTCAATAACCAACAGCGGGATCTGGATACCCATGTTGGCTCCCACATGCTCCACGATGATCTCATCGGATGAACCACGATGTCGGGGATTCAATCAATCCCGTATACAATTCCCTTTGTCTACCGGTATGATACTTGCCCGAGATTCGATCGTCGGTATCCCTATACCTTGTTCAATCTCGTTACCGGCAACTCTCTTTACTCGTTCCATAACACATCATCCCGTGGCTAACTCCTTAGTCACATTGAGCTCATTATGACGATGTCTTACCGAGTGGGCCCAGAGATACCTCTCCGTCATACGGAGTGACAAATCCCAGTCTCGATTCGTGCCAACCCAACAGACACTTTCGGAGATACCCGTAGTGTACCTTTATAGCCACCCAGTTATGTTGTGACGTTTGGCACACCCAAAGTATTCCTACGGTATCTGGGAGTTGCACAATCTCATGGTCTAAGGAAACGATACTTGACATTGGAAAAGCTCTAGCAGACGAACTACACGATCTTGTGCTATGCTTACGATTGGGTCTTGTCCATCACATCATTCTCCTAATGATGTGATCCCGTTATCAACGACATCCAATGTCCATGGTCATGAAACCGTGACCATCTATTGATCAACGAGCTAGTCAACTAGAGGCTCACTAGGGACATGTTGTGGTCTATGTATTCACACATGCATTACGGTTTCCGGTTAACACAATTATAGCATGAACAATAGACAATTATCATGAACAAGGAAATACAATAATAACCATTTTATTATTGCCTCTAGGGCATATTTCCAACAGTCTCCCACTTGCACTAGAGTCAATAATCTAGTTACATTGTGATGAATCGAACACCCATAGCATTCTGGTGTTGATCATGTTTTGCTCGTGAGAGAGGTTTAGTCAACGGATCTGCGACATTCAGATCCGTATGTACTTTACAAATATCTATATCTCCCTCCTGAATGTAATCACGGATGGAGTTGAAGCGGCGCTTGATGTGTCTTGTCTTCTTGTGAAACCTGGGCTCCTTGGCAAGGGCAATAGCTCCAGTGTTGTCACAGAATAGAGTCATCGGGCCCGACGCATTGGGAATTACTCCTAGGTCGGTGATGAACTCCTTCATCGAGACTCCTTCCTTTGCTGCTTCCGAAGCAGCTATATACTCCGCTTCACATGTAGATGCCGCCATGACGCTTTGCTTGCTGCTGCACCAGCTGACTGCCCCTCCGTTCAAAATATACACGTATCCGGTTTGTGACTTGGAGTCGTCCGGATCTGTGTCGAAGCTAGCATCGACGTAACCCTTTACGACGAGCTCTTCGGCACCTCCATATACGAGAAACATGTCCTTTGTCCTTTTCAGGTACTTCAGGATATTCTTGACCGCTGTCCAATGTTCCGCTCCGGGATCACTTTGGTACATCCCTACCAAACTTATGGCAAGGTTCACATCAGGTCTGGTACACAGCATGGCATACATGATAGAGCCTATGGCTGAAGCATAGGGGATGACAGTCATCTCTTCTCTATCCTTTGCCGTGGTCGGGCATTGAGTCGTACTCAATCTCACACCCTGTAACACAGGCAAGAACCCCTTCTTGGACTGATCCATATTGAACTTCTTCAATATTTTTTTCAAGGTATGTGCTTTGTGAAAGACCTATGAGGCGTTTCGATCTATCTCTATAGATCTTAATACCTAATATGTAAGCAGCTTCTCCAAGGTCCTTCATTGAAAAACATTTATTCAAGTAGGCCTTTACACTTTCCAAAAGTTCTATATCATTTCCCATCAACAATATGTCATCCACATATAATATGAGAAATGCTACAGAGCTCCCACTCACTTTCTTGTAAATACAGGGTTCTCCATAAACCTGTATAAACCCAAACGCTTTAATCACCTCATTAAAGCGAATGTTCCAACTCCGAGATGCTTGCACCAGCCCATAGATGGAGCGCTGGAGCTTGCATACTTTGTTAGCATCTTTAGGATCAACAAAACCTTCCGACTGCATCATATACAGTTCTTCCTTAAGGAAGCCATTAAGGAATGCCGTTTTGACGTCCTTTTGCCAGATTTCATAATCATAAAATGCGGCAATTGCTAACATGATTCGGACAGACTTCAGCATCGCTACGGGTGAGAAAGTCTCATCGTAGTCAACTCCTTGAACTTGTCGATAACCCTTAGCGACAAGCCGAGCCTTATAGACGGTCACATTACCATCCGCGTCAGTCTTCTTCTTAAAGATCCATTTATTTTCAATGGCTCGCTTATCATCAGGCAAGTCCACCAAAGTCCACACTTTGTTCTCATACATGGATCCTATCTCGGATTTCATGGCTTCAAGCCATTTGTTGGAATCCGGGCTCGCCATCGCTTCTTCATAGTTCGAAGGTTCACTGTTGTCCAACAACATGATCTCCAGGACAGGGTTGCCGTACCACTCTGGTGCGGAACGTGTCCTAGTGGACCTTCGACGTTCAATAGTAACTTGATCTGAAGTTTCATGATCATCATCATTAACTTCCTCTCCAGCCGGTGTAGGCTCCACAGAAACAACTTCCTGTGCTGCGCTACCCTCCGGTTTGAGTGGAGGTACAATTACCTCATCAAGTTCTATTTTCCTCCCACTTACTTCTTTCGAGAGAAACTCTTTCTCGAGAAAGGATCCATTCTTGGCAACAAAGACTTTGCCTTCGGATCTGAGGTAGAAGGTATACCCAATAGTCTCTTTGGGATATCCTATGAAGACGCACTTTTCCGCTTTGGGTTCGAGCTTCTCAGGTTGAAGTTTCTTCACATAAGCATCGCATCCCCAAACTTTTAGAAACGACAGCTTAGGTTTCTTTCCAAACCATAATTCATACGGTGTCGTATCAACGGACTTTGACGGTGCCCTATTTAAAGTGAATGCGGCAGTCTCTAATGCATATCCCCAAAATGATAGCGGTAATTCGGTAAGAGACATCATAGATCGCACCATATCCAATAGAGTGCGATTACGACGTTCAGACACACCATTTCGCTGAGGTGTGCCAGGCGGCGTGAGTTGTGAAACAATTCCACATTTCCTTAGGTGCGTGCCAAACTCGTGACTTAAATATTCTCCGCCACGATCAGATCGTAGGCACTTTATTTTCCTGTCACGTTGATTCTCTACCTCACTCTGAAATTCCTTGAACCTTTCAAAAGTTTCAGACTTGTGTTTCATTAAGTAGACATACCCATATCTGCTCAAGTCATCAGTGAGGGTGAGAACATAACGGTAGCCACCGCGAGCCTCGACGCTCATTGGACCGCATACATCGGTATGTATTATCTCCAACAAGTCAGTTGCTCGCTCCATTGTTCCAGAGAACGGAGTCTTGGTCATCTTGCCCATGAGGCATGGTTCGCACGTGTCAAATGATTCGAAATCAAGAGACTCCAAAAGTCCATCAGTATGGAGCTTCTTCATACGTTTGACACCAATATGACCAAGGCGGCAGTGCCACATGTAAGTGGGACTATCGTTATCAACCTTACACTTTTTGGTACTCACACTATGGACATGTGTAACATCACGTTCGAGATTCATCAAAAATAAACCATTGACCAGCGGGGCATGACCATAAAACATTTCTCTCATATAAATAGAACAACCATTATTCTCATATTTAAATGAGTAGCCATCTCGCATCAAACGAGATCCAGATACAATGTTCATGCTCAAAGCTGGTACTAAATAACAATTATTGAGGTTTAAAACTAATCCCGAAGGTAGATGTAGAGGTAGCGTGCCGACGGCGATCACACCGACCTTGGAACCATTCCCGACGCGCATCGTCACCTCGTCCTTTGCCAGTCTCCGCTTATTCCGCAGCTCCTGCTTGGAGTTACAAATGTGAGCAACTGCACCGGTATCAAATACCCAGGAGCTACTACGAGCGCTGGTTAGGTACACATCAATAACAAGTATATCACATATACCTTTAACGTTGCCGGCCTTCTTATCCGCTAAGTACTTGGGGTAGTTCCGCTTCCAGTGACCGGTACCCTTGCAATAAAAGCACTCAGTCTCAGGCTTGGGTCCATTCTTGTTCTTCTTCCCGGCAACTTGCTTACCAGGCGCGGCAATAGCTCTGCCGTCCTTCTTGAAGTTCTTCTTACCCTTGCCTTTCTTGAAACTAGTGGTCTTATTCACCATCAACACTTGATGCTCCTTTTTGATCTCGACCTCCGCTGATTTCAGCATCGAGTACAACTCAGGAATGGACTTCTCCATACCCTGCATGTTGTAGTTCATCACAAAGCTTTTGTAGCTAGGTGGAAGCGACTGGAGGATTCTGTCAATGACCGAGTCATCCGGGAGATTAACTCCCAGCTGAGTCAAGCGGTTGTGCAACCCAGACATTTTGAGTATGTGCTCACTGACAGAACTATTCTCCTCCATCTTACAGCTGAAGAACTTGTCGGAGACGTCATATCTCTCGACCCGGGCATGAGCTTGGAAAACCAGTTTCAGCTCTTGGGACATCTCATATGCTCTGTGTTGCTCAAAACGCTTTTGGAGCCCCGGTTCTAAACTGTAAAGCATGCCGCACTGAACAAGGGAGTAATCATCGCAGCGTGACTGCCAGGCGTTCGTAACGTCTTGGTCCGCTGGGAAAATGGGTGGGTCACCTAGTGGTGCATCAAGGACATACAATCTCTTGGAAGCTATGAGGATGATCCTCAAGCTACGGACCCAGTCCGCATAGTTGCTTCCATCATCTTTCAGCTTGGTTTTCTCTAGGAACGCGTTGAAGTTGAGGGTGACATTAGCGTTGGCCATTGGATCTACAATATAGATTGTAAAGACATTTTAGACTAAGTTCATGATAATTAAGTTCTCATAATCAAATTATTTAATGAACTCCCACTCAGATAGACATCTCTCTAGTCATCCAAGTGATACATGATCCATGTCAACTAGCCCGTGTCCGATCATCACGTGAGACGGACTAGTCATCCATGGTGAACATCTCCATGTTGATCGCATCTACTATACGACTCATGTTCGACCTTTCGGTCTTCCGTGTTCCGAGGCCATGTCTGTACATGCCAGGCTCGTCAAGTCAACCTAAGTGTTTCGCGTGTGTAAATCTGGCTTACACCCGTTGTATGCGAACGATAGAACCTATCACACCCGATCATCACGTGGTGCTTCGGAACAACGATCCTTAGCAACGGTGCACAGTTAGGGTGAACACTTCTCTTGAAATTTTTATTGAGAGATCATCTTATTTACTACCGTCGTTCTAAGCAAATAAGATGTAAACATGATAAACATCACATGCAATCAATATAGTGACATGATATGGCCAATATCATCTTGCTCCTTTGATCTCCATCTTCGGGGCACCATGATCATCACTGTCACCGGCACGACACCATGATCACCATCATCGTGATCTCCATCATTGTGTCTTTCATGAAGTTGTCTCGCCAACTATTACTTCTACTACTATGGCTAACGTTTAGCAATAAAGTAAAGTAATTACATGGCGTTTATGATTGACACGCAGGTCATACAATAAAATAAGACAACTCCTATGGCTCCTGCCGGTTGTCATACTCATCGACATGCAAGTCGTGAATCCTATTACAAGAACATGATCAATCTCATACATCACAATGCATCACATCACATCCTTTTGGCCATATCACATCACAAGGCATATGCTGCAAAAACAAGTTAGACGTCCTCTAATTTGTAGTTGCAAGTTTTTTACGTGGCTGCTATAGGTTTCTAGCAAGAACGTTTCTTACCTACGCCAAAACCACAACGTGATATGCCAATTGCTATTTACCCTTCATAAGGACCCTTTTCATCGAATCCAATCCGACTAAGGTGGGAGAGACAGACACCCGCTAGCCACCTTATGCAACAAGTGCATGTCAGGCGGTGGAACCGGTCTCACGTAAGCATACGTGTAAAGTTGGTCCGGGCCGCTTCATCCCACAATACCGCCGAATCAAGATAAGACTAGTAACGGCAAGAAAATTAACAAGATCGACGCCCACAACAACTTGTGTTCTACTCGTGCATAGATTCTACGCATAGACCTAGCTCATGATGCCACTGTTGGGAGACGTAGTAGTAAATCAAAAAATTTCCTACGTGTTCACCAAGATCTATCTATGGAGAAACCAGCAACGAGTAAGGGGAGAGTGCATCTTCATACCTTTGAAGATCGCTAAGCGGAAGCGTTACAAGAACGCGGTTGGTGGAGTCGTACTCGCAGCGATTCAGATCGCGGTCGATTCCGATCTAAGCGCCGAACAACGGCGCCTCCGCGTTCAACACACGTGCAGCCCGGTGACGTCTCCTACGCCTTGATCCAGCAAGGAGGAAGGAGAGGTTGAGGGAGAGCTCCGGCAGCACGACGGCGTGGTGGCGGTGGAGCTGCGTGGTACTCCGGCAGGGCTTCGCCAAGCACTACGGAGAACGAGGAGAGGGAGAGGTAGGGCTGCGCCGAGAGAGAGGGAAAACTCTTGTGTTGGCAGCCCCAAAACTCACCACTATATATAGGAGGAGGGGAGGGGAGGAGCTGCGCCCTAGGGTTCCCCTTAGGGGGCCGGCGGCAGCCCCAGATCCAATCTGGGCGGCGGCCAGGGGGGGTAACTTGGCCCCCAAGCCAAGTGGGAAGCCCCCCCACCCTTAGGGTTTCAGCCCCCATGCGCCTTGGGCCCTTAGGGGTGGCGCACCAGCCCACCAGGGGCTGGTTCCCACGCACCTACAGCCCATGTGGCTATCCGGGGCAGGTGGCCCCTCCCGGTGGACCCCCGGAACCCTTCCGGTGGTCCCGGTACTACCGGTGTCGCCCGAAACAATTCCGGTGACCAAAACCTCACTTCCTATATATGAATCTTTACCTCCGGACCATTCCGGAACTCCTCGTGACGTCCGGGATCTCATCCGGGACTCCGAACAACCTTCGGTAACCACGTACACTATTTCCCTATAACCCTAGCGTCATCAAACCTTAAGTGTGTAGACCCTACGGGTTCGGGAGGCACGTAGACATGACCGAGACACCTCTCCGGTCAATAACCAACAGCGGGATCTGGATACCCATGTTGGCTCCCACATGCTCCACGATGATCTCATCGGATGAACCACGATGTCGGGGATTCAATCAATCCCGTATACAATTCCCTTTGTCTACCGGTATGATACTTGCCCGAGATTCGATCGTCGGTATCCCTATACCTTGTTCAATCTCGTTACCGGCAAGTCTCTTTACTCGTTCCGTAACACATCATCCCGTGGCTAACTCCTTAGTCACATTGAGCTCATTATGACGATGTCTTACCGAGTGGGCCCAGAGATACCTCTCCGTCATACGGAGTGACAAATCCCAGTCTCGATTCGTGCCAACCCAACAGACACTTTCGGAGATACCCGTAGTGTACCTTTATAGCCACCCAGTTACGTTGTGACGTTTGGCACACCCAAAGTATTCCTACGGTATCCGGGAGTTGCACAATCTCATGGTCTAAGGAAACGATACTTGACATTGGAAAAGCTCTAGCAGACGAACTACACGATCTTGTGCTATGCTTAGGATTGGGTCTTGTCCATCACATCATTCTCCTAATGATGTGATCCCGTTATCAACGACATCCAATGTCCATGGTCATGAAACCGTGACCATCTATTGATCAACGAGCTAGTCAACTAGAGGCTCACTAGGGACATGTTGTGGTCTATGTATTCACACATGCATTACGGTTTCCGGTTAACACAATTATAGCATGAACAATAGACAATTATCATGAACAAGGAAATACAATAATAACCATTTTATTATTGCCTCTAGGGCATATTTCCAACAGTCGCCGCCCCCTCCCTGCCACCCCGCCCCGTCGCCGCCCCTCCCTTCCACCCTGCCCCGTCGCCGCCCCTCCCTGCCGCCCCGCCGCCCCCGAAGCCCGGCCCGTCCGGCCGCCCCCGCTGCCCGGGCGCCCCCGCCGGCCGGCCGCCCCCGAAGCCCCGGCCGCTGCCCCCTCCACGCGCCCTCTGTCTTCCTCCGCACGCCCTCCATCGCCAGCCCTGTCCATCACCGTCGCCCGTAGTCGCCGCCCCCTCCTCCACCTGGGCTCGTCACGGTCTCCGTCTCCGGTGAGCATCCTATCTCTTCCCTCTCCCTCTCATCTCCAGTGAACTTGGGGTAATTAGGATTTAGGGTTCTGTTAGTAGTGATGATCTAGGGTTCATGGGGTAATTAGGGTTTTTTGTGTATTGTTCATGGGGTAATGCACCCAATTCAAAATTCTGTTGTTTATATAGCTTCAATGCAGTGCCCCTAGTTGTGATTTGGTACTGCAAATTACTGTCAAACCATTTTCAGTAAATGTTCTAGGGTTCATGAGGATTATTTATTAGGATAGTAGCTATTTTATTTCAGTTTTTAGTAGTAAAATAGTCATATATATTTTGATGAAAATGTAGTATGAATATATATATATATGAATGTTATAGATAATGTTATTGCTTTGCTCTTCTGTAGACAATGTTATAGATAATTACAATGTCTTAAAATACTTAGTGACAATGTGTTCCCGCAAAAAAAACTAGATGACATTGTGGCAGATGACATTGTAGAGAAGAGCAAGCAATAACATTGTCACTAGACTAAAATGTCATCTAGTTTTGTTTACAGAGGCAGTAGCTTATATAATTAATGTTAGAAATGTATTTTGTAAGCTAATGTGGATAAGAGATCAATGTAATTATCTATAATTCTCAATATTCTACAAAACCTACTGTGTTGGCTGGTGAGCTCCTCCTACTCTGGTGCTATAGTACTGCTGCTTGCTGCTGGTGCTATAGCTAGTGCTTACTTTAATTGCTTGCTGTTGTTGCTGTTGTGGTGTTGCTGCTTGCTGATGCTGCTGATTTGCTGTTGCTGCATGCTATGGTAAAATATTGTCTTGTAGAGTAGGGTTTAGGGCCCATAAGTATGCATCGCTATTAATTTGGTATGTAGTGTGTTGACTTTCATTCTGATGGTGCTTCCTTTTGAAAGAGATGAGAGTGAGAGATGAGATGCTCTTGAAGGAAGGATACCGACTATTCGTAGGTGGTCGGTCTTTCTCGTCCTCCCCCTCTGAGACCTTGGTAAAGCAGGGGGAGGACGAAAAGACCGACCGTCACCGACGGTCGAAATAACATTGAGAGATGAGAGATGTTATAAGAGGAAAGACACCGGCTGTTGTCATAGGTTGTCGTTGCTCCTCATCTCTTGCTGTGAGACCTTGGTAACGCAGCAAGGGATGGGAGTAACGACCGTCACCGACGGTCGAAATTAACAGGCAAGGAGTGCCCCACCATATATATATACCACCACTTGAGAGGTGAGAGTTGTTGAAGGGAGCATCGACGGAATGAAAGTCAACCCGACACCCCGACACACCGACCCGACACCCCCTCATATATTTGTGAATTATGAGTTAGGTCATATATTTTCTGATTTTGTCATGAAAAACATCATATATATTTGTGTTGATCAGGTGGATTTAAATGTGCAGTTGTTTCGTCGCTGCGAGGGTCTGGTGTTCGACGACCTCCCCATGCGTTCGACGAGCTCCGCCCCTGCATTCATGGGTGAGCACAAATGACATCTCCCCTCCTCCCCCCTTATTCATTTGCTCTATTTTAGTCTTCGTGCCGATGAAACTTGCTAGCTATAGGTGTCTTCAATCATCAGTATGCGTGACCACTATGTGTCTCCCGTTCGAAAGGGTTACATCTATAAATATGCATGCATTTGCATATTTATAACCGTGATTCTTTCGAATTGTCCAACGTTATCCATGGACAACCCGAGTATGTGTAGATTGGGTTCGTTTTCCCATATGCTCTACTCCGGATCCGATGCAGAATTTCGTCAGTGCCTCTGTTGGGGATATAACCCCGCGGTTAACCCGCCCTGAAGGGGCCGGGTTATACCGGTTGGCGACTCTTAATGCAAAGAGCCTAAGCCGTCCCAGGAAGGCAGGACGTGAAGGCAACGAATTACAGATGGGCCAGCTGAAGGCCCAGAGTCTGGTGGCGACTCGAGGCCCGAAAGGGTAAACCGCCATAAGAAGACTTGCCTTGTAAGACCAGGAGAGTAGAACCCGGGTCGGTTATGTTGTGTAACCCGACCCGGACTCTTGTAAGCCCAGGGCCTCAACCTATGTGTATAAAGGTGAGCCCCTGCGGCGAGTTAGGGGGGTGGAGAAAGACAGAAAGGCCTTACGGCGAGAGAGAACAAGCAGTCGAAAGCTAGGGCAAGCAAGTCGCCTCTTGTAATCGACAGACCAATTAATACAAGCTAAAGCAGGACGTAGGCTTTTACATCCACCGTGAGGGGCCGAACCTGGGTAAACTCGTGTCCCTTGTCCCGTTTAACCCCTTTGAGTCCACTACCATGGCGTTGACGCCGAACCTAAGCCTTCGGGCATCTGCCGTGACAAAACCACGACAGTTGGCGCCCACCGTGGGGCTAGCGCTCGGTGGTGTTGAGTTCTCAAAGGGTGCCCGCCTCGGGGGCGAGGGGTACGTTGTTGGTGAGATGACTAACAGTCGCCGTGGAAAGCTCTACATCGACGACGCCGGCTGGGGTCCCGAGGCTGATTCAATCGAGTACGGCTTCCGGGTTCCCTTTGGCGGAATCCACGTTTTCATCGGCAAGATCGGCGGATCAGAACCCGGGCTGAACATCTGCACCGACATCGTCGAGCCGGCCCGGCGCAAGCAACCCGCCAAAAGCATGCAACCCGCCCGTGATGACCCGGGTAGGAAGCATGTTTTCGTCGGCTTCACTCAGGGCATGGAGCTTGAGGTTTCCGTGTCAGAAGAAGAAACTCACGTCTACTCCGAGGAGGGGTCCTCATGCGGGGAGACGGAATCAATCTATCAGCTTCAGGATGGAGGGCTTGGGGGCTATGACAAGTCTTACCCCGAGTCGGAATACCATGAGCCGAAGGAATATGAGCCGCCAAGCCATGCTGCTGTCTTCATGGCCGGTTCGGCAGCGGCTCAGGGCAGTACACCCGCTGGGGCAACCGTGTCCGGGTCAAGCGCGCCCCCGGCTCAGGTCCTCCTGGATCTGATGAACGAGCTTACAACCTTGATGGCAACTGAGGTCACTGCCGCGAACCAAGCGGCCCGCAATGCAGAAATCACTAGGTTGAAGGATCGCATGGCCGCGGTCCAGCAGGAAGTTAACGAGCTGAAGGCTCAGATGGATGCTGAGGCGGAGCGCCTTAAGGCGGATGCTCTTCGCCTCGAAATAGAGCAGCAGTCGGCTGCGGCGGTTCAGCGGATGAGACACCAATCCCGCTTGCCAGAACAGTATGAAGCAAGGAATCTCTTCAACACGCCAGGAACGGGTCGAAGTGTGCCTTTGGCCATAACCCGGACGGCGGAAATACCTGGGAGCCGGGTGGCGGTTCAGCGTCAAGACCCGCCGAGACGGAACCAAAACCCGCCACCACTTTATCCGACACCGCCGGGTCATTATTCTAACCCGGCGGAGAACATGGTGGCAGCAGCAACCAGGCTTGATACAATCCCGATCCCCAATGAGGCGCCTTATGCAGAAGAGGTACGGAACGCCATCGGATACCTGCGCATGGCGATGGCCCAGCAGGAGAAGTATAATTACAGCCGGAGTCGCGTGCATTCAACACCCACCCACAGCCGTAGCTACAGCCGGCATTATGAGTCGCCGGCGGTTTCTAGCAGTGAACGACATCGTAACCCGCCGCAAGCAGATCGGGCGGCTCTGGATGCTCAAGCATTGGTGGATCGGGCGAGAGCACAGCGGCGAGAGGAGGCGGCTCAGGCAGCGACGGCGTCTCAGGAACACACAGTCACCCCTTCCGTCTCAGGAGGAGCGGGGTTGACTTCCAGGGCTGTGGGGGTACCGTGTCTGGTACCGGCTCTACGGAACGAGCGTCTGCCGAAGGATTTCAAGGGTCCTCGTAAGGTGCCCAATTACACCGCTGATTTACCTCAAGAGGCCTGGGTTGAAAGCTATGAGTTAGCCATGGAGATGTTGGATGTTAGTGATGCAGTCTGTGCCAAGTATTTCATCATGATGCTGGAAGGGCCGGCTCGCACCTGGTTAAAGGGTTTGCCGCCCAACACCGTTAACTCTTGGGCCGAGTTAAGGGCAAAATTCATCAAAAAATTTAAAGGAACATGCAAGCAGCCCATGACGATTGTGGATTTGGACCATTGTGTACAGCGTGAGGACGAATCGGCTCATCATTGGGTCCGGCGGGTCTCTACTATCATCCATTCTTCAGAGCAGATTACAGCGGCTCAGGCGGTTCTAATTCTTGAGAAGAACTGTCACTTCACGCCTCTGAAGCAGAAACTTGGCCGGCTCAAACGGTCATGTCAAGACATGGGGGAGCTCATGGCGGCTCTCACCAAATACGCAGATTCTGACAATACGAAAGACCCGGGCTCTGATGAGGAGAAATCAGGTCAGGGGAAGAAAGGTAACAATGGCAAGAGTCAACAGCCGGGTGCGGCTGGAAACAACAACGCTGGAAAGCGGAAACACCCGGAAGGCGGGTCAGAGTTAGTGGCTAACACCAACACCGGGAACAACCGTGCTAAGGGCAACGGGAATTACAGACAGCCTTTTTACAGGGGTAAGGTTTCTTTGGAGGAGATGCTCAACAAACCTTGTCCGGAGCACAGCCGGAATGGCAAGCAAGCGGATCATACATGGGGAAATTGTAGCATTATGCGGGACTTTCAGAACCAGAGCATTCAACAGCATCGTAATAATGGCCATGGCCCGTCGGGCGGCTCAGGGTCGGGCGGCTCAGGAGCCGGCTTCGGTGCGGGCGGCTCAGGGTCTGGTTATCAGGGTCAAGGCAACCAAGGAGGTCATAACCAACAGTCTGGTGGTGGCGGCCAGCAGCAGAGTAACCAGTCCGGGTATCAGAGTAACCCGAAGTAGCTCAGTGGGGGTCAGTATCACGTTTTCACAACCAGCCTTGACAAGCGGGAACGGAAGGTACGCAAACGGGCGGTCAACGCGGTTATGTCGGCTCTCCCACAGTATCTCAAGTGGTCTGAGTATGACATCACTTGGAGCCGGGCGGATCACCCGCCACGTGTTGATAACCCGGGGCAACTGGCCTTAGTAGTTGCCCCCCAAGTGGGTGGGTACAAGTTCACTAAGGTACTTATGGATGGCGGCAGCAGCATCAACATTCTGTATTATGACACCTTTCGCCGGATGAATCTTCTTGACAAGGATCTTAAGCCTTCTTCGACAGTCTTTCACGGCGTGGTACCAGGAAAGTCGGCTTATCCAGTCAGAAAGATCTCTTTGGAGGTGGCTTTTGGTGATGAAGACAATTACAGGGTGGAGTCTCTATGGTTCGAGGTGGTTAAGATCAAGAGCCCGTACCATGCTATTTTTGGGCGGCCGGCTTATGCGAAGTTCATGGCCAGACCCTGTTATGTGTATTTATAGTTGAAGATGCCCGGCTTGAAGGGAACGATTACTGTGCATGGTGATCGGAAGACGGCTGTGGAATGTGAGGAAGGTGATGCGGCTTATGCTGAGACAAGCTGTGCTGAGGCAGAGCTCAATTTCTACAAGGAGAATGTTGACCCGGCGGATATGACTTCTCTGAAGAAACCCAACACGGAATCTGAGCCGCCCCTCAAGTTTCTGGCAGATGATACTAAGTTGGTGGACTTTACGCCAGGCGACTCATCGAAGCAGTTCACTATTGGGGCTAATATGGACCCCCAATAGGAAAGCGCGCTCGTCGAATTCATCCGTGAGAATCGGGACATCTTTGCATGGAAACCTTCTGACATGCCGGGTGTACCGAGAGAATTCGCTGAGCACCATCTTAATGTGGATTCTAAGTTTAAGCCGGTCAAACAGTTCCTCCGACGGTTTAACGAAGAGAGACGTAAGGCTATTGGAGAAGAGGTGGCCCGGCTCTTGGCGGCAGGGTTCATCGTCGAAGTGTTTCACCCAGAGTGGCTTGCTAACCCGGTGTTGGTACTCAAGAAGAATGGCACGTGGCGTATGTGTGTGGATTACACAGACCTTAACAAGGCGTGCCCAATTGATCCCTTTGCTCTCCCTCGCATTGATCAAATTATAGATGCGACGGCGGGTTGTGAGAGTTTGTGCTTCCTGGATGCTTATTCAGGATATCATCAGATCAAGATGGCGGTTAAGGACCAAGAGAAGACGGCTTTCATTACGCCTTTTGGTGCCTTCTGCTATATATCTATGCCTTTTGGGCTCAAGAGTGCCCAGGCGACTTATCAGCGATGTGTGCAGAACTGTCTTCACAGTCAAATTGGGCGCAATGTTCATGCTTATGTGGATGATATTGTGGTTAAGTCTCGGAAGAAGGAGACTCTGCTTGACGACCTGAAAGAGACGTTTGATAATCTACGAGTTTACAAGATGATGCTTAACCCGGCCAAGTGTGTCTTTGGAGTTCCAGCGGGTAAGCTCTTGGGTTTTCTGGTCTCAGAGCGAGGCATTGAAGCTAACCCGGATAAGATAAAAGCTATCACCTCCCTGTCAGAGCCAAAATGTGTTAACGATGTTCAACGCCTGGCGGGTCGAATCGCTGCTTTAAGCCGGTTTATAAGCCGCCTGGGCGAGAAAGCTATCCCTCTGTATCAGATGATGAAGAAGACAGACAACTTCGTCTGGAGTAAGGAGGCAGGTGAGGCGTTTGAAGCTCTCAAGAGGCAGCTGACTGAGCCGCCCGTCTTGGCTGCTCCGATTGAGAAGGAACCTTTGCTCCTATACGTGGCGGCTAACAACCGAGCAGTCAGCGCCGCCGTGGTTGTGGAACGTAAGGAGGCAGGCAAGGAATATCCGGTTCAGAGGCCGGTTTACTACATCAGTGAGGTGTTGATCGAGTCTAAGCAGAGATACCCTCATTGGCAGAAGCTGGTTTATGGGGTGTTCATGGCAAATCATAAGCTGAAGCATTATTTCTTGGGACACCCGATTACTGTGGTGAGTTCTGCCCCGTTGGGAGACATAATTCAGAACAGGGAAGCCACTGGCCGGATTGCAAAGTGGGCTCTGGAACTCGGGCCTCTCAATCTTACGTACGTACCACGTACGGCTGTCAAGTCTCAAGCTTTGGTGGATTTCATTAACGACTGGACAGAGTTGCAGGCGCCTGAGGAAAAGCCAGATAACACTTATTGGACGATTCACTTTGACGGGTCTAGACAGCTAGAAGGCTCGGGGGCTGGGGTTGTCTTAACCTCCCCTAAAGGTGATAAGTTCTGTTACGTGCTCAGACTAATGTTTACCTGTACTAACAATGCAGCTGAGTACGAGGCCTTGCTTCATGGTCTCCGCGTGGCGAAAGAAATGAGCCTGAGCCGGGTTAGGTGCCTTGGCGACTCAGACCTTGTGGCTCAGCAGGTTTCAGGCACTTGGGATTCCAAAGACCCAAGGATGGCGGCTTATCGTCAGGCGGTGGATGAAATTGCTGGTCATTTCAAAGGTTATCAAGTGGATCATATTGACCGTCGCAAGAACGAGGCGGCTGACGCATTGGCAAGACTCGGCTCTCAGCGTAAGCCGGTGCCGCCTAATGTCTTCTTGGACGTGTTACACCATCCGTCTGTCAAGCTGCCTTCAGAGGAAGAATTGGCTATACCTGACCCGGAGGGGTCATTGGTGGCAGCTCTACATGCTACTCCTGACTGGACGCTGCCCTACTTGGCGTATTTGACGCGTGGCGAGTTACCTGAGGACGAGACATTGGCCAGACAGATTGTGAGACGATCTAAATCCATGACTATCCTCAATGGCGAGTTACATAGACGCAGCGTCACCAGCGTCTTTCAGCGGTGTGTTTCACCAGAAGAGGGTAAGGAGATCTTAAATGAGATTCATGCTGGCGATTGTGGTCATCATGCCGGCTCCAAATCTTTGGTGGCCAAGGCTTTCCGTCATGGTTTCTTCTGGCTGACGGCTCATAAGGACGCGGAAGACCTGGTTCTTAAGTGTGATGGATGTCAGAAATTCGGGCGTCGGGCTCACGTGCCGGCTCAGGAGTTGCGTATGATTCCAATTACTTGGCCGTTTGCGGTCTGGGGGCTTGACATGGTTGGGCCCTTTAAGAGATCTAAAGACAAGAAGACCCACCTTTTGGTGGCGGTGGATAAATTTACTAAATGGGTAGAAGCTGAGCCGGTCAGTAAGTGTGACGCGGCTACGGCGGTTCAATTTATCAAGAAGATAATCTACCGTTTTGGTTATCCTCACAGTATCATCACTGATAATGGCACAAACCTGTCCAAGGGGGCTATGCAGACGTTTTGTGAGAGCGAGCATATCCGGCTTGATGTTTCGGCGATTGCTCATCCACAGTCCAATGGTCAGGTAGAGCGTGCTAACCAGGAGATCTTGAAAGGTATCAAGCCCCGGCTTATGGTCCCTTTGCAGCGGACACCGGGTTGTTGGGTTGAGGAGTTACCATCAGTGATATGGAGCATCAATACTACTCCCAACAGATCGACAGGTTATACACCTTTCTTCATGGTTTACGGCGCGGAAGCTGTATTACCAAGTGATATACGTCATGACTCGCCGCGAGTGGCGGCTTATGTTGAGCAAGACAATGAGGCGGCGCGTCAGGACGCGCTGGATGCTTTGGAGGAGGAACGTGATCTGGCGGCGGCTCGTTCGGCGATTTATCAGCAAGACCTGCGTCGCTATCATAGCCGCAGAGTTAAGACCCGGACGTTTCAAGAAGGCGACTTAGTGTTGCGTTTGATTCAAGACCAGACGGATATGCACAAGCTATCTCCTCCATTGGAAGGGCCTTTTGTGGTCAGCAAGAATCTCAATAACGGGTCTTACTACCTGGTTGACGTGCGAGACGAGTCAACTACCTCTGGGCAGGAGACCCGCCGGCCGTGGAACATAGCTCATCTACGGCCTTATTACACTTGAGTCGTTAACTCTTATCATCCTTGTACATATATCATACGTGATAAATAAAGTTGGCATCCCCATAAGCCGGGGCCTCTGCCGTTTTTTGTGTATCTCAGATTGTGCACAAAGTTATGCTATTGACCAGGTCAAATTGGGGTGCAGCAAGTTAAATACTTACCCCCTCTTTGACGAATTATTCCAGGATTGGGGTGCAGCGAGTTGAGAACTTACCCCCTCTCTTGATGATTTTTCCAAATTGGGGTGCAGCGAGTTAAATACTTACCCCCTCTTTGACGACTTATTCCAAGATTGGGGTGCAGCGAGTTGAGAACTTACCCCCTCTCTTGATGATCTTTCCAAATTGGGGTGCAGCGAGTTAAATACTTACCCCCTCTTTGATGATTTATTCCAAGATTAGGGTGCAGCGAGTTGAGAACTTACCCCCTCTCTTGATGATTTTTCCAAATTGGGGTGCAGCGAGTTGAATACTTACCCCCTCTTTGATGAACTTTTTCAAAATTGGGGTGCAGTGAGTTAGCCACTCACCCCCTCTTTTGATAAACCTTCTCCAATATTGGGGTGCAGCGAGTTGGCCACTTACCCCCGATTTGGATGACTTGGAAGAGCAGAGAGCATCATACATCATGCATTGTGTCGTACATCATACATTGCATCATGCATTATATCATACATCATGCATCGCATCATACTTACATATCATTCCGGTTTGACAAGCCGGGTCAGGGAAAGACTGTGAAGCAAGACGCAAGACTATGAAAGACATCTCCGGGTCATGCTGTTATAAGCCACCCTTATAGCAAGACCATGAAAGACATCTCTGTCTTGTTTGTGTTGCAGGTTTTATCTTTTCTGATAAGCCGCCATGAACCTTGAAAGCATGCTTGAGAGCAAGAGCATATGAAAGACATCATTACAGCAAGACTACTCCAAAAGAGTTATACGTGCACGAAGGCACGACTCGGGCATTCTAGTTGTCTCTACAACTATTACAAAAGCTCCCCATGGAGTGCAAGACATGGCAAGGTCAAAGTTTTTTACAAAAGACAGCGTTGGCGGCTCAGACAGGCTGAGTTATAAAGTTTCAGCCGAAAGTACAGCTCGCTGGCTGGTCATCCTTCGCCGGGTCTTCGACCTCCTTGATCTGAAGATTGTCGACGTTCCAGTTGCAGCATGTTAAGGCTTCAAATTGGGTCTGATCAAAGAAGGGAGATGCGTCAAGATCAGGGGCGAAGAGCTGCTTACGACGTGCGGGAGTCAGGCTCCTCGCTTCAAAGGTCGGGCCGCGCACGCGTTTGTTGTCTGCGTCGTAAGCCGCTTGATAGATGGACAGGTCCAGTTCATTGGCAAGACTTGATGCAAGCACCCGGGAGTCTTTCATACATTTAACATAGTCAGTTTCGGTGAACTCAGAGCCGTCAACCTTTGTGGATGGGAACCCGTCCCTCATTTCTTCCGTGGTTAACTCTGGGGCATAAGCAAGACACCGGCTCAAAGCAGCCATGGCTCCCTGCCTGGCGGCTGATCGTTTGAGTTCTCCAACCTGTTTTGGCAGGGTTGATAGAAGTTCTATCACCCCCTTCATATGCTTTGGGATACATTTCTCGGTCAGCATCGTCTTCATGGTGCAGAGGGTCCCGCAATATAACTGTTCTGCCAAGGAATAGACGGCTTTCAGCTTAATCACGCTGTCTGAAGACAGCTGGCGGCTTCGTTCCCCTGCAAGAGAGTTAAGCATTATAAGCCGCCCGTATAAGTGTTTCCAGCAGGAAAAGGGAATTTATCAATTAATCAGTGCTTACCAAAGATTGCAGAGGTCATTCTTGAGATGTGATTTTTGAGAGTCTGCAGCTCGTCTGACACAGTTTTAAGCCGGCTTTCAGCGTCGTCGGCGCGTTTGGTGAGGACGGTCTTTTCAGACTCAGCCGTTTTTTGGTGAGCAGCAAGTTCAGCTCGGACTTTTTCAAGCTCTGCCACGGAAACTCGCCATTTATTGTCAGCATCAGCTCTGGCGACTTGTTGAGCGGCACGATCCGACTCAGCGGCTTTTAAAGCTTCCTGCATTACGAAACAAGACAGTTCCGGCATTTTTAAGTCGCCATGATGAGGTGCATACATTGGTGAAAATATTATAAGTCTCAAGCAGATTGCAAGCAATATACTTGACACTTGGGGGCTAATGCCTATGCTTTTCTTCAAGACTACATGACAGTTCCGGCTCATCTTTGTTAAAGTAAAGCCGGCACTTGGGGGCTACACGGCGTTCTTCAAATTTACAGTGAAGATTAGTACCGGCTTAATATTTATATTAACCCTGTCCTTGGGGGCTACAGGTATCAGAAGTTTAAAGATGACAAAAGCTGAAAGACCCGGCTTACTAGTGGATCTACTAAGCCGGCTCTTGGGGGCTACATAAGAGTATAAGGAAAGCATGAAAAGGCGGAGTACCTCAAATTTGGATTTCATAATGCCAACAAGTTTTCGCTCCATGTTGTGGCTGGCGCTGAGGCGGTTTAAATAGCCAGCATGGAGATCATCCGTAGACATCTTTTCCAATGAGGGAAATGCAAAGTCGATTTTTTCTGACGAGTTTTCTTTAGCTTCGCCGGAGTGTCTTGTTAACACATGAGAGGGTGATTGATAACCCGCCCCAGTAAGAGTGACACCTTTGGCAGCTGGAGAGTTCGGCGCTTGGAGGACAGGTTGTGGAGGGCTCATAGGAGCAACTGTGTCATCATCAACTGGCTCGTAGGGCTGAGGATCATCGACAGGTGCTTCTTCTCTAGCTTCTGTACGTTCAGCATGAGGCACAGGGGAAGCAGGCTTAGGTTTCTCCGGTTCTTGAACAGTGGGGGCGGCCTCAGACTCGCCGATCTTCCTCTGTTTCGCTTGAGCCCTGGGGGAAAACAAAAAAGACTGTCAAGTAAAGGACAAGATTAAAAGAAAGATATAGTGCAAAAGAAAAATATGCACCCTGGGTTGATCCTCATTGGAGGTAACTTAGTGGCCGTTGAATCGCCAGACGAAGGGGGCGAGTCCTGGAAAGATTATAAATCTTCAGGCAAAGGTAAGATTGTAAGACAATGTTGTTAAGATGATCAGACTTGGGTGAAAAGTACCTCTGCAGGACGTTTCCGAGAAACCGGGGAGTTGGGTAAGCCGGCCATCAGTTCATAAGAGCCGGAGCTCCGGGTCTGGCGCCTGGAGGTGTGCTGTTGCTTTTTCAAAAGAAAATGGGAGTCTAGGTAAGCAAGAGGGTGAGAGAATGGGACTTTTCGGATGACCCGCCGTATCTTCTTTGGGGGAGAATTTTCTAAGTCGGAGGAAATATTGGTTACCTCAGGAGCATCCGCATGGCTGGTTTCTGTGTCGTCCTGTGAGTAAATATTATTAGTAAGCTGTATAAAAAGACGGCCAGAAGAGGTCAAGCTTTACCTCTGAATTGTGAGACTCAGGGATTTCTGAAGCGGCGGTTCTCTTCTTACGAGCAAGGGTTTTACCCGCCCTGGGCTTCCTCACGGGCGGGTTAAGTTTCATCTTCCAGAAGTCAGAATCGGCCTGTACACAAGCCGCCAGAGAGGTTAAAAGATGCAAGTTAAACAAGCAAGGCAAAGACTGCAAGTTACAAGAAGTATTCTTACAGGGGGAGCCGGGTTTTTGGTGTAAAAAGGCTTTAGCCCGGTCTTGTTGCAAGCCTCCTGCTTTTCGCCTAGAAGGGTCTTAACAATACTGTTGACTTCTTGTTCTGTCAATTGGGCGTTTGAATAACGGAGCGGGTCATCGGGTTCACCCATGTATTCTGACATAAGCCGGTCCCGCCGGCTCAGTGGCATTACATTCCAGCTGACCCAGCAGCGGGTCAGGTCGACACCAGTCAAACCGTTGGCAATCAAAGCCTTAATCTTGGCAATGGAAGCAGCATATTTCGCCCTGTCTGTGGTGGATAGTCTGTCTGGAAGTTCTCCAGAGGTGGGAAGCCGGGTAGGGCGATAACCCGGCAGCGGGTTTTCACCTTCCGGAGAAGTATCTTTGCAGTAAAACCAGGTCCTGTTTCAGTTCTTAGGATGACTCGGCAGGGCGGTAGATGGGTAAGGTACATCTCTACGTCTCTGGATAGTGACGCCGCCGAGTTCCAGACTTGAGCTGCCTGCTTTCTCAGTTTGGCGGTTGATGTAATGGTAATCGCGAAAAATGTCGACAGAGGGTTCCTCCTGAAGATACACCTCACACAAGACTTGGAATTGGCAGATATTGGTGACAGAATTGGGACCTACGTCTTGAGGATGAAGTTTAAAAAAGTGCAGAACATCTCGAAAGAATTTAGACCCGGGAGGGCTGAAGCCGCGGTGGAGGTGATCAGCAAAAACAATGATTTCTCCATCTTTAGGTTTGGGCCTTTTCTCTAAACCAGGAACCCGCTAATGAATGACGTCCTGAGCTGGTAACACGCCCATCTTTACATAGTCTAAAAGCAGCTCTTCAGTGACTCCGGATTGAACCCAGTCGCAAGATGACGTGGCACTTGACATATTGGCGGGTTAGGTCCTGAAATGAAAAAGCCACAGGTATGTTGGCGGGTTAAGTGGAAGAAGCAATAGTTAAAACTACATGGCGAGTTACAAACATGTGAGTTAAGCCGCCCGAAGGCAGAAGGGCGGGTCAATCACCAGTGCGTCCAAGGACAGCCGCAATTTCACTAAGTGTTGGACAAACAAGTTTCACAAACTGTTCAAACATTTTTGGATCTATGGAACAAACTGGAAAGGGGAAAAACTGTTAACCCTAGCAGCCGTGGAAGAACAGATGAATCAGGGGTTCGCTAATGCTGAAGCAGAATCAATCTATGCAAGATACAAAAGGGAGGCTGATTACTACCGCAATAATCTCGGCTTCGATTCAGACTGGGGTATAATTTCTAGCGCGAAGAACACGAAGAACAGGTGAAGAACTCCGGCGAGCTCGATGAACAGACTGGATCTAATGCAAATCCGTGAAGGGAAAAAGGCGTTACCTGAATGTCTGATTGGAAAAGCGGAGGTGCGCCGCTATATTCTGATCCGGTCAGGTGGATGCAACGGCCCGAGTTGAGGTTGTTGGCGATACGCGATGGCGGCGGAGCTTCAGACTGCTGCAATGACGTGGCGGCTGGCGCAAGGAAGAAGAAGGGGAAAAGGCGACGGGGTAAGTGAAAGAAGAGGGACCCCCGCGCTCATTTATAAGGAGAAGGGACAGTGAAACGGCAAGCCCGAAAATCGAGGCAACATAATTATCTTGACTGAGGAGGCGCCTCGATTTCCGGAATGGCGGGTTAAATAAAGATTCGCTATGACGTCACTATTGGAAGTGGCGGGTTAGAAAAGATCAGTCAAAGTTGCAGTTTCAGAAGGACCGCAGAAGACTCGCCAACTGGAGAATTTAAATTGACATGAACAGGTTCAAATCAATTTGGGGCCTAATGTTGGGGATATAACCCCGCGGTTAACCCGCCCTGAAGGGGCCGGGTTATACCGGTTGGCGACTCTTAATGCAAAGAGCCTAAGCCGGCCCAGGAAGGCAGGACGTGAAGGCAACGAATTACAGATGGGCCAGCTGAAGGCCCAGAGTCTGGTGGCGACTCGAGGCCCGAAAGGGTAAACCGCCATAAGAAGACTTGCCTTGTAAGACCAGGAGAGTAGAACCCGGGTCGGTTATGTTGTGTAACCCGACCCGGACTCTTGTAAGCCCAGGGCCTCAACCTATGTGTATAAAGGTGAGCCCCTGCAGCGAGTTAGGGGGGTGGAGAAAGACAGAAAGGCCTTACGGCGAGAGAGAACAAGCAGTCGAAAGCTAGGGCAAGCAAGTCGCCTCTTGTAATCGACAGACCAATTAATACAAGCTAAAGCAGGACGTAGGCTTTTACCTCCACCGTGAGGGGCCGAACCTGGGTAAACTCGTGTCCCTTGTCCCGTTTAACCCCTTTGAGTCCACTACCATGGCGTTGACTCCGAACCTAAGCCTTCGGGCATCTGCCGTGACAAAACCACGACAGCCTCCCTGTTGTTCTCCAGGGTACACATCCTCTCTGCTTATTGCCGAGACGTGTATCAGGAGAACAGCGGGGAGGTGCTGCCGAAATTTTGCGTCAGATCCGGAGCAGAGCATGGGAAAACGAACCCAATCTACACATACTCGGGTGGGATTAGGACCTATCTTTACCTATTAGCGTCTAGGTTGAATGGACGTAATAAAACTGACAAACTCCATTAACTGATGAATATGGTTTGCTGAATTATGTATATATTTCTTGTGTGTCCAGTAGCTAGGCAAGATGAGTGATCGTGCGTGGATGTACACCGGTCACACTAGTCAGAAAGACATGACCGATGAATGGAAGACAAAAACCAAGGGGTTTGTGAGAGCAGCATTTGCAAATGGCCAGAGAAAAACCTGGTGCCCCTGTGTCCGGTGCGACAACTTTCAAAAGAGGACAGAGGTTGAAATGGGTAAACACCTGTAGAAGTGGGGTTTTATGCCTGATTATACGGTGTGGACATTTCATGGTGAGTCTGCCCAATGTGCCAGAGCTGAGGTGGTTCGTCGTCGCACGGACGAGCATGGTACCGGGATCGAAGACATGGTGCAAGACTTTGATGATGCTCGGGATTCGGACGATGAGATGGAGGAATCTGCAAAGGCCTTCAATGATATGTTGGAGTCTTCAAAATGTCCTCTCCACGAGCACACTGAGCTTTGTCAGCTGGATGCCATCGCACAAGTAATGGCTCTGAAGGCTCAATTCAACTTGGGCAGAGAATGCTACGACGCGATGATGACACTATTTGGATGCTTTCTACCCAAAGGCCATGTAATGCCTGCAAACCTGTACCAGTCGAACAAAATCCTCCGTGTACTTAAGATGCCCTATGAGAAGATAGATGCCTGTGAGAATGGATGTGCCTTATTTAGGCTTGAGTATGCGGACTTGAACTATTGTCCCATTTGCAAGTCTTCCAGGTATGTTGTGGTAGACAACGGTATGGGTGAGAAGAGTCAGACTAAAATCCCAGTTAATGTTCTTCGGTATATGCCAATCATACCAAGACTTCAACGTCTTTTCATGGTCGAAGAGACGGCCAGACAGATGACATGGCACAAATTGGGCAAAAGAACCGAACTAAATGCAGATGGGAATCAGATGTTGGTACACACATCGGACGCTTTTGCGTGGAAGCACTTCGATGCAATACATCATGATAAAGCGGCAGATCCAAGGCATCCTCGAGTCGCCATCAGCACGGATGGGTTCAATGTGTTTGGTATGATGGCAGCCCAATACAGTTGTTGGCCTGTATTTGTCATTCCACTCAATCTCCCCCCCGGACAGATTATGCAAAGAAAGAACATTTTCCTGACGTTGATAATTCCGGGGCCCAACTATCCGGGGAAGAGTATGAATGTGTACATGCAGCCGCTTAAGGATGAATTGCAAGAAGCTTGGGATAATGGGATCAAGACATACGACGCCGCTACAAAAAAAACTTCCTAATGCATGTGTGGTACATGTACTCGATGCATGACTTGCCGGCGTATGCGCTATTCGTTGGCTGGTGTGTGCATGGAAGGTTCCCGTGCCCCACATGCAAGGCAGCTCTTGAGTTTCATTGGCTGGATGCGGGTCGCAAGTATTCTTGCTTCGACTTGCATAGACAGTTCCTGGATCCTCGCCATAAGTTCAGAAAAGACAAGAAGAAATTCATCAAAGGTAGAGTTGTCAAAAACTCTGCACCACCTGCGTTGACAGGCCAACAGACCCTGGATCAGTTAAACGCTCTCGAGCCGGATCCAGAGCGTCCAGGGTATTTCAAGGGGTATAATTTGGAACACGCCTGGACTCACAAGACATGCTTGTGGGATCTGCCTTACTTCACAGACCTCCTTTGCCCACACAACATCGACGTGATGCACACTGAAAAGAATGTCGCCGAGGCCCTCTTTGGTACATTGTTTGGCATAGAGGGGAAGTTAAAGGATAATCCTAAGGCTAGAGCCGATCAGGAGGCTCTATGTGATAGACCATTACAAAACATGCGACAACCGAAAGGAAAGCAGAACTGGACGAAGCCAAAGGCATGGTTCAATCTTGGAAGGCCAGATATGAGGGAAATTATCCTGTGGGTGAAAAAGGAGTTGATGTTCCCCGATGGGTATGCAGCGAATCTAAAGAGGGGAGCGAGTCTTGAAAAATTGAAAATATTTGGTTTGAAGAGTCATGATTGGCACATATGGCTTGAGCGGGTAATGCCGGTGATGTTGCATGGCTTTATCCCTGAGGATGAATGGCTAGTACTGGTAGAGCTGAGCTATTTCTTCCGTGTTCTTTGTGCGAAAGAACTATCGCCTGGCTTGCTAGATGAAATGGAAGAGTTGGCGCCGGAGTTGATCTGCAAGTTAGAGAAGATCTTCCCACCGGGCTTCTTTAATCCAATGCAGCATTTGATTTTGCATCTCCCGACCGAGGCACGATTGGGGGGGCCCGTGCAGAATCGTTGGTGCTACGCAACTGAGAGGATGCAGAAGACGCTTCGAGCAAAATGTAAAAATAAACATAGAATTGAAGCATCGATGGCCGAGGCATTCATTACTGAGGAGGCGGCAAACTTCGTGACAGCACACTACGAAGCCAAAAATCGTCATTTGCATAATCCGAAGCCTCGGTACAATGCTGGCGACCCTAAAAAGGGTGGATCCAACCTCAGCCTATTCAAAGGGAAGCTCGCACCAGCCGGTGCTTCTAATTCCTTATCGTTGGATGTCGAAGAATGGCGGACCATTTCGTTGTATATCTTCAACAACCTAACAGAAGTGCGGCCGTACATCGAGTAAGTTCTCGGTACATTGTTTCGCAACTTCTAATTCCTTTGAACTGCTCTTATTCCTGGATATTTGATACAGTCGATACGTCACCAAATTCTCGTATGGAGCGGTGATCCAAAAGGATTCCGTCGAAGAGTATGAGCTTCTGGCAAAGCATGGAGGCGGCTATCCCGGTTTCATCTCTTGGTTCAAACAAACGGTAATTTCCATTAGACCATTTCATTTCTTCGTCTAAATTGTGGCTAATGCAACAATCCTTTCGTATTAAACTTGTAGGCTAATTCAGAGTCTATGGACGCCGAATTGAGACAAGTCGCTAATGGTTTTGACTATAAGGTCCGTTCATTTGACAAATACGACATCAACGGGTATCGCTTTCGTACCTATGGCAAAGAGCTATCTATGGCCGACCGAAAGTCTACAAATTGTTGTGTCTCTACTATCGGTGAAGGAGATACCGAGTATTATGGAAGAGTTGAAGCAATTTATGAACTTCTATTCTATGGTGCAAACCCACCGAACGTCGTAGTCTTCAAATGTTTTTGGTTCCAGCCGAAGGAGACTAGAAGGACTCATGAACATATAGGGCTAGTCGAAATCAAACAAAGCACCCATTTGGATGTTCCCGATGTCTATATTACGTCTCAACAGGCAACCCAAGTTTTCTATCTACCGTGGGCCTGTCAAAGTGATCCAAATCTCAATGGTTGGGATGTCGTTTATGAAGTGCCGCCACATGTTAGACCACCTCCCCCCAATGAAGAGGATTATGAACCTCACATTAACCCAGACACATATGAAGGAGAATTCTTCCAAGAAACATGTCTTTCCAAAAAACATTTCAAGAACAGCTCTACTTCACCCCAGAACATTGAAGTAGACAGCGATAGTGAATCCGACTTCACCCCTGAGCCGGAACAAGAAGAGGTTACTGCTGCGGATGACCTGTCAATGCTTGACCAATTACGTAAAGAAGGCCTTCCACATGTTGATGCATTTATTGATGATGATGATGAGCACGTCATTACTGATAGTGATGATGATGATGCATTAATTGACCCCGGAGCATATATAGACGATGAAGATTAATATTAGTTCATGTCAGGTATTCAATTATTATTATGTACATATATATTATTAATTAGTTCATGTTATATATTATTAATTAGTTCATGTTAGGTATTCCATTTTTTATTATTCATGTCGGTATTAAAAAAATTTATGTTGTACTAATTTCGTTTACTCTTTGTCATGGCAGGTGTTGAAAGATGGTGGGCGCGGGTCCGGAGCGCTCCGAGGCTCCTTCTTCGTCGGCGCGTGGTGGGAGGGGTTCCATTCCACCCGTACCTCTCCGCCGAGCGTTGTTGGACAGTATGGGGACACCGCCGGGCCCTTCTCCGTCGGCGTCGGTGCCCACCGGGGGACGAGGTCGGGGAGGGAAGAATAGAGGAGGTAGATCAGGATGTGGCCGCGGGAGAGGAGGTACGCAGGCTCGTACGCCTTCCTCGCCGCCACCCCCAGCTGATTCACCCGAGCACGTGACTGCTAGGGTGGACCCATCCGAGGAGGAGGCTACGCGGACTCCGGTCCACGAGCCTCGGGTCGACGGGCCTTCGGCCGACGAGACTTCGGCCCACGAGACTCCGGACCAGGCTACATCCCAGGAGACGTCCGGATGGGGTACCTGGCCGGATCTGCCTGCGGGGCCGAGTGGCCATGCTGATGGTGGCGGGGATTCGGCTGATAGCGAGGACGAGGTGGTTGAGGGGGCCACCGTCTACCAGCGTGGTTGTACACGGCTCCCGACCGTGCCGGCGACCCGCGAGCAGAGGTGGTTGATTTTCCCTGATGGGGAGAGGTAAGTGCATTTACTCTTTTTGTACCTTTTGCCTTCACGTTTCTTCAAATATCTAATGCATTGGCCTTGTCATACTGCAGGGGTTGGGACCACGCTCCGGATGTCCGCAGGCCCAACACCGTCCTTGGTGTGCTTTGCCGGCAAAACTTCCCGGGGTTTGTCACGTTGCCCGGTGAGGGTCAGGTTCCACAGCTAGGATTGAGCTGGGAGCACTACTTGGCTGCCCCGGCCCCGCCGGAGGAGATGATCGACGGTGTCTTGTGCCACACGAGGGCAGAGATGGTGATCAGAAAGTTTTGGGTAATTTCTCCTTTACACAATTAAAAATCTTCAAATAGCTAGTTATTGTACTAATCAATGTTGTCTCGTTTGATTGCAGACCTTCTACAGGTGTGAGGAGGGATACGAGGAGGCCGCGGCACAGGTTATCGATGCCGCGTGCAAGCGCCTACTACAAAACTTACGGCACGAGGCTCGAGTGCAGGCTGTTTGAGACTACTACGCCTCGCGTGGTATTAAGAAGACCAAGCAGGCGTGCCGTGAAAAGCTTCTGAAGAAGGAGCAGTACATGACGGTAATTACCTATTCTTAAGGCCTTGTACTTAGTTTCCTTGATTTGATTCATAGGCGTAGCGCTCAAGTTTCTCTTTACTAACTTAGGTGCCCCTAAGATGTGTGCGGATCAGATGGATTGTTGGGAGGTGTTGGTGGATGAGTGGTGCTCAGACCAATGGCTAGCCCTCCACAACAATGCCAAGGACCGGCGTGCCCAAATGGAAGGTGTGCCACACCATCAAGGCAGCGCCAACTTATATCAGTTCGGGCAGAACTGGGTATGTGGTTTTCTTCATGATTCATGCAATTCATTCTTCATGCTAGCTTGAGCCCTTTAATTACTAATTAACTCTGTTCCTCTCTTTTAGGGGCGATACAATAAGGCGGAGGTGCCAGAGGTGTACGACCTCTATGCCATGGCCCATACTGCATCGTACAAGAAGGTCAAGGCATTCTCTGCGTCTGACCTCGATCATCCAGAGAGCTTCACCAACATCTCCTCGCACAACAAGCTCGTGAGGTACAGAGATGAGGGGAAGGCGAGGAAAGGGGAGGACTTTAACCCGAGCCAGGGTCCCATTGATCCAGAGCTGGTGATGATGTCTGGTGGCGGGAGGTCCCATGGCTCGATAGCCATTGGAGATGGACTTATACGTTGTCCTAGCACTCTCCCGGAGATCAAGGCGCGCCAAACGAGCTCCGCCCCTAAGATAAGGCCTCGTCCATGGCCAATGGAGCTCGCCATCGAGGTTAGTTATACGGACTCAGATTTCTTTCCTCTCCATTACATTGTGTGTGCGTCTGCTCGATGATTACAATGCTAACGAGGAGTGGTGTTGCAGGCTGCTATTCAGAAAGAGAGAGAGGCAACCAAGGAGCTTCTGGCGGAGAGGGACCGGCAGGCGGCGGAGAAGGAGCGGGAGTTGGAGGAGAGGACGGCCAAAAGGTTGGAGGAGGAGAGGTCACGGAATGACATGGTGAACCGGGCCATGTACGAGCTCCTCGTGGTAAGTTTCTTCTGCATATTAGCCAAATCATGCACTTAATGTTCGTTTCATTACTAACTAATATGACTGACTCGTCAAAACCAAATGTGCAGTCTGTGTGCGAGAAAACCATGCCAGTCATTGCTCCGGGGACCACAGTGAGTTTCATTTGAATGGTCATTAGTTACTAGTCTTAACATTTGAGTGTCATCATGCTAACGAGACATTGCAAATGATCTTTGGTGCAGCGTAACTCCAGACAAGCATCGCACGATCCTTCTACAGGTGCTACCGGCACGAGCACCCCCGGTGCTTCAGCTCCGTGATGACGGTAAGTTTTCTCTAGTGTTTTGCTTAACAAATGCATAATGACCTAGACTTAGCTTTATTTCCTCCAATATGCTTACCATAATGACCTAGACTTAGCTTTATTTACTCCAATATGCTTACCATAATGACCTAGACTTAGCTTATTTTCCTCCAAAATGACATAATAACCTTACTTAGCTCCAAAATGATCCAAAATGAGCTAACTTAGCTTATTTAGTTCATTTATGATATAAGTAGCTTACTTAGCTCATAAATGGCATGATAACCTGGTAAGCTCATAAATGTCATATAGTTAGCTTACTTACGTCAAAAATGGCATGATTACTTAGGTTAGCTCCAAAATGATCCATTTTACCTAAGTTAGCTCCAAAATGATCCATTTTACATAAGTTAGCTCATAAATGATCCATTTTACCTAAGTTAGCTTCAAAATGATCCATTTTACCTAAGTTAGCTCCAAAATGATCTATTTTACCTAGGTTAGCTCCAAAATGATCCATTTTACCTAAGTTAGCTCCAAAATGATCCATTTTACCTATGTTAGCTCCAAAATGATTCATTTTACCTAAGTTAGCTCATAAATGATCCATTTTACCTAACTTAGCTCATAAATGATCCATTTTACCTAAGTTAGCTCATAAATGATCCATTTTAGCTAACTTAGCTCATAAATGATCCATTTTACCTAAGTTAGCTCATAAATGATCCATTTTACCTAACTTAGCTCATAAATGATCCATTTTACCTAACTTAGCTCATAAATGATCCATTTTACCTAACTTAGCTCATAAATGATCCATTTTACCTAAGTTAGCTCATAAATGATCCATTTTACCTAAGTTAGCTCCAAAATGATCCATTTTACCTAAGTTAGCTCCAAAATGACCTAAGTTAGCTCTAAGTTAGCTCTAATATGCTTAGTTACCTAGGTTAGCTCAATAATGACCTATACTTAGCTTACTTATGTCAAAAATGGCATAATATGCTTAGTTAACTCAAAAATGGCATAATTACCTAGGTTAGCTCAATAATGACCTATACTTAGCTTATTTAGTTCATTTATGACATAAGTAGCTTACTTAGCTCATAAATGGCATGATAACCTTGCTAAGCTCATAAATGGCATATACTTAGCTTACTTAGGTCAAAAATGGCATGATAACCTTGGTAAGCTCATAAATGTCATATACTTAGCTTACTTAGCTCATAAATGGCATGATAACCTTGGTAAGCTCGCATTGATGGAGTGCTTCTTTTTACTTTCTTATTCTTCTTCTTCTTCTTCTTCTTCTTCTTCTTCTATTCTTCTTCTTCTTCTTCTAGTCTTCTTCTTCTAACTTTATTTTTTCCCATTTTGCAGATTTCATTCACTTCACGGAAGCTTTCATTGATGGAGTGCTTCTTTTTACTTTCTGTTTTGATTTTGTACCTTTGAACATATGTGGAACTTGCTATATGGATGAAACTATGTATGTGGAACTTGCTATGTATGTATGGATGGAACTATGTATGTATGGATGAAACTTATGTGTTGGATATCTCATATGTTTGCTGTGAAACTTGCCCTGTGAAATATATATATGTATATATATATATATCATATATTTGCTGTTAAATGCTTGGATATAAGAAAAAACAGAATAAAAAGAGGCAATGCAGCCTCTTTGTCGTCTACCACCGACGGCAAAGTGCTCTTTGCCGTCTGCCGCAGATGGCAAAGTGGCCACGTGGCAGCAACCTGTGCAACCTGGGAGCACTGGGGGCTGACCCATTTGGTCACTTTGCCGTCTGTGGCAGACGGCAAAGAGCTTGCCGGGGCAGACGGCAAAGAGCTTGCCGGGTGACGGGTCTGATGACGTCATCAAGCAGACGGCAAAGGGGAGGGCACATTTGCCGTCAGCCGGGTGACGGGTCTGATGACGTCATCAAGCAGACGGCAAAGGGGAGGGCACATTTGCCGTCAGCCGGCAGACGGCAAAGCCTCCCGTTAGCCACCTAACGTGGCTAACGTCTATCCTTTGCCGTCAACTTTCTTTGTCATCTGCTTTCCCAGCAAAGCTGACGGCAAATGTCTTTGCCGTCCGCTGGGCGAAAAACAGACGGCAAAGAAGCTCATTACCGTAACTTACAGTGCCGTCCATGTTTGTCGTCTGCGGCTGACGGCAAAGACCTTTGCCGTCCGCTTTGTGGTCCTTTGCCGTCTGCCATGGCAGACGGCAAATCAGCTGTTTCCTGTAGTGATGGATTAGATACATTCATGCTTTCCTGCGTTTACTATACCTCACACTATATGTTAGTTTTAGTGATTGCTGATAGCTTACAACAACTGTTATATGTATATATATATATATATATATATATATATATATATATATATATATATATATATATATATATATATATATATATTGATTGCACTATGACTATTATCCTCAGATGGAGTGTGGTTGTTATGTTATATATTGATGTGGTCCTTTGTCATGATTATCCATCGTTATAAAAATGCGATGAACCTGATTTATTTGTTGTCATGATAAAGAACACACCTAATCAACGCAACCTCCTCCATCGGCTAGATCGAGTAATAGTGCCGCTGAAACGAGCTAAATAAGTGCGACCACATGGCCTTACCTAGGAAGGCCCTAACGTAATATATCACCATGCCTTTTATTTTCATCCTCATTAGGTACGGTTAGATGACGTACATTGCCTAGGCCAGGTGAGCGACGTCTAACTTATGGGTGCGCTGGACAAGTAGTTGTTATTGAGTACTCGAATCTGGTTAAACTGGCCGCGGTTAGGAATGCCCTGGGGCATTGGGTCCAGATCTGCGCCCCCATGACATTGTTGTTGATGATGCTATAGAAGTGTTATGATGGTAGAACCGGTTTGTTGGAGTAACCTTTGTCCACCCACGAGGGAAGTGTATCGAGATACAAGACAAAGAGGGGGACTTCATGGTGTGGGTAAAATATACAACCTCCGTAGAGTCTTAACCTATTCGAATAGCTACCTCCTCGGTCCTGGACACAATTTGCATTAGGCCACACTATTTATTTCATCTGTGTCGAGTTTGGAGGTATGAACATCTTTAAATATAAGATTGCACGTGAACAAACTTGAAATAGGGGATATATCATAATTTTGTGCAGGAACTGGATGACATGAGATGTCATGACTTGGTATGTTAGGCATGAGATGGCTAGGATACTGATGATATTGGCTGGTAGGAAAACTTGAGAATGATCTTGAGTGATCATAAGAATAAACCTGAATAAGATGCATTTGCAGGAACATGCTTTATCCTCGTTATATTCTATTTAGTTCGGTTATCTTGGCAGATATGTTAGTGATTTCGTGATAGATAGACTTGCCATGATACTATTTATGCTTGCCATGCCATGTTAACTATAGTTGTTAAGTTAAATTTTTGTAGATTATGTTGGTAGGTCATGTTTGCTTTGCTTGGGATATATGTTATTTGATTGAGCTTGCGAGTACATTCAAAGTACTCACATGACTTTTAGCATGGACATCTTCAACTAATATGGAGCTAGAGTGTTTGTGTGCTAGAAGATTAATCCAGTCAGTCATGTGCGTTTATAGAGCCCATCCATGAGCCATTGTAACCACTGAAGTCTTTCGCTGTGATCATTTAAGCCACTGGTCTATTACGACAATGTCATATAAACAGTCTTGTATGTGACGCCCCTGCTCGACCGTGCACTAATCATACACGCAAACGTGCACGATCGAGATCAGAGACTCACGGGAAGATATCACAACACAACTCTAAATACAAATTTAAACATAAATCTTCATATTACAAACCAGGGGGGTCACGAGGACCCGAATACCTAAGTCATACAAACAAATAATATCTGGGTACAGACATAGTTAGTCAAGTTTGCTTTAAGAAGGCTAGCATAACAGCGACACTGATCGAAAAGGCGAAGGCCTCCTGCCTAGGGCCTCCGAACTACTCCTGGTCGGCGGGCTCAACGTAGTAGTAGGTGCCTCCGGGGATCTCCTGCTCCTGGGCCCTGTCGTCTGATCGCAACAATCGGGTAGGGGAAAAGAAGGAAACAAAGCAACCATGAGTACTCATCCAAAGTAGTCGCAAGACTTACATCAGAACTATACTAAGTATGTATCGGTATCAAAGGAATGGGGCTATATCTTTGGACTAGACTGCAGAAATGCCAGAACAGAGGGGAAAAGGCCTAGCCTATCGAAGACTAGCATCTTGAAGCAATCTTGCAGCATCAGAAGAGAGTAGAACACAACAGCATATAATAAGTATATATAATAGTAATGCCCTGAGATCCTTCCTCGACTACCCTGCGAGAAAGTGATCCCGAGAGCAGTAGTAATAGTTTAACATTGTAACAGTATCCATTCATAGTTGTAGTAGATCAGGATACAACTCCGAGCGTCTTGTTACCGTGGACACGGCTATTTGAATAGATCACTTCCCTGCAGGGGTGCACTACTGTTACCCAACACGCTCGATTAACTCTGACCGGACACACTTTTCTCGGTCATGCCCGGCCTCGGCTGATCGACACGACGTAGTCCTACCTAGGCTCAGCAGAGAGGTCCCCGCCGGTCTACATCCTAAGCGCTCAGGGGTCTTGGGCCCATCGTCCTTTGCACTCTGGGTCATTGTGTCGCGTATCGGAGTCCAAGCACCACCTCAGTCCTGGATAGCACTTGTCCCGACGGGCTCAGAATGCTGAACTGGACATCTGACAGAGCTTTCGGCTGATACATACGGCGTTGAGGGCCCCATTAAACCATTATCCCACGTGGTGGTAGTGCGTATAGGCTAGTGGCCAACTCAGATCAAATACCCAAATCCGTTAGGCCGGTTTTAGTAGCTCGCAGAGACGAACAGGATTCCTGTCGCTCCGACTTGGTAATCCACGGACTACGATCAAGGACCAGGCCCACCTCTCTCCTAGGTGGTCTCCGCCTGCCCTGTCGTTCTGCCACAATATCACTCGCGGGTGCTCTTGGAGCCGACCCGTCTTTAATATTATTCTCTCGCGGGCACTCTTGGAGCCGGCCCGACTTTAACAGTTTAAAGTATTGCAGTAATGTAGCATTTCCGTGATCATCACCCAGAGTGATCACGGCCCGATGACAAGCCAGGCAAATGGACAAGGGTGAAGGGCCAGCTGATGAAACATAACATACTTAACTAAGCATCATAGGATAGCAGGTAAGGTATCAATAGCAGGCAACGAAATCAGGCTATGCATCAGAATAGGAGCTATCGGAGCAACAATAGAAGCAATTCTAATGCAAGCAATAGAGAGAAAGAGTAGGTGATATCTGGATGATCAAGGGGGTTTTGCTTGCCTGGAAGCTCTGCGGTAAAAGAGGGGTCTTCGGTGAAGTAGCAGTCCTCGGGGGCAACGTCGGTCTCGGAGTCTACCGGAGAGAAGAGGGGGAGGAAGCAGATAAATACATAGCAAACAAATGCACTCACAGAGCATGACATGGCAATATGCAACGCAGGGGTGACCTAATACATCCCTAAACCATTTTAGTTAATTTGGAATTATTTACCGGAGGTCAGGCACTATTCATCTATCAGAAACAGGCCTAAAGTTATAGGTTCTTCTACGCAGAGAGTTCTAACATGCATGCAGATGACATATTCGGATTCGTTGGATTTTTCTGATCATTTTTCATATATAAATTATTTTCATCCGAGTTACGGTTTATTTTATATTAATTTTCAAAGTTTTATTATTTTTCTAAAATTTCTGGAATTGTTTTAATCCGAATTGACCAAGTCAATTTGACTGGTCAAAAGGGAAATAGTGAGGGGGGTCCCACATGGCATACTCTATACCTAATCAAATAAACCTAACTTATTTAATTGGGTCCTACATGTCATCTACTACTAGACTAACTTAGCACTAATTAATACTAGCTAAACCTAGTACTAATTTAAACAAGGGCCGGCCATTAGTGGGCAGAGCCCAGCCGGCCACACGCACGACACACACACAGAGCACGCGCGCGCGCGCACACACACAGCATGCACACACACAACACACACACCCACGCACAGCACGCACACACACAGGCCGCACTCGGCCATGGCCTTGGCCATGGCCAGCAGCAGCGACGGGCCACGGCGGCAGCGGCGAAGAGCAGCAGTGGCAGAGCAAGAAGCAGTGGCAGCAGCAGTACACGAGCAGTAGCAGCAGCTAAACAGCAGCAGCGCACGCGCACGCGGAAACTTGGACGAGCTCGGGGACGGCGGTAAATCGGAGCGGGTCGAGCTGGGGAACAGGGGGAATTCGGCAGAGGGGCTCACCCCAGTGCTCGTGGACGCGGTTGGGAGGTCGGGGGCGGCCCGGAGCAGCGGCAACCGGCGACGGACGTCGGCGACCGTGGGCGGAGATGAGGACGATGGCGAGGCTACGGGGCGTCCGAGCTCGAACCGATGGGCGAGGGCGAAGGAGACGACGATGGCGGAGCTCCTGGACGTCGTCTCATGCGGCGGGGAGCACGGTGGCCGCGACGACGACGACAGCCATGGTGAGCATCGCTCGGGCGAGCTCCAAATCGAGAACAGAGGATGGGGGAAGAAGGAACTGGTGCTAGGGTTCGGTCGAGGGGGTCGCGGGAAGGTCTAGTAGGCGTCGGGGGGGTTGGGGATGGCCGGCACGTGGCTAATCCGCGGCACGGACGTGCGCACGGCGGCCAGCGAGCCCTCTGTGAACAGAGGTAGGAGACAAGGCATAGGTGGGCTGGGCTATGCTACTGTAGCAAGTGGGCCAGAGTGCACAGCAGTGCCTTTTTTGCTTTATTCTTTTCTGTCTATTCCTTTAGCTCCTGTTTTGTATTAATTTTTGTTATCAAATGACTTTAGTAAAATGTGGAACTTGACAAGTTAAATACTGTGCAATATTCTGCACTGCAACAAAAAGTTTGGGGGCAAGATAATTTCATTTGAATTTTGTTTAATTGAAAATTGATTAAATGCTACTCTTTTGGTACTGTTTTTGGTTGTTATGGTCAACTTGGGAATTTTAATAATGTTGATTTTATTTTTATAATAGCTTTGAGATTATTTTAAATATTAGGAACTATTTTGTTTTCAAATTTGATCAACTTTTATTTTCACTTGCCATTTGAATTTTGGATTTGAATTTGTTCTGAAGCCAAGTGACAAGTGGCATTGCAAAACTAGATGACTTGGCATTGATCATGATGGATCACTGTGGCACATTACAAGGGGGTGTTACATTGTAATGGCTCTGTAAACCTTGGAATATGTTGTCGTTGGCATTTCCGTGTCATGAACTCAGTCCTGCATGCCCGTTACCCTGGGCTGAGGTGTGGAAGTGCCCTCAAGGGTATGAGACAGTCACCATCGTCCGAACCGATGAAGATCGGTGAAGGGATTTCTTTCAAAGATGCCTTGCGGAGGGGAACTTTTGGTCTATGGGTGTATCTACACCCTATATGGGGGGGAAATAGTAATTCAACAAAAAGTCAAAAAATTCTGAAAATATTTTTGAAATAAACTTGACTTTCCATTGTACTTGTGAGAAAAATTCCACAAAGAGAAAATCCCCCTTTGACTTCTTTTCAAAAAAGACAAAAATTTGGCCAAAATAGTGTGAATAGTGACCTATAATAGCAAATAAATTTTGTCTTTTTTCCTCTGAAGTCAACGTTGGTTTTTTGTTCGTGAAAATTTATATACTAGTGCAAAAGTAAGTCAAGTTTATTCTAAAAATACTTCTGAACTATTTTGACTTTTTGTTTAATTACTAAAAAAATCCCATATAGGGTGTATCTACGACCAGGAGTGTATTTCCCGATGACTTACCACCAACTTCCCGTAACGCGCTATAAAGGCAGCTAGACTGTAAACATATTACTCCCTCCATTCTAAAATATAGTGCGCCTGCGCTTCCCGAGGTTCAACTTTGACCATAAATTTAACCAACGAGACCGACTGCGGCGGGAGCAAAAATTATATAATTGAAAACTTCTTTCGAATACGAATTCACTGGTATAATTTTTGCCCCCGCCGCAGTCGGTCTCGTTGGTCAAATTTATGGTCAAAGTTGAAACGCGGAAACCGAGGACGCACTATATTTTGGAACGGAGGGAGTACATTACACATGCAGCTGTTCACAAATCCATTGTCGTCCAGCCCGGTTAGGATACCTGGCTTTCACCCAGGCGACCCGGGTTCAAATCCCGGCAATGGAGATCCCTTTTTCTTCCAGTTTTATATTTTATTAAAACACGAGGTCGCCGGAGCAGGGCTGAGCCAGCGCATCGCCTGAGCCGTAGGGGCATATTTCCCTCTCTCTATGGGGGAGCGGCGAGCAGCTCGATCTGCACTGTTTTGTACTCCTATTTCCGTAGCTTTGCTCGGCACAGGCACAACAAAGGGTAAGGTAGCAACCATACAAATTTCATCCGAGTTTCTAAAACATTTTTACTACTCATTCTCATTCGACTGAATCTTGATTTCACTCTCAGTCGAATTTTGAACCGTCTGATCGTCGTCCCCGGATCTTGGCGCGCACCCGCACCGTGTGGGTTGTCCGTCGCTCCGCTTTCAGGTACGCTTTTGGCCGCCGTTTACAGCGGCGTTCAGCGCTGGTCAGTTCGTCCTTGTGCCAGCGCTCGGCACCAACGCCAACGTCGTGCTGCCGGGCAAAGATGGAGGACGCACACTTTCGTGCCCGAAGCCGCCGCCCCTTGTCATCCCGGCACGCGTCCGCAGCTTGCGCTCACACGCCTCCGCGCTCCCCTTGACCATCCGGGCCGCCGACACCCACGCCGGCCGGAGGCCACCACCCCTCGTGCTTACGGTGATGTAGAGATGTACTCGTGCACCTCATCCCAATATCCCAAGAGCACGCCGTGCCAGGGCCGGCTGCGGACGGACTCGAGCCCCCAGAGCGGCAGGCAGTCGAAGGCGAAGACCCTCCTGGGGGCCCCGGAGTCGACGACGAACGCTGGGGTGGCGTGGAGCTCGTGGTCCACATCCTTCGGAGCCACCGAGCCAACGCGTATGTGCGGGTGCTCGCGCGCGTGTCCAAGGCCGACGCGTCGGCGTCCAAGCACGGCCGCCGCGGGTTCGGGCGCCTCCTGGCCGGCCGCGAGGCGCAGGAGCTGTACGAGGCGGACGTGAGGAGGCCAGGAGAGCGCGGCCTCCAGCTAATCCGGCGAGAGCGCGTCACTGCCGTCCATGTGATGCTGCTGAGGTTGGCAACGACCCGGCCGCCGAGCGCCCCTGAAGGCCTCGCAGAGGAAATAGCAGCAGCTGGAGAAGCGAAGGTCATCGCCGCCCTCCTCCACCTTCCCGTTCTTCTCAGCGGAGCAGCACAAGGGTCGCGGCCACCGTGTCATCCTCCAATTCCTTCCCACGACGGCAAGACGCCGGTCATCGCTACCTTGTTCGCCGTCGTATGGTTGGCTGCTGCTGCTGTCCTTTCGCCTCGCTTGGTTGCTCCGGCCGGTGGCGAAGCGGCCCGCATTGCGCGTGCGCGCCTTGGCTCGGCGCTGGCGGCCGGGAGGGAGAGCATGCCGCAACATAGGGAGAGGAGAGAGAGATGTCGTGACAACGTAGTACAGATTACACACTGACATGTGGATCCGGGACCGAGATATATAGCCGTATATAATTCACGAGCTAATTTAAACCCCGTGTCACATTCAGTTTTAGTGCCGGCACATTCAGTTGATTAGGTTCAGTTATATGTTCCTTTGTGATTCAGTCTTTCCGTTTCTTGTTCCTTTGTTCAGTCCCTGTAGTTGCATCATTTTTCAGCCACTTAGTTATTCACTGTGGTTTCGTTCCTCTCTCTCTCTCTGTTCAGTCACTGTGGTTGCATAATATTCCAGGCATTCACTGTGGTTTTGTCCTTTGTTCAGTCACATCATTTTTCAGTCTCTTAGTCATTGTGGTTTCTTCAGTCTTGGGCCTCTCTTTCCTTCAGTTTTCCAGCTTCTTCTGTTTGTTCAATCTTCTCTGGTCCTCAGCCGCTTAGTTGAATCACTTTTACCCCTCTTTCTTCAGTTTATCAGTGTACCTAATTTGCTTAATTAATCCTTTTAATTTTTTGTCATTTGTCATTGACCATTCTCAGGTCTGGAATGAGGTCCTGAAAACAGCCTCTTGTATAAATGTAGGGAAAGGCTGCGTACTATAGACCCAAAGTGGTCGGACCCTTCCCTGGACCCTGCGCAAGCGGGAGCTACGTGCACCGGGCTGCCTTTTTTTTTGTCATTGATCATTCTTTCTCCAGTCTCTGTTTCTTATTTCCTCAATCTTCATTTCTCTTTTTCTTAGTCCTCAATCTCTCTTTGGTTGGTCTTCACTCTTCGTATAAGCAGATACTAAACATGTGTTTTCGGGTGAATGACCCATTATTTCTCTCTTTTTCCTTCACTCTTCAGTCTTCACTATTTTTCTTAGTTCCTAGTCCTGCTCTTTGGTTATTCTTCACTCTCCACTTAGTTCAATCACTGTTGTTTGGGCTTGACATGCAGAAAAACCCAAATGAAGTACCCCCAAACGGAGTTGGAAGGAGTTTGTCCTCAAGATCGATCTCACGATAGGAACTGGCGTTCTGCTATGTTTCACTCTGTTGCAAACAGGCGTCGGGCAGTGGCGGAGCTTGATGAAGATTCTTGAGGGGGGCTAATCAGAGTTGAGGGGGTGAAGAAGATAAGTTATGCATGAACTCAGAGAAATAATTGGTATTGAAACCTAATAATTAGGGGTAGTTTTCCTAGAGGGGAGGGGGGGGGGGCAATGGCCCCCTTTGGCCCCCATGACCAAAGAGGACGACGACGACACCCTGCTCGCCCATGCATGTGTCGTGCACGCCCATGTGGCTGGCCGCGTCCAAGGAAGAGGTCAAGCAGCACGCGTTGGCGGCGCTAGCTGAGCAGCTGACGCTGGCAACGTTCCAGGAGGCGTTTAGGTGGTTGCAGGCGCCGCTCTTCGTTGTCCTGACCAAAGAGGACGACGACGACGCATAGTTCTTTTTTAGTGTTTTTAGTTTAAATTAATGTATGACTTGACTTGCTAGCTGTTTTTTTTTATTCGAATTTGCATCCAAATGTGAAATGTGTCCGTTCACTCATGAGCTGGTGTACAAAACCAGACTTTGGCATCCGCCTGGCCGACCCAAACAAACAAAAAAGGGATAAAATTCGCGTTCGTTTGGGTCTCTCGTTGGAGTTGCCCTTACAATCTAGCATCTCGCTTGGGTAATAGCATCGCTCCTCACCTCTCGCAGCAGCCGCACGCCTTTGCCGCAGCCGCCCCACCTCAGGGTGTGCGTTCGGTTTTTTCGGTTTGATTCGGTTCGGTTTATACGGTTTTTATACTTCGGTTTATACGGTTTTATACATAGATACGGTTCGGTTTCGATAATTAATAACCATTTACTTTCGGTTCGGTTTCGGTAATAACCAAAGTTGACGCGAACTTTGGAGCAACACAAAGTTTGGGCACACGAAGAAACAAATTTAGTATACGACAGCATGACACAGACATGAAATTTGTTCAATACATGACACACACATGAAATTTTGACACATACATGACAGTACACGGCCTCGATGTCCAGTGCCGAGAGCCTCAAAGGCCAAAGCCTACTCCATGGTGTAACTTCTTAAACGTGTGAAACTGCTCTTTTATTTTCTTTTTAATTTAACCAACATAAAGTTGTCTTTTTTATTTAACCAACATAAAATAGTACACGTTTTTTTAGGGGTTAAAATAGTACACGTTTGTCCATGGGTAGTGTACTGTATAGGCCTTGGAAGTTTGATCTTTCTCTCATAGACTCACACAAACGTTTCTAGCATCACAGCCCAATACTTGTTGATCCATCGGCCCATGTAAGTAGAAGCACAGCACGGCAAAGAGGCGCTGGCGCTGGCGCGCAGCCAATTCACGCACTAGTTTAGTACCACCTCGCGTAGCTATAAGAAATAAAGCAACGAGAGTAGTATAAAGCTAGCAGGTGTCCGACCATTTAGTTCAAACTCACAAGTGCGAAGCACACTGTATAGAAGTTTCTTCTCTGTACTCTTCAGTACGACAGAAGTTGTGTATTTTCGGTTTGTTCGGTCTAACCGTATGGTTTTCGGTTATTAACTGAAAAAACCGAATTCAATATGGTTTGCTATTTTGCAAACTGAAACCATAACCAGAACATGAAAAAACCTAAATTTTGGTTCGTTTGGTTTTTTTGGTTCGGTTTATGGTTTTCGGTTCGGTTTTGCACAGGGTGAACCCCACCTCGTCCACGCGTTCGCTCGCCATCGGCGCGCCCGCCGGGCCGCAACGTCGTCGCTCGTCGGCTTGCAGCGCGGGCCCCCAAGGGAGACGCGTGTGGGTGTGGGAGCGACCGATCGCACGCTGCGCTGGTCAGCCGATCCTAGCCGTTTATTTACCTTCTCTTATTACACTGCTCCGTAGAAAAACAAATGACTGTCTCATTGCTAAGAAGTGTAGCAGATGACTCGTGACCGTCTGAATCGAAGAGGAGATGTTAGAGGTGAACAGATATGAAATATCGTCAGGACTCCAACAGTGGTCCGGAGTTCTGCGAACAGACATCGTTACGTTACGACTGCCTACGCGTGTCTCCCGGTACAAAGGGAGAGACAAAACCTCGATGATGTAGTGGTTACAATAAATAAGTTCCAACAAGGAAGCAGCCGCCAATCCATTGTCGTCCAGCGGTTAGGATACCTGGCTTTCACTCATGCGACCCGGGTTCGATTCCCGGCAATGGAATTATTTTTTCCATCGTAACATTCGTTCCTTCCACCGTCCTCTTTTTTTTTTTTGGTTATTCTCTAGAGCCGCAGTGGTATCTTTTATTTATTTGTTGCAAAAACAACTTCGTAGCTTTGCTCAGCAATTTGTTCTTCCAAATTTCATCAGAGTTCAGAAAATGAAATAGCCAGCATGCTGGTCTGGCTGTCGGACGTTGCAGCCGGCCATCTGGATGCAGGGGAGGACGACGACGGACAAGGTTCAGAAGATTATCTCTGCTGCGGCTCCAAGCAACAGAAAAGGCATCAAGGTTATGGTGGCCCTCGTCTGCTGGCAAATATGGATGGAGAGAAATGCATGCACCTTCCGTGGGAAACTGCCGTGCGTCAGCCACATCATCGGAGCCTGCCGGAGCGACATGGAGCAGCGGCGCATCGCCGGCGCGAGATGCATCGAGCACCCTTTCGGGGAAGTAACTTGAGGAGTCAACTGTAATGCATTAGCTGGGGTTGCTGATCTCTGTCATGCAACCTTGTAACCACAACCCTCTCTCACTCACCGATCGCTTGATCAAACCTTTTGTCGCTCCCTTCTACGTACTAATCAATGAAATAGCCAGCATACTGGATCTTTCAAAAAAAAAAAATCATCAGAGTTACCAACGATCCGAATTTCATCAGAGTAACCAACGATTCTTTGTTTCTAACGTGCTTACAGTTAGCACATGACAGCAGTGTCCCAGTACAACTAGCTGATTTTTTTATTATTTTTTTGAGTCTAGTACAACTAGCTGATGAATCATGACTCGGCATTTGCGCAATATTCATCCTTCTTTTACATTCTTATTATTGACGGGTGCCATAAAACTGATCACAATTCATCGGAATCTCCAGACAAAAACACGAAGGCCCGTCAACACTTTACAATGCAAAGTATCCTCCCTCCAACACCAGCTAAATTTCCAATTTCCATCCCAGATGCAAAATACTCGAGCGTGCCACTCAAAACTACAGAAGACTAATACAATACAGACTCGCTGTTGACTAGTAAGTACAGTAGTGATAACCACAATGACAACCGAGCTGTGTAACGGGCCAAAGGAATAGATGAATAAGGCAGACTGCCACTGTTCATGTGCAAGAAAATACGACGGACAGTGATATAAAAGAAAAATGCCGGACAGGCGAAGGGTAGATGACCCCGCAGAGGCACGTAGACCTAGGGCCATATGCAGGCAAAAGCTTTGGAACCGGTGTTTGGTATGCTGTGATGGTTCACCACGCGTAACTGACTGATTAGCCCCATTTGACGATAGCCGAACCCCAGGTGAGTCCAGCTCCGAAACCAGATGCTGCGATGATATCGCCCGTCTTCACCTTCCCGCCACGAACAGCCTCGTCCAGTGCTAATGGAATGGATGCCGCGCTGGTGTTGCCGTAATTGGCAAGGTTTGAGATGACTTTTTCCGATGGGATAGATAACCGATTGGCAGCAGCATCGATGATCCGCTGGTTAGCCTGTAAACGTCGATGGGGTCAGTTAGATCGTTGCTTCAGGTCAAAGAGTTTCATCATCATCAATAGAATAGGATACTCACTTGGTGAAGCAACAGCCAATCTATACTGGACGCAGGTAGGCCAGCCTCCTCTAGCGCCTTTTCGATGGACTGTGGAACACAACGTACGGCAAAGCGGAAAACCTCCTTTCCGTTCATTTCGATGCAAGAAAAGTTGGTCTTCTTTGGTGGGAAGCCAGGGACACCATTGGTCTTCGATAAGATCGAATCAGTGTTCGACGATGAACAATGCAGGTGCCTACATAAGTAATCAGCAAACATAAGAAAGTGACCTACTAGAAATGTAACCACGACAGTTTTTTAGAAAGAAGGCATACTTTTGCCCATGGCCATCGCTTTGCACACAAAAACCTAGCAAGCCATCTTCATCAGCATTGCATGACTGCAATATCGAGGATTTAAAATTAGACAATAGAACTTGCACAAGGATCTTGCAAATTACAATGCACACTACTAACCAACACTGCATCCCTGTAATACAACAAATTGCAGTGTCTTACCCAATAGACTATACAAAAAGACTACAGCAAATTGAACCATGGAAAGCAGACCCACATTTCAGCAAGAAATAACATATACCTGGACCAAAACAGCACCAGCAGCATCACCAAAGAGGATGCATGTACCTCTATCTGTCCAATCCACATATTGTGAAAGAGCATCTGCCCCGACTACAAGGACATTTTGAATACCTCCACCTACGATAGTGTCAGATATTAAATTATTAATCCATCAAGGTGCCCAATAAGTGTGAATATTTAACAAAGGAATTACCTTTGATAAAACGAGTAGCTGTAATTAAACCAACAATGAACCCACTACAGGCAGCAGTGATATCAAAGCCAAATGCATTTGTGCACCCCACCTCCGCCAGCACCTGTTTTCATTTTATCCAGATGTTATTTTATGCAAAATTGGGCGTGTTAAAATCCAAAAGGAACTAGAACAGAGTGGCATTCATCATCAGAGCAGCTAATTTACTGATAATACAGAACATTAACAGTACTGAACAGAAAGAAAAAAAAAACTTAAATGAAAATAGTGTATATTATTTGACTCCCTCATTGTCAAATATAGGCTGCTCCCTCATCACGAATGGGACATACTTTCATCACATATCCTTTGTCATGTATTACAACATACTTCCATAGAAATCACTTTTCTCCGTTTCTAAATACATGTCATTCTAGTTTCTGGATTTTTGTTCTGAAATGCATGCCAATATACAAGTTTGAGGCAATTACTGACATTGTTTGCTTCGCATATCCCTAACATTCATTAATATACTAGACTAACAAATACTCCCTCCGTCCGGAAATAACTGCTCAAACGGATGTATCTAGACGGAGGGAGTACCATACAACATTCATAAAATGAGCTAATTACGGAGGCAAATGTAGTGTGTTGCATACATGCCATGGTTGGAGTGCCCTAAATGACACCCATTCAGGAACAGAGGGAGTATATTGTTCAAAAGACGGAACATCGTACTTTGGAGACTATACGTATTGAAGTGAAATAAATTTCAAACAGGGAGAGTATTATAATTTAAAGCAGTTCCTCAGATAAACTTAAGAATAAGATAGTACCCTTTCTATCCAACTTATGATATACAGTAAAAGAAAAAGGAAAAGATTCTCAAGCATAAGATGGCTCGCATTAAAAGCAGAAATATGCAGTAGCTCAAACATATCATTGTTTTAAATAACATAAATAGCTTCCATAAGTATGACAACTACTGTATTCTCGAGAAAAGGCAGGATGACAACTACTAGAATGATTAATAGATGTGCATAGACATACCCGACCAGCACCTCCAAAGAGATCGTCTGGAGTAGATGTGCAAAAGAGAACAAGGTCAACATCCTCAGGTTTTACTTGAGCCATTTCAAGTGCCCTTTGTGCTGCCTGTACTGAAAGCCCTCCCAGTGTTTCACCTCCTAACACATTTGGAAAGCACAAATTACTCATTTATAAATAAAAAAAAGAAATATGTCTGTAAAACAGAGACGTTGTGACTCCTAGGCTTTTTACAATAAAATCTGATATTCTGATTACCTGCCTACTTACACACAGTGGGGCCAACTCCCACCGATGTTATTCAAACCTTTTATATAAGTATTAATTAGATATGTACACCGACTTGGAACAAACATATGAAAAGTGCTGCGTCTTTTATATACACCCTCTGTTCATTAATATAAGACATTTTGGCAGTTTAATTTGAACTGCCAAAACGTCTTATATTGATGAACAGAGGTAGTACATTATAGGGCAGCCAGGAATTAGTAAGGTAACAAGACAAAGATTTACCAGCATTTATATTTATTTTCTAATTAAATTCCATTTAATATCTTTATAATAGCGTGTGCCCACGTCACATGACATTGCTATTCCTTAACCCTGAGTGGAGAAGGGTGCTTTGTGACAAACGCTCATTTACAATCATTAATAGAATCGACATGTGTATAAACTACTTCAACCATCAACAACGATGTGACACACATCATCCACAAGTTGTCGCCTAGCTAAGAGAAAAGAAAATAAATACTCAGAAGTAACCAGTATATATCATGCCAGAGGGGCCACAATTAGCCTGAATCAGGCTACCTTAGTGAAAGAGGAGGGAAAGAAGTGTAATAGAAAATACCTGAAAGAACTCGCCTGTTCCGAATCCCAGTCCGTGCTGCGATCCATTCATCTGACGTTTCAACAAATTTTGAAAGGTCATCATTTGAAATACTAAGTGATGGAGTGGCCGATCCGCTTCCAATGAGCTTTGAACCCATACCAACCACCCTGCGATTTCTCACGAACGTTAAGACATTTTCTACCATGGTAAAATTTAAATCCTATTAACAATAATTGAGATCAGTACGACGACCCCAGCAATACAGTTGGATCAACACGCAAGCAACAACAATGTGCCATTGCCTACTGCACGGTGAGCTACAAAAATAGCATCATCTGCCACCGCATTTATGAGCAAGCTGGGCAGATCCCCATCCATGGTCATGGATTGGAGACCACGAGTATTGCTGGGGTCTAGCGAGCTACCATCTGCACAACGCTATGCATGAGGGCGACCTATTCTGGTGACACGCAGTAGGACTAGTGAGAAGAGGCATCGTGGCACCATCACTATAGTACCAAAGCGCAGAAGCTTCTGAACAGTGATGAGCATCCGATCTGACTACATAGAACTGCTTCATTTCGATCTTAAAATGCCCGTATAAACCCGTAGCAGTACCAAAAGGAAGGTCCCAGAATAACCAAATTCTGCAGTGCGAGCCAACGCAGCCTAATAAATGCGAAACGGCCGCAGATAAGGGTAGATGAACCTCCTAGCGGAAAGCCACTCACCGACTAACCAAATCACATAAACAAGCACCTGACTGAAACCAAAACTCGAGCCAAATCATGGACAGATCAACTGAAAATCACGGCATCCTCGCAAGATTATCTCGGAATCACATAATGAGGACAGGGGAGGAAGATCCTTGGTAAACGAACAGCGCAAGCACCCCGTCTCTGGCGCGAGGACACCCTAAACTTAACAGAGATTGGAGAAGCAGAGCAGAAGCAGTCAGTGATTCACATCTCGCAGCGGCGCCATTGCGGGTAGTGAGGCGCGTGAGTGGGGGCACGGCGTTACCTGGGGAGGCGGGGCCTGGGTGCGGCCGGCGCGACCACGCTGTCGTCGAGGGCGGAGGCGCAGCACCGCAGCTGCGCCGCCACCGAGGCCGCCACGGGCGGGGATCGGAGGAAGCCGGGCCGGTGCCCGCCGCGCGCGCGCGTGCAGGGGACGGCGGCCGCGGCCCGCGGCGGCGCTATGCCGGAGGCGGCGACCATGGCCGGAGATCTCGCTGCGACGGCGGCGGCGGCCCCGAGTAAGAGTGAGGAGAGGAATCACTGTAGGAGGGTGGGAGGAGCACGGGTCGGCGGCGGGTGCGAGGGGGAGCGTGGCCGGGGGAGTGGATATAGGGGCGGCGGCGGTGGGAACGGTGGGCGGTGGTGATGGTTGCGAGGTGGGTGGGGCCGCGGGGTAGGGGCGAGGGGGAAGGAGCTTCGCTTCGAAAGCTCCGCCCGGAGGCGAGGGAGGCCTTTTTTATGGGAAGGCGATGCGGGCCGTGCGTGGGTGACTGACCCCGACTGACACACCCTATGCCTATGCGGACTGGATGTGGCTCGCTGGCCTCGGGGCGGGGCAGAGAGGGTTGGGTCGGGTTGGTTTTCCCCTAGTTCTCGACGGAAACCGGCCAGATCGTCGGGGATATCGAGTGGAAAGGGTGAGACGACACGATGCGGCGCGTACGTGCAGAGAGAACCTCATTTTGGGCTCCTGCGCGTCAGAGTACCGTGTGGTCGTATCCAAAGGACCCACAACATTGAAGTTAATACTCACAACATTGTAGTTCTGTCAGACTTTTTTATTTTGGGTTGTGTGCATCCTAGCTATGCAGAGGTCAGGTGTTACTCATCGTGATTGTATCCACTTGATGTTACATTTTGAGTTAATAAAACCACCTTTTATCGGAAAGAAGACTAACATTGTAGTTGTTGCTAGTTTTTTCCTACGCATTATGTCAAACTTTGCACCGTTTAACTTCAGGCTGATTTTATATGCGTTGTTGTCAAGAACGGTACCCAGGCACAAAGGGAGCAGGAGTACTGGCTAAGAAGGCTAGCTCCACTTGTCGGTCGGTATAGTCCATGTATTTTGGCATATGTAAGAATATTTGCTGCTTTTTGAGTGAAGTCGGTACACTAAGTGTTGGACTTAGGGTGAGGGCGGTTATCCGGTATACGAAAGTAAATGTCTTAGTTCAGAACCACAAATGAGAATTGTATTATTCAAAGGCTACTGGTTTGTTAGGAGTTACAATACCACTGCCATCCTAGGGTAAACAACAACGCACGGTGTGAACTGTGGAGATGAAAGAGTTGTGAGATTCTCAATTATCTAGAAAACAAAGGTAAATATCTTAGTTTAGAACCATAAATGAGAATTGTATTGTTTGAAAGCTATTAGTTTGTTGGGAGTAACAATACCACTATCATCATATTTGAGAACATTGTAACCAAATTCGAGGGCTATACACCAACACGGGGTGAGGATGGAGGTAGAAGAGCTATGAGATTCTCAATTATCCTGTAAATGAAAGTAAATGTATTAATTCAGACTCATAAATGAGAATTTTATCGTTCAAAGGCTATTGGTTGTTAGGAATCAATACCGCTATCCCCTTATTTAGGAATATTGTATCCAAACTCGAAGGTTATACACCAACGCTGGGTGAGAATTGTGAGGTACAGGAGCTATGAGGTTTTCCAATTATTCAATAAATGAAAGTAAATATCTTACTTGAGAACCATAAATGACAATTGTATCGTTCGAAGGCTATTGGGTTGTCAGGGGTTATAATACTGCTATCTTCCTATGTGTGCATACCATATCCAAAATCGAAAGTTATATACCAACACATGTTGGATTGTGGAGGTAGAAGAGCTATAAGATTCTCAATTATCTGGTAACAGAAGTAAATGTCTTAATTCAGAGCAATAAAATGATAATTGAACCGTTCGAAGCCTACTGGTTTGTTAGGAGTTACAATACCACTATCTTCATATTTGGAAATATTGTATCCAACTAGAAGGTTATACACAAACGTGGGGTGATGACCATGGAGGTATTAAAGCTATGCAGGGCCGGTCCTGAGATTTTGGGGGCCCGGGGCGAAACTAAAACTCGGGGGCCCTTACTATATATTGTTTCGACGGGGCTATATAATTATTAATATAATCATTGTAGAAATTATAGTAATATTTGTGTGTGTATATATATATATTACCAACATGAAATATTATCAACAAACATTATAATAAATCCGGCTGCACAAAAATTAATAATAATTCCAGAATCAGTATTTATATGAAATAGTTTATACACACAATGTTAAAAATAAAGAAATTTTGCATCAAAAGTATAACAAACAAACAATGCATCGTGTTGATGAAGATAAATTACTTAATTATCAGTATACGTATAAGGCATAATGAATGGTAATATGACCAATGATTAAAATCGCCGGAGAAAGGAAAACGCGGCAACCAAATTTACAACAAAATTTTAGCCTAAACCAGTACGATCTTCCGTGATTTTGGCATGTATGTCAATCGCGGGGCAATTTTCCTGCGGGATTGCGCCGCAATCGTGGCCGTTTCGGCCGCCATACAAAATCATGAATATGATATTACCTTAGATCGGTGTTGATGATTGTCTGATCGTGTGCTCGGCGTTGACGCGGTGTGTATATGCGTCTGCGGCAGGCGCTCGGCGATGTGCATGACCACGTGTGTGTTGAGTGATGGCGCAATCTGGCGCATGGAGTAGAGAATTAGAGATGGAAGAGCGGAGTTCATCCATGAAAGGGCGACTCGCGTTCAGAGAGCTCACGATCGCGGCTGAGGATACTTGAAGACTTAACTCTCGATCTGATCTCAGAATGAAATTAGGGAAACTTTTTTTAATAGATGGGAATTAGGAAACTTTTTTTCTTTACGAAGGGAATTATAGGAAACTGAAGAGCCATCACGCGATCAACTCGTACGACCGTACGACGACTACAAGGAGTTCGACCTATACATGGGCCCTGACCAAACGAGTGGGATATGTGCGTGTGTGGGCTACCGAGCTGCCTGTTGTGACTGCTTGCCCAGCCCACGGCCACTGCGTAGTGTAGGAGATATGCCCTAGAGGCAATAATAAATGTTATTATTTATCTTCATGTTTGTAATTATGTTTATGTTCCATGCTATAACTGTTATGGTTCTCGAGTCTACAATAACCACGAGGCTCGGAGGAAGACTCATATGCACGTGTGGAATAGTACACGGTAAAATGTATTCCTAGTCTGGCCTTTAAGACTAGCTCAAGTATTGCATGATGATCCTGTTTTCCTGATCATGGGCATGTCTATGCTGGCAATTTTGAGGGCACAATGTTAGTAGAACACTTGTGTTGAATCGACCCGATTGATGTTATGCTATGAGATTCATTCGTCACAAGTTAATGATTAATAACACAGAGAAGTTAATGTTTGCATAATTCCTTAGACCATGAGAGTGTCGAGTTTCTTCATGCTTGCTTCATGAACTTTGGGGTTTGTTAAACGTCATCCGTAAATGGATGGCTATTACGGCGGCTTACGGGTTCATGGAAAGGTATGTTAAGTAACTTGATAGCTCAAGATTGAGATTTGCTCCTCCGACGATGGAGAGATATCTCTGGGCCCTCTCGGTGTTACGGTATCCACCATCGTCTGGCCAGACACATTGTGATTTGATCACTGGGATGCCGGAACACGGAAACGAGAAAAGAGAACAAAACCGGTAACGAGGTAACTGGCATTGTGGACAAGTGTTGATCCACGGGGATGCCGATGTTTCTCACCTCGGGTATTTGTAACATATCGCGAAGCAACAGGAATAGCACACGGCAACTGGAGGTTCACTCGAATATTCATTCGTGTGGGTATAGGGGTCAATATGGGTGTCCACGGCTCCGATGTTGATCATTGATCGGAAAGAGTTCCGGTCATGTCTATACTTCACCAAACCTATAGGGTCACACGCTTAAGGGTCATCTATCTGCTGAATACTAGACGGGGAGTCTGAGAGAAAATCACCGAAAAAGTTTCGGACGAAACGGAAACGTTTCGGAGAGAACACCGGAATAGTTTCGGTGAAACTGAAAAGTTATTTCAGGGTATTCCATTAAGTCTAATTGGTTCTGGCACACGCCTGGAAACTCTTGGAGGATGCCAGAAGTGTTCTGGAAACTTCTGGGAATTTTCCGGGACAAAAACCGGAAATGTTCCGGAGCAGCCGGAACCGTTTTGGTTGCTTTTCGCTGAAGAAACATTGCTCCGAAATTGTTTCGGAATGCGTTCAAAATTATTTTGGTGGGTACTGGAATTATTCTAGGCACACAGAAATAATTTGAGATTTAACGGACGCAGAAAAATGTCTTCGTGAATAGTGAAAGTGTTTTTTGAATATTTTTTGGAAAGCACCTTTTGGGATATTTTCCAAAAGGTTTTTAGAAGGACTTGGGAGCCAAGGCACCCCCATGTGGGGGGGGGGGGGCTCAATGTGGCCGGCCAAGCATGGTGGAGCTCCCTGGAGCTCCACATGGCACTCCTTTTAGCTTTATTCTTTTGTGAAAAGGCATAAAGTGGGGGTACTTTGGTATTTTTTGTATGCCATTTTTACCCCTTGGCTATCCTATAAATAGAGGTGAGGGGGCTGCCCCAAAACTCATGCTTGCTCTCATACACATGCCATAGGCTTGTCTGGCTTCTCTCTCCCTCCCAGCGAAATAGTTTCGTAGAGCCGAAAGGTTGTCTGGGTTCCGATGGGAACTAGTTCTGGACGGCGAAGCCCTGCCGGATAGATGACACCGTATGTGTGCAACTCTGTAGAGAGATCGTAGTTTCGGTCTTAGTTCGAGAGTGCCTCCCGAAGGGCTGTCCGTGTTTCGAGGGTCCTCCCGAAGGGCTGTCCGAGTGACCGTCCGAGTTTCGAAGGTCCTCCCGAAGGGCTGTCCGCGACACCGTCCGGGGGACTGTCTGACTGCCTCCTGGAGGGCTGTCCAAGGGGCAGACGAGGGAGTACATCCTCGCGGTTGGGAGGTTGTAAATCCTAGCTGCGGGGATCTGCACCGCCGATCGTCATCGACTCTACTTCCGCTGCGCTACGAGTCGGTAACGAAAAAGATCAAACCTTGTATACAGTCTCCATAGTGGTCCTGGGCTGGTGCGTAGGTCGGGAAATTTTTGTTTTCTGCTGCGTTCCCCTACACGTAGCTGCAACACTGCTGCATTTTTGCCGATCGTGAGCTCTCTGAACGTACGTACCTGGGTGGGGGCCCCTGGATTTTGGGGGCCCGGGGCGCCCCCCCTGCCCCCCCTCAGGGCCGGCCCTGAAGCTATGAGATTCTCAATTATCTGGTAAATGGAAGTAAGTGGAAGTAACTGAATTGTATCGCTCAAAGGCCATTGGTTTGTTATGAGTTAATCCCTCTTTGGTGATCTAAACGCTCTTATATTTCTTTATAGAGTGAGTACAATACAATACCGCTACCGTCCTAGGTTATTCACCAACGCGGGTGAGAACTGTGGGAGGTGGAAGAGCTATGAGATTCTCAATTTTCCAGTAAAAGAAGTAAATGTTTTAATTCAGAACCATAAATTAGATTGTACTGTTGGAAGGCTATTGGCTTGTTAGGAGTTACAATACTGCTATCATCCTATTTGGGAATATTATGTACAAACTATAACGTTATACACCAACTTGGGGTGAGAACTACGGAGGTAGAAGAGCCATGAGATTCTCAGTTATTTGGTATCAAAAAGTAATTGTCTTAATTCACTAGGTTTCCCGTGTGTAGCCACGGGGGTGATTTTTTTTTAACATAATAAGAGTACCATACAGGACAAATCTTGATGTAAAGCAAATAGACAAAATAAGATTATGTTTTGGTGATAAAGTATAGATTTTCCAGGTATTTCTTGAACTGATAAAATAGCTATGTGCCCATGATTAATCTGCTTTATTGGGTTACCAAATATAATAGATTGATTTATATTTATTTTCTTTTGGGCCGTGAATTTATTATTATTTATTGTGTTACCAAAGGTGTCTGACCATAAGAACAATTTATTTATGGACCATAAATTTATTGCTATGCCATAGATTGATCTGGTTTATTGCGTTACCAAATATTGGTTTGATGAAAATAAAAAAGGGATGAAAAACCAGAAAAAAATCAGTGGAGGGTGGAAGGTTGGACGAAGGGTAGTGGGGAGAAAACTGAGTGAAAGATGGAACCTTAGATTCTTTTTAAGTAGAGAGAATAGAAGAGATAAAGATAGGGATAGATGACTATAAATGAGAATTGTACCGTTCGAATGCCACTGGTTTGTTAGGAGTTACAACACCGATGTCATCCTGTTTGGAAATAGTGTATCCAAATTATACACAAACACAAAATTGACAAATGTGGTGGTGAAAGAGCTATGCAATTCTCAATTATCTGGTAAACGAAAGTACATGTTCAATTCAAAAGCATAAATAAGAATTGTTGAGTTCAAAGATTATTGATTTGTTAGGAGTTACAAATTACAATAGCGCTATCATCCTGTTTGGGAATACCATATCCAAACTAGAAGGTTATACACCAACGCAGGGTGAAATAAGTGAAGGTGGAAGAGCTATGATATTCTCAGTTATTCGATAAACAAAAGTAAATGTCTTAATTCAGAACCATAAATGAGAATTGTATCGCTTAAAGCCTATTGGTCTGTTAGGAGTTACTGTACCGCTGCCATTGGGAATATTGTATCCAAACTATGTTATACACAAACGCGAGGTGGGAACAGTGGAGGTAAAAGAGATATGAGATTCTCAATTATTCGGTAAACAAAAGTGAGAATCTTAATTCAGAAGCATAAACGAGAATTGTGTCGTTCTAAGGCTGTTGGTTTGTTAGGAGTTACAACACCGCTATCATCGTATTTGAGAATACTGTGTTGAAGCTAGGAAGTTATTATAGAACAACGCATGGTGAAAATTGTGAACATAGAAGAGCTACGAGGTTCTCTACCGAAAAGTGAAAACTTGCATCGGTTGCCATAGTTGCTCTTTGGAATAATTGAAAATACTGAGATGAAAAAAAAGTTTTGCGTTTCAAAGATGAAGTTCTTAGTTCTATCTCGAACAAATGTGGCAATGGTATCGAGTCCTGCTATGGAGGAACGACTTGAAAATAACTTCTTTTCGGTATACTTTCCTTGTTCTACTGCTACCACAGGCCGAATCAGCCGTTTTTTTGCAGTCCCGCCCAAGCGATGCAATCGAGCTAACGTGGGTGGGTCTCGTGGTGCACTTATGTGAGAGCTCATGCAGACGTGTGCAGACCTGTACCTGAGTTTGCACGTGTTCTGCTGTAATCTCCCTCATTAAATTCTTCCACCTAACCCCTTCTAATATATACAACGGTGCTTCAATTTGAGATAAACTCTACACAAAAAACATGCACATCGACATGTCTTTCCATTCAGGCGATCAATTCATAGTTTTCTTGACTGTAAATGTTTAATTTGTGTTCATGTTTGAAGCTATTTTGGATGACTTTGTCAAATTCGTTGCACACGATCAAACGTTTGAAATGTCCTTTGACCAGTAGCTTCATGTACCTATTTCACACGACTTTCGTGTTGTATGTTTTCAGTTTCGACGGTTATAGACGAGTAGATCTATGTCTCTCTAGTGGATGGCACAAATGCATATGTGTGGTATGTTTTAATCACACTCCTTAATCTCCTTCACCTAGTCCATTACAATCCACACAACGGTGCTTCGATTCAAGATAAGTTGTACACGAAAAAGATGCACATTGATGTTGTGGTTTCATTCACGCGACCGGTTCGTAGTTTCTTTGACTGTAAATGTTCAATTTCGTGTTCATGTTTGGATCTATTGGACGAATTTTGCCATAATCGTCACGCACGGTTAACCGTTTGAAATTTCCTTTGACCAGTAGCTTTATCTCGTCGTTTCACATGACTTTCGTATTGTATGTTTTCTGTTTCGATTGTCGTAGACGAGTACGTCTATATCTCCCTAGTGAAATGTACAAAGGCATATGTGTGCTCTGTTTTACCCATTTCTTAATATCTTTCGCTTAGTCTCTTATAATCTACACAATGGTGTTTTGATTCGAGATAAGCTTTACATGAAAAAGATGTTCATCGATGTTGTGGTTTCATTCAGGTGATCAGTTTGTAGTTTTCGGTGACTGTAAATGTTCAACTTTGTGTTCATGGTTGAATCAATTTTGGATGAATTTTGTCAAAGTCGCCGGTAATGGTTGATCGTTGAAATTTCCTTTAACCAGTAGTTTCATCTCGCTGGTTCACACAACTTTCGTATTTGTACGTTTTCTGTTTTGACAGTTGTAGATGAGTATATGTTTATCTCCCTATTGTACTGTATTAATGTGTTCATATGGTGGACGAAATTCAGCAAATTCATGGCACACCCTCAACCATTTGAAATTTTCTTTGACCAATAGCTTCATCTCATTGTTCCACAGAATTTTCATGTTGTATGATTTTTGTTTCGACTCGCGTAGACGAATATATCTATACCTATCTACTCTACTATAACTCGATGCGTCATGTGTAGTTGTTAACTCTTAATCGGACCCGTGTATGCAACCAAACAAACGCCGCGTAGTGCATCTGCCCAGCCCAATCTTATCTTATAGAATTCTTACAAACCAAAGGAGGCCTTTGTCTTAATAACTCTCTTATCCCAAACGAATGCAAGATAAGAAAAGACTTCCTCTTGTTTTCCTCCCTTAACCCTAGGCGACTAGGGCAAACTCTCCCCTCCTGGCTTCACCAGCGAGCTCGTGGATTCGCCTCCCTTCTACCTGCCGCTCCGGCGACCGGTGGTGGGGAGGAGAATCCCGGTGCCTTCGCTCCGGTTAGTAATTTAGATTAGGGTTTTTTAGTCCTCGCACGTGCAGTGCTCGGGCAGATGGCGACGCTTCTTCTTCGAATTTGTCTTTCGGGCTCCGATCATCCTCGAGTTCGTCCATTAGGACATAGTCGACGGAGCTCCGACGTAGATTCCTGCCGTCTACTTAGGGCGAGAGGTTAGGGTTTCTCGTCAAGTGGCGAGAAACCCTAACCTCCCGCCCTAAGTAGACGGCAGGAATCTACGTCGTGGCGAGATTTGATGTCAGGTGCTTCAGATCTATGCAAGGGTTCAATGGCGACGACTACGGCTCCAGGGTGCTGGTCCTTGGGGCACATGCACAAAGACTTCTCGGCTGTCATCGACAAGGTCAAGCCGGCTCCAGTAGAGGAGCGGCGAAATAGGCGCGTCGGCGGCTCGTTCTGGCGATAGTAGTGGTCGTTCGGTGGTCTCAGAATCTCAATGTAATTTTTATTATGTTCGATATGCTTCGTAAAAAAATGAATGCAAGATAATTTTAGTTTAAATTTAGCCAAATATCTCTTAAATTTTAACCAAATCTCCTTTTTGGGACGAATCTGAAGATTTTACACCATGAGCACTTTGGCTGACCCCCGGTAATCTTCGCGGGGCTGACTGATCGGACGCCCAGAAATCGTTGACATTCCACGTGTCCTTCATCCAACCATCGGTCCCCTCACACCCAATCCCCAAATCCACACACCTTCCCTTCCCACGCATCCAAACCCCAAACCCCCACGCGCAGCGGCGTTCGCCGGAGAACCTCCCCGCCGGCCGCCACCATGCCGCCGCCTCTCCAGGCCCACCGCATGCTCCTCTCCCACCGCCGCACATCCCCTATCCCTCGCCGCCGCTTCACCGCGGTCTCTTCCCTCTCCTCCGCCCCCACCAAGACCCTGGCCCCGGGCCCGCCCCCCTCCTCCATCCTCTCCATCCTCTCCATCCGCGAGTCGCTCCTGTCCGGCGAGAGGACCGCGGCCGACATCACCTCCGAGTACCTCTCCCGCCTCCGCCGCACCGAGCCGAGCTTGCGCAGCTTCATCCACGTGGCGGACGCCGCCGCCGAGCGGGAGGCCGAGGAACTCGACCGCAGGATTGCCTCGGGTGGGCAGGATGCGGTGGGACCGCTCGCTGGGGTGCTCGTGGGCGTCAAGGACAACCTCTGCACCGCCAGCATGCCCACCACCGGCGGGTCGCGGATACTGGACGGGTTCCAGCCCGCGTACGACGCCACGGCCGTGCGGCGGCTGCGCGAGGCGGGCGCCATTGTGGTGGGGAAGACTAACCTCGATGAGTTCGGCATGGGGAGCACCACCGAGGGCTCTGGGTTTCAGGTACGGAGGCTCACTGATCAGATCCTGTACACTGTTTTGTCCAAGTTCGTTGAAGTTTGCATCATCTGAAAAAAGTGCCAAGTATGGTAGTAGATGCGTATTTATGCTGGTCCGTAGAGGTCAATAAAATCAAATTTGGTTAGTTTGTATATTGAATTGCAAATACATGTTGCAAGTGTTTAGTTCGTCGAGGTCAATCAAATCAAACTTGGGACTCGGCGACTCAGTTCATCTATTGAATTGCAAATACATGTTGCAAGTGTTTATTGATGTGAATGGAACTTCTTGCTGCTTTCAACTTTCTTAAACTTAACCTATAGTTCCCTCCGTTGCATAATACATTCACACGGTATAGTTATGGCCTTATGGGATGACATAACATTAACAGATAACACTCATGGTATGCAGGTGACAACAAACCCTTGGGATGATTCGCGCGTGCCTGGGGGATCCTCAGGTGGTTCTGCTTCTGCGGTTTCTGCTAGACAATGTGTGGTGTCCTTAGGGAGTGATACAGGTGGAAGTGTGAGGCAACCAGCATCGTTCTGTGGAGTAGTAGGGTTAAAGCCAACTTATGGCCGGGTATCTCGTTTTGGCCTCATGGCTTATGCTTCATCACTGGATGTTGTGGGGTGCTTTGGATCATCAGTTTTTGACACTGCAACCATATTGTCCGTCATTGCTGGCCATGACAAAATGGATTCAACCAGTAGCTCTCATGTAAGGAAACTGAAACTTAAACTTAATGTACATCTTACATTTTTTGTTGTTTCAATCTAGATATGTTTTCAACTGATTTGGCTGGCAATCGCTTACACTTTCCTTAGGTTCATCGAGTTCAATAACTATGACTAAGAAACAGCCTTTTAGCATGCAAGCATGTAGTACGAAACACGAAAGGAAATCATATGGCTATTAACTTGCCTGAGCGACCTTATCTTGTGTTGACAACTGTCATTCTTAATGAGGCGGATTCTCTCGTTGTACGTTTCCTTCTCATGAATCGTGATTTTTGTGTGTCGCTTGTTTGATGCACTTATGGTGTTGAACTGTTGCCAACCACTGTGAAATGCTATTGCCCATTTACTTTGTGAGGGGCAGAAGGACTACATACTGCTGCCCATCTCAACCATATAAAATGCTAATGCAATTCACTATGTGTAAGAAAAAGTGCAATGCACGCTTGTAGTGTTTCTTTGCAAGGCGTTAAAATTCTTCATTTATTTTGTTCTGGATCCACATCTATGCAAGCGGATCCGGAGCCAGTAGATCTCGAAGCAAGACGGCAGTAAGCTTGGTTCATCACTGCTCAATCTGATCTCTTGTATCACTTTCTCAGGATGTTCCAGACTATAGATCAGACTTGGCATCTCTAAGTTTACTAGAATCAAAACCATTAAACAATGTGAGAATTGGGATTATCCAAGAAACTGTTGGAGAGGGTGTGGATGCTGGAGTCATATCATCAATCAGGGCTGCTGCTTCGCATCTGGAACAGCTGGGATCAGTCATGGAAGAGGTTTGTTGCTTCCCTTTTGCTGGAAAAAGAATAACATAAATAAAGATGGATATTTTTTCTTGTTCTATGAGGGATTTCTGAAAGATAATAATCAATGAACACTTTTCAATGCTTTCCAGGTTTCGATGCCTTCATTTTCTCTTGGCTTACCAGCATATTACATACTGGCCTCTTCTGAAGCCTCATCTAATTTGTCACGCTATGATGGCATCAGGTGGTACTTGAACCTCATCCTTCTCCAGTTATTTTTCCTTTCTATCAATATTTATGTTCTTGGTAAGTCATTTTCAGGTATGGGCAGCAGGTTTCAGCTGATGACTTGAATGAGCTGTATGGAGATTCCCGGGCTAATGGTCTCGGTCATGAGGTACAGTGCCTCCACCGGGCCACCCAAGAGCCTCCTCCCCACTTCTCAGTATCTGTCCTTATTGTGAATAAATGAACATTAGTACTATGGAAACGGAAGCATAGAAAGCTATCGCACCTGTTTGTTGTGTATAAGTTTAGAAAGCTGATTTGATCCATCATCAAGCAGAGCTTTCAAGTTTAGTGCCGGTGAGTGCATACATGCATAAATAAACTTTTGTTGCGTAACCCAACCAACTCTGCACATGTCATTGTAGGTGACACCATGCTAGTTGGAATGCTAATTGTATTGATATTGTGTGTAACACGCCAGCGGAATCTATAATCCCTAAGCAAGGAAAAAGGATAATAGTTCTGTATGCAACATTGGGTATTACTTATATATTTTGTGTTTTAAGTTGACTACAGTAATGGTTTGCGGTAAATCACATGAAGTATAATTTTGATTGCTCTTTTCAGGTCAAAATGAGAATTTTGATGGGAACTTATGCATTATCTGCTGGATACTATGATGCATACTACAAGCGAGCGCAGCAGGTAACCATAGGAAGGGAGCACCCAGTGCGAATTTGCATTTTGATTATTTTTACCTCTTAACTGACAAAATTTACACTGTAGTAGGTGAGGACGCTGGTTAAGAAAAGCTTCGAAGAAGCTTTGGGAAAATACGATATTCTTATTTCACCTGCTGCTCCATCAGCAGCCTACAAGATAGGTATGGTATTATCTGCTCACCTGTAATCCTGTCCTCCCTAAAAAAGAAGTATGGTCCCTTCTCTGCTTTTCCTCTCACATTGATAACTTGACCCCATTTGGCAGGTGAAAAGACAAATGATCCATTAGCTATGTACGCTGGAGACATCATGACGGTAATAAATTGTTGAACGCGCTTTTTTAACGCGTAACTGCAGACTTATCTCTGTGTTTCCCTTAGCTCCAATGCAATAAGTAGTAATGTTGCCTGCCTCATCGTGCACCTTTTAGTTCTTGCAAAGATAGTTTGGTATATTGATATAAAACTACCAGCTGAAGTAGAATTCTTTCCATTGTCATTTTGTGATTTTAAAAGCTACCATGGTAGTGAGATCTTAAAGAGCGCAGTGCAAATCTGATATGACTGATGCAGGTGAATGTCAACATGGCTGGGCTTCCTGCATTGGTTGTGCCTTGTGGATTCGTCGAAGGTGGGTCTGCGGGCCTCCCAGTCGGACTTCAGATGATCGGATCTCCCTTCAGTGAGGTAAGACAGCGACTTGAATGATATAGCATCATTCCAGGACTAGTGCAGTCTCCCTTTCAGTTATTTCTACCGGCTTTCTTTCATCAATTGATTGATTCTATTGATGATCATTTTTTTTTTTCATAATTTACAGGGGAATTTGCTGAGAGTAGGCCACATCTTCGAACAGACGCTGCAAGATCTCAGCTTTGTTCCACCACTGGTGGCAGATAACTAGCGCCTTTCTTCGTGTCTCGTTCAAGTGGTTTCTAGTTTCTAGGGCTGCGTGGGTTTTAGAGGGCCCTCTTTTCATCCATTCCTAAAGTTTTGATATATATTTCATTGTTGTATGCCGAGGAAACTGGTTGTACGCAATGTGTGAGATTTCCCCCGTGGGAATGAGCAGTTGGGGACAGAGTCTGGGACGGCATGTGCACATGTGCAAGCCAACAGCTGCGGTGCTCACATTCAATATGGGCCGACATCGATGACATATTTTTTGTAGTCCTGGTTCACATCAGTGATATTTTGCAAATCCTTTTGACTCGACTGATAACAGTGCGGGCTGTTCACGGCTACTTTCATGTGCATCACACTTCCTTGGGTCTTCTTTGGTTCTCAGGGTTTGCAAAATATAGGAATAGGAAAAACGCAGGATTTTAGAGTGGTATGTACGCATGAATCTTATAGGAATTGAGAACCTCAGGAACTTGCACCAGAGAGTGTTTTATACACCGCAGGAAAGACACATGAAATAAAGAGAAAAGGTTTGAGTGGGTGGAAATTTTCCTCCAAAGTACTAGAGTGCAAATAATTCCTTAAAAAATATTCCTAAAGATTCCACTGCTGTAAATCAGAAGGACCTACATATAGGAAACAAAAATCCTATCAAACCCTCCAAAAAATCATATACATTTCCTTTGAAACAAAGAAGCCCTTAAGAAACAGTCAACCAAGCGAATCCGTGCTGTGCTTTCAACAGTTCACGTTACATAATATTTTTGTCCTAGGTTCAACATCGACAATATTCTGCAAATCCTTAGACTGATGATGGTGCAAGCTGTTCATGATCCGTCGGCCCGGCTCTTTATTTCAAGGTTAAAATTAACACAAACTAATCCCCCAAAACGCTACAATCTAAATCTTATTTTATACTCTCTCTGTAAAGAAATACAAGAGCGTTTAGATCACTAAAGTAGTGGTCTAAATGCTCTTATATTTCTTTATGGAGGGAGTACTTCACATAAGTTCAGAATTTAATAACTATTTCCTCCACGAAAAGTTGAGAAAAGAACACAGTAGCTACCACAGAATACACGACCAAAAAGAGGAAGGATACAAGTCTGCAGCAGAGCGGGTTCACAGCGAAGCAAGCCGAAATCCAGGTACACATTGTCTGAATAAAATATGTAACTATAAAACGAGCGTGCAGGGAAATGAAATACGGTACAAAAGAATTTACTACTGCACATAGCCACTAGTTTCACCGGCAATGTTTGGTTCCCAAAGTACAGAGAGAGATTATTTTGGGTCTTGGATTTAGGCTGCACACAGCCTGAAACAAAACCTCCGCCACTCTATAAACAGATGACATTCTGGGGCTCCAGCACCAGAACTTATTGTTTCCACCACTGCAAGGAGAAGAAGAAACATGCCGTTAACGAGCCAGAAACAAAGTCAAGCACCACTGCAATGATAAGCATGTTAAAGAATCGCAAACAAAGCAGAATAATCACATTTACTCCGGCCTTCCCTTGCTTTCCAGCAAGGTGGAGCGAGGATTCCTTTCTTTCGAGGGAGACCCAGACAGTGGCTCTCATCCCGTACCAAGTATCGCCTTGTCGGCTAGCAAGTAAGGCTAAGCAGAGGAACCAAACTTGCTCTAAGATGCTCCCACACGAGTGATCAGGATAAACATCTCAGCAACAGTATTGTGGTACTGCCAACATTAAGAAGGATACACTTGTGCCTAAACTTCATTTGTTGCTATAGAAAATGGGCCACATTCAATAAACCCAGAAAGTTAAACTAAGGCTTTTGGAAAATAGGCTATGGAAAGCAACACTGCTGTACATTTGCTTTCCAAAGATATAACACAGCTACTTGAAACCAGAGAACTTATGGTTCAGGCAGACTAACGGAGGGAGTTAACCATTGACAGCTAAATATACCTCACACTGAAAGTTCAAGGATCAGCCTGCACTGTTGCCCAAATGCACATGTACCGCACTGAACATGCATCCTGATTACCACTTCTCGCAATCAGTTAGGATTGATGCAAAGAAAAAATTATTGGCATGATGCTAGTGCTACCTCTTCCCCAACCCTCCCCTGCTCTCTGAGACACCAACCTCCCCCTAACTCCAGAAGCTAATCATGGGAACTACAGATTAAGCTAATTTTCCTGATAAGTCTAACATCTTCCGTAATAAACTATTACATATATGATAATATAGATTATTAGTACATCATTTGATTAATTTCTCAAACCATTTGGTCTTGACAAAGTTGTACTAAGTCAGTGACACTTATTTTGGGACGGAGGGAGTACACCTGAGAGTCTTTGACTTCCTCCTCCTGCGAACATCCAACTTTTTGAATGGGGTTACGAATACTTTATTTATACGATATGAATATATGTGTATACATAAGAGAGTTGTGAGTTTTCTCTTTCCTACCGTGTTTGTGATGTGCTAATATGTTTGCAATATGTTAATCAAACTGGTTGGGTTAATAGCATGCCACATCTGTTTTTTTCTTCTTCTATACTACCTCCTTTACGGTTTATAGGGCTTATCTCAAAATTTTCATTTTTCCATTTTACAAGTCTCATTTCTATTGCTCCCCATCACATGTTCAGATTTTGAGGTGCATTAAATCGATGCATGTGAGGATTAAAAGAAAACTCACCAATGCATGTAGAAGTTCTTTGTTAGTTATTGGTCACACAAGCATGCATTGCAATTAATGCATTGGTAAACACAATGTTTTGAGTAAAACGAGCATATTAATTGAGTACTTTTGCAAACTACAAAAATTATTCCACCACTCACCATCTACCTTGGTTGGTGAGATTTTTGAATTGAGCCTTATAAACCGGAAGGGAGGGAGTATGTATTTAGCCTTCCCCGAACTACAGGTGTGGTTATCCTGAATCTACATGTATCTAGAAGCTAAGCAATAGTGTATAATCTTCTAACAGATCAGGCTAATTTTTAAGATGTGTAGCATCCTTCGATAAGAACTGAACCTTCATGTGCAATATCTGTGAAGCTTTTTGCACATCACTTGCTTGTGTGTGTAGCCGGTTTTCTCTTTTCTACCGTATTTTGATGAGCACATGAAACTAATTTGTTGTCTGACTTTGATAATTTGTTTATGATGTGCTACCGATTTATTGGTTTGATAAGATGCCTTATCCTGATGTTTCGAGGAATGCATTGTAGGGGACTAATCTGCCAATGAATGTAATGCAACAATCTAAAGATCATTTTTCCTTGGATAGTACTTGGAGTTAGAGCACAGAGCAAGACAAAAGCAATGAAACCTGGTTAGTGGTTTAACATTAGAAGTTCAGAACCTTACGGAGTCAACAATTGTCTGAACAAGCTACAGTAATGCAATGCTAGCAAGCTTTCTGTGAATAATGTGAAGATTGAGGATGATATAATGTACTTGTGATTCTATATTTTGTTTATGTTTGACCAATCTATATGTATTTAGCCTTCCTCGAACTACATGTGTGATTATCCTGAATCTACATGTATCTAGACGCTAAGAGCATCTACAACGCGGCGCTTAAATGGAGGAGCCAGGATTTCGATCCACGCTGATAGGCGGTTGCGACGTAGCTTGTTCATATGAGGCCTCATCTGTGGCGTTGATGCAAAAGATGGGATCAGGCCCTTCCTGTTTTTTTTGGCTTGCGGCATAAAAATCAGAAGTAGCCGGCGCTGGTATTTAGCGTCATCTGTTAGCGCTCTGCATTGGAGGCAGGAGTGTGTGGCTTCATTTTTTAATTTTTCGGTGTTTATTTTTCTGTCCTTTATCTATTTGTAAGCGCCTACATATGCATCCAGCGATGTAGATGCTCTAAGCAATAGTGGTTAATCATCTAACAGACTAGGCTAATTTTTAAAACGCGTAGCATCAACGTTTACGAGTCGAAGAGTCGACCAGTCGTTCCAAGGTTGAGACTCATAGACTAGTCTAGACTAGTCTAGACTAGTGCAAGACTAGTCGACATGGAACTGTAGCACTGAACTTACAGTACATAACTACTAATACCTAGTAGTAGTATGTAGTATTACATTATATAAGTATACAAATACAGTATACAATACAAATGAATGCATGGGAAGCGGATGAAGCAAGCAGAGCAGCACCAACAGCAAGCAGAGCAGCACCAACAGCAAGCAGAGCAGAGCAGCACCAACAGCAAGCAGAGCAGAGCAGCACCAACAGCAAGCAGAGCAGCACCAACAGTCCAGCAGCGAGGCAGAGCAACACAAGCAGCCGGCGAGAGGAGGGGCGCGACCGCGCGAGACGAAGGAGCAGGAGGAGCGCGCCTCCAGCAGCCGGCGGCGCGTCCAGGTGAGGAGCCGGCGACGAAGGAGCTTCAGATCCGCGAGGAGGGGCCGGCGGCGCGAGGGGCACGAGGAGCCGGCGGCGCGAGGAGGGCACGACGGGTGAGGAGCGGAAAGAAAATTAGGTCTCCCACGGGTGAGCCAGCTTTTTATACTAGTCCAGTTTTTGAGTCGTTCGACTCGACCACGTCGACTAGTACAGACTAGTCGTGGACTAGTCGATCTACAGCTCGACTCGTCTTTGTAGTCTACACGAAAAACCCAGTCGACAGCCAACTTGCGACTCATAGACTAGTCGAGCGACTAGTCTAGACTAGTCGTTCGACTCGTAATCCATGCGTAGCATCCTTCGATAACTAAACTTGCACGTGCTATATCCATGGAGTTTTTTGCACATCACTTTTTCTACCGTGTTTTGATGAGCACATGGAACTATTTTGTTGTCTGATTAGCGGTTTGCTAATTTATTTATAATGTGCTACCCACTTATTGATTTGATACCATGACATATCCTGATGTTCTGAGGAATGCATCGGAGGTTACTAATTTGCTAGTGAACCTAACACGATCATCTGAAGACCACTTTCCTTGGACAGTTAGCACTTAGAAGTTAGAGCACAGAAACAAGACAAGAGCAAAGTATAGCGCTCATGGAATCTTATTGGCTAGTGATTACTAAGATAAGTTCAGAACCTTATTGAGTTAACAATTGTTTGAACAAGCTACCACAATGAAAGGCTAGCAATATTTCTAGGTGAATAATGCGAAGATTGAGGATAATATGATGAAGCACAGGCTTGTGGTTACATCTGTTGTTTATGTTTGTAGTCAATACTATGGCACATCTGTTTTTTCTTCTGAGGAGCGAATCCTATTTGACTAATCTATATGTATCTACGAGACCAGCCTTCCCCTAGCTCCAGATGCAGTTATCCTCAATCTATATGTATCCAGGCTTATTTATATGAGAAGCATAACATTCTTCAACAGAAAACAAGACGAGCAAATTTATAACGCTCATGAAATCTTATTGGCTAGCGGTTTAACATTAGAAGTTTAGAATCTTATGGCGTAAAGAATTGTTTGATAAACTACCGTGATGCAAGGCTAGCAAACTTTCTAGGTGACAATGTGCAGATTGAGGATAATATAATGAATCATGCACTGGTGATTTCATATGTTGTTTTATGTTTGACAGACAACCATCCACCTAAGAACCATTGTTCCCAAACCACAATCCTTGTTCAATACCACAATCAAATGAACTAAATCAGCAGTATCTGTGAAAGAAAGCATCACAGCTAACACATCTATGCCCAAAAGGTTTCTAATCCTAGATCTAAAACATGTGCACAAGGTAACAAACAGAGCTACTCACCGATTGAACAATTGGATAGTAGCGGTGGTGATTAGAAGATGATGTCTTCGTCCTTCTCGCCGCCGCCAACGAGTATGTTGGTCGCGGCCCCCATGGAGATTCCCCTCTTGAGGACAAGATCCTCCGCGAGCTGCTCCTCGGCGAACAGCTTGGCCGCCGCCATCTGGCGCTCGACCTCCCTCCTCTTGAAACCCTGGATCTTCTTGAGCCTGAAGAAGTCCTCGCGCTCGAGCTCGTCGAGCTCGCCCTTGATGTAGGTGATGGTGTTCTCGAGCCTGGGCTTGACGACGTTCTCGAGGGCGTTGACGCGGCGGTTGGTGGTCTTGATGGCCTCGTCGAGGGTGAGGAAGGAGGTCTGGAGCGAGGCGAGCTCGACGAGCACCTCGATGGCCTTGACGTGGGCGGCGCGGCAGGCGGAGACCTGCTGCCCCCCGCGGGCGAGGCCGGTGAGGCTGGGGGAGGCGCCGGAGGGCCCGCCGGAGGAGGCGCCGGCGGGGTCGACGAAGTGGGTGAACTTGGGGAGCTTGACCCCGGCGACGTTCTCCTGGTGGGAGCGGACGCGGAGCGAGGCGGAGCGCACGGACTGGAGCACGACGTGGCGGACGCCGTCGCCGGCCACGTACTTGGCCTCGGCGAGCGAGAAGGAGGAGGCGCGCATGGCCTCGCCCATGGACTCCTTGGTGGCGACGATCTTCTTGAGGATTGCGCGGAACTGCACCGTGAGCGCGTCCGACTTCTTCTTGAGCAGCGCGTGCCCCCGCGTCGCGCCGATCAGCCGCGCCTTCACCGCCCCCAGCACCGTCACCGTCGGCACCACGTTCAAGCGTTGGGTTTGCCCCGACATCTTCTTGCCGCCGATTCGCCGAGGGCTCGCCGGAGATCTGAGGGGGGCAAGACGGGGAGGAGGGGGAGGAAGGGGATCGCGGAGGAGGGGTAGATAGGGTCGGATCCGCTCGGAAATTTGCTTTTGTATAATTTGGGAGTTGATGAAAACAAAAATCTTAAATCGTTCGGGTAAACAAATAATTGGATCGAGACACGTCTCGTTTTTTCTGAGAACACGTCTCGTGTTTCGTTCGTGTAGCCGCGTGTGCTTGTGTTGAATATAAAAAGTCCTGTATTTTTTCTTACTACTCCTACACTCGTAATCTATGCCGAGAAGGAAACACGTTTTCCCACTTCACGTCCCACATCCCATTAATTGTACTCCATAAAAGAAAAACAGAGATGAGTATATGTGCGTATGTATAAGTGTTTTGCGTCTGATTGTGTTTAATTTTTTTCCAGAGAAAGAGAGATATGGTAACCTCCTCCTGCATCTCCTTCTCGTGTAAGCACATGCCCCGCTCAAAACCGTCGCCTAGCACTGTCCCGCCTAGATGACGAGAGCCACCCGCGTCGACAGCTATGCTACCCCCCCCCCCCCACCCACCACCACACACACAGTAGCAACGCGAGCTGCCAGCCACACCGCACTCCGTCCCGCCCAATGCTTCCGCGCGCGCCGCCCTGCACACGATGCCTCGCGCGCCACACGTCGCTGCCAAGCACGCTGTTGGTCACGCGCCTCCACCGCCGGCCCAGACATGGCCCTGTGTTACTTGATACACTGGAGAGATTGTGCGCACGTTTACTGCGTGCAAAATACTACCCTAGTGGTAATTTTTCCCTGTGGCTAATATGGATGCTACTTTCTCTCATTTGGGTCATCCTCTTATTTTGCCTGCTAATAATAGGTCTGCGGCTTATAATTTTGTTTTAGATAAATTTCGGAATAAGCTGCCTGCTTATAAGGCTAACTTGCTTTCTCATGCAGCTAGGCTTGAGTTAATCAGATCTGTTTTCTCTGCTATTCCTATTTATTACATGGCTAATATTTTATTCTCAAAAAAGTTTATAGCCAAGCTCACGGCCATTATTAGGAACTTCTGGTGGACAGGGATTAGAGAGAACAATTCCAACAAAAGCTTGTGTTTACGTGCTTGGAAGGATATTTGCAACTCTAAGCAGGAAGGGGGTCTTGGTATTAGGAATCTGCAAGCAATCAACGAAGGCCTCATCCTGGCAGCAGCCTGGCGCCTAGCTAAGGATCCCTCCTCTCACCTTCATCTGGTTCTCAAATCCAAATATTTCCATGATACCTCTATGTGGTTGGCTAGTTCGACTATTCCTCGCGTCACTAAACTTGGTATAAAAAAAAATGAAACTTGCCATTCGAAAAGAAGTTGACATGCTTGACAATTAAAGTTGCCATCCTCGCGTCACTAAACTTGGCATAAAAAATGTTCGGAGTTGCCATGTGTTCGTGCCACACGTGTGGCACTTATCAGGTAAAACAAATTCAAGGATCTATTTTCAAGACCGAGTACAAAGTTATTTAAACAAACTTTATTACAAGTCGTGTGGCACTTATCAGGGTCCTAAAACAAATTCAAGGATCTATTTTCAAGACCGAGTACAAAGTTACTTAAATAAACAAACTTTATTACAAGTCGAATCTTGTGGAATCAAGCGTGAATGACATTGCAATCCTTTTCTATATAGAACTAGGCAGGGTCGTGCGCTAGCTAGTCATCCCGTGTTGTGCCAGCCAATCACATCACATTAACCAAACTTACATAGCTTGCGAGAGTGCAATCGAAGATGAGGTCGTTGGCGAGGAGTCTGTCGGAGGCCATGCCGTTAAAAGAGTTGTCACCGGGAAATCGATCGTGGTCGTTTGGGGCGCAAAGTACATCACAACATATAGAACGGAAACCATATCGGGACGAAAAACAACATACAACTCCTTGTTACTTCCATGATCCCATCACATGGTAGGATAAGCCGGGTAAGAGTTGATGCCGCACAGGCCTCGCGGATCCGCGATTCCCCTCTCCATCAACATGTACCCGCCCATCCCCCATGACTGGCCCCACGAGTTTTTTATGATCCAGTACTTCTTTCCGGTGGTGGCGTCCCTCCCGTAGCCCACGATGGTGACGCTCTGGTGGTTAGAGCATCTTCAACAGGCGCGCTATCTTAGCCGCGCGCTGTAAAAAACCGCTTTATTACGCGCGCGGGCCGAAACGGGCGCTCCAGCAGGCACGCAATAATCGCGCGCGCGGTAAACTTGTTCAGCGCGCTGAGGAAAACGGCATCGCGCGCGGTGTATTTGCTGTGCCAGCTCCCGCGCGCTGGACATCGACGATTCGCGCGCGAGTGACCAACTGCCGCTCCGGCCGCCCCGCCTGTGCCCCGCCCGCGCCGCCGCCGACATCCCCCCAACCCCTCCCTACATCCGCGACCCCTCGGCCGCTGCCGCCGCCGCCGCCGCAAACCCTAGCGCGGGGTTGAGTTTCGGCTTCGCCGCCGGCGCCCCTCCTCTGCCAAGCAGCGGTCTCGCGCGCGGCCTTTTCATGGCGCCACGGACGACCTCGCAGGATGGCGTCGCGCCGCCGCCCGCCGTGAAGCCACGGGCCTCCGTCTCCAAGCGACCGAATGCGGCGGCGGCGACGGCGGCGACGGCGTCCCGAAAGAAGAACAAAGCGGACGGCGGCGCTGGGCGGCCGAAGAAGAAACTTGCGGGGCATTCGGCTGCGCCTCCGCCGACCGCAGCGCCGGCGGCCGATGCGCACAAGGTGTTTGATGAAATGCCCACAAGGTATGATTTTGCCCCCTTTTTTGTTGTTGTTTTTAGATAAATGTATACATATAGATAGCTTGATTTAGTTTTTCTTTTATCATACTTTGTAGTTTCAATGATGACACATATATGTCAACTATGTGTGTTGGCTCCAACAATTCTCATTGGTCTCAAACCAATGAAGTGCACGAAGGTGATCATGAGTATGAAGTGGATGAGGATGGTGAGGGTATCGTCGATGCACCGAAAGGAAGAGCGGGCAACTACACCATTGCCGAAGATGTCTTGCTATGCAATACATGGTTGCATGTGTGATGCGGAGCATCCTACGGACATCACCATGTCAAGAGTCCGTTTAGCAAGTGACACGTGTCATATCTACTTCACATACATAAAGGTGAATCATCTCCTTTACACGTGTTCACTTGACCCCTTCGAGGATGGTATACTACTTGACAATCCTTCCGTGTGCATGCATAGGTTCTATCGGAGCTTCACACATAGCGAGGACAAGTGCAAGCGCAAGGGAACAACTACACCATCCAAGAGGGAAGCTTGGAAGCGGAGAAGGAACCGTCAAGAAGACGGCGAGGTTCCACATGCGTCGACGGGCGTCCACAAGAAGGCTGACGGCGAGGCCTCTGGATACCCCATGCGCACGGGCCCTGGACCCCGTGCACACGGGACCCCGTGCCCACGGTACAAGCCTGTGCGCACGGGCTAAGTCGCCAGGTCTCTGGATACCCCGTGCGCACGGGCTCCACTTACCCCGTGCGCACGGGGCCTCCTGCGTGTACCTGTTGGGCTTTGCCTTGTATTTCCCATTACGCCCCTGCTTACCCCCTTCATTGCCTAGGACTATATATACTCATCCTCCTCCTCCATTTAGCTTTAGCTAAGATTAGATCTAGATACTAGAGCTTGGCTCATGTATCTCCCCTTGTGGGAATCCTCTTGAGAGAGGCACACTCCATTGGAGTTCAAGACCTCCATTGGAGAAGATCCTTAGGGATATCAAGACCCCCTTGTGGGAAGGATCTGTCTAGATCATCAAGACCTCATCTCCTCTTGGATTTGGGATGAACTTTACCATGTATATTTCCCTTTGTTGTTTTTGTACCTTGTGGATCTTATGTGTTGCTAGTCTAGTACATGTGTGATTGGACTTGTTCTTGAGTGTTTCTCTTGTGCTACCCCAGACCCCGTGCGCACGGGCCCCCACGAAGTTTGTGGACACCCCGTATCCACGGCCTTTGTACCGTGCGCACGGGACCCCGTGTCCACGGGCCTTAGACCCCGTGCGCACGGCCCTCCCAGGAACAGCCAGCACTGCTTCACTGTTTCGCCCATATCTCCCACTTTTGAACTCCGATTTGGGTGTTCTTTGGCTCGTTGGAAAGCTAGCGACGTGCCCGAGCTGCTCATCTTGGTTTTACCACCATTTGACTCCATCAAATTTTGTGCATTTTTGCATCTTTTGCATAGGCCCTCCGCCATAACTTCCGCACCACCACATAAAACTTCCGCAACCTAACCCATTTTGGTTTTCATTGCATTTGTGGTTGTTTGAGTTGTGATTTGAGTCTCCTAAGGTGTTTCAGCTACTTAGGGACGGTTACATCTTCATCACCAGCGGCGCCTTGTATCGTTACATCAACTACATCCACCACGACATTTCACATCGACGACGACCATCCATCCTTTGAGACCATCTTCAACCGGAAGCAAGGCCGGTTACCCCCGACTTCGTGAAAGGTTAAGTGTGACGAAGTTATCCATTCCGTCATCAACTTTTCCTTCCTTGCCATTACATCTTGATAGCCCCAACATCTTTGCGAATACCTTCATACCTATTGAGACTAGCTATCCGAGTATTGCCGGGCTTCGCGAAAACTTGTGCACCTTAGTGATACAATATCATATTGTTGCATCATTTGATATATTTTGCTCCCGTGCATATCTTGCGATACTTATCTCATGTGTTTGGTTGAGGCTCAATAAGCATAGTGGAAAGGAAGAGAAGATAAAAAAAAGCTTTTAAGCAAGAAAAAGAAAGATCAAAAGCTTATAAGCAAAAGAGTGTTGAGCATGAAAAGAGATACTTGTGCATGAGGATACATGGAATAGGAAACGTTTTGCTTGCATACATATAGGTTGGTGCCAAGTGATGAATCGTGCCCAAACATGCAATCAAGCTAGTGTCTCTCCTTGTGTTTGTGCAACACGAGCTTAGTCTTCGTTAGGCAATTTTGTATTGCTCATCCCTATAGTTGCACAAGCCCCATTATCTCACCGTGTGTGTTTCTTTATTGCCCTCCTCTATATATTGTGATCACTTGATTTGCATTTTGAGTCCTTTGGCTTGATTTCAACATTTACATATCTTGGACTTCAATTTGCATGAATTTGTGCCACTTGTCCTAACCAAGCCACTCGATAAGCTTTACTTTGTAGGTGTGAGTGAACAAGTCCGGTACCAATTCCACTATTCTTTCATTTCACATTGAGTGAAACGGGATACATTCTCAACTTTGGGAAAAGGTAGCTTGGTATTGTTTATCTCATTTCCTACTCACCTTTGCTCGAGTTTTGTGATGGATAGGCGAAGCACATCATCTCCGGTCTACAACCACGACGACGAGTTCGATGCCATGAAGAACTTCATCGACGCCAAGATGGACAAGTACATGGAGGAGCTCAAGGCCCTCATCAACACCGACAAGAGGTCTTCATCATCTTCGAGAAGACGCTCAAGTGCAAAGACTCCCGAGCTACCATCTTCGGCAAGGACACACCGGCATCGACACCGACAAGACCAGGACGCTCAAGTTCATCAAGGGCGTACCTCAAGAACGGAAGAGCAGCCTTCCGGGAGCATGTTGGCTTCTCTGCCAACCCCGTGCACACGGGCCAGCAACCCCCACTACTAGAAAAATGGCTATAGCCAATATCCCTATTAGTGGCGCACCATGGTGGTGGTGCGCCACTGCTATATAGCAATGGCGCACCAGAAGCAGGTGCGCCATTGTTATTTTTTTAGTAGTGGCGCACCACCTGAGCAGTGCGCCATTGCTATTTTTTTTGTCCATCCCCCCACCCCACCAGACATAGCAATGGCGCACCACACCTAGGTGCGCCACTGCTATGCACATAGCAGTGGCGCACCTAGGTGTGGTGCGCCATTGCTATGTCTGGTGGGGGTGTGCGCCTGCGTGTGTGTGAGGTTAGTAATGGCGCACCCTCCCTGGTGCGCCATTGCTAAGGTTAGCAATGGCGCACCAGGGAGGGTGCGCCATTACTAACGTCTCACACACACAAACACACACACCACCACACACACCCCCTGGATCGCCTTTTCAGTTTAAAAAAAATAAAAGAAAATGATAAAAGATTCAAATTTAAAAATCCTTCGAGATGCCCATGTGTTATGTGTTCTAGTTGTTAGGAAAATTAACAAACATGAATTTCGAATTTTTTTGCAAAAGGCCGCCGTGTTTCGGTAAAATGGCCATAACTTTTGCATACGACCTCCGATGAAAAAGTTTTTTATATGAAAAAGCATCTACTCAAAAAGTTACATCCGAATTCAACCGGCTATGCCCGTTATCGATTTTTTAGAATCCTCAAAAACCCCACAGAAAAAAAGTTACGATGCTTTTAAGATCTGGAGGCAAAAAAAGTTAGCAATGGCGCACCAGTGCATAGTGCGCCACTACTATTTTCCCGCCTTCAAAATTCAAAAAAATTTAAAAATAGTAATGGCGCACCACACCAAGGTGCGCCATTGCTATGCTACATAGTAATGGCGCACCACACCTAGGTGCGCCATTACTATGTACCATAGCAATGGCGCACCACCCCATGGTGCGCCATTACTATGTCACAAGCCCCACCACGTACGCACCCACCCACCCCTCTCCTTCCTCTCTCCTTATCCCCTTCCCCCTCCTCCTCCCTTCTCCTTCCCCGTCTCTGTTTCCTAGCGGACATGGCTGCCGCCCGCAGGCTTCCTCTATCCCGAGACCGGCGCCTTCATCTCGCCGGTGACCGAGCCACAGGAGCGCCGCCGCCCGTCGCGCCTCCCCTTCCCCTTCCCCTTCTTCCTCCCTTCCCCTTCATTCTTCTCCTCCTCTCCTCCACTCCATCTCCTCCTCTCCTCCTCTCCTCCACTCCATCTCCTCCTCTCCGGCGACCTCCTCCTCCTCACGGTGCTCCTCCTCCGGTGACCTCCTCCTCACGGTGCTCCTCCTCCGGCGACCTCCTCCTCCCTCCTCTCCTCCTCACGGTGCTCCTCCTCCGGCGACCTCCTCCTCCCTCCTCTCCTCCTCACGGTGCTCCTTCCTCTCCTGCTCACGGTCCTCCTCCTCCTCTCTGGCGACCTCCTCCTCCCTCCTCTCCTCCTCACGGTCTCTCCTCCCTCCTCCTCTACTTCTGGCCACATGTGGAGCTCCCCCGGCACAAAGAACGTAAAAGATCCAGGTCGAGAACGAAATTTGAAAAAAAATTAACCAAAAAAAACGAGCCAAAAAAATGAGCCAGATCCAAATTCAAAATTCAAAAATAGCAATGGCGCACGGTGGGGGTTAGACGGTGCGCCACTACTATTTTCCCGCCTTCAAAATTCAAAAAAAATCAATAAATTTAAAAAAAAAAGAGTTACCAGTGGCGCACCTGTAGCAATAGTAATGGCGCACTACAAGGTGCGCCACTGTTACCTGCAATACTAATGGCGCACCAGAGGTGCGCCATTAGTATTTGTTACTAATGGCGTGGTAATAGTGGCGCACCTATAGTGCGCCATTAATGGCAAAAATAGGTGCGCCACTAACAGTCCTTTTTCTAGTAGTGCCCCGTGCACACGGGACCCCGTGCACACGGCCTCCTAAACCCCCGTGCGCACGGGCCTTACAGTACAGCAACATCGACTACGACTCTGCAGCTTCATCACCGACATTGGCATCTTCGCCAAGTGACTTCAAGGCATCTTCGCCTTCGGATGTACGGCATCTTCGCCTACTCCACGAGCTCAAGCCCACTACTTCCACGGGTTACTTCGACTTCACCAACAACTACAAGTCCACTCGACCCCGAGCACACTTCGCGACGACCACGCTCCAAGACCGCGAGCATGACGCTAGTACCACCGATCTCCAAGCCCGACGCGCTCCAAGACGATGCTTCCAAGTTCGACTTCACCGCCATACCTCTTTGTGGCATTGACGATGCCGAGTCTACCACGACTTTTTTTGAAGACGGCGCGACGACGACTACGACTACGGAGCAACTCAAGGATCAAGATTTGGCGGCGAGTGACAAGGTGGCGAGCAAGGATGATGCTTCCATCTTTGGAGGCGAGAGTGATGATGTGCCATCTTCGGCCTTCATCCATGACGACGGTGACGAGATGGTTGAGCATGGGATTTTCCCTTCGACCAAGGAGGCGTATGATGATGAGTTGAGAGACTTATGCCACCATATTGAGAGTGAGAGTGACTTCACCACTAGCCCCATATATGATGAGATGACCCAATTCCCATGTGAGGAGAGCCACCACCACCACCACTTGAGTGATTTGAGTGACTCCACCATATGTGACATTGAGTGCACCTATTTTGAGGGAGTGAGTGAGCCACCACATAGAGAGCGTGAGGTAGTTGATAGGGCATGTGAGGCCATTTCGATTTCTAACGACTTACCCTCTACCTCTATTGTGTCTTCTCATTTGGTGCTAGGTCCCATATACGACGACGCCCCGATCTTCGACGACTTCGTCCTTCCTTTGGACAAGACGATGGTCATGGTGGACTATGATACACCCCCCACATGGTTCCATCACGATGATGATGACCACGAGTTGGTCCTTGCCATCTCACCTACACCACATGAGTGGAATGAGAAAGGTAACATAGGTGAAGGTGATGCTCTTGTCCCACTAGTGGACATTCTTGACATTGATTGCTTGCATGATGTAGATCCTCCTATTAACATGCTTGATGCTAGTGCGACTTCCTCATGCAATGATTTACCCATTTATGATGAGTATGATGATTGCCATGTGGAGTCTATTAGTTGTGATGCCATGTTACATAGGATTTCTTGTGCTAATTCTATCGGTCACATCACGTTTGCAACCCCTCTTGACTTGTCATATGCTATGAATGAGATCTCCCATGTGTCATATTTGCAATCTCATCGTAGTGACTATGCATATGCCATTAAAATAAACCCAATTTGCACATATGGCATAGATGACAAGCCCATGGTTATTGGCATTTGTTTTTCTTGTGATGATATTGATATGCTGCCTTTGCATCATTTCTATCATATGCCATGCCATGACCACCTAGCTTTGGACATGCATTGTTTTCCATGTTGTCCATTTTCTCCATATTATGTTTCCGCTATTGCTCATGAGGCGACCCACATAGTTTCCTCATCTATACTACTATTAAACAATCCAACATTTTCTTTACTACAACCACCCCGTTATGTGTACCCAAGCTGATTTGTACCGTCAGATTGTCCCACTTAATGAGATCTAACAGCCTAAATACATCTGATTGATGGCCACGATTGCATTTAGCAATTACAATTGGCTGACCATACTCCGAGCGAAGAAAACCACGCCACGCCCAGTCCACGTCCAATTTCCTCCCGTGTTTAGCGCTGAAATTGCAATTAGCCCTCAACCACTCCCCGCACATCACGCCCTCCTCAACCCATTCCAAAAAACACTGTTTATCCCCGACGACTCACCTCCGCGGCGCTCCTTCCCCGACGCGGACCTCCCATGGCCACCCATCCCAACGCCAATCTCTTGCCACACCTCGCTTCCCTCCTCGCGGCGCTCCATCCCCAGTGGGCAGCCGCCGCATGGCCAACACGCCACCACGCACGGCCCTGCGCCCATCTCTCTCGCAGCCCCCCTCCCGCCCACAGCCCATCGCTCCTGGAAGCGCAAGGCCTTGTCGCCCTTCTCTCCCAGCGTGACCCGGCCCCTACTACCCTCGCTCCTCTCCCCGGTGGTCCTCGCTACCAAGCTTGCATCCTGCCTGGCCCGCACGGCTCTGCCGCCTCTCCCAGGGACGCGTACGAAGTCCAGACGCAGCCTGCTACGGAGGGGAGCACTATATGCAGGCTAGACACGTGCTTTGGAACTTGGATTGAACCGTGCTTGGGTTTTGATACAGATTCAACGATGGTTGATGCAAACCAATGCTTCTTACAGGAAGTTTTGTTCTAATCTATTTTTTTCTGTTTCCTTATCAACGTGTCATTATGCTGTACAAAAACTTTACTCTGCTGACCCACATATGGGAGCGCGGCCGCCGCCGACGCCCGCCACAACGATGGCGCAACTGATCTTTGTTTGTTTCAGTGGGCCTTTGCGAAGGATCTTCACACTAAAGGCTCCTCCTGTTCTCTAGATTATTCAAGCAGTAAGCTTTGAGATTGATTTCTTTTTGGTTTCCCTTTTGTTTCAGAGAAAGCAACTGATTGTATGGTTTCCCTTTTGTTTCAGCGCAAGTAACTGGCTGTATCTCCCTAGAAATTTACTCATATGTGCTATTGGAAAGACGACAGCCACCTCTACGACACTACTATTTGAGAAGTACTCAATATTGTACTAATTGCCAATGCTATATAAGTTTTCATCCATGAATAATTAGACTGAAGTCGATTTTTTGGCCTGATTTCAGAGATGTACTAAATTCCAAAGTTTGTTGTATGACACTGCTATCTGACAAGTAGATTTTTTGACACCTACTTGAGTGTATTGGTTTGAGTAAACTAATTAGCCCTATGTATCAATTTGTGGTCTGCGATTTTAATGTGTGTTTTTGCTGTTGTTGTCATTATCCTTGACAGATAGTTCAAATGGTCGATTCATGGCTCGCTACAATAGATGATTTGTGAATCTAATGTGTTCTTTTGCTGTTGTTAGGTTGTTAATTCATCAGACCCGACTACTGAGTATACATATTGTGTTTGAAAGAACATGTGCTGCCCCCATGTTTGGTTTTGGTAATTGATGACAATCTCTATGGACTAATGGTTGCCTTGAGTTATATTTGAAGGGTTTGTCCATAGGCATTGCTTGAAGACCATTTGTTGGTTTCAAGGTGATTTGAAGAAGAATTTGTGTTGACCAAGGTGCTATTCAAGGATTTATCCAAAGATTGGTCATGTTGATCAAGACTAAATACGAAGAGTGATTCAAGTTGATCAACACACAAAGCGTAGAAGATGTACCAAGCGAGATCAAGTGATCTCACGGTATGGTAAGCATTGTCCATTACGCTTTGTGTACTAACCCATGTTCTATGCGAGAGTTCTATGTGGGGTTAGGTATGTTTCCATGGGCTTGCGTCAAGAGGAAGATCTCATTCAACCCATAGAGGATGACATCAAGTGGTGATCGTCATCAACATTGCGGTGTGCAAGTTCAAGTGGAGCATCACGAAGAGATCACATGCTTGAAGCTTGCCGTCCATTGTGGTGACAATGGACTTGTGAAGATGTGCCAAAGAGTGGCTCACCCATAGTGGAGTATGGGGGAGCAATCAACTAGTCTTCATCGAGCCAGGGCAATCAAGAAAGGTGGTCCAACTTGAGGAGGTCAAGATCGTCATCATCTAGCTCAAGTGGACTATGCGCAAGGCAAAGGTTTGCCCTTGATAGGTTTTCTATTTTACCGGTCTCATGGTGGTAGTTGGGAGACCGGGTTTTAGGATCGATAGCCGTACTATCAAGGGGGGCTCTCAAGTGAGTAGCTTTATCGTATCTTCGTAGAGAGCTCAAACCATTGCATCCTTGCATCATCTTTCTTGGTTTGTGTTTGGTGTTTCTCTTTGTGAGTCTTTGAGCTTTTGGTCATCTTCATGACAAGCTCGAGTTCATCGAAAACGGAGTTCATATATGCATCTTCTATGATGTTTTCGATGTTGGAGTTTATGCCGGTTCTTCATTCATAGAGGTTTCTCATCTCTATATGTTAGGCATATCTCCCCTGCCACTTCTTATTATAACCAGTCGCTGTTGGATAGTGCTTGTCGTTATCTATCCAACAAGCTTGAGTTTGCTCAATTCGGAGCTCATTTGCAGAAGTTATGGCAGTTTCAGTCTCTGGGCAGTTTTCTTGTCACCCAATGAGATTGCCCCCATAGCTTTCTCCCATATACTCGGAGCCTTTGACATATTTCATGTGAAGCATGCTTGTCTTCCTTCTTTGCACCATATGCCTAGTGCCATGAATATATCCATTGTTGCGTCATATTATTCATGCACTTTTGCTTCTAATGGTTATGTGCAAGAGAAGAGAACCATCATGATGGATGATGTGTTTATCTACCATGCACATACGTTCTTTTCTTTGTTTTGTGTATGTGTAGGATCGTTCGACCCCGTGTCAACTTCCACTTCACGTGAGTTGACCATTCGAGCTCTTGAGAGCAAGCCACTTTCGACCAACGTGCTTCTACAACGCATTTTCTACCACTTCGGCATTGTGAAGGACGCACAAGGACATACTTTTGAGGTGATATCCTTCTCTTTTGAGAATCCCAACACCATGAGCATGCATATTGTGGATCCTACTTCATGTGTTGCTTGCACCATGACACTTTGCACACATGCTAGAGATCTTGCTTTGACTCGTCATTGCCACATTACCATGCCTCATGATATATATGCCTTGTGCGTTGCATCGAACATGATTATCCCATGCTATTCCCATGTGTTTGATTGCAACAATGTCATTTCTTCACATATGCCATGTCCCATTGATTGCTACACGATTGACTTGATTGCCTCACACATGTTGAACAATTGCTCTTTCCATTGTGTTGAGTGCCACACTATCTTCACTACACCATGTACACATTATGCTTGGATTGTCTTGCCCCATGTGTTTAGACATATCATTATATTTGGTGTTGTGAATGATTCCTATGCCTACCATAGACCTTTTGTTGAGCACCTTGTGCATGCTTGCTATGACATTGAGGTAGATGCTTGTTCGATTGTCACACATATTAGCATATCTACCTCCCATTTACATGTTTGTTTCCGTGATGCCTTTCATTGTGCTCAATTGTTATGCTTACATGACATGCCACTATCCTTTGTCACACCATATGATATGCATGATAACGACACTTGTTCGGTGAATCACCACTTGAATGTTTGGTTTTGCACTAACGCTAACCACATTTGTTTTTCCAAGTGTTTGTTGTCATTGCTCCTTTTGAAGGAATCACAAGACGGTGCGACATTGGAGAGTGCCCATTTCGAGCTTCAAGATTATGAATGCCTGGTGATCGTCCACTTCTACACGGTGACGCCATCTCTTTCCCATGGTGATTTGGTTTTTGATCCGAGAACGGATCTTTTCCAAGGGGGGGGGGGGGAGGGGGATGATGCGGAACATCCTACGGAAATCACCATGTCAAGAGTCCGTTTGGCAAGTGACACGTGTCACATCTACTTCACATACATAAAGGTGAATCACCTCCTTTACACGTGTTCACTTGACCCCTTCGAGGATGGTATACTACTTGACAATCCTTCCGTGTGCATGCATAGGTTCTATCGGAGCTTCACACATAGCGAGGACAAGTGCAAGCGCAAGGGAACAACTACACCATCCAAGAGGGAAGCTTGAAAGCGGAGAAGGAACCGTCAAGAAGACGGCGAGGTTCCACATGCGTCGACGGGCGTCCACGAGAAGGCTGACGGCGAGGCCTCTGGATACCCCGTGCGCACGGGCCCTGGACCCCGTGCCCACGGTACAAGCCCGTGCGCACGGGCTAAGTCGCCAGGTCTCTGGATACCCCGTGCGCACGGGCTCCACTTACCCCGTGCGCACGGGGCCTCCTGCGTGTACCTGTTGGGCTTTGCCTTGTATTTCCCATTACGCCCCTGCTTACCCCCTTCATTGCCTAGGACTATATATACTCCTCCTCCTCCTCCATTTAGCTTTAGCTAAGATTAGATCTAGACATTAGAGCTTGGCTCATGTATCTCCCCTTGTGGGAATCCTCTTGAGAGAGGCACACTCCATTGGAGTTCAAGACCTCCATTGGAGAAGATCCTTAGGGATATCAAGACCCCCTTGTGGGAAGGATCTGTCTAGATCATCAAGACCTCATCTCCTCTTGGATTTGGGATGAACTTTACCATGTATCTTTCCCTTTGTTGTTCTTATACCTTGTGGATCTTATGTGTTGCTAGTCTAGTGGATGTGTGATTGGACTTGTTCTTGAGTGTTTCTCTTATGATTTCCCCTCGTATTCTTCGTGCTCTACGTGTTCATCTTCGTAGCCACCTCCAATTCGTGAACATCGGGACAAATCGGGGCACTTTGGCCCGTGCCCTACAACAATGTGTCTATGGATGCCAACGTTGGAGGGGACCAAAGTAGAGATACATATTGGGCCCGGATGAAGGAGTTCTTTGATTTGCACAACAAGAATGGAATTGAGCGCACCGATAGATCACTTCGCTCCCGGTGGTCGACGATCAACAAAGATTGTCAAAATTGGGCGTTGGCAATGAAGTCGGTTGACACGTACGATAAACCCAAGTGGCACTAATGATAGAGATAGGGTAAGTGCCATTTCTTTATGTTCCATGTTCATGCTTCATCTTTAGTGTTTCAAGTGCTAACATGGGAGGCATGGGAGCACCTACGGGAGGCATGGGTGGCTTCAGAGCTACCATGGGAGGCATGGGAGGCATGAGTTTTGGGTCTCTCATGGGAGGCATGGGAGCACCTCCGGGTGACATGGGTGGACGCATGGCTTCCGGTGTGCCTCACATGCCTTCGCATGATGCCGTTGGAGATAGTGCGAACACCGTCCGAGTTCCCGATGACCGTGAGGCGCTTGGAAATGGAGAGGAGGAGAAAGAATCGTCTTCCGAAGAGGAGCAAGAAGAGGAGGAAAATGATGTGGCATGATTGTTGATGTTTCATTTGTTTTTGTGAACTTTTATTTGTTATGAACTTGGTTGGGTGATTTTGAACTATGCCATGCAATTGAACTATGCTATGTTGCTCCAACTCATTATTTTGCATATTTGTTTTATGTTTGAAAGATCATCATATTGTCAAATTGTGTTGTTTCATCATATTTGCCAAGCGCAGGCTGGCCGCGCGCGCTGTAATCTACCGCGCCTGGTGAAGCGCTACAGCGGCGCGCTAAAATTTACAGCGCCTAAAAAAGCAACCAACCCCTCCAGCGCGCAAAATCGTTATTTCGGCGTTGTATAAGTTTTTTAGCGCGCCGCGCAAGCGCGCGTCTGTTGGAGATGCGCTCGACCTCGAACGCGCATGGGCCAGAGAACACCCCGTCGCTGTGCTCGTTGTAGGGCAGCACGCGGTAGCCGAGCACGGAGACGGCAACCTGCTGGACCTGCCTGTTGCAGATGCCCTCCCTCGAGGTGTACGGGTAGTCTGCCGCCGTCGCGATGCCGCCGTTCAGCTTGATGTATCCGAAGGCTGCGGCAGGTGTGCCGCCGGGGCTGCAATGGGTCGACGTTGAATCGCAGTCGACCAGCTCCTGGACGGACAGGGGCACCAACTGTTGGGGAACGTTGCATGGGAAACAAAAATTTTCCTACGCACACACAAGATCTATCCATGGTGATGAGCATCTACGAGAGGGAGAGTGAATCTACATACCCTTGTAGATCGCTAAGCGGAAGCGTTAATAAACGCGGTTGATGTAGTCGAACGTCTTCGCGATCCAAATCGCCGAGCGTCCCGCGATCCAATCACGATCCTTCCGATCTAGTGCCGAACGGACGGCACCTCCGCGTTCAACACACGTACGGCTTGATGACGCCTTCACCTCCTCGATCCAGCGAGCGATGGTGAAGTAGTGGTTGAGTTCCAGCAGCACGACGGCGTAGTGATGGTGGTGAGGAACAATCTCTGCAGGGCTTCGCCAAGCACTACGGAGATTATGACGGAGGAACTAGAGGGTTAGGGTTGCCGCACACGGCTTGGGGAAATCTTGATGTGTCTCGTGTGCTAGCCCTGCCCCTCTATTTATATGTTGAGCCTTGGGGTCTAAACTTGGAGTAAAAGTCTCTTCCAAGTCGGTTTTGCCCGCACAAGGTCGGTTTGGCCCGCAGGAAAAGAGTCCAACTCGGATCCCTGCCGAATCGTGCACAGCCGCGCACAAGCGGTAGTACCGCTCACAAGCGGTAGTACCGCTTGGGCGGTAGTACCGCTTCACACAAGCGGTAGTACCGCTCGGGCGGTAGTACCGCTTCACACAAGCGGTAGTACCGCTTACGCGGCAGCAAAACTACTTTTTGCACTTTCCAATACCTTGTGGGCTTTTATCCCTTGGCCCATATAAAGTGTTCTCGCACCCGAACACTTCGGTAAAACATCCGGAACCCCTTCCGGTGAACTCCGGAACTCTTCCGGAGATCAAAACACTATTATCACATATATCAATCTTTACCTCCGGACTATTCCGGAGATCCTCGTTATGTCCGGGATCTTATCCGGGACTCCGAACAACTTTCGGTCACCAACATAATAACTCAATTATACTAATCGTCACCAAACGTTAAGTGTGTAGACCCTGCGGGTTCGAGAACTATGTAGACATGACCGAGACACCTCTACGGCCAATAACCAATAGCGGGACCTGGATGCCCATATTGGCTCCTACATATTCTACGAAGATCTTTTATCGGTCTAACCTCTATGTCAAGGATTCAGTTAATCCCGTATGCTGTTCCCTTTGTTCTTCGGTATGTTACTTGCCCGAGATTCGATCGTCGGTATCACTATACCTAGTTCAATCTCGTTACCGGCAAGTCTCTTTACTCGTTCCGTAATACAAGATCTCATGGCTAACACTTTAGTCACATTGCTTGCAAGGCTCATTGTGATGTTGTATTACCGAGTGGGCCCTGAGATACCTCTCCGTCATACGGAGTAACAAATCCCAGTCTTGATCCATGCCAACCCAACAGACACCCTCGGAGATACCTGTAGAGCACCTTTATAGTCACCCAGTTACGTTGCGACGTTTGATACACACAAGGTATTCCTCCGGTGTCAGTGAGTTGCATGATCTCATGGTCAAAGGAACAGATACTTGACATGCAGAAAACAATAGCAATAAACTGACACGATCAAATGCTACGTTTACAGTTTGGGTCTTGTCCATCACATCATTCTCCTAATGATGTGATCCCGTTATCAAATGACATCTCATGTCAATGGCTAGGAAACCTTAACCATCTTTGATCAACGAGCTAGTCAACTAGAGGCTTACTAGGGACACAGTGTTGTTTATGTACCCACACATGTATTTGAGTTTCCAATCAATACAATTATAGCATGGATAATAAACGATTATCATGAACAAGGAAATATAATAATAACCAATTTATTATTGCCTCTAGGGCATATTTCCAACAGTCTCCCACTTGCACTAGAGTCAATAATCTAGTTCACATCACTATGTGATTTACATTGTAATGAATCGAACACCCATGCAGTTCTGGTGTTGTTCATGTTTAGCCCTTGGAAGAGGTTTAGTCATCGGATCTGCAACATTCAGATCCGTGTGTACTTTGCAAATATTTATGTCGTCCTCCTTGATGTAATCGCGGATGGAATTGAAACGTCGCTTTATGTGTCTGGTCCTTTTGTGAAATCTTGGTTCCTTGGCTAGAGCAATGGCACCAGTATTATCACAAAACAGAGTCATTGGATTAAGTGCACTAGGCACTACTCCAAGATCTGTCATGAACTCCTTCATCCAGACACCTTCCTTCGCCGCCTCCGAGGCAGCGATGTACTCCGCTTCGCATGTAGAATCTGCTACCACGCTTTGCTTGGAACTGCACCAGCTAACCGCACCCCCATTAAGAATAAATACGTATCCGGTTTGCGACTTAGAGTCATCCGGATCAGTGTCAAAGCTTGCATCGACGTAACCCTTTACGACGAGCTCTTGATCACCTCCATAAACGAGAAACATGTCCTTAGTCCTTTTCAGGTACTTCAGGATATTCTTGACCGCCGTCCAGTGTTCCATTCCTGGATCACCTTGAAACCTTCCGACCATACTTATGGCAAGGCTGACATCGGGTCTTGTGCACAGCATTGCATACATGATAGAGCCTATGGCTGAAGCATAGGGGATGACACTCATCTTTTCTCTATCTTCTGCAGTCACTGGGCATTGAGTCTTACTCAACTTTACACCTTGCAAAACAGGCAAGAACCCCTTCTTGGACTGATCCATTTTGAACTTCTTCAAAATCTTATCAAGGTATGTGCTTTGTGAAAGTCCTATTAAGCGTCTTGATCTATCTCTATAGATCTTGATGCCTAATATGAAAGCAGCTTCTCCTAGGTCCTTCATTGAAAAACTCTTGTTCAAATATTCCTTTACGCTTTCCAGCATTTCTATATTGTTTCCAATCAGCAATATGTCATCCACATATAATATTAGAAACGCTATAGAGCTCCCACTCACTTTCTTGTAAATACAAGCTTCTCCGTAAACTTGTATAAACTCGAACGCTTTGATCACCTCATCAAAACGAAGATTCCAACTCCGAGATGCTTGCACTAGTCCATAAATGGATCGCTGGAGTTTGCAAACTTTGTCAGCATTCTCTGGATCGACAAAACCTTCTGGTTGCATCATATACAACTCTTCCTTAAGGTAACCGTTAAGGAACGCTGTTTTGACATCCATCTGCCAAATTTCATAATCGAAAAAGGCAGCTATTGCTAACATGATTCTGACGGACTTAAGCATCGCTACGGGTGAGAAGGTCTCATCGTAGTCAACTCCTTGAACTTGTGAAAAACCCTTTGCCACAAGTCGAGCTTTATAGACGGTGACATTACCGTCCGCGTCCGTCTTCCTCTTAAAGATCCATTTGTTCTGAATGGCCTTACGCCCTTCAGGTAATACTTCCAAAGTCCATACTTTGTTTTCATACATGGATCCCATCTCGGATTTCATGGCCTCTAACCACTTCTCGGAATCCGGGCCCATCATCGCTTCTCCATAGCTCGTAGGTTCATCGTTGTCTAACAACATGATGTCTAAGACAGGGTTGCCGTACCACTCGGGAGCAGTACGCGTCCTTGTCGACCTACGAGGTTCGATATCAACTTGATCCAAAGCTTCATGATCATCATCATTAACTTCCTCTTCAGCTAATGTAGGCTCCACAGAAACAACTTTCTGCGCTGCGCTACTCTCAGGTTGAAGTAAAGGTTCAACAACCTCATCAAGTTCTATCTTCCTCCCACTCAATTCTTTCGAGAGAAACTCTTTCTCAAGAAATGTTCCGTTTTTAGCGACAAACACTTTGCCCTCGGATCTGAGGTAGAAGGTATACCCAATTGTCTCTTTTGGATATCCTATGAAGACGCATTTCTCCGCTTTGGGTTCCAGCTTTTCAGGCTGAAGCTTTTTGACATAAGCATCACATCCCCAAACTTTAAGAAACGACAGCTTTGGCTTCTTGCCAAACCAAAGTTCATATGGCGTCGTCTCAACGGATTTCGATGGTGCCCTATTTAAAGTGAATGCAGCTGTCTCTAATGCATAACCCCAAAACGATAGTGGCAAATCGGCAAGAGACATCATAGATCGCACCATATCCAATAAGGTTCGATTACGACGTTCGGACACACCATTACGCTGTGGTGTTCCAGGCGGTGTCAATTGTGAAACAATTCCACACTGTCTTAAGTGACTGCCAAACTCATAACTCAGATATTCTCCTCCTCGATCAGATCGTAGGAATTTAATCTTCTTGTTACGATGATTCTCAACTTCACTCTGAAATTGTTTGAACTTTTCAAATGTTTCAGACTTGTGTTTCATTAAGTAAATATACCCATATCTACTTAAGTCATCAGTGAAGGTGAGAAAATAACGATAACCACCGCGCGCCTCAATACTCATCGGACCACACACATCAGTATGTATGATTTCCAATAAGTCACTTGCCCGTTCCATTGTTCCAGAGAACGGCGTTTTAGTCATCTTGCCTATGAGGCATGGCTCACATGTGTCAAGTGATTCAAAATCAAGTGACTCCAAAAGTCCATCAGCATGGAGCTTCCTCATGCGTTTTACGCCAATATGACCTAAACGGCAGTGCCACAAGAAAGTGGTATTATCATTATCAATTCTACATCTTTTGGCATCAATGTTATGAACATGTGTATCATTACTATCGAGATTCAATAAGAATAAACCCCTCACATTGGGTGCATGACCATAAAAGATATTACTCATATAAATAGAACAACCATTATTCTCTGATTTAAATGAGTAACCGTCTCGCAATAAACAAGATCCGGATATAATGTTCATGCTTAACGCAGGCACCAAATAACACTTATTTAGGTTCATCACTAATCCCGACGGTAATCGAAGAGCGAGCGTGCCGACGGCGATCACATCAACCTTGGAACCATTTCCCACGCGCATCGTCACTTCGTCCTTTGTCAGCCTCCGTCTATTCCGCAGTTCCTGTTTTGAGTTGCAAATATGAGCAACTGCACCGGTATCAAATACCCAGGCACTACAACGAGAGTTGGTAAGGTACACATCAATAACATGTATATCATATATACCTTGTTTGTTGTTGGCCGCCTTCTTGTCAGCCAAATACTTGGGGCAATTCCGCTTCCAGTGTCCAGTTCCCTTGCAATGAAAACACACAGTTTCTGGTTTGGGTCCAGCCTTGGGTTTCTTCACGAGAGGAGCAACTGCTTTGCCACTCTTCTTGGAGTTACCCTTCTTACCCTTGCCATTTTTCTTGAAACTAGTGGTTTTATTGACCATCAACACTTGATGCTCCTTCTGAATTTCAGACTCAGCGGCTTTCAGCATCGCAAACAGCTCGGCGACTGACTTGTTCATCCCGTGCATGTTATAGTTCAACACGAAGCTCTTGTAGCTAGGTGGCAATGATTGAAGAACTCTGTCAGTGATAGCCTCTGGCGGAAGGGGCATCCCTAACTCAGCCAGACGGGTGGAGTACCCAGACATTCTGAGCACGTGATCACTGATAGACCCGTTCTCCTCCATCTTGCAAGCATAGAACTTATCGGAGATCTCATATCTCTCGATCCGGGCATTCTTCTGAAAGATAAACTTCAACTCCTGGAACATCTCATATGCTCCATGACGTTCAAAACGTCTTTGAAGTCCCGGTTCTAAGCCATACAACATTGCACATTGAACTATTGAGTAATCATCAGAACGAGCCTGCCAGGCGTTCACAACGTCTAGAGACTCAACTGGAGCGGGTGGATCACCAAGCGGTGCATCAAGGACATAAGCCTTCTGGGAAGCCGTAAGGATAATCCTTAGATTACGGGCCCAGTCCACAAAGTTACTTCCATCATCTTTCAACTTAGCTTTCTCTAGGAACGCATTAAAATTCAGGGGTGCTACTGCGCGAGCCATGATCTACAACATAAATATAGCAAAGACAACTTAGACTATTGTTCTAGATAATGAGTTTAGTTAATCATATTACTTAAAAAACTCCCACTCAAATTGACATCCCTCCGGTCATTCGAGTGTAACATGATCCAAATCCACCAACTCAAGTCCGATCATCACGTGAGTTGAGGTGGTTTCAATGGTGAACATCTTCATGTTGATCATATCTACTATATGACTCATGTTCGACCTTTCGGTCTCTTGTGTTCCGAGGCCATGTCTGTACATGCTAGGCTCGTCAAGTTTAACCCGAGTGTTCCGCGTGTGCAACATGGCTTACACCCGTTGTATGCGAACGTAGAGTCTATCACACCCGATCATCACGGCGTGTCTCGAAACGACGAACTTTCGCAACGGTGCACACTTGGGGAGAACACAATTTTATCTTGAAATTTAAGTGAGGGATCACCTTATAATGCTACCGTCGTCCTAAGCAAAATAAGATGCATAAAAGAATTAACATCACATGCAAATCATAAGTGACATGATATGGCCATGAACTTGTGCTTTTGATCTCCATCTCCAAAGCACCGGCATGATCTCCATCGTCACCGGCATGACACCATGATCTCCATCATCTTGATCTCCATCAACGTGTCGCCATGAGGTTGTCGCGCCGACTGTTGCTTCCACGACTATTGCTAACGATTAGCGATAAAGTAAAGCATTACATAGCGCTTAATGATTGACACGCAGGTCATACAATAATTAAAGACAACTCTATGGCTCCTGCCAGTTGCCGTACTCATCGACATGCAAGTCGTGATATTCTATACAACACATGATCATCTCATACATCACATATATCTCATCATGTAATTGGCCATATCACATCACAACATACCCTGCAAAAACAAGTTAGACGTCCTCTAATTGTTGTTGCAAATTTTACGTGGCTGCTACGGGTTTGCAAGAACCGTTCTTACCTACGCAAAACCACAACGTGGTGTAGTGATTGCTTTTTGATCTTCTAAAAGAACCCTCTTCATTGAAATCGATTCAACTAAAGTGAGAGAGACAGACACCCGCTAGCCATCTTTATGCAACGAAGTTACATGTTAGTTGAAGGAACCTGTCTCGCGTAAGTGTACGCGTAATGTCGGTCCGGGCCGCTTCATCTCACAGTACCGCCGAATCAAGTATCAACTAGTAACGGCAAGCAATATGTATACACCCACGCCCACAACTCGTTTGTGTTCTACTCGAGATCTCATCTACGCATAGACCTAGCTCAGATGCCACTGTTGGGGAACGTTGCATGGGAAACAAAAATTTTCCTACGCACACACAAGATCTATCCATGGTGATGAGCATCTACGAGAGGGAGAGTGAATCTACATACCCTTGTAGATCGCTAAGCGGAAGCGTTAATAAACGCGGTTGATGTAGTCGAACGTCTTCGCGATCCAAATCGCCGAGCGTCCCGCGATCCAATCACGATCCTTCCGATCTAGTGCCGAACGGACGGCACCTCCGCGTTCAACACACGTACGGCTTGATGACGCCTTCACCTCCTCGATCCAGCGAGCGATGGTGAAGTAGTGGTTGAGTTCCAGCAGCACGACGGCGTAGTGATGGTGGTGAGGAACAATCTCTGCAGGGCTTCGCCAAGCACTACGGAGATTATGACGGAGGAACTAGAGGGTTAGGGTTGCCGCACACGGCTTGGGGAAATCTTGATGTGTCTCGTGTGCTAGCCCTGCCCCTCTATTTATATGTTGAGCCTTGGGGTCTAAACTTGGAGTAAAAGTCTCTTCCAAGTCGGTTTTGCCCGCACAAGGTCGGTTTGGCCCGCAGGAAAAGAGTCCAACTCGGATCCCTGCCGAATCGTGCACAGCCGTGCACAAGCGGTAGTACCGCTCACAAGCGGTAGTACCGCTTGGGCGGTAGTACCGCTTCACACAAGCGGTAGTACCGCTCGGGCGGTAGTACCGCTTCACACAAGCGGTAGTACCGCTTACGCGGCAGCAAAACTACTTTTTGCACTTTCCAATACCTTGTGGGCTTTTATCCCTTGGCCCATATAAAGTGTTCTCGCACCCGAACACTTCGGTAAAACATCCGGAACCCCTTCCGGTGAACTCCGGAACTCTTCCGGAGATCAAAACACTATTATCACATATATCAATCTTTACCTCCGGACTATTCCGGAGATCCTCGTTATGTCCGGGATCTTATCCGGGACTCCGAACAACTTTCGGTCACCAACATAATAACTCAATTATACTAATCGTCACCAAACGTTAAGTGTGTAGACCCTGCGGGTTCGAGAACTATGTAGACATGACCGAGACACCTCTACGGCCAATAACCAATAGCGGGACCTGGATGCCCATATTGGCTCCTACATATTCTACGAAGATCTTTTATCGGTCGAACCTCTATGTCAAGGATTCAGTTAATCCCGTATGCTGTTCCCTTTGTTCTTCGGTATGTTACTTGCCCGAGATTCGATCGTCGGTATCACTATACCTAGTTCAATCTCGTTACCGGCAAGTCTCTTTACTCGTTCCGTAATACAAGATCTCGTGGCTAACACTTTAGTCACATTGCTTGCAAGGCTCATTGTGATGTTGTATTACCGAGTGGGCCCTGAGATACCTCTCCGTCATACGGAGTAACAAATCCCAGTCTTGATCCATGCCAACCCAACAGACACCCTCGGAGATACCTGTAGAGCACCTTTATAGTCACCCAGTTACGTTGCGACGTTTGATACACACAAGGTATTCCTCCGGTGTCAGTGAGTTGCATGATCTCATGGTCAAAGGAACAGATACTTGACATGCAGAAAACAATAGCAATAAACTAACACGATCAAATGCTACGTTTACAGTTTGGGTCTTGTCCATCACATCATTCTCCTAATGATGTGATCCCGTTATCAAATGACATCTCATGTCAATGGCTAGGAAACCTTAACCATCTTTGATCAACGAGCTAGTCAACTAGAGGCTTACTAGGGACACAGTGTTGTTTATGTACCCACACATGTATTTGAGTTTCCAATCAATACAATTATAGCATGGATAATAAACGATTATCATGAACAAGGAAATATAATAATAACCAATTTATTATTGCCTCTAGGGCATATTTCCAACACCAACTTCCCGGTTTTTATTTGGTATAGACCTTCCACCGCTGCCACCGCGGCAAAAGCCCCGGAACATTCTGCTGGCCAGCACAACACAACCAAAATGACAATAGAAGAAATCAAGTCAGGTTTTGAAATTACCCTATATACATGACGAAGAACTACATATTGACTACCTGCTAATGGTCTTTGTCGAAAAAATGGCGATTAGGAGGTATTACTTTTTTTAGCTAATTATTACAACAATAAAACCACGTGTCACTTCCTCTGTTTCAAATTAGTTGAAGTTATATGATTCTTCTATGTAGACACTTCCTCTGTTTCAAATTAGTTGAAGTTATATGATTCTTCTATGTCAAGCTATTTTGAGTTTGACCAATTATTATATTAAAACAAGCTAATACCTACAATATTAAATATGCATAGTATGAAAATATATTTTCAAAGAATCTAATGAAACTAATTCGGTATTCCAGATATTGATATTATTCTATACGTTTAGACAAACTTAAGAAAGTTTGACTTAGAAAGCTAGAAATTCGTTTAAGTTGGAATGGAGGGAGTAGTTGCTACTAAGAAGTGTTAAATTTTGTTTTGTCAACTTCTTCCTAAAAGTGCAGTGTACATTTTGCTTTGACAACTTCTGGCTGAGGGTTCCCTTTTGACAGGTTGTCGCCCGCATAGTGGATTTATATTTAGATTTAAAAAAAATTTGGCTTAATTAACCTGCAAAAAAACCCAGCTCATATATATTGAACTTACGGCAATTTCCTTGATGTCTGACGGGCGTGACCGCACCCTTGGCCCTCCAGTCCACGCCCTCAGGCACGGCGGACAAGTTACCACGGTGCGCCGGATACTGTCCCTCGACGACATCCCCGGCACGAGTCGTGATCACCATCCCGCCGTCGTGGCTCATCTCCGGCGGAGCGAACCGGCCGGTGTACCTCGCGAGGAACTCCTCGGTGGTGAGGTCGGTGAACTGGTTCTCGCCGAGCGTGTAGCCGAGCCCGCCCGCTCGGTTCGTGGCCTCGATGCGCTCCACGTTCCGTCGGTACACCTCGAACCGCCGCAGCTTCTCGTCGAGCGTCGGGTACGACTTGCCGTGCTGCTCCATCCACCGGCGGAACCTCTCCGTGGTGACCGGCTCGTCCTGCTGGCTCGGCCTTGCCGACGCCGAGGCGACGAGGAGAAGGACAATGGTGAGGGCTAGGGTACGGGCACGGGAACGGGAGGAGGATGCCATGTCGCCGGTGGGCTGCTTTGCGGCGTAGCGTGGCGCCGAGGCTGGGTTTTATACACGGCAGGCGTGACTGGTGGACGTACGTGGACGGCTAATCGATCGGATATTAAAAAACTCGGAGCACTACGACTACGGCTCACCTGCTGCATCGTGGCCGCGACCACCGTACTTAACTCGACCGGCGTGGGCTATCTAGCCTTTTTTAGCTAATAAAAAAATAGATGGAGCAAATCTAGTTTGGATCACCGGCCACAACCACACCGATATCCGTCGGCGCGCTCTACGTGGCTGTTTTTTTTTAACACAGTACAGACGCAAGTGCTCATACATACGCGCATACACTCACCTCTACGAACGCACGCACGCACACCCTACCCCTATGAGCATCTTCGAGAGACTATGCTCTACGTGGATGTTATAGCACTGTACGTTCATTCAATTAGTGCACGTTACATCAAGCAGTTTTTTTTTCAGGATCAATGTTGCCGCTTTATTTCTTAACCAGAACTAGGAATGTCATCAGAAATAAGTTCCAGAATGCAATCTGGAGGAACCAAGAACCAAACTTACAAAGTTCGTCACTCAAACCCAACTTAGCTAACTTATCTGCGGTAGCATTTACTGTTCTTCTCACCCAAGAAACCTTCACTTCTTCAAAACCTTACAGCATCGCCTTGACTTCCTGAACACATGGACCAGAAGCAGATAGGTCTTTCGCCGGATCATTAAGCATTTTCACCACCGTAGCACTGTCCATCTCCAGGTGCAGTTTTGCCCCAACTTGATCACGTATTACATCAAGCAGTTGGTAGCATATATTGTTGACATGATAAAGCATGCACGCCAATGAATGGACGGTCGAGGTAATGGAGTACTCCCTCCGTCCGGTAAAGAGTGAACATTTGGCTTTAAAATTTGTCCACAAAAGAGTGTACTTCTATCCTCCCAATGCACTTTAAAGAAGGAAAAAATGTTTCTCTCTCATCACACGATAATCAAGACCAATAGCATTCTACACATGGTCTTATTAATTTGTACTTGCACTTAGCTCATTGGGGGTTGGGTAATTAAAGAGGAGAGAGATGGTGGCTTGCACCTTTCCAATGCATTTTTTACTCCACTCCATAATTTGTCCTAAAATTTCTAGATGTTCACTTTTCACCGGACGGAGGGAGTAGGCTTCAACTGCCCATGTACGTATGATGTTCCCTCGATCATATCATGGGCTCGTGCCAGCACTATTTCTTCTTTTGAACGTGGTTGACGGGAGGCCGCCCGGCAAAAACACGTTACGCTGTGCCAAAGTTCTTGTGTCTCCTCCAACCCCTAAGGAGCTTAGTGAATTTAAGGATGAATGACAAGTGAGATCCTCATTCACTCTAGGTCTTCCTTGGGCAATCTTTCATTTGTTTCAATCTTATACACGGAGATGTTATACTCGTAAAAGCTTGTGCATTACTTTATGAAAATAGACTTTCACATCGCTTTATAAATAAAGCTACACATGCAAACAATATAAGGTAGTCATGAAGTCATCTTATAAAGCACACCAAAGAAAAACTGAACAATGGAAATCGCACCGCAAAAGAACCCACAAGTGCGCTACTAACACCACGACCTTGCTATCGAGCATGAACATAGGAGAGTAGACTTGTAATGTTCGGTATCATCTAGGAAAGAAATCTCGACGATCACTCGTGCACTGGTAAACAATTTTAATCCATTTTTTTCTTTTCCTTTAGAAACCTGCCTACAGTCCATCAAGTGGAAGCAGAGAGCACACTCTTGACAAACTCCCGAGGCCGACAAACTGCCGCCAACGGTGTCGCCATTGGCATTGACAAACCACCACCTTCGGCCATGTCGATGGTGTCGCCTTGACCAACATCCCACTCAAAGCACTGCACGAGTGTTGCCAGAGTCAAGCCAACAAGGCGCATTGCCAGGCCCTCCCCCGGGCATCGCCTCCGGCCAAGCCCGAACGGCAGCATGGGCGTGGTGACTGTGTCTATGTCCAAGAACCGCTCCGGCCTAAACTCCTCTGGCGCGTCCCAGACATTGGCGTCCCGGTGGATCGCCCATGCGTTCACGAGGATCATCGTGCCACGCCGGACACGGAAGCCACCTACCGTGCAGTCCTCCATGGCCTCGTGCGCCGGGATGATTGGGCCGACGGGGCGGAGCCGAAGGGTCTCCTTGACAACACACTGCAGATAAGGTAGGCTGGCTAGGTCCGACTCGTCGACCAGTCGACCCATGCCGACAATGGCGTCTGTCTCGGCCCTCGCCTTTGCCATCGCTACCGGGTGCGTCATCAGCAGCGCCATGGCCCACTCGGTGGTCAGCGCCGACGGTGCCGGCAGTGAGGAGTACCTGGATGTCAGCATGGACATAACAACCATGTTGGTGTTAGTCACAGATCGCCAAAATAGCACACATGGTGGTGGTGTCACGCATGCAGTTTGCTACTCACCAAGACGAGGCCTTTGACGACGGTGTCACTGTAATACTCGGGATCGGTTTCTCGGTGCTCCAGGAGCACGTCGATGACGCCCTTCTTGTCCACGTCTCGGCCACTTGAGTTGCGCATCCGCCGTTGGTCATCGATGAGGGCAGTGACGAACGCGTCACGCCTTGCTTGCAGGCTTGCAAGCGCCGCCTCGACGCCGCGGAGACGGTCGACCCAGCGAAGCGCCGGGAAGAAGTCCCCGAAGCTGGGAGCGCCGGTCACGGCAAACGTCTCCTCGATGATCTCCTGGATCCTGCCCACGTCGCCGGCATGCCGACGCGCGGTGAGCGCGCGCAGCATCACGTTAAGCACCAGCTCAAAGAGCCGAGGCCGGAGGGTAATAGTCCCACTCCCACCTCCGGCGCTGGCGTCGACGTCGTGGAGCAGGTTCTCGACGAGAGACGCGACCTCGGCGTGGCGGTCCGTGGCGACAGCGGCGACGCGGGAAGCCGAGAAAAGCTCGACGGCAAGGAACCGGCGCAGGCCGCGCCAGTGGACCCCGTGGGAGGCCCACACGATGGTGGTGCGCCCGTCGCAGAGAATCTCCCCGGCAAGCATCCGCGGCCGGCCTGCCAGCGCCGCGTCGTGCGCCGTGAAGCACTCCTCGGCCGCCGCGTGTGTGGACACGACCAGCGCTCTTCGCGCGCCCAGCCGCAGCGACAGGAGCGGCGCCGGCCCGGCGAGCGCGGCCGGCGAGCGGTGCAGCGGCTTCTTGAGCAGGTGTAGGTGGCCGAGCAGCGGGAGCGACGGCGGGCTTGGCGCGCTGCTGCTCCGGTCCCCCCACCGTCGCCTCAGCTGAACGGAGACGGCGAAGACACCGGCGACGAGGAAGAGTAGGAGCACGAAGACGCTGCCGCTGGCCGTTCCGTCCGTGGCGGCGTCCATGGCTCGTGTCGGCCTGGAAAGATCCGATCCGAGACACCTTTCCCACGTAGTAGTGCAATATGGCAGCAGAGACAGCTAGTGCTATAGAATCAGGAGGATCCCATGGCCGCGGGAAGGGAAGGGAATCGTCTGCACATGCATGCGTGGACCAACCAGCTGCTGTTTCACTTTCATGGCTGGGTATTTTCAGCACAAGGTAGAATCTCCTTCTCGTTTCTTTGGAGATGCCGTAGAATCTCGTTTTCGGCGTTACTTCTTGGATTCATCTTCCTTTTTTCTTTAGCAAAATGTCTTGGACCCATCTCACTTGATTCACTGCTAGAGTTAACCTCTGTCGGAGGACCGAAGGCTTGCTAGCTAGCCTAGGTTGAGATGGTACTGATGAGGATGTTGACGAAAATGACGATTCCCACGATGAGAGGAGCGTTGCTCATGATGAAAGCTTCGATTTCCCCCTTCTGGAGGGAAGTTTCCTCGGCGGAATCGCTTCGCCGGAGAACAAAAGTGCTCCTGCGCTGGTTCCGCCTCGAGACAGCGACAGAAAGTCCCGAAAGTGTTATCTTGATTATTTTTTCTAGGGCAAATGAGAATATATGACCAAAGGACGTCGGGAGAGGAGGCCCCACAAGCCCAGGTGACGCGGCCTAGCCGCGCCACCTGCCCTTGTTGGCGGCTGGTGGGCCCCCTATGGTCCATTTTTGCTGCAGTACTTTTTGTATATTTCAAAAGAATTCTCCAAAAAATCTCGCTGCAATGAGCTCTGGAGAATTGTTATCTCTGTTGTAGCTTTTTTAGGTGAAAATTCCAGCTGTCGCTAATCCCTCTCTCTTGATGTACCTTGCATTTTAAAGAGAGAAGAGACATTAGATGTATATTTTTGAAAAGAGACATTAGAATTGCATTATAATGTAAAATATAACATTAAAATAAAATAAATAATCGTAGAAAATAATGATGTAAAATGGACGTATCATGGCGGTAGGGAGACACCACCTATGTCGCCCTAGGCAGACAACACCGTCCAGGGGTATTAGGATATTTTTCACTGCTTCTCACCAGCGGTATGTTCTAACTGTATTTGGAGTATTATGGACCATAAACTAAACTGAGCCAATATTTCAATCAAGACTGTAAAACACGATTTCCCATGGTTGGTCTGGTTAGCGTGTTCTCTATTTTTTCTTTGTGAATATATTTTTGTGCAAAAAGCTCCACGATTGGTTTGGGACGTGTCCTCCCATGATTGGTCTGGTTAGCGTGTTCTCTAATTTTTCTTTGTGAATATATTTTTGTGCAAAAAGCTCCACGATTGGTTTGGGACATGTGTCCTCCCATGGTTGGTCTGGTTAGCGTGTTCTCTATTTTTTCTTTGTGAATATATTTTTGTGCAAAAAGCTCCACGATTCATTTGGGACATGTGTCCTCCCATGGTTGGTCTGGTTAGTGTGTTCTCTATTTTTTTTCTTTGTGAATATATTTTTGTGAAGATGTTTTTATGCAAAAGCGTGGTAAAAGCAATCTCAAATGGACAAAAAAAAAGGTTTGGGACACGTGTCCTCCCATGGTTGGTCTGGTCAGCGTGCTTTCTATTTTTCGTTGTGAATATATTTTTGTATGCAAAAGCTCCACGATTGGTTTGGGACACGTGTCCTCTCATGGTTGATCTGGTTACCGTGTTTTCTATTTTTCATTTTCACCACGATTAATAAACTAACCAATTTTTGCAGAGATAGGTGAAGATATTTTGCCCTATTATTTGTTTGTTTGTTAGGGTTTGTACGTCGGGTGAAAATAAACTGACAGCGTATTATTAGTACCTATCTCTTCACACGTACGTGCCCTTCGATCGTCGGTTCCGCGTTGTGCTGCATAATTCGTTGGACAAGTCATGGATCACGTACGCATCGAAGACGTCTCCTTGGAATCGCTCCGGATCGACTCCTCGCCGCCGCTTGATGCGTCGGCGCCGGCGCTCGACGAGCCTACGGCCCCCCCGTTCGAGGTGCAAGGAAGACCGCGGCACCAACCTGTCGCCGCCCGCACGGGACCCTGGTCCGTAGCTCTTCCGTCCGCTTTCATGGCGCCAGCCGCCCACGACGGCCACGGTGGTGACAGCAGTCACGATGCCCACGTCGTCGGTGAGGATCAGTCCAGATACGGCGATTCGTCGGCGCGGCAGCGTATCCGGTGGGAGCCGAAGACGAAGACGTGCGGCCAGTGCCACAGGATGGACACTCCGCAGTGGCGGACCGGGCCGGATGGGCCGGGCACGCTGTGCAACGCGTGCGGCATCCGTTACAGGATGAGCAGGGAGAAAGCTTCGGCCCAGTTGGCGCCCAACGCCGGCGAAGTTCCCCGCCGGTGAACCTCCAGCTAGGTAGCTGTGCGTGCCATGTGTGACATGCGTTTGGTCAATTTGTTTGCAAACCACCAGGATTACAAGTACTAGTAGCTAGTGTTGGGAAATAGCACATGTGATCAATTGTATGGAAGGGATGCCTTTCAGGAGGTGTCTGTTGGGGAAGAGGTGTCTCCCCAACACACCCCTTTATTTTGTATATAAGTGGGTCTCCCACATTGCAATGGAATGAGTGGAATCATTTGGACTCTTTGTTAGTCTTTTTTACTTTCATTCTACAACACGTTATCAGCGCATAGTCTCTCCGCTGAGAGAGGAAAAGGACACCGTAGATGACGGTTACCCACATGCCTGGTTCTCAAGCAACGACGACGCGACATGAACTTCTGAGCGAGGCAAACCAGCGGTAGCAACCGCGATATCCTGATGCGGTTCTCCGCGTGGCGTAGAGCCGATCGGCGCGAAGCGCGACGCGGCTTCATCCAACGCGACGGGACGGGCTCGCCCTCCAGGACGGCAGCGAGGCTGGCTATATGAACGACGGCGGGAAAGACATGCATCCATCGCATGCATGCATCAGGAAATCAAATGCAAATTTGTTGTCTTGTGATTAAGATTAACCATCTAATCTGGACGTAGGCGAATACTGACAGCCCGCGACATGGCCATGTACGACTCAAGACCGGCGTCCAGCAACGAGCGATCTGGCCATGTACGGCACAAGGCCGGCGTCCAGCGCGAGCGATCTGGCAGCCACGGCAAATTAAGACAAATGATACATCCGCTTGCATGCATCCGTGCAATAAATTAATTAGGATAATGTTGCTCATGCAATTAAGATCTACTAATCACTATTGTGCAATTTCTATTCATCTATGATGCATGTACGAATTGCTCGGATCGAGCGCGTGCAACTCCAAGAAAGATCTGGTACGGAGCAATCAAGCAGTGGACTACTTCGTTCTCGTACGCGGCAACGATGATAGATTTGCAGCGAGCGGCGTCCTCCCGCCGCGACCATCAGTTCCGTCGCAGCGCAATGGCGTCTCCATCCCGTCGTGACTGCGTCAAGGAAAGCAACCATGTGAGGTTAGTGGCAAACGGTTGGTACCCACCGGACGACACCTTCTGGGCGGGCGTGGCCTCAATTTTCAGGCCATCGACGGCGCTTAGGGGAAAATGCCCCTTAAAGATTGATAACCGCATGTGGGATAGGAGAAGCCTATCTTGTTGGCTGTTTTACATTAGCCTTTGAATTATTCTCTAATCCCCTATAATTTCCCGCAGTTTTTGTTTCAGCCCTTAGGCTTATAAGACCATGAGGTTTATCCCTCGGTCTTATTGAAAACTGCAAACGAGTCATCATGCTCGTTGGACTTAATAGTTTAGCCATCTGGCTTACTGTTTTCAGCACTTTAACCATAATGTTATTGGTATTTGTGTTTTCAGAGCAAATACATATGATAGATCCTCGGGTCTTGCTGAATTGTATAATAGTTGATTATGCATCATTTTACATCATGTAAAATGAACGTTTGAGGCCCCAAGTCCTCATATATGTTGCACAAGTATGTTTATACTTCTGCATTTATTTGTATTACATGAGTAATACTGTTGCAAAGCAATATGTTAATTCCACTATTCGCTTAGAATATGGAATTTGCTTGCAAATTTGGGAAATATGAGGTAGTGAAGTGTATGACACTGCATGATTATGTCAATTTTACATTTGTCACAAGGAATCGACAAATGGTACCTACTGCTTAATTGCAGATTATCCAATGTTATTGTGAGGTCGATATTATGTCGTTTCGATATAATGACTACCTTCAATTTTGCACACAACTTATGGATTGCATTTATGGCAACGAATTATAGTTCGTTCACAACTGTGAGGTCTACACCACCATGTGGTGATTACCTTCAGTGTGTTTTAATTAACATAAGGTTGTGAGATGCTCTATAAGAGTGAGGTCTACACTACTCAGTAGTGATTATCTCCATGTGTTCAAAGCAAAGTGAAGGCACAAACTTATGACATAACCATTATGAGGCCTACACCATTGGTGCCTACCTTCGTGAAGAGGCTATGATTGATTGAAATGTCCATAAGAGTGAGGCACCACCAGGTGGTTGATTACCTCTATGCGTTCTATGTGAATTAAAGGTTTATTCTTTATGAGGTGACCACCTTTAATTTGAAGAACTACATCATATTGTGATGATTATCTTCATGTGGAAGGCTTACCCTATGAGTCCCTAAGAATCACCATAATAGTGATTATGCTTAGCCATAGCATTTTCATTGTACTTAATTTATTGAAGGTAAATTAATGCATGAACATTTCATGCAATATATGGCTGACCTTTTTCGAAAGGAAATGCGATGTGATGACATAAGGTGGAAGTAACTATTGAAAATGGGTCATGGACATTAATGATTTTGTCGACCCGTGGCCTTGTCGCCATAGAAAATTCCACCTGCAGAGAATGTCATGGCTATTTATAAATAGCTAAAATGTGCAAATTTGCATTTATGTGACATCGCAATGTCTTGGTTCTCAAACCGAGTATTTAATCTTGATGAATATCCATTTGCCCTTTTGGTACCACCTTAAGGAGAGATATGTTGTCATAAGCATCACACGAATGAGTATTCATTTGTATTAAGGACTTCAAGTCCATTGATGCTTATAATTCCGTTGTCTATAAATCAACACTAAGTTGAGGTTATGTGATAAGGCATTCTCAGATCTTGATCTGATTGTATGTCCTTACTGCACTTTACATTCTCCTATGATGGTAAAAGAAACACCATCTTTGTTTCAGGGTGAAAATATGATGAACTTCTTGTGAAGAGTCATCTGGTACACCTCAACGGGTGCTATACCATTACCTGAAATTCATGCTAGTGCTTATAGTACTAAGCAATTTTGTGGCTAGAGAACCACGAGGAGTTGAACGTAAAGTGATAAAAAAAATGACAAGCAGAAATAGAGTATATATCTCGCAAAAGAATGGGTCATTTAAATAAATGATCACAATGACAACTCACAAGTTTGTCAAAAGGGTGACTGTATGAAATATCGTATTAATGATTACCAAACTTTTAAGTTTTTGGTTGAATCATGTCACCGACTCATTGGAGAAGGCGAATGAGTTAAATGGGATAAGTTTGAAGTTCTACTTCAAATGGACAACCAGAAAATATTCTGGTGCAGTAGAAGGAGAATGCACTCCTCTACATTGATGATATGCTTGTGGAATGACATTCCCAAGATATTTTGGAGATTTATGTAGTCTCCTAGTTATCCCAAGATATCATTAGCCTATAATTGTACTACTACAGGTGGTATAATTTACAACATCTTGTCCATGGGACATGATAGTTATGAGGAATTGAATGTATGAATCATTTCATACTCAGTATTGTTGCGTACACAATAATTTTTTCCTCCTTTATCAGTATGGTATGAGGACGATTAGAAAAATTATTGATAATTCTATTGGCCACAACAAAGTTGCAATATTCCTGACAATCGAAAGATTTTATGTGCACTGCATGTGCCATAGAGGAATTGATTTTAAGGCATTCTCACCTTAAAATTTGAATGTGCCACTCATTATTCTTGAAAGGATTCAAGAATGATGCAAAATATTCAACCATTGGTTGGGTTATGTTGGTACTTCATGGTCTTAGGTGTGTATCATCCACACAAAACCATGTGTTTACTGAATTAAGTGCTCAAATTGACGAATTTAGAGCAAATGATCCTACGCCTGGGATAATTCCATTGGAATAGAAATGTCATTGAATTTGATTCACGAGAATTCCATGGTCATATTCAGTATGTCGTGTACCTACCCAAAATGGTGTGGCTAGATCTCTTGCCAAAGAGAGCCAAATTGTATGGCCATTGCTACAGAATTGTGGTTAGCCAACATTTTGTTTTTGGTAACATGCGGTCTCACACACCGCATATTTGGTCTAAATGAGACCAAATGCATATATTACTGTGTCCCCTCACAGTTTGTACGTGGAAATAAGTGAAGTATTTCCCATCTGCGGTAATTCGGTTGCATACCGATATCACCACCCCAGCGTACATCAAGGGCCTTCACATCTATTTGGGATCTATGTGAGGAATAACTGTGGTATGATTGTTAATCCGTCAAATACCTTAACCCTAGTGAGGGAGTTATTTGCAGCCCGTGCGCTGATTGCTTTTGCAATAAGGACATTTTCTGGCATTAGGGGGAGAAATGTACCATATGGAATGCCAGGAAATGCATCAGAAATGTCATAGACATTTTGTCCACGTACTTAAGAATCTGAACTAGAGGTTCAGGTTATGAGAAATTTGCAATATTTTGCAAATAATCTGCCATATATATTTACTGATGACAAAGGTGTCACTTAATTCTAGTACCAGAACGAGTGGAGGTACCTAATAACCACTCGTATCCCCAGATGAGAGCAAGAGGGGGAGAATTCTGGTCATATGAGATTAAGTTTTCATATGTTTCCGTGGAAATAGAGGAAATGGTCTCCTCAATCAGTAAATGTGATTCAACATCGCGTTGAAATGACACCTGATGGATGCGTGTCATCCAGAGCTCAGCACATATGTGCACACATTTTTATGGTGCTGGGACATCGAAACACCTTGACTCCGTTGTTGTGGGAAATCACAAGGAGTTAAGAGGCATAATGAGAATTCCACATATGATATTGATTCATGAGAATCGTATATTGAAAGTCTACATATGTCGACATAAATTTCTTCTTGAGAATTGCTGAAATCCTTTTGGGCCCTGAACCAAATCCATGGAGAGTGTTGTTGACACTTATATTGGTTCAAATGAAAGGAAGCAATTAAGAAGAGTAGCACTCGCTCATCAAAAGAGAGGTGTTTACCATAGTAAAACCTTCTCCTAAGTATCTTCCGCAGTGAAGAGAAGTGATATTTCGTTCAAAAACGAAATAGATGAGGTGGTGAGAAAGCGAGGCTTGTAGCGCATGGGTTTCCGCAGAGACCCGACATCGGTTACGATGTAGCATATCTTCTTGGTATGAGTGGGATTATGTTTCGATACTGAATTGGCAGTACAAATCCATGCGGTTGATGTATGTAATGGCTACATACCCACATGGATCGTTAAGTTCGGAAAGATATATTGAAGTCATTGAAATGACTTAATATTCCGAATCCAATGATAAATCGCAACATGTGTGTGAAGCTTCAGAAGTCATTCTATGACTATGAAGAGGTCGGAAAGTTGTGTGGTACAACCGACTAAGTGAGTTACTCCTTGATAAGGATTACTCTAATACTAATGATTGTTGATGTGTATTAATGTAGATATCCTGAATTGGATTTACATCTTCTTATTGATGTGGATGACCTTATCATCAATGTCTATACAAGACATATTAGATACACACAATCATTTTGATACGGATATTTGGGTCAAACCAAATGATGATAAGCTTCTAGCTTGAGCATATTCCCTTCGGAATAAATGTATGTCAGTCTTCATATATCTAGAAATATTGAAAAAGTTCAATATGGATATATCTTATCAAAGACACATATGGTCACATTATACCTGACATGGGACGCAAGTCCATCCAAACCTAGGGGAGATGGTGAAGTGATAGTGGACATGAAGTTCCATATCCGAGCACCATCAGAGCACTCATATATATTGCAAAGTAAGTCAGGCCTGATACTATATTTGTTGGCAATTTATTGAGAGTGCAATCCCCAATAAAAGGTATAATGGTTGATCTAAGGAATATCCTTAGATATGTCCAAGACACAAAAGTTCTTGATTAATTCCATTGGGAAAATCAATATGGGACCATATAGTGTGATATTCTGATAGTGGCTGATAATCTGATCCCAACAACGCCATATCAAAGACTGGATTTACTGGAAGAGTATTCTGAGGGAAGCCTTCAGAATAGACTCTAAATGGGTCCTTCCTGTGATCATTCTGTCATAACTATTTTTGAAGCATGACAAGGTATGCATGTCTTCGCAGAATGACTGGTCACATGTGAGATCATGTGAAGATTCATTGGAATCAATTATCATTATCTACCAAGATAATGTCACTTGTATTTCTTATGGGTTATATTTATCCTCGCAGATTACAGAAATGTAAGAGGATAATATGCAAACAAATTATTGTGAGATTCGCAATGTCTCTACCAACGTTTATATTCCAGAATCAGGTTCGTGGAATTGGTATGAGAAAACATTGATGTTTGCAAAGTTCAGGGGGAGCCAAATCCCAAGTTATAACCTATTGGTGATCTTCAAATCATTCATATTGTACTCTTTTTCCCTTTATGAGTTTTCCATGATGGTTTCTCATATAAGGTTTTTAACGAGACAATATAAATACAAGTGCGCATGTATGCCATATTGGTTTCTCCTTATATTTTTCCACTGGGTTTTAAAGGAGTTTTTGTTGGCATATTATTATAAGGTTTCTCCTCAATTTTTCCCACAGGGTTTTGGAGGAGTGTTTAGTTTGCAATATACAGATGACGAATTGATCAAGGGGGAGTGTTGGGAAATAGCACATGTGATCAATTGTATGGAAGGGATGCCTTTCAGGAGGTGTCTGTTGGGGAAGAGGTGTCTCCCCAACACACCCCTTCATTTTGTATATAAGTGGGTCTCCCACATTGCAATGGAATGAGTGGAATCATTTGGACTCTTTGTTAGTCTCTTTTACTTTCATTCTACAACAGCTAGCAAGGTCAATTCTTTAGCGTACTAGGAGGTCTCTTTTTTGTTCTACGCATGTTTAAAGGTTTGGGCCCTAGCTAATTTAGGGTCGATCGATTTCGCTAATGCAAGTTTAAATAGCTACTCTGTTATTCCTGTAGTGACCCAGATCTCAAAACACACACGTTATTTACCGTCGAAAGAATGAAGCCACTCTAAGACTTGAATCCGCATGGGCAGGTTCCACCGTATGGAACTTGACCAACTGAGTTCACTTGTTTGTATCAAACTTGGAAACCATACAATCCGCCTTCTCGTCTACATCTCTGTATCCGATGGGCCTGGACGGACCTCGTGTAGGTAACCAAACACATCATATATTGCACATTTTGCTGGATATTATAATATGGACGTCGATATGCACCAAACGTTCGGTCTGGGAGGTTCCCAGACCGAACGAAAAGGTTCGGTGTGGAGGTTTTCCAGAACGAACGTTTTCGTTCAGTGCGATCACCCTGCATCCCGAACACCTCACGCTAGCTAGGCTGGGCCTCATGGCCCAAAACAAATCCCTTTTTATAAAAAAATAAAACAAACATGGAAAAGGCCCAAAATTCTGTGTACAAAAACAGAAAATTAACAAAAAGACCATATGCAGCAACTATTCCATGTAGTGTACAAAAATAATTGCCAATCCTATATTAAAAACAATTTGTGAACGTCTAATACAATACCAAAAAATCATACATGATAAAAATGCCCATGATAACAAATAGTAAGAGATAAAACTTTACTATTCCATTCGTTCGATAAGTAAAAACTATGCCATTTTTTAACATAAAGCACAAAATATCCCATGGCAAAACTAGATGGTTTCACGTACGAAAAGAAAAAAAATGCCATGGACAACAAACTTTACTAGACATAAATACTATTGGACTATGGCATTTCTTTACTAAACAGAAAAAATCCATGCGCAAAAACTACATGGTTTTTTTGCGTATGAAAAATGCAAAATTTTGTATGATGGAAGTAGTTTGCCACGGCAATAAAATTTTGAAATGAAAACAAAAGATTTGCCATGAGAACAAAAAAAATATCATGGATTGCTTAGTGAAAAAGATTTGCCATGGTTTCCTAAAAAAAAAAACTTTCCGTAAGAGATGAAAGTAAAAAGCCTTGTTTCATAGACCAAATTTACCATGGTGCGTACAAAGCGAACCTTCCCATGAAGCGATGAAAGTAAAATTTGCCATGGCAAGTAAAAAGTAAATTTGCCATGAGCAATAAAAGTAAAGTTGCCATATGTGTAGAAAAGAAAATTGCCCTGTATATCAAGGTAAAAATGCCATGGAAATAATAGAAAAGGTTAATTTGTATGGCACTTAAAAGGGTAACATTTGCCATGGCAAAAGAAAGGATAAAATTGCCATGGCAAAAAAAGGTTGAAGAAGTAAAATTTGCCATGTCTATAATACTAAATTTACCATGCTACGAAGTAAATTTGGCGTGTTCTTAAATATGTAAAGTGTTAGGAAGATGAAATTTTCAGAATAACAAAAGTAGCCATGGGTATTGGCAAACGAAAGCTAATTTTCCATAATCTACATTGTAAAAAGGGCTAATTTGCCATGAAAAAGGATCTTATGATTTGTTGAAAAATAATTACCATGTAGAACGAGTCATGGAAAAATTGTAATGAGCACAAAGAGTGTAGTTTATGCTCTCAAATTTGCCATGTGGTTTTAGGAAAAAAATGCCATGTGACAGAAAAGAAAACAATTTTAAATAAGAATCTGATGCTTCATAACACACTAGAATTTCTGAAAATTTCCATATAGTCCTTCTAAAAATTGCCATATCAGATGAAGAAAATGCAATGGTAGCTTGAGATTACTAAATTTGCTATGAGATGAATGTAAAATGCCGTGTTTCATAGACTAAATTTACCATGGTGCGTACAAAGAGAAACTTCCCATGAAGCAATGAAAGTGGAATTTGCCATGGCAAGTAAAATGTAAACTTCCCTAAAAAAAGTACAAGGTAAACTTGCCATGAAAACAATGAAAAGTTAAAGTTGCCATGTATGTAGAAAAAGTAAATTCCCATGTATATGCAAATTGCCACGGCGAAAAAGGTAAAATTTACCATGGCAAAAAAAAGGTAAAATTGCCATGGCAAAAAAAGGGTTAAAATTGCCATGGTTATGAAGTAAAATTTGTCGTGACTATAATACTAAATTTACCATGCTACGAAGTAAATTTGCCATGTTCTTAAATATGTAAAGTGGTAGGAAGATCAAATTTCCAGAATAACAAAAACCAACCAAAACATGGTAAAATTTACCATGCTACACATGGCAATCAAAAACCAAGAAAAACTTAGTTGTTCTTGCAATAAAAAGTAGAAAATTGCCATGGCAACTAAAAGTAAAATTGTCATGACTAGTAGTTTTGGGAAATTTGAGTATGTAGGACACATGGCAAATTCGCGAGTAAACAAGAAATGTCCTCTTATTTACCATGTCTTTTCAGGAAAAAATGCCATGTGACTTTACAAAAATTGCCATTTGACAGAAAACAAAACAATTTTAACTAAGAAAATCTCATGCTCTAGAGCACACTAGAATTTCTGAAATTTGCTATATAGTCCTTCTAAAAATTGCCATATCAGATGAAGAAAATGTCATGGTAGCGTTTGCTCTTACTTAAGAAGCCATGGAACAAATCAACTAACAAATTTCAAAAAAATTGCCATGTTTTTGCAGATCATACGGCAAAAACAATGTATAACAGAAACTAAGATGCACATGGCAAGAAACAACTAGTTTTGGTCGGTTTTGATTGCTGCAAAAAAAGCATCAATTCATTTAGGCTACTACATTCTATAGACTATGAAACTTATAAAACTTAACCATGGCAAACTTATTCGAATATAGATGACAAAACACAACAAAAAAGTTGTCGTCATGGTAAAACAATTGCTTTAGTTGCCATGGCAACACATATATAAAACTTAAACATAAGTTCATATGAAGTTCATATGATTTTGGTTGCCATGGCACACGTATGCCTTTTAGTTGCCATGCATTTACTGATCAGTTATACAAAAAATTTAAAAGTGGTACTCCCTCCGTCCCAAAATAAGTGTCTCAAGCTTAGTACAACTTTGTACTAAAGTTAGTACAAATTTGAGACACTTATTTTGGGACGGAGGGAGTAATATAGTTACTAAACAAGGTGTGAACTTATTTGAAGCAAACATTTCGATCTACTGATTTCGACACAAAAATGTGATGCAACCATAAAACATGGCAAAAGGTACAATTTGCAATGTTCTTAAATTGTAAAATGTTATGAGGGTCAAATCACCATGGTTAAATGCATATTAAATTAGCCATGTTATTATTATTTTTTGCCATGGGTTGTAGAATAAATTTGCAATGTATGTAAGAAAAATATTAGCCATTTTCCAGGTCAACACATTAAGGTTTAAAAGTTGCCGCGAGTGTAGACTTTGTTTCATGTATGTGGCGAGTGGGGGATTTTTTTTCTATCAAATGTAAGTACCATTTTAGTAATTTTTGTCATGATACGATAAAGAGACATGGTAATTGAATAAAAGACATGTTAAAGTTGCCATGGCAATAAAAAAGTAAAATTTGCCATGATACGAAAAGAGACATGATAATTGAAACAAATAGACGTGGTAAAGTTGCCATGGCAATAAAAAGTAAAAATTTCCATGATACGAAAAAAAAGACGTGGTAATTGAACAAAGAGATGGTAAAGTTGCCATGGCAGTATAAAAAGTAAATTTTGCCATATAATCCTTCTAAAAATTGCCATATCAGATAACGGAAATGCCATGGCAACATTTGCTCTTACTTAGAGCCATGAAACAATCAAAATAACAATTTCTGTGAAATTGCCATGTTGTTGCAAATAACACGGCAAACAATCTATAACAGAAACTAAGATGCATATGGCAAGAAGAACTAGTTTTGATCAATTAGGGCAACTGCATCAAGTGCATCATACTATCATACAGAGGAAAAAAACAAGCTAATGTGAGACCTCCATGGCATCTGCGATGCATCGTCTCTCGCCGGCAGTGTCCTTACCCATCAAGGGAGGCATCAGCCTCAGCACCTCCGCCATCTCGTCTTCTCCTGCTTGACAACGAGGATGACACGGAACTCCTCTGCGCGGGCGACGAACTCCGGGATCCTGGAGTCGATGGCGCCGCCGCAGCTCGAACCCGCCGCACCTAGAAGCGCCACGCTGCAGCTCATCCCCCGCGCCTCCTATCCTCCGCCCCCACCAAGAGCTCATCCCCGCCACCATCTCCCTCCGCGGGCCGCTGGCTTCCGCCGGAGAAACGCGGGACCTCCTCCGTCTCCTCCCCCATAGCCGCGACCACCCCCGCCTGTTGCCGCTCGCGCTCGTCCCGCGGCTGCAGCCTACCGCGCCGCTCGCCGCTGGCCAGAGGCAGTGCCGGGTCCCGCCGCTGGACCTAAAGGCGCACCACCCACCAGCCGCTGGCCCCCTCCGCCCGCCCACAGCGTGCTATTGGGGATCTCTGTGTGCTGCGGGATGCGCATGAGCATATCGCCGGGAATCGCTGGGCGATTTGGTCGCAGTGGCTTGGTTCGCGAAGAGGATAAGGTGGTGGTGGGGAAGGGGGGAATTGAGACCGGTGAGGTGATAGAGTGGCAAGGGAAAAGGGAAATTTCGTTCGTTCGCTTCGCCTCCGCTCCGAACGTTTTCGGAAGATGACGTGGACCTACTTTTACGCGAAGATTCGTGTTGCAAGATCTGACGGCAGCTAAGGCGTTCGGGCTGAAATTCCAAAAAACATGATGTTCGGCAGTTATCAATGTCGTATAATATAGCTTGTCTTTTATGAAATCAGATTATTTGTTGTCATAGTGAAAATAACATATGCTAGGGGTAGATACTCATCGTTGATGAGGTCGACGTGCTACGATGCCTACAACCATCGCAATCGGCAATTGTAAAAATAGGCGTACACGACAATGAGGACGATTCAAAGGACGAGAAGAAAAAACGGTTCGAGCGAGTCCCTCGCGTCGCTCCTCGGGCAACGCCAGCCAGCCGGCAGTGGCGCCGATGAAATACTCTAAAATGAATATGGTGTGGCCGCAGCAATCTTCCTCTCCTCCTCGCAAAGGATGCACCACGCCTTGTCCTCACCACTCTCTCGCCGATGGATCCGGAGCCGCCACCGCTGCCATGTCCGCGAAAGAGAGGAAAGGGAGAGAGCGAGGGAGGGGAGTGACCGAGGGAGCGCTCGGGTTGGGCCGGCCCATTCCTTCGGACAGAGTCGTTAATGGCCGTTAACGGCGTGCCGTCGCCGCTGTCGGACCGCGAGGGATCAGCCACGTCAAAACATGCTCAAAAAATGGCTCAGTGTTTTTTGCCACTGTGAGAATTTCGGTTCGGTGCGAAATGTCACAAATCGTAAAGTGCTGGTTTTCTGCTAATCGTGACACGAATGTGATGGTTCTGTGCATTTAACTCCATATCAAGCAACACTGTTGACTTTTTCTTACTACCATTAATCATGCTTCTACTTCTTCATTCATCAACTATCTTCGCCTCCCCAATCCAAATTTATTTGCAAAAGAAATGTACCATCAAATAAATCTAGGATATTTTATATAGGACCATCTTAAAATCGGTAATTCGCACATCTCGAGTGTCGCTTGGTGTTGTCAGGTGGCCATGGGTTGTTCTAGGCCAGTCTGTTGGAAGATTTTGTTTTTTGGTGGGCTATCCATTGCAATCTAAAACAGAATTACGGAATTTGAGATTTCAGTTTGAAACAAAAAATGAAATTTGAGGCTTCACGTGGGTAAAGTCGGCCTAATCTTTACCTAATAATAATAAATCGGCTATCGCTTCTGACGGTACGTCACGGAAATTACCCCGAAAGTTGCAAAATATTACCCATCAATGCCACCTATAACTGATAAAAAAAACGTTTCACATAGGATAATCCCCCGCCTGGGCCGGCTCATGCAGTAGGGACTCCTATACTGCGCTCTGCGCATTGGGAGAAGACCCAGCGCGCCCGTTTGGGCCAGCCCATGTCCGGGCGGCCTGTTTTTTAAATTGTGTTTTTTCTTTTTTCTTTTTCTTTTCTGTTTTCTTTTTTTCTACTTTAAATAATTTGAGACTTCAAAAAAGTTTCCAAAATTTAAAAAAACGAGAATTTAGAAATAAAATGTTTAATAAATCATAAAATGTTTGTGAATTCAAAAAATGTTGCGATTTTGTCAAAAACGTTTGCTTATTGAAAAAACGTTTGAAATTTTGAAAACAAATGTTAGGGAAATAAAAAATGTCCATGATTTTTTAAAAAGTTCGTGTATTAAAAAATGTAAATGAAATTGAAAAAAAAATTCGCCAATTCAAAAAATGTTCATGAATGAAAAACTATCCTAAAAATTCAAAAACTGTTCGTGACTTACAAAATAGTTTAGTCATTCATAAAATGTTCGCTGATTCAAAAAATGATCATGCATTTCAAAAAATGCTCGTTAAATCAAAAAAAGTATTCGTGAATTTCAAAATTGTTCCACCAATTTCCAAAAAAATATTCGTCAATTCTAGAAATGTTTGCCGATTCAAGTAAATTGTTTAAAAAAATGTTCACAATTTTAACAAAATGTTTGCAAATAGTATAAAATGTTCATAAATTCAAAAAATGGTCTTGATTTTAGAAAATGTTCGAAATTTGTAAAATTATTCACAAATTTGAAAAATGTTCATGATTTCAAATATGTTCATGTGTTTAAAAAAATGTTCATGATTTCAAAAATTGTTTATGATTTCACGAAATTGAGATTGATAGTGTATCTCCGTGATGCAGCAAAATGTGGTCATGCCATTGGAGATTATGATTTTTTTTTCTCCCGTTGCAACGCACGGGCCCTTTTGCTAGTAAAATCTAATACAGTGTTTGGTCCGCTGGTGCGTGCGGCAGGCGGAGAGGAGGCGCCCGATAACCGGAGCCTACCAGCCTGCCACGCGAGGCGACTTTGGGCCGCGGCCTGCTACGAGCTGACGGCAAGGCCTGCTGTAGCCTGGGCCGTGCGAACAAAGAAAGTCTGACGGCATCGGTGCGACCGATCGAGTGCATCATCATAATGAAGCCCCGTAAAATTAGGGATCTTACTGTTACATATTTGGTTGAGATTCCCCCGATTCCCGGGTGAGTTCACATGCGTCAACCCTTCTTCTCTCTCGACGACCCACGTATCGAGGAGTGCGATGGGGACGGGCTGCCCTGGCCCGACGACATCGTCGACGAGGCTCTCATCTCTTCCTTGCCCGTCTTGGACGACGCGTTCCTAGAGGCCCTCGGAATCGACTGCTCTACGCCGTCAGCCATGTCCTCGCATCGCAGCCTCTCGTCGACGACGTCGTCATGGGAGCCGTCGCCGGGCTCGGCCTCGCCGTTCCAGCGTTGGGACGTGCCCACGAAGCCGCGCCGCCAGCCGGCCGCCGTGCGCAAGCGGCCCTGGTCCCACCCGTCCCTGTCTTTCGAAGTCCCGGCCGTTTACGAGGCCCCCGCCCCGGACGGACACGGTGTCAGCGCCGGAGAGTTCTCTTACGACATCGACAGCAAACCTAGCAAGTTCAGTTACGGCGGCAGCAAACTCGGCCACGGGAGCAACGGTGGCGACTCGGGCGGCGGCCCCCGGCGGTCGGCGGGGCGGCAGCGCGACCAGCCGGAGGGCCAGAGGTGTGGGCACTGTCACGTGACAGAGACGCCGCAATGGCGGAACGGGCCGGACGGGCCGGGCACGCTGTGCAACGCGTGCGGCATCCGCTACAGGATGGGCAGCGACAAGCTGGTGCCGGAGTACCGGCCGTCGACGAGCCCCTTCTTCCGCAGCGGCGAGCACTCCAACCGCAACAGCAAGGTGCAGAAGCTCAGGGAGAAGAAGGTGAAGGCCCTCAAGCTCTACAGCGATGGCGGCGGCTCCGGTGCACCTGTGGCGCCCTGACGCCGGCGAAGGTCGCCGGCAATGTAGATACCAGTGTTGGATATTATGATCTTAAAGACTAACTGTAGCTATTATGTTTCTAAGGTTAAAGATTAAGAATTAATCTGAAGTAAAAATATCTGCTACAGTTAACTGCTACAGTAGGCGGTGGCTACATTGCTGCTTAGCTGCCCTGATCGGGGGCAGCCTCTCAGCCAACCAGGTGTGGCCCCCCTGGTGCACTGTGCATCTAATGTAAAAGAGAGAGATGGATAGATAAGGAAGGGAGAGGTCGGCTGCTGCTCTAAGCCACTAGACACACACTCTCTCACTTCTCTCTCTCTCTCATAAAAATTGAGCTGCCGATCAAGCTAGCACAGGAGCACTGGGAAGGACCATCACTGCCACTAGATTGGGTTCTTGGTGGTTCTGGATTAAGAGAAGGAGGAGATGGCAGGACCTGGTGATCAAGGTAATATCCATCTCCTAATCCTTTTGTGGCTCAAACTTGTGCTAGATGATCCTGTGGATCCAACAATGGCACCAAAGCCAATAGCATTAAGTTTGAGCCCCTATGCTCTTCTTCTTACTTGATCTGTTGAGATCAAGTCAAAGAATCAAGCTATTCTTCCTCAAGATCAAGGCTTGATCCTATTTGGCCCTAAAGTTTTAAGTAACTAGCCCCGACAGATCATTTGAGACTCTAGGGTTCCAATTAAGTAATTGATTGAAGGGGGTTTACAACATATATCAAAATCCCCAAATTCTTACAACCCTGGAATCAAAGTTCCCCTGGTTTTCCCTCAATTTGGATCAAAGGGGCTTCGGCTATGTCATGAATTAAATGGGGAAATCACTAAATTATGCATGAATTTCATGAATTTCCCCATAATCCGAAACCCTAGCTAAAGTAATTTGATGGTCTCTTCATGATTTGATGCCGTGGTTTCGGATTAAGGCGTGAATTAAGAGGGGATTGACTGGTTTGAAGCAAACACTTATGAAATCCCCAATTTCCGAAACCCTAGTTCATAAAAATTCCCCAATTTGCTGACGAACCCTAACCCTAATTATGAAATTCTCCCCAAATTGGGGCAAATTCTAATCCTAATGATAAAAAGAGGGCAGTGGGATCTTACCTTGAGGCTGGGGTGTTCCTTGCCGCCGTGCAACGCCACCATGGCCTCTCCTTACGCCGGCAGGCTCGGCTGGGCTCCAACCCGAGCCGCGTGGCCACCTACTGCTCCAGCCGTGGCTGTTGCTCTCCTCGTACACCTACTATCGAGGTAAGGGCGGCGCTACGCTGGGCCTAATGTCGCTCGCCGTCGCAGCTGCTGCGGAGACGGCCGCACGCGTGCAGCTGCGGTGCGGGGACGCACCGGCAAGCCCCGCTCGACGGAGCCTCGCGCAGGCCAAAGCCGCACGGGACTCCGGCGAGGGGAGCTCACCGGTGCAGTCATTTCCTCTCTTCATTGCGGCTGGTTTTGCCGCCGCCGTCGCTCTCTCTCTCTCTCTCTCTCTCTCGATGTGGATGAGGAGGAGAAAGGGAGGAGATGGAAAGGATAGGGTTCGGGTCAGGGGGAGCTGGGCTGGCCGATCGGTTTTGATCGAGCCAGCGGCTGCTGGGCCGGCAGGCTGCCGCGGCCCAGGCCTTCAGCGGCCGAGGGGAACAGAAGCAGCTGGCTGGGCCGGCTGGCTCAACTCAGCAGCAGTTTTCTTTTAGCCCAAAAAAAACGTGGGCTAAAGAAAATTTTCTGTTCTGGGCAGAAATAAATTTAGGAAAAATTTAAACATTTTTCCTAGTAATGGCTGACTTTATGCAATAAAGTGAACATTTTAGGGCTAAATTTGATGCATAAATTATTATGTTATCCTTAGCAATTTAATTCTTTAGATATTTAATTTCTGTTACATTTTGATATATCATGCCATGCCATGTTTGAATTATTTATGCTGCAATATAATTATGTTAAGTTATTTTTCTATTATGGCATTTTATTTTGATCATGAAAATTATTGTGATCATTATGGCATAACATTTCCGCTGCGAAATAAAGCTTAATGGATCCTCAAATTAAGTGTGGTTTTATGCTTTGTCATTCTGACCAAAGTTGTTTGACGGGCATTTAAACTGCAAAATTCTTTTATTGATCCGTTTCACTTCTGGCCAAAGCTGATGTGAACCGGGTTAGTAGAAAGAAACTAATGAAGTGAGGATCATTAAAGCGTGACTTTTATTTATCAATTTGGCCAAAGCTAATTGATGAATATTTGTCCACAAAATTTTGTTGTTCATTTTCATCTCTGGCCAAAGCTGATTTGAATATGATCAATAAAATTTAATTATGATGATGATGCTTACTAAAGTATTTTGAATTTTCTTTTGCAGCACCTAATGTCTCTCATATTGCTGGAATGCTTAATGGCATTGAGCAACTTAATGGTAGCAATTATGCTACATGGAAGGAGAAGCTTGAAATAACGATGGCCTTACTCAATATTGATTATGCTCTCCTTAATGATCCTCCTGAGGCACCTAAAGAAAATGATGAAAATTATGATGCCCTCAAGAAGGATTATGAGGTCATGAAGGCTAAGTGGGATGACTCTAATCGCAAATGCCTTATGATGATAAAGGGTTCCATTACACAGAGTATGAGGGGAGCCCTTCCTGACTGTGAAACAGCTAAGGGGTATTTTGCAAAAATTGAGCATCAATTTAAAGGGTCTTCTAAAGTTTATGCAACAAGTCTCATTAGAAGACTAATTGATGAAAAGTATGATCCCACTAGAAGTCTTCGAGAGCATATCATGAAGAAATGCAACATGGCTGCCAAACTCAAGACTATGGAAATGGAAATTTCTAATGGCTTCCTTGTGCATTTTATTATGTCATCTTTGCCCCAAGAGTTCGCTCCATTTATGATCAATTATAATGCGATGGACTTAAAGTGGGAAGTAGATGAAATGATGGCACGTTGTGTGCAAGAAGAAGAAAGGCTAAAGGCTGACAGAATTGAGCATGCTAATCAGTTCAAGGTTTCACAAAATAAGAGGTACAATAAATTTGTGAAAAATTATATGAAGCCTAAGCCTAATAAATTTAAGGATAAAGGCCAGTCTTCCAAAAGCTCTCAACAAAAGAAGCCTGAAAAAGCTCCTAATGAGGAAGGGAAAGATCCCGATGGATGCCACTTTTGTGGAAAAGGTGGGCATAAGCAAAAGGATTGCTTTGGTTTTAAGAGATGGCTCAACAATAAAGGTACTGATGTAATTACTTTTGTTGAAGAATCCCTTTATGTTAATTATGCCACCAACACTTGGTGGATTGATTCAGGTGCAACGATTCATATTTCAAATTCGTTGCAGGGATTCCATATGAGGAGGACCCTAAAAAGAGGGGAAAGAACCATTAGAGTTGCTAATGGTGTTGAAGCTGACGCTGAGGAACTTGGAGATTTTACTCTCACACTCCATACCGGCTTCGAGCTTTTACTACATGACGTTCTTTATGTCCCCTCGATGAAACGAAATTTGGTTTCCGTTTCATGCTTAGATGATGATGGTTATGTATGTCACTTTGGGAACAAACAATGTATAATTATGTATGACAGTAATAATGTTGGTCTTGCCTTCAAACAAGACAAACTTTATATAATTTCCCTCTGTGATGATGTGAACAATGTGGGTTCTACCTCGGATATGAATGTCAGTACCAAACGCAAACGTAATGATAATGAGACTTCTTCGAAATTATGGCACTATCGGTTAGGCCATATTTCGAGGGGGGGGATTGAGCGTCTCATTAAAGATCAAGTTCTTCCTTCCCTTGATTTTTCGGATGCGGATGTTGATCATTGTATCGACTGCATCAAAGGAAAATATGTCAAGCAAATTAAGAAAGGTGCAAACCGAAGCATGGGAGTTTTGGAATTAATTCACACGGATATATGCGGTCCGTTTAATGTGAGATCGGTGGGTGGTTTTAATTCCTTCATAACGTTCACCGATGATTTCTCCCGTTATGGACATATTTATCCTATTAAAGAAAGAGCAGAGGCATTAGACAAGTTCAAGATTTTCAAAGCTGAGGTTGAAAATCAAAGTAACAAAAGGATTAAAGTTGTGAGATCCGATCGTGGTGGTGAGTACTACGGCAGGCATACTACTTATGGCCAAGTTCCTGGACCATTTGCAAAATACTTACAGGAAAATGGCATTATGGCCCAGTATTCAGCACCGGGCGAACCTCAGCAAAATGGGGTGGCAGAAAGGCGGAACCGCACACTTATGGATATGGTGTGGAGTATGTTAAGCCACTCCACTTTGCCGGTAAATTTATGGATGGAAGCCCTTAAAACAGCAGCACATATTCTTAACAGGGTTCCCAGTAAATCGGTGCCTAAAACACCGTATGAATTATGGACTGGGAGGAAACCGACCCTGAACTATTTTCATGTATGGGGCTGTCCAGCTGAAGCAAGGGTATTCAATACAATTATGGGAAAATTAGACCCCAAGACAGTCAGTTGCCATTTTATTGGTTATCCTGACAAATCTAAAGCATATCGGTTTTATTGTCCAAATCAGGCAACAAAATTTGTTAAAACAAGACATGCTGTGTTCTTGGAAAATGATATGATGAGGGGGAGCATGACACCCCGGGAAATAATTTTGGAGGAAAAACGGGAATATGCCCCGGCTCCAATTATTCAAGAACCTATTTTCCCGGTGTCAGCTAATGTTGCATCTCCTGCGGAAAGGATTGTTAATGCAACGCCTGCTGTGACACCTGTGACTACTACAGACGTCACACCTGATGATGTATCTGTTGAAAGTTCTCAGCAGCCTCAAGTTATTGATGATGTGCCAATTAATGAACCTCTCAGAAGGTCACAGCGGACTAGAAAGCCTGCTATTCCTGATGATTATCTCACTTACATGAGTGAAGATTTGAATGAGTCGATGTTGGACAATGATCCTACATCGTTTAAGGAAGCTATGCAAAGTGAATTTTCATCTGAATGGCTTAATGCTATGAAAGATGAAATGAAGTCCATGAGCACCAATGAAGTATGGGACTTAGTAGAAATTCCCAAAGGAGCCAAAACAGTTGGATGCAAATGGGTCTGCAAGACCAAACGTGACTCCAAAGGGAATGTCGAAAGGTTTAAGGCAAGACTTGTGGCAAAAGGTTTCACTCAAAGAGAAGGGATTGATTATAAAGAAACATTTTCGCCCGTCTCTTCCAAAAACTCATTCAGAATAATTATGGCACTTGTGGCCCATTATGATCTGGAGCTGCATCAGATGGATGTCAAAACGGCATTTCTAAATGGTGACTTACGTGAGAATGTATACATGGCACAACCGGAAGGTTTTGTTGTGGAAGGGAATGAACATTTCGGATGTCATCTCAAGAAGTCCATCTATGGCTTGAAACAAGCGTCAAGAGAATGGTATCTCAAGTTTGATGAAGTAATAAGGAAATTTGGTTTTGAAGAGAATAAAGTGGACAATTGTGTTTATGTTAAGTTCAAGGGGAGTAATTTTATCTTCCTGATACTGTATGTTGATGACATACTTTTAGCCAGCAGTGACAAAAATATGCTGCTGGAAACTAAGAGGTTTTTATCCTCGAAATTTGATATGAAGGATCTCGGTGAAGCAGGTTATGTTTTAGGAATTGAAATTCACCGAGATAGATCCAGAGGGATCTTAGGGCTATCTCAGAGAGCATATGTTGAAAAGGTACTGAAGAAGTACAATATGCATAAATGTTCAGCCTCGCCTGCTCCTGTTGTTAAGGGCAATAAATTTGGGACTTTTCAGCGCCCAAGAAATAATTATGAATCTGCGCAGATGAAGTCAATTCCTTATGCCTCAATTGTTGGAAGCATTATGTATGCACAAGTGTGCACTCGCCCTGATTTAGCATTCGTGACCGGGATGCTTGGCAGATATCAGTCTAATCCAGGTCTGGATCACTGGAAGGCTGCTAAGAAAGTCTTGCGTTATTTGCAAGGAACTAAAGGCCTCATGCTTACGTATAAGAAATCTGATAACCTCGAGGTGGTGGGTTATTTAGATGCTGATTTTGCGGGGTGTGTTGATACTAAGAAATCCACGTCAGGTTATATTTTCACCCTCGCAAATGGAGCTATATCGTGGAAAAGCTCCAAACAAACTGTTACTGCATCGTCGACAATGCAGGCAGAATTTGTGGCATGTTTTGAGGCTACCGGGCAGGCAGTATGGCTGAAGAATTTTATCCCGGGTCTGAGAGTGATTGATAGCATTTCCAGGCCAATCACACTCTACTGCGATAATCAACCCGCTGTAATATTTTTGAGTAACAACAAGTCAAGTGATGCTGCCAAGCACATTGACATCAAGTTTCTTGTTGTGAAAGATAGAGTCCAGGATCAGACAATTAATGTCAAATACATCAATACTAAGTTGATGTTAGCGGATCCGCTCACGAAAGGCTTACCACCCAGTGTTTTCAGAGAGCACGTTACCGGTATGGGTTTGGTTGAAAGCCTTTGATCCTGGCAAAGTAGGGACCATTAAAGCACCGTCTCCCCAAAGAGGCTTATTTTGAGATCAAATGTGAACCATAGTCAATTGGTTCAGTAGTACTTAATTGACTGTTGTAACCTATTGTCTTGGTGTACCATTTTATCAAGAGATGAGCCTGTAATGTCTATAATGTTTATGATGCTTATGTAAAGAATTATGTAAATTAAGTTGATGGTTTATGTGAATAAAGTTTATGGAGCTCATAAGTTTAAGAAGTTTCATTTTGATATGGAATGATGTATCATAGTCACTGGGTTCAGTGGTACTTAATTGACCACTGCATTCTTTTCGTCTCGATGCGTTATTTTGTTGAAAAATGAGCTTATAAATTTAGTCTTACGATCAAGGGGGAGAATGTTGGATATTATGATCTTAAAGACTAACTATAACTATTATGTTTCTAAGGTTAAAGATTAAGAATTAATCTTAAGTAAAAATATCTGCTACAGTTAACTGCTACAGTAGGCGATGGCTACAGTGCTGCTTACCTACTCCAGCTTAGCTGCCCTGATCGGGGGCAACCTCTCAGCCAACCAGGTGTGCCCCCCCTAGTGCACTGTGCATCTAATGTAAAAAAGAGAGATGGATAGATAAGGAAGGGAGAGGTCGGCTGCTGCTCTAAGCCACTAGACACACACAATCTCACTTCTCTCTCTCTCTCATAAAAATTGAGCTGCCGATCAAGCTAGCACAGGAGCACTGGGAAGGACCATCACTGCCACTAGATTGGGTTCTTGGTGGTTCTGGATTAAGAGAAGGAGGAGATGGCAGGACCTGGTGATCAAGGTAATATCCATCTCCTAATCCTTTTGTGGCTCAAATTTGTGCTAGATGATCCTGTGGATCCAACAACCAGTTCAATTCTTTAGAGTTCCGTCAGGTCTCTTTGTGGATTTTTTTAGCGTGTTTAATTCGATTGATTAGATCAATAGGTCGTATCAGATGGATGACATTGTTCATGTAAATATCTATAGGTGATGTTAGACCAAAGGATTAGCCCATGAGTGAATTACTCGTCAGGTTTTAGCAGCTTCAATTTGGTTTATTAGCTCGATTGGGCATGAAATTGTTTATATTAGACCAGATGAAATTGAGTTGCAATGGGAAAATCTCTCTCAAGTTAGATGTCGAAAGGCATCATTTACCTAAAAGTTATCACCTTCAATATGCTAAGAAGTTGCAAAAGCAAACAACGTAGCACACACCTTAACAACCGAAGCAAGACAAGCACGTCCTAAAGTGAACAAGCATACATGCATGGAACACTCGTCTAAGCCCCTGCAATCTATATAAAACGCTACGCGGAGAAAAGATAACCCCGTAAAGGAGCCAACCCCTAGCACCTCGGTACACAACTGAAGAACATCAGCTATCTTTTTTCTTTATTCATGCTCATAACAATTACAGGTACACTGATTTGGATCTAAGATCCAAGAAATATAAAGTAACTCCTATGACTAAGAATTACAATGAAATATTTTGGAAACAACTTCTTCGCAGTATCAATCTCTGCTACAATAAATACTCCAAAAACTTCGGTAAAAAGGTTGCAATTGGACTGGAGCAACGATGTTGTCACTCTTCACCCGCACGAACATTACCAATAATGGTTTTTGAAAGCGCCTTGAGTCGCCCATCCAAAAAGATGGGAAGCCTTGATCGATGAATGTACCTGGGCCAGGGATGATCCCCTAGAAGTGCAAGCCGTCGGATCACAATATCTTCATCATGGTGTCGATGAAAGATTTCAACTCCACAAAGAATCAAACGAACAAATAAAGTTTGACACACTAACATAAACTCATCAGATTCGAATAATCGGATCTGCGAGGACAGGAAACTCTCTAACCTCATGGCACCGCCAAGAACGAGAGTAAATTTATTCTCATAAAATACAATGATCACTAGACGATGACGAAGAACGTAGAACTCTTGAAAATGCGAGGTCCCATCACCTCTCTGCGCCGAGATGGCAGCAGGAGGCGAGGGAACGAAAAATTCCCTGGCTGTGGCGGTGGCAGCGGTTGCAGCCCTAAACGAAACCCTAAGAACATCAGCTACCTTATGCTTGCGAATTGAAATGCTCGCAAGCTCTATTGGGTCGGCCTAGTTCAGTCTTTTTTCCTTCCTGGCCTTTACCTTACCGATTTTTCTTTCTTCCTTTTGTTGCCAGTTCTACTGGTTTTTATTTTTTGTATTTCTTTTCTTTTTCTCTTATATGTCTTTTCTTGTCCCCATTTTTTGATGTCATGCAATTTTCCAAATTCATGCATATTTTATCAAATTTGGGAGCATTTTTTGAAATTCATGAACTTTTTTAGATTCACGGACATTTTTTGGAATTCAGGGACAAAATTAAATTTGAGAACATTTTAAAATTCATGAATATTAGATTTGTGAATATTTTTAAATTTGTGGAAAAAAAATTAAATTCATGAACATTTTTTAAATTCACGAACATCTTTGTGAATTTTGTGAAAAAAATTGAATTTGGAAAAAGAATTTTTCTTTTGTTGATTTTTCATATTCCTAATGTAGCCAGTTTTTAGGGGAAAACTAGCTCAAAAACCGATCAAAACTGGGCATCCCAACAAAAGAACGAAGAAACCATTAAATGGGCTAGCTCATCGACGCGCTTCGCCTGTTGTTTTTTCCTCCTGAACTGGACCGCGTCCCTAGGCCGACGGCTGGCTGGTCCTGGACGTCTGGATTGGATACGGTGTAGCATACGCGGGGTGGCAAATGTAACAAATTTGGAGAGGCTGATTCGGAGAGGAAAATCCCATATTTGTAGGGATTTGTTGACGGCGTGAGTAACAGGGTCGCTTGCGGAGACCAACTCTCTTCATGTCTCTCGATGGCGTCTCCGACAACAAGAAGGTTGATTATGCTACCGGGTTGTGCTGCCCCAACGACTCGCTCGACAAGGTGTTGACGTACCTACCCGTGTTGGACGACACGTTTCTGGAGGTCCTGTGAGTCAACTACTCGCCACCAATGCCCATGGACGTGGACGTGCGGGGCACAAGGAGCGCGGCCGAAGCGGTGGCCACAGGAGGCCCGAGGATATACTCCACCACGTCCTCCTACTGCAGCCTCTCGTCGATGTCGTCCCGGAAGCCGTCGCCTGGCTCGGCCTCGCCGTTCCAGCATTGGGACGTGCCGACGAAACCGCTCCGCCAGCCGGCCGCCGTGCGCAAACGGCACTGGTCCCACCCGTCCCTGTCTTTCGGAGTCCCGGATGTCCATGTGGCCGGTCGTCCCCGATGGACACGGCATCAACACCGACAATGTCAGGGAGTTCAGTTATGACAACGGCAGCAAACCTAGCAAATTTCTACAGACCCTCGGAATCGACTATTGATTTATAGTACTAAACAATTTTACTTATTTTCAAGTAATAATAACAAAAATTTCGTGTCTCCGGGAAATTTCTAGAGACCCTTATAATAGGTATTCCGTTTCATCTAGGAAAAGAACCTAAAAAATATTCCTTAACTTGAATAAAATCTGGAGTTGTGTTGTATAAGTGAGCATGAATTTCTTATCATTCAATGAGCATCTTGTATTTCATAAAAATTGGGGGTTATATAGTCCTTACGTAAGGGCCAGCCTATCCAACTTTCAAGCATTAGGATACATTTAAGGCGCGGATGATTATCATAAGAGATTCCGACCATATTATAAGATTCACGTTCTTGAAAATCGGACTTCTCCAAATCCAGAATACAGACGGAATTCTAGGATTATCCTTTTGGGCAAAGACTTTTATGCAGACTTCTTCTGGATTATCTATACCATATTGTATTCTCGTAAGATGATACACGCTAGCTAAAGATCCACCGGGTGCTACATCATAAGCACATTGGGAGCGTAAATAATTGTAACCATATACATATAAAATGACAGCAATGGAATCCCAATCCCCTGCTTTTATTTGTAAAGTCTCTATTCCTCGGTGATCAAAGCCCAAAGATCTATGAACCACCTCATGTTTGAATAGCCAATTAGATAACCAACCCTATTACATTGTCTTCATCTTGAAAGCACATTTGCTCCCTTGGTGGTTTTGGTAATTCATAACAACATATATCTCATTGAACTAATGTCCATTCAAGTTAAAGATTTCAGGATGTTCAATGATTGGCATGGCAAGGACTAGAGATGTGGACCCCTCAAAATGCTAAGAACAAGGATTGACAAAAGATCAAGACTCTACATTTTTGGTTTAGTGATCCAAGATCACATTGAGTCCATAGGAAAGCCAATACTATTAAAAGGGGATGAGGTGTTGCTTAATGGGTTTTTTTTGCTCAAGTGCTTAGTGACAGTGTTCCAAAATCCTCAACCACTTTCTCCATCCAAATATGTCCAAAACCTACATTCCAACTCGGCCCCACCGAAATTCTCTATCCGGAGCCACCGAGTTCATCTGGACTTAGCCACTGCCAAAACCCTAACAAATCGGATCCACCGATATGGATCTCGGTCTCACCGAGATGGCCTTGCCAACTCTTTGTAATCGTTTGCACTTACTTCGGTCCCACCGAGTTTTGCAAATCGGTCTCACCGAGATGGCTTGCCAACTCTCTGTTGCCTTATTGCTTCACTTCGGTCTTACCGAGTTGATGCAATCGGTGCCACCGAGACGAGGTTTGCCCTAGCCATTGCACATCGGTCCATCCGAGTTGTTCCAGTCGGTCCCACCGAGATTCCTAACGTTCATATCTTTTACATAGTTCGATGCCACCGAGATTTTTAATCGGTGCCACCGAGTTGGATCAAAAGTGTGTAACGGTTGGATTTTGTGTGAAGGCTATATATACCCCTCTACAACTTCCTTCTCAGTAAGGAGAGCCATCAGAACGTGCCTACACTTCCACCATACATTTTCTGAAGGAGAACCACCTACTCATGTGTTGAGATCAAGTCATTCCATTCCTACCATTTGAACCTTGATTTCTAGCCTTTCCCAAGTTGCCTTCCACTCAAATCCTCTTCCACCATAGCCAAATCTGTGAGGAGTTGTTTGAGTGTTGAGAAGACTATCATTTGAAGCACAAGAGCAAGGAGTTCATCAACAACACACCGTCTATTACCTTTTGGAAAGTGGTGTCTCCTATATTGGTTAGGTGTCACTTGGGAGCCTCTGACATGATGTGGAGTTGAACCAAGGAGTTTGTAAGGGCAAGGAGATCGCCTACTTCATGAAGATCTACCCGAGTGAGACTAGTCCTTCGTGAACGTAAGCCATGGTGGAATAGACAAGGTTGCTTCTTCGTGGACCCTTCGTGGGTGGATCCCTCCGTGGACTCGCGCAGCTGTTACCCTTCGTGGGTTGAAGTCTCCATCAACGTGGACGTACGATAGCACCACCTATCGGAACCACGCCAAAAACCACCGTGTCTTCATTGCGTTTGAAATCTCCGATCCCCTCCTTTACTTAGATATGCAATTATTTATTTTCCGCTGCTACACTCTTAGAATTGCATGTGTAGGGTGATGCTTGACTTGTATGCTTTCTAAAATCTGCCTACTTCTAAAATTGGGAAAAGGTTAGGTTTTATTTGGTCAAGTAGTCTAATCACCCTCCCTCTAGACATACTTTCGATCCTACAAGTGGTATCAGAGCTTTGGTCTCCGTAAGCCTTGATTTCCATTCCTTTGGTGATCATAGCCTTGGTTTCACAACCTAGGAGAGTATGGCGTCTAGTTAGGGTTAACTATCACCGTAGAGGTCCATATTTTGATGGTACAAACTTTGCTAGTTGGAAACATAAGATGAAAATGCATATTCTTGGTCATAACCCCGCCGTTTGGGTTGTTGTTTGTGTTGGCTTGCAAGGTGATTTCTTCGAGGATGGCAAGGAACCGGATCGTGAAGCAACCCCGGAAGAAATGAAGATGTTGCAATACAATGCTCAAGCTTGTGACATTCTCTTCAACGGTTTGTGTCCCGAGGAATTCAACAAAATCAGCCGCCTCGAGAATGCAAAGGAAATTTGGGATACTTTGGTTGATATGCATGAGGGTACCGAGTCCGTCAAGGAATCTAAGTTGGATGTGCTTCAAAGTCAACTTAACAAGTTCAAGATGAAGGATGGTGAAGGAGTCGCAGAAATGTACTCTAGGCTTGCTCTCATCACAAATGAGATTGCCGGCTTAGGGAGTGAAGAGATGACCGACAAATTCATCATCAAGAAGATACTTAGAGCTTTGGATGGAAAATATGATACCGTTTGCACATTGATCCAAATGATGCCAAATTACAAAGATCTCAAGCCCACGGAAGTCATTGGAAGGATTGTTGCTCATGAAATGTCACTCAAGGACAAAGAGGAGCTACATAACAAATCAAGTGGTGCTTACAAAGCCTCAACCGATGCTCCAACAACTCCAAGTGACAAGCTAGTATCCAATGAAGAGATAAGCCTAATAGTGAAAAGATTCAACAAGTTCTACAAGAACAAAGGGAAAGAAAGAAGCTCTAGCTCAAGACACTATGAGAGAAGATCATCAAGTCGTGACCGTAATTGCTACAGTTGTGGAAAACCCGGACACTATTCCAATGAGTGTATGGCTCCCTACAAGAAAAGAGACGAATCACCAAGAGGAAAACATAGAAGAGATGAATCACCTCGTAAGGAGAGAAGGAGTAGAGAAGATCGTTATGAACGAAGACACTCTCGAAGAAGCAAGGATTCGGAGAGGAAGGACAAGTCATCCAAGAGCTACACAAGAAGAAGACATCAAGCTCATGTTGGTGAATGGGTTTCCGGCTCCGACTCCGACAACCACTCCGAGAGAAGTTATCACTCCAACTCCGACTATAGTCAAGATGAAGGTGTTGCCGGACTTGCTCTTGTGTCATCCAACTCCCATGATCTATTTGACTCACCAAATGAAGGAATTGGAAGATGCTTCATGGCAAAAGGCCCCAAGGTATCACACCCCGAGTATCTTGATTTCAATAGTGATGAAGATGATTTTCTTGGTGATGATGATTTACTTGTTGATAAGGCTAGTGATGTGAGCTATAATGAAAATGCTAGTAATCATGATAGTCAAGAGGAAACGAGTGACAATGCTATGAAGGAGATTGAGCGTCTAACTAAAGAACTCAATGCTCTTAAGTTAGCTCATGAAACAACTCAAGAGGATCATAGAGAACTTCTAAGAACTCATGAGAAGCTACGCTTCGAGAAGCTAAATTTAGAGCAAGAGCATGAGTTTCTTAAAGCTATCAATGACGATCTTCGAAAGAAGAGTTCTTCATATCTTGCCAAACGTTTACTCTTGTCTACCTTTATGCCACAAGTTAAACCTAAGCAAACTAGCAACAAGGGTAAAAAGGGTTCTACCTCTAGTAGTAACAATAACAATGCTAAATCCAATATTGTTGCTTCTAGTAGTTCTATTGATTCCACTAATGATTCTCTTAGCCAAGTTACACTTGAGCAAGAAAATATGCTATTGAAAGGAATTATAGAAAAAGGTGTCTACAAGAGTCTTGCCGGGAGTAAGCAATTTGAGGAAATTGTACGCAAGCAAGGAAGGCACCGGAAGAACCAAGGTGTTGGTTTTGAACGAAAGTTCAATGCCAATGGAGTTGAGTGGGAAGAAGATCAATACCCCAAGACGAAGTTTGTTCCTCAACAAGAGAAGTATGATCCTACTTCCTTCAAGGGAACACAAGCTAAAGAAGATCTTCCACCACAAGACCACAAGCTAAAAGGCAAGGACAAGCTTCAAGAAGAGATTGATTCATTTGAAGAAGCTCCTCAAGCCTTGGTCAAGTGGGTTCCCAAGACTTCATCAAGTTCTACTTCATCAAATGCTACTACAACTCCAAGGATTCCCATCAAGTTGATGTGGGTCCAAAAGAAGAAGAACTAGAAAGTTCTTGAGAGTGACTCCGCCAACAAACTTCACTCATATTCATTATGGCAAGAACTTGTGCAACCAACTTCCACACTTTGCACTAGTACATGGAGTCACAAACCCTCTTGTTCGTAAGGCAAGGGACAAGGTATTCAATGCATTCATGGACATCATCATATGTGTATTTCACTCTATGTCTATGGATATCCTTGTATGTTCCTTGTGTGGGACTAACCCATGTAGGTATTGAAAGCACAAAACTCCAAAGGATTGCTCCCAACTCTTGATGGTCTACATCAACATTGAGCATCCACATCTTCAACATCTACATGAAGTCATCATCGACAAAACCCAAGGTTAGTTCATCCCTCTTTGGGAGGATATCACATCTAGGGGGAGCTTTGCTCAAATCAATTGAGCTAAAGCAACTCTAATGGTGTGAACACATCAATGCTTTATTTAAAAGTGGCAACCCCACTTGTGCTTAAACGATGAGTATGACTTATGATCAAATGTTCTCATTTGACTCCTAAGTCAATATACTCATATATAGATGACCTAGTCATCGCCATTGCTTGATCGATGCTAGAATTGGTTGTGCATGTTTGACACATATTTCATTTGCTATCTTATTGTGTGAGCATGTTGGTTTGCATGTTTTCATCATTCGAGGACATCCATTTGTTGTTTTGATTGTCTTGGTTTTTCTGGCCAAGTGGATGTACAAGAATGCCTAAGTACCTTCTCTAGCTATCTATGATTTCTTGTCTCAAATTCTATTCTTGTTACATCACAAAAATTGAACAAGTCATTTTCGGACCCTCCGGGTGAGGAGCACTCGGAGCCACCGATCTGAAAGGGCTGAACCTCCAAAACCTTCTACATGATTTCGGCCGAACCAATTCACTCAAATTCGGTCCAACCGAAATCATTTAGATTGATCTAGGTTTTCATCTCGGTGTCACCGAGTTGAACCATTTTGGCGCCACCGATGTGCTAACCTGCTTGCAGTTACACATATCGGTGCCACCGAGTTGTCCAACTCGGAGCCACCGACAGCATACGGGTATATATATCTCGCGGGCCCGAACGGTTGAAAATTCTCAAACCCTCTCGTTCCCGCACCCCGTTGCTGCCGTCGCCCAGGTCTCTGGATCGTCACCTTCGTCTCCAGCGCACCCTCGCCGCCGGATTCCGCTGCCGTCAACGGCAATCTACTCCGCCGTTGCCGCCGTAGAGGATCTCCACCAAGTTAGGGTGAGATTCGACCCCTTTCGTGCTCCAATTTCTGATTCAATGCACGATAGGATTGCCATGATTCTTGCCACGGATTGAGAACTCCTATTACACTGCAATGTCCATAGATTAGATTCGAGTAAAAAATTTAGGTTTAAGTTTCCGCCGAACGCATCTCGGACCGACCAATTAGAAATTTTCGGAGTCACCGATTTGGCCCCAGGCCATAGCACTAGTACGTCTCGGTGTCACCGAGTTGTACGAATCGGTGAGACCGAAAGTAAAATCTCAGTGAAACCCTAGCATCTCGGAGTCACCGAACCCCATCTCGGTCTGACCGAAATGGCGTGTAAAGTTTCTGTTGAGTGCTTCGGTGTCACCGAGATGATCAACTCGGTCAATCCGAAATGCCTTCTGTGAAAACTTGAAACTAAGAGTTGAACTCAATTTTTATGAAAAACTTTTGTCTTTTTGTGATGACTCATCTACTCTGCCCATACCCATCTATTCACAGGGTCAGCTTTGCAAGATGTCTGATGCCAGCGATAGCCAGAACATGTCAGAGCAGCACACAGATCTCAGCGCAGGCTCTAGCCCTGCAGAAAGCTTTTATGAGGGAGAGAGAAGCTCTCCAGATCTTCCAAAGGATGCAACAAGAACCAGGAAGAAGAGAACCTCAGACAGTGAGGATGAGGACTTTGTTGCTAGTGAAGCAGCAACAAAGAAGAAGAGAGTTGTGCTTGCAAAGGAATATAGCACCAAGCCAACTGCTGCCAAAGATAAAACTGATGTGAAGAAAGTTCCCAAGAAAACTATGCAATTTACACTTGAAGAGTCAAGTGACACAGAAACAGCTGCAGGAGGAAAGAAGAAGAGAGCAAGGAAAACTACTGCTCATGTGCTTGGAAAACCCTCCATGAGGAGTGATTCAGAGGAAGAGGAGGAGCCAACAGCTAATGCACCCCCTGCAAAAGCTCAGAAGCTCATGTCAGATGCTATTAGGACTGCTGCCCCCACAAAGTCCAAACCAAAAGCTCCAGCACCCAAGAGGTTGACCAGAAACATTTCTGCTAGTGAAAAGAACAAGGCCCCAGTGCCTGAAGCCCATGTTGATGAGGAGCCACTAGTGCTCAGGAAATTGAAGCCCAAGATTCCAGACCATGACAATGCACACCCGGTTGTAGAGAATATGATGCTAAGGAAGGACAAAGGACTGCGTCAGTGGAGACTGTCAGATCCCTATGCCGCCAGGAGGAGAACAGCTTGTGACTACCGCTTCCAGACCAAAGAGCAGCAAGACTTCTATGAGACAGTTCTGCTTGATAAGAAGCCAATTGTCAGCGACATGAGATGGGTGGATTGGAAGTACATTGATGCCAATGAGGATTATTTCCCCCATGTTCATGAGAGTTTCCGGATTACTGGTGTTGATGAATTTGTTGGACAGAAGTTGACAAAGTGGAAGATGAGATGATCATGCAATTCTACTCCACAGCTCATTTCTATCCTAATGGCAGGATTGTGTGGATGACTGAGGGTTCCAGGTACCAGTCAACCATCTCTGAGTGGGCTACTCTTCTTGGTGCTCCAGAAGAAGATGGTGATGTTGATATTTATGCCAAGCTCAAGATGGACCACAACTCCATGACCAATATGTGCACAGCGATTCCAGAGAAGGACATCGAGACACACAAACTAGGATCAGTGAAGCACCTGCTGTCTGGTTTGGCCACCACAAACACTATCTTGCGGTACACTCTGTTGCCCAAGTCAGGAGATGATAAGATGATACGTGGCCACTCCATCAACCTGCTGCACCTCTTTGACACACCTCAGAAGTTCAAGGTGATGAGCTTGATTGTAGAAACCATCAAGAGGACAGCTGCTGATCAGAAGAGATCTTGCGGATATGCTCCACACATCCAGATGCTCATCAATTCCAAGGTTGGAACGAGAACTTATCTTCTTGATCGTGAGCATCTCCCACTACATCCAGAGTTTGAGGACAATGTCATTGTGATTGATCCTTCTTATCCCACCTCTGCTCAAGCACAAGAGAAGATCCGAGTAGCCCAGGAAGCAAAAGCAGCCAAGGAGGCATCTGCTCCCATTGCCAACCTCAAGTCTAAGACTGACCAAATGACTTATCTGCTAGAAGCCACCCTGAGGATTGAGCGAAGTCTGGCCAACCTCACCCAGAACCAGGCTAGCTTAGAGCGGATAGTCGAGACGAAGATTCATGATCTAGATGTCAAGATCACTGAGGTCCAGACTATAGTGGAGAAGCTGAAGGACGATGTTGATGCAGCCAGGGCAGCCGCTTCAGATGATAGTGGAGATGAAAAACCTACTATGGAGAGATTCTAGACAGTGCCCAGGGCAGCCAGGTCTGCTGCAGTGCCAGTTGTGGATCCGAGGACCACAGTCTCTGCACCTGCTGCTGCTGCTACAGTGCCACCTCCGGTCTCCACTCCACCAGCCCAGCAGACATCAGCTGAAGCCTTCGCGGATGCTCTTCTCTCGATGCCTTCTACACACACTGGAGCTGCCAGCCGGAGATCCCCTTCAGGAGCTTCCGAGGATCGTGCCTAGAGTGTCGTATTAGTCCTATACCTATTCGAGCTTTTTGGTACTTGTTGCCAAAGGGGGAGAATTTGTATAGATCTTAGCTTCGAGAAAGAGAGTCTTGCTTTGCTTTGCTCGTTGGATTTTTCTCGAGTTCTTTTGCTACTATTTGCTTTATGGTACTTTGTTTCAATGTGTGTGCTTGATACTATGTCTGTGAGTACTTTGATCATTATGATTGTGAGCTACTACATGATGTGATTGATCATACTATGCCCTATGAGATGCTCTTGCTTATCATTATCTTGTATGATCATTCACTTGTGTTGGTGATGCGTGCCTACTATTCCATTCATATCATTTTGCGCGCTCCACCAAGTTGTATGTGACATGGAAGAGTGACCCATGATCCTAATCGATTGTGCATTTGCATTCAAACGCAAATTCTTAATAATGCACAAATTTAGGGGGAGCTCTTGCTTATCACATACTTCTCAAAGCGACGATGTATTTCATTCATTTAATTATTTGTCAAAGCTTTCATCTATATGTTGTCATAAATTACCAAAAAGGGGGAGATTGAAAGCACATTTGCTCCCTTGGTGGTTTTGGTAATTCATAACAACATATATCTCATTGAACTAATGTCCATTCAAGTTAAAGATTTCAGGATGTTCAATGATTGGCATGGAAAGGACTAGAGATGTGGACCCCTCAAAATGCTAAGGACAAGGATTGGCAAAAAATCAAGACTCTACATTTTTGGTTTAGTGATCCAAGATCACATTGAGTCCATAGGAAAGCCAATACTATTAAAAGGGGATGAGGTGTTGCTTAATGGTCTTTTTGCTCAAGTGCTTAGTGACAGTGTTCCAAAACCCTCAACCACTTTCTCCATCCAAATATGTCCAAAACCTACATTCCAACTCGGCCCCACCGAAACTCTCTATCCGGAGCCACCGAGTTCATCTGGACTTAGCCACTGCCAAAACCCTAACAAATCGGATCCACCAATATGGATTTCGGTCTCACCGAGATGGCCTTGCCAACTCTCTATAATCGTTTGCACTTACTTCGGTCCCACCGAGTTTTGCAAATCGGTCTCACCGAGATGGCTTGCCAACTCTCTGTTGCCGAGTTGATGCAATCGGTGCCACCGAGACGAGGTTTGCCCTAGCCATTGCACATCGGTCCATCCGAGTTATTCCAGTCGGTCCAACCGAGATTCCTAACGTTCATATCTTTTACACAGTTCGGTGCCACCGAGATTTCTGATCGGTGCCACCGAGTTGGGTCAAAAGTGTGTAACGGTTGGATTTTGTGTGGAGGCTATATATACCCCTCCACCACTTCCTTCTCAGTAAGGAGATCCATCAGAACGTGCCTACACTTCCACCATACACTTTCTGAAGGAGAACCACCTACTCATGTGTTGAGATCAAGTCATTCCATTCCTACCATTTGAACCTTGATTTCTATCCTTTCCCAAGTTGCCTTCCACTCAAATCCTTCTTCCACCATAGCCAAATCTGTGAGGAGTTGTTTGAGTGTTGGGAAGACTATCATTTGAAGCACAAGAACAAGGAGTTCATCAACAACACACCGTCTATTACCTTTTGGAGAGTGGTGTCTCCTAGATTGGTTAGGTGTCACTTGGGAGCCTCCGACATGATGTGAAGTTGAACCAAGGAGTTTGTAAGGGCAAGGAGATCGCCTACTTCGTGAAGATCTACCCGAGTGAGACTAGTCCTTCGTGGACGTAAGCCATGGTGGAATAGACAAGGTTGCTTCTTCGTGGACCCTTCGTGGGTGGAGCCCTCCGTGGACTCGCGCAACCGTTACCCTTCGTGGGTTGAAGTCTCCATCAACGTGGATGTACGATAGCACCACCTATCGGAACCACGCCAAAAACCACCGTGTCTTCATTGCGTTTGAAATCTCCGGTCCCCTCCTTTACTTACATATGCAATTGTTTATTTTACGCTGCTACACTCTTAGAATTGCATGTGTAGGGTGATGCTTGACTTGTATGCTTTCTAAAATCTGCCTACTTCTAAAATTGGGAAAATGTTAGGTTTTTATTTGGTCAAGTAGTCTAATCACCCCCCCCCCCCTCTAGACATACTTTCGATCCTACACATCTCTCCCTCTTTGTATAAATATTTCACATTTCGGATGCAAGTTTGAAAGATTGTCCTGCCTTTTATTTTTCTACACAAAAGAGCCCCCCTCCTAATTCACTAATTTGTAGGAAGGTACTGGACTTTTGGATTTGAAAAAAGTTAGCTCACTTCGTATATATTTTCTTCACTTTATTGTATCTGGTAGCATTACCACATAACTATATTGGTAAATAAGACACATAATTTATGTTATATACAATTTAAAAGCTCATCATGTATTTTGTCAAATGACATTCCGCTAAACGAATTTCGTCTTGGTATAAAAAGTAAGAGAAAAAAGATCATATTAATCAGTGGATTAGTTTGTGGTACTTAACGTACTACAAATATGTCTATATGTGTTTGTGTCCACTTTAATATCTTCAACTATCTTTGCTAGAGTGTTCTATAATGTACGAGACTATCAAATGTCTAATAGATGTTTGTAAAGCAGTGAATTGCCTACAGCTTTGCTAGAACTAATGGAAACCCCGAGAGCATATGTGCTGCCAATCTCGTCCTCACATCTTCGCTAGTGGGAATTACTCGTTTATTCATTTTTTCTGTTCAAATATTCTATTCACGTACTCAATGAACATATATGTGTTCTCCATTCACGGTCTTTTTTGTTTGCGCAAAATCTGTAGAACCGCTCTTGAGATCGCAACAATGCACTATAAACTACCCAACCAAATAGAAAGGTAATGAATTAACATTTGTCCGTCCTTGAGCAACCCATCACATAAAAATGTTTACATTTCACGAGCTTATCTAAAAGCTAAGTATTGTAACACATTAAAAATATTACATTTCACAAGCATATCTACTATTTTGTGTGTGGAAATCAAAACAGTGACGTGTTTCCATAGAATCACTTGTGATTATTGCAAATGGAGACTTTGCTTCCATTTCAAATATGTGTTTCCAAATACTTCCTCCGTCCGGAATTAATTGTCGCTCAAATGAATATATCTAAACGTATTTTAGTGTTAGATACATTTATTTAAGCGACAAGTAATTTCGAACGGAGGTAGTAGTAGACTAGTCTATGCTTCTACCGAATGGAGAATATGCTCCTGTGGCGAAGAACTACATTAGGTTCGACCACAACACGCCTCGCACCAGAGTTACATGGTGGATGAGAAGGGTACGACAATGCTCGTATCCATGATGAGGCATAGTTTCCTCGAATAAATGTTGTGAGATGTTGCAATGCTTCTGTCTCGTGTAAGCATGCTTTGGAGGCACATCCAAATTGGCAATCACGTATGCTTCCGATACTAGTATTTCTACAAGCCTCTTGGTTTCTATTCCCTCTCATCACTATTATAAAATGTTTTAACTTTTTTCTGAATAGGATGTATATAGACGTGTTTTAATGTGTTTTTCACTCATTTTAGTCCGTATGTAGTTTATATTAGAATATTCAAAACATCTTATGTTAATGAAAAAAGGGAGTAGAATTATGATGCGTTTTCTCTAGAATTTTGATGTTCCACGGCTCCTTGCACCATCGAACGCGCCAACGGAATCGGCCTCTGTGATAGAATGGACTCGGTGGGTTTTCTCGGCCTCGTCCGCCGTCGACTGCTGCAAGAAGGTGGAGCTGACCAGTTTTGGGTAATTCCTAAACGGCGCCTTAAGCGTCCGTTTCTTCAGTTTACGCAAAGGGGTGCATACTCTCACTCCGCACTGGGCCGGCCCATTTCTCCTTTTTTTTTTCTATTTTAAATAGCAAAAAGGAGGGGAGAGGTGGGTTTCGAACCCACAACCTCCTCGTGGGTTGCTAGTTACGGTAGCCAACTAGACCACTAACAGTCTAACACCAACGTGATTAGTTACATCCTTTTTATTCTTTTCTTCTTTCTCCTTTCTTCTTTTCTTCTTTTCTTTTTTCTTTTTTCCTGTTCCTTTTTTATTTTCTTATTTCAAAATGCATGAACTTTTTCTATCAAAATTCATGAACTTTTTTCAAATCCATGATTTTTTTTCAAAATCCGGTGACCTTTTTTCAAATTCATGAACTTTTCTTTCAAAATCGATGAAATTTTTTGAATTCATGAACTTTTTGAAAATCCATGAACTTTATTTCAAAATCGATGCAATTTTTTGAATTCTTGAACTTTTTGAAAATCCATGAACATTTTTTTCAAATTTGTGAACTTTTTTTAAAATTTGATTAACTTTTTTTCAAATCGATGAACTTATTTCAAAATTGATGAACTTTTTTCATTTTTTAAAATTTTTGTGAACTGTTTATAAATTCGATGATTTTTTTTTTCAAAATCAATGAACAGACTCGGCGACTTGGGCGGCGGCCGCCGGCGGTCAGCGTGGCGGCCGGAGGGTCAGAGGTGATGGCATTGCCACGCGACGGAGACGCCGCAGTAGCGGAACGGGCCTGACAGCCGGAGCACGCTGTGCAACGCGTGCGGCATCCGCTACAAGATGGGCAGCGACAAGCTTGTTCCGGAGTACCGGCCGTCGACGAGCCCCTTCTTCAGGAGCGGCGAGCACTCCAACCGCAACAGCAAGGTGCAGAAGCTCAGGAAGAAGGTTAAGGCCCTGAAGCTCTACGGCGATGGAAGCAGCTCCGGTGCACCTGGTGGCGCCCTGGCGCCGGCTAAGTCCTCCGACAATGTAGATACTAGTTCAATTCTTTAGGTGAGCGTCAAGTCTCCTCGGGGATCTTTTAGCTTGTTCAATTTGATTGATTGTCGATGAGTATGGATGACTGTGTTCATGTAAACATTTGATGAGTGAATTATACTCGTCAGGTTTTAGCACCTTCATTTTGGTTTATTAGCTCGATTGGGCATGAAATTGTTTATGTTAGACCAGATGAAATTGGCTTGCAATCCGAAGAATCTCTCTCAAATTTGCTGTCGAATAGTAGTATCATTTTTACCTAAAGTTTCACCTTCAATGTTCAATGTGCTATATATATACTCCCTCCGTCCTGTGAAAAGTATACATATAGAAATTTTAGGACAAATTATGAAGTGAAGTAAACAATGCATTGGAAAGGTGCAAGCCACCATCTTCCCCCTCTTTAATTACTCAACCCCCAATGAGCTAAGTGCATATAGAAATTAAGGAGACCATGTGTAGAATGTTATTGGTCTTGATTACCGTGTGATGAGACAGAAGTATTTTTTCTTACTTTAAAGTGCATTGGGAAGATAGATATATACTCTTTTGTGAACAAATTTTAAAGCCAAACGTACACTCTTCACCGGACGGAGGGAGTATGTATGTTCAACTGACTACTTTGCACTTGAAGCAAGACAAGCACGTCCTAAACTGAACATTGAAGGCTCGTCTAAGCCCCAGCAATCTATATCAAACGCTACGCGGAGAAAAGATAACCCCGTAAGCATCAGGAAACAACAGCGGCTACCACCAAACCAAGGAAACATCAAACCACAGAGCAACCAACAGCAACACCCCACGCATAAACACCGAGATATAAGACGGTTCTATATTATGTACCAAAGATGGCAGACCGGAAGTTTCCAAGCCACCACGACTCTGCAGCAGAACTACAGCCAAGATCCAAGTCAACAAGGGTACCGACACGACATGTTTTTTGTTCATTCATGGACAGTCTAATGTTTCGACAGCAAAGGAAATCTAATTACGCAAGATAGCGGTAGAGCTTCCTATCTACCTTGTCCCTCTCCAGGAACTCGCGCTCAATCAGGGACTCGATCCTCTTCTTGATCACCACCGGGTTCGGCAGGAAGCGCGCCTGGAGCTGCTTCGTCACCTCCGTGACTATGCTGTTGTGGTCCAGGACCCTCCTGGACTTCATGATCCTCACGATGGCGGCCTCGATCTGGGGCTTCCGGTCCTCCTCGACCCTGTGGCGAGTCTCCTGCTTCTCTGGCTCTGACTCCTTCTGCGCAACCACCGTGCCAATCTTCACCTTCACCAACTTGCTGCTGAACTTGTCGTTGAAGTGGAAAGCGTCGCTGTCGGATATATCCTTGCTCATGGGCTCCTTCCGCAGCACGTTCTTGCCCTTCACACAGGCAAGAGACTGGAGGCAGCGCTTCAGATCAACAGGTGGTATGGCTGTGGCCTGCTCAATTTCCTTGTAGGTCAAAGTATCTGTCGAGTTAAATAGCATCAAGACACACATCTGGTAAGTTGAGACATTCAGCTCATGCTTGCGGTCTCCAAATGTTGCCTTGATGTCTGCATTCCCCATATTTGTCTGCCATGTCAGTCTCCTGCCATTGTGCGTGCCCAGGTAGTGTGCTCGGAACTGCTCAGAAACACCAAGGATCTCAGGTGGAAGATTGCAGGTAGCGCATGGTTGTGTTGGCCAGGATCCAGTGGTGAGTATCTGGACAGATATTGTTGGGCTATCACTGTCACCAGCGAGTGTGGCATAGAAACTTTGCATTGTATCCTGAGACGTCTTCAAATCAGTGAACATGCTTTCCAGCTTTGACGTGAACTGGTAGCCACATTCTGTCTTCAGCTTCACAAGCATGTTCCTCTCAGCTTCATCAGAACTAGTCTTCCCAGATAGAAGGCGTTTTGCCAAGTGCTGCTTGTAATACTTCTCAAAAACATCTTTCTCCTGCAAGTACCTGAACAGCATCATAACCTTGTCCAGAACTGTCTCAATATCCTCTTCATTGGCAGCTCCTTTCACACCTTTCCGAAGCTTGTCATCAACATACAATGATATGAACTCAGGGGAGCGGTTGTTTAAGTTGATGAAATGCTCAAATGAGGCATTCAAAGCATTCTGGAAAGTCTTGTCATTGCCAAATGAAACACTGACAATCTCATCATACTTGTCCTTCTCATTCAGAAGACGCTGGACGAAATCAACAGGGTCCCTTAATCTCTCTGGGTCAGTCACCAAAATCTTTCCAGTCTCCTTAACATGAGAAGCCATGACAGATCTGATGGTTGAATGCCCATCAGGGACACGTTTAAACAAGTCATACATCCTGGTCAGGTCTTCATGCTTGTCATTAATGAGCATATTCACAAGACCAGAGTTCTCCATAAGAAACAACCTCTGCATGTGATTCGAGAGCATCTCTTTATCCACAACATTAGCTATTTTGTCTGCAGTTTTGGCGTCCATATACAGCGAAACACGTTCCGATTCCTCAGCGAGCCGCTTCTCAGCATTCTTCAGGTACTCACCACAGTCGCAACGCTCAATGCACTGCTGCGACTCACCACTATAGAAACTTGCAGACACCTCAAGGAATGGCCTCTCAAAGTCATCCTGGTAGACAGAAGACCCCAGTTCCATCAACATTTTGGTTGTATTCCTCATCAAGCCTCTGTTTATCATCTCACCCATCCTCTCTCTATGAATGAGTTCCAGAAGTGTGTCGACCAATCTCCCATGAATTTTGGGGGAGCGGACAACAATATCTCTCCACAGTTCTAGACCATGCTCGAAGACAGGTGTCTTTTTGCTAGATGGAATAAATGTTCTATCCATATACATCAGTATATCTCTGATCATCTGTAATGCCTTGATATGATCAGCCCACCTTCTCTGTAGCTCCTCCAAGAACAAACCACCTTGGGCAGCCTCTACTAATTTGCCCATTTCTCTAAGGTGTCCTTTCAAGTTCTCTGCCAATTTATCATAGAGCCTCCCACCATGCTTGTGAAGAACCATGTTATACGCGGTCCTGGCCAACACAAAAGGGAGTATTACATCATGAAATTTAAATAACAATATCTGCACAAAACCAATAGCAACATGACGGAACAGTAATATATGGCCTAAAAATAATATTCAGAAATAAAGCAAGTCATTCCTCGGCCTACCTCAAAACAGCACAGCCATAAGCTCTAAAACACAGACTAGTCTGCACTATATTTATGGCATCTTTAGGCAATAAGCACACTAAGAAATCCCAAACCAACTCCCAAAATAAAGGCAGGACAACACACATGCCAGACACAATTTCTAAAACATTATATAAAGACAATTTTACAGAAAAAATCATTCATACAGTTTGTTATGTTAGAAAAGTGTGATCAGTATTTCTTTGAAATAATCTCCAGTGAACTAAATAGAAGCAGACAAGTCAATCTATATGATTTACATTCCGAACTATCCAGTCTTATAAAAAAATGCTTCAAACAGGTAATTTATACTCTGCAATTTCATAGCTCGTATCTCTATCTATTCCATCTTAGTTAAAGTAGACCTTGCAAATGTACAAAGGAAAAATAATGATTCTTTCATAACATAAGCAAAGCCATATGTACAAGGATGACAAAGCTAATGTCAAAAAACTTGAGGTCTACTACCATTATCAAAAATAACTGGGCTTTCCTGAGAAAAACTAAACAACCAGGATTTCCTAAATTTAGGAGGAGCACATCCGCATGACTGCTATTATGGGCTAAATTCTTTCTTGTATTTCATGATTCAGAAAAACATTAGTCCCAGAAGGGGAATGTGTTTCAGTGTTTGTATCAGGATAATTTTATCTATTTGGTATAAAGAGAAGCCTACATTGTATTATCTGGTAAAGGCAACTTTAGCAGTTATACTACTCCAAAAGGACCTCTACTAAAAGGGAGTGTTAAATTTTATATGCAGCCTTACATTAATTCCCCAAAAGGAACTTCCAAATTATATAGCAACATTTTTTCATCAAGATGCAGGTTAAATTACTATTTCATTTGTAAACAGATGATGTGTTCTTTTCTTGTTCAAGAACAGATAAGTTTTTAGGAGAAAATATCATGGAATTTCCTATTATACACCTACCTAATTTAGTGGGTTGGACTTAAAATCCCCCAAGAAACCAGCGTGGATGTCGTTACTCATTCTACAGAGTTGAATTCATTTCTACCCAATCGCCGAAGTCCCAGGATGAGTAAATGAATTGGGCTATTGTGCATGCATGCATTTTGTAACACCAATGTTTCCATGCTAGTCGTGGTCTCGTGGATGTTGAGTTTACAGCTATTGAGTCGAAAGGTTACAGTGGCAAGCAGCACTGGTATTAAATCCGTTATAACAACACAAGGATTTTGCTCATGTAAATCATACATTAACAATCAAATTTAGTCATGTCAACCTTCAAAATACTTTTCTCAAAGAAATCTGGAACAAAAATCAATAAGGTGCTTCCAGAAGATGAAGCGACACCAGAACCTAGAAACAAAATACTACCACGGTAGCACAGGGCAAAGTAAAGATATGACCTTTTTTTAGATATAAAACCCATATGCACATTCTGGACAATGTATCCTAACAGCTTTCATGCCCCCTCTCACCCCAGTTTCCAAGTAATTATCTAAAAAAATCTAGAGGACTAAGATGACCATTATAAACAAGTGAATTCCAATTACTTTCAACGCACATAACATTTGGATACATTATGACACATATCGTAATGATTTCAGCACCAAACTTTTTTGGTAACAACTAGATGCACCCCTACATCCATGCAACAACACCAGCATGTAAAAACTTGTTCATCCAGCCTTTCAATCACACCACACATTAACAGGACAAAAATTAGAGCAACTTAAAGGTATCATTCCTTGTAATTCTCTATGGAAAAATTAATTATAGCGTAACAACAAACATATTATGGTTCACACAGCCTTAAGGCCACACTGGCAGGTCAAAAGGCGCACAAACTAATTTTCACCAAAACTATGCGCTACATCCAATGTTCCAAAACTACACCAGGGCAAGACATGCCGATTTCCGACGACAAATACAAACTTACGTAATTCACAGCCACGTCAGCGTGCTAAAACCCATGCAACTAATTTCTACCAAAAGTAAGCAACTACGTCCACGACTCCAAAACTACGGCCAGAGCAATACATCCCAATATCCAAACAACAAATATAAACTTGCGCAAGTCACAGCCACGCCAGCGCGGGAAAACCCCATGCAACTCAATTTCTACCAGAATTAAACGCTACGTCCACGCCCTTTCAAGCCTCGGCACATCCCGATTTCTTAACAACAAACCACAAACTCGCATACATATAGGATAACCTAATAGACACCCCTGGCCAACCAAAATCTTCGGAATTTACTGCGTATCCCCACATCCAATCTACGGCCATACAGCAAAACCTAAGAAAAACAGAAGACACGATCGACACACTATCTAGCGACGAATCCCGACCCGAATCTAGCGACGAATCCCGATCCGCGGCAACCCATCTACCGTTCTACCGTCGGTCGCCGCACCTTCCCGACCACACGTGCACCGAAATCAGCATCGAAAAAAAAGCGGGGGCGGGGCAGATCAGGGTTGTCAACCTGTAGAGCTCCTCGAAGGAGAGGCCGCTGGCGTTGTGGTTGTAAATCTCGCGGATGGCGTCATCGAGCTTCTTCCAGGACTTGTCGAAGAACTTGGGGTCGACCTCGACCCGGTGCTTGAAGGGCTCGATCTTGGGGATGCGCTTCCGCTGGGGATTCATCTCCGCCGCCGCCCGCTTCCCTTCCCGTGCGCCCGCGCCGCGGCGATCCGCCCTCCCTGCCTAGGGTTCCGGCGAGGAGGGGAGGGGAGGGGATGGGAGGAGAGGTGGACGAGACGATGGGCCTCGGCCGTATAGGTATTTTGTTTCGCTCGCGTGTGCGCTTATGTTTTTCCTTATAAGCTCGGATTCTTTTGGGGTTTCGCTTCGGTGGACATCCGGGCCGCCCCCTATATTTGGCTCTTCGGGTCTCGGGTCCGTTTGGATTTGGACTCCCGTTTCACGTTCGTATTGCGATTGTTCACGTTTTATATTCAAACAAACTTCACAAAACATCAACACGCCGCAATGTTTTTCTTTTCAAGAAAAGGACTCAAGTCCATATTTTTTAAGTGTTACTAGCAAAAGGGCCCGTGCGTTGCAACGGGAGAAAAAAAAAACATAATCTCTAATGACAATGACCACATTTTGCTGCATCACCGAGACACACTATCACTCTCAATTTCGTGAAATCATGAATAGTTTTTGAAATTATGAACATTTTTTAAAACTTGGGCACATATTTAAAATCATAAACATTTTTCAAATTCGTGAACACTTTAACATTTTCAGTGTCAATGTTCAGAGTCGGACATTGGGCTGGGCACTGCCTCCAATTTTTAGAACACATCAAAGATACTCACCACAAAGTGGCTGTGAGCGTGGCGATCGGGTTGCCCAGGGTGCAGCAATGAGCTATGGACCACCACCACCACCTCGCTGCCTCCAGCGGAGAGGCAGTGCCCATGGGCTCACTATGGAAGCATTGTCTGGATGAGTAGCGTGCCGCTCCCAACGCCGGAAGGAACGTACACGAAAATCTTGCTGCTACTGAAGAATTGTATGAATCAAGCTATATGTTTTGAAGACCTATCTCACACACACAAAAATACCGAGCCTTCACGCCAAAAACATTGTGAAGTGAGCAGATTTGAGAAAAACTAGACCATTGATGGCGCGCGTTGCTGCACCCGTCAATTTTGACAATAGAATGGTAGGAGTTTATGTAAATATATGGATGCACTACCTAAGCCTATATATGGAGAATTTTTTACTATTTTGATCATAATTGTATTCATAACTCGTAAGCTCATTGCTTAAGCATTATCTTTGTAGAACAGTTTTAATAACTGTATAGTCCTGAACCAAGCTACAAGATATATCTAATTTGGTTTACAATCAGCTAAGAGCCGAAGAGTGCGTGGACAAATTCCAAACATGTACAACCATCTACCCTTATTATTTTTGCAAATTAAGTGCCAAATCAGTTTCATGGTCAAAAGAGATTAAGAAAAACACCAGTAAAAGAGATCAACCACCTCAAAAAAAAAAAGAGATCAACGTGACACAAACTTGCTGAATGCATCAAATTGACATGGGAATTACAGTGAAAAGTGACTGCTGAAAACTTATTACGGATAATACCTGGTTGGGAAAGATAAAATAATGAGAGGAATTAGTACGATGTGACGCCAAGGCAAAATATAAACATGGCACTCGCAAAAATAAATTAAAATATGAACATGTCAATAATTAGAGAAATCATCAAGATGTGATGCATTGTCAACATAAAAGCTTGTCAATAGATGCCTTTAGCATAGCATTTATCTTTGCATGTAGAAACATTACCGAATAGCTGACCACTAAACCTTCAGTAAAAGGTAGAACTATAAAATGCAAAAAAAAGTTCCTTAACAATGAGGACTCCATGTTAATTACACAAAAGAGGCCATATAAGCATGTGAGTACAGAGGAATGAACCAGGTGTTAAAGATGAGTAAATTTAAACCACTATTTTCTAGCAAACATGAGAATGGAAGGAATATTAAAATTTCTATACATTTTTCTCATGGTATTATATATCTATGGGACTCCATATGTCCATAACAATCCATCTTAGTCCCCATTGGCAATTACAAATAATATTCAAATACTACTTAGCAGAGATCACAAACTATGCACCTGTTACCATGATGTGTAACGAACTGTAGTAGACACCTCCTTATTTGCAATGGCATGATAAGGTTGTAGGTATATATCCGACATGCTTTAAATGAATGAAACAATGCTTTGCATGCATGAAACAGACCATGTAATAAATTATTAGCCTCGACTAATTTTCAATATACATAAGGCCGAGATTCAGAGTCTAGCAATCCCAGGTTTAAGAAACAATAGGGCAACAATTCAAACATTTGTAATACCATGAGAAAAGTAAAAGTGCACGGAAATATATTGTGAACCGAGATTCGGGCGTACCTAAAAGAGCACAGCCTATGCAGGCCGAAACTTGCTTATTGTGTTCTTTAAAGGCTTTTCCAATCCTATCAAAAACTCTTCCGTCAATTACCATATATGGTATTCAGAAAATTCAGTAGCCTGCACCCGTGCAGGGCCTAGGATGCAGATTTATCCGTCCTTAGAGTCATTAGATGCATCCACATGAAAGAATTTTACCTTGGCGCAGAGTTTCGTGTGAGCGACGGGGAGATGTGTTGGCTCATGGATGGTTCCTCGGCTCCATGGTGCTCTCCTCCACAATTTCCTTGCTTTCTATCTATGACCTCACTACCGTACGCCCGAGACCCAACCGCTGTTCGGTACTTGTCCTGTTCACGTGCTCCTCCCTGGCCCACCAGAGAGAGAGAGAGAGAGAGAGAGTCGAGGTGGAAGCAGCGCGCCTATGTCGTGAGAGGAGAAGGTCAGAAGGAGCAGGATGAGCGGGGTACGGGGGAGTAAAACAGCCTCTCTCTTTTTTGCGGGTAGGGGGAGTAAAACAGCCGTTCCTACAATCCTCCTCACCTTATAGACATGTGAAAAACAGCTTCAAAGAATTCAAACTGCATTGAACTTGGGTTGAGAAGGATTGTAGTGGTACTGGGAGGAAGAAGGGGTGAGGAGGCAGCAGGACGGCGGATGTTTTGTATACGCAGCTGAACTGTAACGTACCCCCGCATCAGCCGCCGGTGAGTGAAGCACCTTGCCTGGCATTAATGGTTGTAGGAACGGCTGTTTTACTCCCCATCTTAATGAGGGCGGACCAACTCCAATCGACCTCAACGCAACCGCCACCGTTCGCAAGGTTTCCCGCATCGTCTGGCGAAATCCACGTCGCTGAGTGAGGCCCTCGTGCAGGCCAGAAATATAGTTAACGCTAACGGGCCACGGATTGTCCTCAATTGAACAACAAATGGTCAAAATTGTTACGGGAGCAGCGGCCCATGGCGTGCAGCGCTCGGAGTGGATTGGAAGGATATCAAACGGTCAAACACATGCAACACTACGGATCCAATGGCCAATAACGCAAATGCGCTGAGAGGGCTGGATTAGTGCGCAGTTATAATGTCTCTAAATAAGAGGAACCAGGTCAAATAGGGTGGCAGCGGACAAGAAGCAATCGATCTCACCTTGCCTTGATAGCTTCACCCAATATAGCTCGATTAGTAGCACCTGCGTACATGTAGGTGTACTGCGCCAGCCCTGACCTGCTGCACCTTCTTTTGTTCTGCAGCGGAATCCCTTTTAATTAGAAGGCGTGTGGTATTACACTTAGAACTCCTTCCTTATTTTTTTGCAGGTGAACTCCTTCCTTATTTGGACTGATTTCCCTCCTTATTTTCAAGACTGAATTTCAGTGCTTCCTTTTTTTTTTTGAGCAAAGAATTTCAGTGCTTCCTTATGTAGCTTTCCTTCCGTCGCGGCTCCTTCCTTATATTTTCTTTCCTTATTTTCCTGTCACATAGACTCAAATTCCTTTTATTTCCTTATATCTTTGCATGTCGATTGAAATCCTCTTATTTCTTGTCAAGTCCCCCTTGATACACAAAAAGATCAACGACGTATATAAATTGGGATGATATCGTGTAAGCGGGCGAGGTGGTATTATTTAATAGCTGAAGCAACCTAATTTCTTCAAAACTTTGAGCTAGTTCAATTGGTTGAGGCAATGTATATGCGATGGGGAGGTCCTGTGTTCAATTCCCAAAACCATCAAAAAAATTTGTTGTCCTGGTCTTATGTGGGCCGGTTTAATTAGGCCACAGGGCAGATCAGCAATTGTTTCGCCCTCTTAGATGGGCCGCCTTACTTCTTTGGGTTGCTAGCAGTGAGGGGGATAGTATTGATTAAAGGTGAAACCCTCTTGTTTTACGTGAGGGAGCGCTAGCTCAACTGGTTACGCCCTTTGGTGGGAGCACTTGAGGCTCTGTGTTCGATCCTTCACAACAACAATATATTTTCTGGTCGAACCTTTTTTTCTATAAAAAAATAGTACTGCGACTTATTTCCCTAAGTGGACGTGGATAAAAAAACGAACAATTTTTTTTCACTTACGGGTGGCAGGGTGGGTAATTTACTTCAACTTTAGGGATAGTTGGGCGACGACGGTGAGCCGACAGAAGCACTCCGTGCTTTATTATTAGGTAAAGATATTGCAAGTCACACATCCTTACCCAAAAAAAAACTGCATCCAAATTCTTAGGGGCGCCGAAATCTTCTTTGTCTTGCATCCACCGACAACGTGTCGTGAGCAAAGCCCGATGTCGCCTATGGGCCTCGCCTCAATGAGCAAACTTGTTTAAACCCATAAAGTTGTAGCAACGGCGGCCGGGAAGTCATGCACATAGACCAGGAGACGTCAACGGCGTGATCTACGTAACAAATCGCCGCCCCAAAAAAGAAAACGTCGAAGCACGTAGATACTCCAAGCATCATAAACGTCACTTATGTTGGAAATATGCCCTAGAGGCAATAATAAAATGGTTATTATTATATTTCTTTGTTCATGATAATCGTTTATTATCCATGCTATAATTGTATTGGTTGGAAACACAAATACATGTGTGGATACGTAGACAACAACATGTCCCTAGTGAGCCTCTACCGGACTAGCTCGTTGATCAAAGATGGCCATGGTTTCCTGGTCATAGACATGAGTTGTCATTTGATAACGGGATCACATCATTAGGAGAATGATGTGTTGGACAAGACCCAAACTATGAACGTAGCATATGATCGTGTCAAGTTTATTGCTATCGTTTTTGCATGTCAAGTATCTGTTCCTATGACCATGCGATAATGCAACTCACTGACACCGGAGGAGTACCTTGTGTGTATCAAACGTCGCAACGTAACTGGGTGAATATAAAGATGCTCTACAGGTATCTCCGAGGGTGTCTGTTGAGTTGGCATGGATCAAGACTGGGAATTTGTCACTCCGTATGACGAAAAGGTATCTCAGGGCCCACTCGGTAATACATCATCACAATAAGCTTACAAGAAATGTGACTAAAGAGTTAGCCACGGGATCTTGTATTACGGTACGAGTAAAGAGACTTGCCGGTAACGAGATTGAACTAGGTATGGAGATACCGACGATCGAATCTCGGGCAAGTAACATACCGATGGACAAAGGGAATTGTATACGGGATTAACTGAATCCTTGACATCGTGGTTCAACCGATAAAGATCTTCGTGGAATATGTAGGAACCAATATGGGCATCCAGGTCCCGCTATTGGTTATTGACCGGAGAGGTGTCTCGGTCATGTCTACATGATTCATGAACCCGTAGGGTCGCACGCTTAACGTTCGGTAACGCTAGGGTAGTTTTGGGATATTAATAAGTGGAAAGTCCGAAGGTTGTTCGGAGTCCCGGATGGAATCCGGGATATCACGAGGAGCTCCGGAATGGTCCGGAGGTAAAGATTTATATATGGAAAGTTGTTTTTCGGGATTCCGGAAAAGTTCGGTTTTTTCCGGTATTGTACCGGGAAGCTTCTACAATGTTCCGGAGGGTTCCATGGTGGGGCCCACTTGTCCAGAACGTCTCACATGGACCAAGGGGTGGCACACCAGCCCTACATGGGCCAGGCGCCCAACCCCACTTGGCCCATGCACATGGGATAAGAGGATAAGATCGAATCCCTTGAAAATAGGGAGAGACTTGAAGGCCAAGTACTATTCATGTTACTGTTCACGTGAATAGTACTCCCCTCCTTCAAGTTTTCTCCTCTATATAAAGGGTGGGAGGCACAAGGGGGCTGAATAATCCACAACCCTAGCCTCCTCTCCCTCCTGCTGCTCCATCTCCTCCTCCGGTTTGTGCTTGGCGAAGCCCTGCCGGAGTTCCGCTGCCGCCACCACCACCACGTCGTCGTGCTGGTTCAGATCCCATCTACCTCTCCACCCTCCCTTGCTGGATCCAGAAGGCGGAGACGTCACCGAGCCGTACGTGTGCTAAACTCGGAGGTGCCGCTCGTGCGGTGCTCGGATCGGATTGGATCGCGAAGACGTTCGACTACATCAACCGCGTTTCTTAACGCTTCCGCTTAGCGATCTACAAGGGTATGTAGATGCAATCTCTCCTCTCGTAGATGTTCATCTCCTAGATCGATCTTGGTGAGCGTAGGAAAATTTTTGTTTCCCATGCAACGTTACCCAACAGTGGTATCAGAGCTAGGTCTTTGCGTAGATGACATCACGAGTAGAACACAAATGAGTTTGTGGGCGTTGATATTCAGATTGCTTCCTTCCTTGGTCTTTTCTTGATTCGGCGGTATTGTGGGATGAAGCGGCCCGGACCAACTTTACATGTCCACGTACATGAGACCGGTTCCATCGACTGACATGCGACTTTGTTGCATAAGATGGCTGGCGGGTGTCTGTCTCTCCCACCTTAGTTGAATCGGATTCGACGAAGGCGGTCCTTGTAGAAGGTTAAATAGCAACTTGCATATCACCGTTGTGGTTTTGCGTAGGTAAGAATCGTTCTTGCTAGATACCCATAGCAGCCACGTAAAACATGCAACAACAAATTAGAGGACGTCTAACTTGTTTTTGCAGGGTATGTTGTGATATGATATGGCCAAAGACATGATGAAATATATTTGATGTATGAGATGATCATATTTTGTAATAATTTATCTCGGCTTGCATGTCGATGAATACGGCAACCGACAGGAGCCATAGGGTTGTCTTTAATTATTGTATGACCTGCGTGTCAATCATTAAGCGCTATGTAATGCTTTACTTTATCGCTAAACGGTAGCAATAGTAGTAGAAGCATGATTGGCGTGACAACCCCGATGGCGACGCGATGATGGAGATCATGGTGTCATGCCGGTGACGATGGAAATCATGCCGGTGCTTTGGAGATGGAGATCAAAAGCACAAGTTCATGGCCATATCATGTCACTTATGATTTGTATGTGATGTTAATCTTTTTATGCATCTTATTTTGCTTAGGACGACGGTAGCATTATAAGGTGATCCCTCTCTAAAATTTCAAGATAAAATTGTGTTCTCCCCAAGTGTGCACCGTTGCGAAAGTTCGTCGTTTCGAAGCACCACGTGATGATCGGGTGTGATAGACTCTACGTTCACATACAACGGGTGCAAGCCAGTTTTGCACATGCGGAACACTTGGGTTAAACTTGACGAGCCTAGCATGTACAGACATGGCCTCGGAACACAAGAGACCGAAAGGTCGAACATGAGTCATATAGTAGATATGATCAACATGGAGATGTTCACCATTGAAACCACCTCATCTCACGTGATGATCGGACTTGGGTTGGTGAATTTGGATCATGTTACACTCGGACGACCGGAGGGATGTCGATTTGAGTGGGAGTTTTTAAGTAAACTAAACTCGTTATCTTGAACAATAGTCTAAGTTGTCTCTGCAAATTTATGTTGTAGATCAATGGCTCGCGCAGTAGCTTCCCTGAATTTCAATGCGTTCCTAGAGAAAACCAAGCTGAAAGATGATGGAAGTAACTTTGTAGACTGGGCCCGTAATCTGAGGATTATCCTCACGGTTGCCCAAAAGGCTTATGTCCTTGATGCACCGCTTGGTGAGCAACCCCCTCCAGCATCTGTGGATGTTATGAACGCCTGGCAGGCGCGTGTTGATGACTACTCAATAGTTCAGTGCGCCATGTTGTATGGCTTGAAACCGGGACTTTAAAGGCGTTTTGAACGTCATGGAGCATATGAGATGTTGCAGGAGTTGAAGTTTATTTTTGAGAAGAATGCCCGGATCGAGAGGTATGAGACCTCCGATAAGTTCTATGCTTGCAAGATGGAGGAGAACGGGTCTGTCAGTGAACACATACTTAAAATGTCTGGGTATTACAACCGTCTGGCTGAGTTGGGAGTTGTGCTCCCGCCAGAGGCGATCACTGACAGAGTTCTTCAATCGCTACCACCTAGCTACAAGAGCTTTGTGTTGAACTATAACATGCAAGGGATGAACAAGTCAGTCGCCGAGCTGTTTGCGATGCTGAAAGTCGTTGAGTCAGACATCCAGAAGGAGCATCAAGTGTTGATGGTCAATAAAACCACTAGTTTCAAGAAGAATGCCAAGGGCAAGAAGGGAAACTTCAAGAAGAGTGGCAAAGTAGTTGCCCCTCCCGTGAAGAAACCCAAGGCTGGGCCCAAGCCGGAAACTGAGTGCTTCTATTGCAAGGGAACTGGCCACTGGAAGCGGAATTGCCCCAAGTATCTGGCCGACAAGAAGGGGGCCAACGCCAAACAAGGTATATATGATATACATGTTATTGATGTGTACCTTACCAACTCTCGTTGTAGTGCCTGGGTATTTGATACCGGTGCGGTTGCTCACATTTGCAACTCAAAGCAGGAACTACGGAATAGACGGAGGCTGGCGAAGGACGAAGTGACGATGCGCGTGGGAAATGGTTCCAAGGTTGATGTGATCGCCGTCGGCACGCTCGCTCTTCGATTACCATCGGGATTAGTGATGAACCTGAATAATTGTTATTTAATGCCTGCGTTGAGCATGAACATTATATCTGGATCTTGTTTAATGCGAGACGGTTACTCATTTAAATCATAGAATAATGGTTGTTCTATTTATATGGGTAATATCTTTTATGGTCATGCACCCATTGTGAGGGGTTTATTCTTATTGAATCTCGATAGTGATGATACACATGTTCATAACATTGATGCCAAAAGATGTAGAGTTCATAATGATAGTACCACTTTCTTGTGGCACTGCCGCTTAGGTCATATTGGTGTAAAACGCATGAAAAAACTCCATGCTGATGGACTTTTGGAGTCACTTGATTTTGAATCACTTGACACATGCGAACCATGCCTCATGGGCAAGATGACTAAGACCCCGTTCTCCGAAACAATGGAACGGGCAAGTGACTTGTTGGAAATTATACATACGGATGTGTGCGGTCAGATGAGCATTGAGGCGCGCGGTGGATATCGTTATTTTCTCACCTTCACCGACGATTTGAGTAGATATGGGTATATTTACTTAATGAAACACAAGTCTGAAACGTTTGAAAAGTTCAAGCAATTTCAGAGTGAAGTTGAGAATCATCGTAACAAGAAGATCAAGTTCCTACGAGCTGATCGAGGGGGAGAATATCTGAGTTATGAGTTTGGCAGTCACTTAAGACAATGCGGAATTGTTTCACAGTTGACGCCACCTGGAACACCACAGCGTAATGGTGTGTCCGAACGTCGTAATCGAACCTTATTGGATATGGTGCGTTCTATGATGTCTCTTGCCGATCTGCCACTATCATTTTGGGGTTATGCGTTAGAGACAGCTGCATTCACTTTAAATAGGGCACCATCTAAGTCCGTTGAGACAACACCGTATGAACTGTGGTTTGGCAAGAAACCAAAGTTGTCGTTTCTTAAAGTTTGGGGATGCGATGCTTATGTCAAAAGGCTTCAGCCAGAAAAGTTTGAACCCAAAGCGGACAAATGCATCTTCATAGGATACCCAAAAGAGACGGTTGGGTATACCTTCTATCTCAGATCCGAAGGCAAAGTGTTTGTCGCTAAGAACGGGTCCTTTCTCGAGAAAGAGTTTCTCTCGAAAGAATTGAGTGGGAGGAAGATAGAACTTGATGAGGTTGTTGAACCTTTACTTCAACCAGAGAGTAGCACTGCGCAGAAAGATGTTTCTGTGGAACCTACGTCGGTTGAAGAGGAAGCTGATGATGGTGATCATGAAGCTTCGGATCAAGTTACTATCGAACCTCGTAGGTCGACAAGGATACGTACTGCTCCTGAGTGGTACGGTAACCCTGTCTTGAATGTCATGTTGTTGGACAACTATGAACCGACGAGCTATGGAGAAGCGATGGTGGGCCCAGATTCCGACAAATGGTTAGAGGCCATGAAATCCGAGATGGGATCCATGTATGAAAACAAAGTATGGACTTTGGAAGTATTACCTGAAGGGCGAAAGGCCATTCAGAATAAATGGATCTTCAAGAAGAAGACAGACGCAGACGATAATGTCACCGTCTATAAAGCTCGACTTGTGGCAAAGGATTTTTCACAAATTCAAGGAGTTGACTACGATGAGACTTTCTCACCCGTAGCGATGCTTAAGTCCGTCAGAATCATGTTAGCAATAGCTGCATTTTTCGATTATGAAATTTGGCAGATGGATGTAAAAACAGCGTTCCTTAACGGTTTTCTTAAGGAAGAGTTGTATATGATGCAACCAGAAGGTTTTGTCGATCCAGAGAATGCTGACAAAGTTTGCAAACTCCAGCGATCCATTTATGGACTGGTGCAAGCGTCTCGGAGTTGGAATCTTTGCTTTGATGAGGTGATCAAAGCGTTTGGGTTTATACAAGTTTACGGAGAAGCTTGTATTTACAAGAAAGTGAGTGGGAGCTCTATAGCGTTTCTAATATTATATGTGGATGACATATTACTGATTGGAAACAATATAGAACTTTTGGAAAGCGTGAAGGAATATTTGAACAAGAGTTTTTCAATGAAGGACCTAGGAGAAGCTGCTTTCATATTCGGCATCAAGATCTATAGAGATAGATCGAGACGCTTAATAGGACTTTCACAGAGCACATACCTTGATAAAGTTTTGAAGAAGTTCAAAATGGATCAGTCCAAGAAGGGGTTCTTGCCTGTTTTGCAAGGTGTGAAGTTGAGTAAGACTCAATGCCCAGCGACTACAGAGGATAGAGAAAAGATGAGTGTCATCCCCTATGCTTCTGCCATAGGCTCTATCATGTATGCGATGCTGTGCGCAAGACCAGATGTCAGCCTTGCCATAAGTATGGCCGGAAGGTTTCAAAGTGATCCAGGAGTGGAACACTGGACAGCGGTCAAGAATATCCTTAAGTACCTGAAAAGGACTAAGGAAATGTTTCTCGTTTATGGAGGTGATCAAGAGCTCGTCGTAAAGGGTTACGTCGATGCAAGTTTTGACACTGATCCGGATGACTCTAAGTCTCAAACCGGATACGTATATATTCTAAATGGAGGAGCAGTAAGCTGGTGCAGTTCCAAGCAAAGCATGGTAGCTGATTCTACATGCGAAGCGGAGTACATAGCTGCCTCGGAGGCGGCAAAGGAAGGTGTCTGGATGAAGCAGTTCATGACAGATCTTGGAGTTGTGCCCAGTGCACTGGACCCGATGACTCTGTTCTGTGATAACACTGGTGCCATTGCTCTAGCCAAGGAACCAAGGTTTCACAAGAGGACCAGACACATAAAGCGACGCTTCAATTCCATCCGCGATGCGATCAAAGAGGAGGACATAGACATTTGCAAAGTGCACACGGATCTGAATGTTGCAGATCCATTGACTAAACCTCTTCCATGGGCAAAACATGATCAACACCAGAACTCTATGGGTGTTAGATTCATAACCATGTAATGCTAGATTATTGACTCTAGTGCAAGTGGAAGACTGTTGGAAATATGCCCTAGAGGCAATAATAAAATGGTTATTATTATATTTCCTTGTTCATGATAATCGTTTATTATCCATGCTATAATTGTATTGGTTGGAAACACAAATACATGTGTGGATACGTAGACAACAACATGTCCCTAGTGAGCCTCTACCGGACTAGCTCGTTGATCAAAGATGACAATGGTTTCTTGGTCATAGACATGAGTTGTCATTTGATAACGGGATCACATCATTAGGAGAATGATGTGATGGACAAGACCCAAACTATGAACGCAGCATATGATCGTGTCAAGTTTATTGCTATCGTTTTTGCATGTCAAGTATCTGTTCCTATGACCATGAGATCATGCAACTCACTGACACCGGAGGAGTACCTTGTGTGTATCAAACGTCGCAACGTAACTGGGTGACTATAAAGATGCTCTACAGGTATCTCCGAGGGTGTCTATTGAGTTGGCATGGATCAAGACTGGGAATTTGTCACTCCGTATGACGGAAAGGTATCTCAGGGCCCACTCGGTAATACATCATCACAATAAGCTTGGAAGCAATGTGACTAAAGAGTTAGCCACGGGATCTTTTATTACGGTACGAGTAAAGAGACTTGCCGGTAACGAGATTGAACTAGGTATGGAGATATCGACGATCGAATCTCGGGCAAGTAACATACCGATGGACAAAGGGAATTGTATACGGGATTAACTGAATCCTTGACATCGTGGTTCAACCGATAAAGATCTTCGTGGAATATGTAGGAACCAATATGGGCATTCAGATCCCGCTATTGGTTATTGACCGGAGAGGTGTCTCGGTCATGTCTACATGATTCTCAAACCCGTAGGGTCGCACGCTTAACGTTCGGTAACGCTAGGGTAGTTTTGGGATATTAATAAGTGGAAAGTCCGAAGGTTGTTCGGAGTCCCGGATGGGATCCGGGATATCACGAGGAGCTCCGGAATGGTCCGGAGGTAAAGATTTATATATGGAAAGTTGTTTTTCGGGATTCCGGAAAAGTTCGGTTTTTTCCGGTATTGTACCGGGAAGCTTCTAGAATGTTCCGGAGGGTTCTATGGTGGGGCCCACTTGTCTAGAACGTCCCACATGGACCAAGGGGTGGCGCACCAGCCCTACATGGGCCAGGCGCCCAACCCCACTTGGCCCATGCACATGGGATAAGAGGATAAGATCGAATCCCTTGAAAATAGGGAGAGACTTGGAGGCCAAGTACTATTCACGTTACTGTTCACGTGAATAGTACTCCCCTCCTTCAAGTTTTCTCCTCTATATAAAGTGTGGGAGGCACAAGGGGGCTGAATAATCCACAACCCTAGCCTCCTCTCCCTCCTGCTGCTCCATCTCCTCCGGTTTGCGCTTGGCGAAGCCCTGCCGGAGTTCCGCTGCCGCCACCACCACCACGCCGTCGTGTTGGTTCAGATCCCATCTACCTCTCCACCCTCCCTTGCTGGATCCAGAAGGCGGAGACGTCACCGAGCCGTACGTGTGCTAAACTCGGAGGTGCCGCTCGTGCGGTGCTCGGATCGGATTGGATCGCGAAGACGTTCGACTACATCAACCGCGTTTCTTAACGCTTCCGCTTAGCGATCTACAAGGGTATGTAGATGTAATCTCTCCTCTCGTAGATGTTCATCTCCTAGATCGATCTTGGTGAGCGTAGGAAATTTTTTGTTTCCCATGCAACGTTACCCAACAATTTAATCCAAATAGATCCACCGCAGAACAAAGCCGACCGGATCCCGAAAAATCCATGTGAGATAGACCTCCACCAGCACCAAGTGCACCGACGAAACAGGGATGGGGAGCACATTATCCCTAAACTAGGGCAACATCATCACCTCGCCACCCTGACCAACACACATGGACTCCCTAAAACCAACCTAAACCAAGACATCCACGCCGTTGTATGCCAAATCTGAGCCAAATTACGAGCCTGTTGCCATCTACGACCATGTCTCCAGGGCTCCAGACGCCGCCTGCACATGCAGCGTCGCAGATAAGCGTTCTCCGTCCAGAACCATCGTCGCCCGACCACACATGTGTTGTCGCCACCAGCCCGATATGCCACAACTGGCCAACCATGTCGCATGAAACTCACCTATGAATAGATCCTCCCCGCCGCCGCCGACGCCACGCGGGCTTTGCCCGATGATACACTTTGGTGGCGGCGAGAGGGTTGTAGACGTTGGCGGCGGCTAGGGCTTCGAAGTCGCTCGTCGCAAGAGGAAATGAAGACTCGCCCGTAACACGCCACATTGTACATTGTACATGCACAAAACTTCTTCTTGGATGTTTTTGCATGTAACACTATGTGAGGACATGCTTGGTGCATACGTTTTCGCCTACAGTGTCTTCCATAAATGTTTGCACGTGACACAGGGCCACACGATAGATGTGAGAAGACGGTTAAGGCGTTTCTCCTCCAGGATCATCCATAAATGTTTGCACGTACCACCGTGTCAAACGACATATATAAGGAGGTGCTTATGACGTTCACATCTCGTGTCTTCTAGTTCCGGGAACATTCAATTTATACCACGAAGAACTTGCTCAGAAGTCCAAATATTATACAAAATTTTGTTCTTTCAGATATGCCACTAAACTTTCAAATTGTGTACATATTAACCACTATCATGGTTCTTCCGTGTTGATTGCCCATGAGAGAAGAGGGTGATGCCCTCGTGCTCAAATCTTTTTATAATGATCTTTGAGGCACCACTAAAATCCCAATCTGAAACTTCTCCCTTATATGTACCTATATCCGGAGCAAATCCCTCAACTTATAAGCCTAGATGCTCCCTTCTCCTTTCAGGAAATCCAATGCGCCTTCCTCCAAATAAACCCTCGCGCTAGTTCAGGACCGAACAGTTTCGGCCCTAGTTTTATCGGAAATTTTGACACTCAATCAAAACTATCATCATTCCCTTTTCCTTGGGCTTCCACAACCTAAGCGCGGACGTCGTTCGTTTCAATGTGGCTCGCATGATTATCCTCCATAAAAATGTCGTCGCCAAAACCGTTGATGCCTTCAGACCTATCTCTCCGCAAAATGCCCCCCAATGGACATTGTCAAGCTTCTCACTAACATACTAAAAAACCTCAACCCCCCCTCCCCCGTGCATGGCAATCAAATGGGCTTCATTGACGGTAGAAATATTCTTGAAAACTTCATTTATGCAGCTGACCTCCTCAGCTGTTGTCACTCATGTAAAGCTCCTACTATGGTCCTTAAGCTGGATTTAAAAAAAGCTTCGACTCGATTTCTTGGGACTCCCTTATCAGCATCCTAGCCCACAGAGGTTTCCCGAACTCTTAGTGCTCTTGGATCAAAACCATGCTTTCCTTTGCCAAAACCGCGGTCCTACTTAATGGTCTCCCTGGATCCTGGATCAACTGTAAAAATGGCCTTCCCTAAGGTGACCCCCTATCTTCGTACCTCTTCATCGTCATCGCTAACCTTCTTCACATGATCCCAAACACCCACGATGTTAACATCCTCCACCACTCCATCTACCCAGATCTCCCTCCCTCTGTTTTTCAATATGCAGACGACACCTTATCATCGCGCACGCCTCTACTAACGTTGTCGCTCGCCTTAAAGAAATTTTGACAGTTTCGCCTTAGCTACCGGTCTCGCGATGAATTTCCATAGAACTATCTTCGTCCCTCTCCGCTCTAACCACGACACCGCTTGTGTGATTTCAAACATCTTCGGCTACTCCGTCTTGTCCTTCCCACAAACTTTCTTAGGCCTCCTCCACTCTCACGAAAAACTACCTCCGTCTGTCTTCCGGCCAATTATTTCAAAACTTCTACAGATATGTCATTAGTTGGGTAGCTAATTTGTTATCTGACGGGGGTAGACATACCCTTCTGTCCTCCGTCCTTGATTCACTCGTTGTTTATTTTATGTCATCTTCAGACTCCCAAAAGAAGTGTTATAAGACATTGACACAATTCGCGAGGCCTTTTTCCGGATAGCGGAAGAAACTTGCATTGGTGTACCGTGTCTCATTGCTTGGAAAATTTGTTTGCAAATCTAAGAAATGTGGTGGTCCAGACATCAAAAAACTTGTTTCTTCAAAATAATTGCCTACTAGTGAAAATTGTTTTCAAGCTTTCGAAGTCTCCAGACCTTCCTTGGGTTCTTTAGTTTCACCATTACTACTCCCTAGCCATTCCCAACAAAACCTCAAACCCCTCCTTCCTTCTGGAAAACTGTCAACTGCCACCTACCAACCTTACAAAGCATTTATTTTGCTTTCACCAACAACGTCCCCTCAACTTTTGTTTGGAAGAACACTTGGCTTCTCTCTGAACCCCTCGTCAAAGCTTTCCCCTACCTACACTCCCACTCCACCAACTCTACCATTTTGGTCACGCAAATCATGCAGGAAGGCCTACTACCTAACATGTGGAACGGCCTAACTGTTGTTGCTTCCTCCGAGCTTGTTGTGGTGTTCTCTTTGTTGCAGGATTTTGCGCCCAATGACGATGCTAACAAACAATATGTCACTCACGGCTTGACCTTCTCCGCCCAGAATGCCTACCGCCTGCTCTTCGACGAGGAGAATACGAACACCAACGCACACCCCATTTGGTCGTCCAAGGCACCCATGAAGGTGTTTTTGGGTGGTTGCTTTTCAGTGATTACCACAACTTATTGAGAGAATTCCTTATTTGGCCCTTTCTTAAAGTTTGGTTCCCTATTTGGCCCAAAATAAAATTTTCTTCTCTATTCGACACCTAAAGTAATTTTTGTTCCTTATATGACACTTCCATCCATTTTAGACACTAACGGTGTTAAGTGTGAGGCGAAAAGACCGTTTTGCCCCTAGTGTATTGTGTAAATGTCCTGGATGTAGTAAAAAGGCAATCAGTTCATCCATGTTTTAGGGATGTTCAACGAATACCGCGTATGTATATGTATGCTCCAATATTTTGTTTAATTCATCATGTGCGAGTGCGGCTGCAGAGTGGATATGTCCCACGGCGCTGAGGCGGGCTCGACATTGGGCGTCCACGCGGACATGGCGCCGCTGGCGCGTCTACCCATACCACAGTGGTGCCATGAGTCGCGGACGGCGCCGGCATCGCCTGCGGTTCGTGGCAGTCGCGATTAAAGATGCGCCTGCGGTGGTCGGACATAGCACAGCGATGCCCGAGCTCACGAGTGATGCCCTGTATGGAACGATGGAGCGGCTGTGGGCGTCGTCATCTGCAGGTACGTAACTTGGTTCCGTCGAGACGAGCTAGCTGATTCCGCCGGAGTTGAGGTGCACGTGCACACCAAGCAGGCAGGCAACCAGGTGGATTGATTCCACGTGAACCTAGTACATGCACGTATACACGATCTGCACGTACACAGGTAGCTACGTACGAAGCCGCCGGCTAACACACACGCGAGAACACGAGGCACACAACACGCGAGATTTGGTGGCAACACCCACAGGCCTGTTGTTTCTTTCTTTGTATTGATGATCTGGTACAAAATATTACAGGGGTACACGAGTATATATAAGAGCTAGCCTACAAAGCTAACCTCCCATAACACGACTCGGATGATTGTTCCAGTCCAGACCGGACATAGACTCTCCATTGTGCTTAATGCCAACAGATGAACATCCCTAAAACATGGATGAACTGATTGCAATTTTACTACATCCAGGACAGTTACACAATACACTAAGGGCAAAACGGTCTTTTCGTCTCACACTTAACACCGTTAGTGTCTAAAATGGACGGAAGTGTCATATAAGGAACAAAAATTACTTTAGCTGTCAAATAGGGAAGAAAATTTATTTTGGACCAAATAGGGAACCAAACTTTAAGAAAGGGCCAAATAAGGAATTCTCTACAACTTATTCTGCAAGACAATCATCTCTGACACCATCTGCCCGAGATGCGACACTGCTATTGAGGATGCAGTGCACATCTTCCTATTGTGTCTGTTGGCCTCCTAGGCTTGGACAACGCTTCACCTACCCGTGCCTCGTCCATCGACACAATTTGGGGCATCGTCCTACCTCGGCCTCGACAACCACATATGGCCCATGGTCGCTCTCTCCATTCTTCGGAAGCCATGGGGTGCCCAAAATGCTCGTTTTTTTAGAAATGAGACCCTCTTCATCAATGTAATCCTTAGAAACATTATTCCGGAGTTTACTCTTTGGTTGGGTAGATTTAGAGTGCCTCAACACAAGGATGCCGACATGCCATGGCGTCTATACCTGCCCTCGCGCACCAACGCAACTCTGTAAACTAGGTAGTGATGATTCAGGTTGGGACCCCCCCCCTCGCGGTGATTGTTCGAAAAGTCGTGTTGACTATCAAGTGTTTTCTTAGATTTTGTCAAGTGGTTGTTTTTTTTGCGAGAAAACTTATCTATTCATTTTCATTCATGGCAGTACAATGAACACAAGAAATAATAAAAATTACATCTCGATCCATACACTACCTAGCGACGACTACAAGCACTGAAGCGAGCCGAAGGTGTGCCGCTGTCATCTCCCCTCCTCGCCGAAGCCATGCCAAACTTGTTGCAGTAGACAGTCGGGAAGTCGTCGTGCTAAGGACCCATAGGACCAGCGCACCAGAACGGCAACCGCCGCCGATGAAGAGTAAGATTCTGTTAAGCGGTTGTTGGTAAGAGGATTTTGCCCTTGGCCATA